>CM077312.1:101187087-102433337 GCA_039655065.1 Glossophaga mutica | reverse complement strand
GAAGTGCAGTAACTCCACTCCAGACAAGCGTTCCCACAGCCATGGCCACGCCACTATCGAACAACGATGCTCTGTTTATGAAACTCATTGAGGAAAATGAACATAATGGCAAATATTTGGGAAAAGCCACCCCTTGAAACGAGTGTTTTAGTTCTGCCTTTTTCCAGAATGAAATGGAAGATCAGTTGGTGTTTCATTTTGTTTGGGGCAAGAGAAAAAGTTTCAACAGCCCGAGTTCAGCTCCCTGGAAAGATGATAAATGAGATGGGTAACTTCTGCCTCCCCCTTCTTGAACAAGTCCGAAGCGGCGGGAAACCTTCACCTTGAGGCCCGGACAAAGCAGGGGCCTTCCTCGCTTCTATTTCCCTTTCATCCTTCTAACTAACGTTATTCCTTCTCAAATGTGTTTTTAACACCAGTTTTTCAAACAGGTCATGAATACCTCACAATCCTTTCTCCTTCCTTGACAGACATTTTGACTGTTGCCAGAAACTACCTTTGATGTGTTCCTGTAAAGAATAACACAGACTTTCCTGTTTGTCTCAAAGCTACTGAACTGAAGCTTCAACTGCAAAGGACAAAATGATCTGTATTAAAAAAATATATCAGCACCACTCCCAAACACGCACACGCGCGCACACACACACACACAAGCTTGCCATCACAAAACCAGACCTGGCCTCCCCAGGGTTCCCATAGTTCCTGTTGTTACGGTCTTAGTTGTTTTAAGGTGATTTTCCATCACGCTTTCCCCAGTCCCTGCTATCTGTGTCTCAGAATAGCAACAGTAATTATCAAATCGTTCCCCCCTTTCCACTCCTGGCTGAACGGCAGTGCCTCGGAGATTTCCCCACCGAACCTCTGAACCCATCAGCGGTTCACTCATCTGTCTTTCTCAGTCAGCAGCAGGAAAACACAGGAAGCCTGTGCCTTGAGCTGTAACAAATCCTGGACACCCCCCCAGCCTGGGTCAGGATCTCCCGAGAAAACTTGTCATGGAGTCAGAGTGCCGGGAGAGACCTCGGGAGACGGAGAAGCCCTGAAAGACGAGGGCTCTGAGAAACTCCGAATATCAGCGTTGGGAAGCGCCGTACGCACCGCTCGGCTCCCCCCCCCCCGCCCCCGTTTCTTATGCAACGTCGATTCTCCCTTTTCCTGTAAACCCCACTTTCTGGCCCTGGAGACCCGTGTGGATGCTTCCCCCCGTCTTCATGATCTCTGTTTTATCTCAAGACTATCTGCACTATCAGTTATTTGCTTTCTCCAAATTTATGTGAAAGGGTTTTCTTGTTTTTCTTGACATTGGATTCAGCGATAAGACCCGTGCAATCATGATGCCGATGTAGCAGCTATACTTCCCCTTTCTAATGCACAACAAACGAAAACCACAATTATTAAAAAATCATGCTTGTACCACCTAAAATTATCTTGCATGTGAGTATCTTACGCATATAGCAAGTTGGAAAATAACACTCTGGAGTGATGGGCAGCAAGCTTTTCTTGGAGGAACAGACAGCAAATATTTCAGGTCTTACAAGGCAGAAGGCAAAACCAAGGACATTATGTAGGTACTTATGTAACATGGAAGAAAAATTTCCACACGCTTTCCCTCAAACATTAAAACTGTAAAAGCCTTTCGACTCACAAGCCATACAAAAACAGGAGGTGGGCTGAATTTGGCTCTGGGGCCATAATCTGTCAATCCCTGCTCAAATCATATATCTGATATTTATTTGAACTGACTGCAATTTCCATAGTGAGATGTAAAAAAACTCGTATGATGGTGATGGAGATGAAATAGTTGGCACAAAGCAATTACTCAGGGAAGACCCACTGTTGCTTTTGCCTTCATCATCACCGTCATCGTCTCTCTGGATGAGTGCTTTGCCTGACACATAGTAGGCACTCAGTAAGTGAGAGGTGGTGTTATTGCCACTGGTTGGACCAGTGTGCTCTTGAACTACGCAGGCCAGACTCAACTGTGGGATTAGCTTTAAAAACTCATGCTGAGTCCCACCTCTGGAAACCCTAATTCTGAAATTCGCCCAAGGAGTAAGCTGAACACTTGGGTTTTTCTGAAAGTTCTGGAGGTGATTCTGGTGATTCTAACCACAGATCTGTGGTTTAGAAAGGGCATAATCTGCACAGCAGGGCCGGAAATTCCAGTCCCCAGATGGGCCCATTTGCTCTGCTCTGTTTTATGGTCACATACAACCCAGATAGTGCTCAGCCCCCTTGGTAAATAGTGAGTCCAATAGTGATGTTAAATGAGCATCTATTATGTGCCAGACTTTGAGCTAAGTGCTGAGGATACAGCGGGGCAAAGGAAGCAAAGGCCCTGCAGTATGACAGTCTCTCTTCCTCACCTTCCTTCCCTTTGCCGAGCTGGGTCTCTTTTCTTGGCCCTTTTCATCATCTGGCATCTTAAATGTATGTTGGCTCTGCTCCACGAGAGCAGGGCCCAGATGCCTCTTGTTCACTGTAGTCCCCAGAGCCTGCAACAGTGCTCAGCACACAGTAGGTGTGTTTGATAAAGACTCATCCTAGTGGGGTGACTAGGGGACTCTGCACCTGTCAGAGAGCCAAGCTGACGGCCAACCCCAGGCAGAGCCTGTCACCAGCCTCCTTGGCGTTGCAGCTGAAAATGGAGCACGTCTTCTGATCCAGTTAATCTGAAACCACTACTTTAATAAGCCTCAGTGCATTCATTCATTCCTTTATGAAATGTATACAACGTTGTGAGTGTTAAATAAATGGGAGAATGCCCAACGTGTGGAAAATGTTTAGTAAGTAGTAGGTCTGTTGTGCTCGGTTTCTCATCGCCTGGAGTTGAGTAAAGAGAAGACAGTTCAAGAAATTTTCTGGCAATTCCTAAAGGGATGAACTGAGTAGCAAGTAATGACGAGAGTCCTCGGTATACAGCCCGATCACGTCCATCTGCTTGCGGGACGAGTATTTCCGGAGCTTCCACCACGTACTGGACACCATTTCCGGGGCCTCCGGACACGGGGTGATGAAACCCGTCACGACCCCCAACCAACCTCAGGGAACTTACTGTCTGTGCGGGCAGGGGCAGGGAGAGGTGGGTGGGAATCAAATAACCCGAGGATTCTAAAACGCCAGCGCTGAGAAGGGCAAAGCAGCGAGATCCATGGTGCTTTCAGGCCAACGCTGGGGACGGGGCTGGATGTGACAGTCCACAGGGTCAGAAAAGGTTTCCTTGAGCAAGATGAGAAGTAGGTGAAGGTGCTGGCTGGAGCAAGAGCAGGGGACAGTTGAGGGGGTGGTGACGAGGTCAGAACAAAGCCAAGAGCGCAAGCGCTGGAGGAGAGACTGGAGGATGTCGGGGCGGGGCGGACAGGTGGGGGTTTTCCTGAGATTCCCCTGGACTGGGCAGCCCCTCTTGCAGCCGTCATAGACCACAGCCCTCTGCCCGGAGCCTGGGAACCCTCTGGAAGATTCGAAGGTGCCGCTGGAGTTTGCACTTTTTCCTAGGGGGTCTGTCTGCTGACACCTGGGTTGGTCCCAGGTCAAGGCGACGTCACCAAACGGGCTGCTTCTGTCCCACAGAAACTCTTTTTGGTTGGGTGTCACAATTCGGGAACTCTGGAAAGGACAGCCCATGTGCACTTTTTAAGATCAAGCTAGGCTGGCAAAAAAAAGAAACGTGTTTGCATTTGTATTTATGTACATCCACACATGTATAGGGAAACTCTTTCAAACTCAGTAATAGCCACACGTAGGACTGAAATGGAATCTTACAAACACCAGACCATCTCGAATTCCACCACTGAAGGGTGGTGGGACGGGATGCTTTTGTTGTTGCTGCAGGAGCCTGAAAACACCCAGGCTCCTCTGTCCAGAGGGATTAGACGTCTCGGGGCTGCCAGGCTGCTGGGCAGGACCAGCCCTGGAGGGGTGGGGGCTGTCCATGGAGGCGATGGGTGACAAGCTGGTGAGCAGGGCGATGCTGAACCTGCACTGGGAGACGCAGCTGGGGGAGGGGGAGGCCCCTCAGCGTGCTGCCGCCTGCACAATGCCTTCCGTGCGTCCCTCCCAGGCCTCCTGCCTGTCTTTCTAAGACAATCTGGGTGACAAATACGGGTCCAGGAAACACTGCCCTGGTGAGCAATCCCAGCTGCTCCCTACGAATGTCCCCACTCAAAGGTTGCATGCCGCCCCCCATGCCTGCAGCTCAATTTAATTACTCACCTCTGCAGCTCTAAATCAAAGGTGGCTCCTATTAAGTATAATTACCTTTGCCAGCAGCTTGTATAACACACTAAGTGAGGGGCTACTAACCAGGAACGGATTCTACAGAGCATTAGGGATGTCTCAGATTAAATCAAGGGCAGCCAGGACCCGCAGCTTCGGACCCACCCATAATTCGGCCACCAGCAAAGGTGTGCTGCAGGTGAGTCTCACGCGCACAGACGTGTAAACACTGTTTCCTTTGCACATGTCAGCAGCCTAGCAACACACAACACCATGCAGAGGAATAAGCTTTAAGAGGAAAGCCTTCTCTAAATCTCAAATGCACAATATGTGTTGCTATGTCAGTTTTTCTGCAAGAAAGCACACTGCCATCCAACCAGCTACTTCCTGAGCAAGCACCACAGACGATAAAAGAGATCAGACAAACTCCCGACCTTCTCGACCACCGCGAAGCCCGTATTTTACCAGCTTTCCTGCCCTGGGAAGGCAGGGGCAGGACGCCACGCGGGTTAACTTCGACACGGAAATTTCTCTCCTGTTCAACCTCACCACATCTTTCATTCCTGACATAACACAAACATTTTTTTTCTATCATGAGCATCTTTATCATTTCAGGCTCGTCAATTCCCATTTTGCCTAATTAATAAATAAATCAAAACCTGAAAGGAAATGAAAGTTGCCAAGAAATTTCGGCCCTGACCAAAAGATGCTACGGTGAGCTAGACTTAGAGAACGTGGTTCTTCGAACCCTGCTGGCTCCTTCTAGGGGCTGTGCTCCCCCCACCGGACTTCCACTTCACAGAAGCCTGTTTATGAAGCTTTGTGCCCAGAAACATAAACAAAGACCTCAAAAGAATGTATCTCTTTGGCCGGAGACGTTAAACATTGCTACTCTAGTGGTTCACAGCTGCCACGTTAACTTTTATTGAGCACCTACTGTGTGCCAGGCATGCCTTAAGCAGACCGTGTACACAATCTATGTAATCTACTGGGCAGCCCCAGGTGGTATCAGGGGATTTTTTTTTTTCCAAAAGTAAGAAACCAGAAGGTACTGGCTGGTGTGGCTCAGTGGATTGAGCACCAACCTGTGAACCAAAGGGTTGGCGGTTCAATTCCCCATCAGGGCACATGCCTGGGTTGCGGGCCAGGTCCCCAGTAGTGGGTACAGGAGAGGCAACCACACAGGGATGTTTCTTTTCCTCTTTCTCCTTCCCTTCCCCCTTTTCTAAAAGTATATAAATAAAATCTTTTTTAAAATAAAAGATTTTTTAAAAAAGCAATCAGAAGGTCAAGCACCTTGTCGATGGTCACACAGAGAGTAAATAGCAACCTGGACTTGGACCTCTGAGCTCAAAGCCATTGGTTGCAACCCTTCAGAGCACAGAGTATAAAGGTCGTGCCTCGGCCTGCCTGATGCCCATTCTCTCTTATTTTGGTGATACGACCTCGCTGTTTGGCCTGCGGCACTGGGTGCCCATGGACAGTCAGGCCTGTGACCAGTTCAGGGAGGGTCATGCGAACCCACTTTGGCCAATGCAAAACCGAGGAACTTGCTGGGGATCCTTCGAAGGTGCTGCTCTCTTTTGCCAGAACTGCTGAGCCAGAAGCTGCCAGGTAACCACGGTAATCACCATGGGTGGGACATCCGACTGGGCAGGAAGGAAGGCAGAGTTCAGGAAAGAGAACTGTCGCAGTCCCAACCCCCTGGTCCGTGTGACCACAGGTGTGGAAGCTGGCGCTCAGCTGAGTTGCACAGCTGATGCACTTACTACTTATCACAGCTAGAGCAGGATTCGTCCAAATAAAAACTGGCTCTAGGGTTATGCACGGAGTGCAGCCGTGGGGTCGAACACACCTGGGTCTAAACCCTGGTTTCACTGTACACCCGCTATGTGAACAAATCCCTGACCAGCTCTGTGCCTCCGTTTCCTTGTCTGGAGAATGGGGAGACTAGCGTGTATCCACCCTGCAGTTGAGAGGAAGGCTAAATGAAGTCTAGTGCACGCCAGAGGTGTCCAACCCACACACGGCCCAGGATGGCTATGAACACGGCCCAACACAAAATCGTAAATTTACTGAAAACCTTTTTTGTTGCTCATCAGTTCTCGTTAGTGTTTGTGTATTTAACATGTGGCCCAAGACAACTCTTCTTCCAGTGTGGCCCAGAGACGCCAAAAGTATGGACACACCTAAAGTGTCTGGGACAGTGCCTGGCACGGAGCGGGTGCTTGTAATGTCAACGAGTCTGATTAAAATAATTTCCAGGAACAAACGCGAGCAAAGGGTGATCCCACGCAGGGTGGTGGTGGGAAGTAAAAATGACTCAGAGTGGCCGGTCGGGGGCAGATCTGGAAACCTTCGCAGCACGTTGCTGCTCACAGTGCGGAGCAGGGCCAGAGCACAGGGAAGAAGGGGCCTGGGTTCAGGAGGGCACATCGGAGGAGAAATCAGCGAACTGCGTCCCTAGTGAACACGTCGGGGGCTGCCTGGGGTAAAATCAGGGCAGATGGACCATGAGATCCAGAACCACACAAACACAGAAACAGAAATGAGTTTGAGTTCCTCAGTAAATAAATCATAGATGGTCTCCATCCATCCATCCATCCATCCATCCATCCATGAGTCCAATCATGCATCCATCCATCCATCCATCCATCCGTACATACATCCACGCATCCAACCACGCCCTGATCCATGCATCCATCCATGCAATCCTCCATGCATCCGTGCATCCATCCAACCTTCGCTCTCCCCTCCTTGTCTTTATTCTAGGCACTCCATTACTAACTCTGAGCACAGGGCTGGGCCTCGTTTATTCTTGCCGTCCTGGCACATGGCATGGCATAGGGTCTTGAAAAGAACAGAAATTAACAAGTATCTGTTGAATGAATAAAAGACTGACTCTCAAATACACACACTCCTTTTAAGAAACTTACCTCCCACAAATCAGTGTGACCCCTCCGGCCCTCCTCCCCTCATGCAGGCTCTGGGCCTCTTTCACGTTCGTTATTCCTGGAGTGAGCTTTGCGCCCTGCACAGCCTGCTGGGCAGCATCGGTGCTGGCCCAGCAAAGTGCCAAGCTCAAGCTCTCCCCACGTAAATTTTCCTTGGCCCCTCTGGAAGCAAGGGCTGCCTTTCATTTTTATTCTGTTTTGCTTTCATAGAAAATTAAAACATCTCAATCCACAAATAGGTTTGTTGGGGTGGGGCAAAAGGTTTGCAATTGTGAGTACACAAAACGGAGTTTAATTGTTGTACTATTTGTTATTAATGATTGCATTACTTGCCATACAAACAGCCGTGAACCTACTTTTGCCCCACCCTGCATCTGCCTCAGCTGTTGCTTGCATGATGCAAGAACAACAGGAAACTCTTCCTCCCCTTTTCATTAGTTTTTTTTTTCCTTTTAACAAAGGAGGCTGTGGGTTTCCGTTGCTACCGTTTTATCCTGGGAGGCCCCCCACGAACTTGTTCAGTTCCTTCCCCCCACGGCAGCAGAGCGGCTCCAAGTCCGTGCCCGAGAATTCCAATTAGAGACACAGACACGCGTTCCTGTTTATTTATCGGCGTGCAGTGGCAGGGTCGAAAGTCAAACCAAAGCACAAAACTTCTCTTGAGGACCGAGCTCAGGGGCCTGTGGTCTAAACTGAAAATCAGATCACCGTTTGAAAAACAAGAGGGAGGGAGAGAAAAGAAAACACCTCACACAGAGCATTGTCACACACTGGAAAAGATCTCCATGTTCCCTCAATGTTCTTCTCGGAGCACTAACGGGTCAGTCCACAGGAAATGCAAGAATACGTTATATTTTAATCAGGGCACATAAAACACTGTCTCGAATGTTATGTTGCCCGGGGGAATGCACTGAGCAGGGAACATTTACAAACTCCAGGTCAGTCTCCCCATTACATCACTGTGAGAAAGAGAAATTTATGAGGTTAAATTATATGGATGTTATATATTGGAACTGTGAGCCCATTCCCAAATGAGAATGTTGGCTGAAATGGCCAGATTCCCTGAGAGAAATTTCTAAGTCCTTCTATTGCTGATGTTTTTATGGTAACTTTCCACAAAAAAAGTGAAGGCATATTCTTTGAAGATAATGAAATGAATAAAAAACAAGAAGTCTAACAAAAAAAACAAAACTAAATTCCAACAGAGAAAGCACCTAAAGGAGTTACTTATAGTATTCTTCCCTGGAGATGATAATACAGAAGTTATTTTGTTGAACTTACTCGTGATTTATCTGATCTATTCCTCATCTAAATGATTGGAAACACAGATGTTGATGCTATAACTTTGCTTCCAGTAAATAATTCCTCAAAGGACTCACATTTGTTTAACCTTAGTCACAAGATGATAAAACTTATTAAACATTTATGGACGGAGCAACCCAATTTTGTTGGTTTATGTCTTTGGCAAGTTTGGAAACTCACACCCCCAACTTTTCCACCTTCCTTTCACCTCCCTACAGGAACAATATCTTTGGGGAAGTTCCCGTACCTGGGTAAGAGAGACCTTCCCCTGCCTCCCTTATTTCTCCGTTTGCGGCTGTGGTTTGACAGTAAACAGACAGGCTGTCGTGCTGGTCTCAGGGAACAATAATTAAACCAAAGGGACAGCAGGCAAGGTGCTCCTGCGGGACCACAGAGGAAGAACAAACACCCCACCAGGGAACCGTGTTCTCAGGGCTGCAAGCCTGCTTCTGAGACGAGCACACACCCACGCGTGAATGCATGCACGCATTCGGCCATTCCGCAACATTTACTGAGAACCTACTGTGTTCAGCCCTGTGGGCATGCCTGACCTGGGTATCCAAATATTCTAAAGGCTCCAGTAACCATAAATAACCACTTGTTCACTTATTCGTTCATTCATATATTCATACGTTCCTTCATTCATGTATTCAACCAAAGCACCTACTGTGTTCCAGGTGCAGCAAATACAATGGCTCCATGATGTGACAGCTGAGTCCCTGACATGGAGAAGGAAACAGGAATTACAATGGGGTGTAGCGCCCTCTTCCTGTATTATCGTCTGTCACAGATAACTTCCCTAGATAGTGCTAATTCTCCTGTGCAGGGGTCTCGGTGTCTGGTGGGACCTCTTGTGGTCGTCACCAGCAGGGCGGGGGCAGTGCCGCAGAGGCTCCCTGGGGACACGCACTGTGGCACCGCCTTCGTGGTCACAGGCAACCTCCTGAGGAGCTCTGTCGGGGTTCCAGGAGCACCCCAGCCCCAGCATGAACGTCTGCATGGATTGCGTCCACCGCAAACACAAAGTTCACGTGTCAGAGCCCTTGACCCCTCCCGGCCCCGCGCACACATAGTAACACCCACAACACACCCCAACAAGCCGCACGTAAAACGTGCTCACATCCACCGCACACGCAATATGTGCGTGTTCACAACGCTCACCCTCAATAAAACAGACCCGCAGGGCACACGCACCCTCTGGGATTGATGCTGGTCTTGCTTGGGAAAAGCATCTGGTACCACGCGAACCCTCTGAACCGTGGGGCGCTGTCTTATCAACAGTTCCACCCCCAAGACCAGGCAGTGCCCCGGCGTACGCGCCTGCTAACGTGCCCCTTCACCGTTCCAGGCGTTAAACTCCAGGGCTCACTGGTATTAATGATTCACTTTGTGACTCGGCCAAACGACATTCTTTCCTAACCCCACCCACCCACACTTGACCCCCCACGGAGCTCCCGCCTCCAGGAGGCACAAGCTCCCCAGCTAAGAAGTTCACAAACTGAGGGCAAATGTGATTCCTTTTGTTACCCATGCTTTTCTTTCCAGTCCTCTCCGACCCCCACCCCACCCCACCCCACCCTACCCCAAGGCAGCGAGGAACAGTTTTCCTGACGTTCTTGGAGTCAAGCCACGTGGATCGCCGGCGGAGTCCCACTCATGACTGGGATCACTGACGCATTTTACTAGAGTTGAGTCTACATACTTCAGGCAGACACTTGGCAAGTGCCTACTGGGTGCCAATTGGCCAGTTAAGTTTTTGGTTGGGGGGGTGTGCATCTCAGTGAAGGCACAGCAATGCTCCCGGTACGAGATGTTAGCTGTGTGAGTGCTGTTGGTTTTTCTCAACCGATTCTCTCGCTAACTGCAGTAAAACCTCACAAGTGTTTTTCTCTATGTAAATTACTTACATGACAATTATAAATTTTCCCAAGAATATGCAGTATAGAATTATGTGTAATACTGAAAACTTCAAAATATGCTAAATGCCTATTAACAAAGGAATTGATAGATGAGCAAAAAAAAAAATACAGGCTTATGATGGAATATTACTGATATAAAGCATATAAAATTAATTAGCTCTAGTTTTTAAAATCCAGCTTCTCCTTCTCTCTCTCTTTCTTTACCTACCTACCTATCTACCTGCATACAGAGCGATAAACCAATTTGTCAAATGCAGTGTGAAACTATTACATGAAAAAACTTAAACATGTACAAAAGTATACTGATGCTCCAAGCTACATATACATACACATGCGGGTAAAACTATAAATAATGAACCATAAACACACCAAATCTGAACAGTGCCCATCTCTGGGGAGAGGGTGACGGGGGAAATAACAACACGTGCAGAACGCTGCACTAAGCAATATTCTAAGCACTTGCTAAGTATCCATTTTTAAATCCTCATAATGGAGCTTGGAAATAAGCACTCTCCTTACGCCTGTTTCATGGACTGAGGCTCAGAGATTTCAAGTTTGGTGTTTAAAGAGGACTTAATGTGATCTGCAAAGTTTAATTCCTTTATATCTGAAATTTACTGATCAAGTGAAATAAGCTCATCTTATTATAATTCTTTCTGCTATTCCATCCGATTGACTATTTTCATGCAATATTAATAAAGAAAAGATTTATGTTAAAGACAATAAAATAGGATGATAATTTCATTCCATTTCTCATTAAAATAACCTCAAATCAGATAGCTAGGCAGTTTGCCAAACTTTATATTATTACAAAGGTTTCTTTCAAAATGCCACTTATGCTATGGGACTGTAAAATGGTGTAGCCACTATGGAAAACAGTACAGAGCTTCCTTAAAAAGTTAAAAATAGAATCATGATCCAGCAATTCCACTTCTGGGTACTCATCCAAAGAAAATGAGAACACTTATTCAAAGAGATCATGCATCCCAATGTTCACTGCAGCAACATTTATAGCAGCCAAGATATGGAAGCCACCTAAGTGTCCCTCGATACATGAATAGGTAAAGGTGTGGTACCTATCTACGACTGAGTATTACTCGGCCATTAAAACTAACGAAATCTCGCCATTTGCAGCAACCTGCAAGGACCTGGTGGCTATACTGCTAAGTGCAATAGGGCACACAGAGGAAGACAAATATGGTACGGCACAGAAAAAACAAGACAAATCAACGGAACGAAAGAGAAGCAGGCCCGCAGAAACAGGGAACGCGTCGATGGTTACTAGAGAGGGGAGACCTTCGGGGATGAGCAGATAGGCGAAGGGGCTTGAAGGGCGCAAACCTCCAGTTATAAAATAAGTTACAAGGATGTCATGCACAGCATAGCAAATGTAGTCAATAATACCTTCATAACTCTGTGTGGTGACAGATGGTAACTAGGGGACCATTTTGTACGATATATCTCAGATCACTGTGATGTCATCTGAAACTAATAGGATATGATGTCAATGATACATCAATTAAAAAAATTACTACCCATATTTAAACAATAAAAACAAAAATAGCAACCCCCTCCTCAACACCACCCACTGAAAACCACTGTTGACTTATTTTTCACCAAAGACCCTATCATGACTTCTGTCATAAGCAACATTTTCCCTCTGAGACAGGCCCTCTTGAATTAAGAGGCCATCTTTTTACTTACGTTTTCATATTCGTCAGAGTACCCATTTAAATGTTACCTATAATTACATATTAACAAGGAATAAGCACCCTCACAGACCCTGGCCCTAAGTATTTCGAGAGGCGCTAAAGGGGATGGCTGTAAGGCGACTTTGCGTTGCTGGAAAAAATAACTGGCACGTGGTCCGAGGTTCCCTCAGCCCGGAAGAGCCCGGGGGGGCCACAGAGGCACTGGGAGCGGAGGGGCAGCGTCTGGATCCGAGACGCAGCCTCCAAGACGCCCTGGGAAGCGGTGAGCGCGGCTGCCTCCTGAGACGCTCCCACTTGAGCGGTGCTGGGGTTATCACGGGTTTTTTCCGACTTTTGTTTAATGAAACGGGAATGGACTTGTGAAAACGCCACTGTGGAAGATGCGAGAGGTTTCGAAAATCCCATTTTGTTGTTTTCGTCTTCATCGGCTTGAGTTTTAACGTTTGGCGTTCAGGAATTTAGATAAGCAGGATGAGCCTCTTTTATTCATTTTTTTCCTTTGACACCACTGACTTACTTGTACTTGAAAGAAATGCTAAACTTCAGTTCATGCCCTTGAACTCCGCATATCTGGACTGGACTGTGAGCCTTTATTTATGTGACTCTTTGCTCTGAGGCACTAAATTCTGGGAGCGGAAACGAGGCACAGTATCCGAGGACGTGGACTCTGAGAAGCAGGCTCGGGGTTCAGAACCCTAATTCAAAGCTTGTGTGATCTCCGAGCTACCTGAAGTTCCCAAAACCTAATTTCCTTGTCTATTCAATGGGCCAATCATCATAATAATGTCCGCCTTCTGCAATGTTGCGGGGAGACTGTATGTAAATGACCTGTCTGCAGGCAATGGGTGGCAAGTATCAACTACCAAGTGCATGCATCTGGGTTCAGTGTTATCCAGGCCGATAAATAGTAGCTGTTGTGACAATGACCATTATCATTATCCTCACTTCTATCACATTCTCCCACGGAGGCGCAGATGCAAGAGAGAAAAAGGCTTGGAAGTCTGACTACTAGGAAGAAGCAGGGAAGGGAGACAGAATTGACGAGGACAAAAAAAAAGGGGGGGGGACCCACTGAAGTAAGTATGAGAAACACGGAAAAGGATGACATGAAAGTGGAGGGGTGCCAGGGAGGAAGCCAGGTTTTTCTGCTCTGCCATCGAACAGAGTTTCCAGAATTTTAGAGAGTGTAGGAAATAAAGACCCAACTCCGGGAGGTTCCTTTTGCTCATTTCTTGTCTCTTGATTCCGGTACCCAGGGTGCTAGCTGGCTCCTCAGCCGGCAGAGGCCCTGTTACAGATTTGCTGGATTGCTTCTGCTTTACAGAGGGATTCTCTGGGATCTGATGCCTGGTGCTGTGACTAGGTAGATAAGTGCATAAATGGATACATTTCTGGGTTGTAACACATTAGAGAAAGTGGTCCCCACCATTTCTACAAACACAGGTGATTGCCATGAGAGAGTGAGGGTGGAAAAAGAGACTACTTATATTTTTTATGTTGACTAAAAGCAAAAAGTGAAAATGGACTTCCCAAATAATTTTTGAAATATTTAAGTACTTTAGCATTTGGTGGCAGGAGGGGAATGGAGAGAGAAGGAGAAGAAGAAAGGGGGGGACTTGGACTCCCCCCATATATACTGCAATTCAAAGCCACAGTGGGTACTCAATATGCAGATTCAGGGTCCTCGCCCCACCCTATGGAATCCCAACTGCTCGGCTCTGGCCTGGGGATCTGCAAATTTGCATTTTAACATGTTCTCCACATGCTGAGGATACCAAGCGCAGGTCGAGAAGGTTTCTTTCAGATGCAGACCCAGAATATTCACTTCCAGTCCCTCCATCTCTGCAAACTTCCCTGGGCCTAAAGCCTTTCCAGAGTCTCCCTCTGATGTCGCGGGAGGGGAAGGTCCTTCTCATTTTCAACGGTTTTTGAAGTTGTAACGAAAGCCTCCGTTTTCCAGGCGTCCTCTGACCTGCGTGTGACTTGGCAGCCTTTGCTCACAGCTGCCTCGCCCGCCCGTCGCCCTGCCTGGCTCTGGGTGTCTCGAGTGTCCTCACATCCGGTGATTCCGCCCCATCCTTGCGGTTCGTGCGACATCCTGCCCCCCAACCATGGCTTTCTTCATACATTTCCTCATAATGACTCCCTCTTGTACTTACTCACATGTTTTTATTGTAAAATGAAAATGTACGCCACTGCAGTCAGTGGGAAACCAGCATCATTTGCCGTAAATGATGGCAACAGCACAATGAAAACCCGAGTGTTATTATTTTTCATTGGATGCCGTTGATTGCTCAAGTCTCTAAATCTGAGGTCTGCTCTTTCTGATAAACAAGCACAAGAGAGGTGTTTAAGACAGGCTAACACCCCCACGAGACTTCCTTACTGATTAAATCAGGGGGGCTGACCCCGTGTTCAAAAGGGGACCTTGCTTTCACCTTGGGCCCGACTGGACGCTACTTAAAACTATCTACCGCCACAACGGGGCCACCAAGGTGCAGGGGTGGGCTTGCCTTCCTCATTGGGACATTGCACAGAGCGCTGGCAGGCTTGGGGACAGGAGAGAGCCCTGGGGGCTTCCACTGGAGGAGGTGACGTCTCCCCTGAGTGATCTCCAATCCTTCCTCCCAGACACACACCGCCAGCTCCCTGAGCTTTCTCACGGGGACCCCTGATAACCACGTCACCACCATTTATTCTGTCAAATCATATTTAATGAGCACCAACCATGTGACAGACTTTGTGGACATTAAGCAGGAAAGCGTTAGATCTCTTCGAGGTCACAAGTTCAGAGTCATGGTGGTGATTTCAGTAATTCAACATTTATTGAGCACTTACTGTGTATGGGACACTATTTGCGTGCTTTGCTGGTGTTGATAATTTGCCCCTCCCAGGAACCCGAGGGGGCGTTTTTAGTTTTACTGATGAGGAGAGGATGACTAACTTGCTAAAACCCTGACTAAAACGTCTTCCCTGCTTACCAGGAACCAGGCACTGGGCTAAGCACGTTATCTGATTTCTCTCAGTGAACCCTTGTGAAAACCCAAGGAGAAGTCCTTTCAGTGGGTCTGCTTTGCCAGGGGGATGCTGAAAGTCTGGGAGGTGAAGGTGTGTGGGTCACAGGGCAAGGGCATAAGAAGCCCCTGGAGAGAGATGGAGCCCCTGCCGGCCTGCGGGGGCCGCCCCTCGGCCCTGACACTGCGCAGTCAGGTGGGGAGGGGAGGGGCGTGAAGAGAGGGTGCCTGGGCTCCAGAAAACGAGCTTTGAAAAGAGTGGCCTCTTCCCTTGGACAGTCAGTTCTAGAATAAAGGCAGCTCCAAACACTTCCCCTCTTTTCCACTTTGGCCGGGAAAACCATACACTGACAATCTGCAGGAACCCCCTGATATATAACAAGAGGAGAGAAGTAAAAGAGGGAACAGGAGAAACTATCAATAGGATACACACAGATTTTTCTTTTAACTGATAGCTTTATAGTCACACCACCTGCCGTGCTGCACACATCTTGTCTACCTTTGGACCGCATCTCCCATCTCTTCCACCCTTGGCCTGGCCAAGTCATCACCAGCTTTCGACTGGGTAGGTGCCAGAGCCACCTAAGCGGCCGGCCTGCTTGGTTCCCGACAAACAAGACGGCAGCCAGAATGACCTCGTACAGATCTCAGTCAGCACCGTCTCTCTCTGCCCTTTGTCCGCCAAGGCTCCCCCGTTCAGCTGGGACCTCAGCCCCTGACTCTAGTTCCCGCCCCTCTGTCCTCACCTGTCACCCTCCCTCGCTCACTTCTAGCACCCTGGCCTCCTTGCTGCTCCTCCAGCTGCCACCCCCCCGCCCCAGCATGCCCCAGCCCTGCACTTCCAGAGGCGCCTGTAACTGCCCGCCCCCCTGAGAACAGCACTCATCTCCCCATATCCTCCTTTCCTCTTGCACATACCACGCCCTGGCATGCTGTGACACAGACAGCTGCTGTGACATAGATATCTGCTTGCTTGTTGGGGACCCATCGGCCACACTACGTGTAAGCTTCCGGAAGGCAGGCACGCTGTCCGTTCCGCTCAAGGCTGCAGGGCCGGCACCCCCCACAGTACCTGCCGCACGGCAGAGCGTCGGTAACATTGGTAAATACAGGTTCTAAGGCAGGCAGCAAACATTCCCCAGTGTTCCCTGAGATTCCAGTTCTCTTTGTCCTAAGATACGCCTTCACGGGCACCAGCCAGCCTCTCTTCCTCCCTCGCCCAGGCACTTGTCTGAAGGTGGCAATTAAAAAGTGAAGAAGGCAATCCCAGGAAACAGCCTGTAGCCTTCTCCTATTAGCTTAACAGCCCCTAAGCTGTGCAGCCTTGGGCCTCAGGGGATGAGCAACGGTTAGCGAGGTGAGGGCGGGGGAGAGGTGCCAAACCCGGGGAGGCTGGGAGCCCTGGAGGCTTGGGAAGGAAGGCAGAGAGAGCACCTGCAGAGAGGAGAGGGCCAGGTTCACCTCTGACCCCCGACCTCCAGGGTCAGCGACGCTCCATCCCAGGGTCTGGACTTCACAAGGAAGTCTACAAATTCGATCATCAGTGAGCACTGTCTCTAAGATGAAGAAACATTGTTTACTGTGAAAAGGTGAATCGCTGCTTCAGCTGAAGGCAGAGGATGTCACGATGAGGGAAATACAAGTTTATGACTAAAATCAGAGGCTTTGTCAGGAATGTTCCCTAAACTGATCGATATTCAAAGTGCAGCTCTGATCACGATCGGTACGGAGGTCTGCCAAAAACTGTTAGATGTGCAAGAGAGATCTTACGCTCGAAAGTAATTAATTAGTATACAAAGTAATACAGTAATTAAAGTATTTATTCATTCGCTTATTTACAGCCTCATTTATTCATTCATCAGGAAATATTTATTTAGTGCCTAATAGGTACCAAGGACTAATTCAGGTGCCTAGATTTCTCCTGGAATTCCTACAGAGAAAATATAAACAAACAGACCAAAAAAAAAAAAGGGGGAGAAAGAGAATAAAACCGTTTCTTTTTTTAAACAAAAAGATGCCGGGTTAGTGCCAGGGACAGCACCACGGGGTTTCGTCAACGTCCCGTTCGTTACCTCACTGTCACACCAGCAGGTGAGGCGCGTGGCCACGTCCTCCTCCGACAGACGGGAACACCAAGGTGTGACAAGGTGGAGGCGGCCCCCCGCCGCCGCCCGGAGGCAGGGAGGGGATGCGACGGGACCTCAGGTTCGCCTGGCTCTGCACGCTTGCCCTTCCTCCGCCCCACGGGTGCCATGCCCCCCAGCACTGGTCGTGCCTCCAGAAAGGCTGGGCACGCATTCTGATGGACTGATGGATTGACTGATTGATTTCAGAGAGAGAGAGAAATTGATTTGTTGTTCTGCTTATTTATGCATTCATTGGTTGCTTCTTGTATGTGCCTTGACCTGGGATTGAACCCACAACCTTGGCGTATCCAGACGATGCTCTCACCAACGGAGCTACCGGCCAGGGCCTGCGTATGTATTCCTATCTCCTGGTGACACCTCTCCCACCCTTAACTCCCTACTCACCGCCACCGAGGGGCTGGGCCAACACGCCCAAGCCCACACCACCTCTGAAACACAGCAAGTGCCCGCATTCTGCTAGTCACCCAATGAGGTCACACGGCTTCCCCCCTGAAGCCCTCCCGTGGCATCGTGGCACACTTGCTTAGACTCAGATCTCAAAGACCAAGCATGATCTCCCACTGTCCACCTCTCCTGCCCCGTTTCCTTTCAATTCAACATTTCACGGCAAGGTAATTGCAGATGGACACACAGGCGTAGGAAGTAACTCAGAGACATCCCGTGTACTCCCCACCCCACCTCCCCTAACTGGGTAGAGATCTATAACACCATATTCCCAGGAAGAAGTTTACCATTGGTGCAAGCCACTCAGATTTCGCCAGTTTTACACGTGTGGGCACACACCCGTGTGTGCGGCTAGTTCGATGAAATGGTATCGCCTGTGTGGGCTTGTGGCCCCACCGCCAGAGTAAAGATGCGGGGTGGGCAGTGCCCGCACCCCCGGCGCCCCTCCTTCCAGCCTTGCGCAACCATGCCCAGCTTCCTCCGCGCGCGGCCGCCGCCTCCGCCCGCCCGCCCGCCCTCAGAGGCTCGGCTGTCGGAGTCCCTAACCCCTGGCAAGGTGTGGCAATCTGTTCGGTTTCTCTGTACTTTTGTCATTTCAAAGTGTTACATAAAAGGAATCATATCATACCCTATGTGATACCTCTCGGAACTGACTTCTAAAAATCAGCGTAATCACCTGAGATGCATCCAGGTTGCTGCACGTATCAATAGTTTTTCCCTTTTTGTTTTTTTATTGCTGAGTAGCATTTCAACACAGATAAAAAGGTAGCTCTCAGTCAGAAGAGCAAAATCCAAGACAAATGCTTTCAAATGAGATTCAGGTATTTTTTTCCCCCATGTAATTCCTCTAAGCTAATTATCTCTAAAACTTTTGCATTGTGCACTTTCCTGTTGTTAAGTATAGCTAAATAATACTGATGTATTAATAATAGGATTGTCTAGCCATGCCTCCTGAATTTTAATTTCTAAAATTTTAAACAGTTTCAGGCATCACAGAAGAGCTGACGATGCCCAGAGGACACAGGGGTTTTTTTTTTGTTGTTGTTGTTGTTGTTGGTTTCTTTTTGGAGGGGAATGCAGAGAGATTGAGAGCCTCCACCACCGGCAATTCTGCATGGCTATTTTAATGACTTTCAAATCCCTCCGAATTATTTAATCATTTCACCCATGGAGTTGGCCTGGAAAACAAACATGCCAGCAATTCCCCCTTGCATCTCACATTTCTTTTCTGTGTGTCTGCCTCCACATATGGTGTCTTCGGAAAGGACCCAGGTCCGACACCCTCGCGAGGGCGTCTCGGACGAAATGAGCCACAGGACCACGGCCCCACGGCCGGAGAGGCTCGTCAGTGTCCGAGTGAGAGTGGAAGCCACGTGCCCACGGAGACGCTGGCCTGGGAGCTGCAGGCACAGTCCAGAAGTGGGTGTCCGGGCTGTGAAGCCCCGGATTTTTATGACCACTTCCACAAGGCCCAGCATGCCTTTAGACTCACTTTAAATGATATTCCTATGCTTTTTTTTTTTTTTTAATGAAGAAAGTTTCTAAAGCCAATGACTGAAAGATCAGTAGCAGGAAAAAAAAAAAAAAAGAAATTGTAAATCCAGGGAAAACAGTGGTGTCTGATAAAGGCCTGTAAATAAACAGTGTCTTTCCTTTTACCGAGGCACCCAGGTGAGAGCCTCGGCAAGGTTACTCACTGGTGTGGCTACTTAGGTGGTTAGAATAGCTAAGCTCCCTCACAAGCGAGGAGCTGCTTGCCAAAGGTCACCCTAAGGAGCAGGAGAATTTCTAACTTCAAATGGAACTTACAAAACTTAAAATAATAAAAACAAATGGAAACTGTTGCAAATTACTGACAAATGGAGGTGAAACCCTCTTCCAGGATGAGCAGGCGTCAGGAAGGAAGTGGGGGAGATCTCTCTGAACACACGACAGAAAAGACATTCTGCAGCTATCACAATATTAGAAAACGAAAATACATTTCTCCCAAAGAAATAAAAATATAGCAGCGTTCTCAACTTGCGAAGCAATGAAATTATTTGTGTGCCAAGCTTCTTTTAATACCACTGTGATTTTTTTTCTTTATAAAAGTCGCTCAATTTGATTGTAATTAAAGAGGTAATGAAAAGCACTGCTTCAGGGAAGCGACGCAAGACATTCTCTAACTGTTAGTTTAATGTATTTCCAACTGACTCTGCATCAAACGAAAATGATAGTCTGTGTATGCCTGGTCTTAATATAGAATTTGCGAGGCAATTCTGTGCTTTTGAAAGGGAACTTGGGGGGATACAGGCATTGCCTTTGAAACAGTGGCTGAGTCTTCCCAGACCATGACATACCTAAATAAAATGGATAGTACGGACGCAGTGACGGGGAAGAAGCCGCACTCTGGGTGTTCAACTCGGGCCCTGCCAGCTAATTACAGGCCCAGCACCCACGGGAACAGGGCCTGGGTTTTCTTCCTGGCTGATGCTCCTAAGCTCGGCCACGGGGATAGGTAGAAGTGCATCCTACCAACGGCCTTAAAAAACGCCAGGCTCAGTGCCCCTTTAAAACCTGCTCAACTGTGAGTGCAATGCCCACACGACTGGGAAGGGAAACAGGCCATCCCAGGTAATATCCAGTTGGAGAAAGAGGAGTCAGCTGGGAGGAAATGAGAGCGTAACCCTCTGTTGGAGAAGGTGACAAAAGGCATGAGGCTTCAAGGGACAGCTTTGCTGAAGATGCCTAGGAGGTATTTGCTGGGTGTGAAAGTTTCCCGACCAAACGGTAGCAGTAGAATCGCGATGGCTGGTAGGAAAATAAATGCATAGCATGTATGAGGAATGCTTCTACCCGCCTCAGAAGTGAGCTCCTAGGTCCAACCCTCAAGCCTCAAGGAGAGTTTCCTCGTGGAGAAGTTCCTGAGAGCCGCCCCCGCCCCCACCTTACCTACCTTCCTTCCACTCGAACTCCCTGTCACTTGCAATCTGCTGATTAGGGTTAATGTATTGTGTCCTGATATGGCAGATTAAAAATGAAATCAATAAATGCCTAAAACAAATGGGCTTTTGAAATGTCCCATTCAATCCGAGTCTTTAAGGGTGAAGTGAGAGGTGGAAGAAGGAAATCAAGGGGAGACTGGGGAGAAGACCACTTAAGCAATCAATTTCCATCCAAAACACTGGGAGGAGGATGTTTTTTAAGGGATCTGTCCTTCACTTTTCTCAGGGATCTGCCTTAAATAACCAGAAGAGCCAGAACAGTTGACGCTGTTCTGAGCCCCTGTGTGTGTGTGGGGGGGGGGTGTTTATTATTTCCATAATAAATTCTGCTAAGAATCATACTGTTTGGGTAAGGGGAGGGGTCTGGAGCATGTGACATTTAAATCTCCAAGATAGGAACTTGTCTTCCTGAAGTTCTGTTTAAACAAAGTGAGAGGTCCAGGGTTCCTTCTCCACCCCACCCCTGGTTTCTTTTCTCTTGAACCTCACCCCACTTGCCCATAAATTAAAGGTAGACTTCACCCTGTGCTGCCTGTCCCCTCCCTGCCCAGAGGCCTCCCTGGTTAATGCAGTCCCTGCTACCCTGAGGTCGAGAGGCAGACCGCTGTGGCCATCCCCACACACCACCGCAGTACTCAGAACTGTCCCTGCTGAATATGCTTCCCATGTAAATAACCTGGGCTATTAAGGTGCAAATTGCAACTTTTAAGTAATGATTGCTAATAGTCTACTGTATACTGCCACACAAGGACATTCATGCAAACAAAATCTGCATTATTCATCTCCGTATTAAATAAACAAAATAAATTGAGGGAGCTGTTCTTTCCTGCAAGACTTTCCTGAGATCTGGGTTGTCAGGTAGCTTTTGAGAGTCAGCAAGAAGGAAACACTTCATCCCTTTGGGTGGGCAGGAGCAGGCTCCTACCATTTACACACACGTTAGATATTCACATGGAGACGATCCCCAAAGATTCTGCATTGAATCGCAACTGGCTGGCATTATATAAAAACGACAGTTCGGGGTGGTGAAATAAAATATGTATTACACGTGTGTGTGCAGAGACCGCGATAGATGGTCGAACACAGAAGCCGTAGTGTGTGAGCCTACAATTTCACATTTTTAACTACTTTGCATCCTGTAAAATACAAACAAATCAGAATCTGTTCTGGTTTGTTTTGCCTTCCTGCCATTTTCTCTATCATCGCTAAAATGGATGGGGGGGAAGGTGCTGGTATAGAATTCTGCAGTATTTTCACAAACCTCTGGGGTACCATAGGCTGCTTTCTAAACTTTTTTTTTTTCTTGCCCGAAGTAATAGTATGGTAGCACAGCATAGCTTTAGAAAGCCAGGAAGAATGGCATTTGGGAGGGAAATGTTCTGACTTAGCTGTTTCCTTAAAGAGAACTGCCTACCTCACAGTTCTTCTCTTCAAAGGGGGGGGGAGAAATGGGGCAAAGAGGGACTAACATTCCCCATCACCTGTAATATCATCCTGTTCACTATATCTGGATAACGGCTTTATTAGAAAGTTCTCTAATTGATTCCTTGAAACATGGAACTTAAAACTAATAATGCAAAGGAATCAAATTGCCTCGAACAGTTCTTGGGAAAGATAGTCCCAGCCCTGATTCACTCACAGGCTTTTTCTATCTTACATTATTCATTAATCAAGCCAGAAACAAGCTTTCAGCATCGGGCCATGGGAGTAATTACTTACAGTTGTGCATTGTGTTTAATTTTAAGCCGTGGTAGAAGTTAGGAAGGCCACACTCCTGGAACCCACCTTTGGCATCTCCCTGGATGTTAACTGGCTAAAGAATCCCGAAGTAGCTAACTTTCCTCGGGAACGACCACCTCGGCTGAGCAGAGCCCAGCGTCGATGACTTCACAGGAGAGAACCGTCGCGTGCATGCAAAAATGCCCGCTTTATTAATACGTGAGCAAACAAATGCCCTAAGAGGGGCCTCGTTGTGTACGGAATGAATTATTCCCTTTCAGCTTGACAACGGTTTCCACTTCTTCAGCGAAAATATTAAGAGCCATGAAAACAAACACACAAACACACGAGGAGCACAATAGGCTAGGAAACTGAAACTAGAGTCACAACTTTCTGACACACACATGCACACCACAGTAGACAGGCGAGCCAGCGCCAGGGGACAGCAGCTTAATAACGAGAAGGACCGGATTTAAATAACGTGGTAGGGCATTCTGTTCGTAGCCTGGATCCTCACTGATCAGAAAACAACGATAATCAAAGCAGTGCAGTTCTGAGCAAGGCACTTTTTGTAATGAGCTTACCAAAGGAGACATGTGCAGTCATTCTGGTAATTTAAATTACTGCCTAGTTGTTGATGGCCTTTACCGGAACAACAAGCGGGGGGAAAAAGAGTAATTTTCAGGGCAGTATCACTTCTTGCTGGACTGTTGCCCAGGGTTCTCTTTTGGGACAACAATGAGGACGTTATCTCTAATAATCTAGCTGCACTCATACTTCTGTTGCCAGAACTAGACAGAGCAGGCTTACTCTTCCCGAGTCTAGAAGGCCAGGGTGCACCCCAAAGCTGTCAGATTGCAAGGCAATCTAAGTTTTTTAAAAAAAATAGCTGGGTTCCATGTAGAAAGAGACAGGGATAGGAGGGAGAAATAATTTTCAAAAGAGGAAGAGTTGTAAAGAGAACACCTTGCTCACTGGGCAAGTCCTGAGTATGTATGGTGCTGAAAATATTTTAATTCTTTGGCTCTAAAGGAAACAATTGGAAAATACACGAATCAAAGCTTTATAAATGATACTTCGTCCTGCGATTTCAAGCAGTGTACTCGCGGTTTACGGAAGCAATTCTGCACTCAGAAGGGAAGATAATTGTGGGTATTTCAAAGCACATGTGCTGCCATTCGGGCTGGAATCGGGCCACGATGGAGGCTGAGCTTGGTGGTCCAGCCTGTTCAGGCGCAGACACCCACTTTGCCCAGATTTGTAACTAACTTTGGATTTGTGCTGAGGGCGGCTCTGCAAAGTTTACGAAACTGCTCCACAGAACTTCTCCCTCACGCTTCGCGCGAGCTGACACAGAAGGGAACGTGGTGGTCGGTCTGCCCGAGCCTTAACGGGGGCTGCCCGAAGCAGGAGGGCAGGGACAGCGAGGGGGAAGAGAGACAACTCAAGCTTTTTGCTAAAGCCCTGATTCAACGAAAGGACACAAAGAAATAAAAACGCCCACATTAAAAGCCAAACAAGATAATAATTGTGCATGTCTGGCTCTGAATCCGGAGGGCCAGGCTTGCGTCACTGGCACTCTGCGTTACCATGGTGAGTGATTTATTGATATATATCAAGAATGAATAGATCAAAGGCAGCGAGATGACAGGTGATCAATCAAATGTCAAATCAAAACTAGCAATCAAGTGGAAAGCTGATTTTTCAGTGGGTGGGTCTGGCAGGAGAAAAATGAACTTTCATATTACACTTCCGAGAAACAAAACCCCGACATACTATTAAAAAAGCAATTAAGCAACCCAAAAGGAAAAAAAAATCCTTTAGAAGGTCTATTGTACTGATCCATTAACCTGTTCCTCTCTTTTAGAGGGGGGGCGGTGGTAAGTGAGGATTCAGATGGGATAGTTTTTAGCATATAAATCAATTTACAAAGTTTGCAACTCTCTCCGAGCAAAGAAAAACCAGAGCTGTTTCAATGTTCTGTGGGGCATTCCCCCTCCTCCCTCTCTCTTTTTTTTCCAAGAGAAAGGAGTGTTGATTAGATTTCCAAACGTGGATCCTTTGAGCAAACGTATTCAAAGGTTCGTGCCTTTCCTGAAGTGGTTTTTTCCACCTTGGCGATCTAAGCTTAACTCCCACAGCTCGCCCCAAAGCCAGCCTGCAGCCTGGGCTTGGGCATGGCTCACACTTCAGCGCCCCAAGCCCCAGCGAGAGGACACACTGTCACTCCAGGCCAGAAGCCACGGGCACTGACCACAGGGGCGGATGAGGAGGTGAAAGGACGGTCTCCCTACTCCGCACCCCAAACCCTCGACCCAACTTTGGCCCAAGCAGCAAGAAACAGACCCGGAGAAAGTTAGGGGTGGGGTAGAGGGCAGAGAAAAAAAAGTTTAAGGAGGGAAGGCTTGGTGGGATAGCTACCCCCACCCAACCAGCGCCTGCAAAGGGGAGGATGTGGGAGATCAGAGAAGGCGAGAGAGAGAGAGGATGGGGTTCTCACCGGGGCAGAGAGGGACACCCGGAACGACTCCCCTGAACGCCTGGGGCTGGCATCCGGGGGCAGCCGGGGCGAGGAGGGCGGGCGAGGGGCAGCCCCGGAACGGAGCCGGTTCTCTTACCTGCCGCCCGCTTGGGTGCCTGCTGTTTCCTCCTTGGCATCGCTCAACTTCGCTCCAGTCCCACTTCTGGCGCCCCAGCCCCGAGCCGCGCGCGGGGGCCCGCGGTCTCGCTCGCCTGTCTGGGTCTCCTCCGCCTCCTGCCCGGTGGCTCCTAGGGCGTCTCTCGGCCTCTGTCCCCCTGACGATCCCCCCTGCGACCGCTCCGCCACGGGCCGGAGACCCCCCTCTCTGGATGGCAGGGGTGGCTGGTGCCGGCTGGTTTGAAGTAGAGGTTGGCTGTGCCTTGTTTGTTTGTTTGTTTGGAATTTTTTTCCTCTCTTTCTCCCTCTTTTTGTTTTTGCTTTTTTTTGGAATTTGTTTGTTTGTTTGTTTGCTTTTTGGTGACTGTTGAGACACTTGATTTCTTTATTGAACATCCAAGACCGGATTCGGATGGAAGGGACGAGGGGCGCACACGCGCCGCACGCACACGCGCGCGCGTAGAGATAAGGGAAAAAAAGGCGATCCCGGGAAGGTAGTGGTTTCTTCTTCTTTTTCTTCTTCCTCCTTCTGCTCTTTCCCTCCTCCTCTTCCTCCTCCTGGCCGATCTCTATGGCGGATGCGTGCTGGGGGGAGAGAGAGAGATCACTCACTGTAGGTTTGTGGCCGCTGTCAGATCCCCGTCTGTGAGTGATATGCGAGAGGACAGGAGAGGGTTTGGGAAAGACAGAAAATCTGGAATTCACTCACTCACACACTCACACACACAGACACACACACAGACACACACTCACACACGCACGCACTCTCGCTTCCTCTCACACACACTCACACCCCCCACATATGCACACACACACACTCACACACACACAAGACAGGGCGAGGCGATGCCAGCAAACATCGATCCCGCTGAACAAACTGAACATTAACAAACTCCTCCTCCTCTCCCCGCGACCTGATGACAGGGAGAAATTTACTCCCCAGCCGCAGAGCGCCAGGCAGAGGGAGTCTATTAAAGGGACAGTGTCCCGCCAGGGAGAGGGGCTGGGGGTGGGGACCGGCGTGCCACCCCTGCTCCTGCTTCTTCCCGTGCCCTCTTCCCCGGGGGTGAGGCCGTGCCCACCGGCGCAGCGAGCCCCCTGGGGGAGGTGGTGAGAAGGGAGGGGATGTGGGAGAAAAGGGGGCAGGGTGATGGCTAAACTCAGGGCTGGGAAGGGAGCGGCAGGGGGCCAGGCTAGCTCGCCAGCAGGGACCATGAACAATGTCAGGGGGCTGAGAACTTAGATTTGCTGTGAACAGGGAAGGGAGAGGGCACTTTGTCCGGTGATGACCTCCACCCGCTGAGTCTCCCAAGCAGCCCCTGGTGATGTCCTCCCCACCCCTCGAAGTTTAATAACGCCCCTGTGCCTCCTCCCTTCTCATCAATCAGTGGATGGCCACAAAAACAAACATCTCCCATCGGCCTTCTCGAGAGTTTCATCCCACGTATTTCTCTTTGTTTTGTTTAAATGGTATTTATTGAGCACCTACTATGTGCCTGTTCTGGAGACACAGCAGCCATAGAGAAAGGGAAGACCCTGGTCCTCTCAGTGTTTGTGTTTTCAAGGGGGAGCAGACTAGTCATCCTTAGCATCCAGTCATTGCTTAAATGTCACTTCCTCCTGGAGGCCCACCTTGCTTAAAATTTCACACTCCCCCATTCCCCATGCCATTTCTCCACTTTCCCCATGTTGCTCACTGTTACGCCCCAAATGATGGCAAAGAACAAGGCACAGACTGAGTGCCCAATGAGACAGTGGTTGAAGGAATGAAAAGCAGACAAACAAGATAACTTCAGAGCGATAAGCTCCATGAAGATGGTGAAAGTGGCTTTGGTGCCCACATCTGGGGGAGGGGAGGCTCTGGACTCACTGCAGGAGGGGTCACTCAGGGTGACACAGGCCGGAGCCAGCATATGGTTAGGGAGCCCTGCTCCGGGCCAGGCGCTTCCCAGGTACGTTTCCCAGGTGCTGGGGACAGGTCTGATCGGAGACCCTGCCCTCAAGAAACTCTCGCTCCAGCGGGACAGGCCAAGATTAGAGGGGCACGTGCTGCTTGCTGGGGCAGGAGGTGTAGTTGGGAGGGGTAATTCACCTGGACCTGAAGGAAGGAAAGGTGGTTACCAGGCAGGGCTTCCAGGAGACAGCCAAGTCAAAACTGAGTCCTAAATACGGAGGTACTGACCAAAAGGGGGCGCTACCAGGGAAGCCTTACTCACTAGTCTAGTAGGCAGCCTCCGCGGGGTTTCTGCTTCCTGCACCAACACCCCCAGAGGCCCTTGTTAAGATGCACCTTCCTAGGCTTTACCCGAGAAAAGTTGTTCTACCTCGGTCACTATGGGCATTTCTAGCCCAGGCTGTGGAGGCTGTTCTGTGCAATGTGGGGTATTTAGCCGCATCCCTGGCCTCCATGCACTGGATGTCCGACCCTTGCACTCAGAGTGTCAACCAAAATTGTCTCCAGACATTGACCAACGTCCCCTGCGGGGCCAAACTGCCCCCGGATGAGCAGTACCGCCCTAGACCTCCGGAATCAGAAACCTCTGGGCGAGGGTTAGGAACCTGCTGTTTGAACAAGCAGTCCCCACCCTCGCAAGCGAATCTCCTGCTCACGCCAGTTTGAGAACTTCTACTAAAAAAGCCTTTGTTCTTTTTGAATCAGACACACCCAACATTGTAACTGTAATAAAGCCAACTCAGGCTTAGATGTTAATATAATTTAGGAGTTCAAGGGGTGACATTATTACTGTGGTCAGTGTTATGGCATTTCACCTGTGCCCACTCCTCACCACCCACCCCTGTGGTGTACCCACCGGAATCGAGGCTGGACCAGTGTGATCCAGGACACCTACCTACAGACCACCCACCTGCCACCGTTGTCCCCACTCCAGGGGAATTACCAAGGGTGACTAGTTCCACAAATATTTTTCTGAACCGTTCTTTGGGGCTACAGGAAAGGCAACTTTTCTATTTCACTACTTGGCCACCATAAGTTATTGTCACTGTTTGCAAAGTGCTGTTTAATCATTTTAAACATCCCCACATGGGAAGCAAGTACTCATTTGTCCTTCTCACATACGCAGCACAAATGAACTCACCTACCTTAAATCACCCAAGTGGCCTCCGCCCAATCCCAGCCTCGTCCTTAAGCAATTGACAAAGGGAAAACACTACTTCGTAGACCACAATGTCCGCAAAAGGGTATTAACCCTAATTAATTCTAATTACCCAACAGAATTTGACAGAGCACTGTGCTGGGGACCACAGTTTATTGAGCAAACCCTAAGAACCAGCATTCTAGGACTGGGAGGTACAGACTGCAGGCCTGAACAAAAAGACTGAGACCGCCGTCAAGCTTGTGGTGAACCCTCCCTCCGCTAGAGAAGCCCTGAGCCTGTTGATCTGATGTTTGCGTTACATTCAATCGCTTAGCAAACATCTACTACATTCATTAGGTGCCAGGCATCGCCCCAAGCACAGGGGATGCTGAAATGCATACAAGGGGATCCTTGCTTTCAAAAGGCTTCAAAAAAAATGCTACCCAGAAGACTGGGAGCTAGGAAAGAGGGAATTGGGGAGCCGGACCCGGTCTTGGGCAGAATCAGGACAGCAATAGACAGGAATCGTGGAGTCTGGGCTGCAGAATCTCCTCTAGCCTCTCTCTAGGATTCTTCTCCAAATTGATACTTCGAATCTCTCCTCTTTCTCGACAGCTGGTTATATAATGGGGTGGGGCACTTACACTTCTGCTAAACCTATCTTTCCACTGGCTACCGACGCACTCTTGGACCCACATTTCTGGAGTGTTCTTTCATTAATTTGAATGGTTTTTCTACTGCTACAAAGGCAGAATATTTAGCTTGGTTATCAACAAAGAAGATTCTGGCTACTCCAGTGGCATGCATGACACACTGGCACCCAGATGCTGGCACCCAGTGGTATAGATACGACATTGAAAGACACTGAACCACAGAGCAAAAAGGTTGTCCCCTTTTAATCTGAGAAAGTCTCAGTTTGGTGCAAGTGCATCTGCTAGGCCTAACAATTGCTAACTTTTATTTCTCAACCAAGAAACCACAGCTCTCAGGCTTAGAAGCTGGGAAGGGACAAGAGTACTTGGCTAGACTTTTCAAAAATGGTTTGTTTGTATTAAATGTAAGGTTACCTTTATCTTAGTGAAAGAGACAGCGATCTAAAGTTTGATATAATTTAAAGGTTCCAAAAATAAATACAGCTCAGGGGTGATAGAGAATAAATAATGTCTCAGGTGGCGATGCTGATAGGCGTGGATAGAATCTGCAAAATATGTTGCTCAACCACGGACTCCAGTACTTCTGGAAACTTCTCCCAAGAGCTGATGGTTTGGAGTAATGCTGACTTTGGGTCTTCGGGGAACTTAGCATCCTCGAATCCAACACGCAAACCCTGGGATGTGCGAAGGCATGAACGGATTGGAATGACTCAACTGGATCTTCCAGAACACTCCTTCCTACCTGGCTTTACATTGGAATCACCTGGCAGTATTTTTTTGTTGTTGTTCTTTATTATTATTATTTTTTTAAGATACAGAGGCACAGGCCTCACCCACCCCAGAATTACTAAATTAGATTCCAGGGTGGGGCCAGAAAATCCAAAATTTTAAAAGTTCCCAGGTGATTCTGATAAGGTGCCAGGCACTCGAGCCTTCTTTGTGCAAAAGCTGTTTTGTAACAAGCGAATCAAGTTAGGCCTTCTGGCTTGCAAGGCACAGTCAGCGGATTCACTCAGAAGTGTGGCTGAGACCCCTCTAAATGCCCTACTAAAGCACATACCTATCTCCTACTGATTTTGCGGGGAGGGGTAGGGGGTTAGTTTGCCTGCCTTACCACTGGACTCCAACCCAGTGCAGTTAAAACAAACATTTGCCTAGTGTCTACCTGGTATTAGCCACTGCCCTTATCCTTGGATACTGGGGCAGCCTGTGACGTTCGGGAGCTGGGGGGGAAAGTCTCAGCGACCGGAATGCCTCCGATAGAACACAGAGGTCGCAGGGCTTCTGCCTCTTCTTCCCCCTCCAGCCAGATTCCTCCTCCTCCCAGATCTTTGTTCCCCTCACTCTAAACTCGGGCACCATCTCCTTTTGCCTATCTGCCCCCACGCCTCCTCTCATTTTTCACGGCAGTGACGACCATCTGTAAGTATCTTTTCCGTGTATTTTCCTTTTTATTTTCCGTCTCTATTCATTAAAATGGAACTTCTATTTACCTCTATAGTCCCAAGTCGAGGGCAGTTCGCAAGCCTGGGAATAATGGTGTTGTGTTCGGCGTTTTGTTCAAGGTTGTCTCACTTGCGATGTAAACGAGAAAAAAAAAATAAATGGGTACCAGCCAAGGCCACGGTCGGGGTGGAGTGGGCATGTTCTCCCCATGTCTGCGTGGGTTTTCTCTGGGCCCTCTGGTGTCTCTTCACATCCCCCAGATGTGCCCAGGGCAAGCCGCACGTCTAGGTGGCGCCCGGGGCCTGAGTGTCCCAGATGGACGTGGGCGTGTCTGCGCCTGCGCCTGCGGTGGAGGGCGGCTGGTCCACGTGGGCTCCGCCCAGCGCCACCGCTGCGGGAAGAGGCCCCCACGGCCTGGAACTGGAATCACCAGGGCTGGGCTAATAAGCTCACTTGTTTTAATTAATCTTTAAAAAAAAAAAATGTATGTAGAGCTCACTTAAAAAATATTTGGGTATTTATTTAGAAGTTTGGTGATGCTTCTATGATGAGAAATATGTCCTAGGAACTTAACCCTTGTTTTGCTCAACTGGCCTATGGGAAAATTGGTTTTATTGTACAAGGGTTCACTTCAAGTTGCAGCTTCTACGAACCTATCAACAATTTTTGGGATGACTGAATACCAAGCAGGGCATCCTAGCAAAAAAAGGGTGTACTTTAAAAATATCTTGGCCCTGATTGGGTAGCTCAGTTGGTTAGAGCATCATCCGGATATACCCAGGTTGCGGGTTCAATCCCCAGTCAGGGGACATACATGCATCCACCAATGAATGCATCAATGAGGGGAACAACGCATCAATGTCTCTCCTTCCCTTGCTCTCTCTCTCCTTTCCTCTCTCTCCCCAAAATCAACAAATAAAACTTTTAAATGTGTATCTTAGGTCTCCCCTAGATAGGGCTTCATTAGATATGGATAAAGAACATTTCAGCCTGTGTGCCTCTTCCATTGATGTTATCCCCCATCCCCCCTTTCTCCCTTCCCTTTCTCTCATCTATTGCCTCCTTCAAATCCTCCCTTAAATACTGCTTCTTTCAGGAAGTCTTCCTGGGTGGATCCCCTGTGATTCAAACTTCTCTAGTCCATATCTTCCCAAAACAAAGAGACTCACTGTAGAGTACGACTCCAAACATGTGAGTGTGCGAGCAGGCGGAAGGAACCTATTCTTGAATAACAGGTGTTAGTCACCTCTGGACCTGTGCATGGGGAGGCTACTGGGGGCCTGGCATTGTTCTTACCTGGGCTGCTGCTGACTCCAGAGTGCTCCATCTGTGAATGTGAATTCAGCTGCATGCTCATGATTTCTGTGTTTCTATATATGTACAGAATGCTTTCGTTTAAAAAAACCAGTGATTTAAAAAAAATCCCAATGCCCAGGTCTTAACCAGATTCATTATACCCAGCCGGGGGCGGGGGTGGGGTGGGGTGGGCAGGACGTTGCGATTGATATTGTTTAAAGCCCCCAGATGATCCCACTATGGAGCTGAGTTTGAGAACCAGTGCACCAAACAATTTTGTCATTGAGGATATAATTCATTGCCTTCCTCTTACGTCATTTAACTCATTCAGGACATTCCTCTTCCCAGTTACTATTTTGTGAAAACTTGAATCTCTGGTTATTTCTCCCCTCCCACAATACCTGGTGCAACATCACACTGGTGAGAAGAACCAGATGAGAAGAAGTCCCAGATCGATTGTGGAGACAAATAGGAAGAAAATAAGGTGGGAGTTGGGATACAGAGTGCAGGGTGGAGGCTGGGCCGATTTTAGGGGGCCTGGTCGTGAAAAGCCTTTCTGGTAACATTTCAATTGAGATCTGGAAGACACGAAGCAGCCAACCAGCAGCCAAGGCCTGAAATGGCAAGACTTGGGTGGTTCTGAAACATAGAGGATGAAGCTATAAGCCTCAGGGGTGCAGAACCTGCCAGGGAGAAGCGGGCAGTGAGACCTGGGAGAGGAGGTTGGGGCCAGATCGCAGATGACATCATCGGCTGTAACACCGAGTTTAAATTTTATTCTCTCCGCCACTGATGCACACTGATGTGTTTCTTCACATCTTGAAAAACACCTTGCCCATTTGAGTGGGTTTGCCCAGCCAACACCCCAGAGAGGATGCCGTATTCTACCTGGTGGGAATTTGCTCACTGAAAAAAGGTAAGGTGAATGACAATAAAGTTTGGGGACGTGTGGGCCTGGACAAGCTTGCTTCGAAGAATAAATCCCCCAAAACTTGTTGGGCTCTCTCTTTTTAAAACTATTTTGATTTGGCTAGGTGTAGAATTCTGCCACAGCAATTAAGCATTATGTATATTTTACAAGGGATGATTGCTGAGCGGTCAGGCTCCGGGTGCGGGAGCTATTCGATTTAACGTATATCGCATTTCTCCCCTGGACTTGATTCCATGCAGTCGGTGCCAGTGTTTTGCTACTGCTGAAGAATCCGGACCAAGTCACTGGCCCGGTAATCCATTGCTCAACTTCATTAACCACAGGAAGACATTAAGTGAATGTAAGGACCGGAACAGCCTGGAAACCAGGAGCCGAGCGGCCTTTTAGTTCTGGGCTCCGGTATATTTTATGCCACCTTGACTGTGCGTCAAGCTCGCCTTCCTGGACTCATTAGAACTGTGAGCCCAAAGGTGCCCCTCAACTTTCAGAAGCAAATAGAGAATGATATAATTCGCTCTGAGAACACCTTTCTGTCTTATCCGGAGCATGTCTTATCTATTATGATTAGGCATTAAGCGTCCTATTGTCCTGAAAATTTCATGAGATTCTACCCCTGCTTGCTAGAATTATGTCAAAGTGACTTGTCCTGGATGCTGTTCTCACCCATCAATACAACTTGTCTTTTCTCCTTAACTGTTGCCGAGAAGGCCAATGCGGCGAAGGAACCCATGGGCTGAAAATGGCCCAACGGTCCAAGGCTTGCCAATCCTCTTTTGTGTGTTGGCTTTTGGTGTCCCAAGATAAAGATCTGAGAGCAAGTAGTCCGTTTGGGAGACAGTCCTGGATGACCCCAGTAGGGGAGTAAGGAAGTGAGTAAGGGAAGGGGAGGCAGCCGGTACCAGGTGTGCTATCAAGCAGGTCATCGCTGCAGGGAATGCTGGGAGTCAGTAGAGACTATGCATTTCTGAGATATTCCCTTAGTGGGGAGAGATCGGGGTATTTATCCACTGCCTCCTGCCAGGCATGAGATGAGGGCCACTCCCTGCAGGCCAAGAGCCAGGGTGCTGGCAGTTAAATTGGGGTGTGAAGAGTGGGCAGGGCTCCAGGCAAAGTGTACTGCATTGACACCCCCCCAAACAGAGAGCTTCACAGGGGCAAGGACCAAGACTGGTTCAGTGCAGCATGTCAACGTCTTTAGCATAGTGCCAGGCGCAAAGCTGACCTCCATACCCACTGCTGAATGTGCTGGTGTGCGCAGAAGCCCCACGCCATGACTCGTTCCAACGTTCTCTCTATTTTAGTCTGTTTGTTTGTAATCATGGATTTAGCAGTTGCTTACAAGACTTATTTATTCACTGATTTTGTCAGTCCCTTCTGCCCCCACAAGTGTGTCCACTTGAGTTTAGGGGTCTCTCCCCTCTTGCCTGTCACATTTCTGGCAGGGGTACAGAACACAGTTATCAGTATTATCATAGCTTGAGCTTTTAAACAAAAGGAAAGACGTGTGCTGTGATTCTGATGAATGTGTCTGTAGGCTTACAAGGTGGGTGCAGTACGTTTGAAACGAGGGTCGTCCCAGAAGTCCTGGGTCATCGGTTCACTGCATACAGACCGGGGAGGCACCAGGGAAGAATGGTAAGCATAGGTTTGGAATCAGGCCTGAATTTAAAAGGTACTTTCACGACTCACTAAGACTATGACACTGGGCAAGTCATTTAGCCTCTCTGGGCCTCTGTTTCCCCATCTTTGAAATGGGGAGAATGACATAACCAAGTCCATGGGCAGCACAGAGAGGACTGTATGAGCTCATGCAAAATAACATAATACCTGACACGTAGGAAGCACCCCCTCGTGTTCCGCTTTTTCATTATTTTTTAAGCCTTTTTGATGGCAGTTGACAGAGTGCTTTTAGCTATATCTGATCCGTACCAAGGGACAAAGCAGACATCAGCTCTGTCCCCTACCTTTGCAAGGGCGCCAGTTTACAGCGGCTGATCGAGAAGCTCACCCAGGGGTCACAACGGCAGTAGAGCACAAATCCGAGCCACTGGTGACAGCGAGCTCCTCTTCTCTCTGTAGGAGCACCCTCTTCCCCTACTAATGTTCATCAAGCACCTGCTCCCTGCCAAGCCCTGGGCTGGGTGCTGGGAAGGCGCAGCAAGGAATAAAGCACCCGCCTGGCTCTTAGAGAACTTAAACATCTAGGGAAGACAGGGAACTTATCCTAATGATGACAATAGTGGCTAATATTTAGGAAGCACTTGCCAAACACTTATCAACTAAAGCAGTTCAACGAGGCAAAGTGTTTTGTTGTTTGTGCCCATGTTGCATATTAGGAAACCGAGGCACAGAGAGAGCTTAGGAAAGTTACCCACGGGGATGGAGACAGCAAATGGGGGAGCCCAGACTGACACCCTCCTGGTAGGGCTGCAGCTCCTGTATCAGCCCGAGCGCCTCACTCTGTCTCAGCAACGCCTGTCCCGACTGTGGCCTCCACATCACGAACTGTCTACTTGGAGCTTTGCTTCCCCTGTTCACACTCCACAGCTTGGCATGTTAGCTCCTGGAGAATTAACGCAGATTCCTGGGCCTCCTCGAGAGAGATCCTGGTTCAGTAAGTCTGGGGGTGGGATCCCAGACTGTGTATTTCTAACAAGCTCCTAGGGAACACTGATGTAACCAGTCCATAGACCATACTTCGTGTTGCTTGGGTTCCAACAGGGGTGATATTTCCTCCCAGGGGACATTTGACCATGTGTCAGGAGACATTTTGGACTGTCACAGCTCAAGGGGTGCCACTGGCATCTAGTGGGTACAGGCCAGGGATGCTGTTAAACATCCAGTGGGCGGAAAAGGCCCCTGCAAACAGGAAGACCCAGCCCCCAAAGTCCGGAGGCTGGAGACTGAGTGCTGGCCTTATGAACTATGAACCTGACCACAGAGGAAGAGTCTGGGGACCTTGTCTCAGCCAGGGATTCTGACCAGGTAGATCTACAGTGGTGCCTGAGATGCTGCATTGCCAACAAGCTCGGGCTGCTGCTGCTGCTGCTCCTGACCTCGAGAGCACACTCTGAGCAGCAAAAGCTGGACTTGACCTTGGACAGGCACAGGGCTTGAATCAAGGCTTAGGACACAGGGAACTCCTACGCCATAAAAGCCCCGAGCAGCCTGAATGAGTTCAGAACAACAGTAACTCTGAGTGTAAATAATCCTCTTTCACTGCCCCCCGTGGCCCGCTTCGCCCCTTCGAGACGCACACGGAGGCGGAGGGGCTCCGCGGATGGTGGAAATCTTCCTTTCTGTCCTGGAAGCAGCGAGGGGCCGGGCGAATATGAGGCAGGACGGGGCTCGGGCAGAACCGCCTTGCTTCGGCCCGAAGATCAAGCCGCGTCTATTGTTGCCTGAATCGTGGCTTCTTTCCAAGAGCTGCTCGTTGACGACGCGTTTGCATCTGCCTGACTTTCAGGTCTGCAGACGCGAGATGAAAAAGGGGCCGTTTTTAAAATGGTTGCTCTCCGGGGAGAGGGCTCTGGGAGAAAATGCACTCTGCGTCCAGCCCTCCAGAGATGGCACCCCAGCCCCTGTGATAAATGGCAGCATTAACAAGGTTTGGTTGAGAGGGGACCTACAGATTTATGACTTCCTGTCTCCGCCGGCAGATGTCATTATGGCTGACAGAACAGAAGGCCTTTCAAGAGCTGAGTGGGGTGGAGCTAGAAACAGGGAAAAAATAAAAAATAAAATAAAAGGCAGAAGCCCAGACGAGCGTTTGCTCAGTGGTGCTATTGGGGATACTGTCATTTTGGGGGACGCGGGGATGTTTCACACTGAACTCAGTGTCTCTCTCGTCCTACCTCTGGGGTCCAGCTTCGAAGATTTAGGCAGGAACTCTCCCAACGGACAGACGTATTCGCTGCACTCGAGTAAGAAACCCTGCAGGGTTTTGCTCCTCGCCTTTTGTGCCCTTAAAAGTTCTCCAGGGCAAAGTGAACTCCGAACGTGTATTTTACCCCAGAACATCATTTTGATGGGCGTTTAAGGACAGGGTCTGGCACAGATAATGTCCCCCCCACCTTTTTTTATTACAAAACCTTTTATTACAAAATCATAAGCATGTAATTCTGTAACATGACAATACCACACTCAAGCACACCCTCTGACATTTTAGGTGAAATGTTCAAGTTAAAACTATAAATTATTACACCCATGTTATTACCCTACCGACCACACTCTAGCAGGCGTTCCTTCTGTCAGACCCCTGCATAGTGATCTTACAAATTCAGCAGCTTATTCTGAAATTCCTTGGAGATATACAGATATAGATACAGACAGAGATATAAATTTGCCCATTTATAAATTGTTTTGTAGGATGTCGTGGGTACTTTCTGTGCCAGAATTTTTCGTTGCATTGAGAAATGATACAAATTTGGCATTCGTCACCGGGCCCCTCTACCCGTACCAAGAAGTACAACTGCTAACACGGACTTAACGCTAATTACAGGTCACGTCGCCGCATTTCCTCTTTCTGATCCTCGCCTGAAGACTTTCCTTTTGCAGGTAAAGGAAGCAGGGTTTTGTTTTTTGGGTTTCGTTTCGTTTTTTTTTTTTTTTTTTTCCTAGCTGACTCTCTTACCTAATGAACACTGGAATGTGTTCTTTGGGCTCAGGACATCAGTGCCCCAAACTGCGACTCAGAAGGAATGACTGGTGGCAGTTGCGGGGATGTCTGTAGTCCTGTCATCAGCAAATCATCCCCCATCGTGGTCAAGTGGCCGATGTGCCTTGGCAAAATTAAGAATCCTGGAGGGCTTCATGGAGGGCAGCTACAGGGTGTCCTCTGCCCCTGGGGTCTTAAAAGACAAAACGAATTTCAAGCAAAAATTTGATCCAGAGCCGCCTCCTATAATTAATCAGTAGCTATGATATTGTGCACATGTTACAGTGACTGTCTGATTTCCCAAATAGCACAGTAGGAATGACGACTGCTACCCCCAAGTCACTTTTGCAAACCACTCCGAAGTGGCGGTTTGGTGACGTGTTTAGGCTTTGGAGGCCCCGTCTCAGGATCCTTTTCCTGGTTCTTCCCCTCACTACCTGGATTATTCTGGGCAAGTTCCTTAAGCTGTTTTCTCACCTGTAAAAGGTGGATAATAATGGCACCATTCACTTAGCATTTTTTAAAAATAAGGATCGAATGCAATGTTCATGGAGTGATTAGCCAAGTGCCTGGCACAGAGCTCAATAAATTAGCTATTGTTATAATGATTAATGTTAAAATATCTTCCCTCTTTACAGTTATTTCACAGGTAGACATGTAGAGACATAGACTGATTCATTGGCCACCCAGAAAAGAAATCCAATAATAATAGTAACATTAATTGTAGCTGTCATATATTGAGTGCATACTGCGTGCCAGACACTGTGCTAAAATGCTTTCCATGCAAAATCTTTTGAATTTAGTCTGTACTATAACTTTAAGAGGCTGGGTAGTCTACCTCCCATTTTGCATACAAGGAAACACAGAGTGGGTCCTTTAAGTCAGTGGTTCTCGAACTGCCATCAGAATCACGTGGGCGGCTTGTTAAAACACGGAGGGCTGAATTCCTGCCCCAGAGCCTCTGACTCAGTAGGTCTGGGGTGGAGGCCCAGGATTTTCGTTTTAATTAACAAGTCCCGTGGTGACGTTGCTGCTGCTGATCTGGGGACCACATTGGAGAATCAGTGGTTTCAGTAATAAGTAGGTAGAAGAGTGAGCTTTCGAATTTCAAAATTTGAATACAATTCTTAAAACGTACTCTTCGCACATACCTATGTTACTTCAAATGTCCGATCACCACAGTTGAGAGTTAACGGGTGGTGGTTGGATTCACGGAGCACAGTGGTTCAGAAAGCTACTTGTGCGAATTCAGTGTCCTGTGCCACGATGTTCTTCACCGCACAAAGCCGTTCGTGACTCCCTAGATGGGTCAGGATTTCAGGAACATTTTCAGAAGGAGCATCGAGCACTTGCATCATCCCCACCATGGAGACAGAACCCCAGCAGTCCTGCTGGGGCGTAGGCGAGCGCAAGGGCTGTGACCACCCCCAGCTGGAGAATTCATTAGGACGCTTAAGATGGAGCCCCGCTGAGCGGACCACACCTGGGCCCCATCTGTGCCTGAGAGGCACAGTGTCCCCTCGGTCTCCAACACAGCCCCTCTGGACATTCAAGGGTCCTGGAGATGTCTTCATCGAATGCCTAAGATCCAGACTTTTCCACTGCCCCGGTGAGCCTCTTGCAGCCAGTCAGCCCAGGGGACCTCTGGTGCAAGCCCTGGTCTGGAATAAGATAAACGCGTGCCGTGCAGTGGGACGGCTCGCACCGCAGAGCGTGGGACGGGAGGAGACAGGCCTGGCGAGTGTGGGCGTGGGGGCAGAGGACGCAGGACAGAGCCGAGAGGAAGCCCAAGCCCCTTCGTGGGCAAACCAAGACAGCGAGGAGTCACGGATGCCTTCTCATTCCATTGCCCATGAACACAACCGGCATTCAAATGCACGGGCAAGACTCTCATCAAGGAATGTGAACGCCCAAGGACTGGAAGAAAACAGAGAACCGAAGGAGATCGGCGGGGCCGCTGAGAGAGGCGGAGGTGGGTGGTTGGTGGGCGACTGGGAATGTCTGTTGCCATCACAACGGACACCGGGATGAAGGGATGGAGTCCACGGCGGCAGGCCTGGCATGGGGCGCCTGGGGTTCCCGTGCTCTCTGCGCACGGTGGGCCTGCTGACCTTCGAGGGCCGTGGCCCTTCTGACCCAGGGAGGTGACTTTTATTCACACATTTTCTCGCTCACTCATCCAACGAACATTTGCTGAGCGCATGTAACGAAAGAGGGACGCCGGAGCTCATTCTCCAACGGGCAGAGCGAGGCGAGAACGAAAATCAACGGTAACCTAGTAGAGTAGCATGTGAAAGGCGGCGTGGGGAAAAATGCGGAAGGGAAGTGGCTGTGTGTCGCCAGGTGCTGCGGTGGAAAGATGGTCTGTTTCCATTCCCAACAAGAAGCACCCGTCGGGTGCAAGGACAGGGAATTAAGTCAGACTGGCCTAAGGCCGAAGGAAAAGCTTCGGCTGCACATAACTCAGAAGCCCAGGGGTTACCCATTGTTTTTCCTCCCAGCGTTCACTCCGTTCATCCTTCTGGACGTAACCCAGACTTCCACCCAAGGGTCTCACGCTTCCCTGTTTGAGCTGCATACTTCCCAGTAGGCCGATCTCCCCCTCTCCCAGAAGCACCAGCGCAAAAGCCAATCGGCACGTTCCACTGCTCCCTGATCAGGGCGATTGATTGGTCGTTGGGGGAGCAAAGGGTCCAGTGAAGCTGAACTTCAAAAATCCTGCTGGAGGCCTTTTATTTGCGGACCCAGGCGGGGAGAGTTATAATTAGAAGCCATCTCATAAGCATGAGGAGGACTGACTTGGAAGTGCAGACGAGGGGTGGAAAAATACCAAACAACCCTCAAACTAGACTCTTGATAGCATGATCCGTCCACTGGATAAACACACTGCTGAGCGAAGTTTCCTTACTTCTAGACTTGAGTTAAGAGAGTCAAGAAACAATCCCCTTTATGGCTTAGAACCATTGGAGTTGGGTTTTTCTATCATTTTAAATAGAAAGGGTCATTGAATAAAACACCTGGTTCAGGAACGGTGACATCCAGCAGCTCATCAATGACCTCACGGGTCTCCCTTCACTCCTGCCCAGTTTCCCCTCTCTGAGGGCTTCGCTCTCAGCCCGGCTCTTCCACGCTGCCCACCAGCAACCTCCACTCTGCGTTCTTCTCCCTGGGAGCTCCTGCGAACTAGGAACGCCCTTCATGGGACCGAACCCCTCCCCCTGAGCAGGGCTGCCACCAGCCTCACAACAATCGCACGGCGTGAGAGAGCTCCTTCTTCAAAGAAAAACTAGAGTTGGTTAGCACTTGTGTTTGCATTTGTTTAATCTGTGAGCAGAGGCCACATCCAGGTGTGAAAACGAAATCCTTTTTGCAACCCAGAACCCACTGTTTGGTATGATTTTTGATACATGTAAGAACATGATAGAAAACGATTAAGGAGTTATGACCAGAAGGCTGGGGCATGGGTGTTGGACAATGAGACGCCCTCGGAATTCACTGTACTATCCGACTTTCTATTTGCCCGCCCCTCTTTCCCCATCCGTAGAATGAAGAGGGTGGGATGAAGTAGGAGACCAGTTCCTGCTCAAATCCCTCTGTGCTGCCTGAAGAGTTGATGTGACGATGTGATGCCTGGAGCTGGGGTAACAAATTGCACCCAGGGGGTGACACACAGGAAGAGCCAGCAAGCTCATCCTGTGACACAGGAGGGACAGGCGCAGCCTGGGTCTGGGAAGGTTTGTGCAGTCCAGGGGCCTCTGTATCAAAGCCAGACTCACAGGCGTCTGCGCTTATGGTCAGCGAGATACATCAAATCTTCCCTGGTTAAGCCACAGTCGAATGTTTGTTACTTGCAGTTAAAAGCATTCCTCACAGATACAGTCAGATCCAACAGTGGTTTCCCGAGCAGCTTATAGTATAAAGATGTCCAGAGAATAGATAATTACAACTGTCACATGCGTCCTGAAGGGGAAGTCTAGGAACTTCTATCAAGGGGAACGAATCATTCAGAGAAATGCATTGAACAACCACTACATGACATTTTTCTACCATGTTTAAGGATTAGATCAGAGGTTGGCAAAATTTTGCTTAAAGGACCACATGGTAACTATCTTGGCTTTGCAGGCCATATTGGCCTCTGTTAGAATTACCCGACTCTGCTGTGGTATGCAAAAGAAGCCATAAACAATATGTAAATGAGCAGGCATGGCCGTGTTCCAATAAAATGTTATTTGCGAAGCCAGGCAGCTGGCTAGATTGGCCCAGGGGCCAGAGTTCACTGACTCCTGAATTAGATACATATATGAGTGCAATAAAAACAGGCAATTAAAAAGAGTTTGTGATGCACTTATTAAAATATGGTGAACTTCTCAAAATTCCGCTGCACAGATTTCCCCATTCCTCAGGTCGTTAAACTCACACACTCTGTGACTCAGTGATCGGCTCAGTCATGCCTTCCCGTCCGCCCACAGAAGTTGAGGGGCAGGTCAGCTGGTCAGCTCTAATGGCCTTAGAAACACTAACAGAAGAAGTTGGGAAAATATACATTTGCCCTTCTCTGATGACAAAATAGGCCACTGGGAAGTGGAACAGGCAAAGATATACAAAATAACATTTGTTAGCCCTGGAATAGTTTTGCTGAGCATGTTTGTGACTAACATACATGGCATTTGTAGTCAGCTCAGAGATGGCAGTTGTGGTTAGCAGAAATTCCAGAACCACATAATGTGTGGTGTGCTGTGATTTACAACGGATGTGATTTATATTGTGAATATTAAACCTCCTAATATACCTCCCAAGAAGCTGCCTGGTTCAGAAAAGTCACAAAAGAATGCCAAAGAGAAACTAAAACTGCAGGAAAGTTGGAAATATTTTGTCTTGCTTCTTTTTAAAGACCATCAACTCTGTTTCAATCAACGAAAGTCAATTGTAAAGTAATTTTAATTCTGGGGGGAAAAACATTCAAGGAAAACCAAATTCTCTTCACTGTCACTAACTACACCTTGGACACATTTTTAAAAGACCCTGAATTAAAAAACCACTGGATTATTAGTCCATGTGACTCTCATTATCTTAAGGCCCACAAACTCAGTTGCGTGTGGTGTCCAGGAAGTTAACAAAATGGAATGGATTAGATCTGAGGCAACAGGGGCTGGTGGAGACTGAGGCAGACCGGAGAGCTGCTGTCCTGTCTAAAGGGGGCCACCTCTACACACACGTGCTTTTTGAGTCCAGGACGTTGTTTTTTCCTCTTAGAAAAGATCTCTGGAGCTTTAGAGGAAGATGGTAATCTCAGCTTTTATGTAGTTAGTTCCCAATTTTATATACATTTTGTGCAATTCCAGTAAAATCTATCTGTGGCTCAACGATGCCTTCGATTTTTGTCACTTACTAGTTCCCTGTTACACACACACACAAGCTCCCTCTTCTAGGTGAGGAACACGTTCTTTCCACCACCACGGGCAGGAGAGGCCGGAGCGTAGGCTGAAGTATAGCTGTGCCTCTTAGCCGATCAGATTTCCCAACTCTGCCTTCCCCCGACAAGATGAATTGTTGTAGAACATGGCACCCCTTCACGTATCTCATGCTATGGATCTATTAGTGTCGCTATTTATGGAGAGGAGAGAAGAGAGTGATAATTTATACATACACTTGTTTTGGAAAAATTACACTCCTAGCCTCTGATTGGCTTGAGTCCCCCAGAATATCACTTCCCTGTGATAGATCATGTGGCTGGAAGGGGGAATGCTAAATCGTTTAAGAATTTCAAATTTTTATATTGTTGCAAACTGTGTCATCCACTGAGCCATGCAGTTTCTTCCCCTTCCCAAAATGTCACACAAAGGAAAGCGATCGCAACCGTTTACACATGCCAACCACGTCTGTCGAACAAGCGATGCAGAATCTCAGTAGAGAACCATGGTATCTCATCTCATTCAGTTGGGACCTTGCAAGTGGGTACCTTTGGTTTAGGCGGGGGACAAGGCTTTCGTAAAGGAGGGCAGTGGCAAGCATCCCACTCGAGACATTCTGAAAGCTGGGACTTCTGAGGCACGTTGGGAAGAAAAAAACTACTGCATTTACTCACGTTAAAAAAATGTTGCTGCATTTAGCGTAGAAAATGCTTCCAAGATGATAATGAATAAGGTAAGGTTTCCGATGCGATACGGTGCTGCTCGGAGCTGATACATCTCAGGAAGGTGCTTGATGAATCGTGTAACGGGAATTGCTCGGTGGGGCAGGCCACACCTGCTCTGGCTGTCTCATTTCCGTTCATCTCCCTCTTTCAGACAACACCACTTGGAGCTGCACTCTCTGCCATGATCAGCCATGCCATTGTTGTGGCATTGACCCTTTCCCTAGCTTTAGGGGATGGACCCTGACTGGCAAAACCCGATATTCCTACCCTATACCATCTGTCCCTGTGCCTATGGTGATTTGATTCAGGATGGTGGCACCAACAAAACTTGTGAAGAAAATTTCTAGGGTTTCTGGGGAAAAAAGGTCTCTCTGCTTCTTGAGAAACCCATCTTCTGTGGTCTGTGTGGTGTGAGGATGAGAGGATTCGAATGGCTTCATTACCAGTAAAACAGAAGACCGTGGAACTGCTGGTGGGAGCCCATTTGAGGCCCGAAGACATAAGTGATGCTCTGAGAGGCAGGGAGGGAACATGGAAAGGAATAAAGCTTGACCTTGAAGACACTAGATCAGACCGTACCTGAAGGTGGTCCTGCACCTGGCCTTTTCAGCGATGAGTGTTTATACATTCCATTATCTGCAAGCCAGTTGGAGTTGGAGTTCCTGTTGCTCTCAGTGGAAAGAGTTCTAACTCACCATTTGGTTTTGTCAAGTTGATGATACCATATCGTACCCTCCCAATGAGCGCGGTGGGAAAAATGGGGCCGTGTTGTGGGTTTCTGCTTCACTGTTTTGTTTAGCATGCCGTTTTCAATGGGAATGAATGCCTTCTGAGATCGTTTTCTTCCTAGTCTCCTTGCCCATGCCTCACAACACAGTTCAAACGCGACCTTCCCTGGGAACTCATGACTGAACAAGGACGACAAGCCCTGCGTGGAGTTGTGCTTAGCAGCTTGTGTGTTACGTTAGACCAACAGGATTTTGACATCTAGCTCTAAAATTTTACTAGCGATGTGACTTTGGACAACTTCCCTAGACTCTCCAGGCCACTTGTCCCAACCTGTACAAATGCTGTGAATAATATGAATAGCTCCTTGTCTCAGACAACTTTGCAGAAGACAGAATGAGATAACTCATGGACACCACTTAACGTGATGCTTGGGACAGTGCACGCTCGGCAAACGTCGATGCTGTTGTTGTTAGCGTTGTCACGCTCATCAAAGACTCCACCAGGTAGAAAGGGCCCAAGAAATCTGACCTCCGGTTATTAGCCTAATAAATATCTGCTACGTGAGTAATTAAAAGTTGATGACCGGATAGTTGAACGAATGCATGAGCAAATTAAATAGGATTCGATGGAAAGGGATGAACGGGAGCTGGGGACTGGGAGGCAGGGCCACAGCCGGGGGGCCAGGCCAGGGCCTGAGAGAGACGCCCTGGGCTTTACGGGAACGCCCTTGCCGTGGTCTGCGTCCGGGGCAGGCAGGGTGGTCTGCAGTGCCGCCCCGTCTGCTCTCGTTACTGCGGGTCGCCTGTTGGGAGATTCTGACGGGCAGCTTTACAGACGGCCATAAAGCAGCGCCGATGGCCGAAGTCGTCCCACTTTGCTAAGCTCTGCGCTCGGGTCCCCGTAGTCTCTCTTTTCTCCGGGCCCTCGTCACTCCGTGCACAGAGGGGATTTAGTGGACATGGGCTCAGTTCCTGCAAAGGGCTCCCCGTAGGCTCTGAGGCCGGCAGACCCCAAGACCATCGGGAATAAGTAGGATAACGGGGATGCTTCCTGGAGGCTTACTTTCGTCCAGGCCCGAAGACTTGGCCTGCCAAGGCAGGTCACGTCTCGAATGAACCACCTCACCCAACCTTCGCAGCTGCACGTGGCGGCTACCCTCATCAGCTTAACTTTGCTGGCGAGCCAAGAGCGGTAGGCCAAGGCTGCGCTACGTGTTCATGGTCACAGGGCTAGGGCGTGGCACGGAGAGGACTTTAACCCAGGCCGTCCGCACCTGGGACCCCTGCTGCACAGGGCTTTGCACCGCGGTGGGCTCCGCCTCGGGTCGGCCCCTGCAGCGCTCGGAGCGGCAAACACAGCTGTGCCTCCGCTCCCTTCAGGGGCTGCGGAAATGCAGCCCGCGGAAGTGAGTGGTTTAAAGTGAAATTCTTCAAATGCGGACACATTACAGACACTTTGGGATGCTTTAAGAGCTCATCTTTATAGATTTCTTTGAAAAAGAGTTTAAAATTGTTTTTCTCTTCTTATTTCATTGATCTTTAAGAACCAGTAGATAGACACTTGGACTACCGTTCGGGCATGGATGTCGAAGGACCCGGTAGCATCCTTGGTGCTTAGGCATCCGAACTGCCAGTCTGGTTCCCACAGCCAAGTGGAGCCAGGCCGGCCTTGGCTGGAATTCTGTATTAGGTGCGCTCTCAAGTCAAGGTGGCCCAGGAGCTCTGCAATCTGTAGGGCCGCGTCCCCCGTCACCCCTACAGAGCATGGAGGAGGGATTCGGAGCTGAGAAACAATCGCTTACTAACACGCCGGTTGGCAACTCACAGAAGCTCCCCTAACTGGAGGAAGGGCCGCCCCCCGCCCACCTCCGCAGTCCCCGGGGGCGGGGCCTCGGCAGCCACGTGTGCACTATTCAGGTGAGGGGGCTGAGCTCGGAGAACACCGGACTCAAGTCGGCCAGGGAGATTCGGTCTCCCAGGACCCAGCACGTTTCTATTACCGGAGGCGAACTGCCTATCGTCCGGGGCAGCCGTATTCCCCCCGCCCCGCGGATGGAGCGCAGAGGAGGCCTGACTGCCCGGTCCCGGTCTGGAGCGAAGGGAGTGAGGGGGCCATGAGGTGAAGACAAAGGGGAAAGAACGCCTGGACGGCCTTCTCCGGCCTTCTCGCTGCGTCTGAGACTCTGTGCTCGCTGAGACGCCTCCACCCTTACACACCGGTGCCTGGACGCAGTGGCAGCGAAATACGCTGGTTTCTTCCCGTGACACGCCGCATTTAATGGGGCGCCCTGCACTTCATCTGGCAACGCTATTCACACGAAGTGGCAAAGATGGCTGCCAGCACCTCTATGCTTCTATGTCACTAATGTAGCAGTGACAAGGGGACAGAGTTGGTAAAGTTCTCATCGGTACAGATACCTGCCTATCCCAGGGTGGGGCCCCATCGGAACGATGTGGGTTACATGCACACCCGTGACCCATCACTTGGCTGAGGAGCAGGAATGATTGGATGGATCGGGCGTAGCCTGTGGGATGGCAGTGGAGATTGGTCCATGAAAAGAATCACGTAGAGTTATATATGGTTGAAATAGAGTATAGAAATAATCTTAGTCCGAGCTGCTCATTTAGCAAATGCAAAAGTGGAATCTAAAGAGCTCCTTTAACTTCTCCAGAAAGTGTTGGGTGAAGTCGGGCCTGGAGCGCCTGCTTCCCAACTCCCCCCCCACCCCCCTCCAGGGCTCCGTCCCTGAGTCTACCTGGCCACGGCCATTCTGGTGCAGATGGGATAACTCAATTAGCACCTGCAAGGGCTCTCCCCTCCTGCCCTTCTCATGCCCGCAGACAGAATGAGCAGGTAAAAAGGAAATGCTTGTCAAAACAAATCTCTGTTTGGCTTTCTCCATCTATGGGACAATTTCCGTTCACGTGTCAATCACGTTGCTGCAAAATAGGCCCTCCAATGCACCCTCCACATTTTCTGATGACACCGGCCTGTCAGTCACTCACTAGATCAAAGCCAAATTTCATGCCAAGCAAAGACCGGTTTGTCAATCACTATGCCCGCCACACATCCACCAGAATCACCTGACAGCTGCAACTTTCCACGCTCCAATGCAGTGGGTCTGGTTAAGCATTTTTGCCTCTTCTAATTGAGTTCCTTTTAGGACTGACTGGTAGCTTAGCAACTAATAAGTTATTTTCTGTGACAACTGGCCTAAATTCCATAGCTTTCTTGACCATCGTTGCCTGTTAGAAAATTGTTCCCCTCAAGTGGCTAAACAGCAGATGTAAAATTTAATACCAAATCATTCTGTTATTTCTAATTATAAGCACTGTCCTACTGTTTAAAAGTAAACATGGACATGATATCAATTGGACAGCATTTTAAATAATTATAAAATGTCTTGAATTTTGTTCCAAAGTCTCAAATTCCTTCATCGGTAGCACTAAAAATTGGAAAAGCGGTCAGTAAGATAAACAGCCCACAGTTATTACGCCGTGAATTAGTTCCCAAGCCCCAGCTGTGAGCGAGTCACTCTGAAGTTACGTATAGAGAGTAACACAAGTTATCCTGAAGGAACTTAACTGGGGGAGAAAATGGCAACAAATCCCAAATCCGCAGAGATGAGAGAACAACAGAGACAAAAATGATAATAACTTATAAAAGGCATTGCAACAGAGTCATGATTGGCATAGGGGACCTTGTCACTTGTGGGTGGCCAGGTTCCTAATTTCCCTCCCTGTTTGGGAGGGATCCTCCATCGCCTGTAGGTTTCCTGGGAGGCATGCCTTCACCCCTAGGATGGAAGCTGCAGTCAGGCCCCTTGGCTGGGCCCGCCCCGCAGCATTGAATCTAGAGCTGTGTAGCTGCGGGGCCCTGGGGCCAGGGGCGTCTCAGCCACGGCACCGATGGCATCGCCCTGGGCAGATCATTCCTGCTAAGAGGAGAATGTTAGGGCTCTTGCCTTCTGACTGCGTCTGAGTTGCCAAGGTTCTAACAGGTCCTCTGACTGCTGCGTGATTTTGAATCTCCCCGATAAACCTCAAATAAGGTTTGTTTTTGTTTTTTTAAATGTAAAACACTCCAAACTGGTTTCTGCTGTGTGTAACCTATAACCCTGAAATGTTTAGTCAACTTAAGCATGTGATCAGAAGGGGTATCTGCTCAGGCTGGGCTGGAACAATTTGAGGAACCGGCACGGGGACTAAGGGGCTGGAAGGACCCTCCGTGTAGGTAGAGAGCCGTGTCCTACACTGAACCTACGATGCAGAGAAGCAGAAAAAGTCCAGCGTGCCGAAGACAACTTTTAAACCAACAAACAAAAGGCTTTGTTTATCTTCCTCCTCATTTTATTTTTGAACAAGTCACACAGTGACCAGGAAATAATAGCATTTAATAAAAGGGCTAAAGGAATGAACACGTGAATGACGATGAAAGGAATAGATGCCCGGATGAATGTGGCTACACTGGAGACTCCAAACGAGTTGGTAAGCGGCGAGACTCAAACACTAGCATGGGGGTTGCTGTAACGAAACGAAACATTCACAGCGACTCTCTCCGATGCCCCCATCAGTGTCCATGTTATACTACAGCACGGTCACTGCTGTGCATCGCGTGGTGAGTCGCAGCACTCCAGAGATGTGCAGAGGCAGAGAGCGCACCCCTGACGTCAGTGGGTGAGTCACCGTGCTTGTGGTTTTGCCCAGTGGGGGACAGTCTCAATCTGGGAGTTTCTTTATTCCAAGAAGAGCTGGCTATCCAGTTCCCTTTGACTACCTTAGAGGAGGCATTTGAGCAGAGAGAGAGAGTGTGTGCTCACGGGGAGAGGCAGAGAGAGAGCGAGACAGAGAGAGGGAGGGAGGGAGAGACGATGCAGCTCGCCACGTGTGATGCGGACGTGGTGGTGGGCGTTGTGCTTGGCATGCCGTGGAATGCCTGCTTCTTCAGGCGCACCGCGTCCTGGACTTTCACGTAAGGTGTGTCCATCGAGTAACCGCAGGCAGGGAATTCCCTGATATTAATAATTGGCCTTCTGTTGTTTCAGTGCAGACTGCTCTGGCATAGGAGCGGGGTGACTGGGTAAAGGAGAACTTAAGCCAAACAATGGAGATAATTCCATTAGCTACACTCGCGTAGTGGTTTGACCCATTTCTTAGTTGGGGGGTGGGGACGGGAAGTTAATATCAGCACCCACTCTGTGCTGTTTGAGTTATTGCCAACTTTTATTGCGTCAATTATAGGCATCACCTCATTAAATCCTTGCAACAACTTGTAAAGGTAGGTGTTGAATGGAAGGTATTGATCAGAGGAGGGAATCTATTGTTTTGGAGAAGGTATTAGGTCTTATTAGCAAAAGGAGAGTATCTGAAGTCACCAAGGCTGTACGGAGAAAAAGACAAAACAAGAGGCAGAAACTGTACAAGATTTACATTCCAGTGATTGCAAAATGGTTGGAGCCAAAGAAAAAAGTAGGATTGAATGGAGCCCAGAGTTCAACCAAGGTTGCGCTTTCTTGTTCCACAGCCAACATCATTGCCACATCCCTGTGTTAATGACATTGCAACAAGAAACACACACACACACACACACACACACACACAAATGAGGAAAGCAGTAATAAGAGACAGAGCCACACATGATCTAGTTAGTTCCTCATTGGGCAAAGGTCCACAGGTGTTTGGCAAAGTTTTGTGCAAGAGAGAGGGATAACATCACAAAGAAAATAATTCTACTTATGCAACTCAGAGGCTGTGTGCTTGAGAAGGCTTCTTCATAACAGAGCTGTAGGGCTTTCCCCGCTGCCTCTCTCTCATTCAAGTCAGCGCTGCTCATAAAATCACAGCGCGTGGTCCGTTCTTCCCATGGGCACCACTGACTGGAGCCCAGGAAGGGGCCGCATGGCACGTGGACTCCCTGGGGCCTTAGACAGACTCGCCTGGATCTGAGCGATATATGTAGTTCCTGGTTTCGGCCTCTCCCCGAAGTGAGGATGACTGGGATGGAGGAGAACGCAGAAACCAGGGAGCCAAGAGTGGATGTTATCATGAATCTCGTTTTGCGGAGGAGGAAGCAAAGGCTCAGAAAGGTAGATCCCCAATAACACGGTGCTCGGAGGCAGCGGGGTCGGGATTGGAGATCACGTCAGGGGGACTACACAGCCCAAGGTCTTTCCCACTGCGGTGTATACAAAGGACGGCTAGTTGTTCACAGGTACACATGAGTGGGCTCCGGGCAGTGGGGTGTGAGCAGAAGTGATATGTACTATTTTCAATGCATGTCCCCCAAAAGTATCGGATGTGACTTCCCCTTGCCTCTTTCTCCTTTCGTAATGGCTTCAGAAGGAGAAGACGGAAAAGCAGAAACGGATTCCACGTGTTAGGTACAGTGAGAGAACTACTCTTCCATCTTGCAAAGCCACTAAGATTTCGGGTCTCTCTGTGACAGCCGCTTGGGCAACCCCCTGACTTACACTTGCCATGATGTTCCCCCAAGGCGTCTACCATTTCCTTAGGAGGAACTGCAGGTTCCTCTCCGAGCTCGTTTAGAACTTCTTATACTGTCATGTAAATGTACATGCGCACATATTAAACATAGTACCACTGAAGTGAAGAGTTTAGACATTTCTAGGTAATTTTGATTTTATGCTCAATTAATTCTTTATGCTGTTTTTACGAAGACTCGAGTTAAGGAATCATTCGGAAATAGTAATGGGTCTACCTCTGCCCTGGGTGGATCTATAGATCGGGGTCAGCAAACTGAATCTGCAAACAGGCATCCACAGGACCAGCCACCAGCAAGGGTGGCCTCTCTCTGTCCCTTCCGCCTCGATCCCGCCTTCAGGCGCGGGCTTGGCCCAGGTTTCCCGACTGCAGCACCCCGTGTCTACGGAGCTGGGCGAGTCTTTGTTGGCGGGGCGGGGAGGAGGCTGTCCTGTTCCCCGTGGGATGTCCAGCAGGACCTTCCGCCTCTACCCCCAAGAGGCTGGCACAGCACTTCCCCCAGATGTGACAACCAAAACCATCCCAGACGTGGCCAGATGTCCCCTGGGGGGCAAAGTCGCCCCTGGTTGAGAAGGACTGGAGAAGAGTGTCAGCCTCTATTGGAAGTCCCGTTTCACAGGCTTGGGACCCTCCCCGGCCCTGTGAGCTCCCTTCCCGCAGGGGGCTTGCGGCACATTCAAAGCTCTGCCTGGGAGGTGGGCGGAGGGCCCTGCAGGCCCTCGGTAAGCGGTTGGGAGACTGGGGACGAGGCACTTGGAGATTTCTTCCGGTTTGGGAAGCGAGGATAACTTTGCTTTGCTGAGTGACCTAGAAAAATTCTGTTACGCCCTCACGTTATGTGAAATGCAGTCTGATATGGGAAATCACCCTTTAGAGGATGCCGTCAATACTGCTCTTACGACTCTGGGGCTTTGCAGGCAGAAGCCATGAGTCTTGATTCCTTCCCCCCCAAAGGGCTGCTGGACACCGCAGCACGGGGCTGAGGGCGGCCGCGGCCCGTGGATTCCCTTCCCCCGTTCCACTGCATATGGCCTTAGAAAAATTATTTTTTGAAAAATGACCTAACGCTTTCCTAAAATCTTCAGGAATGACACCTGAGGGGAGCATCTGAAAGACTTCACGTTCATTAACTAAACCTTCTTGTTAGGTTATGTTCCCTGAAACACATTTGACAGTTAATGAAGTAGAGAAGATGGCAGTTGGAGAAAAAATAAAATTCTGTCAGATTCCGGCGATGGAACAGGGAGGCAAAAAAAAAAAAAAAAAAAAAAAGCCGAAACCTGGGGAGGCCCTGAGAGATGAACACCCCACACTGCGAGGATTTTATCTCGGGGTGCGCTGCCTCGGCTCAGAGGCGGCTGCAGAGTGAAATTCACGCCTGGCACTCTGTTCAGACCCTGAGACCACACGGGAGTCAGGCAGCCCAGATGAGGGGCTTGTCATGGCAAACGCAGCGGGGCTATGTGGCTGACTGGCAGCTGTGAGAAACAGTGATCAGGGGAGAGAAAGGCAGGGGAAAGACATGTTCAAAAATATTTGGACTACTTTAGACACCTTTCCCCCTCTCAGTCGGAGTGTAACGGAGCCCGAGCCTCGCTCCAGCACTCAGGGGGTGAAGCCAGCTTGCGAGCAGTCCGGCGGGTGGGCACAGGCTTTCTCTGGACAGGCCCCATTCTCAGCGATCTCGTGGCACGGCATTCTCTTCCCGCCTGCGTCCTTCTCATGGGCCCGGGCCCATCCCCGCTGAGGTTCAGAAAGGGGGGTGGGGTGGCCCGGGAAGAAGGGCGGCACCCCGGGGTCCACCTCTGCGGTTGCCAGAAGTCCGATTTGGGTAATCCGGCTCGGTGCAGCCCTCCCGAAGTCGGGCAGACCTGTTTTCTTCCCTGCGATGCATCGCTTAGAAACACCGACTGCACGGGTTTCTTCTGTTCTCACAAAAAAGGGAAGGAAACAGCTGGTAAACGTTTCACAGATGGCAGAGCTCTTGGCATCTCTCTCAAGAGAGGGCCACCCATGCAGATGGCTCATTATTTTAACATTTGGATTTTCATCTTATTAAAACATCTTTTTTTTCTCTCTCCTGGTTTTATTTAGCATCATAAATTCTCTTACATTTTAGCAAGTGACTAAGTGATCTGCAGACGCGCGCGCCGAGGAACATCCTTTGGCTGCGGCATAGATGGGGAACATCGTTATTCCCAGCTTTGATCTCAACGTGATGGGTTTCAATCTGATTAAAAATTCCAATGCAAGGGAAAGCTCGGAGTAGTGAATTTATCAAGCAAAAGTCCAGATAGTAGCTGAATTATTCAGCAGAATGATAAACCGAGGGAAATTGGGGAAATAGTTTTGTTCGATGCATAAAATCCCTATTGCTATGTAATATGCATACATAAAAATAGACAAATGCACAGTGGGAGTAGCTTCGTAAACACACCCTTCCTACATATGTAGGGAGGCTTCTGCACTGTGCAGCGCAACGGCCAGAACTGAAACCAGGCGGTGCCAGTTCTTGGCAGAGCAGATAGGACAGGGCCGGGGCTGCCAAGGATCGCTCTCCGCGCGCTGAGACATCGGCAGGACGGAACCTGCATCTTGGGTCTAAGTAGCTGTTTCTAGGTGCAGACACAGAGAGGCTGCTGCGTGGCTGGATGGAAAGAAACAACGAGCTCTTGCGGCCCTAAGTTGGTCGGGAAAGCAGGCCTCGGTATTCTCTGAATTTTCCTCCCGGGGCCTGGGCAAAGTTGTGGTCACCTCAGCATCCCTAACTATTGCGCTGGGGTGTGGGAACTGTTGGAGAGGCAAATGCAAGAGACAAAGCAATGTAATAAGAACAAACCAATCTATTTAATGGGGTGAGATGCTGGCCTAAATACAGGATCGGGCGCTGGGCTCTCGCAAATGGGCCTTATGGAGCAAGGGTTATGTGCCTGCCACGTTGTAAATGTTTATTAGCAATGGTACACAGTGCACGTTATGGATCCATGGAGCTCAAAGTTGCCTCGCTTTGGGGGTCAAGTGTAAATCCCTGAAATGCTGAGAAAATGTTAATAGTTGCCAGCACCAAGACTGCATCGGTTGAGAGGGTACATAGGTATCGTAAGTCGAGGCTCAGTTCATCGACTTGAATCACCTCTGGTACCTCTAACCTAAAGCATTAGCTCGCCGAGTGCATTCTGGGAAGCTGCTGGCTTCTCCACCAGATGTAAAGCAAGATGGAAGCTGCGAAGGGCGTAGTTTCACTGACAAGAAGCAGAAAGGGCAATGCTGAGCAGGCCTGTACAGAGAGCTAAGAGGTATGGAGAGATGAGAGTGAACACTGTTTTCAGTGTATTTCTCCCTAAAAGGATGGTGTCCGGGGGTGCCGTGTGGCTTCCTGGTTTGTGGCATCTGGAGCCTAAATTGCAATCCTGAGAGTCCCTTCTTCGGGTATAACCTTCAGCTGGCAGGAAGCATCGTTGTCATCTTCAGGCATAATACCCCCATTGACCGACCACTCAAGGAGGGGTCCCCAGAGCAGGGGCATCGGTATCCCCTGGACCCCACCCAGACCTCCGGAATCAGACACCGTGGGGGCGGGGCCAGCAGCCTGTGCTGGCACAAGCCCTCCAGGTGATTCTAATGCATGCTCAAGTTGGAAAACCGCCGCTCCGAGGCATAACAGTTTGTCATTCCACCAGTGCCCAAGAATCATTTGGGTGACAGACATCAAGTATGAATCCTGTAAAATCCTGGCAGCAGAATACATTTGTCTACTTAACTGTATGCAAAACGCTTGTCAAGGAGGCTTCCGGGGGCTCTTTTTGTGAAGGCTTCCTCTCTCCCCATCTCTTTGGAGACGGTGGGTGCCTTCAATCCAAGCTCCAAAGTTACAAGCCATCTGAAAAGCCCCCCGCCCCGCCCTGCTCGCCTCACGTTGGCGAGTAAGGCAAGGCACACTGCACCTGGTTTTCTGAGACTAGCTGGAAAGACTGACAGATTTCATTACTTTTGTCTCAGACGCTAAGACTCCACGTGGGAGAAAATAATCCCACTTAGTAGAAACATCTCGCTGTGCCTCTGAGTCAGAATGGAGAGGCGCAGAAAGTATTGTTCCTGGGAAAATTACAAGGCGTTTGGGGTGCGTTTTCCAAAGCGTGATGACTGCTCACCAGCCTCGGCTTTAGGTGGCTGAAACCCCCCCGACGGCACTACGTAGGGCCCAGAATGCATACACTTCCTGTGAAATGGCATAAGAATCAAAGGAGAAATGAATTTCCTGTGGTGCAGATGAGCTACTTAAAATCGCTCCCATCTGAGTACACCTCCTTTTCCCTCGCGCGCGTTGAAAACCATTTGAATAATGCACGTTATTCAGTTGCATTGTGTGCTCTGAAAGCCATTTAATGAAGGTAGACAGGCTTCCAAGACGGTGCATTCTTTGACTAATGCAGATACTCCTGGAAAAATCTCTCCCCAACATGGAAGGCAGGGTGTGCTGAGGGAGGGGAGAAGGAATGCTATTACAGCGTCTTGTTTCACTCGGCCAAATTGAACGGTAGCGGCCTTGGGTTAAACTCGATCTATTCTAGGTGTACCTGATTCGGTGCGCTGTACATACTGAAAAGCTGCAAGGCAATCAGATTTTAGCCAATCAAACCATCTTTCCATTGACTTCCATTACATTATCGAAGTTGTTTTATCTCTTTCTGATTGATCATCACTTAGCAGTCCCACCCTGCGCTAACCTTCCCGTTAAATAGGTAAAGATCTATGGGCTGACACTTGAATGAAGGAGGGGCACCTCCATCGAAAGACCCATTTCTTGACCATTTAGGAAAGTCACAGGCACTCGTTTGGGTAAGAATACCTGTGTATCTATCTAACCTATGCATGTCGTTTTCATCAAGTGAGGAAATGTGTCCAGTAAGATTGGTTCTTTGCATGCAACTGACTTGTTAATTGAGCCGAAATTGCATGAAAGGGTTTTGGGGAAAGGGATGTTTTAAATTTCCTCTCCCCTGGTAGTGTGATTTAAGAGGTGATGGAGAGTCGGCTGAACAGCGTGGGCCCCGGAGTCACAGCTGGACTCCGTCCCGCTTCGCCATGTCTCAGCTGTGTGATGGGTCGTCCCTGACCCTCGGTCTCTTCCTTGTGAACTTGCGTCAGGTGGTTTGTCCTGTCTCACAAGGTCACAGTGAAGGGTAACACACTGCATACATTGTTAGCACCACGCTTGGGCACACAGCGAGGCCTGAACGAAGAGCGGCTGGGGCGATTATTTTCACAAGCAGACAAAGTCACAGGAATCATGCCCACGACAACGGAGAGAGTCCACAAGTGCCCAGAAAGCCATGGAAGTAGCGGGACCCCGGTGCGATAGTACAAAGATGCTGTCGGGAACGTCTCCAAAGAGAGCTCTGTCTCAGAGCAGCGCGAGAACAGCACTAACCTAAGCAAGGAGATGCGTGGTCGTGGTGGCAGAGTGAACCCCCTTTTCAAACCCAGCCCCCAGACTCTCATCACGCCTGGCTGTCCATCTGTCCCTCACTTCTTGCTGGGCTCTCTTCTTCCCAGGTCCCCGATACGCAAGCGCATAGCCTCTCTGTGGCTCTGCCTCTGTTCTGTGTCTCTCGGGATTTCTCGGTCCTCCCCCACTTTCTCTAGCCTACAGCTTCCTCCGTCCACCCTTCCCTCAGTTCTGAATCGCCGAGTATTTTGAACCTGGCTGTCACAGATCCCTGGGCTTGGGGGGCGGGGTATGGAATTGGAGACAGCTCTGCCACACGAGTGCATCCTGGCCTTGATGGGTGTGCAAAGATGGAGCCCGCGCTGTGGCAGCCACAGAGCTCAGTGAATGAATACTCGGTGAACCGGTGAATGAGAAGCGAATACGGGCTCCTTTGCCCCGTCCAACCTGCACTCTCAGTACGCGAAGGAAGGAACCCAGCACTGTCCTCATTTCTGTGGCTTTCCATTTGTCGTCGGGCCCAGTTTCAATTCTGGGATGGGCTTTTGTCGCCAGAAGGGCCCTCTTCTACTTCCGGTTTCTTTGATGCCTCCTCTCTCTGCCCCCAAATTCAGAGGCTGAGAAGGCCAGAATGGGCAAGAGTCAGCTCCCCGCACCAGCAAAGGGAGACGCAGGCAGGGCTAACTCGGGAAGAGGCAACCGGCGCAAGACCCTTCGGGAAGCGTCCAGAGTGAGGGAGGGAGGCTGACCCCAGAGCATTAACAAGGCACCGCGTGAAGATCTCAGAGTTCGTGGGGCTTTTCGTTGTTGCTGCTGAAATACTGGTTCGCTCGGCTTCCTTTTCGAAAGGGAACCTTAGCCTGGCTTGAGAAAGCGTCCCTCTGGCGCCCTTACGCCACAAAGGCTGTTGTGGGAAGCCCAGGACCGAGGGATCTGGACCTCTGATCACAGCCTGTCACCCCTGAGCCCTTGTTGTCACCGCCGCTTTTAATCATTGCCCAGTTCACGAATCGTTGCTTCTACTTGCCTCAGAAATCGTCATTCTCCACTTTATTTTTTAGATTGAACTTGTGCTGGCTTTTCACGAACCCCTTTAGTGTTTTACCTGCTTACAGAAAATCATGGATGTTCAATTCACACATCTAGAAACATGGGGCGTAGCAAAGAAGGTGTTTGGTGTCTTCCGCCTTTACGGGAGGAGCAGTTCTTCCCTTTACGTTCTGCGGTGTTAATGCCGATAAGATCGCTTCCCTTTATCTTCCTCCTCCTGCTCCTCATTTTCATTATTATAACAAACGTTGTAATGCCAAACACAGTGTTCCGAAATGAGCTCTGTCTGTCTTCACACTCTCATTCACCGTTTCAGTCAGGTCTCCTAGGTCACCTCATTCTGGTGAAGAGAGACCCGCTCTTCTACTCCGTACCACGCCAGACAGCATTAGATGCTTTTTCCCAGGACGGGCAGGGACACTGTTTTCAGGTACTCCACTTGACTAGGAAGTGATGATAGATGTCTTTGACCGTGCAGCTCTGTTCACCCAACACACCTGCCCACTTCCTCTCCTTCCCTCGGCAAAGGAACGTCCCCGCTGCAGACCAGTTGAAGTCACGGCCGGAGCGAAGCCTTCACTCCGTGATCACCGCCACTCCTCAGATGCAAAACCCCAAGAATCACACGTGCACTCATCAGCTTTTCGACCAAACATTGAGAAGTGCCATCTGTCGTTCTTAACGCTATGGTGGAACACACAAAAGCAGTTTCTGCTTTTATCACTGGATTTTTTTGGTTGGGGGGACAGAAAATAAACAGAAAAGAGAGAGAGAATTTCAGCGATGACAAGATGAAGCCCTCCGTGGGAAATGAAGGGGAAGAGCGTTCCAAAGGAAGGGTGTGCCCGGTCGTGGGGAGGAGGTGGCATTTCATGCAGTGTTATAAGAAGCCATCGAGGGGACTTCAGCAGAGGAGTGGCACAACTTAATGTCTGTTTCTGATACAATCTCGGGGTTGCTGGGTTGGGATGGCCTCGGGTGGAGTGGACGCCAGAGGGTGAGTTGAGGCTGGTGCCCAGGTAAGAGGGTGCCCACAGTGAGCAGGGAACCCCAGGGCCCCACACACCCAGGCAACACAGCTCTGAGTCTCAGAAACAAATACCTAATGGACTCAAAGCCCTGACCGATTAAAATCAGCCAGGTGAAAAAGAACCGGAAGATCAGGACAAAGGCCACACCGAACAGCCAAAGGCCGACATCAAATCAGTCTGAAGAGGAGGGGACCCTCCAGGCAGCTGAGTCAGTAAGGGTCAAAGTGCCAAAGAGCGCACAGCCGAGGGCAGTGACTTAACAGAGGTCTCTGACCTTCACAGGCCTTTCATCTCCGGGCAGCAAAGACCCTTGAGGTCGTCTCTGCCCCTCCCACGTATCTGTGTGGGCCCAGAGAAACAAACCAGGACGTCACAGCGCTCTCTGGCCTCTTGGAGGCAGGAAATAATACTCATAAACCTGAGACAGCTGTGCTTTCTGGTCTGACGAAGGTCAGTGTTAGGGTTAACGTCTTCGACAGTCCTGCTGGGCCAACCGCCTTGCTGTTGACAGCAGGGCACCTTGTGCTTCATGGGCTCCACGAACGCGGCACTCGGCCGGGAACCTCGCACGGGGAAATCTGAGTGAACAGCTCGAGGCGAGCGGAAGTGTACGAACCGCCACTTTCTAAGGGCAAGTCCATGACTTAGCGCTGCCATGCTGGACGTGCAGCAGCAGAAACAGGGACACGGATGTACCGGATCCTCGTGCCGAGATGTCCAGGACGCACGTTTGAGTGTGCTTTCAAGGTCTCGCATACGGCACAGTACAAAACCACACCTATCTGTCTGTGTGTGCGTGTGGTTGTCGGTGTGTGCTTATGAAAGTGCTAGGAGCATACATTTCTGGATGTGGAATCGGGGAGAAGGCATTCCATATGTTACTTATGTAAGTTTGCATTAGGTTGAATCATAGGAAATTGTCAGTTTTGTAGGTAGAAAATGACTCAGGATTGGCGGTTGCCTGTGGTTAATTCTAAGAAGGTTGACATTTTGAAGAGGCAGGCTAGTCGGTTGCTGAAGTGATGATCTCACATCTCTGTGCCTCAGTTTTTTGTTGGAAAAACGGGGATCGTAAAGCAAGAGCACTGAGCTCGGAGGGCTGCTGTGTGAATTAAATGAGTTACAGGAAAGGCACTTACAATCAGTGCCAGTGCAAGCCTGCAATGAATGGGCGCTGTTACTTTTTTCGAAGCACCTAAGTACCTGTGAAAGAAAAATAAAAGAAAAGGATTTGTCTAGAGTATCCTTGAATAATTCTTCCCTCTGGTTATGAAACAAAATTCCTGGTGGGTCCTCTTCTGAGAACTGCCTGGAGCCTAGGAAATGCGCCTTGAACCCTTGGCCATGCGTGGGTGCCACCGTTGCTTGAAGCGAGTGACTCCGGCCGTCCGCTGGTGAGCTCCTTGCCTTTTCTCAGATGAGTTACCTCCCGCTCCCCCATTGTTATTTCACTGACATGGTATCTTTCTGTTCTGTTGATTCTATCAGCAACTTTTTTGTATTTATTGATTTGAGAGAGAGAGGAAGTGGGAGGGAGGGAGAGAGGGAAGGAGAGAGAGAAGGAGAGAGAGAGGGAGAGAGGGAGGGAGGGAGAAAGGGAGAGAAGAAATGGGGGGTGGGAGAGAGACATCGCTTTGTTGCTCCACTTACTAATGCATTCATTGGTTGATTCCTATACGTGCACTGACCAGGGATCAAACCTGCAACCTCGGCATATTGAAGCCACACGCTAACCAACTGACCTCCCAACCAAGGCCCACCCATGTTTTTTATAAAGTCATTCATTTTTCCCCTTTTCCTTTTTTGTGTGCTTCTCTAAATATAACCACAGAAACAAAATGGCACCGTTCCACAACAAAGGAGACCCGGCCGGACGAGCAGAACCCTTCCGCGGGTCCCAGTCAACCGCCGGTGCTTGTCTTCATGTTTTATGAAACAGCCCATGGCTCCCACAATAGAAAGGGAGGGAACCCTGATTAAATGGCACGCATTACTGTAAAAGGGAATTAAAAGCGATGCAAAGGTTTGCACTAAACCGCATTAGGCAAGGACATTCGAGAACAAAGTGGCCTGGGTGGCTGGCGGTCTCAATGCCCAGGTTCTGAATCTACGATGACTCACTTTCTCATGAAAGAATTCACTTCATCCATCGCCCGTCTGCCCTCTTGCCCCTAAGTAGGAGCAACAGGGCTGCGTTTTGAGGGCTGGGAGTGGGATGGGGTGGAGAGGTAATTAGAGGCACTTAGAAATACACATACAAGTGAAAAGTAAAAACTGGTTGAGAGAGTTGAAGCTCGAAATTGGGGGTTATTTTCTTCAGAGTCACTGAAAACAATAACGATGAAAATATTTACTGAATGCCTTCTGTATGCCAAATACTGTTGGAGGCAGGACTTTGCAGAGGTGAAAAAGACAGCCAGGGCACCACCCACATGGTCTCATGTTCCAGTGGGGGGAGCAGGGAGAAACAAACAAATAATCACGGTAATTTCAATTTCTAAAAATCCTATGGAGGAAATAGTTGGGGAAGAGGGGGCGGTGTTACAGAGGTTAACTTGAGGTCAGGGAGTATCTCTCCAGGAGGTGACATTTGAGCTGAGACCTGAAGGGCGAGCCAGCCAGCCTGGGAGAAGTGGTGGGGGGGGGTGCGGTGAGTAGCCGAGACAGGGAGTGTGACAAGCTTGCCAAATCTGTGAGCGTAAGTGGCTTGAATGGGAGAAACAGGAAGGCGTCCGGCGGCTAACGCAAGCGGTTACGTAACTTACTAAGAGCTTATTGATTCTCAGGACCAGAATGGAATTTGCGAGAAAATCAAAGCCAAAAAGGAAAATTTGCTTGCCTCAGATCACCCACCTCCTGGGTGAGAACAAAGCAAAGGCGTGGTGAAAACCCAAACCACCCACGTTGCTGGGCAAGGACCCCGTTTCTGTGTCCTCCCAGCAAAGCACGGTGAACACAACGGTGTAGGAGGGGGGACCCCCCTGGATTGATTTATTTAAAAAATGTGTATTTATCCCTACACATTGAAACTTCAGTCTCCTTCAAAGCACTCTCCATTTCATGCAATACACCTACTGAGACATTTTTTCCACTGCTCAAAACAGTTTTTCAACTCATTGATTGTGATGCCTTTTAGTGCTTCTGCTGTTTTTTGTTTCACCTCTTCCACCTCTGCCAAATGTTTCCCTTTGAGGACTTTTTTCATCTGGGGACATACACACAAAAGTCGCTTGGGGCAAGATCCGGTGACTAGGGAGGGGAGAACATGGAGGTCATGCCCTTTTGTTCAAAAACTGCTGAGCACTCAGCACAGTGTGGGCAGGTGCGCTCGTAAATCACCATCGTGGAATGGGCAAACATGTTGAAAGAGTCTCCAAAAAAATTCACTGCAGTGGAATGCAGCCTCTCACAACAATGCCAGCTGGCACACTAATACAGATGGGTTCCTAGAGCACTCGCCTAGTGGGGGAGGCCTGTCCTACAAGGGGCCCGCCCTCCAGAAGATAATTCCAGTGTTTGGGGGTCTCTCCCTCTTAGGGCAGCTGCTTGTTTCCAGTTTTGTCTGCAGAGCTTTTATGGAGCGCTGCCTTTGGAATCATCTGGGGTTCGAGACCTAACCTCGCTCTCGTTCATCTTTCATCTTCATGCATCCACTCTCTTCTCAGAGCCTCACCAGTGGAACCTCAAGGGGTGTCTGTGAGCATCACAGCGATCGCCAGGCAGTGTTTACATCAGCACCTGGCACCGAGAGTCATGCAAAATGTCAGCTATCACCACTATTATTGTCATCATTATTTTGTCAATAGCTCTCTGCCTCGGTATTAATAGTCTCCATTATGGCAGACTGGACGATACAGCATTTTGCATTTCATCTGCCAGTGCAGAGAGGCTGCCGCATAACCAACAGCTTTATAATCCAAACATTTGCTCATTTATTGCAGCATTGACTCTGTATCAGGTACGGTGCTAGGTTTGGAGAAAACAAAAATTTGAAAAGCAATGATTGATCAGTTGGGTCATAGTCACGGTCAGAATCAGGGGGTTAGTCCTGGACTCATGATGTGTTACGAATATGACATCAGCGAGTGACTTCCCCCAAGGATCCCAGGGGTCGCATCTGGGCAATGGGGAGGAGACAGCCCGTGGACGCCCATCACAGCGCTTGAGAGCCCGGAGCCCTGTCTCCAGAGCCTGCAGTGCAGTCCCAGCTCCAGAATGCTCGATCACATCAGCCTCGGCTTCCAGGAAGTAGTAAATACGAGGAGGTAGAAACAACAGGTACGAAATTTGAAGGGGCTCCTTGTCAGTTAAGCCTAGTCGGGGTGCGAATTCCTGCCTCCCCCATCCTTCCCAGGAAAGACCTCATAGAGGTTCTGGAGCTGGTCCTGAAGGATGCGTAGGCATTTTCGGGGGGTGGGGTGGGAAGGCGCTCCAGACCGCAGAAACGGCACATGCGGAAGCGTGGAAGCTCGGAACAAAACGGCTTATTGGGGAAATGCTAAGTAATCTGCCCCAGCTGTTTTGTGCTTTGGAGGATCGGGGGATGGATGTGAGAGGTAAGGTGGAAAAGGCTGTAACTGCTTCCTAACGAAGGGGCGTTTGGTATGCTCCTGCCCCCCAGGACTGCCCCACACCAGCATCCACGGCGCTGTCCGGAAAGATCTGCAATTGAGCAGACTCTTTCTCTTTTCTTCCCAACAGCCGAGATGGGAGCGGACACGCTGCGTCAGAATCTCAACCTACAGATGTCCCTGTGGCTGTCCGATGTTGAAAGCCAAAGCGCCAAAACAGCCCACGAGGTTTGATTTCCCCACCCACCCAGGGAGCCCCAGCTCTGGCCAGACTCCTCGTCCCCATCAGCACCACGTGACACCCAAGGACATTAAGTGATGCGTGATGACTCAAATACTATTTGAGAAGAATCCCAAGAAGACACGACTGTGTTTGTAGCTGAAGACACAATCAGGCTTTTGGAAAGCAGACCAGAGGAGTCATCCTCAGGTACAGAAAGGAGAGTCTGTCAGGGTTACTGCAGTTATTCAGGCACGCCAGAAAAAGACAGAAGCAAAAGCCCTGCCCGAATGGGGAGCCGAGGGTGACGAACGTCCTCACCACCACCCAGGCAGCCATTCGGCTGACAGGACCCAGGACCCGCACGTGACACCCTTCTTGAACGCAATGATCTAATTTAAGGGCTGACGAACGCGCTGTTTTTCCAAGGGGCTGGGGATGGCCCTCCCTCTGCCTCAACCAAAGTAATTATTCCCCCAACTTGAAGCAACAGTAGTGAAAGCACTTTTTGTTTCTCCAATCCTCCAGTCGAACCCCCAGGCTAAGAATTTTTTTTTGCAAGGCATTGTTCATGCACGGTGGCGTAGAATTTCGTTTGCCGGGTTTCAAGTATTAGGAGCACAGCACAAAATCTAAGCGATTTTAGACATGTGTCAATCTCCAACGAGAAAGGCTTTGTGCCGGCAAGAGATGTCAGCGCTTGAATTAAAGAGATGGGGGATTTCCCCGAGCAAGAGCTGTGCGGGCTGACATAACACAGTGCTAAGGCTCTGTGTCACGGTACAACCAATGTGTTTTAGTAATTTATTGGTATTTATTTAACACACAATACTGTCGCACCAAATCTAAACCAAGAGGTCTAGGTTCCTCGTTGAGTTGCGTATGTTGTTTTCACAGCTTCCTCAGAAAGGTCTCTCGCCTGCCTGGGATGAAATTAGGGAAGGGTGCTTCTGAAACTTCAGCAGGATGGCATTCTCTCCTTGCCTTCTGGGGGGGCCCCCCGCCCCCCTGTGAGCTGTTGCTGGAAGGGTTTAATTCGGCTCTCTCTCCTTCCATCTTTATTTATCAGACTTTATCTCCCAATGAAATCACTGCTCCAAGCATTAATCTCATTTGAACGCTTCGTCAAAAGCTAGCCAGCTAAGGGAGTCCTACGGGCTGACACGAAAACCTGCTGGATACAGGGTCTTTGTCCGATTCTTCTGGACCGCCTCAATGGTTCATTTACCTGCTGGAGAATTCATTCTTCTCTATTCCACCATCGCCTCATGAGACTAAGGGAGATCATCAAAATCTAAAGGCTAATCTTTTTGTAAGAGTATTTGATAATTATTAATTAACAATAATGTCAACAATAACCTTAATTTCCAAGTATTTTCCCTAGAGACTTACATCTTAATTATATTTGTGGCAAGGACAAATGAACTCCTCCCGGAACTAAGCTGTGGTGAACAGTTTTCGAATCATACGAGCAAGGAGAAGCTATCTTCACATAAAAATAACCAGACCTTTTTTTTTTTTTTTTTTTTTTGAAGAGCCTCGTATGGCAGAGGCGAAGAGAGAATAAATACAGCTGAGGAGATTTACTGTGACACCGGTAATTCTCAAAGGAGCTCCACACCACCGAGTGAGCCGCTACGGATGCTCATTGCTTTCATGGGGTGACGGGCCTGACCTGTCAGGTACGGGCAACACCCAGGACAGACTAGAGCTGTCACAAACGACTAGCAGTCACGACACCAGCTACAAAAGCATCTGTCTGAAAGGGGTGGCTCCTCCAAGCTGGCTTAAACCTGTTTCGAAGTTTCTATTCTTTAACAAGCCCATCCTCTTTCCTTGTGGAGCAGAGAATTTACAACTCATTTTTAAAATTCTGTGTGGTTTACGGTTTCATTTTAATCAGGTATATCTTGTTTCACTGTGATAGGAACCCAACTCAAACTAGCTTTAGCTTGAAAAAGTGAGGGCATTATTGCCTCCTGCAGCTTCAGGCATAGCTGAATCCAGGAGTTCAAAGAATGACTCTCAGCTCTTCTTTCCTCCGGATCAGCTTCAATCCCAGAAGGGTATTTCTTACCCATATGAAATCTTCAGAAGCATTAAACTTACCAGTGACCAACTTCAAATCCAGTGGGGTGAGAACCTCTTTACTGCGTGTTGAATTATGCCCTACACCCAAATCCATAGGTTGAAGTCCTAACCCTCTGTACCTCCAAATCGTGACCTTACTTGGAAACAGAGTTGCCGCAGAGGTAAGTAGGTAAGATGAGATCATACTGGAACAGGCAGGGCCCCTGACCCAATATGACTAGCATCTTTATAAAAAGAGGAAATTTAGACAAACAAATGGGGAGAATGCCACATAAATATTGAGTTTTGCTGACACAAGCCAAGGAAATACCAGAAGTTAGGAGAGTAGCCTGGAACAGACCCTGCCCTAGCACTTTCCCAGAGATCGTGGCCCCATGGACACACTGATTCCTGACGCTCAGCCTCCGGAACTGGAAGAGGACACATTTCTGTGGTGTGAGCTGTTCAGTGCGTCTAGGGTCTTACAGGAAACCAGTGCTCTCTTTCCAATGGTTCCACGGAGTCCAGAGCTTCACTCCCACTGGTGTGATTTCTGGGACCAATAATGTCTGGGGCCAGGTGGATAGCTGGGCAGATCAGCCTCGCCAGCCTGCTCCCGGAACTGGGGAGGGAGTCAGCCCCACCCTGCGCATGTGCACCAAGAGCGAGCAAGGGGCAGTTGCCCCAAGAAAGACCCAAGTGCTGCCACCAGAGGAAGGGAGGCAGGCAAACACAAAAGATGTCTGCTGTAGATGAACGTATCCGAGGGGGGGAAAGGAGGTTATTTCAGCTCAGGTTGCTCTTTGCCTGAATAATTATCATCTCCCGCTCCTGGTGCCTGACACCCGCCCACTCATCACTCATGTGTGCGACCCCTCTTCTGCGAAGCCTTCCCTCGGTCCCTCTGGTGGAACCGAGAATCGCCCTGCACCACTGGCCCCTCCCGTGACCTGGCAGGTTGCAACAGTAACAACAGTAATTAGCCTCTTTATTGTGCTTAGGTTGTGCCCGCCACGGTTCTATACATTTTGACTCCTTTAATCCTGGTGATAACTCAATGAGGTAAACACTATATCATTCCCATTTATGGTTGTGGCGGCGGTGCGGGGGCGGGGGGAGGATCAGAGAGGTTAAGTAACTTTCCTGAAGCTAATTTCCTTAGCTACTAGGTGCTAAATGCCAGCTCGAAGATTTGAATCGAATCGGTTTTGCACCAGAGTCCACGTTTTTCACCTGTTCATGATAGTGTATGAAATAATTCATTTTTCTTACTTCTGCTCCTGTGTCTCTTTCTACGAGACAAGTGATTCCCAAATACAGAACATGTACCACTGGTACAATCCACCATGATTTGAGGTTTTAAACATTTATTCAAAAGCTATTAATAGTTATAGATTATATCTTTGTTTTATGGGCTTCTCTTCAAGGCAAGAGACACTCTCTCCCCTCGTGGAGGTACTATACACTTTCCTTCCTAAGTAAATTTATTTGAGTAAAAGAAGCTGATCGAAAATATGTTAAGAACATTCTAGTACACTCTGCATGTAAATATGCAAGCATGTTGAAGGTAACATAGAAATAATTAAAGCCTGAAACCCAGATACTCGAACTCTAAGCTCAGCGAGGAATGCAGGGTGTCTGCCGTGCCGTTACTGGGAGCGCCCAGTACAGTGTCGGGCCCAGAGCAGACCCTCAGCAAACACCGGGTGAACCCTTCTGCATTGATTGGGTCACTGCAGCATACGACACGGGGACCGATGGGCCCTGGCCGAATTTAGGACGTTGAGTTATGTGAAATGGCAGGAATATCGATCCGCTAGTCATTCCTGAAATTCAGCCAAGCACAGTCCTAATCGTCAGACACCTGCCAGCTGGTATTCGGACCAAGGTGAAGGGAAGTTGTGGTCTCAAGTCCCCAGATGACTTTATGCCCAGAGCACTTCATGCCCATGACCCATGGGTGTGTTCTGAGGCTGAGGACTTTGGCAGACACCGGGTCTAGTCTGTGACACGCTTCTTTCAGTGACTAGCTCCTCTTACCGTCTCTGAGTAACTTCAGATGAACATTTTCTAGGACTACGAGGGAGTCCAAGTGCAGAAGCAAACATTCCTTGCCATTTGCAAAAGTTCAAATCTGAGGTTGATAGGACTTTGAAAAAGCAAAGGGACTATTCTTAAAATTCTCTTCCAAATGTATCCCTTTCGCAGCCATCTCCAATCAAGGCTGGCGAAGCATGATGGGTAAGTGTGAACTTGAAGACGTTAATTAAGTCCCACGTGCCTTCTTTCTTTATGTTTCTGTAAAACGTGGATGACGATGGACGTGTTCAAAAAATAAAGTGAGTTAATGTATGTGAGGCGCTTAGTTTCCTGATGGGTGAGCACCGAGTTGTAAGAGCTGTTGTTATTGTTGCCGCTACTGATACTGTTGGTGGACACTCATGCTTTCTCAGGTTTGTGGAAGATGAAAACCCTCCTTTATGACATCACGCACTTTAAGGACACCGTCTCATTGAACCTTGTTTCCGGTCAGGCTCCCAGGGTGCCGAGTCTGCGAGTGAGGTTAGTGTGGGGGCGTACTGGGGGGAAGTCTTGGTTCTAACATCCTTGGGAGAAGGGAAGGAAGTAGGTCTGGCTAGACGGAGAATTTGAACTGGTCGCCGTCACACTGGCTGCAGCTAATCCCACAGAAAGCCCTGAACTGCGATGACCTTTCCGAATTGTCAAACGTTGGGGCAAGAGGGCCGGGATTTTTGTGCCCTCATCAAGCAGTTATGGTGTCCAGCTTGCTGCCAGCAACGGGGCGGGACCTTGGGAGCTGCTGCTCTCTACCTGAGGCCGCTTGGCAGTGCAAGCTCAGAGGGATCGGGTGCCAGCCCTCCTTGAAGCTGGTGAAACTGGGCCTTCAGTCCTAACTGGGGGTTCTGGGTGGTGCGGCACAGTGTCCACACAGTCCACCCCTTGAGTTCGGACTCACATCTTTGTGTAAATTCTGGGAGAAGCAGCTGTAGGATTCTGGGGGGCCATGGTGCCTCGGAGAATCTAAGAGGAAGATAAGTGGGATAAACCAGCTGCCACCGTGGCTACTTTTAAAGTCACGCTGGTCCTCACTATTTCGTACCCGGACTTAGATTTTTCACTCTCAGCTAGCATCTCTACCAGCCCGGTATCATGGCCAGACTCTCATGATTGAGGGGTCTCAGCTCCTGGTTACTGTTAGCAGGACGTTCTCAGTCAGGACAGTGCCCCCTTGTCTGTCAGACCCTCGACACAAGAAGATCGAAGTGCCCAAATGGAAGCCAAACCTTCAATTTCAAGGGACGCTGGTGGCAACCTCCGGAAGGATTGTGTACAGCGGATGTACCACTTCAGGTTCCTGGCTAAGGACCTGTGGGTAGAGAGGACAAGCCCCAAACCACACCATCTGTCTAGTCAGCGAACGTAAAACGTGACGCGAGGTAGAAAGGCTCTAATGCAGCCAACTTGGGACACAATGACAGGCTGTTCTCTACGAGAGATGGGGCCGTATTTGGGGCTCAGACCTGGTCTTTACTCTTGACAGGTCGGCCGTTCAGCAAGGCAGAGCCGCCTCGGTGAGTGGGAGTCCCAACAGCTGGCACGATGGATGGCCCTCACCCCTGCCACCGAGGCTACGCAGTTCCTGAGTGCAGGGGGCAGGGGTGGGGCCAGTGACAGGCTGGCTGACATCGGAGAGCTGGGGCACGGTGTCTGTTTGGTGCTGAATGCCTTTTCCATGACGGACGCTCTCTGGTGGGTATCACTCTACATTGGGCTCTGCATCTGGAATGGGCCCTCACAGTCAAGGTGGGCAAGGGGGGTGTTTTATGGTCTCCACCCCTGAAGAGACGCTGGTGTCAAGTTTCCCTCAGAAAGGAAGTGTGACCTTGGGTCAGGTGGCTTCTAGCGGTGAACTGGTAAATGTTTAACAATTGGCCACTTGAGAAAAAGGAGAGCGCCTGATTTGTAGTGTTTGTCAATTTCCATGCTGTAGATAGATTAACAGGTTGCAAAAAACGACAGGCCGCTGGCCCGCCACCTGACTTTGTAAATAACGTTTTATTGGAAGACAGCCACATCATGTGTTTGCATACCGTCTATGATTGCTTTTTCGCCACAACGGTAGAGTTGAGTAAATGCAACAGAGACTATTGCAAAACCAGGAATATTTGCTATCTGTCCCTTTATAAAGGGACCCCTTTTATAAAGACTGCCACCATGTCTGATTTCAAGTTACCAGTGAAGCTCAGAGCTGGAAAGCGATGCCCACAATTAAACCAACAGGAGCCAGCTGGAGCGCGTCGCACCGGCTGCGGCCAGTTCCCAGGCCGGGTGGAGAGCTGAAGCTGACACCGGGCGGCGCCGCCAGCAGAAATCCGGGGGGAGGGGGACAGCGCAGCATCCGTTAACATTCTTGTGGATTTCCTGTGCGGAACGTACTCTCATTGTGTTTTCCAGATCAGAAAACTGAGACTAAAAGTGGTGACGTCCCAAACTACAAAGCTAGTAAATAGTGAAGCAAAGGTTCAAGCACTGATCTGTCCTGCCCCGGGAACTTTCTGTGCCTCCCACACAGCTGGCTGGCTGAATGTTCCCATCTAATACCACTCATTCATTCATTCATCCGTCCACTCACTCACTAGACTACCAGTCAGTGAATCTGCTATGTGCCCGACATTATGACACAGTGAGGAGCGAGACGGAGCCGGTGTTATTGGATATCTGGTACGCTTGCCCATGTGAGCGTCTACACCAGTCATCTCAAAACTCAGCTCAAGGTCTGGACCGCTATGGTTGGCACTGATACCTCTCCTTTCTGATTGAATTCCTGTCGTACTAATGGTCGATATCATATCAAATGGTACCTTTTGGTCACATGATGTTTACAGTAAGGTCTGCTTTCCAGTCAGCTCACAGTCCCTTCAGAATGGTGGCATTTAAGGAGCTAGTAAATCCCATCTACCGTGCACCAAACTCACAGGCAGTTAAGAAACTGACACTGGATTCGGGGACACAGAGATCCAAGTATGACAGACTATACGGAGGAAGAACAGACAATTTGTTTGGCTGGGAATGACTCAGCACCTACTACATGAGTAGTCTGGTTCTAGGTCCTGAGAATACAGGGGTGAAGAACAGGATAAAACCCCTGCCTTCAGGTGGCTTACATTTTACTGTAATCTGGATGCTCAAAACCTCCTCAGGCTACAGCTCAGAACCCAGGTGTGGTAGAAAAACGGGTTTTTAGTGGAACTCAACTGAGCTGTCTGAGAGATGGCTTCCCGCCTGTCAGGCATCAGTACAGGGGAAAGGGAGATACACTTCTCCATCTGACCCCAGAAGGCAGGCCCAGCTCATCATCCCTGGACAAACACTGTATGAAAATAGGAGAAAGAAGTGAATGCACCCATTCTGGAGGCCAGGTGACCTAGAAGGAAGAAGGATGGGGTCTAAGACATGTTTATGAAGCCCCTCACCTTATTTGTGATCAGTTTACATGTTGATATGAAATAGAAACTATCTAGCACTTAAATCAACTGAATTGCCTAGAACTGGCTAGAATCATAGTGTGTATGCAATTAAGTCTTAGAGATTGTTTGAGTCCAATATCCTCACTTACGCTTTGATAAATTTCAGGACCAAAGGAACATCATAAAAGTCAGATAAGCATCCTCCTGTTCAGAGCCACTTATAAGAGTCTCAGGCTTTTTAAAATATATATAATTATAATATCAATAATATCAATAAATGTTTTGAGGTGGATGCTTTGTTGGTGGCACCCACTGTGTGCCTTGTTAAAATCACATGGTGTCTTCCAGATGGAAAATCCCGTGTTTATAAACTGTCCTATTATCATGTTTCATGATGGATGAGCTGTGTTTATTTGTTTCTTTGCTGGCTGTCTTTAGAAGATGATCTAAGGTTAATGGTGGAAATGCTACCAAAATAAATGGTTTCATGTAGTCAAATATTTCATCCGAGCACTCTGTTTCAGGAAACTTGGGAAGAAAACAAATGAATATTTTTGGAGTGTTTGAATTCATTCCTTAACTTTAGTGCTGCTCAGATTTCCGAGATATGTTAAAAATACATTGTTCAAATTACCACAAAGTCTACAATGCTTCCACCGACATGTCAATTAGAATATTATCCATATTTTCTTCTGGGAAATGCTCAAAAGGACGTAGGAGATGATTTCAGATGGCTGCTTAAAATTGGCCGTTTTCCATAAGAAATGGCTCCACAAGGTCATATCGCTCATGAGAGTGATGTTCACCAGGCCTCGTTGAAAACACATCCTCAGACTGACATCTTGTTCTGAAGTTATGCAGATGTAGTATTTGTCACTAATCCTTACAAGTATGGATGCTTTGGAAAAAAATATGAGGTCATATGGGTAAAGTATAGGATTTGACTTCCGTGTCCCCGGTTCTAACTTAGGTCTGACTTCGTTCAGAACTTCTCTTGGCTTCCACGGGGATCTTTCTCACTTTGGGTCAAAGTTCTAAGACAGAGCACTGCTCCTAATGCTGGGAATGAAGTCATTATCGTTTCCCTGCCTTGGAATGCTTTGTAATTCCTCTAAGAATCCCCTTTAGGTCCAGCTAAGTACAAAGGACTGTTCAACAGATATCTCCTTCCTGAAAGGACTCAGACACTCAGACCCATGTGCAAATGCCAAAGGCATTTTTTTTCTAGCTTGCAGTCAATACTACTTTGGAGGAAAGCAGATTTAAACTTTAAGAATGGACTCAAATGACAGCAGGAGTCTAAACTGTAAGATAGTTCTTTAAGATCAAGATGTTTTATTTTAAAAAAATGATTAATATACACCAAACCCTGGCAAGGCAAAGAGAGTGGATTTTCCTTCCGAGTCCTTCTGGTGAACTCCGGCACAAGAAGCCATGCCTCTGATGCTTAAACTTCACTTTAGCGTCCTATTCTAAACTTGGAGTTACAGTAGCTTCAGGGGAAAGATCCAGAATTGAGTTTGGTGGGGTAGAGGGGAAAGTCCTGTTAGCAACTGAGATTCCACTGGAAAAGTTTTCCATAAGAGGTACCTATTGGCTGCTTGAAGGGTTGTATCTAATTTGGTCTCTTATTTAATACAAAATAAATTGAATTGCTTTTCATAATTATAAGAGTAACTTCTGCTCTTTTGAGGTCAGAACACTTAGACAATAGAAAAGAAAGGAGAAAACATTCACAATTCCAGTGGCTTGCTTATAACCACAATTTTAAAAAGCGTGTGACTCCCCAGGTTTGTATTTGTTTATTTAACAAACTCGGTATTGATTTTTTTTCTGTGGCAGGTGCTGTTCTGGGCACTGAACTAGAGGCCCCTCTAAGATGCTGCCTTCACGGAGCCATTCTGATGGGAGAGGCGAAGAGTCAGCAAGTATAATAAGTACTTTCATATATTAAACAAAAATAGGGAGTTGTAAGTACCCACAAAAAGCGGTTCATGGAGTGAAGATGATGGAGGGCGGTTTGAATCACAAAAGGACTCTCTGAGGAGGGGGGCATGGGAGCAGGAACTAGAAAGGACGACGCTCTTAGGCCGAGACAAGAGCCAGGAAGGACCACCCTGGCCGGGCAGACGGCAAGTGCAGAGGCAATAAAGACGGACATGGTGTCGGTGGTTCAGGGGGAAGGCAAGACACCCTCGGTGGGAGACGGAGGGAGAAAGACGTGAGGGCAGTCTGTTCGGCTGACAAGGCAGGGGTTCCGACGGGGCTTCGCAGGCCACAGGGAGTGGTTCGGCTGCACCTCTGGTCTGATTTGAGTTTTCACAAGCTCGGTTTGGTTGCCGTGGGAAGGCCTGACTTCAGAGGAGCGCTGAAGGAAGCAGGAGGGTGAGCCGGGGAACGTGTCCACGCGAGAGGCAAACGCGGCCTGGGAGCACCGACGGCCACGGGCAGTGGTCTTTCAGGGCTTTGATGGCGCTTCGGACATCAGGTCTGCCCGCCTCGGCACTGGCCCCCCGGACTCGCTCAGATGGGCAAGGTGTCGGAACTGGACATCGACCCAGACCCTGACCCTCTTGGTGTTACCTCGCAGCCGCATGTTGTCTAACCGGGGCGAATCGGGTGCGAAAAAAGCCGCCCCACCCTCCTACTCCCGGTGGTGATTTCTTCTCTGGGTCCCGCACGCTCGTTCTTTCTGTCATTAACCTCTGGTGGCCCCGATTGGTCAGCTTTCTTCACAAACAAAGGACAGAGAAATAACAAGAGGCATTCCAGAAAAAAGAAAAATACCTTTTCTAGAATCACAGACCTAGATGTTTGATCAGAGATGCTTAGGCTTTGAGGTCCAGCAGTGAGTTAGTAATACCAGTAGTAGTCACAGGGACATCCAAAGAATGTTCTAGAACAGGGGTCAGCAAAGGATGGGGGATGGGCCAAATACAGCCTGCCACCTGTTTTTCCAAAGAAATCGTTCCTGGCACACAGCCATGCCCATTTGTTTACACACTGTCCACGGCTGTTTTGTCGCGACAAAGCCAGGGTTAAGTAGTGGTGACAGAGACTGTGTGGCCCAAAACATTTACCACCCAGCCTCTCACAGAGAGCGCTTCCATCCTTGTTCTAGATTCTCAGTGCTTTTCAAAGTTTCCTGCACAACGAGTCACCTGGGGATCTTGTTGCTATGTCTGGGAGTCGGAGGAGAGGAGACCACATTTCTAAACAACCCCCCAGGGCAGCCGATGCTGCCAGCCCTCCGGTCGCACGGTGAGTGAGCGGCAAGGGTGTGGGAGAGCTCTGCCGAAAGAACTTCCTGTGGCAAAGGGCCGATCTGCAGCCGCCCGGTCCCACGCGGCAGCCACCAGGCCTCTGTGGCTGCTGAACACCTGAAAGACGGCTGGTGCATCTGGGACCTGAGTGCTTCGTTTAATTTCAGATAGTTCAAATAGTCACGTGTGGCTAGTGGCTCCCTTACTGGACAGCAACGTTTTAGAGAATAAATCCTGGATTTGCTTGCTTGCTTCTTAGAAAAAAGCTAAACCACACGTGGCTGGCAGAGGTTTTCCTCCAATTTTTTTTCCCGTAAGATAGGTATTAGCATCACAGACAAGTTTAGAGGATATTAAGTCTTAGCTTGCTCAAGAGGGAGGGGGGCTTAGAGATACTGCAATCTGGCCTGAGTATAATAAACCCCTTTGTTACATTTAAATACCATCATACTATCTTATATACAGCAAAGCATCGGGATGTTTTATAGTAACAAACGCAGCCGTGCGAAAACCCCAGACAACTCTAAAAAGGCGCTAATTATTATTATTAGTGTTTTGCGCTAACAATAAATGTCAAATGGAACCCGGAAAACAAATAACTACCTGTCACCAAGTGAATGAAAGGCAATTTTAGTAAAGTGAATTAAAACCCCAAACATCACCAGGCCCGACCGGCGAGCAACGCCAAGGCGGCGGAGCGCGGGCCGGGCTGCGGGCTGCTCCCCGGGCTGCGTGGCTAGCGTGTCCTTGGGGTGAAGCGCAGAGGGCGGGGCTGGCTCCTCAGCACCCAGCGCACCTGGAAGGGGCAGTGGGCAGAGCCGAGACGAGGGGCAAGCGCATCTTCGGGAGCAGGCCCGCCGTCACGGCCAGTGGCGATGGGAGGCCACCGGGGCCCGGGATCTTTATTTATTGGTGGGGCTGCGGCTGGCTCCTGGAGCGTTATCAGTGAAAAATGAAAGTCGGACAGCAGAGCGCGGATTTGTTTTCATGACACATTTCCCTTGGATTTTTCAAAGTGCATTCTGGGTGTCTCCCAAGGACTATTTTTTAAAAAATAAACCGCACATTTTATTTTTTTCAAACTTCATTTATCTTTGATATCTGATTGACATATTCGGGACAGTCTCATCCGTTCTGCTGAAGTGAGCTACGACAGCAGCCGCCAGAGCAGGCGACAGCGCAGAGCCGTCCCCAGCAGCGGGGCTGCGCCTCCGCCGCGCCAGGAAGGAGGGCCCGGTGGGTTCTCTCTGGATAACTGCGCGGGGCGGGTGGCCTCTCTCTTGGGTCAGCAGATAGATGAGGCTTGGCGGCTTGAATCAGCTCTAATTATTGCAGAATCATCAGAGAAACCAGGAAAGTCAGGAAGGAGGTGAGAGGCTAGGCTTGCCTCTCCAATTTTCTTGTTTTGTTATAACCACCAGGGAAGAAGCGGGATGTGAAGTTAAGATGTTCAGCCTTGTGACCATGAGCTGCTTAGTTTATTCCGCCCGGCCCAGGGCAGCCGCCTCTCTCTCTCTCGCTCTCTCTCTCTCTGTCTCTGTCTCTCTCTCTCTCTCTGCCTCCAACCCCCTTTCTTTTTCTCCTGACCTTTTTTCCAAGGTTTGAATTGATGTTATAGTCACACAGTTGTTCTAAACTCAAAATTATTCAAAGTTATTCAGAGTAAAAAAGCCTTCCTCCCACCTTGCATCTCAGCTGTCCTGAACCATTCTGAGTCTCTTAATAATCAGATATTTTTTGCCCACAGGAGTACATGCACATGCGCCTAAGCACACGCGCGTGCGCGCACACACACTCTCTCTCTTTCCTCCTTTTCTGCACAAATGGTGATATATCACACACATCATTTTCACCTTGCTTTTTTTTAACCTAAAGTCTTTTATCTCAGAGATCATTCCACATCAGTTAATAAAGAACTCTGTCTTTTTTTTTAATAAACAAAAATGCAATGAACTCCAATACATGGCGATAGCATAATTTATTCATGAAGTTCCCTGAATCTACAGGCATTTAGAGAATTTCCAAACTTTTGCTCATACCACCAAACCTTCGGAAAATATCCGAGCACACGGCATTCCACGCACGTGGGCAGGCTTCTGGAGAATAAATGCGTAGGGGTGGACTGGTCGGGGCAAAGGGCAAATGCATTTGTAATTTGGACAAATATTGCCAAATTGTCCTGCCTAGAGGTTGCAGAATTTACATTGCCATCATTCATAATCCAAGGGTATCACCCAACTGTGTGGTTTTGCAAACTGAAAAGGAAAAATGGTCTGCCGGTCAAAAATTTAATTCACATTTCTCTTGAGTCAGGTGTTAAGTATTCTGTAATATACGTATTTATAAGCTACGTTTACCCTTTGTAAACTGTCTATGCATGATCTGCGCCTCTTTCTCCATTTGCCTTTTCCAGTGGAAAGACTTGATGTGTCAGGAAAAGTAGCGGAGAGTCTGCTTCGCACGTAACTTACATTTTGTTCTCAGTGGTAAACGATATGGGTTATTATTTATGGATAAAGAAACATTTCTTTGACATTTATTTATTCATTGATTAGAAACATACCAACTAAACACCTACTATGTGCCAGCTGCAATGTCGGGGGCTTTGCTGCCAGTTCTAATGGGGGCAACTAACAACGAAGCAGGTGAGGACACCCACGTGGGGTGAGCAGAAGGGAAGAGCAGCCGTCCCGCCCCCTGGGGGGGTGTGGGGAAGTATCAGGACAGGCTTCCTGGTGGGAGCAATTTAGAAGCTGAAGCCTGAAGAGCAGGAGATGGTCAGGCAAGAAGTTAGGGTGCAACTGAGGAGAGTGAGGGGTGTTCAGGCCAAGATACAGCTTGTAGGAAAGAGAGAAAACATGTCTATGTCAGGGAAGCGGCAAGAAGTCAGTGTGACGGATGCAGAGAAAGGGAGTGAGGTCAGCCTCGATGGGGGGCAATACTGTGGGCATTCTGAGGGTCAGAACTAATATTCACACGGATGCCACGCAAATGCTGGGAACACTGATGAGTACGACACGTCCCTTCCTTCGTGGAGCTTAAATTTTAGTGGGGGTGGGGCCGAGATAATGAACAGACAAATAAATAAACCCAAGAATACTCCCTACTTTTAGTACTACGAAAGAAATACACGGGGCTGTTCTGGAAAATGAACGTAGGGTCTCCTTCAGATGGGCTGTTCAGGGAGACATCCCCGAGGAGGTGAGCCCAGCGCGGACGGACCGAATGCGGAGGGACAAGAAGGCGACGACACGGATTTGCGTCTCTACCCCTCCCTGTGTCCAGCACGGCTCTGGCGCTCGGAGCCCACCTAAGGGATGTTCGTTTCCATGCTTTTTCTCCAGACAAGAACGAATGAGTTTCACTTACACCCAGAGCTTTTGTGGACGCAGACAAGCTTTAGGTCAAGGCTGCCAAGGTTATATACGTTAAAGAGATTCCTGTATATTCCCGGAAAAAGCGACCTCCCCTGTTTCTCCCACGCCCAGGCCAGGGCGGCATCACAGCAGCAAACGAGAACGGACGTTGTAAACGGGGCAGGGGGTGGGGCTGTGAAGTCTGGCCCCCTACTGCGCGCTGACTCCCGTGGCCTCGGTCTGGCCCGCGCTCACACACCTTCCAGACGAGAAGCGCTCTCGGCCCTGACTCTTGAGGACACTTGCCACCTTCAAGGCGGTCAGCTACCTTCCATCGCAACCCGTGAGTGGCTCCCTCCTTCTTTCAAGACCTGAAAGAAGGTTCTTCTCACATGCCTCATATATTAAAAAGTAAACAACAAGGTACTTGAAACACAGAAGAGAAATAAAAATGGAATTTGCTGAGGAAGTCTTCTAAGACCACAAAGCTTTTCTTGGTGATGTTGGTATCCCTCACGTCGGAGACCCCAAATTCCTCAAAGATGAGAACGGACAACAGAAGAAATGAACACCCCCAGGATGAAGACTGGGGCACATCGTAGGTTCAATTGCCAAAAGCAAAGAGCAAATAACACCTCAACAACAACAACTACAGCTTTTTACTATGTGCTAGGGATTCATGCTAAGCACTTTCCTATCTCATTTTACTTGACCCTAACAACCACACAGGTACTGATGGTGTGTGTTACTTCCATTCTGCAGATGGGGAAGCCGTCGCATTGTAAGTTTTAACCACGAGAACACGACCGTGCCGTTGGTATGTCGCCGAGCTAGGAGCTGAACCCAGGAGGCCTGCTGACCACCCACCCTCCACCGCTGATATGATGCCCCCCAGGGGAGTGCCCAGCTTCCACGGAGAGTCAGACACCTTGTATCCACTACTCCAGGGGTCCACAGACCTTTTCCGTAGATGTGCCAGGTGGTAACTGTTTTCTGCTTTGTGGGCCATACGGTCTCTCCCAACCACTCAGCTCTGCCATCTCAGGGCAAAAGCAGCCACAGACAATATACAAACAAATGGGAATGGCTGTATTTTGATAGAACTTTATCTATGGGCCCCGATATTTAAATTTTATGTAATTTCACATATCACAATGTATTACTATTTTAATTTTTTATCAATCGTTTAAAAATATAAACACTATTCTTAGCTCATGGGCCAAAGAGGAGCAGGCTTGGGCCAGCCTGGCCCCCGGGCCGTGGCTGGTGACCCCTTGCACTGGTCTGTAAGCGACATGAGCCAAGCAAACTGCTTCCACAGCAGTCGTTACTGATTCACCACTCATGGGAGGAAGAGGCAAGGGGTGGTAGGTGGGGGGAGTGAGAGGAAGAGACAGGGAGGAGAGAGAAACAAACAAAAAAAAATATGCATATCGCCTTAACTTTTACCTGGGACCTTATAGAGAAGTCTTGGTACAACCCACCAAGATTGAACAATATGTATAAAGCTCTTGAGTAGTGCACCTCACTTTTCTTAACAAACCCACTTTGAGAAATGCACCCAAAGCCAACAAATACACAGAGATCTGTGTGCAAGGGTGTTCTTGCACTACTATTTACAGAAAGAAAAAATTCACAACCCTATTTTTTGAAAAATATATTTCATTGATTATGCTATTACATTTGTCCCATTTTTTCCTCCCCTTCATTCGCCTCTGCCCTGCGCTGCCTCTCCCACCAGCATTCCCCCCCCCCCCTTAGTTCATGTCCATGGGTCACACGTATAAGTTCTTTGGCTTCTCCATTGCCTACACTTAGCTTCCTTCCCCTGTCTATTCTGTACCTACAAAATATATCTATGCTTCTTATTCCCTGTCCCCATTCCTTCATCCTCCCACCTCCCCTCCCGGCGGATGACCCTCCACGTGACCTCCATTTCTGTGATTCCCGTCCTGTTCCAGTTGTTTGTTTAGTTAACTATCCAGTGAATGGTGGATTGGTGAAATAATATTAAAATGGAAAGTTCTGCATTCATTAAAAATGATTATGTAAATGTTGACTTATTGACACATAAAGACACTGATGAAGGAAAAATCAGACATCACAAAATTGGGTTCCATGTGAGCCCAGTGTTGCAAACATGCTGTTACATGCATGCACCCGCGAGGGAACGCCGGAAAACTGCGTAACAAAATATTTACACTGGTGGCTGCTGGATGAAAAGATGATAGAGTTTTCTATATTTTTCTACAGTTGTTAAAATTTATATTATTAGATGTTGATTTTATCAGCACAAAAATATAGGCTGTAAAAATAGCATAAATGAAGACAATTTGGGAGGATCTCAGCTTTGCGCCATGTGTAGAAGATTTCATCTAAAAATACAACTCCCTTCAGATTCTTAGAGCGTCTGGTTGCTTTCTTCCCCCTCTCCCGAATCTGCTTGCTTCTCGTTGGATGGTTAAATTCATAACCTCCCTCCCCTCCTGCTTCCGTAACCTGCCATCTGTCTTCTTTCTGACCTGTTGGGGACTCACAGAGACATTAGCTCTCTCAAAAGCATGGCACTTGGGAACAACATGGGGGGAGACGTGGAATTTTTATTGCCTTTCTTCTGTTTTTCTTTCTCCGGGTCCTCCTTTTCCTCCCTGCCTTTGCCCAGCGGGGCCAGTGCGTGGACTCGCTCCCACACTGTCAGCCCCCAGAGCCACACTCTCACGGTGACAGTGACGGCCGCCATCCTGGTTGTGATTTATCTTCACGAGTTGCCAAATCACTCTTGGTAGCATGTCTGTGCTTGGTGAATAATGAGAGCGACCTACCATCCATCTAAGGGCAAAACAATGTGAGCAGTTACATTTAAATTTAGCTCTCCCCCCAACCCGGCTTATTTCTTATTTTCTGATCGAAAAGGGCCCCTTCAAGGGCCTTTGTGGTAAATACTCAAATAATTGTGTCACAAAGACGGAGGGTCATTTTTCACTGGAGTCAACGGTTGCTTTGGACCCGCTGCCGTCCCAAAACTGCAAGCTCAGCTCAGATTCTGGCTTCCTGACAGCAGTCACTCTGGACCCCTCGGAGGGCCGCACTTCCCTGCCTGCCTCTTCACTGAGGGGGGCAGGCCACGACCCCCGCAATGCCCAAAACGCTGTTTGCAAATTGCGAGAAGACATAACCTCACCTGAGGCGGCATTGGGGACCTAGGGGATGTCTCCCCGATAAGCCGCAAAGGAAGCATGAAACACTTAAACACACTCTCTTCCTGATGTGGCGGCCGGGAGGTGTGGGGAAAGGAGGCTTCGAGGACCAACAGGTCTGACTTCGGGTCCTTGCTCAGCTACTTCCTGTCTGGCCATCTCACTCCAAACCAACTGTGTGCTCCCGGCACCTGCTCCCTCATCTGTGCGGTGGGTCACTCACCCCTGTCTGCAAGGTTGTTAGGAAGATGGGGTGGATTGTGTTTGCCAAAGACAGCAGTGAGGCTATCTTCTATGTTATGGTTTCTAGGATGTCTCCATCTCACTCAGAGGTAGAGTCAAATTATCTTTCCCTTGAATCTGGGCTGGCTTGTGACTCCCATGTAACTGATAGAATATGGCAGAACTGATTCTTTCTTTCTTTTTTTTTTTTTATCTTCAACTGAGAACATTTTTTCATTGCTTTTAGAGAGAGAGGAAGGGAGAGAGAGAGAAACATTGATGCGAGAGAGAAAAACATGGATTTGAGAGAGAAACACTGATTAGTTGCCTCCCATACTTGCCCTGACTGGGATCGAACCCTCAGCCTTTCAGTGTATGGGATGACGTGCCAACCAGCTGAGCCGCACAGGCCGGAGCCTGTATGTCTTTTGAGTCTTGGGCCTAAAAGGAAATGCAGTTTCTGTCTTGTGAGATGAGGCACTCACACTTGGCCCCTAAGGAAGAAGTCCAAGCGCCCCGAGGCGGCCATGTGCAGAGGAAGCCCGAACAGCCCTGGGGAAAGGCCACCTCACCTTACTGTCGACAACCCCCCCGAGGTCCCAGCCGACGACCAGCACTCACTGTCGGCCATGTGCGAGGAGACACGCGTCAGGGAGTGTCAGCTCCCAACGATCGAGTCAGCTCTCTGTCCCGGCCCTCCCAGCCGAGTCCCCCCAGACGTCGCAGAGCAGAGGCCAGCCAGCCCCGGGTGCCCTGTCCCACCTCCCCACCCACACTCTCCGAGAGCGGATGGAATGGTTGTGTCATGCCACTAAATTTAGGGTGATTTGTCATGCAGCAATAGTAGCAGGAAAAGAAAACTAGGAAAACAAAATCCTATGAAGCAAGTGACACCTAGTAGGACCCTTAGTAAGTGCCAACTCTAATTATTTACATTATTTCCTTCTCGCTAAAATTAGACTTCAGGTATGACTGGAGGTACTAAAGTGCCTCCGGGAGACGGAAGGGAATGAATCTATTCGGCTTTATTCATTCATGCCTGCATGTAAAGGATACTTATTGGATATCAATTAGACCTTCGGGTGTTGGTCTGGCAGCAACGTGCCGGGCATGCTGCTGGGTGCCGGAGGTACGCCAACCACAATACGCACACGGACCTGCCCACGTGAAGAGTCCAGGGTGGTGGAAAGATTAACAAGTAAACAAACTGGTAAGAAAATGGCAAAGCCGCAGGGCCCACTGGGATCGTGTGTTAGGAAGAGTAGAAAGGACATTGACAAGGGGGGTCCCTTTCAGCCCCTCCCCTTCTGGGAAGCCCCTTCCCCACCATGGAAACCTCTGTATTGATTTGCTGCTTTTTCTTCTGAACTGTTTGCTAAGGATTTGCATGCATGGGTACGTACCTATAGAATATACAAAATACTGTTTTGCCTTTTTAGAAATTTGTGGTTGTTAACAAAGGCCTCACATGGGCAGTGATACTTCTGCAACTCACTTTTTTTCCTTTCACAAGTATGTCTCGAGGGTTTATGCACACAGAGATCCCTCTGGTTTTGAACCATCCAATTTTGCCCTTTTGCCCTTTAATGAGCCATCTCCCTGCTGATGGACACGTAGGTTGCTTAGTTCTCACACGTCCCTAAAGAATACGATGTACATCCTTACACATGCCCCCTTGTGCCCTGGTGTGAAGGTCTGTCTGGGGCACGCGCAGAGGAGTGAATGGCTGGGTCAAGATCGTAGAGGCTTTTATTTTAAAGAGACATTGGCATTCTATCCAGTGGCTGAAAGAGTATTCACTTCTCCATACTTGGCCCTCGATTAATTTTTTAAATCAAAATATTGAATGAAAAAATGACCAGCACTCCAACAAATCTAAAACTGAATGGGTGTGTCGCCTGGTATTTAAATGTAGGGGACCCTTGTGTCCCTTCTAGGAACCTGGGGGACAGGGACGGACTAACAGGATCCTTGCCTCAAGCATCTTAGGGAGCTGGATGAACGTTCCCCAAAGTAAAAATACTGGCTTTCAGGCCACAGTGCTGTATTGCGGAGAACAGGGAGGGGGCGGGGGGAGAGGCGAGATGCAGAAAAACATGACACAGAAACAGAATTGTTTCCTAATAAAAAATGTCTCAAAGTTTTCCGCGAGGGCCTGTCAGCAGCTCTTCAAGCAGCACGGCTTGTTTTAAATTTTATTTAAATCAACAAATTGTACACACTTGAACACGGAAACAGAATACAGGGAAAACACAAGCTGCCCTAACAGAGCAACGTCTAATAAACATTATGCTCCTCAAAGATATTTGCTGTTTAATCACCCCATGAAAGGACGCATTCAGCCAAAAGATGTCAGATAGCATCTTGCTAAAGGCAATGGTGCCAGCTTCCCTGGCTTCGGAGTTCAAGCAGCTCATTTTTTTTCCCTCTCTTCCCCACTTGCTTTTCTGTTTTTATTTATTTATTTTTTATTTTGGAACATCAAGCTCTGAGATGCTCTGTCTCTTGGACCATTCAGAGGATAAATCGTTGGCGCTTTGAGTAATGATGCTCACATCCACCCATTGAATAGTCCCTTTGTCAGGACTGGCTGGCCATATACCCTGTAGAGTCCGGTATGAAAAAGGTGGAGCCCCTTGTTCAAAAATGATGGGGCAAAAACGATGGGGGTTCTCAAGACAGTGAGAGCAGGGTGTGGAGCCCACTGCGGGGGGTTTTCCAGGGTGGTCCCTGTGTGCACGTCGTGAAGGCGGTCTGACCTGTGGCCACCTGACCCAGATCTCATTTTCTTAGCAGCGGACACCTTCCCCCTCCCCCTGCTCCAAGGAAAGAGAGCGTAGCCAGGTTGATGAGACCCCCTCGGACTTACAGTGGTCAGTCCCTGAACGCTTCCCAAGGAGGGCCCAGCCTGGTGTGGCTGTCGTTTTGCTGGCTGTCGTGCGAGTTGAGAGCCGAGCTCCTGGGGGCGTGGGGAGGAGTGGAGAGGCAGGCTGTGGAGTGACGGGACAGCAGCGGACACGGGGCTAGCGACAAGACGCTGGTGCCCGGAGCAGAGCTTTGAGGAAAGAAGAGATGTGCACTTGAAAAGCCATTTTTAAAATGAGGTTTTGCAGCCGGACCTGGGGTACAGTTCCTCTTCCCTCGCTCCTCTAAAAAGCTTTCAGTAAAATCTACCTCGTCACCAAAGCAGTAAGGAAAAACGTGGTCAGATGACGTGTGCGGTCTCAAAGTGGGAGAAGGAGAGGTCGGAGGCTACCTGCTCGCTACACACAGTATTTCGGTTGCACGAAAATTATCTCCTTAAATTCTCCCAACGAAGCTATACGAACTTCACTATAGAATCCAGTGCCCATTTCCTATTGAGTGGCTGGCCTTTTAAAACATACAGATTTACGGAAAATTTTTACTTAAGGAAACAAGTCCTTTGTCACATGGAGTTGAATATTTTTCCCATTTGTATTTTTGTTTTGTTTTTTGGACATTTTTCTAGGGGTGCTGTAATAAATCATCACAAACTGGGTTGCTTGAAACTGCAGGAGTTACTCTCTTACACTTCCGGTGGGTCCAAGTTCAACATCAAGGTGTCGGCAGAGCCATTCTTCCTCCAAAGCCTCGGGGGAGAACCCCTCCCGGACTCTCCTAGCTCCCGGTGCTCGCCCGCAGTCCCCGGTGCTCCTCGGGCTGGGGCAGGCAGCTTCCCTCCGGTCTCACCTGTCCTCTCAGGGCTCTGCTCTGACCGTGCGCTAAGATTTCCCTCCTCGTCCAAAGACGCCAGCTGTTGGGTTGGGGCCCATCCTAACCCAGTGGGACCTCATCTTAGCTCAGGTACATCTGTCAGGATGCTTCCTAAATCCGGTCTGTTCGGGACCTCCTTAGGGGTAGGACTTCAGCAGGCCTTTCGGGGGACTAGAGCTGAACCCATTACAATATTTAGAGAGTCAAATGTATGACACTTCTATGGTTTTGGGATTTTGCATCATTCCTTTAGCAAAGTCTTTTTAACCTGTGACTGTGAAAATAATTATTCCAAATCTTCTAGGAAATAATAGGTTCATTTTAATAGGTTACATTTAAATGCTTCAACGTCTTGTCTAATAAGTTTGTGTAGTGTGTGAGGCAGGATTTCATCTTCACTTCGGGTAGCTATGCAGATGCCTTAGCGTTCCACATCGAATGAGCGATCTTTTCCAAACCAACGTTTCAAAAGCACTCTTGTCGTGGAATACAGTCCCGTATGTGTTTGTGCCCATTTCTGAACTCTGTTCTCCTGTTCACTCCGCACCGGAGCCCCCAGGTTTTAATCGCTGTGTATTAGAGTATGTTGCAGAACTTCTCCAACTCTTTTTATTTATATATTTTTAATTACATTTTAGAATTAGATTTTCTAGTTTAAAAAAGCAATAGTATTTCTACCCAAATCATGTTAGGTATATATGTATATACACTTACGAAAATCATGTTACCTAAATACATACTTACGACAAGTAAAACTCACGCCAACATCCATTTTGTGCAAGTCTCTCTTCCGCGTCCCTCAGCAGCACCTTAGAGCCATCCTCTCCAAACCCCCGCCCTTTGCCTTTTCCAGCTGAACGCTGGAACGGACCCTTGACCAAGGGGGCACACCCAGTGCTATCGAAAGTCCTCCAGGATCTACAGTGACACCCCCGTTTGTCTTTTGATCTGTTAATACAGGCTTTCCTGATACTGAATTGTTCCCAAATGCTACCAAGTCCAGACTCGAATTCTTATTCATGCACCTACTCACTCTGTCTCCTTGCGGATGTGATGCCCTCTCACCCAGACAACTTTCTGTAAAATGGGAGGAACTGTGGCATCATCACTGCGCCTGCTCGGATCCATACTCCTTCCTCGTAAAACCACCTCCCCATCTCCCTTCCGGGGGTCAGCGCATTGGGTGTGAGGGGAGTTGACCCCTTCCCTAGGTCCAGGGTGAAACACTTAACCCAGGCGCCTCCTCCACTCTGGTGGCATCTATTTGTTTAAGGATGACACAGCTGGGCTGACCAGAACTGGCTTTGGGCTTTTTTTGGACCTGCTTTTGCTAAGCTCCTAGCATGTGAATACGCTTTATTAGTCTCGCTTAGGTTCAGAGAAACTGCTGGAATTGCAAACTCACAGGCTTGCAGGAGGGGTCAGGAAGTTGGTGTGGATCAGGGTTTCTGAACTTCGGTGCTACCGACATTCTAGGACGAGTCATTCTGGGGTGCGGTGGGCTACGCTGTGCATTTTAAGATGTTCAGCAGCATCCCTGGCCTCTACCCACTAGATGTCAGTAGCACCCACCACCCATCCCTGTGTGACAATCAAAAATATCTCCAGACATTGCTGAAGGTCCACTGAGGGTGAGAGGACCCTCCCCCCGACACCCACCCCCCTAATTGAGAGCCACTGGGGTAAATGGACGAAGCCCATGCTGAGACTGCGTGCGCTGTGGTGGCTGTTTGATATAGAAGGCACTGCCCTGTCCAAAGGGGGCAGCCACCACTCAGTCCCCGCCGATGGCTGCCACAGGGGAACATGGACCCACCAGTGTCAGATTTTCCAAATGTTCTTAGTTTTGGAATCTTCTAGTCAAGCTTTACACTCTTTCAGATTTTTAAACGTTGGCCCTGATTTTTCCAAACTTGACGTGAGCCAAATGAAAGACATCTGTGGCCCGTATCGGCCTCCGGGCTGCCTGCGTGCGAGCTCAGGCTGCGACGCTCCCCCAGGTGTCCCTGATGCGGAGCACGCTTCTGTTGCTCACACACATTTACTCCGGGGGCGCTGTCTTTCCAAGCAGTTGGGGTGATCTAAGTAGCATTTAGTTCTCTTAATTCACTGGGTTCGTGGAGCCCTCTGTACAGGTATTTTTACTTTTAACTTGTGGCTTGGTAACAAGCGAATTCCAGAATGGGTAAAAGGAAAAGAATTTAGATGATGTTGTCTTCATGGAGATTTCCATCGGAGCTGTCCATTTTTCCAGCCATCTTCATTCTGTTGACCATAAAAATTTTATTTCCTTGTGAGCACTAGAATTTCCTTCAGGCTAGTTCACCCATGTGGGCAATTCAGTATAAATATACAGGGGAATCTCCTGACCTACAGACAAGTTAAATCGGTCCTGCGAAAAGACCCAAAAAGTTGTCTCAAATCAAGTGATGCCATTCTCTTGTTTCCTTTGAAGTATCTTTCTTCCATTTCTCCCTCCAGAAGGAACGGTCTTCTCTTTTCATAAGCACATGGCTGCCCCATTCCTGGAATTATATGTTGCTTGTGCTTCGTTCCGAAACCTCTGGGAGGGAAAGTGATGAGCCGGGGGAGGCAGAGACATCAACGCCCCGTCCTACCAGCTGCGACGGCCGCGCAAACCAGCGGAGCCGATCTACGAGAGCAGGGACTTTCTTTCGCTCCTGTTGAATCTCCAGGCCCTGCAACCACGCCTGGCACAGGGTGGGACCTATGTTCTCTTCTCCCTTTGCGCACACTCCCTGGGTGACCCCCTCCACACTTGTGACCTTAAACACCGCCTGTATCCTGCTGACCCCCAAACGTCATTCCTAGGGTGAAGCTTTCCCTTAAACTCCACTTGACACCTGCACCGCGACGGGGAACATTTGAGGCACAAGCATCCAAATCAAGCTTGTCTAAAGCCGTGCTCTTCCTGCAAAGCATCCTCACCTCCCTGCGTTGGGATGGGTCTTTCCCATCTCAGTCTATAGTGACTTCGTGCTTCTAGCTGCTCTGGCCAGCATCCTGGCATCCGTCCTTGTCACCCCCGCTTTCTGTCACTCCTCCTTTCTAATCAGCAAATCCTCTTCGCTACAGAACCTGATGACCAATTGTCACCCATCACAATGGTCATCTGGTCAGGGTCACGTCCATCTCTCAACGGGATTATCGCAATAGCCACCTAACCAGATCTGCCATGTCCACCTTTGCCCCCCTGAATTCGGAGAGCTACGGCCAAGGGATGAAGCCTGCCGGTCACCTGTTCTGGTAAGTGGTTTTGTTGGAACACAGCCACAGCCACACCCACCCGCGTTCTTGTTGCCTGTGGCTGATTCTGTCGTGCAGCTGCAGAGCTGAGCGGTGGCAACAGAGACCGTACGGCTAGCAAAGCCGAGAATCCCCACTACCTGGCCCTTTCACAGAAAAGGCCTGCCTGCCTTGCTTCTGCGTTATTGAGGGAAGAGTATCATTTCAGAGACCGGCGGAGAGGAGAGAGCCAAGTACACTGGTCGCCCTGGGGGATGGGGGAGCAGGTCATTTTTATTTTTATCCCTCTGCTTTTCAGGCTCTTCCAAAGTTCATTCAATAACATTTTAAACCATCTATAATATTATTTGAAGAGCCCCATTCTATCCCCCCCCACCCCAGTGTCCCAACCTCTTCTTGTGGTTCCAGTAGTTACAGAAGAGTCTCTAGTTACTTTGCTGAGAGGCTGTGAGGCCACCGCTTGCCCAGACCCGGGATCTGGTCAGGGTTCTGAAGGACCAAAGTAACCTGTGAAGGGCAACAGGGCTTGGGGAAAATTAAGGTCTGCCCACGTGACATTTCCTAGAAGTCAGCCTGTCTTGGCTTCTCCCACAATCATTCACCACTTTGTTTATAAATGGGGAAGAGCATTCTACTGTTCAGTGGCTTCCAAGAGACTGAAGTTAATTTGAAATAGTCCTCCAGCAAAAGCACCAATAAAAGCATCTGGAACGCCCCTGACGCCGTACCCTCTGGCTACAGACTCACAGATGGTGATACACAAATCAAAGCTGACTGGTCGGTAACCGAGTCCCCTGGCCACAGGGTCTTTCACCCGAGAAGGTGCTGCTTTCTCGAGACAGGACCGAGGTGAGGCCATGCCTCATTGTCACAGATTCGGGAGGACACACAAGGGATCCCACACAGCCATGTTCCAGCGCCTTCCTTCTCTTAAAGTTCTAGATGGAATGGGCCTACCAAAAAGAGTCACGAATAAATGAAGGGAGAAGAAACTCAAACTGCTTAAGAACAGACTCAGGAGCCAGCAAGGCGGCTGCACACAGAATGCGAGGTGAGGGCTGTCGTGAGATGTCACCTGTCGGTGTTGGCAATGGGAAACCTACGCCAGCCCGACGTTCCCACCATGAGAGTCGTTCCTGGGAGACAGTGCTGTTAAAAGGCTCTGTTCCCGTATAGAATTACTGAGCTTCTGGATTTAAAGGGTCCTTCGAGGTAATACACCCACCCCTGAGCTGGAATGTGAATTCCCTCCCCTGTACCGTATGCAAGACGCTGGATGTGTAAACTCCTCCCACAACAGGGAATGCATGGCGTCAAAAAAAAAAAAAAGCCACTATTTCATCGTGAGTGGGCTTTAACGTATACAAAAGGCTTCATGACGGTGAACTAAAATCTGCCTCCCTGAAGTGTGGGTTCCTTGATTGTTAGTTCTGTTTCATTGGGTCACACCAGTTCTGAACACGCAGCCTTCGGTCACGGTCCACGCAGTGGCACTGCCGGGCACCCAGGCTCCTGCTTTCGTGGCGCTTCCCTCCGGGGAGCGAGAAAGCCAGCACGCTAACAGGCTGACAAACGAGGAAGGCCGCACCAGACGCGGCGGGGACGAGGCGGGGCGAGGGGGGCCAGGGAGCGGGTGGCAGCACTTTGGGTGCAGGATGTTAGGAGTTGACTTGCGTCTCCCTCTAAAAACAGGTTCAAGGTCTAATCCCTACTGCCTGTGCCGTGAGCTCATTTGGAACTGGGGTCTTTGCGGATGCAGCCAAGTTACGATGACATCATCAGGGTGGGTGAGGGACGGGTGTCCTGATAAAAGGGGAGAGCAGACGTTCGCCAAGAGAAGGCATGTGAAGATGCGCAGGGGCGACGCCGTGTGAGGCGGAGGGCGAGCCCGGAGGGATGCACGGACAAGCCGGGGACACCGAGGACCGCCAGGAACCGCCCACAGCCGCTAAGGGAAAGCCAGGGAGCAGAGAGCCCCTCGGAGCCCTCCCGCAGAGCACAGCCGTGCCGCCACCTGCGTCTTAGACCTCCGGCCTCCAGAACTGCGAGAGGGCAGATCTCTGTTGTTCTACCACCTGGACTGCGGTATGCGTTACAGCAGCCCCAGAAAACGGATGCGGAGGGTCGAGGAAAGGTGGCAACAAGGGGCGACTTTTGGAGGTGACAGGCCAGCCTCAATCAGGAAGAAGACTCTTCTACCCACAGGAGCCGGGAGGAGCAAAAGCCCTGAAGTGGGAACGAACCCCAGAAACAGGAAGGAAGCCAGTGGGGTCGCAGTGCTGAACAAAGAGGGGACGGTAGGACAGGCGCCTGGAGGAGCAGCTTGGGGTTGGATTATGGCAGCAGGTGCCCAGCCTTGTGTCTGCGGAAATGCAGATGCCCAGGCCTGCACCCCAGGGATGGGCGCTGGGTCGGGCCAGGCACTGATATATATTTTCAAAGATTCTGAGAACCCCATGGATAGAGCTTGGTAGGCCTGGCGTGCAGTTTGGAATTTATTCTCTAGGCAACGGGAAGCCCCTGGGCGTCTCAGCTCATTAGGAAGCCCCACTCCTTTGCAGGATGAGACTGCAGGCATCTGACAGGTGTGCTCGGATGCTGCTCCCAGCCCCGAAGCTCCTCCCCTGTCTTCTCTTCTTACAAAACTCCCCGTTCCTTGTGTGCGATTTGGTTTAATAAGTTTCTGCAGCAGACCTAGCAGGAACCTGTGAGAGCAGAACACACCTCAACACGCTTGAACGTGGCATCACACAGCTGTCCGTTAGGTCAGCCAGTTCCTGGTCCCCAGACCTGCCCCTCTGTCTCAGGAGGCATAGCCTCCCATCAACGGTGGCAGGATTTTGACGCTGACCCTTCCCCTAGTGGAGGTTTTGTTTTACTTTCCTACCAGTTGAGAATAATTGAGTTGACTGGTACCTAGACGAGACCCTAAGGCTCAAGAGATTTGGAAGTGGGGAGGAGAGAAGATTCTAGGGTTCATTCTGCAAACATTCTGTGTGGACCTGCTGAGGCCAAGTCCCCTTGTCCTGAGCAGCCGGGTCTCAGGCGGCGTCCCCCGTGGCCTGGGGTTGGCGACTGCGGCAGCACATGGGCAATGGTGCCGTTAGCGTGATTCCACTTCTCCGGGCTGCGAACAGCCCGGAGAATGTCATCCACACAGGGACAAGTGTTAAACCTTGACCCTGCAGTTTAGCTCTCGGGTATCTTTGGAACCCCCTTTCTCAAAGCAGACACGAAGACAACATTCAGACCGCGCTTGTTCATGCTTTCTTCTCTCCAAAACTGACAAGAACGCCGATGAACACAGAAGCTCACCAGGCATCGAATTCCAAAAGACCACAGCAATAAATTGCAAATTTCTGAGAAGGTGGACTGGCTGCCTACCTGCCTGTCCTTCGCCCAGTGTTATAGAGACCTCTACCCTGTAAAAATGCTTGCTTGTCGTTCAGGTTCACGAAAGAAGTAACCCTGGAAGTGGTGGTCCTCCCGCCTCTCAGAGGACCACATGCTATTTTATGAGGGTGTGCACTTCTGGTGTGGCTCAGCCACCTGCGTGCGGCTTGGCCTGTTCTGACTGGTCGGTACCTTACGTTAAGTACTTTTCAAATGGTTTCCTTATCTCAGGGCCCACATGGAGCCCTAACACAGCAGTGGAGTAATAGTTCAAAGACGCATGTCCTTGGAAGACAATTATTGGGTTATTGGGTGAGCTTCCAGTGATCCCTGTCACAGTTACCACTCGATTCCTGTCCCCAGGCTGGACCCTCAGATAGTCCTCCAGGCAATGGCTTTGGCCCCACCCCCACCCAAACCACACTGATTCATCCAGTTGTGGGAGCTGCTCGGAGTCCCTTCTCCAGTCGCCATCTTTATCATATAGTCTCTCTCTCTCTCTCTCTCTCTCTGGCTGTCTCTTTTTTTTCTCTCTCTCTTTCTCTTTGTGATGCAAAAACTTGGGTGTTGTCAGCAGCCATGTTGTACAGCCTAGAGTTTGGGAAACTGAACAAAAAAGTCTTGAGTAAAAAAAAAAGAATTAAACTGATGCCATTAAGTTATCTATAATTTACATCAAATTATATTGAACCAGATGGAATTGCCAATTTTGACCAGTTGAAAATTGACCATGATTAACAAGATTAGCATGAATTATATTTCTAGCTGTGCTATTTAGGATTTATAATGGTACTGTCCTCTTCAATTTCTCTAACAATTAATTTGTTTGTTATTGCTTATATTTTTCATGGAAGTAAACATTATGGTATCTTCACTTAAAATGAAAATCCTTCCTCTTTGACATGAATTTCAACAGGGACAGGGCACACCTGAGGCAGGCAGAGCCATTTCCGTGGCCTTGGGAAGGGGCTGTGTCAGCCAAAGGACTATTCTGTGGGGGGTTACCGTTTTTGCTCTGGTGTCTGGAGCTCCAACATGGGCCGAAAGAAAGACTGAAATCCCTTCTAGGTGAAGATCACCTAGAAGCCATGCTGAAAACCTGGTTCTGAAACCGTAAGGAGAGGCCACCCAGCTGCCGTAAGTCTCAAAGGAGACAGTATCTCAGGAACTGGAACAATGCAGAAGGGGACAAACTGGACAGTCTGAGGTGGTGGGAGGGATGTGTCACTTATGTTCAGAGTAGCAGAGAGTCACTCCGAGGAGGGTATAACCTGGGATAGAGAATGGATACCGGATGGAGGTTGGGGAGCCCTCGAGCAGGTCAGGAAGCTCTCGTTCTGTTATGGTCAAAGAATGTTCTGGCTCCTAGACAGTGGTCTGTAGAAGGCAGAAGACAGCCCTCCCTTTTAAAGCCCTGGGAAAAAATAACCACAGAATCATCTTGTCACCAACTTGTCCCAGGCATGATTTGTAAATGGCACTGTGATCATATCCGGTGGCCTCTTGATCACCTCACTGTCATCAGAAATATGCTGCCATCAGCAAACCCCGGTCTATGGGCCGGTTCCAGCCCACTACCTGTCTCTGCCTAGTCTGTGAGCTAAGAACGGTGTTTGCATTTCTAAGTTGTTGGGGAAGAAAAAGAATATTTCTTGCTGTGCGAAATTCGGGTTTCGGTCCATGAAGTTGGCTGGGCCACACCGACACTAATTCACTTACACTTCGTCTGTGGCAGCATTCACACTGGGACTCGAGTAGCCGCGGCCGAGACTGCATAGCCTGCAAAGCCAGGGAAATGTACTTACCGTCTGGCCCTCGGCAGAGAAGTGTGCTACCCCGGGCTAGAGCACCTTCACCTTGGCTTCTGGAAGACCACAAGCAAGATGTCGTCAGGCAGCCTAACATGAGGAAGCTTGGGCTGCATCAGACTTATGGGAACGGCCATGCCTGTTTTGTGCCCACTTGTTTTTTTACTTTTTTAATTACTGGTTGATTTTTTTTAAGATTTTACTTTTTTATTTTTAGAGGGGGGAAGGGAGGGAGAAAGAAAGGGAGAGAAACATCAATGTATGGTTGCCTCTCGCAGGCCCCCTACTGGGGACCTGTCGAGCAACCCAGGCGTGTGCCCTAGACTGGGAATCAAACCGGCGATCCTTTGGTTGGCAGGCAGGCACTCAATCCACTGAGCCACACCAGCCAGGGCCGTGCCCACTTGTTACCAGATACAAAGATTTGGCCAGAGATTTGCTTTCACTGGAACCTGCCTGTAACTGGGGGAGCAGATTCAGAGCTGACAGTTTTCTCTGAGTGCTGGGGGTTAATGACACCAGCCAAAAGGAACCTGACTGTGTGAAGCCTGATTTGCTTAGGTCACTTGGTAGCAGATGCCCCGAGAGGGCCCGAAGTGAGAGCTGGAATACAATTAAGTGCCTGGTTCTAGACCTTTCTTAAGACCTAGGTGCTTTACTGCCTTTGTACCCCATGAAACATCAGGTATCTTTAAAATGAATCCCTTTTGTTTTGCTTAAGCCTCGTCCAGCAGATTTTTATCACTTGCAACCCAACAGAATCCTTATTTATACCCTCCTGATGATCAGCAGAAGGGGATAAAGACACAGGAGTTGCAGTTGTGCGTTTTATGGAGCCATAAGATCTTCCTGAATTATTTAGTTAACCATCCACCAGCGCTTATGACCAGGAACCTCTCATACTTAACCCAGAAATCTTAGTTATTAAGGTGATACTTTATAATCTCTGCACTGGGCAACAACGCAGCAAAAACACTGATACATTTTAGGTCAGAACGGGGAGTATGTGGCGTGTTGATGGGTAATAAGTAACGTGCGCACTAGCTCTTTTTGAGAGAGGACAAGACATCGCACACCTGAGGCAACCCAAATGCCTCATCTATTATTCACAGGTAGTTCCAGAGATTCAGCAGGTAGGCAGACGGACCTCGCAGAGACCCGGCCAGGGTCAGAGCACAGAGCACAAAGGACCTGCGAGGGGCCAGCGCGTCGCTCAGGGCGCTGGGCTTCATTCCCTCTGTCGAATTGGCCTGCCTGACCCTCACTGCCCGCCCCCCGCCCCCGCTGCAAAGTCGCCCTCACCGGCATTCCCAGCAGTGTCACTTCGCCGTGACAGTATCAGTGGCCGTTTGAAGGATGCGCACTGAAGACAGCAGGAACGTGCTCTCTGCAGCGACATGGCGGGTCGATCAACACCCTCGCGCAAGCCTGCCCCCGTGAGTGGATAAATGAGTCCCCGCTTTAATTATTAAACGAGAACTGGCAAGACTCAACAGACAGGGCACTTCAGAAGACAAAAAAAATATTTCCAGCACTAAACTGAACTGGGTGGAACGTGCCCCTGCCTCCCTTCCTTTCATCCTGCCACTGATCAACAAATGAGAACTGGAGACAGTCCGCTCACCAACGGACGTGTTGACTTCCAGGGTCGCTGCCAGGGAGGGGATGCCTGTGGATTTCCCCCAGAAACCCCTCTTTGCTATTTCGTACCTTTGAACGAACTCCACGGTTCCTCTTGGTAGCAGCACCTGTGCGCCCCGGGGATGCTTTTCCTACCTAGACTTCTCCAGTGGCAGAAACACAGCGGGTTCAGAAAGGCTGTGCTCCATAAGGCACTCACTTCTCCTGCACTAATTCCAATAAATCCAGGGGAGAGTTCGGCGTGAAATGGATGGGCCCGGGCCTGCCTCAGTATAATGGCGCTTTTATGCTGACATGCTCCATTAGGGACCACCACGCACATCTTCCTCACTAAACAAGCTTAGTGCTCAAGTGATAAAGTCATTTATGGAGAGAAGTCAGCCAAAAGACCAGGACTTACGAGAGGTTCTCAGAGAGGCATCGCGCCGAAGAAGGTGGAAAGAGAACCCCATAGGTTCACATCAAGGGACCGCCTTTCAGCCAAGAGCCTTCCTTACGAGGTCGAGCCCCCTCACCTTTTCCGTGTGGGTTCAGAAGGAAAGGCTCATCTGCACCATCCCGAACGGGAACAGGGAAGTTGGGAGCTTTAAAGCCAATTAAACCCTTTCTGAATATTAGAGTAGTTTTCTCCGATTTTGCCAAAACATAAGAATTTCTGATCAAACAAGAACTTTTCTACTTTTAATTAGCCCCTTGTGTTCCGAGAAGAAAAGCCAGGGTGAAAGTTATTAAAAGACTCTTATTTAAAGTCACATTACAAGGATAAAAAAGTGTTTTTTAGCTCTGCTGATGATTAAACGAGGATGTCACAAGGAGTGCGCGCTGCCCTTTCTCCAGGCCCCCCTGCGTTCTGCGGCAGAGAGCAACGCTCTGTCTTCTCTGGAACCCGGCAAATCCGGGAGGTGCAGGAAGGGTGTTGACAAGGGGTGGGTGTGAGATGAAAGAGAAAGCTTCTTTTAGGGCACCTCTGCCTGAGACAGAGGTTGAAGGTCCTTAATATGCTTTGCTGACCCTCGCAAAGTCCCGGCTGCTCTTAATAGGACTCAGCGTATGCTAGTAATCCTTACTGCAGATGAGAGCACGTGTCCGCACATGGAGGATAGAGGAAGGAGGGTACCTATAGGTAGCTGTGTGCATAAACGTATGTATATATTGGTCTCCGTGTGTATATTTAGATATCTCAATGAGGATGTGAAGACCCCTGTACTTCTTGGGAGAGGCAACTGGATACATTTTTTTTCTCTTTTTATTAAGCTATTGCATACAAACAGTAAAGTGAATGGAGTTTTATGTGTACAGTGTGAGGAATTTTTACATGTTTATGCCTGGCTAACCATCAGGCAGATTAAGATATAAAACACTGCCAAGCGCTGAAATTTAATCCCAAGTCGGCCAGCTCAAAGCACTGCTTGCCGTGTACCCCACAGAGGAGGTGGTGTCATCAGCACGACAGGCATCTGATCGGAGGGAAATGTCCCTGTCCTTATGCCCTGAATGGCTGTGTTACAAATAGCTCCGGGGAGGCACAAAACTCCCAGTGAGCAGATGCTAGCGGCGGTCCACCCAACAGGCTGAGTCCCCTGCCCTTAATGGAAAGGGGGTCCTCCCACAAGCTGGTCCTTTCCCAGCCTCCCTTGCAGCTAGTCCATGTGACTATGTTCCAGCCAGTGGGAACCGCAGGGGCTTCTGCAAAAGCTCTTTTCTTCTGATGAAAGAGACATGTGAGAAAAAACTTCTATCCCCCTTCAGCCAGGCAGCTACAGACACGTGTGTAGGGTGGGGGCTGCTGTCCCTGAGGGCTGATGAGGCCGGGGCACCACTGCAAGCACAAAAACAGAGTCCTTGGTGATTTGGTCAGGAAACTTGTGTTGTGAAGAGTCAGAGTGTAAACATTTCAGGTTTCACAGGTCACACGTGGTCTTTATTGCATATTCTCCTTCTTTTCTTGAAACCTTTTTCACTCTCCAGGCTGTACAGGCTGTGGGGCAGATTTGACCCTTCAGCTGACCCTTCCTCTAAACCAAGCCAACCACCACCCACCTCCAGAGTTCTTGTTAAGGAATCTGGTTTAAAAAGCAAACTCTTTCTTAAGCTACTCAAAGTCAGGTAGCAACTAAAAAATTACCCCGATGATATTGCAGTGCATCCACGTTCTCAGACTGACTCCACATCTTCAAGAAAAAAGGAACAGTGAAGGAAGTACGTGATAAGCCAAGGGGAGAAGGACCACGAGTGTCCCCAAACTTCCTTCTCAAAGTGCAGTGGCTGCTACTGCCCTACACAGAGGCAGACTCTCACAGATGACTGTGAGAGCAAGGACCAAGAGCTGCAGGGTGGGGCTCTAAGATGGAAAAAAGGGCCCAACTAGCAGGATTTCCCCACCTGGGCAATTTGGGTGCTTGGCAGCTCGAGTCTCACCCCTTTCAACCCCACTGGCGACGGTCAGCTTTGTGTGCCCACCTGACTAGGCTGCAGCACCCCGCTGCTCAGCCACCCCGCTGGGTGCTGCTGAAGTGTTCTGTGGATGCAGCTACCAACCTTTGCACCAGCTGACTCTGAATAAAGGACGTTAACCTTGATGGTGTGGGGGGGCCTTCTCTGACCGGTGGAAAGTCTCTAGGAGCAAAGTTGAGGTTTCCTTGAGGAAGGAGAAATTCTGCCCCCTGGTTGCAGCCTCGGCCCAGCCTGGGTTTCCAGCCTGCTCGTCTGCCTTCTGGGTTTCGGATGTGCTAGCTTCTACGGTCGTGTGAGCCCATTCCTTAAAAGAGCTCAGCTATGTCTACAGAGTTGCAATTCGCTGTTCATGAATTCCCCATTTGTGAGTTCACCTGCTGATTAAGACTTACTTGTAACCCCCAAATCAATACTCATGGGCCTTCAGTCACGCACGGACAGGCGCAGACGGCGAAAGACCTGAATTGCCCCGACCGGCGTTCCCAGCTGCAGACCAGCGGGATGGGCGCTGGCCGACTGTGACTTTTGTTTGTTCTCTCTCTCTGTGCGTAGACTTGTTTCACAAGTACCTCTCCTGGAGGGAGGAGCGGGAGGAAGAGGAAAGTACTTCGGAACACACAAGGAATTTAAGAAGTTGCTTTGGACAAAGGGTTGCTTATAGACTGAGGCTTTTCCAATCTAAAAAAAAAAAAAAATGCAAACCTTCCTCACTCGTGTTAATTGCTACGTGAATAGACTACTTTCCGTTTATCCACTTCCCTGTGGATAGGTATTTAGGTTTTTCTAGTTTCTCAGCATTACAGACAGGGCACATGTATTTTCGTGTGAGCCTTCTTGGGTGTATTTATGAGGATTTCCCTAATGGATATACGCTGGTGTGGAGTTTCTAGGTCATGGAGCGTGCACACCTCAAACTGCATCGGATACAGCCGCATTCTCCCCAGAATGCTTGCACCATCCCCCTCCCCCCCACTAGCAACACGGAACGGTCGCTACCATTTCACATCCCTGACAATATTTGATGGTGTCAGTCTTTTTAATTTTGCCAGTTGTCGGGGTGTGAAATGTTGGACCACTGTTATTTTGAGTGGTGCATCTCGGTACCTTCTGAAAACTGCAGCTGCCCATAAATGCTTTTGATGCATCAAGGATGTGGTCCTCATCATTCTGTACAACAGCCTTGCAAGATAAGTATGACTCTGCTGTGTTTCACACATTTACTTTCAACCCCACAGCTAGAATTAAAATCCACGCTATTCTGAAGCCTACACTTGCTCGCCCTGTATTGCAGCCACTCCCTCCCTCCCTCCCTACCGGCTTCGTGCGTGATGGCCGATCAGGTGTGGAGGCCATCAGGTATGACCGAGACTGAAGCTCCGTGCGCGTGCCCATCCAGTGCCGCTCAGCCCTTTCCTTCCTGGCCCCATGCCTTCTGCTGCCTTCCGAGCCTGAGAGTGAATTCACACGGAGTGTAAAGCTGCGTGGCTTAAAAGCCCCCTCTCTTTATGGAATTAGCACCGTGCAGGGTAGACTCCTGGGAATGGCTGGTTTTCCCGCCTCCTTCTAGCCTCTCCCTGCAAGCTGGGACTTCCACTGTCCCTCCCTCTGCTGTCCCCCCCCCCGCCCCCTTCCTCCCTCCACACCCCGCCCCCCAGCTTCTCTCCCCTCTCTTTGTCCCTGTCTGATGGATCTCAAGTTTTGTTGTTGTTGTTGTTGTTGTTGTTCTTTGTGGGTGTTTTATTCTTTCCTGACCTTCAGGGACAAATTCGTTTTGGATATTACTTGAGAGAGGACTGGAGAAGCGACAGCAGCATGTTTCCGAGCGAGTTAAGGCGATAACCAGATAGAGTTCCTTGGGGCTGGATGGCTTTGTCAACTGTATTGACTCATTTTTATTTTAAACTGGACACATCTGCTGAGGGGCGCAGGGTCGGGGGGTGCTCTTCATCATTCAAGTCGGAACACACGCCCAGCGTGCGTAGAGAGAGCCAGGTTTGACTCAGGGCGGTGTCCCAGCTGCCTGAATGAGGGCTAGGGAATCGGACTGGCCGAAATACACCCCAGATTAGTCATTCGGCGAGCCAGTGAGGGTTCGCTTTGGCAACTGCGCCTCCCTAAATAATCTAGCTAGATATAAAAACCGTGAATTCAGCTGCTTATGAATAGTGCCGATACCTGAGCTTTTGTGCCGTTCCAATCCCTAGCAATATTTTTTTTGTATTAAATACTATGACTCTACTTCACCTGTCAGCGCTATTCAAAACACAAAATGCGGTCTGAGTTGAAAGGATGTTCTGGGATCTTTCAGATGATTACTGTTGCTAGGAAAACCACTTCCTGATAGCTTCGCGCTTGCTGTATGTGCCTCTCTTTGTGTACAGCTTACAGTGACAAGCAAATTCATAGCATGGCATTGGGGAGGAATTGGGAAAGTTTAGAAATGTTTAAAGAACACAGCTTAAACTTAAAAAGGGGGATGTCATCTAAAATCACCGTTAAGAGTTGTGCCTGCTTTCACGGGGGGGATTACAGCTATCAGAAGGGGGGCGAGGGGGCCGAGTTCAGGCCACTCCAGCCATCATTTCCTGGAACCTCAGAACCGGGTTATGCTTTCTTGGTGCCTGAGGAAATGACCGTCTTTCGCTCCTCGCAAATATTATGCCAATTACTGTTTCTATAGTGTCAGCTCTGTTTAACGTTGCAATTCTACAGGACTGATGGAGGGGAACTGCCGGAACTCTCTCTGGGATGTAGCTGGGAATGAAGTCGTTGCCCCATAAGATAAGGCAGTTCACTTAAGACAAGGCATTCTTCCCAAGTCTGCCCTGGAGGTGAGACAGGAAATCGCTCATCCCGGAAACAGGAACTTCTGGGGGGAGGGCGTCAGAAGCAAATGTTTCACAAAACCTCCCCCGAAGCACGCACAGGGTGGATGCCCAGGCCCAGCAGTGACATGACATCAAGCTCCGAGCTGAACCGAGAGCCACATATCATCTCAGTGAACAGTCACCAGTGGAGGGACCTGGGACCAGGGATTCCAACCCTCCGAGCCTCTCCGTCCTCATCTGCAAGATGGGGATGATGCGTTCGTTTACTCGGTAAGGCTGGCGGGATGGCTCCCCGGCACAACACACACAAATAATGCATGAGAGCACCTGGCGCGCATCAAAGGTTTCAATAAGCGTTGCTTGCAAAGACCCAGGAAAGAGAGAACCTGCCCCCAACATCCGTCAAATTCTTCACATTGTTCTCCCATCATGCCTCTCACGGGTCCTTCATGGAATTATGTTCCAGGTGTTGATTTACCAGTGTTTTCTTGAAAGGGGTCAAACCAATCATCTTGCCAGCACAGGTTACTGTTTTTTAACCACTCATGTGAAAATAACCATCTTAGTTAGCAATGATCATGAGGAAACAAACACTTCTCCTTCATTTTCTATTAACCACAGGAGGGCACATTCATCCCCTCATGAGAATGAGACACGCCCCCTGCCAGTCACCTTGACCAAGCAAGAGAAGGAAGGAGAAAATGGAGGCTCGAGTGCATCTCAGTGATTCGTGTCAGGCCCCCAGGGAACACGGGGCAGAGCCCACCCCCGACGCCCCACCCCGAGTTGGGGGCTCCCTGGGCAACACGGCCCGTCAGAGGAGTCCCCGCGTAGGAAACGGGGAAGAACAAAGGGAATGCACAAAGGTCGTGTCGATGATCAAGACTCTCGCTCCCGTCTCACAGCCCGTCCTAATTTTGTCACTAAAATGAGTGTCATATTTTGTCTCCAGGAAAGCTTTGGGATCAGCGGGGTCTGACGTTGCAGTGGAGAAGCAGAACAGGAGCAAACAAGTTCGAATCGGGCTTTTCTGAGTCTACGTTTCAGTGACCAATGGGTGTGGGGACAGACGGTCAGGTGACCTGGACCGCAGGGTTTCAGGGATATCCCAAAAACGTGCATCTTTTCTGAATATCACTCTCCCAGCCCTCCCTAGAGCGAGGCCTGAAAGCAAGGACATTTGTGTGGGCAGGAGAGAGCCATTAAACCACTGTCTGCTTGTGGGACCAGATCCGGTGTAGCCTGGTCCCTGCAGGGTCCCCATTCAACTGGAACCCACCAGGGGCTGCGGAGGAACAGGGTCTGGAGTCAGCCCTGCAGGGGTTGGGGTGCCCCTGAAAGCAAAGATAAAAGTCACAACAAGAGGGGAAGGGTTTAGAGAAAAATGTCTCCCTGTTTTGGCCAGGGCAAGAGTTGACTCCATTCCCCCTTGGACCTGGAATAACGGGGTAGAGGGCAGACGTGAGATGCGCTTACTTCACAGGTGCCACATCAGGAGTGCCTGCCTGATGACTGTTGGGAAAACTGACACAAATATGTCCCATACTTCCAGTCCCCTCCCCACACATGCAGATGTGAACTCAGGGTCCGTCCCCATGTGGAGACTCTGCCCCGAGCAGCTGCCTCCCTGGCACTGAAGATAAACTCTGCTTGGCACTTGATGGATGTGTCTGTTTGGTGGCGGGTGGGGACCCAGGGCCACCAGCAGCTCCGGGGCAGGGGTGGGGCTGTGATGGATGGGATTCACTTTATCTCGCGGCTTCCCCTGAGCCAGGCTGCCTGGCGAGTCCTCCCCCAGAGTTAATTTGCAGTAAAGACAACAAGGAGTTTCATCACATTCTGACAATCGCTCATTTGTATTTACAACTAACATTTTTCGAGCGCTTCCTATATACCAGGCACTGCGCTGTGACTTCGCTCTGCTGTGGAAGCTGGTTTTCCCACAGGCTGTGAACATCCCCTTTGAAATGTCTGAAGCAAGGGTTCCTGGTTCATCCCTAATGTGCTACATTTAGGTAGCTATTCAATGTTTAAATATTAAAATTAAGAAAATGAAACCTTGTAATTCCACTCGCAGGAACTTTCCCTAACAAAGTAACCAAACAACTGTATAAAGATACATTCACAGTAGTTCCTCCCCCACCCCCACTGACAGGCTCGCTCTCCATAGCTTCGGTTATGAGGTCAACCACAGTCTGAAAATAGAAAATTCTGGAAATAAGTTTTAAACATCACACCGTTCTGAGTCGCCTGATGAAATCTCACCTTGTCTCACTGCATTCCGCCCAGGCCTGATTCACCTGTGTCCAGCAGAACCCTACCCACCCGACCGTGAGCAACCAAGCGGTCATCTCGGTCATCAGACCGACTGTCGCGGCCTCGCGGCGCCCACGTTCGAGTCGCCCCAACGCCGTGTCACCTCACATCGCCCCATCGCCTGGCCGTGGTGTCAGCCCACCTCCTCACCAGGACAGGGGTGGGCACAGACAGTGAGGCATCGCGGCAGAGACAGACCACGTTTTCCTAACTTCGTTACAGCGTATTGTTCTGATCCTTCTCCTTTATTAGTTGTTGTTAGTCTGCTACCACGCCTCATTTATAAACTCAACTCTATCATAGGTACGTATGTTTGGGGAAAAACATGGTTGTATAGGAACCAGTGTGCTATCTGTGCTTTCGGACATCCACTGAGAGCCTTGGGCTGTGTCCCCACCTCATATCACCCCCCTTCCTATACTAAGGGGGGGCCATAGTATAGGAAGAGTATCGCAGCATAATTTGTAACAAAAATTTTTTTAAATAACCTAACCATCATTTAGGGATGCGTGTGTAGCTGCATGTATATTATGCATGTGTAGGCATGTTTATGTGTGCACAGGTGTGTGAACACGTGGGCTCATCTGCATGTGTGTGAACACGTGCACACATGTGTATGCATAAGTATGTGTACACGTGTAGATGTATTATTCAGGAGGTATACTTAAAATATTAACGACATGTTTTAAAATGAAAGAGCAAGTTCATTAAGATGCTAGTTCCATACCCTTGTAGTTCATAGTATTAAAAAGCCAAGAAGGATATATACATGAATTAGTCACATTTATTTTTTCCAGATGAGGCAGGGAGGAGGGGAAGTTATTGGCAGAGATGTAATCTTTCTACTCTCTTCCTGTATTGTTTAAAAATAATCAGCACGTATTAATTGAGTGATCAGCTTCTCCTAAACAAAGCTATTTACAGTCAGGGGTTCGGGGCTGAAAAGCCACCCTGGCCACCAGGTGGGTGGTAGTGACAAATGAGCCATTTAATTGCCACCAATAGTGATGGAGTTGGCCAGTTTCATAGGTGTTGGCACTCTGGTCCTTAACGCATTTTATTTTCTTTGTTTGCCTGATCATTTTTATTTGGGGCATTTAACACATCAAACTGCTGATTAAATATTTAGGAAAAAAGGAATCTTCGAAATAAAAAAACCGAGTCAGGTAAAACGAAGCACTCCGGGAGGCTGATGCGCTCATCTTTACAGCCGACTGGTCTACGAAGGCAGCAGGCCTTTGAGCAAACACCTGACCCACTGCGACGACATGGGGCCAGCGCAGACCCTCTCCCGAACGAAGCTGACTCTCCCTGCGGTCTCCACCCTCCAACACCCACGTGTCTGTGGGGCGTCAGGGCCAGGAAGCCTCGGAAAGGCTTGTGTGAACATGCTCGGTGCAAAGCTCTCGCTGAGCTTTGAGAGAAAAGTGGAAATATACAGATGAGGGTATCGTTAATGCTGGAAGTCAACCTAAATTTCACCAAATCCTGGTTTTAAAACATATGGCAAGTGCCTTAACCTCTTAACACCTCAGTTTCCTTACCTTTGCAATGGGAACAGTACTCACCTCTCTTGCAATTAGAGATGACTGCATCTTGTCTTACCCAATAGCTACTGAATAGTGTTAATGAATTAGTTGAATTCATATCAGCTCAATAAATGCTTATTAATTATTTATGCTGTGTCATGGGCTCTACTAGTCTCAGAGGGATAAAAGAATAATAAAAATCCTCCTTGGGCTTCAAGATCTTGTAATCTTGGAAGTAGTTACACATTTTTTCATTTATTTTTTGTTTCTTTAATTTCTGAGACACACACCGTATCACAGCCGTGAGGTCACAGACCACACGCTTAGCCTGATATACATTCTTCCGTGGTATAAAAAGGCTGTTACTTAGCACTGGGCAAGGATACATAACCCAAAGTCTCCCAGACCCACGCTGTGCCCTTAACTTGTTACATGCACGTGTGACTGACACCACGTTAAAATAGCCTTTTTTATTCAGCTTCAGGTTGTCTCTGCTCACACATGTGGGGGCCTGGATGGGCATCAGAAATCAGAGTGTCCCCCGCCGGTGTGCATAATCCATCGGGAGGGCTGGGGCGAGAAAAACAATGATGCAACCCACTTACCTAACGCACTGCCATACAGCAACTTCACACACACACTCCTCTCTGGGAGCTTTCAAAGAGCGTGGATGGAGACAAATGCAAGGACCTAATTTACTTGGTAGATAAGAGAATTAATTGCTGTTATCTACCACAAGCACAAACAGGGGGCCGGGGTGGGGGGCTGTTATTGCTCTTCTGTGCCAGGAGAAGACTTCCTGGAAGAGGTGGGGCCCCAGGAACTCTGACTGATGGAAGGGGAAGAGCGTGCCAAGACCTGTCGTAGGGAATTCCAAGCCTGGGAGGGTGGAGGCCATTACCCTGCCTTCTCTCATGTACCTTGTTAGAGAGAGACGCACTTAGCGATGAGGCCAGGAGAAGCGACATATTCTCTCTATGCACGAGCCACTTTAATCAAGCCACGGCGAACTCAGAAACAAATATGCACCTCCCCTTCTCCCTCTCCGTCTCCCCCGTCTCCTCTCTCCCCGCCCCTCCCACCTGGTCTCTCTCCCCTTTCCTGTAAGAGTGACTCATGGCAGACAAGCACTCTGCCTCAGATCTAAGGGAGCAAGCCAATGGGAGGAAGATAAAAATGCAGAAAGAGGAGGACAACAATGGAATCAAAGCGCCACAGCCCCGCCGTGCACCTGCTGGTAAGACTAAGCAAATGGCTCCAGGCCAGCGCCCTTGGGACTGCTGGAGTCACATGCTGTCCCTGAGAGCGACTCCTCCTCAAGGCCCCATCGTTTAATCTCACAACCAGACTTCCTGGCAAGCGTGAAAGGTGCCGGGACGAATCCTGGGACTGAGGAATGAAGCTGGCAGTTTAGTTTATTCGGGGTTGGGTTAGATACCCCACTGTCCAGAATTCTGAGGCTCAGAAGAACTCATTCTCTGCATGTCTACTATTACAACTCTTCTCTGAGGAGGGCTGGCCTCTCGGACTAGCGTGGGTGAAGGCAAAAAGTCCCTGAATAAAGAGCACATCAATCAATGTAACGAAATATTATCCACTCCCGATAGGTCTAGCTGAGCAGGTCTAGACCAATGAAGCCCGCTCAGGGCCAGCCTGTCTGCTTCACATGAGTTCCCTCCTTCCGGTGTAGACGAACGGGCATCTCTAAATCTCGGCTGCTTAGCCCAGGAAGTTCATTTCCCAGGCACGCCAAGTGCCCTGAAAGTCAAGGGACCCTCCAGAGCACCTCCAAGTCCTGCTGCACTGGTCCCAGTGGCTTCACCCCTGTGACTGGCCACTGAGCCAGTGGCCCTTATACTGACAGCAAAGGGAACCCAAGAACTTGGAGGGTCCTCCAGGGGCTCTGCCTTCCTCGGGCCAGAAGGGACTCCACGCAGGGCCCGCCCGACCCGCAGCCTGGACACTAGGAGAGACGCTGGGAAAGGCAGAGGCAGAGACGGACTAGACAGTGAGTGTTCTTGTCTTTGCCACACTGGTGGGTGAAAATGATTGACAATAACAAACAAACAAACAAAAAACAATACATTATGGATCACTGGCCCGTAATGGAGTGCTTGGTGTGTGGTATCTCCTTTAATCCTCACAGCCCCACTGTGAGGAAAGTGCTGTTATCATTTCTCGCTCTCCTAGAGATGAGCACAGTGGGGCTTAGACAGGTGAAGGTCATGATCAAGGTCAAATGGATGGCAGCAGAGCCGGAGCGCGAACTCAGCTCTGACAACTATCGAAGCCCACGACCTCAGCCTTCATGGGGTGCTGCCTCCCCCCGCTATGCGCTGTGAGGGCAATCAGGAAGGACGAGGATGTCAGAAGCTTAGGGTTGCTTAGACACCCAGGCTTTTTTAGGGGGAAGCACAGTTGGACTTTTGAATGGAGCTCTTCCTTCGAACTTCGTGCAAAGAGGAAATTGTCCCCATGCCCGTGCGGTCCAACAGGGTGGTCAGCTGCCACATGTGGGCCCTGAGCACTTGACATGTGGCCAGTGTAACCGAGGGACTAAATTTTTAATTTTAATTTAAACTGCACTGAGAGAGGAAATTGAATTGAGAGCGGGGTCATTTAACTTTCTGTGTGTAACTGCCCCTTTCAAAATTAGAGTGAAGTTCTCTGAGGTCGAAAACCATAGTTGACTCATCTTTTCATCAGCTTCAGCTCAGGCAGAGTTCTTTGCAGGGAGAGACTGCTCAGTAAATATTTACAGATTATTATCTGATAATCTGCTCACCACTGCTGGACTTTCTGGCTTAATAAGCATGTGGACTTGCTCTGGCCTGTGTGGCTCAGTTGGTTGGAGCGTCAGCCCATAACTGAAAGGCTGTGGGTTCGACTCTTGGGCACGTATCTACGTTTCAGGTTTGGTCCCCAGTCTGGTGCGTATGATCCTTGGTCCAGGGGCGTATGGGAGGCCACCAATTGATGCTTCTCTCTTGCATTGATGTTTCTCTCTACCCCTCCCCCTCCCTCTCTCTTTAAAAAGCAATGAAGAAAAGTCCTCAGGTGAAGATAAAAAAAATTGAAATAAAAAGTATGTGGCCTTGCTGTGACCAACTTTACTTGGCTGCAAAGGGTCAAAGGACTCCAAAGCTCTGACCAGCAGGTCGCCTCTGACTTTCATTCTCTCTACAAGACTGAGCATCAATAATGAGACATGTTTCCTATCTTTAGAATATCTTATTTCCAAGGTTTAAAAAATGCTGTGTTTTGGAAGGCGGTAGGGAGAGTTGAGCAGGGAGGTGCCGAGTCCCCTATTTTCCATCCTCCTTTTAAAAAAAGAAAATGAAGATCTAGTTTAAAATGCTTTCATACCAAACAGGAACAGAATGAAATAGAGAAACTTAATGGATCTCTTTCTGTGAATAAAATGACAGATAAAATATCTATTTTGCTCACATATTTTTCATTCACAGACAGTTCATTTCAGCAAATATCTTACCACCTGCACTTGTCTATTTTCCAAGGTTTTTGGGAAATTTCCAATAAGTTCAGTTGGACTCTGGAGTTGGTATTTATGAGGCTGTGCTTAAAGGGAAATTGCATCAAGGATATCATCGGCTCTATTTTTTCTGTGTTTTTCTTGAACGTGTAGTTGGCAAGCTCTCAAAACCCTTATCAGGTCATAACTCAAAGACACACGTGGCCTCCACAGCTGGGTTAGTATTTAAGGAGCACCCTCCAGCCCCCGGCCTTCCTGTCCGTGTCTCTCCTGTGGTCCCACCTCCGTGCACGCTGGTGATGCAGAAGGTCAGGCGAGGCAAGTCTACGCTAACAGCGAATGCCTTCTGTGGTCCCCGTCTGATCTGAGGCCTCCTGGTCCTCCCAGCGGGCTGGCAAGTTTCCCCGCGCTCTGTACACACCAGGGCTTCTCACCGTCTGCAGGGCTAGCATTTCGGGCCATGTCACTACGTCATGGGGACTGTCCTGCGCTTCCTAAGATGTTTAGGATATCCTGTGCTTCGTAGGATGTTTAGGATGCATCTCTTGGCTTTAACCCAAGAGATGCCAGCAGCACCCTCTACCTAATCATGACAACCCAAAATGTCTTCTGACACTGTCAAATGTCGCCTGGGGCAACACTCTCCTCACACACCCCCCATACCCCCTCTGCACCTAGGTGACTCATAAATACATTTCGGTTGTCAGCTCACGTGTCATCCCCAGGGGAACGTGATTCGGGTCGCATGTTCTGTGGTTGTCCCTCCCATAGGACCCTTAAAGCGCACCCCCTCAGTGTACAGCCACACGCTCACTGACCCGTCACCCACTCGGCCCCATCGTATCACCGTGGTGCGCGGGGCAAGGACACGGTGAAGCTTTTCCACTAAGCAACTTACTTTGAGAAAGTAAGAGAAACTTACTTATATTTTCGGGGTTCAGAACTACTGATCACTTCCCCTCCCTGTCACGGAGCAAGGTCAACGGCACCTGTGTGTGAGTCCACCCGCTTCCAGTGTGACGGTGTTAGCAGCAAACCTGGGAGTCAAGGTGACCAGAAACCTCCCTTCCTGGGAGAAGGCCGGAGTGCTGGGGCTCCCGCGCCTCTTCCCGGTGAAGGGCCAAGTCCGGTTCAGATGCAGTCTGCGGACCGCGTCCTCCTTCAGGGTAACAAGACGATGAAGCCCGAGGTCCGGGCTGTGCCCAAGCGGTCGGGGTAGAACCTCGGACCCTCTGCCATCTAGTCCTTTCACAGATACTTCACGCTGGTTGACTGAAGGAAGAGGCGACCACGATGGGGCCGAGGGTCCCCATCACGTCTCCCTCCGGTGCCAGGAGACCTCGGGAGCAGAACTATGCACGGGTCCTGCCGTCTTGGAGCGTACGGCCTGGTGCGAAGATGACACCAACTGAGCGGTTACATCCACGCACACGTAGCTACACACTGAGAGTGACAACCACGGGACACGACCCACCTCATGTCCCCCTGGGGATGACACTTGAGCTGAGAAACGGAGCATCAATACAAGTCAACTAGGGAAGCGAGGGGAGAGGGCGCCAGACAAACGCATCAGCAGGTACACCGCCTACTGCGGAGGGGGATTAAGATGAGGAAAAGAAACTGGGAAAAACGCAAAAGGCAGTGGGCCGGACCACGGGACACACAAGAGCAGGCCAAGCCGCTCAAGCTCCGTGCTGGGCGCAGTCGCCGCGAGGCCCGCGGCCCCGCACGCCATCAGAGGACGCTCACCCATGGACATGAAGCCATCAAGCAGAGCTTGTATCTGAATCCTGCGGAGATCTCTAGTTGCAGCACGGAGAACGAATTGGGAGGTGATATTATGGGCTGGGGTGGGAGGCAGTCAACTAACTCCCTGGTCGCCCAGGTGAGAGAGGAGGGTGTGAGGCCAGGAGGGCCCAGTACGGAGGGAGGGAAGTGGAGGAATGAGTGTCAGTTACTTGAAGGGGAACCAACAGGGCGAGGCAAGGGGGCGGACCAGTTACGGCTGGTGTTCCTTCCGATGGGCTGAAGTTCTCGCTGAACCAGCGTGCCATGCAGCGCGAGTCATTTCCAGAATCAGAGAGGAGGGTGGTCAGGGCGCCTCTTAAGATTCTGGAAGCTGGTGCTATCGTTTGTCCCGAGAGTGAATGGGAGCAGAGAAACAGGCTTGTGCTGGGAAACCCGGAGCTTCGCACCGGACACGTGGAACGCGCGGGGCCCGGCAGGGACGGACGTGCCAGGGACGAGAAAACGTAGCGAGGGTGGTCATTGTGTCACACACGTACGAGCCACTTCACACCGAACGTGAAGTTTGAATGACTGCTAGGCAGGGGCTGATTATTTTTAGCAAATAGCAAATAGAATAGTAAAAAAGAAAAAAATAAAGTGCCGTTTGGCCAGCAACGGTTTCCCTCCTCGCGGCCATTTCAGCCAGGCCTCTAACAAAAGCAGCCTCCTGAGCACAGCTCTCTGCATGGGTCCCCGGGAAGGGAGGGACACCCACAGTGCCAGGGATGCTCTGTCGTCCGCGTGTGGAGGCCGACAACCCACGCATCACGTTGTCTCGGCCAGGACATCTGGAGGAGAGAGTCTCCTCTTCTTCACCTTGCATCCGCTCAGTGTCCTACTCCCCAGCGGTGGGAGTGAAGCTCTGGCAACCTTTAAGGATATAATTTGCTTCCTATTACATTATTTCTTCCTGTACAGGAGAGACCAAGTGTTTGTCATTTACGAGTGTCATGTCATTACATTCCATATTGCCGTGTAATCATGTGAAATGATTAAATGACAAAATGCCAGCTCACTGCCCAAAATTTAAAGTGGCATACTTTTATTTGTGGATGGGAAGGCTATTATTAATTCTTATATTGACTTCGCCAGATGAGATCATGCAAACAGGCGGGCGCCTGCAAAACTGGGGTGCCACGAGGTGAGGTCCTGAGCCCCGACTGCAACATCTACAGGAGGAGCTGAGTCGGGAGCATTCTCTGGGCTGCACGTCCAAAGCTGAGCGTCTTAGTGTAGAACAGTCTTGTCACCTGTGAATGTGGAGTGACAGGCATCGAAATACAACCTGACTGGAGTTTTTATGGAGAAGAAACACGGGAACGGGGCACAGGCGGCCGAGGGAACGGCACGGCCTGCGCCCCGCCTCTTGCCCCGTCCTTCACCACCTCCTTCCCCAGCACTTACCGGGGGGGCTGGATTTTATTTCATTTTTCCCTTTTAAGGGGAGAAGAACATACAGAGAACATTTCGTTTATATCACCAAATCACCAGAAGAATCTGCAGTTGGTGAAATAACGATTTCTCCCCTTTTTTCCCCTTAAGCTATAACATCTCCCATGGAGGTCTTCGAAAGAGGGTTAAAAATGACATTCTCACAACTATGTGTTTTCTAAGCTTTTAAAGTTCAAATCTCTGTAACCTCCAGTGTTGGAGGATTCGTGAAGAAACCTGTTCTCACCTGCCACTCTGCCAGGTAAAGACTGCCAGCCTGGCGTCCTAGCGAGTTGGCGCCCAGCCCCAGGTCCAATCAGGACATTCCTGCCACCCCATCCGCCGGGCGGGCTATCTTTGGTCTCCTTTGGCCTTCTCTCCCCTGAGCCATTCTGTATTCTTTGTGGGGACAGCAGAGATGCCCTATGTCCCCACCTGGGCCCTTCTGTGGGGTCTTCTATTTCAGAGACACTCTTGCCTGAGGGACTCTCTCCCCTGACTTGGTTTGGCTTTTGTTTTACTTGCCTTTTAACTGTTTTCCCTTAATGTGAGCTGATGCCTTACAGTTTTAGCCTCATTTCTGAGTCCCTGCTATTTTCACTGCGGTTTAGAATCTTCTTTTGTTGTAAAGTACTCTTAGGTGAAAGCTGATTGATTAGTAGGGAAGTGGAAAGTAAAATCAAGGGACACGGTATTTTTTGTTTTTTAAATCACGTGCGGACATGCGCAAGGCTACTTGCCTGCGACGCGATCATTGTAAAGCAGACGACACCAAACACTAGGAAGTTCCTAGATTTACAGACAATACCTCCACGTTTCCAAGGCAGCCAACAATCTTTGCTTTTGCTCTAGCACAGGGGCACGTTGCCTTGCTTCTGACAGGTTGGCAGGGGTCCAGAGAACGTGGTTTTCATGGAAAGGGACCCGTAAATGGACGACGGCCCCGGCAGCAAATTGTCAGGAGCTTGTCTGGCTCGTGGGAAATCCTTTTGGAAAGACACCGCTCTGTCAGACAACCCACTCTGTGGGTGAAATGATATGCCATCTTACTTGGATTTTTAATGAATCGCAGCATCTTTGTTTAGTCCCCACACTGTCTTCATCGCAAAGTGCCAAGTGGCCCAGAGCTTGTGCCCGCACGGCTGGAAGCAGGAAAGGCTCCTCCATTCTAATCTTTTTCCCCCATCACTTCTTTTGACTTTTATTTCCGCATTTCTTAGGCGCTAGCTCTTATTTGGCAGGTGGTGAGAACAAAGGGTTCTCTTGGAAGACAATATACTAAGAGCATTAGAAGATTTTTTTCTTTCTATATACTGTAGATGGCTTTGTCATTCTGTCCTAAATCATGAATGCATAAAAAAAGTTCCCAAGAACAGCTCAAAGGGATCCCAAAACAATAGGCTGGCTCCACCCGCACCTGCCAGAGATCACACTACGCATGTCCTGACTGGTGCGCACCGAACAGTGGGGCAACCTAAGACCTTTGTCACCCTGAATGGCCTGTGGGTATTACAGATATTTTCAGGGAGAGACGGCACTTCAATAGGTCATTCACCTTCCCTGAAACCCTGGGCTTCTCCTTGATGACAACCATCTGTTCACTTTCTCATGAAGTCAGCACCTGTTCAGGTATGCATCTGAAGCGCTCCAGGTGAGCAGTGAAGATGGCTGACACAGCCCCTCAGTGACTGAGCGCAGATCCTGGTAGGACTGGCTGAGAGAAAACAAGCTAATAAGCAAGACGATTTCCGATGGTGAGGCGTGCTATGAAGTGCTGATCACCCAGGGCAGTATGACTGAGGCTGACGGGACTGGGCTCATAGGCACGGAACAGTCCCAGAGGGCTCCCAGGAGGAGGTGACACTTGAGTGAGAGCATGAACAGTGGAGTGCCAACAGTGGAGTGCTTCCCCATGGTTCAGTCTGGGGAAGCACCTCTCAGGCAGTGGGAATGGCAGGTAGAGAGACTGTACATCAGGAACAAGCCTGGGCAAGAAGCGGTCCTGTGTGGCAAGTTGGCCCTGAGCAGGGAAGATGAGAATTTAGATCAGAACAGTGGTCAGCAGGGTCCCAATCCTGCAAAGACTCTCAAAGTCAGGGTGCAACCCCTGGCTCGCCTGGTCGCCCCTCGTCTCTGTTTTGTTTTTGGACGGGTCACACATACCACCTCACTTGCGGGGCAGTAAGAAATACCACAGCAACGTAAGCAAGTGGCTCTCCAGTGAGGTTCTGGGGCACAAACAAACGTATAAAATCCACCTTTACTATGCTGCGGGCCACATATACTTCCGGCAAAGTGTCGGCTGCGACCAGGGAGTAGAGAGGACGGCGGCCATGGTGCGGGGCGGAGCACACTCACACGGATGGCAAGGCAGAGCGCCCCTTCCCTTTGCCGCCTTGAACGAGAGGGGGAAGCCTATTTTCACACCCTGGCCAGCAAAGGGAAGATCGTTTCAGAAATTCTGACCTCAGACCGGAGAGCCTGGAAGAACTGAGCCAGGGCCAGAAACCGACTCCAGACTTCTTGTTATGAGAGAGGGGAAAATCTGACTTGTTTAAGAAATAACATGACACAGAAGAGCCTAGAAAGGGTCCCGATTGGCAAAAGAAGAGCAAGTATTTACTGAAAGAGTGAGTGAAGAAACTCGGGGGGGGGGGGGCAGCACACAGTTCTCCGGAAGCCGCGGCCCAGCGGACAGCTGACAGTGCGGCCCGGTGACGCTGGAGTGACAGTGAGGTTGTAATCATCACTCTTTAAGCACGGCTTTGAGTTTTTTATTCCTCTCAAGAAAACGACCAGTCTTCCGGCTCTCTAAATCGTTAATAAGAAAACAAGTGAGCCAGGGAGCCAGCGAGATTAGCGGAGTGGGAAACCCCCCTCCCAAACAGCGAAGTGACGATCCTGTCGGGAACACGCGAGGCCTGTTACGGTCGAGCTCCACGTGGAATTGTGGTGCAAACTCAAGGGACAACTTATACAAAAGGGCCTCAGCTCGGCTGTGAGTTCAAGTCCCCGGCTGTATTAGGGGTGCACGCCTTCCATTTCCCAAACCCTACTCTCTTTCCCCCGTTACCTCTAACGTCTCAGGTCTTTACCGTGTAACATGGAAGAACTGGCCAAAGACTGCGATTTCAAATGTGCATGGGTGTGAGGGAAGGGGTATAAAACAAGCAGATGGCTTTTTCAACTTGCATTTTGGGTGGAAACCCACCAGCTCGAAGAGATAAAAGAGAGAGCACCGCAGCTGAAATAAAGCGGCCCAGAGGGTCACGGTGCTTCTCCTCTGGGTGCAGCCACTGAGGGACAGCGCCCGTGGGACGGAGGCTCCTCTGACCACGAGGGCGTCAGAGGACAGCGGCAAAAATGCTCAGGCGAGCCCAAGTGTGGGCGAGGGCTTGAAGGGCATCATGGGACACACCTGGAAACACGCCCTGCTGGAGACGGCACCTGGGTTCCAGTGTGGCTTAGGTGCCACTTACTCAGAGTCCTGGTCATCAGTGCCCCCCACTTAATTCTCATTAGCGAACAAGGATGAAGAGATGGGGTTCGGTGCCAGGAGGCCTGGATTCAAAGTCTGGCTCTACCCCTTACCAGCTGTGTCACATCCAGTGAGGCACACTCCCTCCTTGAGTGTCAGTTCCACATCTGCGACGCGAGGGTAATGACCGAGGGTACTGGAAGAGTCTGAGTCCAAAGTCATTTCCAAGCAGGAGACTTTGAGTTTACAGTCTTAGGTCTTTCAACTCTTTGAATTCAGGGCTATCTTTCCTAACCACAAGAATACCTCGCTGCAGACTCACAAATGATGTGAATCTTGAGAAAAAGAGAAGGTAGGAGGCAGGGAGGGAGGGGGGAAGGAAACAAGGAAGGACAGAAGGAAGGAAGAAGATTCTGCAACAATAGATACCTAGACATTTGCGAAAAATAAGTGATACGGAATTTCTTCTACATTTCCACCGTTAGCCACTCACTGGATGAAAGCAGCTATTCACGTCCTTTTCCTAATAGGATGATTCTCTTGATTTTGCCAGACTTTATGATTACCAAGAGGTAGATGCTAAGAAATCAAGCAACTTTTAACAAATAAACATGGCGGTAGCAGCAGCTCTTATAGATAAATGATAGAGATGATGCGCCTGGTTCGCCCGGAAAGTCTGCGCGGCTGAACGGCTGATGGTCGGGTAAGTGGATGCCAATCACTTGACATAGACCCGCCCTGTGTCTGGGTAGGGCACAGGGGGTAGCCAAGAGAGCTTATGTTCATAAACCTTTGTTGCCAATTAATTAATCCAATTAACTGCATCAGAGAGCAAGGTCTTAAGCAAATAGGAACCAAGAGAGGGAAGGAACTGACTGGGGTAGTGGGGATACAAGGCAAGGTCAGGAAATATTTAACCCTCCGATGGCCAGGAGCCAGGAGTCTGAATCGTGTTCGAGGCTACCTCACTCACGAAAGAAGAAACCTTGTAATTTTCCCCCTGACGGCTGAAGAAAGAACTCGGACACTCACCCAATCTCCACCGCCCAGGACAAAGCTGTCAGCGGCACCAACACCAACCTGCCCGTCCCGATGATGACGGCGCTCCTACATCAAGGAGCCTAGGGGAAATGGGGACGCTTATAAGCCCTCCTTCCTCGTGGGAACAGCCAAGAAACAGCCGCTCGATGAAACATTCCCGGGGGACGAAGTCAACGTGAGTTACCTTCCACCTTCAATTTCCACTCGCAAGGAGCATGGCTCACTTCACTGTTGAAAGTGATTTTAATGAATTCTCTCCGAAACTACTAGAGTCTGAATTTCCAATATTTATTTTGGAAGAGGTGGGCCTCAAACAAGTAACTCACAGTATTATTAATATCACTCTGCTCATATACATCTGATAACAATAGAGGCACATTTTTATTGAGAGAAATCTTACATGAAAACTGGAGCGCCTATTTGGCCGACTTTGGTGGGTTGAGCAAAAATAGCCATCGGCTTCTGTATCTTTCCATCTTTAGGGAAGGTGAAGATGTGGCCTCAGCCACCTGATCCTCTTAGCTTGGGGAGCACTGGAGGCGAAATCGCTATGGCCCCAAGGGACTCCTTGCTATTGGCAGCCCTGGGCAGGGCAAGGTTTTAAAATTCATTTCTGATATCCAGTTGACACGGATTTCTTTAAGTGTTTAAACCTGTACTGGTGTCCACTGCGGCCCTCAAAGAATTCTGCTCCTGCTGGCTCCTGGTTCTTGCTCCTCCTTCTCTTATTTCCTTAACTTCTCACTGAGTTCTATTTCCCAAGTTGGATGTTTTATCTCTAAGGCTCAGCAGGAAAGAAATGTGTGAAAAATCTGGGATGGGGGGAAGCCAGGAGCCCCTGTGACACCCCCCATCCCCGGGGACCTCGCTGGGAAGAGACAGAAAGGTGTTGGGTGACACGCGCAGCGTCCCCCCCCCCCCCCCCCCGGGGAGGCGAGGAGACCATTCCTGCTGACGGGGAACCTACAGGAGGAACGCGGTGAGCGATGCAGTCACAGGGGACACACAGCGGAATCTGGACTAATGCTCAACAGTGCGGTCCCCTGCAGCTTCCTTTAGGGGCCGGCATTCCTATAAGGGGAGGGCGATGAACGGGCTGTGCCTCCTCTTCCAGTCTAGCCTGCTGAGACCTTGACGAGGCAGGTGTAACTACATGGCTCTTAGAAGCTTCAATTCTACACCCTGTTAGGAGAAGGTACTTTACCAGGTCTCAGAATGTGCTACCAGGCTAATGAATTTGCTATTAGGGTAATGACAGGAAAATTAATATGCCTTTTGCTTAAACAAAAACCACCGTGAAGGGTCCAGAGAGAAACTGTCTGGACGAGGAATTCCTGGCTCTGAAATTTCCTAGCTGTGCGACCTGCAGCAAGTCACTTGCATTCTCTGATCTCCCCTCTGCACCTGCGAAAGAGCCACGACAACTGCCGTTCTGCCTACACCCCACTGTTTTCCAGAAGACCCGCGAATTCTGTATAAGAAGATGCCTTATGAGTCAAAAAGCAATATTCCAACACTTGATAGCATTATCACCAGGTTGTATTTCACGCGTTTTCTACTCCTAACTCCAGAATTCCTCGGAGAGAACAGGAGCAGGCGCCGCCCTCGCAAAGGGAAGACACAGGAGTGTGAACCCGCCAGTGCTCTCTGTGGCATGTCTGCGCCCCCAAACCACCCACCCCAGGGGCAGGGCGACGGCTCAGGAAAGAGATCAGTCTGAAGGGCCAATGAGTGAAAGCTGTTTAGCAAATGGGATGCCATCACCCCTGAAGTGGTTGGCAGTTGGAGGCATCCTTAATGTCAAGCATAAATCATTTATGCACATGAGACATTTATGATGTGGAACTATAAATAATGACCAGAGATTGACAGCAAAATGTAGGTGGGACTCTTCCCAATTTCCACACACAGAAGAGAAATCCTTTGTGAGGTTGAAAATGTAAGGTATATAATTATATATATAGTTCGTGTGTATTTGTATCGATACATATATATAGCATAATACATTTGCAGATGGCACATATACATATGTATATATGTGCATGTATATATCCATTTATATCCAAACATACATTATAGATGTATATGTATATTACATTGTATATGTTATATACAAGTATATATTTGAATTGACATTTGCTAGATGCTAAATGAAGAGCAGGCAGAAATCAGCAATGCATCCAGCTTCTGTAGAGGGTGAGTCAGAGGAATCATTTTCATATTTCAATGGAGAAATCCAACAGATGATCACGAAAACCTGTGTTTCTGCTCACAAGGTCTGACTCCCACCTGGCTAACCAACTGCTCTAACCCAATCTACTCCCATCTACCTGTGGACTTCGCTGAACTCACTTAACCGTGTTTAGTCTATTAAAAAAAAAAGGTAATGGCTATTAAAATACTAGTATTTCTACCTGAGTGACTGACTGTTTAACATGAGGATGGGGAGAGAAAGGGATCACATTTCTGCTTAGAGAAACGAAACCAAAACTAACGGTGGACTTCTTACAGCCCTCAACGCTGGTGCCAGCTGCGTGCCAGTCCTGCTTGGCGGTGCCTGCCTTAAGGTTGCTGCAGGGGGGGCAACGGTGTGAGGATGAACTTTTACCTCCAGTTTTCTCAAGGAACATTTATGCATCTTCCTGGAAACCACTTATTATCAGCTCTTTTAGAAACACTGACACAGTTAATGGCGTGTGAAGTCACGGACAACTGCCCCCCTCCACAGACGCGGTTTCTCCCCATCCAGGGACCAATGGCCACCTTCTCTGTGACTCGACTCTCCACTGACTCTCACGGACAGGGGTGAGGACCCGGCAAACAGTTATTCGCTCCACATGTATTTACCGAGCTGGTGCTCTGCACCAGGCACAGTTCTGGGCCCCAGGCTAGAGTGATGAACAAGACCCTCCCCAATTCCTGCCCTAAAGGAGCGGACCTCTCACGGGTGGTGGGCACTAAGGCAGTGTGAGAGAGATTAAATGCAAAGTAAACAAGAAGTTTTAAAGATCACAGGATAGAGAGGGAATGGGAGGTTTGGGGTGGGGTGCCTCCTTTTGGGTGGCTATCCAGAAAGGGGACATTCGTGGGGGCTGAGATGTGAATTATGGGAGGAAACCAACAATGCTGTGATCACGTGGCTACGTGCTTCACACAGAAGAAAGGGTTGTTGCAAAGACTCCGAGCTGGGGACAAGACTGGCTCGGATCCAGGACAGACAACGAGGTCAGAGTGGCTGGGACCTAAGGGAGAGGAGAGGGACATGCGTTCAGGTAGGAGAGGGCTGTAGCGCTGAGTCTTCCAGGACATGGAAAAGAATTTGAATCTTTGAACGAATTCACTAAGAGGACCTGGAAATTTTTAATCATGGGAGTGATGTAATGGGTGTTGCATTTAAAAAGGACCATCCTGCCTATTGTTTAAAGAATGGGAAGACCCTCTTCCCCTCCCCCTCCCCTCCGGCACTCCCACCCCACCCCCACCAGCCCGGCCAGGAAAAGGCTTTGTAATTGACAACCATCGGTTTTTACCAGGAGCCAGACTCCAAACAGACTGCCCTACCTCGTTACTATAGATCCCTTCTTCATTTCCTGCAACAGCTTGAGTGATTTCAGTGGCTTGTATTCTAGCTTAGAGCCAAAAAATGGACCCCAGAGTGAGAAACGGTCCAATATGAGAGACCCTGAGGGATGGTGACAAGATGAGCAGAGATACTAGGAAAACGGGCACCACGGTAAGAAGATACCTGGCAGTTTCCTGCAGACTCTGACCTGGGACAAGAATCTGAGCCTGAGAAGCCTTAATGGACTCAGACAGCCCAAGCAGGAACAGGAGCTTGCGGACACGGAACGGGAGCAATGCAGACTAACTCTGGGATTACCTACTGGCATGTTTTCCCCAGAACCTTCTATTATGTAACAGGAATAACAACAGGGGAGACCAACTTCTCCTAATACTCTATTTTCACCCTTGTATGTAGCTTGAGATCTCATGGTTACTAGGCAGTGGCTGCTGCTCTTCCAGTAAGGGTGATATTAAAAATATTTTCGAGCCCTGGCTGGTGTGGTTCGGTGGATTGAGCGCAGGCCTGCAGCGAATCAAAGGGTCGCTAGTTCAATTCCCAGTCAGGGCACATGCCTGAGCTGTGGGCCAGGTTCCCAACAGGGGGTGCGCAAGACGCAACCACACACTGATGTTTCTCTCCCTCTCTTTCTCCTTTCTTTCCCTTCTCTCTAAAACCAAATAAATAAAATCTTGAAAAAATAATAAAATAAAAATATTTTCGAAATGGTGCAGATCTGGGGGGACCCTGCCACTCTGCCCTTTTGGCGTTTGGAATCACAGGGCGGCCCACTGGGCTTGGGCAGGGCACTTGGGCAGCAGGGGCACTTTGGGGTCCCAGGAAAGTTGCAGTTTACCAACTAATGTGGAGGCATTTCAGCAACTTCACACCTGTGCCGCCTCACCTGGGGAAGAAGCCAAATGTCAGTCCTGACTGTGGAGACCGGGCTGGAGGAGGAGATAAGGGGAGGGGCATGGAGCGCTCTTTAGCAGGGCTCTGGGGTTCTTCATGTGGCAAGAGACATTCACCCTAGAGACTAATGCTCATAGCTCATTGGGCAACGGCAAGTCACATGACCACCACGCACAGCAAGGGGCACGCGTTCCTGTTTCCCAGGCCTCTACAATCAAAGGAGGCGAGGGAAAAGGCAGCTGTAAATGGCTTTTGGAAAGCCAGTTCCCAATTTTTGCCACAGCTTACCAGTATGGTTTGGGAAGGACACAATAAGACGCCAATTCATCTATCCCAGAGGTGGGCAAATTGAGAATGAGGATGTCAGAAAGCAAAAAGCCCAACTTAAAGTAATGCATTATATTTTGAACACTGAATGTTTGACAATACATTTCACGGCTCATTTCCTGCTACTTGTGAATGCTAGTAAACACTCAGAGAGTGAATTCACATTTTTCATGTCAAATACCCGTTCTCCCCTCCTCCAGCCTGTCACCCGGTAAAGAGACCCAAGGAGGACAGTCTGTTCCCACTATAATCTCTTGAGACACTAAACCTTAATCTGTCTTACAATTTTTCTATTGTTTTTCACTAAAAGGTTATTCCAGAAATACTTTATCGAGCACATTCATTTTCTTGGCCGAGAATATAATGCATAATCAGAGGCCCTAGGACCAGTGCTGGCCCTCCCTCCCCACCCCGACTTTCAGAATTTCACGCGGATTACTCACTGCTGTCTCTCTAGCTAACTCGGCGTCGTTATTTTTCTCTGCTCTAGGCAGGATTTACCATCGCTGAGATGAGCGTGTCTCGCCGTGCGATACGGCAGGAGGAAGCCCGGCGCAGGTTCGGGGGGAGTTCCTGAAGGGCGCGCACACACTCCCAGGCCGGGAACGGAGGGGCTGGCGGAGTACCCCATCGGAAGGGAGAGTTCTTCTTCCTTTTTTTAAATTGCAACTTACTACTTAATTTTTTTAAAAATATGAAAGGGTCTAACTTTGCAAATGGAAACCTTCTCTAAACAGTTGGCTCGCCTTTCATTTCATTCCCCAGCCCACGCCCACCCTGTACTTGGCCTACATCTCACTTACTATCCAGGTGACAGCCAACATGCCACTTCCTTGCAAAGGCTTCCTCTGTCCCCAGCACTAAGAAAGGAGCTTTGAAACAACTGGCCCCCTACTCTCCTGACATCCTGTTAACCGCACCTCAAAATTCGCCCGGCAGTGCCGGCCAAAAACAATAGCATGAAAGCCACTCGGGGAATTCAGAATTTTCTAGTAGCCTTATTATTTTAAAAAAAATGGTAAGGAGATAGGGGCAAAACTAATTTTAATACTGTATTTTATCTAACTGAGTATGCCCATAATAATGCCATCCGATATGCAATCGATATAAAAATAGTAACGGGACATTACCCATCCCTGTGGGAGTCCAGTACGCGCTGGCCAGTCCACCGGAAGAGCTCGAAGCCACGCGTGGCAGCGCCCGCCGCGCTGGGCGGCTCATTCCTATAGCGTTTGGGTGTGCCTTTGTGCTTCTCCCCCCGCCCTGCACTCAAGGGCAAGGAGTACATCCATCTTCCATCATTGTACCCCTAGCGCCCAGCACATAGTGGAAACTTAATAAATGTTTGATGAAAAATAATTGAACAACGCCATCTCTGCTACTATTTAATTGTGTGACTTTGGGTTAGTTGATTTCTCTGGAGCTCCTACCTTATTAAAGAAGAGGATGTCATATTCCATGATTGCCCAGGTCCCCATAAATGTAAACATTCTAGGTCACTTAATTCAGGTCCCTCTCTCTCTCTGACTCACATACAGCCTCCAAATGCATGCCCTGGATTTTCATCAGCAGTGTGCTCAGGGCAGGGTGCGCCTAAATTTGCCAAGCTCCACGACTCCGTTTTTCCCAGCTGGTCTTTGGGTCTCGGAGACGTTTAGGATTATGATGATACTGTTCCTTTTTAAATGTCATGCTCCTTGTTTTTTGATTATGAAATTGAATAACTTCGTAATAGAAGTTTAGACAACACAGGAAAGTACTCAGTGAGCAAACTGCTTACATAGCCACTCACAGAAGTCAACACAGTAAACCCTGGTGTGTTTATCTTTCTAGCGTGTTTTCTCTATTTGTTAGGAGTAATATGTGTATAAACACACATTCGGTTCCCCTCCTAGTGAAATGGGGTCACAACGTACAATCTTTTTTTCAAACTATCTTTTGTTATTCAACAGTATTTGGGGAGCATATGCCCTGGCCATCAAGCGTTTTTCTAACAGGTAATCGTGCTGAGTTCAATACGCAGTGTTACATGACCACTCGGAGGGGCCACTCTAAGGAGATGAAGGAGCAAACCACGAGGGTGTCTGCGGAGAGTCTCTCCTGGCGGGGGACCCAGCAAAGCCCAGCATGCCCGCGTGAGCTAAGAAAAATAAGCAGAACGAGACGGGACACGGGGTCAGAGCAGCACTTGTGGGGCCCTCCCCTGAGGGACAAGGGACGCCACTGTCAGGTTTCCAGTGTCGTAAGTGATGGGGGCAAGAGAGATGGTTCTGTGTTAGCAGGTAGAGGCCAGGGGGGCTGCCAAATACCTTCAGTGTCCAGGGCAGCCCCCAACCACAAAGAATTATCTGTACCCAAACGTCCACGGTGCCGAAACCAGGAAAGCGTGCTCTCACGGAAGGAAAGAACAGCACCTGGGAGATGAGCTAAGAAGCTGCTGAAAACTCAGGCTTGAGAAGTGGTGCTTCTGACCCTGTTGGGAGTGGCGGGGCTGTGGACCAGGGCTCATATTCTGTATGGACTCCGTAGGTAGGGAGCTGTTGGGATTTGGTGATGGACTGGCCATGGAGAACGAGGGAGAGAAAGGGACCAGGGTAGATGTCGATGTTAGGGGTCTAAAGCAGCTTGAAGGATGAAACTACCATTGGCTAGGATCGGGGAGCATTTGAAAGAAAGTTTTGGAAGCAGGTTAGGAGCCTGGGCTTGGAGATTTCAGAGATGGACTCAAGGGGGCTGGAGATTGGTTGAAAGTGTGTGAAGCGATGAAGGAAGAGCAGAGGAGGGTGGCTGCAGTTATGAGGCCTGGGCGGCTGGTGGCACAGTGGAGTCACGTACCGAGACAGGAGAGGGTGCAATCTATAGGTGGAAGGTGGAGGGTCTGGCCCTCGACTACTGAGCGAGACCCACCCCCAGGTAATGATAACGCTTTTCCATCTCCCTCACCTGTCTCTTTCAGCACCAGCTAAGATCATGGAGGAAACCACATTCTAACACTAAAGTCTCTTACGTACAAAAAGTTATTTTCCAAGTCATATCGCTTAACAGGTGTTCAGGCTCCTGTATGCAGTTTCCTGGGAAACCAGGTCACGCGTCCCACCACGTTCTGCCCTTCAGGATTCTGACGAGAGCTGACTCTCTGCCACGAGGGACAACACATACTCATTTAGGGTGTTTAAAAATTAAGTTTATTGCAATTGAGCTTCCCTTTATTTGGCCTCAGGGCACATTAACGTTCTTTGAACTACACCGTTAGGAACAGTCTGAGGGTTATTTGCACATCAGTAAGAGGTATTCAAAGCCAGGGAGCACACGGGTGGTATCCATTTCAAGCAAGACCAACCTGGTATAACGGTGGTACAACTTTCTTATAAGTGGTAGATTGAGCTGATTGTTGCTTTTCCTTGAGTCGTGCTGAGAACACTGCGACAGTCGCCGTCACCTTCCCAGCTCCATCGAACCCCCAAAGAGCCCTATGATGGCTGTTCTGTTATATCCAGCCCCCACCCACCTCCCTTCGCAGGCAAAGCCGGCGAGCCTTCGAGACAGGAAGTGCCACCCCCAAGGGCTACGGGAGAGGAGAAAATCACAAGCTGTGATGGAGTATGAAGGGATCTCAACGATCCTTTGTACACCAAACCCTCCACTTTACAGACGAGCCAAGAGAGGCTGACCATACGTGACTCAGCCAAGGCGCCACGGCCAGAAGGCGGAGGAAGCAGCCGTGAGTAGGACTTCGTAGAGGCGCAAGATAGAGTTTCATGCCTGCGCTTGGAGCCTACAAGCAGCTCACTACCGAAGGGCAGAGACGACAGGAAGGGAGTCGCTTGGGCGGTGAGTTTGGAGAGGCTGGAAGATTCCAGATACGTGAATCATCTAAGGCTTATCCCCAGTGGCCCGGACGTTACCCTCTGCTCCAATCTTTCCCAGAGTGTGCTCTGCAAACAGTGGCCCCCTGGAATCTATGGAGCACTCTCGGAACGGGTTTGTGGGTACTGAATCCCCCAGCTCAGAAAGGGCTGCGGACTCGCACAGGGCAGGCTCCACCTGTGAACAACCCAGGGCCCTCAAGGGGCACACGGAGAGCCGGCCCCCCAGGCACCAGGGTAAGAAAAGTGGCTTCAATGGACAAGTTTAAAGGAAGATCTGACATGTGAATGAGAAATGGTGACAGTCACTTTAAGAGAGAGAATTTGGCATAAAAACCCGATTTTGTCAGCATTTCCCCACCCCTTCTTTGCCTGCTTTGCTGGACCGTTTCACACCTACTATTTGCAGCAGGCGTCTGATAGGAGCTGTGTGAGGCGATGGGGCACAGGAGGAAAGCGCTTGCTTGCGAAGTTCCAGAAATTCCTGGGAGGCTCCTACGGAGCCTGCAGCCTCTGTTTGCTGGTTTGGTTTCGCAGTACAGAGAGATACCAAATATAGACGTGAACTCAATTCTGTAATCCACTCCCTCCAGCCCACACCACGCATGAATCACAAGTCTGAATATGTATTTATAAATAGATGATTTTAATTTGTCTATCCCTCTTAGTGCCATGGCATAACTTTTTAGGAGTTCCACAAAAATATCTTAGGCATGACTGATAGGTAGGTAGGTAGATAGATTTAATACATAAAATCAATATACAAAAATACTTCCTGATATTTCTTTTAGAATATTCAGATAGTGTATTAAACTGGTTCTGAAACTAAGATGAGCCCTTCAAATAAGCAGGCCCTGTGGCATGGAGTCCAGAAGGTTCGTTCCACTGCCCTAAAGAGCTGCCCCAGGGACCATGCCCACCACCACACTGGCTCTCGAGGGCTTTCAGAATCATCTGTGATTCACTCACAGGAAGGCACCCAGGGGGCAGGGGGCGGGGGGCGGGACGCCTGAGGAAGACTACGGAGGAGCAGTGTGCCTAGAAGGAGCACCCCACCTGGGCTAGAACATCTTGATCGAGGCTCCAGCTCTGCTGGTTTCTGCCTGGGAGGCTCTGAACACACGTGTCTTCTCATCTTTACAATTACGATTTTCTTTTCAATTTCTTTTTACATCTAGTTTAACCCGCCTCTCCTGGTTGAATGTAACAATGCGTGTGACGCTGAAAGGTCTGATACAGAAACAAAAGATCGCTTTTGTAATTACTGCCTGATTATCCCGTTAACAATACAGGTCACCTGGTGGGCTAGGCAGCGGTTGGAGGGTGGGGGGCGCGCAGGATTGGGGGGGACTGTCAGCAGAGCGCAGGGTGACTTCTAGAGTCGGACACCAGCGGCCCAAGGCCTGGCTCTGCCCATCCCTCGTTCTCCCTAGCTATGAAATAGTAACTGCCTCACGGGTTTGTTGTGAGCACGGAGTAAAATATATTTTTTTTTAAGTTCTAAGTATGCATTCAGTACGTTTTAACTCTTATCACTAGCTCTACAGTCATTTTGAGACTTAGCCAAAGAACTGGCAGAGCCGAGGAGAGCTTTAAGGGGAGGTCCCTCACTGCTGGTTTCCCCCCCAGGTCTGCCTCCCACCCTAACCCTCTTGGTAAATCAACACAGGAAATTTAGGAGAGAGGAACAGAGAGGTTACTTCAAATCATTTTCTAAAAGGCACTGACATGAGTGGGCATGGAAACATTCCCTTTGACGATGTCGTTGGTGCTTTTTGTAAGTTAATTTTAAACAAGGCTATGGTAGCTGGCTAAACAGAAAGGGCCCCCGCCCCTCAGATGTGTGGACAGTGTCTGCAGCAGCCGTAATACACACGATTTACACGGGCTTTGCAGTCAGGGACGCTTTAATCGAGGAGACCGATGCACTGTGTGAAGAACGGATGCGTGCGGCAGGGTGGGGGCCGCGGACCAGGAGCCCTCCCCCAGAGCCGTGCATCTGAAGTGCGGGTGAATGCAAACCGTTTAGGGAATAACTGGTCTGACCCGGTAGCAGAGGAGCCACGTTGGCAGCAGTGGCAGAGGTGTGACTTGGGTGCCAGGAGAGAAAGAGGCAAGATAGAGAACACAGGATTCCCCCATTTTAAACCTGTCAGCATGGGAAATAAAAATTAGAAACACAGTCCCAGCCTTTTTGATGCCAGTCTGTTCAGATCCAGTAAAAAAAAGAAAAAAAAAAAAGACATCTGTCTCATCAGTTAACTACGTTAAAGCAACTGAGTTATGAACTTCCTCCTTTTTCTTTCTTCCTGGTTTTATTGAGCCTGTATCAGGGGTTAGGAAACCATGGCCCTGGGGCCAAATCCGACCCCCTACCTGTTTTTATAAATGAAGATTTGGGGGAACATCTCTATGCTCATTCACTTACGTATTGTTCACAGCTGCTTTCATCCAACGAGGGCAGAGCTGAATGGCTGTGCAGAGAATTTACAATCCCGAAGCCTAAAATACTTCCCATCTGGTCTTTCCCAGAAAGCGTCTGCTGACCCCTGATCTGTCGTCACGGATCCATTAAGGTCATTCCCATTTCTTTAATTAAAATCCTTAAATTACATACTGTTGCCCCAGGATAAGTCTAAATTTTAAACATGATGTAAAAGATCTACAAAGTAGCATCTACGATGGTAACATCGTCTCTTGCCTATCTCCTCCCGTTTTCTATTCTAGATACACAAGCAGGCACTGAATTCACTCTTGTCTCTGGGCCTTTGCATATACCATTCCTCCTACCTAGATACTCCTCCCAGACCCTTCCCTCACTTTCTTTACCAAGATTGTTTTTACAACATTATTTCATTGATCTATTCACTCTTTTTTTTTCCAGGTATAGGTTCCGCTTGTCTTTCTTTTATGGTTTCAGCATCCTGCAAGTGGCGATTGATAGTTCTCTGTTCTTGCACTTGAGATTTTTCCCGTGTTTGAGCTGCCCACTGAGACAGGACCTGGAGTTGTGGTTTTAACTTTGGTGAGAGTGGGGGGGAGCAGAGGCATTTTTGAAGCTGCTCCTCTGAACGTAAGGACTGTATTTCTACCTGCTACTCTGAATCAAGCTCCCATAGTCTCTCCTCTAAGCGGCAGGCAGATACCTCGCTGGCTGGGCTTGGTTTAAACGGAAGGCTGCAGGGGGCAGCCATCTTGGTCGGCCCGTACTCCAGTGAGTGACCTTGTACTTGATCATGGGCTCTCTCACTTCTGCTTCTTCCATCTCCGGGATGGAACACACTTGATGGAAACCCAGTCTCAAGAACAGACGATATCTTATCTTCAAGTGAGACCCCATATTTCTTTTCTTTACAAAACATTTCCCTACGATTTCTAAGGGCTTAATGAAGAAAGACTGGATTTGGAGTATGTCCTCAGCATGCCGTCTTAGAAGAGAAGGTAGTACTTACTGATGTCTTCCTCACCAGACTGTGACGGAAAGATGGTACAATGACATCTGTCTTTTTCACCAGAGTATAACTGGCACCTGTCTCAGAATCTAAGGATGGCAGGTGCTCGATAAGTATTTATTGAATGAAAAAGAAGTAGAGGTCACACATTATTGGTAACTCCTATTTGCGCTCAGAAGAACCACCAGCCCACAACACAATGGAGCCTGGAGCCCAGTTTTGAAAAAATGAAAGAGAGCAAAAAATCTTCACCAAAATCTCTTTACGCTTTTAATTCCCATTCACATCTGTCTTTGTCGTAACAGGAGGAGGTTCTCTGGCTCTTGACAGGTGTCCTAGCACCAGTGGGCAGGACAGCTTCAGGCAAAACCACGAGGAAAGTGAGGGGTACTCACGTCTCCCTTTCACATCTAAGAGATCTTAACACTGACCCCTTTGAATCAGGTAACCCCAACCCAACTCCCCACAACATACACATGGAAGCTCCAATCAAGTCTGTTAATATTAACAATACGTTCTTTCCTTGTTTCTGCCTCCACCCACCAAAACATGTCTGCCTCATATTCCGTTCTTGAGCCTGTTCTTGGCTAAATAACATTCCACTACTAATTCTGTGTTTCCCTAAATTTTATATCACTGCTACAACATTGGATGATATTTAGGTAGTAAGTCTTTAAATGCAATTTACCGGAAATGCCATATGCTTACACACATTTATATAGAAAATGCACCATCGGCCATCTAACCAGCACGTCGAAGTCTTGAGTGATGGTCTCCCATGTAAGTAAGCATACCCGAGTTGAAACAGCTTTAGAGGAAACCGAGAGAAGTATTCAGGGACTCCCCGGATAAGAGGCCTGTGGATGTGGAAAATGGAAGAGAGGCTTCGAAGGGCCGGAGCCTGGGAATACCTCTGGGGTCACGCTGCCATCGCAGAGTGGACACCACGTAACGCCACTCACTCCCCAGCTACACAGCGGTGTTGCTTCTGCTCGGAGATTTCGGAGGCCTCTGGCTCGTTTCAGATGTATCACTCTGTCTCACTCGAGAGGCAGGGCAAACTCAGAGGAGCACCATGTTGCCACGCCCTCTCGGCATCTTTCCCCAACATGAGTCGCTGGGGCCACAAAGGGCCATCAGGCCGCATCACCTGCCTCTGTGCGTGTTTGAAGCCCAGCCAGGATGCACAGTTACCCATTGTCTTCCGCAAGAGCTGCTGCCATAGAAACAGGGCCTCTCCTTCGCCGTGCCTGTGATTTTTTAGTACATAGCCAAGCAGGGCTACTGGGCTACCGACTTCAGCGGCACAGTGAAAGGCATTCTATCCTGTGATAACGAGGGTGGTACGTTCATTCTCATGAACTCATCTCCTCTCACATGGCCATTTTAATGTTGAGTAAAGCAAAATGCTTCTTTAAAAACAGCTTGATTTCCACCTTCAGCTTTGATATGTAAAGAGCTTGGAAATCATCATCCCCAATGTTACAGCAAGATAAACCTGGGTAAGTTGAAAAACAACCAACTTTTTGAAGACATCGGAGAACTGACTTCACACGGCAAACCACCACCATGAAATCCGGGGAGAGCGGCAAATTCAGAGTTAAAGATGAGATCTCCTTACCCCTAAGGAGAAGCTGCAGGAGCCGGAAACTGGTAGGGAGACCGTGAGGACCGGGGTTCGGAGAAGGGCTGCGACGGTCCCTCCCCTGGCTCCGGCTGGGGAGGGAGAACAGCATCACCGTGGAGGAAGCCCCCAGCACGTTCTTCGTAACCACAGCTTCCTTTCCAGGAGAAAGGACTGTGCCGGAACCCTATCCCAGCGAGGGGGCACGTACACCCGTGCTTGCTTGCTCCAGATGCAGGGCCAACACTGGAACGCAGTGAGCAGCAGAATGACTGTGGTAATGTTGGATTATAACCCACAGTGTGAAACAAACAACCATCCTGATAAAAATGGTTGGACGGGTAAATACATCCACACATATGCACACAAATGGGAAAGAAGCGACGAGCCTTTCGTGCAGAAGAACTCCGTTTGTACGGATACTTCACCCTCAAGGAGGCGGGGCAAAGCTTCTCACTCCTTGGGCTCGGGCTACCCAGGGTAGTATCCTCCCAAAGAGTCCAGTGTGGAAAGTAGAGGGAGAGTAACTTTACAGTCAGGAAATCTGGTGAACACGACCCCGGCCAAGTGTTCAAGGTTACTGTCAACAAGCAGAAGTTAGGTTGCTAGACGACCCTTGATTCCACTGAAGTGATGGAAATGGCACTCGGCCTCCGCGGTCTCTTTCTCCCCAAACACACAACCCCAGTCTAATCCAGAGAAACACATGAAACAAACTGCAGCCGGAGGACATCCTGCCAAACACCTAACCAGCACTCCTCAAAACAGCCAAGGTCACCAAAAACAGCAAGTGTGAGACACTGTCACAGCCGAGAGAAACCTAAGGGGACGTCACAACCGAGTGTAAATGTGGCACCCTGCATGGGACCCTGAAGGACATTAGGGAAAAACTCCGGGGCTCCAATTAAACTATGGACTTTGATTAACATTACTGTATCAATATCGGATCATCACTTGGGAGCAGTTACAAATGCAGTAAGATGTAAGGTGTCATGTAAGATGTCGTTGTCATGTAAGGTGACAACGACAGGAAGATGGCGCGGGGTCTACAGGAGCATTCCGCACTGCCTTCACAACTTTCCTGCCAGTGTAAACTTTTTTCTGAAATAAAAAAGCGCACTTCAAAAGATCCACGTCGCTCGCCCTAGAATCAGCAGCCAATCCCCGATCGGAGCACGTGCGGCGCCCCTGCACAAGCGGGTTTTCCATCAGAGCCACCCTCGGTCCCTGTTTTTCCAGTTGTAGCTGAAGAGCCCAGTTCTCACCCCAGGTCTGTCTTTTGCTCACGAAGGGAGTAAGTGCCTCGGACAGGAGACAGCATTGCACTTCGTATGTATTTCGAGACAGGAAACAGGGTCTGATGTCTCCTTCCCCCTCTCCACGAGAATTCTGCATGGCAGAAGACACACCTCGGCACTCGTTGGCTTCAGAAATCATCACACGCTGTACTCATTGCATTTTGATGAGAAAAAAAAATGCTTCAGTACTTGGTGCTTGCTCGGGACTTGTCGCACTTGCTAGAACGTGTACGAGTCGTGATGCCACCCCATGGGAGAAAATGCCATATTGTCCGGTCCTCGTCGATGCGGGCACAGGTCTCAAGGTGCCGAACAAATTAACGATGAGCACCGAGGTACCACCACACCTAAAATGATTACTAGCACAGTGAGGCCCAGAAGACCTGGTTTACTAAGGCTTCAAGCTCAGCAGTGCTTCTGAGATGCAAGGTTTTCCAGCAGAAGCTGCATTGGACATTACAGATACCACAGACTAACTCTCTCAACCCTCAAAGGGCACATAGTGTTGGGGGTGGGGAGGGAGCCAGGGGCAGGGGAGAGGGAAGAGCAGCGAGAAAAGGAGGGAGGAACCGGCAGGAGAAACCAGTTTCCCGTAAATCAAAGCTGGTGTTTCTCATGATCGGGCTCTGGGCTTGTTTGAATTTGGGAAAGTCTAAGAGACAAAAAATCAAACCTAAACACGTCTCTTTAGGGCAGAATGTCTCAGATCTCTCGATGTGCTCATAAAGAGAATATCTAATAGGAAGATACAGAAAGCAGCAGTTCCTAAACTTACTTAATTATGGATTTTTTTGTGGGCCGTGGCTTTGGTGTCATGCCTATTAGCATCCTGAGGTTTAACAAAACAGAATTTCAAAAACACTCTCAGAGGCATAAACGATCTGTGTCCCGATGACGGTGTCTCCAAATATTTGAACATCAGCCGCATGTGCGCCAACAGCGCAGCTGTCACCCTGCTCCTCCGGGGCTGCAGGTGTGGGCTCTCCTGCTTTGTGCCCGCCCCCCCCTCTCTGAGGGGGGACACTCCAAGGGTCAGGTCAGGCAACGCAGATGTGCAAACGACGTGGTTCATCTCCTTCATCCCGGAAGTCTGCTGGGGATCCCAGAAGTGCCCGTTCAGGACTCAAGAGCACCCGCCTTTCCGTGGCTGGAGCCCGTTTTTTTCTCCTGCTTCCTCCGGCTTGCTGGTCCGACTTGCAGCTGGCCTCCTCCCACGCGTGGTGGCTCCTTTACTCACTGCTGACCTCGTTCGCAAGTGGATGTCCCAAACCAAGGGAGGGGGCCCACTGCCCGCGGAAGCAGGAGAGGCCAAGTAAACACCAGGAGTCCCGCTGGGAGGAGCCCTCTGCTCTCCCCACTCAGGCAGAGGCCAGCGCTACTTCGGACTCGCCTGGTCTGCGGCCGGTGACAGGCCATGCCTGGCAAACGAACGCTTTGTGGCTGTGACCCTGTCCCTGCTCGGTTTCTCCCCCCTCCCTATTTTACCTACATCCACTAACTGAACTCAGTGTGTGTCTTAACGAACGTTGGAAATTCTGTCTAACAAAAGTGATTTCCCCTTTGATTCATCCTGCATTCTCAGCACAGTCTTGGAGAGAAAGGATAGAAATATTTCTCTATGTAAATAACACAGGATCTAAAAGAAAACTAATAAATAACTTTTCTATTGAGTGCCCTTTAACATATACTGTGCTGGAATCTCATCTTTCAAGACAATAATGATTATTTTCCCCATTGCACCAAAGGAGGAGAATCTACGAGAAGTAAGACCTGCCGATGTGATCAGGCTGTGTTAAACTAAGGTCACGAGACAGCAAACACAGCACCCTGTCCTCGGGGCTCTCGTGTGCTTCTCTGGCGGTTTCCAACAGGCCGCACATCTGGTGGGTGGGGCCTTTCAAATTGGGGAGGGCCATTAACAGCTGCTAATTTTTTTTAAAGGAATACGCGAATATCTAAACATGAGCAACAGAACCACTATGCATTCCTCTGTGATTCCCAATATTCACGAAGGATATGGCTGCTTCTTCAGGCTGATTTATAAGTGACATGCAGGTGACTAATGCGAAATGATAGCGCTTCCCTGTTTCACTAAAACACATTAAGAGGATTTCTGATGGTGATTTTTATGCGCAGCAGATCTGTGGGCTGCCACTCCCTGTCTTTGGTGCAGGGCATGCTGTGGAATTACTCAAAAGGCAGCGACGTCTGGAGTTCTGATTTCATTCGGATCGGAAGGGTGCGGTAATGAAATCATTCCTTATAACGTGTTTCGGCTCTATTAAATAAGCACATTGAAGAATTCCTGTTTCATCTGAAATGGGCTGTCACAGTAACCTAATTGCAGTGTCTGAACATCAGGAAAAACGTAGCCTTCTTGGGATGATTTTAAGAATTAATTATTTAAGTTTCCTATTTCCACTTAATAATCTCTACAGATTAGTGTGTTACATGTATCCCTTTATGATTTGTAAATTTGTCTAATTACTGTTCTTGGTACCGCCTAGCATGACATTCTTCAATGTGTTCATTCCAATCTATGGGAAGGATTGCTGAGCCAGGGCATCTGTAGGTAAGAAAAAAACTTCGTAGGGCCAATTTACTAATAAAACCTGGCATGATGCTTGCTGCAAAGATGCCTCTTGTCAAAGGCTTAATCAGGGAGAATAATCTTGCCCACCGTTGCATCCAGGACAGTCATTGTTGATGACTTCAGGGAGGACTGTCTTGTTAATTCAAGAGAGAAGTGGAAAGAACCCTCCTAGAAAAGTACATGAAAGGGGGAGGTTTATCTAGGGGCCTTTCTCTTGTTTCACATTAGTGAAATTCAAAAAGAGAATTAGAGAAAGTCTTCTCAATTGAAATTTGGAGGGGGAGCTGGCTGATCCTCTTCAGCCTCTCCGCACCATCTACACAGAACCTGGCCCCTTCAAATGTCAATGTCGTTGGGATTTAGTGAGAAATAGAGAAGCCACTGCATAGACCCTCACTCTGTGGGTGCAGGTCCCAGACCGGGAGCATCAGCGTCCTCTGGGAGCCTGTTAAAGAAACAGAATCCAAACCAGACCCACTAAATCAGAATCTACACTGAAACGAGATCTCCAGCCTACTTATATGCATGCGAAAGTCTGAAGAACACTTGCTTGGAGCACTCCTCTCCAAAATGTGTGCATTTACCCCGGGGGTATCCAAGGAGGTCTAGTGGGGAGTGTCAACAATCATAAGAACTTACTTATTGTTCTACACTCATATCACTTCTGCTTTGTGAATTTTAATAATGTGCATGCTATTGCATAGTAGCACACTACTCAAACTTACAAATAGTACATATGGGTTGTGCATGCTCAAAATTTTCCCCAGGCTCCACCCCGACCTAGTCAAAACATTCCTGGGGGCGGGCACCGGAAGCCTGAGGTCCATGCAACGTGCAGGGACCACCCTGCATGCTGAAATCTGAGGCCCCCTGTGACTGTGCTAAGCCACCTGCTGCCTCCTTTGTTAGGAGTGTGACATCAGATGGGATGATTCATTTGCACCCCCCAATTTAATGACCATATCCCTTGTTTTCACTACGTGAAAACACCCAATTAGCAAGATTTTCACTTTATCATTTTCTGGCATTTATATCATTTGTATATCTTTATATTAGTTCATTTTCCATTGAATAAAAATAGAACTACAGGGATTTTGGACCATGATTTGGGCTCTTTAGTTATGTGTCATGAACAAAGAAAACGAGCATGCTCCTATATACCTCCCTTCTCCAAAGGGCGCTGATGTCTGGGCACTCGGACCTCCCTCTCGGCCTCTACGAGTGGCAGGTAACAGACTAAATCAAATGAAACCTGGCACCCAGAGTGCTTAGAAGGCTATTCATACAGGAGTAACTTTATGAACAATCCTCTCCAGTGGAGTGAGGCAGGTGTCTGAGTGGATTTTACAGGTGTCTTAAATTTGAAGGAAATTCAAATTTTCATGGAGGTCCGAGAAACAATTTTGGCCAAGGTCACACATCCTACAAGACACCTCGATTTTCCTATTTGTTTCCCACTAGGTTTAATGAGCAAGTAAAACAGTAAATAAACTCCTCGTGTGATTCCAGTGCCCACTGTGGACACAACAATGTATCAAAAACATGTCTTGTGCAGAGCAGTGTGAAGTGTGATAGTGAAGACTCACATAATCGATTAGATCTATTGTGGTGTGTAAGTGCATTCTGGGGAAAACCACCTACATGAGAATATTCAGTGAGAGAGTGATTCCTTCTTGCTTGGCCAGGTAGCGGGAGAAGTAAAGGAAGGCTACATAGCAAAGAGTCTCTCTTGCTAGGCTAAGCCTTGAAGGATGAGTGGAAATTTACCAGCAGGGAAAGCAGGGGTAAAGTCAAAAATAAAGTCATTATTTCTAAGCTCAATTCCTGCTGCTTCTCGAATCATCTGTTTCACACACTTTCTATACCATGCAATGTGGAAGGGCTCATCCTATCACCATCACCAACAACATTCTTATTTACTCTGTGCCTCGCTCACGTACTTTTCCATGTCTTTGCTCATTCAATCCTCAAAGCAACCCCTGGATGGTATTCTATCATGATCTCTATTTTATAGATGGGGAAATGGAGGAACAGAAAGGGTAAGTGACCTGCCTAAGGTCACACAGCTCTCATAAGACATGTGATGCGATGCAGACCAAGGTCTGTAGACTCACGACATCTCCCAAAACATCTTGTTCTTGGCTGGTCACTGGCCCCCTTCACCAGACACACATCTGCTGCAGAGCCAAGCCCTGTGGCTGTGACACCTGTCCCTGAACCAACTCTCCAGATGAAGTTCAGGACACAAGCAGCTGCCCCTGGTCGACCAAGTCAAAGTGCTCTTCAGAAAGCTGGCCTGTACCCTATCACTTTTGTTCCTGAACAAAGTGATTTGTTGTAATGCTGCCAATTGCCAAGCAATCAACTGCTAGCTCTGGAAATAAACCCTGCTACCATTTAGAGAGCAAGAAGGGGGAGTCCTGGATGGCTGACAGCTGGCAGGAAGACGTGGATCCCACCCCCACCTAAATCCAACCTATGTGAAGCTCATTGTCCTGTGGTGCCTAGCGGCTGAGACCTACCTGGGTTGCAAATTTGCTCCCCATCGATACACTCTTTGGATTATGGATCTGTGTCTCCAGGACTGTGAATATGGTCCTTTTCCCCAGCACTAAATTTCTCCTAAAATTTATTTTCCAAAACATTATTTTTAATGTTAAACAACCCCAAAATGCATTTTTCATGTTTATTGCCAGTGCATAAAATTACAATGCTGTGAACATTTTTAGCAGCATACCAATATCATGATCCATAATTTAAAAGGTGACTTTAGTATGGTAATAAATTTCACGAGACACGGAAACCTCTGCAGAAAGTATACAAATTAGGGGCCAGCCATTCAGCCAACATTTGGGGGGACGTAGTTAATTACTGTGTTCCCACCAGTAGGGAGGACTGGGGATGACTCTCGGCTGCTCCACAGCAGAGCTGCTGGTGCACGAAATTATTGAGGGACCAGCTTTACAAGCTTCTCCTTAGGAAGATGGCGGTGATGTTTAGTGCATGCACCGAGAGTGACGAAATCAGAGTGACAGACAGATGCCTTCACAGACTTCTCCTGTTAAAGAAAAAAAAAATCGGCAAACCCGCACGCACCCCGGCTCTGTTGCATTTACCCGCAGGTGACTGCCGTGTGTTGGGAGTGGGGCTATTAGCTCTTGTTGGCTGAGTTTCACAGTTTGAAATTAATTTTTTTCTGTATTTCTGCCCTCCTGAGGTCCTGACCAATTGCCACTTTGTCGGTGAGCTCTTTTAATTTTCCAGGAAGGTAGGTGGTGTGTGAAACAAATCAATTGCTCCTTCAGAAACCACATCTGTATGGCTTCTCACTTTAGCTTCTGCCAAGCTGGAGGCAACTCCGTTATTTTTTTTTTCCTCCAAAAGGTACGAGGCCCAATTAGGAAGCTAAGTGAACATGGAAACAGTTTCATCGGGCAAAGAAAAATGCACAAGGATTGCTCGCCGAGCGGAAGGGGGTTGCTGAGGGATGCTGGGGTGAGGCTTGGTACCATGAACACACGCTTTGCCAAGGACACTGAGGTCACTGTTCCTTCTGCGTGCTCGCAGGAAGGGACTTGCTGATGGCCGAAGATGATTACCAAGTGCAAAGCTCTAAGGAAGCCATGGAAATTAGCACACCCCTACAAGTTGCAGGGCTGAACCCACACAATGTGCACACTCAGGCGCGCACACACACGTGCCCCAGATGATGGGTTTAAGATGACTCCCCACATCGGCATCATTACTCTATTTAGGCTAATGACGCCCGAGACAATCACAGCTATCACTGCTCTGAAAATGATAAGTACCATATAGAAAGGCCCCCCGGGGAAATTTGGCCTGTTAAGGCTTTTCAGGTCTGATGGATTTTTTTAATCTATCTGCCAGACTGCTTTGAAAGCTAAATAGGTGCCCATCAACAAGCTGTCCATGGTCAACTTCACATATTTTGTTTGTGTTGACATTTTTGTTTCAATCGAATGGGTTGTTTGCCAGATGGCTGCCGCCCTCATTAGGGTCTCTTAGCACATCAAGTGAGTATTCTTTGGGCTGATTTATGTACAGGGGTGTCCCTCTGGTTCTAACTTTTTTCTTGTAGGCGATCTGAATTAATTGGCAGTTGTGTTTTAAGGGATGCGTGCCCGTGGCTATCACAAATGCGTATGTATTCATACGCGTTCGCACAGTGGGTATTGGCGATACAATTCCTCCTTGTACACAAAGCTGAGATTAGAGGAGGTGCTACATCATGACAAAAATACACATTTACAAAAATGAACACGAGTTTGGAAATTCCTCAACTGATGGTCACTGAAAGATCAAAGTCCCCAGAATCACCACACGAAGTATCCGTTAACGTCTGGGGGCTGTCATGATGCTCCTTGCAGCCGGACCTTTGGCGCCTGGACAGGAGAAATTCTACAAAGATCCAACCCCTTCCTGAGCATGAGAGGCAACTGGAAACGCTTCTTCCACACAGCGCCCTCCAAAACGAGCCCCTTTCTCCGCTCCCCGTCCCGCCAAACCCCTCAGTACAGTTGCATAACCACCCCCTCCTTTCGTAGCCCCCGAGCTGGTCGTGGAGCTGCTGCCCTTCTGTTCCGCACCCGCCCTGCTGCGCTTCTGCTGGAGACAAGGCTCAGCTTCCGCCGAGGCTCCCGCTCTGGTCTTCTCACTCAGGCTGCGCGCTCACCGATTCCCACCATGCTTCCAACCCACGGCTCGCATCTCTGGCCTCGTTTTACTCAACCCTCGAGTAGCAGCATTTTACACAGTTCACTACTTAACTCGGTCATTAAATTTCTCTTTCTGTTGTTCTAAAAACGGTTTGTGGGTCTCTTCATGCTGTTCCCGTTCTCCCTCCGTAACTTTCAGTCCTTTTCGCTGGTCCTCTGCTGTCTGCCTGAACTCAATCTACTGACCTGTTCTTGGGGGCAGGGGGTGGTTCTCCAGTTCTCCACTTCCCCCGTCTGCGCCCTTTCCTGAGGCAACTTCGTCTTGTGCTATGGGTTGAAATGTCATCTGCGGTTCATAACTGCCACACTTCACTCCAAGCACCGAAATTCCCACTGAATGCCGTTCACTCGCCCAGCTGCCTATCTGCCTTCTCCACCTGGATGACCACACAGGCACCTCGAACTTAGGACGTCTCCCAAATGACTTCTAAATCTTCTGCAACAATGTTTCTCCCGTAGGCGCCCACATCTTGGCAAACGGCGACACCACCTACCCAGTTTCTCGAGATGAGGACCAGGAGGCCGTCCTCGAGACCTCTGCTGGCCTCGTGCCCTGCGTGCCCGACAGCCAGGCTCCTGCCCACAAACCCCCTCGTCTGGTTTCTTCTCTCCATCCCCGCTACCACCAGCCCAAATTTCGTCCTTGGATCACTGTGACTACCCTCTGCGTTTGTCTCTTTACTTCTATTCTCGTCCCTCAACAACGCACTTTTCACAGCAGCTACCTTCAAAAATACATTCCACAGATCATATTAATTTCCTACTGTAGCCCCACTAATGGCTGCACAACGTACGTGGAACAGAATCCCCACTTCTTGCAGCGTCACCCGGCAGGCCTGGGCCACACTCTTAGTTTCCATCCCCTGCTGTTGCCCTCCCCGCACTCGGCGTCAGAGGTGTCCTAGGGCACGTGCAGCTTGTTCCTTCTCGGAGTTCTTGCATTGTTTTCTGGGGAGCGGGCGGGGGGGGGGGTCAGCCCAGAATGCACAACCTTCGTATATCCTGCTGTGCTCTTCCCTGTCCCTCAGGTTTCACCTCAGAGAGTCCTAACTACCCGATCGAGAGCGTTCCACCTCTTACAGTCACTGCCGCCTGTTTCACTGTCTTCCCCCACTTACTACTTACTGTTCGCAATTGTCTCATTCGTGTGTTCCCCTTCCGGTTCACCGTCTTGTCTCCCTGAGCTAAATGGTAGGTTCCGTGGACCCTGTCTTGTTTGCTCTGTATCTCCGACACTCGGACCGGCAACTGGAAAGTCTAACTGCTTAATTAATACCTACCTGTTTAATAACTGGCTGTCTGTGTAATGCAGTCGAGCACAGAATTACATATATTTGCCATTCTGTAGAGTTTGGGATCTTTGTCAACACAATTGAAAACCTCTAACCTGAAGGTAAGAACCCTGATAATTCCTCACTAGCATCATTACAGGAACTGATAAAAGCTCATGAATAAGTTGTCATACAAAAAACTGTCTTAGCATGTTCTTCCTGTTGCTCGACCATAGCCCCATTTCCCTTCAGTCATAGTTAACGTAAGGCAAAGTCAAAATAAAAATTAAAACTTTGATTCTGGGGGATTAGATGCATACTTCAACTATAACACTAAAAATTGAACAAAGAGATTGAGAGCAAAAGAGAGGAACACAAAGGAATCCAGAGGAAAACCATACAAACCATGCAGCAGACACAGAAAGTGCAGTTATGAAGATCACTATAAAACCTGTGACGTTAGAGCTTCTACTAATTAGCTTACTCACTCATTCAGAAAACACACACACGGAGGCCCAAGTACGTGATGGGCCCGAGCTGGGGAGCAGTGAACTAGAGACACCACCGTTCACGACCCTTGGGGATGACTGGCTGATGGAGGAGATGGACAAGTGCGCAGGTCATGGCATGCAGAGGGTGAAGAGGAGTGAGATGGACAATCACAGGGGCTGGAGAGGCCCAGGGGAAGCCCCAACCCGGGCCTGAGTGTCTAAGAGAGCACCCCAGAACATGTGGGTGCTGTGCTCGTCTCACTTCCATGCACGTCATCACCCGGGATGCTTGCTACAACTCGGACTTGCCATCCCTCCCCAAGATCCCAATGCCAGCGGTCTGTAAATCACACTTTAGGACACTGTGCTCCCTGAGCACGCGGAGGTTCTCGAGGTTAGACGCTTCCGTTTCTGAGTCTCAGCTCTGCGCACACGTGCTGGCTGTGCAGTCAAGTTTCTTTCTCGCACCTCAGCTCCTCCACCCGTGCAGAGGTGCTCAGTCAGCACTGGGGAGTATCACCATCATCATCAACGTCATTGGTAACCTAGCAAAGGCAAGGGACATGTTGCCAGCAGAGGAAATAAAATGGGGAAAAGCCAAAAGGCAGGTAAGAAATTTTGCCATAACTATGGCTGGAATGACCTACATAAGAGAACGAGAATCCCAGCCACTGTGGGGACTGCAGCAGAGTCTAGACCAATGGTCAGCATATCTGGCCCACTGCCTCTTTCTGCAAATAAAGTTTTATTGGCACACGGCCTTACCCATTTCTTTACACATTGCCTATGGCTGTTTTTGCACTAAAGCTGCAGTTGTAGCTATACAGAGCAGGTGAGTCATTGTAACAGAAACCGTATGGCCTGAAATGCCTGAAATACTTGCAGCCTGACCCTTCACAGAAGAAGCAGGCTCATCCCGGTCCAGAGGTGAGATGGCTCGGTGGTCAGCGGGCTGGGCCCCGCAGCAGTGCACGGGGTTGAGTCTCGGCTTCCCCCCTCGCTCACCGTGAGACCTGTGCAAGCGACTTAACTCTCTGCACCTCGACTCCTCCTTCTGAAGAACAGGGACAGTAAGCGCACCTCCCTCAGGCCTCGGTGGTGGGATTCCAGTTAGTGACACACGTCAAGTCCTCAGATGGGAGTCCGGCGCAGCATAAACACTGCGCGTTGTCGCTGTTAACCAAGGCTCGGCCCTCACTCACCGGTGGAACTGGAACGGTCTGTGAACACTCTCTCGGATGGAGGACCTCTGACTCTTACAGACCGAGGCCGAGACGACGGAGGCCGAGACGACGAAGGCCGGACGGATCTGCCGTAGACGGAAGGGAAGCCGCTGCATCCAGCAGCCCTGAGCGTGCCCTTCTGAGCCTGGACTATTCCACAGAGCGCACCGGGGGCGACCAGACTGTGCCCTACGGTGCAGCGACCACCGAGACACCTATCCCCAACAGGACCAAACTGTACTCATATGAAGATACTCTTCTTATCTTTTTTCACAGATATCATTTTATTTCCTCGGTCTGGCCACTTCGGTGTCTGTTGGCCAAGCTTTGACAGCACTCTTAATTAATACCACGTCAGCACATTGTTCGATGTTGGTTCCTTTTGCGGTCCCTTGTCTTACGAATCCATGTCCCACCTGAGATGGGTCTGCGGGAAGGCGCTGCAAACAGACCCACCACGTAAATGGTGCAGTCAGCCAGACAGGCAGATCCGAGCGTGAATTCCCGTTCTGGCCCTACTGGTAGGTTGACTGACTTCTCAGTTACCCGTCCGCCCAGAGAGGGTCACAACGACCCCTCCGTCACAGGCGTGGTGCGGCAGGTAAGTCAGACGGCACATGCGCTGCACCTGCCGCACGCAAAAACGTCCAAAGCATGGTAATCACGGCCCTTTTACCAGAAAAATGCGACGCTCAGAAAATTTTGGTTGGTGTTTTTCAGTAACACTGTGATGAAATGCCTCGTCCCTCGTATTTGGCAAGTGACTAGATTCCGCCCTCCTAGGAACACCGTATTTTTTTTCCTCAAGAACATTTAGGCACTTTCTGACTGTTATTAAATTAAAATGTTTATCCCTCAGGAGAGAAAACAATCAACTCCCACGCCAATTCTATTTATGAAACAAAATGCTTTGGTTTTTTTCCTGACTCAAATCCTCCTTTATGTACAATCTCTTTGAAATAGCAGGGGGTTTGGAATAATTGTCACACCGTGTGTGTGTGTGTGTGTGCGTGTGTGTGTGTGTTTCGGGGCTAAGCTGATAGTTGGGGCTTGTCTGAGAGCCATCCTTCATCTGCTCTTGGATGGGGGCCAAGATCAGTGGGTGGGAGGAGGGGGCTCTCGGCAGCAGGAGAGCTTCTGAGCCCTTACGGGGTGGGTGCTGCAGCGCTCTGTGGATGGGAGGCCCAACAAGAGGAAGACAGGACCAACATTTGTACAATCGCTTGTGATCTTCCTCGGGGAAGATCAGACTCAGCCAGACACCAGGCTCCTCAACTTCACAGGAACATGTGCGCGCGCGCACACACACACACGCCCCTGTGGCTACGTCCCCCTCTGGGTACGGCCTCATTCCTGCTGCGCGTGTTAAGCTGTGAGTCAAGAGGAGGGCACTCCTGGGGAGAACCGGGTGTCTTTCTGTGTTTCTGTAGATGTAACCCAGCTTAATGGACGGCCGTGCGCCTGGAATCCGGAACCACGGGCTTGATGCTCTTTCTTCTTCCAGAGGGACGGAGGTCACCCCCTCTAGGAATGGCCTCGTGCCCAACCGCACGCCCAGCCCCCGCCTGGTTCAGGTCCTTCCCAACACGACTGCGACGGGCCGGCCGCGTTAAGGCTGCCACCGCGTTATTGCCCGGCGGTCCTCTTTGCCGGGAGAGACTCTGTGTTACCTGCGACCCCCCGAGGGCCCAGCCTGGTCTGCGGCTGTACAAAGTGCGCAGGAAGAGCCTGGTGAGTGACTGCGGCGTAAAGGCCAGGGAAGAAAGGACCGGCGACGCCGAGCCGAGCTGGAGGCGCGGTTCTCCCAAACGCAGCCCACCTCGGTTGGCCTGGGGCCGCCTCCGTGTTGACGACGGAAGCCCCAGGGGAAGTGCGTGGCTCCTCACCGTCTTTTCAGAGGCAGAATGTTGCCCAAGTTGTTCAATTACCGCATCACGCCTTCCTGTCTCTTGTCATCAGAACTGTCACCGGAGTCGCCATCTTCAGAGCTACGCTTTAACACCAGCTAGCGGAGCCGCTGGCTGTCCACCGTCAGTGTCTGCCCACTCTCCCCCTGTCCCCGCCGGTTACAGCGCCCTGGCTCTCCCACGGCGGGCGTTCCTTCTCAGGTCTTCTTCCACGTGGCTGGCTCCACCCTTGACTCCAAGCATGGACACGGAGCCCACACCCGGCCAAGTAGAGCCACCTGTCCCCTTGGCTACACGACTGGTTTGGAGATGGTTACGTGGCCCAAGCCAGGCCAAGGAGATGTTTGCTAGAAATACAGAAAACTATGCGCTCTGAGTTCACGTTTAGCTGATAAACTGTGAGTCTGGTAGCGCAGGGAACAGCCGAGGAGAGAGATGACCCGCTTGAGTGTGAAGCCAACCCAGAGGGAAGCCGAGCCGAGAGATGGAGAGAGACACGCTGCCGACATTCTTGCGCCGCTGGACCAAGCCTTGCCAGGCTGGCCCTGGCCCTTTTAGTGATATGAACATACTTTGGTGCCTCAGTCCATCTGATGTGGAACCAGCGTCCTAGCAGATTTTATATACTCCATTTCCTGAATCTGCCTTCAATTTCCAATATTAGAAAGTTCTCCTCTCCTGCCCATGACCAGACAATTTTGCATCTTATGTGCAAGGGTCAAATAGAGTCTGTCCAAACAGTGGATGGAAGAGAAGAGCTCCGCCCACTGCACCTGCCCCCCTCCCTGGCCCCGATCACTCCCCGTAACTAGAGGCGATGCTGATGCTTTCTCGTGTCACTGCAGCCCAGCCACCACCCCAGCAGGAGGCACTCTCGTCATCCCCACCAAACCGATGAAGAATGGAAGTCCCCTCAATCACTGTCCCATGGCCAGCAGCCCCAGAGCTGCACGCAGAGAGCAGCTCTAGAAGAGGAGAGATGTGTTCTTTCGTGTACGCGTTAAGCGAACGTTCCAAAGTGCCTGCTCTGCGTCAGGAGGAGGTACAATGGCCTGAGGTGAACAAGACAGACACAGGGGTCTGCGTTCTGATGGGGTGACTTAATACACGAGAAACTGCAGGACCCAACGTCACGAGGACCAGGAGGAAAGTGAAGGGAATGGCGAGTGGTGGGAGAGGGGCACACATCTCACAGGAGTGTGTCAGGACGGCCTTCCTTAGGAGGCGTCACCTGAGGGGAGCCCTGAGTGATGAGAGGGGTGAACCAAAGTAAGGACAGGGGGTTGGGGGTGTCCCTGGCACGTGGTCATAATGCTAGTGACCCATCACTCCTCAAATTCAACCTGGGGGTAAGGTTCCTAGAACGGGACTTTTGTTTTATTTTTGAGGTCTTCCAACACCATCTGTCACCTTTTTGTGGCACCTTACTCTACGACCCAGTTTCCTCATCTGCAAGGGATGCAGGTAAAGCACTTCACACGGTGTCTACAGAAATCAGCACTTAATACTTCCTTGTTACATTTCATCTGGGGAATGCATGAGCAGGACTCCTGTGGGAAAATGTTCTTTTTTGATTTAACACTTATCCATCTTGATAGGTGTATCTGTTAAAACAGACTCTTCAGCTGCTGACAACAGAAATCAATTTTGGCTGTGTTAAGCCAAAAGAGAGAGGAGAAGAGGGAGAGAAAGGGCGGGGGGGAGAGGAGGAGAGAAGTTTGTTGGAAGGGTCTGCACTGGTCCACAACACCTAGGAAAGCCGTGGAATCGGACCTCCGAGAGCACAGGAACCAGGACTGGTCCCTGACCCTCCAGCGAAGAACCTGACGGGCAGGGCCAGGCTAAACCGGCATTTGTCTTCTTCTTTTCAACACTCAAGTTGCAAGGACAGGCATCACTTAGTGTAGCTTGGGTCACAGGCCCATCTACTGGCCAAGGGGCGGTGGGTAGTGTGGCTGCCAGTCCTGGTAACCCTGCCATGCAAGGGAAGGAAGTGGCAGCCCAAAGGCAGAGCAGGATTTCGGCAGGCCAAAAGGCATAAGACCGTTACAATGGGCAGGTGTGGCTCTCAGATGAATGGATGCAAACTTCTACTACCAAAGAGGGAAATTGCTCGCTTGTTTTAAATTGTAAATATAGCCCAGGGGCAGAAAATGAGAGTATGTCGTAGAAATTGGTTTTTAGCATCTTTTGCAGAGGTAGTACAGTATAATCACCAAGGGCACGGGATCTAGTTTCCAACCACTGGCATTTAACCCTAACTCCTCTGCTCGCCAGCTGTGTGAACTGATGTCACTGCACATCCTCACATCCTCGTCTAATAACTGAACCCGCCTCGTAAGGCTGCTACTAAAATTACACAAGTTAATACATCTAAAGTTCTGAGAAGCGTTCCTAATATGTATTAAGAGATTAATACATTTTAGTTATTCTTACACTAATTGATACCGTTGATATATAGTTGAAATACAATAGATAAGCTCTTGATGTTAAATTCGAAGGTGGTTCTGATGATTTCTGATGTGCAGAAATTTACAAGTGTTCTGAGGCACCAATCAATATCTTCACTTTGGTGTGGTTTTCCTTGTTCTCTAATCTTATAAACTCATTACACCTCCGGTTCTTTATCAATAGGCTCAAACGCAAAGTAAAATCTCTAGAAGAACCATTAAAAGGTAGTTCGGTGTCAGAATGTCTTCAGGAAGCATGTAGCTCTGATGGAGAGCAGAAAGCCAGGGGCATGGACATCAAACATTTCCAGTTTCAAGAAGCGCTATCGATACTGAATTGCATGTACTTTGGTCGGCTTAAAAAAGGAGATCGTAGAGTATATTTAGGCAAGTCCACCACCACCAAGTAACACAGGAAATGGAAGAAGGGAAAGCTAAGGAGGGAAAAATCCTCTCTTTCCATCCCCACCCAGTTTGCTGGGTTTTCACATCTTTGCTGGCAATACTTCGCTAAATTGCAACCTTTGCAAAATTTCTTCTTAGTCTTCTTTGCCAAACCAACATGTGCCTTGTGCTAACCTGACTTCACACTCAGGAGCAGACGGTGGCTCAAGATATGACTGCCAGTATTCCAGGGGTGGAAATCCTCATTCTTCCACTCGGAATCCTTTGTGGCACCAAATGCGAATTCAGCCCAGGACTTGTCCAGGGTCGGTGAGGAAATGAACACGCTCTGTAAAGCTGAATGTACTCGGGGAATAAAGAAACGAGCTCTGTATTGTTGCAATTCCTTCTCTCCCTCATCTCTGCCTGCATTTCCCTTTAACATGCCACTGGTCGAAGTGAATAATGATGTATTTTTGTTGTTGTTTAAGAGAAGCCCTTGAAAGCCACTGTGAGACTGGGGTCCAGAAATCTAATCTTTGTTTGATTCTGTGTTTAGTGGGGATTCAAATCCCAACTTAATTTAATCTTTTGACTTATCCTGCAGGTACTGCCTGATTATATTCCACTGCCACCGGTAATAGGATTGCAGGGACAGAATCTTGCTATTAGCACTTCGAGAAACAAAAGCAGGACAGGAAGCGTGGCTGGGATCAGTCGATGAAGCCCACCGTAAATGAATGACTACCGCCCCCAGACTCGACCCCATTGCCTCCTTTGAATGAGTGATCGCAGGGATATTTATAAAGAGTTGCAGATTCCATTCATCTCCAGAAAATCTTGAATTTCAATGATTGTGCAGAACCTAAAGCCCTTTGCTAACAGATATGCTAAAACAGCCACCTCCACTAACAGCCAGGTTCTGGTCATGATTTTTGTAGGTGATCTTGGTGATTTGCTTATGTAGTTGTTCTCCTTAGGGTCTTATGAAAGTTGGTAATTTTTTATCAACATAGAAATTATGTATAGCCTAGTAAAACGGGAAAACACTTCCACCTCTGTAATTAGGCTCTCTGGATCACAATCTTCCTGCTGGACTGCTCACCTGAGATGAGTTAGTAATCTCCCTATCACCCTATTTTCTCATCCACGCAGTGGGGACAGTGACAGTCTCTCGGAGGGCGTTTGAGGGATTACATGACATAATGCATGGAAAGCCCTCAGGAAATGTTAGCGCATAGAAATCAAACAAAAATAGTATTAGTGATTACTATTAAGGAAAAAAAAGCAAATACAGAAAAGTGAAAGAGAGAAAAGTAATCCTGCCTGTCAAAGAATCCGTCATTCTGTGGGTCCCCCTTGCTGAGCTCCTTCAGCGTCACGTGCTACGAGGGAAGTGGAGCCTAGTCTACGGGGGGCAGTGAGTAGAGTGCGAAATCAGCTGACAAGCAAACGTGTGAGAAGATTCCAAACCCAACACTGACCATGGAAACAAGGGTAGCAGATTTCCACCCAGCGCACGAACAGAGATGCAAACTATTTTAACGCTCAGTGCCACCGAGGGATGGGAAGATGCTGTAGAAACGCTGAGGAGGGGACAGTCTTCCTTCCAAGCAGCAACGATCATTGAAGCTGATTTTGGCAAGGAGGCCATTTCTCGCACTCTTACTGGGTCACTCACAGCATTTTGGGCAAGCTAGAGCATTCAGTCCAGGGCTAGCAGCCATGCACACGGCCTCAGGTGACATGCAGAACTGGTCCAGCACTAAGTGCTGCTGCATGGCCTGCCAAGTCCCCATGACCTTGGCTGCTACCTAACTCCCCTGGCGGTGCTCCCCCCGGAGCTGGATGTGGAGCTCGGAACTCCACACCTGCCAGGGAGGGGTCGCTGCAGCCTCCTGCTTCTTCGTCCCGCCAGCTCCCACTCGAATAAATACTGGGCAGGCCTGGGCATCTCACTGGAAGAGCCTAGATGACACCTTGATCTCAAGGCAGCATAGAGAAGTGAGCACTGGACCGATTCAGCAGCTCTTGGGGGAGGCAGCCTCTGCCTCAAAACGGACGGGGTACCTTAACCAAGGTTTACGGTACAGAGAAAAACAAAAAAACCAAACATATATGAACCACTGAGGAAAGCATCCTATTATTACTCGAGAGAGTATAAAGCTATTTATTCTTTATCTAAAAGCAATTTCACAATATGTTGCAAAAGGCTTAAAATCATTCATAGCCTTTGACTTTGTAATAATCCCACTCCTGATCATTTATCCAAACGAAGTTATCGGAAAAACAAATAATTATACACAAGGATGTTAACCAAAGCTTTATATATTGATCCAAAAAGTTGAAGAATGATTTCGCAATGCTAGGGCTATGATTTTAAAAACTGTTTGAATTATAGTGTTAAGGGCAAAAGCAGGCTCTATAAAAACTAACATTTACAGTGTAATTAAGAGCCAGATGCTGTTCTAAGAGCTTCACGTGAACGGTCTCACCTAATCATCACAACAATTCTATGAACTACAGATGTCAAGTGCGATTTTCAAAGGGGATTTAAGTAAATTGCCTCCAGGGAGGAAAATCGGAAGAGGAAGAGGGGTATTAGAAGTCTCTGGCTGACAGCCTAGAGTTCTTAAAGGTGGTGGGTGCATCGCTCTCGCTGTGTGTGAGCGTCTTCCCTACCTGCACCCGCCCTGCCACGGAGAGCAGGGCGCCGGTACCCGCTGCAGCCACGCCCGGACATTCCTCACCTCCCCTTGGATGCAGGCTCCTTCCATCCCTGACGCTACACAGATGATGCTTATTTGCATTTCGAGCCTCACTTCTCATGCATCACCTTCTATGAAGATTCACTAATGTTTGCTTTTTTAAAAAACAAACTATAAAATTTTAGAATAGTTTTAGGTTTACAGAAAAATCGAAAGTCCATACAGAGAGCTCCCATTTACCCCACATCCGGTTTAAGATCTTAAGTTGGTATGGTGCATTGATCGAAACTAATGAACCAATCAATAGTAATACACTATTATTAAGTAAAACCCCTATTTCACTCCGTTTTTATCAAATGTGCTTTTTCTGTTCCAGGATTCCATCTATGATGCCACATTACACTTAGTTGTCAAGTCTCCTTGGGTCCCCTTGGCTGTGATAAGCTCCCAGACTTTCCTTATTTTGATGACCTTGACCTGTACTTAAGAAGTACTGGTCAGGTATTTCATAGACTGTTTCCACCTGGGTTTGTCTGATGTTTTTCTTGTGATCAGACTAGGACTATGGATTTGGGGGATTACATCAAAGAGGTAATGTGCCACTTCCATGACCTCCTGTCGAGGGTACAAACTATCAACATGACTAAGTGTTAATACGAACCTGCATCACCTGGCCGGGGTAACGTCGGGCAGGTGTTTCTGCTATAAAGTTACTCCGTCCCATGCTGCTGAAAGGAGATGCTACGTACGCCCTACACCTAAGGAGTGGGGAGCTACAGGCTGCATCTCCTCGACACAGAGTATCTATATAAATTACCGTATTTCAGCGTGTGTAACAGGCACTTTCTTGCCCAAATTTTTGAAAGAAAAATAAGGATGCTTATTATACATAGGCAGTGCTAATTCTCTACCTATATAAATGTTTTTAATTCTTTTATTTATGCTGATGCATTAGAAGTGTAACTCTAGAAGCAATAACAATATCCATATGCAAAATAATACCCTGGAATATGATTACTGGTTTTGTAAATTAATTAATTAATTAATTAATTAAAAAATTTAAATGAAAGATTTTTTTTCCTGAAAGTTTGGGCCAAAAACATGGGTGCACACTATATGGCAAAATATGGGTATTTGGAATTCTTCCGCATGGGATATTTGTCTATTCTCCCCTATTCATTTGTTTATTCAATCATTTGTGTCACTAAGGACTCATGAATATTTATTTTATACTTCAGGCCAATACTAGTTTGTGTATTTTTTGGCTCATATTGTTTGCTCTCAAACACCAATAGCAGCAGGGAATAAAACCACTGTCCAACCTTAACCTTGTGGCACACGAAAATTGTTGAGAGTCAACACCTAGCAAATTTTACTGAACACCTACTGTGCACCCCAACAAGATGCCTTTTTGTAAGCAGGTAATAAAGCAATTGGCCATCCACTTTTTGGTTCATCATTCTTTGTTCAAGATCAAATGCCTTTGACATCATTATGGAACCGGTCTGCCTGAAGACTGGCTTCCATGACCTTCCCGTAAAGACTTCCCCACGGAGAGGATGCTAACACTTTCCTTCACTGATCTTTAGTGAGATCAAAAGCTTTCGCTAGTCTTCCATCCAGTGCGCATTCTCAGTCTACGCCATATCCATTTCTCATCCTTCACCTGTCTTCCCCTTCAGCATTGGCTCCGTTCACCTGAGTAACACGCAATTGTATTATTACACATCGCAGGACTCATTCCTCCTCCTCCTCCTCCATTTCCAAACGGAAATACCCACACCCCCACCATGGCCTTCCATCACACCTCCCACAATCCAAGGCCAGCTTCCTCGCCTCCATTCTCGGTGCTCTTCCTATTGCCCTGGAGGCTAACTGCACTGATTACCCAATTTCCGTTCTTGCCTTTTTACAGTATCCTGCCATTCTCCATCTGCATGACTGCTATCAATGGCTAGTATTTTGTGAACACTTAACTATGAGTCAGACACTGCAATGTGCACCTTCTCATTTAGTCCTAACACCAACCCTATAATGTACACACTATCATTAGCCCCATTTTACACAACAGAAGACAGGTTCTATGAGACAAAGGAACTTGACCATGAGCTTGTTGTTAGACAGTGACAAAGCCGGGATGGTTCTTATATAACAAACAAGGTACTGCTGAAACTCTCCCATCTTCCCGCTGACTTTGTTTTTCTGCCACTTGTTCACTTTGTTCTGAGCAAAACAGAAAACACGCTTCACTTAATTTTCTCCTCCACCATACCACAAACATACTAATTCCTGTTTCTCCTTCAAAAAGTCAATGTAAAATTAAAATAACCATATTAAACTTTCAATCCCTCCTGAGGGACAGACAGTGCTGGAGCCAGCAAGGAGAACAAACAAAGCTCACAAACAAAAATGTGGGTTATCCGGGGTCCCTAGGCAGCAAGTTTTAAGCCAAGCTAGCTGGGAGAAAACAGTACGTTTAATACGCACATAACGGCAAATATCTCGATAAAGGACATCCTCAGGGGCAGGAGTGTGAAAGGTCGTAAGAGGGGAGGGCTGCATCTTGGGTCCCCAGTGTAAATGCGAAATTAAGAAAAGCGACTTTGAGTCTGGCCTCAAATGCTTTTGTCCTTCCTTCCTTCCTCCCTCCCTCCCTCCCTCCTTCTTTCTCCATTCCCTTCCCTCCCTCCCTCCTTCCTTCCTTCCTTTCTCTTTTTCATGGATGAGAGAAACCTTCTAGCCGGCAAGGTAAATAGTTCATGGGTTATTTATTTTATCTCTATTCCTGGTTAAATTGAGTTCAGAATAATTAGATAACCCTGGAAAAGCTGTGACTGGTACAGCTAATTCTACCTAATGATTTTCCGGCATAGTTGCCCAGTGAAAGGGGTTATCTGTTAAAACAAGCTTTAAACTATTAATAGAGTGAAATTACAGCCTCAGCCGCTGACCCCAGGTACAGCAGCTCTGCTGGGGTGTTACGGCTCCGGGTTGGGGGGCCAAGTTGCTCACTTCCCCCAAACGATCTTTCTGTCTCACTCGAGGTTGACTCTTCCACACCAGACGTGACGGTACACTTGCTCCCCACACCTTACACTATTCGTGGCCTTAATTGAGGGACCTAAACAAACAAATTAATCACCCTGGCCCATAAAAATGACAGAATTCATATGGCAGCATTCTTCATTCTCTCCAATTTGTTTTCCTGAATTCCCCGCAGCGATTTATTTGCTGAATATGCGAGTTTTCCCCCCCTTATGAAAATTACAAATTGTTGTCAAGGTTAACGAGTTAATATTCTCATTCAATATTTATTTTATGGGGAGACAGAGGAAGCATGACTGTTCCTGTACTTCTTTCCACTGCAAAGTCTGGTTTCTTAATCAAAATGACAAGGACACTGTCCTTTGTATGATACTCGGGATCTTCGAGACTAAAAAATGAGCTTTATTAATCAACAGGCCCTGATTAATTATTATAAAGTGCGGCGCCTACATTTCTGTACATTTTAATAATTCCTGCAGAAGGCTAACAACGTCCCCCGAGACCGGGAATCTCAGGGGTTTGAATTTTTCTAAGCAATGTCACAATGAATAGTCAAGAGTAGCAGGGCCCTTTCTCTAATCCACTTTCCTTCAAACCGGCAAACGAGGGAAAACCTCCTTTTTCCTATTTCCCATCTATAATTCATCGTTAGCATACAAAGTGAAAGAGCCAAGAATCAGCGGTCTCATCAGTTTTCAAAATACCAAGGGACAACAAGAGTGATTTATCGCGGGCCGCACAATCTAGCTCCCGTACTCAGAATGTTTCCGTGGAACACGGCCTGACGGAAGTTCTTGGTAAGAGTGACCACGCAGAAGAACATGAGGAGCAAGGTCAGGGGTCTGGGAGCCTCCCGTGAGCCCTGACCCCCGACCTCTCTCTCCAGACGCCCAGCCCAAGGCCCTGCCAATGGTGGGACCGCCTCCCTCCTAGAGGCTGCAGGCAGCACATGTTTTTAAGGCCTCTCCCCAACCCCTTTAACAGGTCACCTGCAAATGGCCTGCAGTCATGGAGAGAGAGAGTCCCCGTCTTGACTGGGGTCACCTCAGCGCGCTGGGCAACTAATGGAATCACACCTGTAAGACTGGCGCATTTCCCTCCATATCAATTCGACCTCAATTTATATTTAGAGAAAGAGCTTACAAAAGAGAAGTAAAATAGCAAAGTACATATGTCTATTACATAAAAAGAAGAAGAGGGGGTATTTATATATAAATGAGTGTGTGAATGTAGAAAGGTACATGTCTTTGTATTTGTGTTTTATACATACACAGGGCGGGGCAAAAGTAGATTCACAGTGGTCAGTATGCAACACGGTTTATTTCTTGTATTTGTATTTGGTAATTGTATTATTTCCCATGTGAGCTGTACACCTACTTTTGCCCCGCCCTGTGCACGTGCACAGCGTGTGTACATGTGTATCCATAGGTACACGTACATGTGTTTTTCTAGTGTACGCCCAGCCACATTCTCTCGTTTCTTGCTCTCCAAACGGCTCTGAAATGCACCTGCACGTAAACTTGCTACACGGAGGAGAGAAGCAGCTTCCCGGTCTGAGGCTCCCTTGGGCTTTGAATGATTCTACCGCCGAGAGTTTCACCAGCTGACAGGTGGGCTGGCAGACCCGCACCTCTCACTCTCGAATCCCTCAGAGAGGGGGGCTCTGTTCTCTACACCGAATGATGGTGGGGCAGCTCGGGAGGAGGGCAGGAAGATCGGCAGGGGAACAAGAACACTTTAGTCCAGCAGTTACCAATTATCGGCCATGGTGCAGACTACGGTGAAGTGTGTTACAAGCTAATGGCTGCCAATAATGAGGTGCTGGAATTTGTAATGACCTAAAATATACTAATGCATGAGAACAGATATAAGCTTCTATCTGCCTACCTACGACCTGGGGCACCACGGCTCAAGACCGCGGCAACATGGTGTGAGATCATGGGACTATCTCTCTTTGAGCCTCAACTTATGAGGACGGACAAGTATGCCTTTGAGTAATACCCAGGTAGAGGACCTGAGACAACTGTATGGATTTTCCTTCAAACAAGAAGGGTTTGGGAGGAGCAGAGTGTTCCTGTGAAACCAAGAGACAGAAAAAGAGAAGCCATCCTGTGGTCAGAGCCAGGAGGCTGCGGCTGGAATGGGCGAGGTTGATACCCCAGGGCCAGAGGACAGCAAGGATGAGTCAGCACATGCTGCGCGAACAAAGGCAGAGACGAAAGGCCAGATTCCACACCCACGCCCACTTCAGATTCCCATGCAACCTGCCTGAACAGAAAAACCCGGAGAAAGAGGAGAACGCCCTGACTTCACGTATTTTATTTCCATCGTTTGCGATAACAGGGACTTGCATCAGTTACAATTAGGTCTAGGAGTGTATAACAAAAAATCCCAGTAACAGTGACTTAATGAAACAAGAAAACGTTTCTTGCTCATGTAAGTAAAACCTGTTGGTAGGCATGCTGGGGCTGGTATGATGGCTCCAACATGGCACCAGGAGCTCAGCCTCTTTCTCTTTCTGTTCATATACCCTTAGCATGAGGTTTCCAACGTCACGCTTTTGCTCTGGAGCCCAATATGGCTGCTAGAGCTCCAGACACTGCATCAGCATTCCAGAAAATAAAAGGGAAAGGAAGCAAGAGAAAAGCAAGGAACAGGCCGATGTCCCATTTGTAACTTCCAAGTACGGGCTTGCGCATCCATCTCATTGGCCAGGACGTCTGGCATAACTGCTGCGGGCTTCAAGGGAGGCTGTGAACCGTCACCTTTCACCGGGCTCACTGTCACTCGGCACAAAACCAGGTGCTTGTCACAAATGAAGAAAGGGAAGCATAGCTAGTAGGGAAGCAGTGGGCAGTCTGCAACTGGCAGTCTCTGCCACAAGGCTCGCAATAGAAATCAAGTTGACTTAGAGAGCATCTGAGATGTTATGTTTCTTCTTGCAAAACTGACTCTGCGGCTTGAGGTCTGAGCCAGTCTTCTACTCGATAGCATCCCTCCTTGAGCAGGAGAGGAAAGCTCGAGTCGCAGACAGAGTACACGGACTTGGGAGGAGCTCGCAGCCTTTCTTCTCCCCGGTGGAGCCCAGAGAACATCTGTTTCCATGTGCCATTTGTCATTACAGCAGGAAGGAGTTATTTTTAAGCTTTACTTGCAAATAAAACATTTTTGAGATTCCATCGAAGTCTAAATGCACCTCTAGAAGTCCTATTGGTGACTTTGTCACACAAACTAGATGTCTCCATGGAAAAAAAATAATCAAGAACACCTGGTCTGCATGTTCCAAAGAAACAGAAGAGTGAGAAATGCGATTCTACCCCATGATGTCTCTGGAAGGTGGTCCCCTCTAGGACAGTCCTTACAAGACACGGGTTGAATTCCTTCAGGGGACCCAGGCATTTCGGGGTCAGAACACGTGCGGAGGCCCAGCTCAGCGTTCTGTGGCTCTGGCTGCACACTCTCGCTGTAGAAGGTCAGTAGAAATAACATCTCAGGGCTCTGGAATCTTGGGCCTCTTCACTGTGCTGACTTTTTACCCCGTAGAAGTACAAGTTCGAATCACAGATAACAAGTAAATGAGATTACGATGTTAGCTTTCTCCAGAGATAACAGCAGTCCAGGTCATAAAACTGCCATATGGCAGATTTGGCAGTCTGTACTGAACGCTGTGGATTAATTATCACATAGACAGACTCTGGTCCCCATTTGCTAGAGCCTCGGGCCCCCTGTGGCAGGGATTGGCAACCCGGTGAAGGCGAGAGCTTGTATTATGTTTGGCAGGGACACGATGTGACCTTACTGTGGCCAGTTCTGTCATCTCTTAACATTTTGCTCATGATTAAGTTTATCATTTCAAATAAACACAAAATGTCAGGTCTCTGGGTCTACTTAACATGGAGAGCCAAAACAGACCTCTCTCTGATTTAAAAGGGTCCAGGCCAAGGGAACGATCTGATTAGCTCTTCCATCTGACTTTTATTAGAGCTATCGGATAATATACTGAGGGCAAAATCTGTGCTCCAAATGGCTGGTTGCCACGATCCAGACCCACAGGGTATCCGCCATGTTTTCCTTGACATCCCTGGGTCGCTAACTCAAAGCAGTGATTACCAGGTCGATCCCCCTGGAGTTTCACCTCCCAACCCGGTACCTACTGGCCCTGAACAAATTCTGGTTATATTTATCCCACTTCCCCATCCACTGAGGATGCCTGCCCACCCTGGTGGACTTTCTACGGCTCCAGCTCCCAGCGATTAGGACTGATCAGGGTACTCATCAGCCTCTTCCTCCTGGGGGCTTCAGTCAAGATTCCACTGTCCAGGTGCCTTGCTGCTGTCTGACACTGCACACAAGCCACTGGTTCGTTTACTCCTCAAGCATCTCTTCAACCACCGACTGGAAGGGGTGAGGGAGCAATGCTCTGTCAGCTTAGCTCTGAAGCCGTGGCTGTAGATGAGGTACAACCAGTTTAGATTTGTATGGGAAGTGCTGGAGGCTTTCAACAGCTCTCCTTCTAGCCAACCTCTGCTTTGCTTCCTGATCGCACCACACATAATTGAAGGGGTCAACATCCCGTAACTACAGACTCCAGGCAACCATGCTTTTCAACCTAGGGCAGAAACCAAAACCTCCAACTGAGTGTATTCAGCGAACACACTAAGGAGTCTGCTCTGGCCCCTAGCCACTCATCAATGCCTCAGGCAGATTCCGCCACCCTCTCTCTGCCTTTGCCCTACAGCCAAATGGGCCTTGGTGCTTTGGACGAGCTGAGGCCTGCTCTCCGTCAGAGGCTTCTTCCATGTTTCCCAGCTCAATGTTCTCTCTCTTCATTCTACTTGATCATCACTTTCCTACCAAAATTTTCTCATCATTCATTGCTCTATCCAAGTGTCCCCTTCTCAGAAGATAAACCAGGAAACCCCCTGGTGTCCCTCCTCAACCAGAAGGGGAAGCAGATAATAAACAATCGCAACAGAGATCGCAGTTGCAATTAATACATTAGTTGCGTTAAGACTTGTTAAATACCCACCGTCCTTGCTGACACGTAAGCTCCATGAAAGTCGCACCTGGGTGCTGATCAGGGACGACCTTCGGGGCCCGGCTCGGTGTCTTACACACAGCGGTGCTCATAAGCACCTGTTTATCGATACACCAGGCACTTAGACGAACTGCCGAGAGGGCGGCTCCCGAGACAGAAGACATGATTCCCGAGGGGCGAGAAGGGTAAATGGAGGGGGATAGCGCAGTGGGACGCGTGGCAGAAGATAAACACGCCACAGGTCCTGCAGTGGCTACAACGTTGACGTTAAAATATGTGGGTTTTCAATACTTTTAACACATTTCTATACCCCCCCATACACCTTCCAGGGAAGGTAAATAAAGACCAGGATTTTTTGAAAAAGCCAATTTGCAATTCACTGAACCTGTAGAGCAAATAATACCATGACCGCCAAAGAACTTCTGAGTTTTCAAGAGCCAGGCTTTGTTCAGAGGGGAAAAAAATGGTTTTATCCGAATCCCAAATATTGATGTTAGAGCTTAGAAGACGGAGTAAACACTATGGCCCGTTAATAAACTCCAAAATAGCGGCAGATCTACGACGATGTTACTGTACCATCTCATTCCCATTCATTCCAGAGGGAAATGTACATATGTGTTTACTTAGGTAAGGAAAGTCTTTAAAACATTACAATGGGTGGCAGAAGTCTGGACAGTAGTAGAACCACAGGTGGGTATCCAGAAAGAGGCTCCTGCCTTTCTTCCCTCGTGAAGAACAGCCTTGGTGGGAAAATCCGAACATGGGACAAATGCTCAGACGGCTCTGAGAAAGTCAGGAGGACTTGTCACTCACTTCCTCTGACTTGGCCCGGACGGCAAGCGTCTGCGCAGAGGTCCTCTCCCATTCGGCACAGCCCTGCAGCAACCGGGCACCAGAGGAACACGGCCTTCGAGCAGACCACCGGCAAGGCCAGAGAGGCATCTCTAGAGGCAGAGTTCCGTGGACAGTGTCACAGAACCCCGACTGGGCCAGCAGGCTGGGGGGAAAGCAGCCTGGAGCTGCTGAGCTTCCCAGGAGCAGAGGGTATACGCTGAGATGCAGACAATGAACGAAGCACGCGGGAATGCTGGACAGGTGAAGGAGGTTCCGCAACTCGAGTCCCGAACACCAGATGGAATAGCCTATCAGCCGTGGAGGCGGTGGGGCCGGAGGATGATGTCATCAGCCCTGGAAGTTTCTCTCCTGAGGCCGGAGGACTTTCTCATCGCACCTCGATGCTCCACAGACCCCAGAGCCGAGGGAGGGAGCAGGGCAGGTAGAGAACCTTGAACATCACTGACATTTAATGTGAAAGTGACAGAGGTGATGAGAGTAAGAGTTCTCAGCCATCGGTGGGAATAAGGGCCCTCCAGGTAGATGCTTATTTTAGTTGCGGGAAAATAATTTCCATTTCCACAGCCCTGAGTCTGTGGCTGTCACCATTTAAACCTGTTACAGTGCACGTCACCGTGAGAGCTGAAGACAGGCAGGACGAGGTCCGTCCAGGAGTGACGAGAGAGAAGATGTTTGCGTTGGGTCATGAAATGCAAGTGAGTGCATGCCAGCTAAAAGGCGCTGGGAAGGGAGTTCCAGGTCCAGGGAACGGCAGGTGTTCAGGGAAAGAGGCGCGGAAGGGCGTGGCCCAATCGGCAAAGAGAAAGGGGATCAGGGTAGCCGGAACCGAGGGCTTTCCAAAGGAACGAGGCTGGAAATGGGGGGGAGGCTACCCAGAGGAGGAGGGGCTTAACCCTGCAGCCTTCGAAGACGGGCGGTTTGTGAGACAGAGAATGAAGTTGTCCAAGACTTCGGGAGTGGGAGGAAGTCCCACATTTCTCCAGAGGAGAGTTTGGCTTTATCTCTTAAAGCTTAAATGCACATGTCCTTGACCAAGGAATGCTACTTCTAGGAATCTGAATCCAAAATGTTTGCTTGCCCATGTATACAAAGCTCTGCGTACCTAAAGATTGTACTTGCAATAGTGTTTAAAATAGAAAAAGAAAGTGAACAGCAGAAATGTTCCTTACTGGCAGAGGAAGTGGTGAGATATCACACAGAGGTTAAAAGGGGCACGATTCATTACTGTGCCCTGTGATGGAACAATCTCCAAGGCACAATGAAATTCCAGCTTCATCCCTTTCATAACTCACACCCTTGAACAATTTATTTCCCTTCTCTGTGCCTCCGTTTCCTTGGCATAAAATAAGGATAAAAAATAGAGTTGTCACAAGGATTAAATGAGTTAATAGGCATAAAGGGCTTAAAACAATGTCGAACGCATGGTGAACACAGTCTTGCCGCGTTACGGTTACGTGCTAAGATCCAAAAACAACTTAGAGCACGGTGCGCACCGTGCCGCCCCACGTGTGTTAGAAAGAGCCCTACACACAAGCTACGTGACTTACCTGTCCAGGACACCTTTCTGAGGGAGGCACAGGGACCTGCTGCCAGGGGACCCCGTGAGGAGTGGGAATAGAGGCGGAAGGTCGGCCGGGGAGGTGGCGGTCTCACCACCTGAAGCCTCTCGGCACTGGTTCCGACACGGAACAGATAACGTGGTCGGCGTTATTCGTGAAATGACCGGAAAGCACTTCGGGGTGGTCTGCGTAAGATGACTGCGTGAGTGGAGTATTTCGGGGGAGACCGCAGTGCCCAATACGATGAGCAGGCCGCTGCGGCCCTCTCACAGGCTCGGCGATTCCTGAATTCAGGGAAAATGACCACGCCGCCATTTCCCCTTCAGATTGCCACCTTTAAGATGGGAAAGGCCCTGATTATTATTATTGTTATTAATTATAGTCATTAAATATTATTATCAATATTATTAAATATCATCATCAGCACTATAATCTCAGCTCCATAACTTACTGGAACAGTGACATTGGCAGGTATTATAACTGCTTTGGTCTCCTTTTCTTTATTTGCACATAATAATAGTTCTTACCGCTGGGTAGCAATGAGAATTAAATGAGATAATGCGTGCAAAGCACTTTGTACAGTGCCTAGCTTATAATATGGGCTCCAAAGTGCATATTAATAACAATAATTTTATCACCAGCCTCTTCTGCTATTACCCACACTCAGGGTCATTTCTCCTACCGAGACCCTTCTCCTAAACCCCATGCAGAGTAAGAAAAGAAAAAAAAATGATTCAAAGAAAAGCTCCTGAGAAATTCCAGCTTCTTTATTAAGGACACCAGTCTCCACACCTCTAGACAAACCTGTCTGGATAATGGCCCAATGCAGACACCTGACTTACACAAACAAACAAACAAACAAAAAACCCTCCATAAAAATGGACCCACTATGTGCCAGGCAGTCTAAAGCTTGGGAACCCTGGCAAATGAACATACTCGAATAAAATGCATTTCCAACTCCAACAAATACCAGACCAAACCAAACAATAACAATAGCCTTCTCCACTCAAAAGAAAATTGAGCACATCCTTGTCTTTTGATGAGATGATATCATCAAGAAGCCATTGTTCAATGCCAATTTATAAGGATCAGCAATGCAAAGTAGAAAATTAAGTCATGGTGGGGAGGCAGGACAGGAATATAATCAACACTGACGGGTGCCGGGATTTCTTAAAAACCAACATGACAAAAACCACACAGAACTCCAGTAATGTAAAACATTCTTGTGGGCTGGCACGGAAGTGGACTGCGGGACCCACAGGGTCTGTGTTCCAACTCTAATTGCTGTTATTCTCTGGGATGTGATATCTTAATCAGAAACAATAGCTTGGCTAATTTGCGCAGGTTGGGGGGAGGCCTGCTACCTCTCCCAGATATCTGAACAGCGAGAGCAGTCCATGAGTAATGCGAGGGAATTAAGAAAGGACAATTCAGACAGTGAGATCAATTAGGGGACAGTCACACAAGCTGGGGCCCAGAAGCTTCTTCACTTGAAGTGTCCGGGACTGGAAAGGTGACACGGGGACGTCCTCTGAGAAATTATCTTCTTTTTGCAAGGCTGGATGGTCTGTTTTCTTTATCAGAAATAATACTGAATAATTGCTCGCACTCCTCACAAGGTGTCTTCCACTCGGGGGCGTAAAGAGTATTCACCTGTACCACGTGCGCATCTCCAGTCACCGTTCCAAAGCAGCTTACTGTGCTCTCCAGTGCTCGGATGTAAGAATGAAGACAGAAGTGGTCTATGGCCTCCAATATGCCAGATATAACACAGTGCATAAGACAGGTAAAATACGGGAAGGATCAGCTTTGAGAAATAATAATCCTGGCACGAAACCAGCATGTCCCCAAATGTAAATTAGATACTCCACACACACAGTGTAGCAGAGCTCTTTTTATTTAAACCTTTGGCTGGCATGGACCTTGACCAAAGAGGACAATCTTTTCTCTGAAAGGCATTTTGTTACAGGGTTTGTGTTATGCAGTTTGAATATACTTCTTCCACAAGTTTGGGAGCAAAGTCAGAATACAGGTTGACAGCAAAGGACACTGGACTGAGAGCCAGGACTCCTGACACTTCCGAGCGGGGCATCTGATTTTTTTTTTTTAATTTTGAACAGGTGGTCACTACATGTCTCTGGAGTGACATTTCCCCACTGTTTCCACTGCCAAGGGTTCCTTTCTTCCCTCCTCTTCTCTGCTATCCTGAGAGATCCATGCTTATCTGTCTCACTTCATTTACTGCATAATGAAACTACTGCCCCCACCTTGTCTTTTATTATTACTGCTATTCGCTCCTCACCAGCCAATGAGAACTTCTGATTAGGAGGTAACTATTATTACCGCACTCAAGTGAACCCGCAATTTAACGTAGTGATTTACGCTGGGTACAATGCCCATGAGTACTCTGGAATACTAAAATTGTTCTGTCCATCTTGATCCCTGTCTACCAGGAGCCCCCAGCCAGGAGCCACAAGACCCAGTGTCTAACGCCAGCGAGCAGAGCAGGGCTGAGCAAGGACAGGTGGGACAAGTGCCTTGGTCCTGTTTCAAGAGCTCGAAGACACTGCCTCTTGCCACGGCCACCCCGTGGGTGCCCCAGGATGCAAGGGTCTTCCTACTGTTAGATACCGTGACAGATCTCGTGATGTTTGCATGCTGGTCGCCCCCATTCCCATCAAATCTAAGATGCCGTCACTTAGTAAGACACAGTTTAATTTCTGAGAAGTTAAAATATAGAACTATTTCTTTTTAGAATCAATGGAATCTAATAGGTTTATTTCCTTTTAAAATACTTTCATTTGTCATTGTTTTCATGAAAACTACAATTTCCAGAATTTTAATTAATAGTAAAAGATATGACACTGAGTGTGACCTTGGGACACCGGTTTTTTGTTTTTGCTTCTTTACTTCGGCCTGGTCTGCATGCTCTCTAACATCCGTTTTAGCTCAAATATTTGATTATCTTAGTTGGTCAACAACATCGAGGTGATCATAAACAGAAACCTTGTTAAACAAAATATTCCCCAGGAAAACCTAGACCGACAGATCAAACACATCGGCTTTGAAAACACTTACACAGAACTAAGTAAGAGTTGGTTATAGCTTGAGTCATTGATGTATTATTATGATTCGCGTAAAATGGATTAAAGATTTATCTATTGTTGCATTTAATTTTATACCTTGAAACCGTGAATTCTATTTTCAGGGCTCAAGCATTTTCACAGAGCTTCACAAAATTGCGAGCATCCCCCACCCCCGCCTCCCTGGCTTATTTTCCTCATAGATGAAGTGGCTCCATGCAAAGCACTGGACCTACTTCATCCTGCAGGCGAGGACCTACTACGTGTCAGGGGACCGTGCCTGATGATCGTGTGCATCTCCTCCTCACAGAACACTTGGAAGGAGGGACCACGCACCTCTATCTTACTAAGAAGGAAACTGAGCCTCAGAGAAGTGAAAAGACTCGCCCGGAGTCACGACAGCTGCCTCTGTGCCTTCCCTGATTCCCTCTCCACCATCTCCACGCTCTCTGAGCCCTGGGAGGCCAAGCAGTACACGTTCCCACTAATGACTCTTCTTCCAGAAGCTTCGGGCTGGGTTCGGCCACAGGAAACACCACCGCACCACTGGAGGAAAGGAGGAGAGGGTGCCCTCAGGGTGCTTTCCTGCGGGCCCTCCCCCGTGTGGTCATGACACGCTGACCCGGATGGACCCTCCTGGGATAAGGCGGCCTGCCCGACCCGGCCCTCCTTCTCCCGAGTCTGGCGCCTCTCCTTCCTCTTGCCTCTTCAGGTGCAGGACCAGTACCAGCGCTCCCGTGTCGGTCGGCACCCCCAGGTCCTCCACTCCTCCTGGTGGACTCCCTCCCCCCGTCTGCGCACGGCTTTGAAAACAGTCCCTTCGCTTCACTCTCTTTAAAAATACGCATGTTGTGGGTGCGAGTCCTGGTGGCTTCAGGGACTGATCAGGGGTTCGAGTCTAGGTCCCAACGACCTAGAATGGAAAGCCCTCATCACCAAGCCACGGGGCTTCCCACAGGTCTCCTTGGAAAAAACCCGAGCATGTGATATTATAGTGGCCTGTTGGAAGGGGAGGGGCACTTTAAAACGGAGAGCCGCTTCCTGTGGCGCCACATCTTCGTTAATATCAAATACCACTTCTTGGGGAACCACCTAATACCTTTGAACTGCTCGGAGGAAAAACGCGATGCAAATCCGCGGCATTAATAGTCTATCATTTCTGCACAGCGATGAAAGTCCCACTGCCACGAGGCTACTACAGGATAAAGCCTTGTCAGCAGGAGAAAATCTTTAGGAAACAGGTTCTCCTACAGAGGAATTTACTTTGCATGAAAAGTACAGGTTTGTGGAATTCAAAAAGGTGTTAGAGGATTTCCTAATTCCAGGAGGAGCCCAAGCGTATCTGTAACGAGAGAATGGAATGTCCTGTTTCCCGGGCACAGCCAACGGTATCATTAATCACGCAGGTGGTCACCTGGAACTGTTTGGGGTACACCTCACAATTTTCTTCCAATGCACATCATAAAGTAACTTTTCTTAAGGCCCTTAATATACCCCTATTATTGTTTTTATTCATATAGTTTCTATTTATGTACTAAGTAGCTCTCCAGGAACTGTGGGTCTCAGCTTACTTTTCTGTAAAACTAATGATAATATAGTAAGAAGTAAAAGAACACTTTCCATGAGCATTCACTATACACTGGGACCGTGCTAGGCGGTTGCTATGCATTTCCTTAATGGACGGTCGTACATGTTAGCACGCTGGTCTACTTCTGTTATCCCCGAGTTACAGGTGAGAGAGCGGACCCAGTGTGCTCATGGACCGTGCCCAGGATGAGACAGTCAGCACCTGATAAAACTGAGACGTCAGTCTCCTGCAAAGCTAGCATTCTTAAGTTTTATCCAGAGGTACAAAATCGAATGCAAATTGCAACCAGACAGGCGCGCAGTGCACAGAGCCAGCTGCGCAGGCACTCAGGTTGTTTTGTAACACCCGGCAAGCCGGTGCCCCACCTACAGGGACAGACGCTGTCCCACTCCAGCTGACCGATCGCTTCCACAAAGACCGGGGTCATGGTGTAAGCACGTCTTTGGTTTCTCAAGAGAAATGGAAGTCCTGGGTTTTTATATATGAATCTCCTAACTTTTAATTGCAGGCTATCAGCCAGTAAAAATAGTTCAGATGCTCAAGCTGAGCTCTCTTGTCTGAGCCCTTCTTTCCCTTCCTCAGTAAACACGGAGACGGCTCATGTCTATGACCCTTCCAAGGTGCAACCCTTCCGAGGTGCAACCCTGCTAAGCTCTTCTCATCTACTTTTCAAAAACTCTTCATCTGAGGACATGTTTACTGATTTTAGAGAGAGGGGAAGGGAGGGAGGAAGAGAAACATCGGTTGTCTCTCACACACACCCTGACTGGGGACTGAACCCGCAACCCAGGCACCTGCCCTGACCAGGACTTGAACCTGAAGCTTTTCAGTTTATGGCATGTCGTTCCAACCAACCGAGCCACACCGGCCAGGGCGTCTCATCTACTTTCAAGTCCTGTAATACAGCCACGGGGAGGATGGCCAAACCTGTCCTCCTTTGCCAGGGACTGTCTCGATTTCTAAACTGTGGGTCCCAGGCCGCAGGAGACCCCAACCCCAGGCAAAGTGGGCCAGCTGGTCACCCGGTCGAAGCAGAGAACTGGCTCCTGGTATGTGCAAACTCCCAGAAAGTCAAATGGCCTGACCTTTGGAATGTGTCCTTTCGGGGGAAGCCTGCTTTCCTTGGAGGTGCTAACTGGCTAAAGCCTTTGTGTCTCCACTTCAAAAATTAGTCCAGCTCTGATGCCGGGGGGGGACATTCCCAGGGACAGCCCCCCAAAGCAAGTTTCCCAGGAACCCTCTAAGATGAGGAGAGAAGGGGCCCCAGAAGGCAAGTGGACAGCGTTTCCGAGAAAGCTTCTGGTTGTCCTGTGCTCCAGACTCCTGATTCAAACCCGAACGGGAGCATGCCATCCTCGGGGCCCGCACGGCGCCAGGTAAACAGCTAACGAGCAGGCTGCCAGTTCCGTTTTTATCAAGAGCCCTGGGAGACTGCACCGTGCCATTTCATAAAATATGCAGACGGGAGTGCGGGGAGAAGAGCGAAGGCTTTGAAAATGATTCACACAACCTAAAAATGATGTTGAAAAGGGGGGAATTAAATATTCACAAAGTGAGAGAAATTAAGGCATATTAACTGTTGGAATGTGGAAATGAAATGACTAGCATGCACCGAGCTGATGAGAACCACATGATTACAGATCTGTCAAAAGTTTCTAATTCTGACAGCGCCGAAGTGAAGGTGCTCGCTGGCTGGCGAGGGCAAAAAATTAGGTAGGGGACAAGGCGCTCGGTGCTGACAGATCAGAGTCGGAGGGAAGAAGACACAGCGGTGGGTGATCCACGTTAGGTTCCGTTTGGGGCTGAGGGTGAGCTCCACGCTCACAAAATGAATGCTAATTACGAGCACAAAACAGACCTGAAGCTGGCTCCGTGGTCGATGTGAACGTGGCTATTAAGTCCATAATGAGGAAGGCAGAAGGCAGCCTCGGGGCTCTCGGAGAGGCGAGCTTTTCGGTGAGGTCATCCCACCCTCCACTTTCAGGGGATGGAAAGCCAAACTGTGGCCCGTCCAAACTAGAATTAGCAGTAATTATTGTATAATATGTAATGATGGGATTTAAATGGCTAACACATTTTCTCTGCTCAGATCATTTAGACATGATTCATACAAATGATTAAATTAATAGATCTTCCTCTTTTCAGACTGCCAGGCAGCTTCAGCGAGATTTTTCAACAGAGACTGATTCCAGTGAAACCGTGTGCATAGAGAGATTTACGGAAGTTGCAGGGGGAACTGGTTCAGTGGAACAAGGGCGCACTGGGCTTCAGGGAAATTCGCGTCTCCACCTCGAGGATGGGCGCGTGGCGATTTTTTTTTTAACGTGCCGATATTTTTAAAAAGGGTTTTAGAAGTGACGATGTAAAATCAACGCTTTCAATATAAAGAGATACAACACCGAGAGTGAAACTAATACTCACCGAGAGAGAGGTGCTTTCCTCGCATCTAAAATGCAGCCTCTTTTTAAAGAAAACAATCGATACAGATAAAAATACACTTTAAAATAATAACAGGGAGGTGGTTCTGAAGAATTTAAAATTCTGCACCAATGAGAACAATTTAAAAGGTGATCGTATTCGCATGTGAGGTATTCGTGATTTCGGTGCAGCATTTAAATTTTTCAAGAGAAAATTAAGAAAAATACCTAAACTGCCAGCCAAACGAGTGTCTCCGAGCCATCTTTGATAACGCATTTCCCCGGTAACACTCTGTCTAAGCCCCGTCATCATCGCTGGATTGGAGGATGCTAATTTTTTCTTCCTCCTGCAGACGTACACGGCAGCTATTAGGGGCATGAGGAACTGCCAGAGCGCCTCTGTGTTTTCTGAGTGGAAAGTGTTCTGGTCCCATCAGCTGCGCAGCACATGAGCAAATTAACAGGCACTTGGGGAGGAGGCCTACAGTGAGGCTCAGGCATGCAATAATTAACATAGCCTTGCCACCTCCATGGCATCTTGGGAAGGAATTATTAATCATTCACAGCTGTGATCGCCTCAAAATCTCCTATTTTATGGCTTTGACACATCCATGAATAATGCCATTTACTATAATGTGCAGCATTATCAGAAAGAATATTTTTACAGTATGGCTGCTCCTCTAGAATACATTGTCAAATGAATGCTAAGCTTGGATCCTGCAGCATCGGTGAGAACCGGAATCAAATGCAATCCTAATACCACACTTGACTGAGCACCTACTATGTGCCAGAAATTCCATTCTTTGCAGAAGCTTTACAGGGACCCTGGGGAGGCCGTGCTAGTACTGTCTGCACTCAGTACGTGAATAAACAGAAGACTGAGAGGCCGGTGCCAGCCTGCCCACACTCTTCCCACAGCACAGAATTCGAAGGGAACGCAACCGACTGCTCTGACATCGTTTTCCACGATGCCCTCCCTCCCCCGGGTCTCTGAGGGGGTCGCTTTGGCAGTGAATTCGTACAGAGAATCCATTCGGGAGTTTTCTCCCCTGCTCCATCACCCTCAGCACCCTCCTTTTCCCACTTCCTATCCACGATCCCAGCGGTCCCCTCAAGGCCCTGCCCTTGCCAATGCGCCCGCCACCCTGCAATCAGACTGTTTCCCGCTATCAGCCCAGTCGCCAGCTCCCCTGCCTGAAATCAACACCTTTTTGTCACTACACTTGGGATAAAGATGGACGCCGTACTGCCTGCGCGTCTCGGGTACTCCTGATATCCTGTGCTTCCCCGCTTCCTCTCCTGAATCCCTGCTTGCAGGTGTTATAATGACCTCCAGCAAAGAGGCCACGTCGCATCTCTCCCAGCCTTCCCCCTCACCCTGCCCCAGCCCTTCTTCCTCAGGCTAAGACGCCTCTACCCGCAGCCCTGCTTGTCCCATGCTACTACCCCCGGCCCCACACCTTGGCTAGTTCCTTCTCTTCTGCCCTGGAATTTCACTTTCTCTGAGTTGACACCCTGAACTCCCTCCTCTCCCTCAGGTTCTCTAGAGCTTTCGCAACCATTCATGTTCTCCCCAGCAACGTCACAATGATAAACGAATTGTTCTCGGTGTGAGTGTTTGCATCCTAACATCTGGCCCCCACAAGAGACTTCAAGCTCCATGACACCAGAGGCTATATTCTCAGTGTCAGGCACAGTAGGTGCTTAAGGAGTACATGTTGAGAGAAGGAAGGAGCAAAGGAAACACTGCAGGAAGCATCTTCGTTTCCAGCCAGAATCCTCTCCTCCTGCACTTTGTCCACGGTCTTGCTCGGCACATCGGCATCTCCTCGCTGACTTCTGCACCATGGGGCAACAGCCAGGAGCGATTGCATCAGGAGCCCTGTTGCTCGGTCAGGAGCGGGGAGGCTGCGTGTAGGCCCATGGGGAGCCATCCGGATGCAGGAGCACCTGCTCCCCCAGGCCCCCGAAACTGCTACCACACACCTCTCTTAGGTAGTTGTAACATTGTGCTGTAATTGCTTGTTTGTGTGCAGGCTCCCCCCGCCTCATCAGACCCCAAACTCCCCAAGGCAAGGAGGTACCTGGAGAAAGGTGCATCCCAGCAGCATCCAGGACAGGCTGGAGCACAGGAGGTACCCAGGAACATCTGTTGAAAAACAGTTTCAATAGAGTGAATGACTCAATGAGTAACCCAACAAGTAATTGGTGAAACTAGTAAATTAGTGAGCTCATAATAAAATAAGGAAAAATGAATGTGAAAACAGTGATTCACCCAAGTGTTTCCTAAGGTGTGATGTCCAACCCATGCATGGTACACAAGATAAATTTAAGGAGTACATAAACTAACTTTTTAATTTTAGTCACTAAGGAACAACAAAAATGTTAGAAAAAATTAACTTGCACATTAAATCCTTTATATCATTGATACTACTTAGGGCAATTTGAGTTAAGTAAAAATGAAGCAAATATGGTACTATTACAACATGTTTTTAAATATGGCAAAAATTATGAAATTGGCATATAAATGAGGGAAGCTTGGGAACAGATGGTTTGAAAATGAACGGGGGTGGGGGGTGGGGAACCCTGAGATTTCTCAAGCTTTTCCTGTGTTCCAGGCATTGCTTTAAGCGTTTGACCTGCATTAACTTCTAGAATCTTCGTAATAGCCCTATGAATCAAAACCACCCCATTTTACAGCTGAAGGTATGGAAACAGTTATGGAAAGGCAAAATCACCCAACTTTGCACAACTGATGAGTGTTTGAACTGGAGGTCAAACCCAGCTGGAGCCTGTGGTCTTAAATGGAGCATTGGACAGACTCCACAGCCGAGCATGCAAAGCAGCAGGTGAGTGAGCAGGTGAAGGAGAGAACAGGGAGCCATGAGGAAGGGCAGCTGAGCCAAGTGCCTTCCCCGGGCGTGGCTCGGACCCTCGCCATGGCTCTGCCCCTTGCTTTTCTTCCGTCATAGTGGTGACCACTGTGGACACCCGCTCAGAGAGGAAGTCCTCCTTCTGCATGAAAACACCCCATCTTTCTCCCCCACGCAGAGGGCAGCTTGTCTCCGGGCTCTGACGGCCCACAAACCAGGCGAATGCAAGGTGGGCCCATTTGCTCCTGGACAACCCGCTCGCTGAGGACTGTTCAGGGGACCAAAATGGGAGGAGACATGCGCCAGGAGTCCGCACAGCAGCCATCGTAACCCGAGGGGCCAAGGGAAGAGGGAGACCCCATGCTTGCTCAGAAGAGAAATGTGAGTCTCTTCCAACTTTATGGTTTTTGATATAGTTTATTGATTTTGCTATTACAGTTGTCCCATTCCCCCCCTTCACTCCACCCTGCACACCCTCTCCCACCCATATTCCCCCCCTTTAGTTCACATCCATGCGTCATACTTAAAAGTTCTTTAGCTTCTACTTTTCTCATACTATTCTTTCTCTCCCCGTCTGTTTTCTACCCACCATCTATGCTACTTATTCTCTGTACCTTTTACCCCTCGCCTCCTCCCACTCCCCTGTTGCTAACCCTCCACGTGATCTCCATTTCTGTGTTTCTGTTCCTGCTCTAGCTGTTTGCTTAGTTTGCTTTTCTTTTGGTTTTAGGTGTGGTTGTTAATAATTATGAGTTTGCAGTCACTTTACATGTTTTTTATCTTCTGTTTCTTAGATAAGTCCCTTTAACATTTCATAGAAAAAAGGCTTGGTGATGAGGAACTCCTTGAACTTGACCTTATCTGAAGAAGCACTTTATATGCTCTTCCATTCTAAATGAAAGCTTTGCTGGATAGAGCAATCTTGAATGTAGGTCCTTGACTTTCATGACTTGGAATACTTCTTTCCAGCCCCTTCTTGCCTGTAAGGTCTCTTTTGAAAACTCATGGGAACTCATTTGTAGGTAACTGTCTCCTTATCTCTTGCTGCATCTAGGATTCTCTCCTTCATTTTAATCTTGGCTAATGTAATTATGATGTGCCTTGGTGTGTTTCTCTTTGGATCCAACTTCTTTGGGACTCTCTGAGCTTCCTGGACGTCCTGGAAGTCTATTTCCTTTGCCGCACTGGGGAAGTTCTCCTTTATTATTTGTTCAAATAAGTTTTCCACTTGTTGCTCTTCTTCTTCCCCTTCTGGTACCCCTATAATTCGGATGTTGGAACATTTAAAGATATCCTGGAGGTTTCTTAGCCTCTCCTCATTCTTTTGAATTCTTATTTTTTCATTCTTTTCTGTTTGGTCGTTTCTTCCTTCTGGTCCACTCCATTGATTTGTGTCCCCATTTCCTTCCCATCACTATTTGGTTCCCTGTACATTTTCCTTTATTTCATTTAGCATAGCCTTCATTTTTTTCATCTAATTTGCAACCAAAATCAACCAATTCTGTGAGCATCCTGATGACCAGTGCTTTGAACTGTGTATCTGATAGACTGGCTATCTCTTTGTCACTTAGTTGTATTATTTCTGGAGCTTTGATCTGTTCTTTCGTTTGGGCCATTTTTTTTTTTTTGTCTTGACGTGCCTGTTATGTAATGAGGGGCGGAGCCTTAGGTGTTCGCCAGGGCGGGGCAACCCAGTCGCTGGGTTATGATGCTGTAGTGGGGGCGGGGTCCAAGAGGGAATAATAGTGCTTGCTACGCTCTCTGCTGGATTTCAGTCCCTTCCATACTTTCCCCAAGCAAACTGGGCCTTTCTGGAGCTGATTCCCAGGTGGGTGGGCTTGTGTACGTTCTAGGACCCTGTGGGTCTCTCCAACAACATCTCCTGTGAGGCTGGGGGTCTCTCCCGGAACCTCAACCCCCACACGTATTTTCAATCGGTGTTTTGAGGCTTTATTGCCCTGCGCTGGGGCCCTGGGTTGTGCGGTCTGTCCCACTCCCCAGTTCTGCCTGGTTTATCTACATGCAAATGTGGGACTGCTAGGTCCAGCAGCCACCTTGTGCACCGTGCCAGGCTTCGCAATCGCCATCTCGCTGGGTCCACCCTCTGCCGCCTTGTGCTCCCGGGGTCCGCCAACCAGCCTGCCACAAATCCTCTCCATCCTGGCTGCCTGACTCCACCGCTCCTACCATCTGGATGAATGTGTCTACTTCTAACTCCTTGGTTGTCAGACTTCCATACAGTTTAATTTTCTGTGGGTTCTGATTGGCTTTTTTGTTTGTTTATTTCTAAGTTTTTGTTGTCCTTATTTTGGTTGTACAAGGAGGCACAATGTGTCTACCTATGCCTCCATCTTGGCCAAAAGTCTAGAACCTCCAACTTCATGATTTCCTTAGAAAGACTTCCCCACCAATAGGGTCATAGTGCACCTGACTATCCAAGAATCAACCAAATCTGGTGCGCTTTCCAAATCTGCCTTTTCTGCATATGCTTCCTCCACCAGAAATACCCTCCCTTTGTTCCAGTCCTAAGTGTGAATTCTGCGCAGACCCTGTCACGGCTGCGGGCCCTCTGATCACCTACCTCCTCCACGTCTTCCTTCCTCCAGGGGTCAGACGGAGGCGCCGAGAGCCCCGCCCCCACCTCAGCGCTGGTGGGAGGAGTGGGAGCCCTGATCGTGTTTAAAGTACATGGAGCTTTAATGCTCACTCCAGGGAGGGTGGGTTTTATCTTACAAGGTAGCCCACACACACACACACACTTATCCGTGCCTGCACTTTCCGCCATTTCAGTGACGCATGGTCAACCAGGGCGGGAAACACCACACACTAGAGTTGAGGAAGTCCTCAGCTTTACGTCACCTGCTGTTCTGAACGCTCACGCCCTTTTAAGATCTCACACTGTCCTGAAATCCCGCGCTGTCCTGAAATCCCGCGCTGTCCTGAAATCCCGCGCTGTCCTAAAATCCCGCGCTGTCCTGAAATCCCGCGCTGTTCTGAAATCCCGCGCTGTCCTAAAATCCCGCGTGGTCCCACTGCTGTTTGAGATGTCAGTCGTCGCTTTTGTGCAGGTAGCTACCTAGACGGGCCTGCCTCTTAGTCACGTCGTCGCCGGGTCTGTCGTGGTGTTGCAATGGTGATATTCAAGTGACCCTCGTTTTATTTCATAATGACCCCAAAGCATAAGGGTAGCGACGCGGACAATTTGGATGAGACGAAGAGAAGTCGGAAAGAGCTTCCCTTAAGTGAAAAGGAGAAGGCGCTTGACCTTTACAATCTTGTATCGCAAGAAGGGTGAGTACAGTAAAAGGCATTTTGAGAAAGGAAAACCACACTCACATAACCTATACGACTTGTATCACAGTGTGTTGTTACAATTGTTCCACTTTATTACTATTTTTGTTCATCTCTTACTGGCCAAATTTATAAATTAAAACTTGATTGGTATGTATGTATGGGGAAAAAAAACACGGTATCACAGGTGCGGTGTTACCTGCGGCTTCAGGCACCCACTGCGGCGGGGGGGCGGGGGGTCTTGAAATGGATCCCCTTCGAACGAGAGGGGTTGACTGCAGTAGGTGGACGTCAGTTGTACGTAGGAGGGCGAAAGACACATTTGCTTTCCTATCCTAAACTACATTTCACTGTCGGGTCTTTTTCCCCCAGCTGGTAGAAACATAGTGGATTCAGAGCCCCCTCTCCCTCTCCTTGAGGTCAGTCAAGTCTTAAATCCCAGAAATAGCGTTTCTGGACACGGGTTACTGTTACTTCTCTACTCGGGTGTGCGCCTTGCCTTGGTAGGTCCGCAGGTAGTCTTGGTACTGAGAGTCGCAGCCCGCACGAAAGGCCAGGCCCACCCGCCGTCGCCGCCCCTTCCAGGCGGAGTTTGGCTGGAAGGGACTTCCCGATTGTCCCCACGCGGCACCGTGCCGAGGGAAAGCTCTGGGGGCTGCCTCCGACCGACCTGCCTCTCTTCCCACAACAGTCCGGGCAGGGCTGCAGAGGACAGGAGCACGCTGAGGCACGCGCAAGAACGGGAAAACTTCTGGAATGCACACGAATCTGCCAGGGCGCTGCAACCTCTGCAAATATCAGAAACACAAAGAATCATGGGAGGAAAAAAAAAAACCTAGCCGCCCCAGGAGTTACTTACTGGCTTCAGGACCACTTCCACAGGGGCGGGCCCCAGAGCCACGCCAGCCACACTTGCAAGTGGCAGCGACACAGGGGCCCCGCGCCCTGCCTCTTAACACCCACAAATCCCGGGTCTGGGTACTGGGACCGCTCTTAGCACTGCCCTGGGAAACCCAGTCTCCATAACTATGCTTTCCAGGAAAAAAATAATCCTGCCACAGAAGCGGCGGGACCACGACTTCAGTCTTACTCTCTTAGGAACACGCCGGGTGGGTAAGGATGAGGAAGGGAGGGAGGACGTGAAGACAACCACCAGGGAATTCCTAGGATACCTGGCACCTTAGGTCTTGTTCTTAGCCTTTGAGACTCTGCACGCCCTGGGTCCCCAACTTTTGTTATGCAAGCCCTCGCCAGGGCCTTATCCACGCAGTGTGCTTTCACACACTCCGGTGCGTTACCTCCCCACCTGACAGGTGAGAAAACCAAGGTCGACGTGGATGTCATGGTCAACGTCATACAGCTACATAGGGACAGATCAAAGCGGTGTTGGTCCTAAAATTTATTCAACATGGGTTCTCCTTTTAAAAGAGGAATTCAAATTAATGATACCAAATTAGAGTTTTTAAAAAGTGAGTATTTCTTTGGGTAAAAAAATAAATGAAGACAAATTATCAATTTTAACAAACTAACAAACATCATAAAGTCTAGAAAAATAACAATTTTATTAACTGCCTCAGAGCTTTAGAATATTTTTCTTACCATTTTTGCTTCATGTGCTTTGTTTCATCATGACAAAGATTTTATAAAATTTTTTCTATAGAGAAAATAGAAAAATAACATAGTCTTTCCCTTAGCATTGATCAAAACCTTTTGTATTGTTGGTAACTTATAAATATTCATTGGAAATTTATAGCTCATTATTGGTAATCTCCTATAAATTTTTAGGATAGTTTTAAAATTCGGGAAACTTTCTTCCCAAATTTTGTGAGCTGTAGAATCTCAGGGAAATGCAAGCGTTTTGTGCAGTGACTAATTTTAAACACTCTGTAAACTAAGGGCCCCTAGTCGCCAGTTTGTCACTGGCAGCTTATTTGACGGTGTTTTCTGAGTTTTATGTTGTCTTCACCTTTTCTAGTGTTGTGTGTCTAATCAGCAAGAAGTGTCAACAGTGAGACTATGACAAATTTTAAAAGTTCCATCAAAAAAGACAAATAATGTGTAGCGCATTTATAACTGTAGGCTGCACTAGGGAGCACACCCCTGATTCAGTGCTGATGAGAATCCCATCTTCCACTTACCGGCACATAGACCTGAGGCTCGGAAGACCATCGCACAGACTGTCCCAAGCACGTTTCTCCTCTGTCGGTGGTGCGGGAACCTTCAGGCGCATTCTCGATGCAGGGCTGCCATGGGCCCATCGACACAGCAGGCATAGGGAGAGTGTGAGAAGCCACCGCTACCCCAGGACACCAGCAGCACCTGAACTACAAGCGAAAGCAACAAAGGCGCACACAAATACACCATATTAACCTCCAAATAAACCAATCCCCCATTCATACTTTCTATAGCCAGTTTCTTAAAATGCCAGTGCCACCTAACTCCAAAGGACTTAGGATGGGGGTGGGGGGTTGGAATGGGAAGAGACAGCCGTCTTAACCAATTGTGCTTACAACATTTTGCTTTCACAGGTGTTATAGATACACATCTCCATGGCAACCCGTTGGAAGGACTCCTCCCAGGGCCTATAACGTGGGAGTCTCCGAAGCACGCGTGGCCTCCAGGTACATCAGCACAGCCAGAAACCAGGACCTGGAGCTTCTAAACTCTACATCAGGGCCTCTTTCTGCGATGCCTAAGGACCTCCCCGTTCCAAGAAGTGCCTGCATAGTCTGGAGACATGTGCTTGCTTTATATTAGCCACAATTAATAATCAGAAGCAGAGACACAGCCACTTAACATATATCAACCACTCTTCTGGGAGTGAGCTGTCATCCTCCAGCCCGCTTTTCCCGAGATAGGGAAATTGATAGGTCACTAGTGTCTGTGAATAGCACTCAGAAGGTATCATATTTATTTTAGCTGCAGCTTCAAATCAGTGGCTATCTGCATTATGAAGAACATCATTCTATAAAACACATTTGGTCTTCATTTTTCCAGTGCTCCTGAAGGGAGCATATGGTGCTCTGTTTAACTCTGTATTCCACAGAGATACCTAAACCCCATGCAGCAAACGCTCCTGCTATTTTTATCAGAAAATTCATGTCCTTTGCATGCCCTGAATACTCCCCCTTTCTGCTTAGATGCTTAAAAATACCTGAGGCTACAAGACTACCCTGTTTACCATCAAATTCACGAGTCACACCCTGTAGTCACTAAGCATAACAGAAATATTATTCGCAAGGGTTTTTAACAAGCATGTGCTGATACAGCCCATGTTCTTCCGGATTTCCAACGTGAACTGTTTTGAAATGTTTTGTTTTTTATCACAACCATGCTAACATAAGCTCTCCATCTGATCTTCCGAATTATTTGTCTCATGCTAGACGCTAACTCCTACAAACTTCTCTCAGTTGCCCAGTTTTGAAGCTCTTTTTCATGGTCTGATTATTTTCCCAGATCTAAAGATTGTTTCTCCTTGCTTACGTCACCCCCCCCCCCATCAAAAGTGTCATTTAAAATACTGATTTCACTTCTTAAAAATCCCTGAGCTCTCTGCCCGCCCGCCCTCCCTCCCGGAGAGCTCCACGTGCAACGTGGCGATGGGAAGTCCAGGCCTCCACCGCAGTGATCGGTGTTGTTCGTGTTGAATCCGTAACACAGAGCTGGCGTTTAGTTGGAAGTTGCTTGCCAGTGCAGGGAAGGGAGAATGGGCTCTAAAATTTGGTCTGTGGGAGAGGCAGAGTTTCTCTAAAAGAATCGATACAGTTCTTTCTCCCAAAGCAGGCATAAACATGAAATATTAACCTGCCTTTCCTCACACATGCCAGCATTTACCAAAGAGGGCCTGTGACCAGGCAATTCTCTGTTGTCAAACATGTTCAGAGAGCATTGCATTTTAAATCCTCCTCTCTGGTTTTCATGATGCACCTTAGCATACTGAAGGCTCTAGAAGTTCTTCGTTGAAACAGAATCTATCATTTCAAAAAAATGTCCCAATGGCTCTTCATCATGTGACTCCTTTTTCCTCTAAAATCCAGAAAAACTAGCACTCGACACAGTACATTTTGGGTAATGCTGCCATATTTAATTTTTTTTCTGAGTTTTCAGTGACACGTGCTATTGATTAACAGAATTTGTGCAATGAAGAATAGTCACAATGTTTCAGATCATTTGACTAAACTTGGTTTTTTAAGATTGAGAAACACAATAGGAGATATGCTTGCCTATAATTATGTAGAAATTTTATGAAAATCTCAGAACTAAGTATCTGAATTCAGAGTCTGAATTCTGAAGATACTGAGTTGCCTTCCAGCAAAAACCCTAAATCATAATTAATGGAATTAGCTACTTACTAACAAAGCATTCATTATTCATTCATTGTTCTTTAAAAAAAAAAAAACACTCTTTTATTTACTGAGCAAATACTATGTGCAGGCACTGTTGTAGACACCGAGATACCATGGATTACTTGCTTATGGGGAGTTTGTAGCCTACTGGAAAAATAAATATTTGTAAATAATAACAAATACATATTTAATAGTAATTAATGTAAGTTCTATAGAGGAGAAGAGATTAGAGCGGTAGTTACAGGTAACAGGAGAAAATGATCCAGCTTTCAGGAGGAGGAAGATGTCAGGGAGGACTTCCTAGAGGAGGTAACATTAGTCACAGAAAGAATGATTTGGGACAGATGAGGTTGAAGGAGGAAGAAAGAATATTCCAGCCCCAAAAGGAGTATAACGGAAAAGTTACTCTGGTTCAGAGAACATGGAGGAACAAGGGAGAGAAATAGCATAAAGCTAGACGGGTAAATAGGGGAACTTCTAAGACCTGGAGAGCCCGGGAATGTACATGAAAAATTTAATTCCAAGATCAGCGCAAAGCAGTGGATTGAATGCCAGCCTACGAAACAAAGGGTCGCAGGTTTGATTCCCAGTCAAGGCACACGCCTGGGTTGCGGGCCAGGTGCCCAGTAGAGGGCATGTGGGAGGCAACCACACATTAATGTTCCTTTCCCTCTCTTCCTCCCTTCCCTTCTCTAAAAAATAAATAAAATCACTAAAAAATACATTTAAAAAAAGTTCCTCATTTGGAAAGTAAAATGGACTCTCTCCTGATCCACTACAGCATTATTTAATGCTTAAATACTTAAAAATTACACCCAAAGAAATAAGAATTAAGTTGACCAAAATAAAAGTGATAAAAGCAAGAAATCAGCTGTAAGGAGACAAGGATGAGCTGCTGCCCAGCCAAAGTCTGGACCCCACATAAATGCAGCCAGAAGACCCCCCACCTGAGCAGTGTGGGCCACAGGGTAGTCCTGGCCCCAATCCACTTGACTGTCTGTCCCGCTCTGAAATCTGCTGGTTCCAATCACAGCCAGTGACTGAGAGAAGGTGGGATCTTTATCTCTTTAGCACAATAACCTCAGAACCAGTCATCCTTATGAATAATTCTGTATTATCCCAGTCATAGTGTCTGGGTATCTGGGACTTATTTAATGAAATGGTTGGCTTTAAATATTTCTAGAAGCAGCCTTTTAAAATTCAGAGCGTATGTCTTCAAGACTAGAGGTCAGGATTTGTGATCAAGTAATGTGCCCCTGGCTTAAAGTACTGAGTGTGACCTGTGACTGGAAGAGAAATGCCCCCCACCCCGAAGTGAGGAGCTATGGAAGAAAACCCCCGCTTGAAATTATTTAGGAGGAACAATAATGCTAATAAAATTGTGTTAATTCTCCAAACTGCTCCATCTGTCCCCTTGATCTCAGCAAATGTCATTTCCAAGGTACTAGTCACCCACCGGTGCTGCGTCCCCTCTCCTCCACCCCTGGGTCCCCGGCATCGTGTCCAGGCCGTCTTTAAGTCCTGCTGAATCTTCTGAAGAAGGTAAGTCTGCCTCCCTCCCCTTCTCAGGCGCAACAAAGCCAGGATGGTTTCTGTTGCCTCTTTGCAGAGGTGATTATTCTAGATATCCTGTGGGGGTCCAGCCTTTGGGCGTCTCTGGGCCACACTGGAAGAAGAGTTTTCTCGGGCCACACTTAAATACAGTGTGACACAGTCACCCAAAAAATCTCATAGTGTTTTAAGTAAGTTTACGATTTTGTGTTGGGACCGCATTCACAGCCATCCTGAGCCTCGGGCCACAGGTTTGACACCCCTGCAAGAGATACCAGGAGAAGTGGACTTGGGACCACAGATAGTCTTCCATCAGGAAGATCCAGGCTCAGATCCAGGTTCAAGGCCCAGAGATGTCATGGCCCTTCTGTAAGCCTTGCTCTTCCCATCTACAAAACCAGCATGAAGCCAGGCCTGGGGCTGCACCCAAGCCAGCAGCTGTTAAAAACATCAGACCTGGGAGCCAGCCTGCCTGAGTTCCACTCGTGGTGTTCCTGTGTGATTTCGGAAACGTCATTAAGCCCCTACGAACTTCAGTTTCCTCATCTAGAAAACTGGACAATCATAGTAGGTTTGTTGGGAGAACACAGGGAGATGAGTCATGTAAAGTTGTTGGGACGGTGCCTGGTGCCAAGTGAGCACTCTGATTATTAGATTACGAGTATTAAAACCAGATGCCGTCCAGACAGCCCTTCAGGGGTGGCAGTCCAGTGCTGCAGGGTGACCTGCCCCTGAAGCCGCATGCCCCTCACAAAGCCACCAGCTCACCCGTCTCCGCCACATGTGCTGACACAGACACACCAGCCTCGGTCCCCTCTGAATCGCCTCCCTGGGCTCACGTTCTCCTTGCTGCACCGCAAGGCAGGCTGTTCTCACGCCTTTCCTGGTGTGACAGCTCTTTAGGTCAGGGACGGGGCCTTGTTTCGTGTGCATGTAATTGGCAATAAATATTTGATGCCAATTATTTGTTGCACAGAAAGCTGCATCCTCACCCCATTCGTTCCTCACGCGCAGGACGAGGCTGCTGCCCTGCAGGGCCTTGAGCTGCCTGCCATCCCTGCGGCAAAGTCCGGCCCCCTCCCCCGGCCTGAAGACCAGACCCCGGGGGCCACTCCACTGCAGGCGCTTGGACAGTCGGGGCCCCCGTTTCCCCAAACCAGTCCGAAGGGGGGAAACTCAACATTTTGAAATTTCTCCAGGTTCTTCTCTCTGCCATCGTAGAGTAACATGACCACATAAATAAACCTTGTGTAGCAAAGCCAGGTTTTGCTTTTTGCTCTTTTTTTTTCCCCCGGTGGGTCAGCAATATAGTGGAACCAGTATATTATAGTGTTTCAGAGCAATAATTAGACTTCCCAGACTTCAGTCCCAGACGTACTAGTAACCGCAGGCAAGTCACTGATCTCTCGTTGTTTCCTCACCTACACAATGGGTGATAATATTAATGCTTACTTCCTAAAACCGTTAATACATGTAAGTGGTTAGGATGTTGCCTGGCACATCCCCCTCACTAGTCAGCGTCCGCTGCAGGTGGTAACAGTGACGGCCATGGTAGTCTATGTAGGAGCCGAGTACGTAAGCAGGTCCGCCCGTCCCTGCACACTCAGTGAAGTTTTCCTGTTCAGTGTGTCCTTGTAAGTTCCCTCCACAGGCCATGCGTATGGGTAGTACCTGCTACATGCCAGGTGACATTCCAGGAGCTGGGGATATAGGTGTAAAAGCAGACCGGGTCTCTGTGTTTTCTGCACGGAAAAAAAAAGATTGAATAAACATATGTACAAGATAATTTGGTTTATGTTCTCCATGAGGTTCATAAGGCAGGGTTCCATGGTGAAGCACAAGTAGAGAGAGTTTTTGGTTAAGTGGTTGAGGAGGGGACATTTAAGCTGAGATCTGACTACAACAAAGGCATGATCATGCAAACATCCAGGGGACTAGGATACCAGACAGATGGGGAGGACATGAGTAATCAAGTATTTATCTGAGTCATGTCTGTCTCGTAATGCAGACCAGAGATGTAAGACAGAACAGCTTGTGGACAAAGCTAGCCTGTGGCCGGTTTGGGTAAATGAAGGGTTATGAGGACAGGCCCGTTGACTGACAGGCTGTGTCATCTGTGGCTGCATGAGGGCTACCATGGCAGAGCTGAGTCGCCGTGACGGAGACTGTACGGCCCGCAGGTCACAGGTCTGGCCCTTCCCAGAAAGAGTTTGCTGACCCCGTGTCTAGACCACATGACTCACGACTGCGTCTGCCTGCGCCCTGTGGCTTCCTTCCTTTATCTTTACTAACAGATACCAGTAACTACTTGGAGAAGGAGTCAATGCGGGATGTTTTGCGCCTGTTCCAATTCTTTAAAAATAAAACCTTTTGAAACGAGAGTTTCAGAACACAGCGTTCCTTCCGGAGGGCATTGTTGGTTCCCACCTGTACAGACAAGCAGTGACATGAAGCGGTGGCCCAGGGGACAGGTACACGTTTGATCTCACGGTATGAACTTCCTGCAAGGTACTGAGAGGGACCAAGACTGGTCGAAACACGGCAGAGGTTCTGTAGGGCGGCCCCTATCTGGCCAGGATGCAAGCACCACAGGGAAACTCGCAATGCGTACGCGGTCATTCAAAGCAGCATCCCTTCGGCGCGGCACAGGCCAGGGTTTGTCGACCTCACGCTACCAACATTTGGGACCAGAGCAGCCCTTGTTTGCGGGCCTGTCCTGGGCATCGTAGGATGCTTAGCAGCATCTCTGGTCTCTACCCACAAGAGGACAACAGCATCCAGATAAAACTATCAAAAATGTCCCTGGACATCTCCAAACAGCTCCCAGGGGTGCGGGGAGGGAGTGAAAATCACCCTCAGTTGAGAAGTAGCAGCATACCCTGAAAGCGCACCCCCTTTCCATGGGACCTTTTAGACGTTGGAAGCACATGCTCTCAAAAATGAACGTTCGGAGAGCTGTAATATTCAACAGGAAACCTTCCCATCCAAATCACCGTGGGTGGGCTTCCACACTCACCTAAGTGGGGCGTGGGTGCATTTAAAAACGGCAGGATTGATCATTCCCGGTAACGTCATGGAGATTCTTGTGTTCCTGCCAGGGGCAGACCTTGGAAAAAGTCCTTGAATCTGAGGTTGAGGCCTGTGCCATCTTAGGCGCTGTGCACGTCGCGGGGTGGGCAGCGGTGGTTAAAAACCCTCGGGCGCAGGCGCAGCCCCAGAGTGGGGGGAACCCCTACCCAGCTCGCAGATGGGGCCTGGTGAGGCATCCCGGCGTTCTCTCTGCTGCCCACGAAACCCGAACTGAAGCTGCCCGCCCGCCCGTGGCTGGCACGCCACCGGCTGTAGCCCCAGGACAGATGCGCATGGGGGTGACGCTTCCTGGAGAGAGGACCCAGGAGGCGAGCCCAGAACAAACGAGAGAGACGGGAAGGAGAGAGCGTAGCAGGCAGCCAGGTGGACTCAGGGTTTTGTGTTGGTTTTTTTGTTTGTTTGTTTGTTTTCAGCAAAAAAAGGAAACAGCATTCATATGGCCTCCTAGGGGAGGGAAATTCGGAACGGTGCCTTCTCGGCCTAACTGGCTACCAAGCCTAAAAGTTCACGGTTACTTAGGATGCTGCTGTATGTTCTCACCATTAGTGTAACTTTTGATAGGGTGCATTTTATTGTTATATTTATTAGTATATATCAAATAATTTCAGCAAGGATTTTCCTAACGAACAGGTCCTGCTTTGTAAGTTAGTCAGCATGAATGTATATTTTATATATACATGCATGTACGGGGTCCGGCACAAATAACGCCCCCCTTTTTATTACAGAATCTTTTAGTACAAAATCCTAAGCAGGTAATTCTGTAACATAACAACATCACACACAAGCACACCCTGTGGCCTTTTAGGTGAAATGTTCAAATGAAAACTATACATTATCACACTCGTGTTATGACCCTACTGACCACACTCAGGGAGGCGTTACTTCCGCCAGAGCCAGCAAGCATATACGTACACACACACACACACACACACACACACACACACACACACACAAACTTGGCTCACATTTTGCTTTTAGCTTTGAACTGTCAACTTTTTTAAATCTTCACCCAAGGATAGTTTATTGATTTTTTTAGAAAGAGAGGAAGGAGGAGAGAGAGAGAGAGAGAGAGACATCAATGTGAGACAGAAATATCGATTGGTTGCCTCCCTTACTCCCCAACCAGGGATCGAACTCACAACATTTTGGTGTACAGGACAATGCTCCAACCAACTGAGCCACCCAACAAAGGTTGAATTGTCTACTTTTAAAAACAGAGAAACTCTTCATGAACAATTTGGATGTCAGGCTTCCCTACAAAATCTGAAAAATCTGCCATGACACCCACCTTCTTGAAGGATGACAGTCTACAGGAGATGGGCCAAGTGCTTCCCATTTGCCACACTCCCCACCACTCCCCAGTACCTCACCCTTGCCAGTTGCACACATTCAGGTTAGCTGCCTGGAGCCCGCTGGCTTGTACCTGCCTGTATAGATTAATTTTATCTTTGCCTTTGGCAGCCCAAAAGTCCCCTTTCACTTTCAAATAAGCTTGCCCCCAAAAGCATTGCTTCCATAAGAATGCCTGACTAATCTTATCCAAATTTCTTCCTCTCACTACTTCCTCCCCTTGAATATATTATGCTTCATTGATGGCAGCATTACCAAAAATGTACACTGTAGAACAAATGTGTATTATGTGGAGAAAATACAAGGATACTATGATTGGATGAATTAAGGCACTTCAATAGAACACAAAGTTAAAAGTGTCTTTTCTTGAAGTACTTTTCAGAAGCAAAAAAATGCAAACATGTTCTGGGAGTTTCCAGGAGGAGCATCACCTAGATCTCCACAGAACTTTGGAGAAACTATTATCATACTTGCTTGCCTTTAAAAAAAAAATGCCTATTCATAGTCTCCACCATTTTTGCTAATTGTTTCCAACCACAGATAAGTTGCAGAAAAGGGAGACGCAGACCGCACCATGAGGGGGTGGCTTTGCACTTCACAAAGCAGAGTCATGAAAGAGTAAGACGTAACCACCACCAACACAAACACTTCTGCTTTGAAAAGAAGCCATTTCAACACCCCCAAAGCAGGACACGCAGTATTTCTGTAAAGGACTACCCGTTAAACTGAACCTCTTTGGCTTGTAAAATGTGTGCTGTATTTTTCTTACGTTCTTTATTTCACTGAAGATCTGCAAAAACTGTCACAGACGGTCGCCCATGCGCACACCTGAGCCTGGTCAGCGTTACTTAAATCTGGCAACAAGACGAACTCGAAACCACGGCAAAAAGAGCTCACGCGTGAGAGAAGAGGGGGTCGGTTAACACGGCAAGGTTTTCCCTGAACACGTGGACACAGAGGGCAGCAACAGGAGAGAAGATGAGGCTGGGGTGAAAGGGGACGCCCCCTGTCGGCGGCTCTTGCACTTGCCTTTGGCTGACCGGGTCCCTCCCCCGGACTCTCGCGGGGGAGGTTCGAGGTTCGGTGATCTTGCCCCGGCTGCAGGGGCCCCCCTGCCTGGCCTGGGGTGGATGGTTGGGAAGTGCGAAAACAAAGGAAAACAGGTGGTTTAAATTAAAAAAATGCAAAATGAAAAAAATTAACTATGCCATCTTCATTCATTCCCTGTTTTCACGTTCACTTATTGTTCGCAGAGGGATCTGGTGAGGATCCCAAAATGTGTAGTTTAAGTTCCTGCCCTCAAGGATTTATTAATCTCCTGAGGAGAAACCCATAGAAACCATAAAAAGAAAAAAAAATACTCCTCAAAATAAAAATGGATTATTTGAAGGCTCTGTATTTCATCATCTTAATCAACTGGTAAGGGTCAACTAAAAAATAAAGTAAAAGGACTTTATAAAATACACTAAAGACTTGCCTGAAGTTCCTGCCACTATAACTCAAGGAAGGGTCTGTTCTTTTCATAGGATGATTCCTAAGAGTTCAAAAATATTGGCATCCCTCTTCCAGGAAATCTCCTCTAACTCTGTCACCTGGGTTAGATGTCCTACTATGTGCCAGCAGAGTCCCTTGTACATGGATCTTTCACAGAATTAATTACTTGAGCTGCCTGAGAGAGAGACTGTTTGAACCGAGGCACTATCCTCAATACCTAGCACAATGCCTGACATCCTGTTAGAATACAATATTTGAAGGAATGGAGGAATCTTTTATCAACTGGCCCGTTTGGAAAAGAAATAACAGAAAACCTGGAAAGGACATACCCTGACACCACATGAGCAAAGTGAAGAGAGACAGCACTGTTCCTGATGCTGAAACATTGGGGACAACCTATCCCATCAGCGTGGGGACACACAAGTAAAATTCAGGGCATTTAGCAGCTTAAAAGGAATAAGCAAGGTCACCATGGACTGACGTGGGCTGGGGGCCTCTGAAAGATGTCAGAAAGAACCATGCGAACATGATGACACTTTTTATGAAAGTAGGAAGAACTCCAAGCAATCCTGTGCATTCTGGGCATCAACGACAATGGCAACAAAACCCACAATTAAATGTATTATCTGAGGGCGCATAACATAGATGCAATTTACTTAAACACAAAAATGGTGGGAAGGCCGCATTTCAAACTCCTAACCGTGGTTTCTTCCACGGGGGAAGGGGAAAAATTAACATGGGGACGAGGCCAAAGCGGCCTTCACGCTGTCCATTCCTACTGAGAAGGGGAGAACTCGAAGTACGTGTCTCCCTTGCACGTGTACACCTTGTTTCTCCTCTGCTACACTAAGCGCTGGGGCATTCGTAGACTTGAAACGTTTGCAAGTTGGGGCCCTGGTTCTGCAGAGTATCTTGGTAGGATTTGTGGATTTTTCCCCCCTTTTTTCCTTCTTCATTAAAAGCTGAGAAAAAAACATTTGTGAAGGATATTTCTCAGGCCAATCCTCCTCATTTTGGAACAATCTCATTGTTTGTCAACTGCCAGCTCTGACACTCTCTCTCACTTCCCACGGTCTGGCAGCGGAGCGGGAGTGTGGAGCCAATGCGGTCCCCCCCGCCCCCCGAAGGAGCCGCTTAGCAGTCTGCACCGCGTTTGGAGAGAACTAGTGAAATGTGCAATTTTTCTCCTCCAGTCCAAATGCCCAAGCGTGTGCGTGAAGATGCAGAGAATCTGCCTCACGGCAGAAATGTGCCACCAGCACCCTCCGAAAGAGGAATTAATTGTTGATATGTCTTGGTGTTTGATGGAAGTCTTGACAGTACAACAACAGCAAAAAATAAAACTCATCCCATAATTCCAAAGTTTGCGGTACAAAAGCAGGCAGTATGAACCCACTGTTTCATAATAATGGTGAATATTGATTGAGGGATATACAACTCAACAGCTCTATGAAGGAAGTCCTACTATTACCATACCCATTTTACAGATGAGCCCACAGAAGTTAAGTGGATTGTAGAGGGTTGTATATCTATACACAAGAGTTGTGATTCAAACCCTAGCCTTCTAGCTCCAGAGAGACTCAGTACCTTTTAACCTCAATCCGTCGTGCCTCATGTCATTATCTCTCCTACTTAGTGCTTAGCAAATAGAACATCCTCAATAAATACTTCCTGAATGGATTAATGAAAATGTTACATCTAACAGACAGTCGGTCAAAGGACATTGTGCAAAGCCAAGAGCACGGTTAACCACTCCAGGTGTATTGGCAATAAGTGGCATAACCTTATCTGGAAAGTGATCATGAGATTTTCAGCCATAAAGATATAGATTCGATCCTCGTCATCCAATTCCTCTGCTTACAAACTTGAATGAGTTTCCGAGTCTTCCTAAGCCTCAATTTTCATGTTTGTAAGAGAGGTGGGTGTGGCAGACAGGATTCTAAGACAGAGCCCAAGATTTTTGCACCCCACCCCCCGGCATTCCACTCTCCCTTTAATGCCTTCTCCTTGAGTATGGATGGAACCTCCGAATAGGATGAGATATCACTCCTGTAACCACTACAGTGAATCAACTGGAGACCGCCCTGGGTGGGCCTGACACAATCAGAGCGGCCTTTAAAAGAGGATGAAAGTCAGAGAGATGAATTCCTGCTGCTAAGAAACACCATGTTGGGAACCACCTCCAGGGGCCACTTGGCAGTGAACTGTGGGTGACCTTTAGGAGGTAAGATCCGTTTCTCACTGATGGCTAGCAAGAAAAGGGTCATTCTGCTACAAGGAAATGAGTATTCTAGCAACCAGTGAGCTTGAAAGAGAACCCAGAGGCACGCACGAGAATTACAGCCCCCACTGACACCTGGTTCCCACCTGGGGAGACCCTGAACAGAGGACCCGTGGAACCGTGAGATAAAACGTTTGCATTGATCTTAAGCTACAAAGTTTATGTTAACTTGTTATGTAGCAATAAAAAGCTAATATAGACAGTGATACATCATATAGTGACATAAAAATAAAATAGGCAAATTGCTTCACACATTGTGCTCCTAGTAAATTTTGGCCCCCTTCCTTCTTGGGAAATGTGAAGCTGCCCATTTACTTCTTGGAAGGTGAGCGTGATGGCTGGAGTTCCAGCAGCCACCTTGGCCTATGAGGACAAGAACCACACCAGAGGTGAAAAGTGAAAACATGGAGGGAGCGTGAAGCCCCTGACCGTCACAGAAAAACTCCATCGACCTGGACTGATGCATGCAAACAATACTTCCCACGACGGAGCCACTCTTTTGGAGTTTCCCTATTACTTCTAGCTCAACCCAATTCTGTTAATAGATTCTAATTAGTGAGATACATAACTCAATGTATTGACTCCCAATCAGGCTCTTACCAGCAAAAATGTTGACAGTGCTGACTTTATTTGCAGGATACCATGGACTTCCTAGAGCAGAGAAATCCTTGTGATGTATATTAAAAAAGGCGGGGGGGGGGGGTTATTCCACTTCTTGGCCAAGAATTCTAGAGAAGATAATTGAGATTTCATCTTTGATTAAAGGAGCTGTGAGTACATAATGAGAGAGAGAGAGAGAGAGAGAGAGAGAGAGAGAGGGAGGACAGAGACACATGGCGCCCCTCTGCACAGCTGGGCTCCCCAAAACCTCCGCTATACTTAAGCACAGTCCTTCCCCAACATTGTTATCTGAGGAGGAGGGTCATCAGCCAAGGAGAATCAGATTCTCTCACGAAGCCCATTTCAGTGCTACAACTGCGGGTCTCTCTCTTTCTGGAGAGATTTGCTATTTTATCATTAAAACTGCTGATCGTAACCCGCTAATGTATGAATATTGCTCACGCACACAGAATAGGAGCTAATGCGATCAAACGCAACACTAATATTAAATTACTGTAACTCATTTACCTTGCCTGCGCATTATTATCGGCCCCCCCACCCCCACCCCTTCGCAAGAGCTCGCCCGCGCACACAAAATCTATAAACTCTTCCCAGGAATACAAAAGCATCCTCTGTGATGTTGATAACAAACAGGACAGTCACTCTCGCCTGACATATTTGTTCTTTAAAAACAAATCAATGGCACAGGAATTTGGCACCTGAATACAGAACAACGGCTTGATGAGGCAAAGATTGTCTTCATTAAGGACATTAATATTCATAGGGAGTAGAAAATCTGACACAAGAGAGGACTCACTAACCTTTTCTCATATTAGATTTTTACTTCTTAACACAATTACAGTCCGGCAATGACTTAATTAATGCTGCTTTTCGTCAGCCGCCTTTAAAGACCTGTCAATTCGGTCCTGCAGAGCCTGTCAGCGAAACAGAAAGACAGTCATCTCGGTGAAAAAGACACAGGAAGAAATTCAAACACTTAATAATATTCAAAGTGCTAGGCAAAGTCACATATCAACGGGGATTAAGGCGAATTTTTGTCTCTCCCTTCCATCGTGTTTAAGCGAGTCTCGGTGACGGCGCAGTGGGACTTCACCGTGGGGTTTGGAAGGCGGGGAGACAGGTGCCTCGAAAGGCAAGGAGCAGGGTGGAAGGAAAGAACCTCCCGAACCTGAAAAAGGGGGCACAGCAACGGCCTGAAACCTAGGAGGACGTAGCCGTGGACTCGAGAAAGGACTCGAGAAAGCATACTGTCCACATACCTCTCGTTACAGATGAGACAACCAGCCAGTACCTTTGACCCAGATGTCGCCCGCTTAAGCTCTGCGGCCCAAAATACCACCTGGAGGTATTTTTTTTTTCTTAGCACGCACAGTGTTAAGAAGGATGAAAATGAAGTATTTGCCAAGATATAACATTTCAGGATGTGGGCTTTTCTTTAAAACTTAGACTATTTAGCGACCCTGCCTGCTTTGTCTCATGGCCACGACCTGCAGAACTTGGGAGCTGGTGGCCCTCCCCAGTTTCACAGCTCCACACCCCCCGCCCCCCCCCCACACACCTGGTCCGCTTCACGCCTCTTCCCTGCCACCTGCCCTTCAAGGCACGTGGGATTGACTCACGTTCCAAACTTGACCTCGACCTCTCTCCAAGCTCAACCCTAGACCGTCCCAGATGTCAACACCTGTGCCCAAACCCAGGATTATCTGTTTGAATAAACAGTGCTGGTTCAGCGCATATTTTCTTCCGGATACTTCTCAGATTAAAAAAAGAAACAAATGGCATATTCTTGTCACGTGGCTGAAATATACCTCCCAGCTCTTGGCCCGAGTCTCAGTCACAGCACTTTGGACATTTGGGGTCACACAGGTCTCTACGGCGGTGTCTGTCCTGCACACCGGGGCGGGTGGGGGGGGGGTGTTTAGCAGCCTCCCTGGGCTCTACCCAGGAGATGCCAGTAGCAACTTCCCCTCTCCCCTCAGTGTGAGGAACAAAAATGTCTCTAGACATTGCCAAGCTTCCCCTTACGGACAAAGTCACCCTCAGCTGAGAGCCATCGGCCTAACTGGTACCTTTCCGCCTTCAGCCGCAACGCCCCACCCTCTGAGAGGCCAGCCCTGATCACGCTAACTTACGTTTCTCTATTCTCTGCTGAGACACACCATTCCTTTCACACCCTGTGTCTTCTAGGGTTTTTTTTCTTCTCTTTTTTCTTTCTGTTCAGTGTCTAGATTAAAAGCAGCATGAAAATAAAGGCTACTATAAATACGATTTGAATAACTGATCAGTGCGCCACAACCCACTGTAAGGGCAATGATGCCTCCTGAGCGCTAAGTTGTTAAACTTCCTCTTGGATGGTTTTGGGGGAGAAAAGCACAAATTAACTGCTGCTACCCGGGTGGGCTCCCTGTGACTCGAGTCCCGCGCCCCCGACAAGCAAGGAGCCTTCCGTAGGACCGTGCAGCGCTCGAAGGTGTCAAAGCTGACGTCCCATGGGTCACATTCTGGACCTTGACTCCTGGGTGGAAAAGATGAACAGTCACGTAGAGGAACGACAGGGCTGTGACGCCTTTGTTTTTCCTGCCTGAGAAGCTACTGGCTGCAACTCCAGCTACGACGGAAAACCTGCAGATTTTCTTTGCTCCAGGAAGAGTGAGAGGCGCCACTTAGCCGTGCGAAGGGAGTCCCGCAGATGCCCATTCGCCCAGAGGGAAGGGTGTGGCTCCGATTTGTGCAGCGGCCCCTCCCAGCATCCTTTGCGGTCCGAGCTGGTTACTGCAGGAGAGGCTCTACATTTACAGAGGGACCGGGAGTCTGAGCCAAAGAAAAGTTCTCTGACCCCTTTCCCTTGGTGGCTCCTTCCTTGTACATCTCTTTGAATCATTGACTTATTCTCATTGAAGATCCCTTGACAGGTCCCAAAAGGGCTTGCTAGGAGAGAAGGTGTCCCTGAAGGTCTTTTGGAGAAATCTGTCCAGGGCCCCGAGTGTGAGTACGGCTAGAGAGACCTCGTACCTGCCATCCCAGCCCAGTGCACCCTTCACAGAAATCGCGGTGCCCACAGGCGAACCCAAGAGGGCTGAACCAGGAGATCCTAAGGTTGGGACACCACTCTGGTCAAAGCTAGGATCTTAGGCAGCTAAAATGACTCCCTGCGGCAGTGGACAAAGAAAGCCACATGGGCTTCATGGGACCAGTTCTCAACAGTGACACCATGTGGAAGCACCAGAAACAGCAGCAGTTTTGCCGACATGGGTTTCCAGACTTCGCGCCCTCCACTTCTCTCTCCCACTGACTTTGGAAGCAAAGGTGACTCTTTGAGGTGCATGCAGTTCCTGGGACTCAGGAACAATTCATATAGGTGTAGCAGGCAGGGTATGATGTCAGGGGAGACTGCATAAAGGACATACTAAAATTCCTATTTATGAGTGTTTACAGGGCCTCGAGCCATTAAGAGACACTAATAATGGAGGTATGGCTGTTTTTATTCCTCAAGTTGTAGAATCACATTAGACCAGCTCTGTGTTTCAGAGTCCGCAAATTGATCTGGCTCTGATGGCAGAGGCAAGAAAAACATCCGTTATAAGACCACCAGGAAGGGTAATGCAGGTTTCAGAGTTTCAGACCCAGACTTGGAAGAATATCCTGTCTTTATTGTTGGCCTTTTCTTTATGCACCACCCCACTGATCACGGGGTGCATCCCCAGGCAGGCGGGCCAGTCCTAAGTTACAGAAGCAAAAAACTAACCCCACTCCCCTTTTCTACCATCAGCCCTTAATGATGAAGGGCTACATACACAGGCTTCGACACGGCACTGGTCCAAGTTCAAGTCCGGCTCTGCCCATTTTTCAGCTGTTCCACCTGGAGCAAGTTACCCAGACCTCCGACTTTTCATCCTGGGTCGCCTTTCTTGAGAAGTTCTTATGGGCCAGTAGTAGATGTGCTTTTGAAACATCATTTCATGCCATCTGATTCTATCTACAAAGTGCAGGCACTATGTTCACGAGCAACAAAGAGAGGGTTAGCGATGGAAACAAAGTGTTCGGGTGGATGCAGTGGCCGAGCTGTTCCGTCAGGACGTGACCTCGGGCTGGGCTCCCGCCACGACACTGTGCTGCTTCTGCCGTGGGGGTCAGGGATCATCAGACGAGGGCAGGTCAGGGAGGTGAGCACTGAGCCTACTATGCAGCGCGTGGTGATCCGTCAGCAGATGCGGTCCCAAACACTGCCTCCTTCTCATGCCTTCCTCTCAACTAACAGCGAAATCTCTTTGTTCACTTATTAAACCATGACCTAATTCCGCATGCTTCTGTCTTAGGTCAAAGCCTTCCTTCGGAGACCTTCTATTTGTTCGAGAAATTATTCTTGTCGTTGCCTGAGCTCATGTTCTCTTGCCCATTCACATGTAGACAGCAAGTACAATTTTTTCATACAGTCCTAACATAAATGTCGGAGTTCCCGTCTCAATTAGATGTCTTGGGCCCGTAATAGCACCTTGTCCTCATGCTGAAAGTGAGCCTTCTTGTATAACTCCGTATATTGAACTGGCTTTGTAAATAGAACAAAAGCATATTAAGTTGACCACCGATGGCAGTTGATCTGGCCTGAAAATCTCTCCAGGGACTCAAGTCATATATTGTTATTATTAGAATCTGTGGACAAAGCCACTTGCCTTTGAAACTATCACCGGGAGAATGATACCCTGATTTTCCCACTGCGGAGCCACCTCATCCTCAGTGGGCCTGGGGCCCCAGTGTGGCGGGGCAGGTGTGAGGGCATGGCCCTCCTTCCGCTGCACCTGTGCTCAGGGGAATCTTACGCACAGGTGGTCCGGCAGATGCTCAGAGGGTGACCCACATTTGTCATGGAATGAACTCACTTATCTCGGAGGACTTTGTGTCTTTTGGGAGACACTCCTGTCATGGGGAAGACTGAGAACACCTTTCAACGAAAACCTAATTTACTTAAAGAAAAGTGTGGGTGCCCCTTCAACAGTCTTTTTGTGTACTATTCCATGGACAGGATGATGGAACAGACAATTTCAAGGCAAGGCACTTTTCTAAGACACCTGTCTGCAGATAACTGATCATGAAATACAAGTGTCTCGAACGCCCGGAAGAGGGATTACAATGCACCAGCTGCGAGAGGCTGGGGCAGAGATGGATGTTTGCTCGCCGAGTTAGGCAAATTCTCCCCTCCTGAAGAGGAACAAGAGGGGTTGTCAGAGCTAAGAAACAGGCATCTCCCTTTCGGACTCTCCTTGTCTAACCCAGCATGGGTCGGGGCAATGAGAAAGATCTTTTTCGTTCTATAAAATGGGTTCAAGGAAAGGTGAGGAGAGAAATCGATATAAATACCAGTGAGCGATTTGCTTGTTTTAGAATTAGAATGCAGGTAGAATAACCTTAAAACACAGATCTTACTACCGTTTCCATGGTCATTAATACAATGATTATAATGACATACGTGTAGATAAAGTCTCCTGTAATAACAGATATTAGGTACTGAATGCCTTCTATGGGCCAGGTAACATTCTAAGTCACTTACATATCCACCTTGTTTGATCCTGACAACCATGCAGTGCAGCAGGAGTCACTATTTGCACTTCATCGTTAGAGAAACCGGAGCCCGTTCCCTCTGACCTTAGGGCGTCTGAACTCTGAAGTGGTGCCCTTCCTCTCATTTCACACACACACGTGCACGCACGTGTGTGGCTGTAGTAACACAGTCTCGATCTGCTTGCAGCTGGTGTCTCAGACAATGCGCGGACGCAGACACAGTGGGACTGAGTGATGGTGCCCGGTGACCGTCCGCAGGGGGCTGCCCGCAACCTCCATTTAAAGACAAACCACGTGAAGCGAAACAGCAAGAGCCGAGCGCTGCGCCCACCCTTTGTGTCTTTCATGAGCCCCCTGAACCCCGAAGCGGAGGTGGTGTGGCGCGGGGCGTGTGCGGCCCTCAGCGGGACGCCTCGCACAGCACGGCCTCTAAAGCCCTCTGTGCCAGGATCCTCTTCTGAAGCCGTGGGTGGAGGCAGAGATGAAAATGAACTTTCTCTGTGGCGCCTTGTGCTAGGTCTTACATTCACTTTTAATGAACAGGTCGGATGTGGGTCTACGCGTGCGCGCCTTTCTTTAGACTTCATGTCTTCCCCTCGGCTGTCAGGAGAGGGGAAGGGGGGCGGGGGGGCAGAGCGCAGCTCCAGGTCCTGCAACGGTTCATAAATGTCTCTTTAAATAGGAAACTGTCCGCACCCTCGGTGGCCATTACGCACGGATTAAGCTCCCTACCCAAACTTCTCTCCGGGAACTGACCACTCCCCGAACTCAGGTGGGGTCTCAGTATGTTAAAAACTGAACCGTCCGCTACCCGCCCTCATCATCCACGCTCCCCTTTGCGAGATCACCTTGGCATCGGAACAATTTCTGTTTCAGACCGTCATCCGGTGCACGGCCGATTTGCTGTCGGTCCCACTGCACTGTCGGCCCTGGAGTCATGAGTGGGGCACGGGAATCATCCTCAGGACATGCTCACGTCCCCCGCCCAGGTCCTTTCACCCGAGAAGACAGCCCCACGCCTGTGTTTCCTGGCCCCTACGAACGCACCTTACCAAAAAGGAAGGCAAGCACACAGGGTTTGTTTAGAACAAATGTTTCTGAAACACAGAAAACTAGGAGGCAGGAAACTTTAAAAATCATGACAAATATGCTCACTCCCAAATAGCAATTTCAAATACCTTGGTATGTTCCTAAGTTGGCTCTGTCTGTGCATTTCTTTGTGTTGCACAGCTTTACAATATAAAATATTGTGGATTCTCCTCTTAACAGTAAAATATAGGATTTTCACATATCAATAAAAATATTCTCTAATCACCACTAAAAAAGATACACAAAGAGAACATACTTACTGAGGCCCAAACAAAATGACATAAAAAGAGAGGCTCGAATCCTACCCCCAAAACTTAGCCTTGTGTACTCCAGTTCGATCCCAGGTCAAAGAGCACTCTTTGCGTATCTAACATGTTCTGGATTGTCTGAGTAACTGGAGAATGTCCTGATTATCCCCATTTATTCTACCTGGTTGACCCTCTTTATCCATATTTTGCTTGACTGTGAGTGCCATGAAGGAAGGCGCAACCCTGTTCTGTTTTCTCTGTCTATTCGGTGCCCAGCAGGGTGCCGGGCACCGGCAGCAGCTTTGGGAAGTGTGTGTTGGACGGAAAAGCGATTTGTCCCCTGTCCTGTGGAGTCCTCGGGGTAGGACCAGGTGCCCGTCCAGTGACATTGGTATTAGGCTGGGAGGGGGGAGAGCAGAGTGCTTCACTTTGTAGTCAACACAACAAGAGGAAAGGGGATTCCTATCTCACTCAGCATTGTTGTTTTTTAATTATTCTGCCTGTTTGGATAAATAAATAATTACAGATCCTTTTGTGATTTTCAATACGTTTAATCTCTGAAAGATTAGACCCAGGCAGGGAGCCCTCATAAACATGGTAAGCATCCTCAATTGCCTTTGGGGGAATTCTAAGACCTCTTCACATTGGGTGGATGGTAATTAATACCATCCCAATAGTGCCCCGGAACACTTTATTATTCCACAAAGGAGAAGGTAGAAAGAAGCCTTAGAAAAACAGAAAACAAATTAAGTGACATCATTAAATGTTGGACACGCCACTGAACTCTCTGAGATGCTTGAAGAATGACAAAAGTTTTACGCGTAGGACTCCAGATGTGGGGAGAAGTGTGGCTCTTTCCCAGATGTATTAACCAACTATGCTTTAATTTTCCCTTTAAAAATAGGGAGAAAAACACTAGCTACCTCATACAGTTATTGTGGTGGTAAGTGAATTAATATCTTAAAGCACATAGACCATTGCCTGGCACAGAGGAAGTAGCCCAAAGTGTTGATGATCTTGCCCCTAGCAGTTTCCATATGCAAGGTCTGTCCGGGAAAATTCCAGCCAGTGTTAATATGACCGGAACGGTTTGCCTGATAACAGTGTTACCTGGCAGCCAAGGAGAGTGGACTGGAAAGTGCATCTGTGAACAATGATGACTTCACCGCACCGCCTCCACTGCAGTCGGTGGGGAGGTAGACACTGTTGAGTGAGCATGTGTACTGTGTGGTCGTCACATTCAAAATGACTGAGTGAGCAGAGCAACGAATCTGCATCAAATTTTGCACTAAGTTTGAACATTCCTCCGCAGAAAGTATTCAGATAATTCAGAAGGTCACGGCTATGGGCAACTGGTGATTGACAGCTTCATCACAACAACACACCCACTCATGCATCATGTCTTGTGTAGAGTGTTTTGGTAAAATGTCAGATCACCCAGGTGACTCAGCCCCCCTACAGCCCACATCTGACATCCTGCAACTTCTGGCTTTTCCCCAAACTAAAATCACCTTTGAAAGGGAAGAGATTTCAGACTGGTGATGAGACTCAGGAAAATATGATGGGGTAGCTGATGACAATTGGGAGAACTGTGTGAGGTCCCAAGGTGCCTACTTTGAAGGGGACTGAGGCATCATTGTCCTATGCACAATGTTTCTTGTATCTTCTGCAATAAATATCTCTATTTTTCTTATTACATGGCTGGATACCTTCTGAACAGACCTTGTACATATATATGTATATGTATATGTATATGTATATGTATATATGTATGAGTGTACATATTTTTTAATCCTCACCCAAGGATGTGTTCATTGATTTTTAGAGAAAGAGGAAGAGAGAACGAGAGAGACAGGACAGGAGGGGAGAGAGAGAGAAATACCAACGTGAGAGAGAAACATCCATTGATTGCCTCCTGTATGCTCCCCGACCAGGGATGGGACCCGCAACCCAGGTATGTGCCCCGACTAGGGATTGAATCCACCGCCTTTCTGTATGTGGGATGGTGCTCCAACCAACTGAGCCAAAAGGCCAGGGCTCCTTCTTTATATGTATGTTATTATTTCTCATAAAAGTTACGATATTCTCATTGTAGAAATTTCAATGGGGGGAAAAACAAAAAAAAAAATCACATTTAACCCTTCACCCAAAGATCTTTTACTGCTATTACAAACAAATAACTTTTTAATTACGGAAAGGTGGTGATTCCAACACGTTCACAAATCCTTTGACACTTCTTGCTTCGAAAGGTGGAACCTAATTTTCCTCACCTTGAACGGGACCCGGACTTAGTGACTCACCTCTAACAAGTAGGAAGTGGAGGGACTGATGGTGTGTGGCTTCCAAGGGACACCAAGTCATAAACGGCATTGTTACTTCTGTCCTACTCGTTTGGCTGGTCACCCTGAGCGAAGCAAGGTGCCATATTGTGAGGACACTCCAGCAGCCCGCGGAGTGGCCCACATGAGGGGGAGCTGAGAACCTCCACTGGCAACCAGAACCGACTGTGCCAGTGACGTGTGCGGCCGCCATCGAAGGGGGTTCCCCCCACACATGCCGCCCCCCGCCCACTTCTTGACTATAGTAACCTCGTGGGAGACCCGGAGCTGGACTCTCTCGGCTAAGATACTTCCTGTCCTATAAACAGTTCCTAATCTATAAAAATATGAGATGATAAATGTGTTGTTTTCAAACCACTAAATTTTGGGGTAATTTGTTACACAGCATTGGATAACTGATGCAATGACTACATCTCATCATGTATGATTTCCAGAGTTACTATTTATTTTTCCTTTGCAATGGGGCAAAGATTTTTCATACTTTTTTTTTATCATAAATTCCATACATGGCTTCAACCCTTTGAATACTTTATCTTATTATTTTAAATCTCTTTTGGGTGGTTCTCTTTCCATTTTGGGGGAACAAATTCTGTCAGTTCCGTGTGTTGACTTCTCTTGGTGGTTCACTTCTTTCTGCGGGCTTGTCATTTCTGAGTCTGGACTCTCTCGGAAGTCACTGCAGGAGGCTCCTGAGCTCCTGGACCCACCCCTGTGGGCGGGTTCACGGGTGCCTCTGGGGGCTTAACGGCACTCATCAGTTTGGATGAGTTCGTGCAAACTTCCGGTTTCCGGGTCTCCTATCCAACCGTCAGTGGACTCCACGTCCGCGCTCCCCACCAGCTGGGATGCACACTTCTCACGGTCGGCTCTCTCCACCCGTGACACTGGGAGAGTAATGTTTCCTTGAAGTGACCTCGGAAGGTGGGGGAGTTTCTTGAGTTTTCCTTGCACGGATTGGTGGCTCCTGACTGTATCCACGAAGCTTGTTTCCAGGTCCTGGCACCCTACGAATGTGAGGCCCCGTCTCCCATCCCCCCAACATTGAACCCCAGCACCAGACTCTTTCCTAGACCAGTGAGACGTTCCTCTTGGGTCCCTGCTGTAGCCTTGAATAAACACTTTGCTTGAGATGCGTAAGGATTTCCTTTCTCGCTTCCAAGCTTAGCTATGTATTTAAAATGTATAATTTCCCAGCATTTCTATATTAATGTGGGACAAGGAGAAGGCTTCCAGAATCTTCTCTGTCTGTAATATTTTTGTGTAATTATATTCATGCTGGCTGCCTGATTTTTTATTTTGTCCACTTAATGTTATAGTCAAAAATATTAAAGTTTCCCAGGTTTATTAGAACTCTTTGTAAATGGAATTTTGATGGCTACAAAACATCCCATCAGACGGATGTACCCTAATCTGCTTACTAGTCCCCCTTCGTTGGACACTGAATTCTTCACTACACTCTTACAGAACGGGAACTCCTTTTGCTCCTTGTATTGTTCAGGGAGAAGAGAGATGGTTCAGCACTTTATTTTTAGAACACATATTTAGAACTGAGGGTGTGAGCAGGTGAAATGACGCATCTGTGGTCGTCACGGAGTCAGTCAGAGGCAGACTAAGGACACAGGCAGGGTGGCTCCACTCTCAGGCCAGCCCTTTTAACAGTGACACTGACTCGCACCGTCACTAAAAAGGGGCTTGGAGACCGTGTAATTCCAACCACATTCTCCACGACCCAGGTCTGCACATGACAACCACCAGGAGATGGCTTCCCTCCACACCAGGTTGTCCTGAGCGTGCTGGCAGGCAGGACTGGCCAGTGCACACGCATCACCAAGAGCTTATGGAAAAAACGACAGGTAGACACGGTATCTGAGGACCTCTGTAGTTTGAGCGTCAGAATATTGCTGAAGCCCCGAGGCCCTCCCAACACACCAACACATACAATTTCACTCCGTGTTGTCTGAACAAACCCTCCTCAAACTATCTTGGTTTCCTTCTTGCTGATGCATTTCAAAGTCCCACAACTATAGAGCTTCTCCCCTTGTAAAGTCTGGCATCTCAGAACATCACACTCTCTGAGATAACCGCGTTTAATTCTATTGACTCACTACTTTTTATTTAAGCCAAACAGAAAATAGCCCCAAACACGAGCGCTTGCTTGGAGAGCCTCTCTACAAGTTCTATTCCCCCTGCCCAATACCATTTCACTCTCTTACTCGACACCTCATGAGCAACACTACCCAGAACACAGCACGTTTTACTGACACGCTGATATCAAAGTTCATGTCAGATACTCTTGATTTTCAGCCTCAGTGCCCTGCGAATGAGAGGCAGCGCCTTACGTCATGAAGAGTGGTTCACTGTCCAATCTCACATACAATAAGCTACCTCTTGTCCAAGGTGTTTGTGCAACACCACGGTGCCTTGCCTCCTTCTTTTGCTAAAATGCATGCCTTCGCCTAGGCCCGGGCCGCCCCGAGGCGCAGCTTAGCAGCTGCCACACAGTGTGCGTGGGGCTCCGAAGGACACGGCGAGCATGGGTGGGCCATTTCCACAGTGAACAGCTGCTGGTTTGCTGTGGAGAAGAGAGGCCTTGGGGTTAGAAGGGACGGAACTGCTCAGCCTTTAATGTTTTTGCAAAATTATCTTGTTGACAAGTGCAGCATTATAAATTTGAATCCATTAGCTAAAAGGATCCATAAATATTTGAATAATGGCCTTTTTAGAGTTTTACCAGTCTATCAAACTTGTCACATGTCCACTTTTTACATTTTCCCGACGGCTGGAAAGAAAAGGGCTGAACTAAATCTTATGGGAGGTTTCTAGATAGGGGTGCTTTATCCCTGCTTTCAGAGTGAAAAAATGCTTTGCCAAGTGGAAGTTGATCAGCAGAACCTGCTGGTACGTGCTGGTGGTGGCGGAGGATGCGCTGTCCACTACAATGTGCCCCCGGTCCCATGTAGTGGCATCTGGCCAGCGAGGGCTTCGTGTCCTGGCCTTGCAACCAGGAACGGCCAGATGATAAGTTCTGGCCAATCAAATGTAAGCAGATGTGACATGAGTTGCATCCAGTCCAGAGAGGGGTTTTATGGAGCCCGTATGTCTTTTCCTTCCTCTCTCTCTCTCTCTCTCTCTCTCTCTCTCTCTCTCCTCTCTCTCTCTCATTCCTAGCTAGAAAATGAGGACTCTGAGGCAGTGCTTGACAGAACCTTAAGGTAGCAGCTTGGAATCCGAACCACTCTCCGGGTCGAGCAAGCACCAGCAAACCCTGACCACCAGCATCTGTCCATTGCATGCGTGAAAATGCATGCTACGGAGTCCCACCACGGAAGTTTTGAAGTTGGTTCCAGCAGCCAGCACTACTCCAACTAATAAAGTGACCTGCTGTAAATTAAAATAGCAAGACTATTGATTTGTTTCCTAATTTGGAGTTCCAGATTTCTTTGTCATTGTTTTCAAGAGATCTCCTAAATACTGCAGTGGTGAGCCCTGAGTATGTTCCCCGAAGGTGCACGTGGCCTGGGGTTTCTGTGAGGATGTGAGTCTCATGAGACCGATGAGGGGGTCACCGGGGCACCGGGGCAAAGACTCAGGGAGAGGTTTAGTATATCAAGCTGCCACCTGCTTGTCTGACTTCTAGAGAACCAGCACTCTGCCCTCCTGTCAGAGAGCTCAGCATCACACGGCCCCCTTGGTGGCATTTATGATAGGTCATTACGGCATTCCTTCCCGTAATTTCCAGGCTTGCTTACGTCTACCACTAGATTAAGCAGTCACAGAAGAACCTCATCTCAGAGTCCCTCCCAAACCATCACCATCTTCAGGGGGAAAATACTTCAATGTTTGCCCCTCTGCTTGTGGGGCTGTGTGAATGGTGAACATTTAAGGAGCTTTTACCATGTGCCGAGTACTGTGCTCGATGCTCCGTCAACCTCACCCCTGCTAGCCCTTACAACCACCTGTAGGATTCGCATCTTTATCTCCAGGACACCGAGAATTGGAGGGGTTAACCAACTTGCCAAAGGCTACACGGTGGTAAATAGTGAAACATGGATTTCAACTCAAATCTGCCTTATTCCAAATCCATGTGCTACAGGACCCTCATACATAACGTTATGAGTGTCCACGTGAAAAACTGATTTGATAACTCAGGGTTTCCCAACCTTGGCTTATTGAACTTTGAGGCCAAATAATTCTTTATTGTGGGGCCGTCTTGTGCGCTATGGGATGTCGAGCAACATCCCTGGCCTCCACATCCCGGGTGCCAATAGCAATGCCCGCCCCTGTCGTGACAACCCAAAGTGTCTCCAGTCATAATCGTCAAATGTCCCCGAGGGACAATGTCACCCTCCGTTGAGAGCCAGCATCATAAGCTGAAATTAGAAATAGAGTTTTATCTCCTACAGAGCTGATGCAGAGACTTCTTTTTGAATGAAAATTTTGTAAGTGATCATGTCCATCCTTGCCCTGGCTGCCCAGAAGCTCAAAGAAAAAGCAAATTTCAATGGTAGCAAATAGGTATTCCCAAAGCCATGAGCAATTTCCATTATCATTCCCTAATTCTTGATCTATTCTGCCTTTTCCTCTGCTTTCTTTATTTCTCTTCTTATTTGTCTCTACCATAGTATGTCATTCTCTTTGAAGTCATTTGAAATGCCTCACAGAAGATCCAAGGTATTAATACAAAAACATTTTTACACTGGTTTTGAGATCAACTTGCTTAATTATTTGATCAACATTGAATCTTTCTAGGAATGGTATTCCTGTTTTCTTTTTAAATCTTTTCAATAATTCTAATATTAAAAATTCCAAGCTGGATTCAGAAACTGAACTTTATTGACATTTCCTATTTCCCAGAATCATATTTTGAAATGGATTCAAGCAAAATAGAATAACAGAATTAAAAAAAATTAGAAAAGCTTTGCAAATAGGTGTTTTCTTTTCTTCTTCGAGTTTTCCCACTGCAAATGCTGGAAATTATTATTCCATTAAAATATTTTTGTTACTAAGTTTATAAGGAGAATTTGTTATGATAAAGTGAATACCTTTCTAAGATGCTTTTCTAAGATTTTTTCCACCCCTCCTGCTCTAAATTGATGCTCAAAGACATATTCTGCTATTTGAGAGACTCCACTTTTAGAGTCTACCACATGTTTTCACAAATGAATTTTCCAGTCTGTCAATTACTGGGGAGATAAAAATTGGGTCCAGAACAAAGGATGACTCAGAGGCTCATTTGGAAATTTGGGATTTCTGGTTCTGCTTTGACAGATTTAGAAGAAGAGGGAAAACATTTCCTGCAAATACCATCGCTGGGACGGCTTCTCTCTCTCTCTCATTTCCCCACCAAACAGAAATCTACACTGTGCCTTGAGTTGAACCCTGGAGAAATTATCGATATTCACACATCTGGCACAAGTCTGTTGGAAGGAAAAAAAACAACATTATGCCATCTGTATTTCTCCCATCGTTTCATAGCGAGCTCCAGTCTCTTACAGTCCTCTCGTCACGCGATCTTGTAAATAGAAAGTTATATTGCTTCTTGGCTTGTTTGAGGACACTGCTCATCATAAAAGGGGGGTGAGGAGATGATGTCACTGCCAGGAAAAAAAAAAAGCTCCCCTTTCCCAATCCCCCACCTTCCCTGGAGTATGGAGGAGCCAAATTTCATCAAGTTTGGCACCGTTGTAGGAATTAACATGACTGAAATGTATGCCAGATTTCAAAACAATTTCTAACAGTTTCTGTGAGACCGTGTAAGCAACTGAAAATTGACATGTTGTGTTGTGCCCGAGTCAGCCAACTGCTGTCACTGCATAATTAGATTTTCCTGCATGAGAGGAGAGTTGCCTTTAAAAAATTATGAAATAAGGCAGAAGCTAATATAAAGTATAAGTGGGTCCGTCCCTTGCAAAGAGGTAGCCTTCCGCCGCAGAATGACTTTGGACACACGCAGACACATGCGTGCCCCAGGAGAGGCCAACGGCTTTGGCTTGCGGTGCTTCACACGAATGAAATGCTCTTTGCAAAGGGAAGGGGGCTCGTGGCGCAGGCCAGATGGAAGTGGGCCCACTTGGCTGCTTAAGGAATGGCTGACACCCAGAACCAAGAACAGATTTGGAGCTAATGAACGTGCAGTTACTTCCTTCTGACACGGGATAATAGATGCGGCAGAGTATGCTGGGTGCCCCCAATATTTATTCTCCCCTTTGTCAACAGTGACGATAGTTTTTGTTCAGCCCAAGGCCACCCAGCTAAAGAGTACATTCCCCAGGCAATCTTGCATTTCAGTGGAACCATATAACTGGGCTCTGGCCAATGAGACGGGAACAGAGTGAACATTTCCAAACTCCATGTCACGTCCTTCAGAGGGAAGGTGGGTTCCCTCCCTTTTCTCCCTCCTTGTCTTCTTGAGGGCAGATATGGCAGAACAATAAGGTGAAAAGAGCCACATCCCTGCTACTTTGAGCCACCATACTGATCTTGGATGTCTTATGGAATATTCCATAAGAGAGAGGCCAGTTACTGTTTTGATTAAAGCCATTGTAACTCTGGATCTGATATAATAGCAGCCTTTTCTGTATCGTAACCAATACTACACACTTGGAAATGACCTTCAGAGTTTATCAGAGCCAGGCACTTACAGGCAGAAGAGTGTTTATACACCAGGACTTGTGTATCTTTGTCTCCCAATCATTGTCTTCAAAGTGGATTCCTTTCCCCAAAGATCTTATCTTTATGAAAGGCAAAATATGACTCAAACCATTCCTTCATTCCTTTATGATCAGGTTATTACAATTATTTGCATTTTACAAATGAAGAAAATATAGCTCAGAGAGGTGAAGTAACTTGCCCCAAATTACTTGGCAAATAATTACAGTTTTTTTTTTTACATAACATGCTCAAGTGGAGTAAGTTCATTGCAAACAGTTTGTTAAATGACTGCATCATCGAAATAAAGCAGCAGAGAAAAGGCTAGAACTCAGATCTGATTTCAAAGCCAGTGATTTTAAGTGCTACACAATCTTTGCTATCTAATTATGTTTTAAATTAGGCTTCTTCGAGTTGGATTTGTGAGTAAAATTTTCAGTGTGCTACTAAGAAAATTTAATTAAAAAATTAAATTAAAAAAATAAATCTGACATCAAGATTTTTTTTCTCTGCGGCCAGTCACAGAAAGCATGAACTCAAACTGGCTGAATTATTAGTGGGGCCCTATTGGCTCATGTCAGTGAAAAGCCCACTGGAAAAGCAGTTGTGTCCTGGCTCGGTCCCGAGGCTGGAGCGATGCCCCCAAAACACGAAACTTGCCATCGCTCAGCGCAACTCCAAGTTGGCTTTACTCCCGGGTTCCATATGATGTCAAGGTGGCGGCCAGCCTCACCAGGCCTGTATCTCCCCCTGGTTCATTCCAACAGAAAGAAGCCCTCATTTACGGTTAGTTTATGGGCCCGGCTGTCGACTAACAACTACAGGGTCCAGGGCTCGGACTGGCCCAGGTTCCCAATCACCTTTTAAATCCCACCCAGGCCACAGACTGTAAGAGGCTATGAAACACCGTTCTGAAGAGGCCAACTACAGCCTTTCCCAAAGGAACAATGGATATGGGAGAGGCAACAATAACAAACGCGTGTTGAAAAGCTCCTTCTGTACTCAGAGCTGCCTCGTCAGAGACATCTGCACTTATGTTTTCTACTTCCCTCCCAACTTCGCCCTGTTGTTAGTTCTCCACAGTATCCTTTACTGATTTCCAGTCCTTTACACATTGCACAAACACACAAACACCAACAGTGCGCGCGCACACACACACACACCCCACTCATTCCTCAGCCTATTGCTGTTCTCCTTTCCCTAAAGAGCACGTATCTCCTGGAGGCAGCCGGCACTCTGGAGGGATAACACGGTGCTGGACGCTGATCACCAGGATTTGTAGCCCAGGTCTGCCAAAAACTGTAGAACCTGGAGAAAGTCAACCTTGGAAAAAGCCTTGATATTCTCATCTGAAAATGCAATCACAGTCACCGTTGCTTCAGAGAGTTCCTGCAAGGATCCGCTGAAGGATGCATACGACACACTGAGCACAGGTCCAAACTCGCCATACCGGCTAACCAGTACAGGTAATGGACCATGGGGCCTCTGCCCCTTAGTCCTCCTGTCCCTAGAGAGCCTAATTTGTCTCAACAGTCTGTCCTGAACTGCCCTTACTTGAACCTCCATAGTACTTAACAAATGGACACAGTGTTCACTGGCTCTGGGGCATACGCCATCTGCGTGGGTCCCCTGCATTTCCAAGCGTCAAACCCCTGTGCCAGAGGTTGTCCCCAGTCACGTGCTGAGCGTCTCACCCCTTTTTGGAATGCCTTCGCGGTCAATATGGAGCCACATGGACGAGGGTCCGAGTCCCAGCTTTGCCACTTCCTATCTGTGATCGTGGACAAATTATTTAACGTGCATGAACTTCAGTTCTTTCCTGTACAAGATACACTTGATGTCACACATACACAAGGCAATATAAATACAGTACGATAGTGTGGTTCTAGACACATAGTAGATGCTTAATGATGGCAGCCATTCTTTTATATTACATGTATTTTTAACCTGTTTTAATGCTTCAATTTTTCACATTAATTATCCTGAGAAGTGACTGTAAGATGAGTTTAATTGATCTGAAGTCCCACCTTTCCTACGCATTATTGGGTCAATCCCAACACATATTTTGCAAATACCATTAGTCTCAGTGGTCACATCAAAGCAGAAGGCACACTCCGCTTTTGACTGAGCAAATTTCAGCAGTCAAGTTCAGAGCCAGGAGAGTGACAGGTAACTGAGGAAGATTGAGTTCCTATTATGAACTGAAAATGCACTGGACATAAATTCGGTCTCACATCTCATTTGCTCTCCCAACAACCCTGAATAACAAACCACCACTAACACACAACGGTTTCAAACAACAACAGTGTAGTATTTTCGCAGTTTGGTGGTTTGGCTGAAGTTTCTTTGGTGGCTTTGTTTGGGCTGATCCGTGTAACTGCGCTCAGCTACATGGGCAGATGTGCTGTCACATTCAAAATGGCCTCACTCATGTGTCCGCAGGTGCTGCAGGCCATCAGCTGGAGCAGCTTGGTTCTCTTCCGTGCGCTCACGCATGTAAGCCAGACTGGCCCTCTTTCAGCATGGTGGTCTCAGGGCAGAGTTCCAGGGGGGCAGTCTGTCAATAATGGGCCAGTGCTTAGCAAGCCTCCGCTTGCACAGCTCACCCCACTGAACAGCAACACTCCATTGGCTAAATCCAGCCACATGTCCAAGGCCAGAGTTAATGTGGACAGTGACTTTGACGCTGTCTCTTTTTTTTCCAAATTATTTTATTTATTTATTTTTAGAGAGAGGGGAAGGGAGGGAGAAAGAGGAAGAGAAACACTGATGTGTGGTTGCCTCTCAAGTGCTCCCTACTGGGGACCTGGCCTGCAACCTAGGCATGTGCCCTGATTGGGACTTGAACTGACAACCCTTTGGTTTGCAGTCTGGCACTCAATCCACTGAACCACACCAGCCAGGGTTAGATGCTGTCTCTTAGTGACCAAGCATTTGTGGCTATTTGTAATCTGTCACAGAGAATCTCGACAAGGTAACATTTGGCAACCAAATGGCAGAGTTAAGAATCAAATTCAGGTCTGAATGCCCCTATACTCCCAACAGACCACAATGTCTCAGAATAGCCCAAGAATGATGATTTTTCCATAATCCCTTAGATTTACGCTTTTCTTCTTACAGCACATATTAGAATCTCTACCACATAACTGTCATCATATCTAGCTCTTGGGTAGAGCAGTGTGCAGACAACCAAAGACTCTGCCTTTAGAAAGCTAAGAACATGTAATAACGTAAGATTAATGGGATGAGGACAAATGAAGGAGAGAGAAAGTTCAGATTGATTGGTCAGGAAAAGTCTCTATTAGGAAGCCTGAAATAAAAATGGGGAGATAGAGGTACCCATGGGACATGTCCAGGAAATGTAAAATCCCCAAAGCAGAAAAGAAACTTAGTTTTGGAAGGACAGAATAAGTCAGTGTGGCTAGCACAGAGAGAGCAAGGACTCTGCATAGGAAGCATTGTGAATTGTGGAAAGCAACTAGAGCTTATGGGATCTCAGAGGCCATAGAAAGGGGATTGGATTTTACTTGAATTGAAACAGGAAGCAATTGGAGCATCCTGAGCAAGTGGATGACGTAATCTAGTCTACATCTCATCTGGGTGGTACTCGATAAGACACCATCGTGCTAGCTGCTTGCTCTGCAGTGTGTAGATTACAGAGCAGCTAGCAGGGAAGGGGGGCTCAGCTGGAAGGTTGCTTGGGGGCGGTGGCAATGGGCATGGAGGGAAGAGGAGGCTCCATCTGATGCTTTGGGATGAAGGTTTATAATAAGGCTTCTTGATGGACTTCTCCTGGGATGGAGGTTAGTAAAGACAGAATACTACCAATAAGAGTGAGAATATCAGCAAACACCACTCACAGGCCACACAGGGTGAGTCTCTTCCATTAAGAAACTAAATGTCTTAGAGCAACAAGTATAAAGGACACGTGGACAAAAACTATGGGGGGTGGAAATGGGAGGGAGGTGGGGAGGGCTGGGGCGGTGGGCTGGGGTGGGAGTAAAAGACAGAAAACTGTACAAGAACAACAATTAAAATTAAAAAATATTTTAAAAAAGAAACTAAATGTCTTTGTTTTGCAACAGCATGAATAGGAGTCTTTTTGTTATTTTCAAACTTGTACAGGTGTGGTAGGTGAAAAGGACAAAAGCTTTAAAGCTGAGCAAAGAGGAACAGGAAGTCGGAAAAGCAGACTTTCTGGTTCCTGAGAATGCTTTATATCCACTATTCCCAACCATGGTCTCTGATTAGAAACAGAGGCATTCACCCGTAGACCAGAAGCTAACCGAGTCTAAGAAGGAGAAAAGGCGAGATGAACAGTATGCCAGTGTTCACAGGGACACTTCGTGGATGACCCATCCAAAGAAAAGACAGTGCAGTAGTCCTGGAAACAGTGTGATTTCTCCATAACACTGAGACGCGTTGGCTTTTCCCTAATCTACTTCCCAGTTCCCGTATCTCCCCAGACCTCTATTCTGTCCTTTTCTAATTCACAAAGTCTCAAGTTGTCCTTGGCACTCATGCGAACAGAGCGAATACCCATCCCTGTAAATGTACCTCTTAGCCTCAGAATACCTAAACCAACCCCCGTGACTCAGGAGGCGACCGCGCCTTGTCGAGGCAGAAGGCCCAGATCGCCATTCTGTCGAATACATTACATCCTGAGACTTAATTCCCTGTTGTCTGCGTATTTTTTTCCTGCGTAAAGTTCCCCCAAACAATAAATCATCTTCCTGTCTTGCCCATCACGCATGGGGCTCATTACTTCACACATCATAATTATAATCAACGAACAAAACTCAAGAAAAAAACCTGAACAATGAAATGGTCCTTTTTTCCTTAACATCGGTGCAACTTTGAATAATTAAAGCTTGTAATAATATAGATGGGTGCTCTGGATAATTTCCATGCAGCTCTTTCAAATGTTGCAGACATTCTTAACAGGTCCAACTGCCTAAGGAAGAGAAGGGGGAAAAAAAAAAGCTCTTTTTGCCTTTAAGACTTTGAAGTCTGATTTTTTTAAGTGCACAGATAACTTTAATACCTAAATTGAAAAATGAGATGAATATCCGTAGGGAAAAAGGAGCTGATTGCTGCCTCCCTGAAGTTCATCAAATGTTGTCACATATTTCTCTAACATTTTTGACTTGGTTAAGTGCAAATTTAGGTGAGCGCACTCTTTTTCCCAGGGTTCACGGCAAGAGAACGAGACTATGTGTTTTATGATTAACGAGTGAAGCTCTATAGACTCGGCGATCTTCCGCACACTGTGCTGCCTGGAGGCGGAGGACTGGACAGAGCGACCTCGCACGCCCGTCGTGTCGTGACGTGGGTGTCGCGGAGCTGGGAGCACCCACTTCGCCCTCCTTCTTAGGTATGCTAGGTACAATCACTTAAAATCCCCGCTCTGAGAATTTACCTCCTCACAGTAGCGCACATTCCCTCCCTAACTGTGGAGAGGAATTAAGAATTCAGCAAACGGGTGAATGTCAATAAAGCGCACCTTCAGTCTCATCAGCTCAGGTACTGTACCTGTTGGAACAGCGATGAGTTGCGATTCACACGATACCTGAAACTCTGCAGCACATGTGAACCCCAATTCTTTCTCAGCGTGTGATTTTTGACAGTAGTGTCTAGCGCAATGATCCCAGACCACATCCCCTGGACAACCTCCCCTGTTATTTCATGGTTATCACAGTGGCCGCTTCACGTGGCTCGTGGTCATTGGGGAAAAGTGGCAGTGGCTCTCTCAGGCCGTGACAAAACCAGCCTAGACTGGGAAGCTTTGGAAAGGTTGACCCTAAATAATCAGGCTGCCTCCGAGAGGGCCATATATGAAAGGTACGAACGTCAGAAAAACAAACAAACAAAAAAATGTGAACATCTTACTCCATATACAATATTCCCCGCCCGGGCTGCTGTGGCTCAGTTGATTGCAGCAGCATCCCGATTCACTAAGAAGCTGCAGTTCGACTCCCCATCAGGGCACATGCTGGGTTTGTGGGTTCCGTCCCTGGTCCGGGCACGTGTGAGAGGCAACAAATAGATCTCTCTCTCTCATTCATCAGTGTCTCTCTCTCCATTCCTCTCTCTCTAAAAAACAATGAAAAAAAAATGTCCTCGGGTGAGGATAAAAAAAATTCCCTAAATCTTTGTTTCCTATTAGATAGGTGGGCTTGAGTATGAAGTTTATTTACTTTGCACCTGAGTTAACTTACCTGTTGGATTACGGGGTTGTAGTAAGGATCCAGTGAGTTAATACCTGCACAATGCTCGCAGCCGTGTTTGGTAAGTGTTAAGTATTAGTGTTGCGGGGGCTGTTGTAATTATTATTTGTTCATTTAATGAACGTTTATTCAGCCTTCCTGATTCAGCTATTTCAGCTCTCCTCTTGAATCCTGATTATAAAAAGTTCTAAACGTAAGTTGAATACTGGTTGGATATGTGATCATATTAAGCAATTATTATTAATTACCTAAGCTGTGATAATGCTTATTTTTAAGAGCCCTTATCTTTTAAAGATGCATGCTGAAATAGTTACAGATGAAATGATAACATGCCTGGGATTTTCTTCAAAATAATCTTGGGTGGGTGGAAACTTGGATAAAGTAAGGTGGACGAAGAGTTGAAGACCGCAAAGGTGGGACATAGGCTTATGGCAATATTCTGCTTTCAGTGGATTTACAATTTCTTAATTATACAAATAAACTAAAGGTGAATAATTCTCTCTGTGTCAGAAGAAGCTCTTATACCAGTATTTCTTCTCTTTCTCCTAAATTGAAAACTGTGGTCATTTCTTTTGTCATCTGTGAGCAGATACATTTCTTTGGACAATATAGGTGTCCAATTATTACTTACTAGATTATATATTAGTGTTTGTGAATCCTTTGTATAAGACATTCATAGGTCATAACATATACTTTTGGTGGTTAATTTATCAGTCAACAGTGTTATTGCATGTATTCTGTAGTAAATGTAACACTAATAATTATATTAATAATAGCTAATAAGTGGTGTTTTCTTCCTCACCACTATGAATGCTAATTTATGTGGCATTATCTCGATTAATTCTTGCAGAACTTTACGATGTAAGGCACATGTTACAAAACACCATGGCGATGTCATTGTCACCATGAAAACTGAACTTGAGTGAGGTGAAGTACTTTGCCCTTGGCCACGCCGCAGGGCCAAGGCTGCACCCATGTCAAGCGGACTTCAAAACCTTAACCTCCACATCTGGCCCTTTTCCTTATGGACCAGGTAGAGTGGGTGACTCAAAATAAGAGGAAACCATGATCCCTTTTCACAAGAAGCATCACAGAGGCCTGATATTAAGTCAAATGGCTGCGGAGAGAACGGGCGGAAGCGGAAAAGTTTCCCTGGACACACCGAGACGAGCACTGGGGAGGGCGGCCGAGCTCAGTCAAGCAAGAGAGCGGCAAGTCGGGGCCGGAGAACACGACAACCAACGGCCCAGAGCAAAGATTCCTAACCGGAGGGCCCAGCCAGACTTTTGGCTTGGTCTACATAAGCTTTAAAATATTTCGAAGGACTTGCCAACATTCGAAACTCATAAAACACCACATATAAATCTGCGTTTCTGGTTTTTAAAAGAAATCGGAAGGTTTGCCAACGCTGGGGTCATGTCTCCACGCAGTCATTAGAAGTTCTGAGGCTGGAGACAGGTTTGCTGAATGCCACGTTTCAGGACATAGCACAGAACCTGCATTTAAGGGAGAAGGTGCTAGAATCAGAAATGCTCTTTAAGTCTGGGTCCAAATAATGAGGTCCTAGCCATTTCAGAGGCAAAGGGAATAGAAAGAATGGAGGGGAATCTACAAGTAGAAGTGGCAACAGGACCTGGTGACAGAATGACTTTAGGAGTAAAGTCACGTGATGTATACAATGTCATGACTGGTTTTCGGTTATTTAACCCCCCCAGACTACAAGGTTGTGGGAGGGACCTTTGCTGCATCAGGCTCATTAGAAACCAGGGAAGCTACTGATTTTGTGGTGGGTTCCATTGGGAGATGGTGACACGAGACATCAGCACAGAACACTACTCAAAATAAACAACAATGTAGTTTCCGCACTGATGTCTTGTCAATATGTAGACATAAGGAAACAGGGTATCCTTATGTCAAGGAACAGGTATCTTGTCAACCCTAGAAATAAGGGACCAGGCAGGACACGCAGACGGTGGAAAAGCGTTCCGTTCTATACTGACTGCTTCCAAGACACAAGCCCAGGAGACAGCCGTCCCTCCGTGGAGGAATTTGACAGGGAGGTCACAGCAAAGCGATCGATAAGGAGTAGTGGATGCTCATGACCAGTGTCCACCTGACGAAATCAAAGCAAAGGAATGATGATGTGTCCCAGGGAAAGTTCGTGAAAGCATCACGTCTTGAACCACATCAGGAAGGAAGAGTAGTTGGAGCCCAAGAACGCGGAAGCAAAAGAGCAAACTTTGTACCGCTTCAACCAATATTTGATGAGTGCCTACTAAGGAAACACACAGCGCTGCTCTCCGTTGCTTTATCCTCCCTCGGAGCACGCGGCAATGCCAGACACGGCATGATGCCTTGTGCGTGTGCTTCCTTGCCTGACTCCTGTCTCCCTCTACTTCATCCCTTTAGTTTACCAGGGTGTCTTCAAAGCTTGGAACAGTAAGTTCTCAGTAAATGTCATTGGAAAGTGTCCATCCTTACTGGGCCCTGAAGCCCAGGTGGCAGAGCACGGAGCAGCTCGAGTCCACACCACTAGGGCAGCGCGGAGCTCAGACCCGGGCATGTCCCCAGAAGTAAGAGCTATCGTAACACCCCTGCCTCGCAGAAGCAGACACAAGAAGGTCGACTCTCCTGCCCATTTGTTAAATAGATTGTTCTCAAAGACACACCATCCAAAGCAAAAGGGATGACGGCATTGCTGCATTTCTTACTCCTCTCTCCAGCCAACACACATCTTCTACGAGGAAAAAAGTGCCACAGGCGGTTCAGTCATCCCTGCTGCCACCTACGTGGGGGCGGGGAGCAATGAGACAGATGAGAGTGTCGATGTCATTCGTGAGCTGTGCGGGATCATCTCCGCCTTGGAGGAATTAATTTAAGGCACCGGATGAGATTTTCAAGTGTGTGCGCATGTGCACCTGTGCCCGTGTTCGGGGACAGCGCATTGCAAACCCGTGGAGAGCTGCTACGCACCTCACCTCTGCCCACCAGACGGGACAGCGGGGCGAACGCCAGAACCCACCTCCTCCCAGCGCTTCCGTGGCAAAGCAGCGAGAAATTGTCAGTGAGGCTGACTTCTCAATAGGGGGAAAAAGGACCTAAATTAGACTTCTATAAAAAGAATACCACATATTTATTTCCACAATAACACCCGGGAAAAAACGTTAGTCAAGAAGCAAGCAATTGGGTGAATAAATAAGCCTGTCTTTGTTCTCATCAATTAAGTTATTACATCAGTTGGAAAACCAGTGAATTATAATACAGATGTTTAATGAAACACTGCTGAGCCTATAAGTCAAACTCCTATTTTGTGGTGTGATTTTGGCTGCATAGTTTTGTGTGTGTTAAACCGTATTTATTAGCTGATACCCATTATTATTTTGAGCAAGGTATAATTCAGTTGTCAGGCTCCATCGCAGGCAAGGAGATTTAATCAGTAAGAGCCGCTTTGCTACTGAGTATAAAACAATGTGGGCTTCACGAAGCAATCAAGGCAGTGTGGGAAAAAATGGGATTAATTAGTATTGTAGAAGAACAGGCAGCATGCTCATTAAAACCTTGTGAGGTGGCTCTTGATAAACTGCCACTTGATAGGACCCCATTAATGTGACAAGGCAAAGACTTCATTTCCAAATCCTTTCTGATTGTATCTCGCTTTGAAGTTACCTGGAATGACCCTCCTTGGCGTTCGGAATACAAAGATCACGATGACTGCCCTGGCTCCAGAATCACCTGGACCCAGGATGCCAGGCGTAGATGGGGAGGCTTCAAAGACAACTTTTTTTTGAACTCGCAGTCAAACACGAATCAATAGCTGTAAATGAGGCTGCACCAGGGGTGGCGGTTTTGCATTCGCACTCGGCAGGTCGGGCAGAAACTAATTTGACAATTGGCAACCCACCTTAATGAAGGCCACAGACAAATCCCCTGTCTGTTTGTTTACGCAAGGCTCCTGGTGTTTGGAAATGTAGGGGCCGAGGAAGACAGCGGGGACCTCGGAGAGCAGCGGGGGTTCTACCGGAGGGAAAGGAGGAGAAAGGCAGGAACTCAGAGAGGCAGGAACCTGCTCCAGCCGGTCAGCACGGCTCAGTGCCCTGTGACTAATTCTTGGGGCTTCCAAAATCCCTCTCTTAGTTCCTAAAATGCATAGTTATTTTTTGTTTTGTTTTGTTTTGTTTTCACAGTGAAAGCATCTGCACATGAAAAAAAGCCCAGCGAGAACAATCTGTTTTGCTTAAGGAATATTTTTTGAAGTGCTTTAGACTGGGTTTCCTCTTTGGGCATCCAGTTTGATTGCCTTTCAAACTTGCAACCTTTTGGGTTGTGTCTTCAAGCAGAAGTCATTTTGCAGCAGGGAGGGGCGGCTCTCAAGTTACCATCTGCGGAAATGCCTTCTGAACAGTTCACCAGGTTCACAGTTTCCTAGAAAGATCTTCTCTAACCCTGGTGGCTTTAGAGACCACAGTTTGTAAGGCACCTCTACAGAGAACAGGTATTTGCCAGGTGTATTTCTAGGACGGAAAAGGCCATTCGAAAACCTCAAAGTCCCTTTCCTCCGCCCCACAATTACATATATGTATTTGTTAAAGCTCACCAGCATATTAACAGAACGCTTTCTACCATGAAGCTCAAGTCCTCTGCTCACAATTATAGGTTGTTTGCAATTGAACTTGGGTAATTCCACTGTAATCTGCAGATTCAAGGCAGAAATCAGACTCCCTGAGCAGGTTAGAGAGGATTAAGTATATGGCTTCATCAGGTGATGTGTTGCAATACTAATAATTTAAACCCTAACATCTCATTGTTGTGATTCAAGCTGCGTGATGTAATGCAATATGACTGCCATTGAATTAAGAGAAAATGGAATTCATCTCTCAAAATTTCACACAAAATAAAGGCACAGAGACAGACAAAAGCAAAGGGAGAAAGACAGACGGATAAACACCTCTACTATTTTTTTTCCTGTTCCGAGCAAGCCTGCTAGATATTACACAGCCTCAGCTCATTTATACAGCGAGCCTCGCCATCATACTTATTCCTAGGTAAGGAGAAGCACTGAGTATGTTCCTGTTCTGCTTCTTTTATTTTAGCAAGTGAATTGAATACAGGTAATATGCTGGGAGCGAAGGTGAGAGTGTTACCATTTATGCATAAAACAGTAATAGGAAATTTTCTGCCCCTCTTAGCTCGATAAGACCCTCCCGCAAAGACCCCCGAACTCCTTCAGGTAGTAGCCACCCACCTACTTGATTTATAATCCTACGGTGGCGGAAGAGGTTAGCGGGGTAATTTAAATCACTAGACTTCCCTAATGAACTAGGGCCGGAGAGAAAGCACTTTACATTGTAAAGGCTCCATTTCACCTTCCTTATGTCCCACATACTTTATCTCCGAATCCGTACATTATTTATATAAAAAGGGAAATGGTTCTCTCGGAGGAAAATGAGTGAGCCAAGGGTCTGTGCTGTTCGAGGCGCCCCTACCATTCACGGCCACTCAGATTCCCTCGCTCAGGGCCACAGCACTAGGGTCGTGCTGGATTTAGCAAAGAAAAATACAGTATGCCCAGTTCCGTTGGCATGACATCATAGCAAATAGTGCAATATTTTGGACCTATTTATATTAAGCGTTCTCTGTTGCCCATCTGAAATTCAAACTGAACTGGGCATCCTGTATTTTCCGGGAGATGCTGAACTGAAAGTGAGGGGGCGGGGTGGAAAGGAGGTACGCTTGGACCACGGAGGGCATTATAGGAAATGTCAGGAGAAAACGCTCCACAAAGCTTGGGAAAACTGACCATTATGTGGAAGCCTTCTGGGGTCCGTGCTTCCCAGCGGGGCATTTCTATTCAGCAGATTACTACAGGCTTCAGTGAACTTTGAAATAAACTGTTGGTCACTTTTTCCCACATGGGTAAGCAAGTTTTAAATGATGCTCCCTTCGTGTTAACCACAAAGAGACTTTTCTACTGCTGCACTTCGTATAAAGGAAATATACACGGGTTCTCAAACCTAGGAATTCCTGGCACCTTCCCACCGCCACCAACATCAAATATCTTCCTCTGCCTCCATAGACTGCAGTTTCAAAAACAGGCACTTTGTACTATGTCCAAGGGAATTGAAAACTGGCATTCAAACAAATACACGTGCACACACACACCCACAGCAGCACTATTCATAACAACCGTAAGGCAGACACAACCAAAGGGTCCATCAACGGACGGATGGGGAATGGAATCATGGGCTATACTTACAATGCAACATTATCCAGCCATTAAAAGGAATGAAAGGTGGAGGCACGTTATAACAGGGATGGACCTTGAAAACATTATGCTAAAAGAAGCCAGACACAAAAGGTCATGTGCTGTGTGATTCTATTCATATGAAACATTCAGAATAGGTAAATCTAGAGAAATACACAGCAGATGAGTCGTTGCCCACAGCCAGGGAGGAGGGGTAGGGAGCTGAGGGCATAGATGTGGCTGCTAATGGGCACCAGTCTCTTGCTGGGGTGATAATGTTTTGGGATGAAATTGGCCCAGCACTGTCAGTGCGTTAAATGTCACTAAATTGCTCGCTTTAAAATGGTTAATGTTACGTTATGTCAACGACGCCTCAATAAATACAAATCAGTAAATGGTCAGACAAAAAAATCACTGATCTTAATGAGCAAATGGGGTTTGCTGCCTTTGGACTCCTTTTGAATTTATTACCAACTACAGGAAGACGGTGCCATTTTCCATAAAGCTTACCAATGGAGAGACATTTCCGTGTAAGAAATTAACTCAACTACTATGAACTGAGACCCTCAGGAAAAAGTCACAGGTGGCTAGGCGGAGCCCTTGGGTAAGTTAGAAAAAGTTGTCCCATTGGCGGCTGCTAGATGAGCTGAGCCCCACTTCCCACCCAAGCGGGGCACCTCCCCGCAGCCCCAGCCTTCGCTCGCATCGGCAGCGCCCGTGCCAACGGGAGTCCACGTGCTCTCCGGCCTCGGAATGAATCTCAAGTGACTTCTAAGCCAGCACAACATAACGTACTTCAGCGCGGGTGCTCAAGAGCCAGGCGCGTGGGGCCCCTTATCAGCTGTGTGACCAGAGGAAACTCTTTAAACCCTGTGACCTCAGCTTCCTTATATTTCAAACAGAAATAATAGTATCTGTCTCCCAAAGTGATTAGGGAGGGGGTGGAGAGGTTAAATCTGTTGAAAGCTGTAAGCACAGTATCTGACAGCCACCGGCACGGCTAGAATACAAGACCGGCAGTCTAAAATGACGAGGGCAATACGGGACAACCGGGTCCTTTCACGTGTCTGCTGGGAGTGTCGCCCTGCACCCTGTCGCGGCTGCGGAAAACCATTCAGCAGTTGGTTGTAAAGTTAAACCCACCTACGTTATGATTCAGCAATTCTACCCCTTGGCCTTTACCCCAAAGAAATTGCAGCTTCTGTTTCTAAAAAGACTTGTGCAAGAATGTGCCTTGCAGCTTATTCATCCCAGAAAAAATAAATGGAAGCAACCCAAGGATCCATCAGTAGCACACTGGATATGCATATTGTGTGTTCACATAATAGACTAATACTCAGCAGCACAAAGGAATGAACTACTGATACACAGACGGACACCAGTGAATTCCAAAAACATTATGCTCAGCAAAAGAATCCACCCAGTTCCTGAAGGGGACGTGCTACATGATTCTATTATTAGTGAACTTCAGAAACAGGCAAACTAATTTACGGGACTAGAAATCCGAGTAGCCTTTGCCTCTGGGGGACAGAGCATGAGGGAACTTTCTAGAGTGATGGTGGTCAAAAGGGTTTGGAAAGGGTTTTCTGTAAAGGGCCAGACAGTAAATACTTTAGCTCTTGAGATCCACAGAGAATCTTTGTTGTATATTCTTCTTTGTTTGTTTGTTTTTAATAACCCTTTAAAAATGTTATAACCTGTTAGCTCGCAGACCACCCACAAACAGCCCACAGGCTGAATTTGGCCCAGGGGCTGTAGTCCGTCCGGGTCCATTTCTGCAAAGGGTGTCGGTCACACGGGCACGTGCATTTGTCAGAACCCACTGGACAATTCGCTGAAGACCTGTGCATTTTACTTTATGGAAGCATTTCTTAATATAAGATAGAACAGTGCCAGGTAGTTGAGTTAATACTCAAACATTATCTTATTCTGGCTTCGCATAAATGATATACTTACTTCGTTTTAATTATAACAAAGAAATGATCCTTCTTTCACATTGCATAACAGATTCAAACACTCTATTTAAGGGCTTCATTATAATTCCCTCACTCCCTACCACCACCTACACACACATTTCCATTCCCCTTCCTGCCAGGAGCATTTGATTGTCTAGGGCCACATCTCAAACCTGGGAACACCCCGATGCGGAGAACGTGTTCTCAGACCTCTCAGGGTCTTTGAACTGCAGTCAGAGAAACAGGCATCTGTACAGACCAAACCGCCCCTCTCACCTGGTGCCAGGTGGTCGCTAGCCCCTCTTCCTCAGACCACCTTGCCTTTGATGAGTGAACCGCCCACCTTTCTTCCCAACTGGAGTCCTCACCAGCGCCAGCATTGAGAAGAGAGTGTTTTTTAAGGAGAATTCCTTGTACCGAAGAGCTATCAGATAAGAATTGGCAGCGTTTCCAAAGGAGAAGACCCTCTATCAGGAGTATTTTTGTGTACATTCCTACTTACTCACGCACGTGTTGGCATCGCTTTTTGCCCACAAAGAAGACAGCTCTGTGTAGAACCAGCGGTCAGGCCTGCCGAGCAAAGCAGCGTGGGAGCGCATCACAAGGCGGGTCCCGCACGCAGTGGAGAGTTCCTGGCTGTTTCCAGCAGGAGAAGCCCTGATATTGGTGGCGACAGGAAGTGGCGGTGCTTTGCCAATGGAACCATAGTAGGACACTGGAGTGTGGCTACCACAGACAAAATTAATAAACTCTCCCCTAAAATTCCCATTTCGGAGTGTCCCAGAACGTAAGCTGAGACTGCGGTGGGTCTACTATTTCTAGCTAAATTTGCTTCCATGATAAAATTATCCATTTCTCTTTTGCCCACCCTCTCTCTTTCTTACTCATTCAATTACATATAAGATATATACATACACATGCATACACATAAATAGATAACTGGAATGAAGAAGAAATAAACTGCTTAATTAATGCAATTAATTTAACTGTACAATACTTTTAATCTTTTTTGACGTCTCCCTGTCCATTATTGCCATGTGCTGTCTGGAAATGGGGGCGGGTAGTGGCTCAGTGCTGTCCCTGGGAAACCCCAGTCCCGTTTGGCAGATACTGAACATCCTCACCTCCATTGTCCCGATTGTCACCACCTTGGCATCAGGTATTACTATGCCTTGCACTAAATACTTTAGATGCCCTGATTTATCTAATCCTCACAATAACCCCCGGAAATACACATCATTTGTACACCCATTCTACGGATGCAACAACTGAGGGGGAGCAGAAGGTGAACACCTCGGCCAGGATCTGACCCCGAACAGAAAGGGATGGAGTTAGCATTAGAACTCCGTCCCACCAGACTCCAAATGCAACTGAAAATGTAAGTGAAGAGGGACCAAGAAGTGCACCTGACATTGCAGAAAAGCATCCCAGGTGACCAAGAACGAGAATGGAAAAACCTGTGTAAACTATGACTTTAGTTTCACTCGGAAACAGGAGTGATTTCTGAGTTTGCAGAGATAGGTGAGCACGACATTTCCTAAGGACATCCCAGCTTATTGGGGGTAGATTCCTGGAAATGTGTATTAAAAAAAACCCCAAATATTAAATCCTCAAAAGGGAACTTCAGTCCAATTAAAAGAGCCTCATTTGCTGTCAAGTATTACGTTTTTACAGATACCCTGATCTGTTACAATTGATCAGAACATGATGAATATTTCAAGAAAAAAATCACTCTTCCCAATGGCAGGAACAGCGATACGTCGTGGAACTTCGGGCAATTACTGTTATTACAGCGGGGTGAGGAACGCTGCGATTTTGCCTGGGAAACGCAGTCAGGGTACCATGTCTCCTACACAAGCTGATGCATATTTTATGGGCATGGAGACTGATGGGGAGAGAAAGGGCAGTAGGAATGAAGAAGTGCAAAATAAATCTAACCGATTATGTCCAGTCTAGACACATCTAATCTGTTTCATTTCTCTTTTCTCGGCTCGGGAACTAAGGACGAAGTAACTTAGTCCTAAAAACTGCTGAAAGGGAGATGATTGCCAAACTGGCCCCAGGGCCTGGAGGACACTGGGTGACTGGGTAGCTAAGGGCATCTCCACAGCCTCCCCTTGCCAGAGGTACTCTGGAGAGGAGGAGATGCTGTTCTCCGTGGCCTCTGTTACTATGGCAACCTTCCCCTTTGTTTCCCTGGATCCAGAGCTGCTGCCTCATTTAGCGAGGGGCATTCAGGTGAGGCAGCTGTGTGATGGCATTAGGAAGAGGAGGAAGTAGGGAAACAAAGCTGCCGGAACAGAGTCACGGGCACACAACCTGACGATGAGAAGGCATCGTCGGGACAAGTTTCCAGAGCTTTTGCCTCTTTCTCTGTGAGCCAATCAGCGTCACATGTTTGCAATTGCTGTTGAGCAACATGCTTGAGGAATTTCCACTTGCTTCTGGCTGTCGTTTGGATGGCTGCCTTTCTCGTGTTCTTTATGTTGCCTGTAATACTTTGCTCTTCCCCACCCTGTGGAGGGGATCTCAGCGTAAAGGTCACTGCGTCCAACAGGCTTTCCCAGACTGCACCGCTCCACCCTCTGCCACTTTTCTCTCTCAGCATCCCTTCCTGGCGGTAAGCACAATTCATAACCATTTCATTGACGGTCTCGTCTCTATCAGTTTCCACTGTCTCCCCAATTAGATTATAAGCTCTATGAGGTCAGGGATGCTGCTAAACTTGCACAAAGTGCTACCAAATGAAATGTACCGTGCCATGGTCCACAAATGAATATGTGTGGAATAAACAAAGAACATGGTAATTCTGAAAATGGGATTTAGGGCGCTGAGATACTGCGCGTTGGTCTAGTGGCTTAGAGACTCTCTCTCTCAATTCTCCTAAAGGAACAATCACTGACACAGTCACATTAAAATCAAAGAACATGACCTGAGTCCAAACACCATGCACTGTCATCGAAATGCCTGCTTCCTTGCAGATCTCCCCACATCTTAAGGATGTATCTACCACTGAGTCCCATCTTTACAGTTGAGTAGTACCTGGGGATGGTGAGGTTGGCATTCAGGAATCAGGGCATGTGGAACTCCTGCAGAATATCCACTGGGCCTTTTCCAACAGGCTTGTAACCATAAGGAAGAGGGGACCTCAGGACATTTATTTACCTTCTAAGTCCTAGGAGAGAGGTTCCAAGAAAGAAATCTCTACCATCTAGAGAGGGAGGAGAGAGGCGGCAAAGTGAGGCGGGACGAGACGAAGTGCTGCGCACGGGAAGCCCCCCTCCCCAACCCACTCACTTAGCTCGCCAGCATCCTGCAGGCTCGTTCGCTTTCTTGATCTCCTTGTATAAAAGTTGCGAATGAAATCTATTCTTTGGGGGCAGAGTGCACCCCTCTACCCCAGCGATTTCCAGCCGGGTGCTGCAACCATTTTTAAAACATGCAATACCTGACTATTTAGTCAGGGGCACTGACCTCTTTTCCCTTGGAGTGTCAAGTTAAAAAATGGCAACAGCCAACACAACAATAGCCATTCCATGTGAATGCCCTGTGCTGAACCATAAATATAACAGGTCATATAGTAGAGTTGCATCTTATTGGTCACGTCGCATCATAAAATTGAGTCTGATTGGTTAATTCTTGGTACCAGAAACCCTTACATACAAAGACAGGAACCTGACTTTTAAAGGCTCACTTTAGAGCAAAAAGGGTAGGTAATTACTATTATTACTTTTTGTAAATCAATCAACATTATACCTAATTTTTTGTCAGATCGGCAAAACGTGTAGTATAGCTTTGGGTGTGCCGTGGGATTTTAGTAGTTAGTTTATGTGGGCTGTGAGATGAAAAAGGTTGAAAATCACTGCTCCACCCTATACTGGAATATCTTCTTAAGTTTATAATGTACGTAAGTGAAAAATTGGCCTAATTTTACAGAAAGGTATGTATTTTAGGCAATTTCGATGGGACTTATTCTTTCTAAAATACTGAAGCATTTGGTCAAATGAAATGACTCAGCAGAATCAACAGCACCAAACAAACAAACCAAAGGCAAATCTTTTTTAAAAAATGCAACGCTACCTGGCCTGAAAATATGTGTGAATTCCGGTGACATGCTGGGAGGTAAAATTCAGGGATAAACTTCACAGAGGGGCAGAGTATCCTACTTTCCTACATCGAAAAACTAATTCCTGAAAGGGAGAGCCCATGATGAGCCGTTGCATTTCCGATCATTTGACAGTGATTACGCTAACGACAAACCCAGGATGGTTTCAAGGAGCGGAAGCCAGCTCCGCCTTCCTGTATCTCGCGTAGCGTTCACCGCTGGCCGATGGATGGGTGCGGCTCTGCACTGCTCCTCTTGGCAACACTTTTTGGCTCAAAGGTCTGGGTGGGTGTGACTGACCAAGCCCGGCTTTTGAGCCTACAGTACACGTTCCGATCCTAGGATTTATGATAAGAAAGACATACTTGGTCTTTGTTCTTGTTGCTACCACACAGCTCCCCTAACCCTTGGAGTTTCCTCGGCGGCGATAGGAGTCGCAGTAAAGGTGAAAGGAGCGATTTGTTATTCATAGCAAGTCCCTCTCACCACACCCAAATTTATGTTAATGAGGTGACTCTTGGAAAGCCCTTCGGGATGGGGGCACTGGTTGCCAGGGGAACCAGCCCTGTGATTAGAGGGTTGTAACTTTCAGCCCCATCCACTGACTTGCAGGGGAGGGGAAAGGGGCTGGAGATTGAGTTCAAGCACCAATGGTCAATGACTCAATCAATCATGCTTACATAATAAAGCCTCTGTAAAAACCCTCACAGAAGGGGTTCAGAGAGCTTGCAGATTGGTGAGCACATGGAGATGCTGGGAGGGTGGAGTGTCTGAAAATGGCAGGGAAGCTCTGTCTCCCTTCCCCCATCTCTTGCCCCATGCATCGCTTCCATCCAGCTATTCCGGGGTTTTATTACTTGGTTTCTGCAATATGCCATTCTTTGCAGACAGCTCCCTTCCACCCCAAAGATATATCCTGCTCAACTCATGCGGCAGGTGAGGTGGACCACATCTTCTCTTTGTTCCAAAGATGAGTGACCCAGGTCATACCAAATAGAGATTGCTTCCTCTCTGGTCCCAGTGAATATTTCTCGATGGGCATATTGACCCAAACTGAATTCTCCCTAAGGCCTTTGTCTATGAAAAGAGACTCCAATAAAAATAATTTGTAAGCTCCAAACCCAGGAATCAATAAAAATCCTATTAATAAATAAGTCATTGAACTATACAGCTGTGGGTTCTCAAGCAAGCATACCTGGGAGCATTTTGCTTTTGTTTTAACCACGTACCTGGTGCGTTCCAAATAAATCAAAGGAATCACTATCTCGAGAAGACGCTGGCATGTCTCTCTAATTAAGAAGCAGTTTCATAGAAACACTAGATACTTATGGGCAATTGAACTATGCTTTCACATTTTGTACAGATCCCCAAAAATGAGTATGTAAAATAAAATTACAGAGCATTCATTCAACTGCTAAATTGCTTTAAAGGTACTTCCTATAGCAGAAATAGATATCATAGAGCTGTAAGTTAGGGGACCAGAATAAAGTTAGGGATGATAGGAAATAGCCACATTAACCAGGATTCTTTTGGTTGAAAGTGACAGAAAACCCAAATTGAAGGGTTAAGTTCAAAGAGGAGGGTGGATTGGTTGATATAGTGGGAAGTCCAGCGGCGGAGTTGCCTTCAAGTAGGACTAGTCCAGAAGTTCAAACAAAGGCATCTAAGCTCTCTCTTCTCCTCTGTTTTAGGCTCTGCTCATCTTCGCTAGGATGCATTCTTCCAAGCGGTAGAGGAGATGACCCCACACCCTCCCCTCCCGGGGTCCGTGGTTGAAGTCCATCAACCCCAGCGGAAGAGGGTTTCTTCTCTTCAACGCCTACTTGTCAAGAGGAGTGACAAAGATAATGGATCCAAGTATGAGGGGCCCATTCTGGGTCACATTTCATGGAGTAGAAGACCAAAAACGACAGTCTCACCGGAATACCTGGCCCCAGGAAAGAGAGGTCAGTGCCCCTCCCAGCCTCGCCCTGCAGTGGCATGCTGGGAAGATACAGATCAGCATAGGACCACTACCTTCAAGCACACATCAAGTCACCCTGAAGACTTCCTTTCATTGCTGATTCTCCAGGACCTGTCCATGACCTTCCTAATGTCTGAAGTCAATAAAAAATGAATATGACACTTACAGGCAATATCAAAATGTTATTACTGCTGAAGTATAAATCGGTGTGTACAACACCAGGCTAGTGGTCTGTCCAGGAGAGCTCAGATCCATAAGAGCCCTCCTCAGTTAGAAGTCAGTCTTAGAAGGCAGCAAAACTTGAGGGTTCCATGTCACCAAGGCTTTGTAAAAATCCTCTGTTCCATGCCAGTGAATTTAGTCTTTTTCACGGTGAGCCGAGTCCAAGAAAAGGGAGGTGTATGACTATATCTCATGTGATTTCTGCTAAAAGCCAACGCCAAACCATTGACTGATGCGTAGTTTCAGAGTCTGATATACCTGCTGTAAAAAGATGCCAAATGTTGGTTCCCAAACCAACTCTCAAATGGAAATAACACAATTAGTACAAATAGCGGCATTCTCGTGAAGATGTTCAGCCAAGAAGCTCTCCAGATTAACCCTGCTGGAATGATACCCCCTTCACACCACTCCGCCCCCCCTCCTCAACCACTGCACCTGCACTAGGAGTTGACTCGTAAAGCACACAATGAGAGTTCCAAATGTGCTGGGATTGGGAAGAAAGACTACGTCTGCAGCTGTGGAAAGAATTTTAATGTCTCAAACTTTCAGGAAACAGAACTACTCCATCTGATTTGCTACGTTAGGCCCCAGGGTTGAACGTATGGGCCAGCTGGCAGGTTACGCGGGCAATGGATAAAACGGAACCCTTTGATAAGGGACGGAGTCCGTCAGCATTCGCGACATTCTACAACGCTGAGTGTCTTCTGATCGCACCATGGATTATGTGCTCAGGTGACTATTTACATGACAGCAAACCCGATTCTATGAGCTATGATATTTACATGAAATCTATCAAACAGCAATGTATCATGGGTTACACATTTTAAATCAGATGCAAGCTAGACTGAATGACACGTGAACCAAAGGCTTGAGTCAAACCATAAGGCAAACTCAATATTAATTCAAGGTACTTTACAGCATTTTTTTTCTTACAAATAAATCAAAGGTTTTCATTGAAAGAAAAACTAATTTCCAAAGGAAGTGTGAATTTGCTCTGTAATTCAAAATAGAGTAAAATGGCACAACCACCACATGAGGGAATATCCAGGTTCATTTTTTCAGCATGTATTTACTGAACACCTAATATGTGCTAGCCTTTCGGTGCTCAGGATATAGTGGTGAACTTAGCAGACTGCATTGCTGGCCTCGTAAATCTCAAATTCTAATGGAAAGAGACACATAAATCTGGGAAATAAATAAATCCGCACACACACAAAAAAATCCAGATCCTCAGTTTTCTTAAAGCAGGAGTTGACAAACAATGGCCCTCGGGCTGTTCCTACAAATAAAGTTTTATTAGAACACTGCCACTCTCATCTGTTCATAGCTCGTACATCTTCTATGGTGGCCCTTGTGCTACAACAGCATGTTGAGCAGTTGGAACATATACCGGATGCTCCGCAAAGCCTAAAATACTGTTAGCTGGCCTTTACAGAAACGGTTTGCCACCCCTGTGAAGAAACAAAAAGGATGACCTGTTAAGTGCCTGGAGTAGGAAGTTGAGCAAAAGGTCTGGGTAGGACTCACAAAAGCAGTGGCATTTGAGTTGAAACCTGAGAGTAATGAGAAGAAACCAGCCGTGGCAAATAAAGTGTTTTAGACACGCAGAGTGGTATGGCAATTTTGGCGGCTTTTGTTTTGCGTGAAGTATTGCCTTAAAGGCCACGAACAAGTTACCAGGTTACAGCATTAAGAGAACCTCAAGCGAGGTAAAATAAGCAAGCACCAAACTTCCAGCTTGCTCCCCGTGCAAGGTGGTAAAAGCAGTTTCAAGTCCTCTCTGTATTCCCCTTCGGAGGAAGGGGTGGGCTGCAGGCAGTCCAATGAGCAACTCTGTAGAGAAAGGCATTGGTGCATTCCTAGATGACTCGGGGTCCACGGTGGGACCCCAAAGCTTGCCTTTCTTTAGGAACCCTTTCTCCTTGCTGTCTCTGATTACGGTTTCTCTCAACCTTCCTGCCCTCGTGCTGACCGGAGACATCTGCTTAAAACATTGCTGGGAATATCTTTTCCCAGAAAAGGTATTTCCATATCGTTTGCAGAGACTCAGAAGGGCCAAGACCAGTGACTCCCCACGAAAGAGATAGCGAGGGAATCGGATGCGCTGCGGGGAAGCTCTTGCTTACTGAAAGGGGAGGCTTCGTGGGCCAGAGATGATGGGGGCTTGTGCCTCCCGGTGGGCTACTTCTCAGCCCAGGTGATACAACCCACGCCACCTTTTGTGCCGTATCACAGACCAAGGTCCCTTTCGCTCTCGATCCTCACGCCATATTCGAAACTGTTCCAGGTGGAAACAAACCCGCACGCAGCGTGTGCTCACCTCTGTGAAACCCCTCCTGCTGGGGTTTTTCAGGGATTCTCACGATGCTGGTGGTGGTCGTGGACGGATAAATGAAATCGGCTTTGCTCCTGGTTGCCTTGCTGGCTCTCTTTGTAACTTCACTTTGTAATCCTTTCTGTTCGATACTTTTCAAAGTACCGAGAGTTTAAAGAGGTACAATAAATCCCAGATCAGTTTTTAATGACCATGGTAAGCCAGCTTGTAATATGTCAGTAAGCTGAACCTAAAAGCCAATGGGGACTAGGCCATTTCAGCCTTAGTAATTGCCTCCACAGAAAGATTTATAATGTCATTATCTGAATCTATGAGAAATAACTCATAGAGCTGAAATACCCTAAAAAAATATTACAATTCTCTTAAAATCTAGTCATTCATAAATGCTAAATCATAAAACTTTTTCAAGATGTTTTATGTTAAAAGTAAAACCCAGTAAAAATATAAATGCTCGTTTCTTAATCAGATTCCTTATTCTTTATGTATCTGTTTGTGGCTTTGCAGTTTTCTGGGCTATATTTACAAACTGAACGCTCGGCTGCCAGAATCCCCAGCCACGGCAAGAAGCCACGGTGTCTGAAAAGGCAGGTCTCCTTGCCTTTTTATCTCTGTCTGGTAGCAGGGAGTGAGGAGGAAGAGGGTTAGTGAGTGGTAATAAAATTAATTTCCGCAATAAAAGTCACCGTTTCCCCCCCAGTTTACCCGTGGAAAAACATACTACACTTCCTGCCAAACGCACTCCCGAGCCATTTTTCGCAGCGCCCCTTTCCCCGTTGCATTTCCAAATCAGGAAAGGATCAGTCACTTCGTTCAAACAGCAGGAAACACCCTTTCCAATTTGTCCAGTGTAATCAAGTCCCCGTCGTCTCACGCCTCCTCGTCGCCCCGCACCATAAACTAGGGCAACGTTTATACCAATTTCCGCGGAGCAGAAATGTTCTTTGGAGTAGAGAATCTATCACAGCATAAAAGGGAACTTGAGATGTTTTCCATAATTTGTAAAATCGTATTTTCTCCCTTTATATACAGCAATTGGGTGCAAATGGGAACTCCGGACGGGTCCTTTTCAGGATTTCCCTCTTTCCCCTATTAGCCCACTCAAAATTGGGATTTTTATCTACATTTTTAACATCTCAGACTGCAGCAAAGCCTGTGGTGGGGGTGGAGGGTGCACAGGGACTGTGGAGAAGGTCTTTTGAGAGCGTTCGGGAAAGAAAATGAATCTTGTGCCTTTTGCCGCCTCTCCTATGCCACGTCCTAGAGCTGACCACCAGCACTCTGCTCCCTCGTTATCACAGCCTGTCTGACATCTCGGTGCGTGTGACTCTAAAGTGTCTCGGGGTTCCCCATTTTGCCACATATAATGTGCTCCCGTGTTCCTGTGCACCCATGTTTTTGGCCCAAACTTTCAGGGGGAAAAATCTTTCATTTTAACTTTTTAATTCAATTTTTTATTCATTTATCTTTAGAAACAAGACCGTTTATTGTATTCCAGAGTATCATTTTGCATACAGATGTTGTTATTGTTTTCTAGAGTTACGCTTTTCATGCATCAGCATAAATAAAAGAATTAAAGACATTTATATAGATATGAAATTAGTACTACCCATGTATAATGTGCCTCCCTTTCCCCCGCCCCCCTCAAAAATTTGGGCCAAAAAGTGCGCATTACCCCCTGCAAAATATGGCGTCTTGACTCAGCGTACCTGCACTGAACGAAACTCCACCCCAGGAAAATGCCGATCCGAGCGAGTGCTTGTCCACCTGTTTCTTAGGACCCACAGACCCGGGTAGAAAGGCCAACACCTCGTCTCCCTTTCTCTCACCACCCGTATCCAAACAGTCACCAAGAAACTTTCTAGACCCAAACAGCTCCTGACATGCATATTTTCGTCGGTCGCTGCCACAACCACGTCGGCCATTTCTCATGGGAACTACCACGGCTGCCTCCCACCTGATCGCCCCACGTGTCCCTCCCCTTTTGTCCACAAGCCAGACAAGAGCAAGGGGAATCTCTGAAAACTCAGACCTTTGGAAACACAAGCCTTTTCAATACCCTCCTGATAATATTTAAAGTTCTTTTCATGGCTTCCTTCAACATCGGATGCCTGCTGACCTCTATGGCGTCAGGATATTGCTCTCTCCGCCTCTGACCCGTGCTAGCCAGCCCGGTCCTCTTCTGGTTCTGGGGGTACGCCCATATTCTCTCATCTCCTACGCACGCGGTTCCTTCTGCCTGGAACAACCTTCTCTCACCGTATCTCCTCTCCCTCTCTAACTCAGAGGCGGGGCCTCGGAGAAGCCTTCCATAAACCCCTGGTCTGGGAGCGCTTCCTTGTACTGTCTTAGCAACCTCCATCTCCTCTTGTGAGGCATGCAGCTTGCTGGACATCACTCGCTGAATCCTGGTCCCCTCATCACTAGGTATCATGGTGGCAGGGAATATCCCTATTTCATTCAGCACCATATCCTCAGCTACTAGTAAAGATGACCTCAGTAAGTATTTGATGAATGAGTTAATATGACAACAGTTCCGAAACTCATCTTCCCATCTCAGCTGCTACCCCACCCACCCACCTCCTCAACAACAGCTGTTGAGACTCTCTGATTCCATCCTCATACTAAGCATTAGGATGAACTCAAGATGAACTAGGACAGATAGTGTTGCTAGTGAGAAACCCAAGAAAGGATAAACATAAGAAAATTTGAGATAGTGCTAAGAACTAGGAAGAAAAGACAGCAGAGTCCTACCACGACCCACCGGAAGCTGGGCTGTGAGCTGAGAGCTGAATGCAGAGGAGGAACGGACCAGTAAATGACACAGAGGTGGACGGTTCAAGGAGAGGCTTCCTTTGGTGCAGTGAGATCACGGGATCGAGAGAGACAGTGGGGCTGGGGCCTGGCGATCTGGGGCGCGGATGCCTGAAATGCGGCAGGGCCGGATCACGCGAGGCCGCAGAAGCTGCAGTGCAGAACGTGGGATTTCTTTACGCGCACGGGAAAGCGTCTGATGGTTCTAAGTGAGGCCACAGTCTGATCGGATTTTCAGTTTAGAAGAGTAAGTCTGTCTGCCTTCAGGAAAGCAGATTGGGTGGGGGCCGTGAGTGAAAGCTGTTTCATTTGCATACAATCTTCAATGACTCCCCACTGCCTATGGAATGAAGCTCAATTCCATCAGGTGACAGTTAAGGTCCCCTACATCCTGGCCTCTGCAACCCCATTAGGCTCACTTCTACACACTCTTTGATGGTCTTTGCACTGTAGCTGTTGGCACATGGCACCTTGAACCTGCCCTAAATGTTCTCCTTCTAGCCCTTAACACGTACGGTTTCCACTTTTTCTAATTTCGCTGAAGCTGTGTTCTCGTTCTCTAACCCCATGTTCCGCATGAAGGCTTCAGAACACTCCAGACCGCAGCGAACTTTCCCCGTCCGAACAACAGGCTATCCTTTACTTTCTTTTCTGTTAAACAGATAGACCTCTTACCACCCCTTGGACGATTGTTTTGTGTTATCGCTTACCCCTTGGTTAGTTATTTCATCTTCCTTGTGTGTGCGTATGCCCCATTTTTCCAACCAGAGTGTAAAACCCCTGAGGGCAAAGAATTTTCTTCCATCCATTCCTGTGCATCCCCCGCCCCACATGCTAGCTTGGCTCTGCGTGCTACCCTGCTGCCGAGGCGAGGCTGATGCCCTTGTCGGAACCCAGGGAGACACCAAGTGGCCTCGGGAATAGCTAAGTCGAGGAGGTGAAAGTTAGAGAGATTTTTTCGAAGACTGTTTATTAACGGCTTCTTCCTGGAAGCCTCTTTTCTATGACAACCACCTCGCTCTGAGCGGAGTCGGATCTGGACTACGAAACAAGCTCGATGCACCGCTGATCACTGGCTCCAAAACTCTGACCTGGCTGAGATCGAAGACGGAGAACTAAGCCCCTCTGAAGGAGCAGCTGGAGGAGGAGCAGTCGGGAAGAGGCGGCGTGCGTGGAGTGGCGCTGGAGAAGTTAGCTGTCCACCCGGTGTGAGGTCCGAAGGCCGGTGGCAGGTAGGAGGATGGAGGACAGAGAAAGGTAAGCCGGGGTGAAAAGAGAAAGACATCACCACGGCCTCTCACGTTGCCTGGTGAGCATCACGCATTCCGTGCGGGGAGAACTGGCCTCGGTTGCCCCTTACTTGCCACCTGCCTGCACTTTGTGGGCGGGAGATGCCACCGACCGGGGCAGCATTTAATGCGGGATAATGGAAAGATGAAGCAGCATGCTGGCTGGACCGCAGTGATGGTATTTCCATCCTCAGCAGGTACTTCCTAGTGTTTATCGAACCAAAAGTCCCTGAAAGGGACGCGGAAGTCACATGGAGGGAAGGTAAGAGATCCCCAATCAACTGGACGGAGAGCACGGGACTGGGGACTACTGGGAAATAGCGCTCGTTACCTAAGACGTTTTCTAAGGGAAGGAAAGATGCTTGGAGGGAGTTACAAATGTTTCCCGGGATTAAGAAGCAGCTAGAAGCCCTGGCGACATCTTCTGAACCTAGAGACTCGGAAGACTCTATCAATGGCACAAACTCGAGAGCAGGTTCCTTCAATCTTGGCTCTGTTGACATTTGGGCCTAAATAACCCTGTGTTGTGGGGGCCGCCCTGTGCCCCGCAGGGTGTGCAGCAGCCTCCCTGGCCTCACCCCGGCCTCACCAGTAGCACCCTCCCATCCCAGTACAAAAACCAAAAAGGTCTCCCAGACCTTGCTCTGGGCCCCTTGGTGAGGGGAGCAGGAGGCAAAATCAACTCCACTTACAAAACTCTGGGCCACAGTCAGACAGACTTGGGTTTAGATTTCAGATTTGCCACGTCCTCATCTGTAAGATGGGGATAAATATCCGCCACCTGGAAGAGTGTGGGGGGAACACATAATGGGTAACACATGGAACCCATAAGCACAGCGCTGGCACACGGTGAAGGCCCTCGTCACACTAGCCAGCACTATTACTGTGGTCATCGCGTACCGACCACGGCCTGGGCACATCATTCCACACTCCGAATACTGGTTTTAACTCTACCCGATGAAAGGAAAAGGTGCTTTTTTCCCCACGGGATATTATTTCTTACCCTTGCTAATGAGGAATAATATCTCTTGCCACAACGTTTTTCACATACAAGATCCAGGGCCCTGAATTCCCTTCGCTTTATCCAGCAAATAACTTGAGGGTTAAGGAAATCTTCCAATATTTGCCTTCCTTTCAAAAAAGATGCTTGTTGTTTTGCATTTTTGAGTCAATTCCCAAACGAAACAGTAGATGAATGTCACGCACACCAATTATCTAATTGTGTGACTGATCATCACTTAAAGTATCCACCTTTCTGACGTAAACAGTCACAAAGCAGTCAGTTTTCAGCCTGACTGGTGGGCTGATTGCTGAGTGCCCCATACCAGAGGCTGAAGAGGTTTTGGCCTGAAAGATTACTTTTGTGTCTTTCAGTTGAGGAAAAATATCACTTTAAGTAACTTAAAATAAATTATGTCCTCAATGTTGGCCCTGGGTAATCTCCAACTAGCGTGTTAGAATTAGTGGCCCTGCGGGGGACCAGAAAGGTGGGGGGATGAGGTGCAGTTCAGAAGATCATTATTTATTGTTTAGTTCTTCCATGGTTGATTTTGTTTTGTTTCGTTTTCAAACTGGGGGAGAGAGACGCAAGTAAGAGTGCAAACGGACCTCTAACTTGTAAATGACAATTTTCTTTTCTCGTGTGTGTGAACTTGACTATGAAGCCTGCCAACAATGCAGGCCAACAGAGTTTCCAGGTAAGACAAGAAGAGGCGGAAATCCTGAAACGTATCCATTCATCCGGGTCGTTCATCAACATTGGCAAACGTTTTCTGCATTAGGGTCAGAGAGTAAATGTTCTAGGTATTGCAAGCTGCGTGATCTCTGTTGCGACTGTCCCATTCTGCTGTTGCAGCACAAAATAGCTACAAAAAAATATGTAAACAATTGAATGTGTCTGTGTTCCAATAAAACTTTATTTACGAAAAAGGGCGGCAGGCTGCATTTGGCCCAAAAGCCCTGGTTTGCCAACCTGTGATCAAGGTAATACCCTGTAAATGGCTTATCCTCAATACCAGTGGCATTATTATTGTATCTGTCCTTTCAATGCATTTGTGACCCTTTTTGTGTAAATCCCCTTAGGGAAATAATAAATACATAGAGGCCTTTTCATTTCCAAATGACTGGATAGAATGATTGAAAAGGCGGCCCCTTTTAACAGAATTATTCCAGTGTCTTTGCAGACCAAATAAGCCTAGTATGGAAGAGCACATTTAATTTAATTTTTCCCCTCCAAAAATAAAAAGCAGCCGTATTAAGAAACCCCATCACTCAACGTTGAGAGGGCGCTCCTTCAGGTCTTCGGTGCTGCAGTAATTACTAGCGAAGAACCCCTGATGAGAGATCCTTAAGAAGTGGAAAATGTACCCCCCCAAACTCATAAAAACCCAGCCAATTGCTGTTAGGTATCTCTAAATAGACTGCAGGAAGCAGACGAGGAGAATTACGGCGCTGCAGCCGCCACCCAGCTCCAAAAGCAAGTCAGGAGGAAAGATTTGAAGAGGGCGGCGCAGGCAGGCAGAGACCTGGGGGTACAGGAGGGTGTCCGCCCTTTCTGTTCGGATGCGGTTTGGAATGGAGTTCACAGTCCTCATACCCTGAGGCTACCTGTGCAGGTCAGGAGAGCAGGAAGGAGGAAAGAAAGGAACAAGAAAGGAGAAATATGTCCTTGTCTTGGAATTAGCCATAACTGGAAATACTTTACAATTTAAAACCATGGCTGGGAAGGAAGGAAGGAAGGAAGGAAGGAAGGAAGGAAGGAAGGAAGGAAGGGAGGGAGGGAGGGAGGGAGGAAGGAAGGAAGGAAGGGAGGGAGGGAGGGAGGGAGGGCCAAGCAGCCCATCAAATCAGAACATATAGAGCAACAAGTATAAAGGACACATGGACAAAAACTATGCGGGGTGGAAATGGGAGGAAGGTGGGGAGGGCTGGGGTGGTGGGTGGGGGGGTAAAAGACAGAAAACTGTACAATATCAACAATTAAAAAAATACTGATTAAAAAAAGAAAAACAAAGAACACATACTAGAGAAAAATCGTACCTAAGTAAATGGACAAACACAGGGAACTAGGCAGGACTCTTTGCACTGGAAGCAGTCACCGTGGGCCGGGCTGCCTTCGCCCTCCTAGAGCAGACCTTGGAGGAGGCCCTTTGCCAGGGAGAGACGGTGCCATGGGCCGTGACCAGGTGATGCACCCTGCGTCCAAAGGGAGACCCTCTGGCTGACATGGAGCTGCCTGGCCATCAGAGAAGAAGAGAGCTCCTTCTCCTGCATGTTCTCTCAGGAGCACCTCTGAGTGGGCTGGTGAATTCTGCATAAACCGACCTTTATTCTGACTAGAGATTCCAGAACTCAGAAACGGCACCAAAGTCTCAGGAAAGTGGTGGCAGCCGTGACTGCTCACCAGCGAGCTGTGTGGTCCGTGGCACTTCCCAGCGTCTTCTGCAGTTAGTTTGGGGCCACGTAGCTGGACTAGGATAGTAGGATTCACCAGGAAAGGATGTCCCCTGCACGGACTGCCTAGCTGTCTCTGTCTTTGCCACAGTGTCCGTGGGAGATCACGTTCCGGGCACACAGCGAAAACACCAAAGCAGCCCAGCTCCTAGTCAATATTCAGGGAACAGCCACGGAGGAGAATCGCTCAGCAGACTGTGACCTAAGTGAGAAATACATTTCTTTTAAAGCCACTCTATTATCAGGGTCCCAAATAACAGACGCTTTCGCCTCTTTAGTCTCTGCTGTCTTGTCACTTCAGCATCGTCCCACTCCAGCTGTAACAATAGGAAGCCTTTCAGATGCAGGTGATAGGAAGTCCGGCTCACACTGAGCCAAAACAACATGCCAGGCACACCTGCACCCAGAGCTTCAGCGAGGTAAGAAGGAGTGAGAAGCACACGCACTCTGGCTCTTGGCTCGGCGGTCAGGGTGCACCGGGGAGCATCGGAAGCCCTAGGCTCCTCCCAGGGACAACAGTAAGTGCAGTGCCTCCAGATCCTTTCTTCCCATGAAACGATCCAGCGGCTAAAGAACTCCTTTTCTGGGGGTACCTACGAAGGACTCAGGATCTACTGCGACTGAGCCAGCTCAGTTCACCCTGAACTTGAATGCGCTGCCCTGCCCACACAGGCCTGAGCCAGAAGCTTTATCCAGGGCCCGTGGACCGAGACCGGGAGGGGAGCGCCCCAGAGAGGACAGTTCCAGACCGAAGAAAGGAAAGGAGAGCAGGGGAGGTAAAGGCGTGTCTCGAACGATCAACGTGGGAAGCGGCCGCAACTGTTTCATTCCGCTGGTGCCCCAAAGGCCCCCTCTCTGACCCCTCTGGGAACATGTAGCCCTCTAAATTTGTAGGTTGGGGAATCCAATGATTGGACAATGTTCTAATTTTTAAATTTTACACTAAGAATGTGAGAGCAGAAGGCGCAGGTTGCTCAAAAGAGCGACGTCGATTTAGCATCCCTGTTAATCCATGCACACCTGGTAACGCTCACCGTGTGCCTTTTCAGAACTGCCCGTTTACTCTGAGACAGCAAAGGGCTGTTGAAGAACACGGGCCGTGACGGAGAGAGACCACCTTCACATGTTCCTACCCTTGCGATCCTGGGCGCTCCACCTGCCCCCTCGGAATCTCAGGTTCTGCCCTGCTGCGTGGGGATAAGGGTAATGATGCTTATTGCTCGAGGCTGGAGTAGGATTGGAGAATAATGTACGGAAAGAGAGCTGCCTGCCACAGGGCAGGAGCTCAGTAAGAATTCGCTTCCCTTCGTTTATTTGGCGTTATCATTATTCTGCTTCCATAGTGTCTGGCATACCATAGAGGCTCAATAAATGAACTAGCCGTTGTTATTATTAGTTCTACATGTTCGCAGAATCCGTAAAATAATTCACGAATGGATGAAATGATATGAAAGGTAGGAAGGGAGGGGCTCCGGGAAAAGAGGGGGAGGGGAGGCAGGGTGACTGGATTTCATTTATTTAGTAAATCTTCTTGAAGGATTATGGTGTGCCTGTCATCCTGAGGGGTGTGCATCGATGAGAAAGATTTAACCCCTCCCTTTCTGGAGTTTACAGTCTAATTAGGAAGAGAGATGATAAGCAATTACACCGGAAGAAGTGTATACCTGCATTGAGGGAATAAACATCAAGGAGCCTAAAGGGATTCGGAGACACACCGTATTAGGTAACAGCATGTGTACCTGGTGGACAGAATGTTCAAGGAAACCTCTCAAAATAGATGGCAATGAAGCCAGGCCCTAAAGACGAAATTGCAGCAGTCATTACCAGTAGTGCTGACTCTGTTACCATTTGCTAAATCTATGGTAAAACTACAAGCATGCAATTCAAAACTTTATAAAATTCGGTTACTAGAATAACTATGGTTTTGAATTAAAATTAAACTTGGTGATATTCATACATTCAACAAACATTTCCCGAGCAGCAACGTTGATAGACTCTGCCAGCTGATGGCTTTGCACCTTGATGGGAACAAAAATGCGTGAGCCAACCGGGATGAGACAGCTCTTACCCATGTCCACAAGAGAAAGAACAAACGCATATGGGAACGGTGCATAGCTCTTTATGTTTCTCTTTCAAACCCTGCAAGTTTGTCTCAGCCAAATGTCTTTGCTAACATTAAAGTCATTACTGTCTATCAATATATGATAATGGAATGATGGCTCTATTTTGTTAATTTTCCAACTCCCTCTTCTAGAATAGAAGCTCTCAAAGGGCAATGCGACTTCTGCGTTACCCCCACGGCATCCCCTCTGCGCTTGACACATGCTAGGCACTCAATAAGCTGCTGTCAAGTGGATGCATTAATGCATGGGTAAATGTGTTTGCACTTCCCCTAAATATATTTGCATTACAGACTTGTAATTTCACACTGGGTTTCGTCAATGTTTTTTAACACACTGACACTTATAATCAAGACTCAGAGTCTTACTTATGCTAACAAATGCTGATTCTTCCTAATATACAGTATTGCTTTTCCCAGCTCTGAATATTAGCTTCTCATTCAATCTTTATGACACGTATTTCTGAATAAATAAATAGGGTCCCCTGCGTAGAAGCATCTATTGTAAAACTGATCACTATGATTCTATTTCATTAGGGGCTGGCTACAGGATTAGAATCCTTCTGGGAAATAAAGAACCATGACAAGAGCATGCAAATAATTACGGGAGTGGAACAACACTCTGGCAAAGTACATGGGTCTCCACATGGTTAAAGCCCCTGAGAGGGTCAAAAAGGGAGAGGTCAGAAGCAGACAGGGTGGTCAATACACTTGAGCGAGGGGCCTTTGCAATTAGGAGTACCCTTAAAGAACCCGTTGAATTGGCATGTTTAAGTCATTTTGGCAACCAGAACCGCAACCCTGTCTCCTGAATAAGATACTGCTGCTCTAGCAGAACAAAGGACCATTAATGACACTAACTAACCCGTGTAATTATCACTTACACCTCTTTATTACCTTCCATATACTCCGCGTGATGCATTACACATTCCATTAATTGTTAACATACACGCAAGTCAAGATCTTTTATTATGCAAGGTCATCAGTCAATGATAACGGAGATATTGATGTATTAGGCTTCTCATCAGAAGTTGAGCAATATTTCCATTCAAGATGATACATGGACCCTTAAAACGTACTCAATAATATTGAGTCTCAGTCTTCTGTTGCTTTTCTCTGAATGTGCATTTAGACCTTTATATATCTGTCTATCCACCCACCCATTCATTAAACACAGCATTAATTTTCTACTCCTAGAACCGGGATCACGCCTGCCTGTCTCATTCACTGCTGTATCCTGAAGAACTAGAGCATAGTAGGAGCTCAATAAACTGTTGGGATGAGAAAATGCATGAATGAGGATGTGGTGGGAAGATTTCTGAGATGGTCACATACGTTTCACCCCCAGGGGCACCTCCCATGATAATGTCACTTTACCTAGCAAAGGGACTTTGTAGATGTAATGTAGGCTATCAGTCAACCTTAAACTGATGAGAAGATTATCTGGGGGACCTGATGTAATCACTGGAGAATTTTAAAAGCATAGAGCTTTTCATGGCTGAGAATGGAATGGGAAGTCAGAGTGTTTTGATACAAAAGGAGGATTCAAAGCACCTTATTGACTTAAAAAAAAAAAAAAAACTTTATTGAGGTACCCCTGATATACAAAGAACTGCACGAACCCAGTGTGTGTGATGAACCACATTACCACTGGCACAAGTAATACGCAATAATAGACATATCCGGGACCTCGCAGAGTTTCCTTGTGCCTCTTCTTTCTTTTTGTAAGAACACTTCACATGAAATCTACCTTCTTAACAAATTTGAAGTGCACAAAACTACTGTTAATTGTAGGCACTCTTTTGAGCAGATCTCTAGAACTTATTCATCTAGCATAACTGAAACTTTATACCCACTGAATAGCAGCCCCTCATTTTCCCCAGCCTCTGGCAACCACTACTGTAACGTAATCTCTGTTGCTGTAGCTTCAACTGTTTTAGATATCTCATAAAAGTAGAATCATGTGCTATGTGTCCTTTTTGGACTAGCTTATTTAATCTAGTATAATGTCTTCCAGGTTCCTGCATGTTATCAAATATGGTGAGACTTCCTTCTTTTTGAGGCTGACTATTATTTTACTGTCAGGTATACTGATAAAGGGAATAATGAGGGGAACGGATAATGATACCAGGGACCCAAAATGACCACTAGCCAACAGCTACCAAGAAACAGTCCCACAGCCACCAGGAACTTAATTCAGCCAACAACCAGAATAAGGCTTATCTGAGATTCTCCCCCTAGGGCTCCAGAAAAGACCCCAACCCAGACACCTCTGTGATTTCCCTCTTGCAAAACTCTAATCACACAACCAGGTTGAGCCCAGCCAGACTTCTTAAGTACAAAACTATGACATAATGCACAGGTGTTCATTGAAGCCACTGAATTGGTGGTCGTTTGTTAGGCTTGGTAGATAGATAGAGATTTGGGAAAGATGCTGATGACAACATGATATTTTAATCTCCTGAAATCCTTACATAAAAATAAGAGATCAACTAAATAGCAAAATCATGGACAATGTATACAACATCTGTAGAAACTCCAGATGTGAAGAGCAGGGTAGGGACAAAGTCCTGAGTCTTCGGTGGGTCTGGTTCTGTGCCGAGGAAAGAAATGGGGTGTCGGCACACTTGGCAATAAGAGAAATTACAATTTGCCAACAGAAACTCGCCCAAAAGCACGGTGGGCAGGTCTGAGGCAACACAGGGAACGCAGCGGCCACTGCGGGCCACTCTCAGAGCCGGCGAGGCTAGGAGACCAGTGTGAGTCTGGGGAGGAGCGGGAGCCTTCTGGACCACATGAACCCTCCATGGCAACCGGCCGGAACTCCCTTCCAAAACAGAGGAGAAATTGTGGGGAAGAGAATTAAAATAGAAGGGTCAGTCAAAAACGTGTGTCATTTCATATAAAAATGACAACAGAAAAGTACTGAAGTCAGAGCCTTTGCAACATTACAAGAGAAAAAAAAGAGAACCGAGAACCAATAATATTCTTACGGAGATAAAAATACCCCAGAAAGACATGCCCATAAAGCAGATAAAAACTGTAGCCAACCACGTTATACAATAAAATTATACAAGATCCGAAAAAAATCCAGCAGGAATCAGAATTAGAAAATGAAGTGAAAGAATACAAGAATTTTACAAACAAACATTTTTAAAATGAGAGATAAGCTAGACAAAATGCAAGATTAAATTAACAAATATAATAATTAGCACAATATATAATGTCTTAAGATGAATAAAAGGCTTAAAATGAAATTTTTTAAAATAAAAAGGAAATAAAAATGTCAGGAAAGAAGATGAATATTAAAGACAGGCAAAGAAGATTAAAAAATGGATGGAAATAAAGGAGTCCCTAAAAAAGAAAATCAATGTAAAGGAACAGAACAAATGTCAAAATATGTAATTTAAGAAAAAATTTTCAAATTAAAAATTATATGTAGTTCAAACTAAATAATAAAATGCTATACCAAGTACCTGAAAATAGTAACCTAGAATGTTAATCTCCAAGATATATGCAAATAAAATCTATTGGACTTTAAAACCAAAGAAATATCATTTGGACCTTCAAATAGGAAGAAAAAATATTTATAAATAAAAGAAAATTATTAACATCAGACTTTTTGACAGCTACACTTCATGTCAGAGGAAAATGGAATAATGTACTTAAGATATTTTTTTAAAAAGATGTGAGCCAAGGATTTTATATCCAGCAAAACTGACTTCCAAGGTCACCAACTAGTATTAATCTGTAAGAACTCAGTGGGGAGAAAACCCCAGAGCCTCCACACACCGCAAATCTCAAGTGCTCTGACTTGTGGGGACACGAGCCACAAGTCCTGAGTGTATCAGACTTTGTGCAGAAGCTGAGGAGGAAAAAAACTGGGCCTCTGACGAACTTGAGGATAGAAGAAACCCCAAGCGCTTCTTGAAGAATCTACCACAGGAGCATTGAACAATCCCAAGGACCAGAGACATTTACAAGAGAGCTGGTGGCAAAGATTACACACATAGTTACAGGTGTAAGACCGGAGGAGGTTCAAGGGGAGAATGTGGTGTGCCGTGACCACGTGCTCAGTAAAACCACCATAAAAAATAGGAGGGGGTGTTGAGTTGGGAAAAACAGGTTAAAAGTAAGTTTGACAGTTTTAAATGATCATGTTGGTGATAACTTCACTATTGCTTCTCCAAGGTTTTCATGTCATCTGACATAAAGCAAACGAGTAGCTATAGTCTATATTCTTTCCTATTCTAATTTTATCATGTCCTATGAACCCAAGTAAATTCTCAGCAAGGAAGAAAACAAAACACAGAAACATGAAAGAGGCTTGGCAAAATCCTGCAGCCCTGAATTGGAGATGGAAGCATCAGTAAGATCTCATATGGTATTTTCTCTTCTTGGATCTGTACACTGTGAAAACCTAAAAACAATAACCAAGCAAGTACAGGGAGCACGCCCAGCGCCCAGGCTGCGGTCCTGAAATAGCATTTGAGAAGCAGGGAGAAAGTCTTGTTTCAGATTGGGAGCAAAAAAAAAAAAAAAAAAAAAAGAAGTAGAAGATGAGTTTAGAAGCTCTTATTTTACCAGAAAGTAGCGAATCTATCAAAGCCGCATCAGGAGCTGGCTCGTCAAGCCTCCCATTGCCAAAATGGAACAGTTTGAGCTTCGATAAAAATTGCAATGGATTGAAAGCTATCACATATCTCATTATGTTCTAATGATATTAATAATAATAAAACTAAATGGTCTCTGGAGGATGATGCTAGCGAACCAATTTAGCATCTCAAAAAACTGATTTTAAAAGAATGGCATATTCATGCTGCCTTTCCTATACGAACTTCTAAGAACTTCCAGGAACTTGGATGGAAGATGAGGCAAGGTATCTCTTTTAAAAAGTATTCCAAGTTGTATGTAAGAAAAGGTGGATTCAATCAGAGTATCAACATTTTACGGGTGATAGTGAATTGTCAGAGGCAGGCATTGTGCATTGGCAGCTGTGACATCTCAGAGAGGAAGATGGCCAGGCATTCTATACCTCCTGATGAATGAGCACACCACCCCCGGGGAAGGGAAACTGAACCCAAGTCTGATCAAGACTCTGGATTCAACTGTCAATTTTCAAGAAATACAACAGACAGAGGAATGTGCTAAGTTGCACCAAAGGATGCGATTTCGAAACCCAGCTTGTGGGAAGCTACAGGTTAAGTGCAGTTTCTGGGTCTCTCCTAAACAAACTGCGCTGAAAATAAAGGGATAGAGGGAGGACCTGGAGATTAAATGAAACTTAAAAGACAAACCAAAAAGAAAAAGAAAGAAGGAAAGAAAGAAAGAGAGAGAGAAAGGCAAAGCCTAGGGATACACACCGAGTGATAAAGTATTCAAAAGTTCAAGGAAATTACCACTATGAGATTCAAGATGAGAAGTCGTCAAATTTTCCTGCATTAAACACGTTTTAGGTTTTGAGTGCCAGACAGTCTCTGTTGTAACAACCCTGTTGTTATAGCACAAAAGCAGCCACAGACAGTAAGTTAATGAATGGGTGTGGCTGTGTTCCAATAAAACTTTATTTACAAAAAACAGCAGCCCGATCCCTAATCAGGATCATGTTTACTTGGGAGGAGAGAGCATGAACCGGGATTGGGATAGAATACAGAAGGGATTCCTGGGGTGACGAGCAGAGTTCTGGATTTTTTGAGCCGACTGATTGCTTATTACGAGGGTGGTCAGCTTCTATTATAATATTCAGGTATGTAATTTTCGCATGTGGGTGTCAACGTCTGTGTTTTATTTAAAAATAAAAAGGTAAAGTCACGTGATTCTTGGAGAATGACAGAAGAGATACGATTCAGCTTTCCCTTCGGGTGACACTTTTTCTTCAAAGACGCCCCAGGAGCCACGCAGATGGGAAAAGCCTGGCTGGAGGGCAGGCCAGCATCTCACTAGGACTAACTGTGACCGTTAGTTGTAGGTGTCAGCTTGGTTAAGCCACCACACCCAAATATTTAATCAAACACTAGTCCAAATGTCACTGTGAAGGCATATTTTAGATGTGTTTAACCTTTAAATCAGCAGACTTTGGGTAAAGCTCTTTGTCCTCCATAACATGGTGGGCCTCGTCCAATCAGTTGAAGGCCTTCAGAGCCAGACGACTGAGAGGTCCCCTGAGGAAGAGGGAACTCTGCCTCCACACGGCCATCAGGTTCGAGCTGAGATACCATCTCTTCCCCGGGTCTCCACGATTTCAGACCTGCCCCATAACCGCATGGGCCCGCTCCTTAAAATTCACATCCTATTGGCTGTTTCTCTGAACAACCCTAGTACACAGGCGGGGTCACCTACCTTACTTTGCTCTGGGTGCTTCGTGGCTAAAATAGGTCCATAATTGTAGCAAATACAAAAAGAAAGCAATTCTTGCCCAACGTATTGGGGGAGGGCTTCCTGAACAGAAGGCACACCTCTGGGAAGAAGGCTCTTTAACTCCACCCCCGCCCCGTTCTGACATGATAATATAATGCCTGCGGGAGCAGCGGTCACCCGGGGACCACGAACGCGCAAACTGCAGAGCCGGGCTCCTGGTGTCGTCCCTTTGCCGTCCCCTCTGGTTGCGAGCGAAAACTGCTAGGGTGAGCCAGAAAAATCGCTACAGTTCAACCTAATAAATCCAAGCCTAACCTTCATCTTTATAGTCGAGCACGAAGCCACAGACAGAATAATGAGCTCATACGTTGTCCTTGGAACTGGGCCTAGAACGTGGAAACCGTGGTCGTCACCATGGAGTGACGCTGCTGCACGGAGCCCGAGGTCCCACCACGGCCCCCTGGGGCTGCACCCGCGGCCTCAGACACTGGCGTCTTCGGCCTCAAATCCAGAGGAAGGAGAGCGTGTCTCTCCCTCAGGCATCCAATTAAGGTTCTAGTCTTGGCCCTCCATGGACCGGAGAAATGCTGACCTCGCTGACGCCGGTTAGACGCAGGCCTCACACTGAGGGTTGGGCTTTGGGGGGGCAGGGGCAGGGGGTCGCCGGATGTAGCGGATAAAAACGCGAGATGTCCAGTGAAATCTGAACTTCAGATAAACGATGCACTGTTGTTAGGATAATGTGTCCCAGGCAATATATGGGAGATAACTGTACAAAAACAAACAAACAAACAAACGAAACGAAAACTCTCTATGCACTGATTATCCGAAATTCACGTTTCCACTGGGCGGCCTGTGTTTTATCTGACAACCTCAAACGCTTGAGCTGAGAGGGTGGGGGGATGCTGGGATGAACTTTCGGGGCTCTTACTGAAAACAGGCGAGTGGGTGTTTGGGCTAGCCGGATATACATGCTCATGACGTCCTCCTCCAACGTCTCGGTTTGGGGAAACAAGACAGCTTACGGAAACTGCGAGCTGTATAGGGGAAAGCTGTAGATACGGGGAGACAGCAAGGGTCTGACGATGCATGATGGAAAGCACAAAAAACACCCTCCTTGTACACAAGGTGGTTGTAATTTAACCACCTTGATGTTTATGACAAAAAAAAAAAAACCCTCAATTTCTTCTCCTCCAGTCATTCAGCTGCTGGATGAAACCCCCAATAAGGCATAAAGGAAATCACAGCAGAGAGTATAAAGATTCAGAAAGAATATAATTATATGATAGGTGTGTGTGTGTGTGCTGTAAGCTTGCGCATATCTATCTCTTCCTTAAAAATAGATTGCATAAAGAAAATTTCTGATTTCATTGAAAACAATAATTATGTCAGTTATACGAAGAAAAGGATTATAATACTTAGAATTCAGAAGACTTGGGAACTTGCAGCTCCATATTCTGCGTATTTGCTGCAGACCGGAATGTTCTGGTCTGATTTATAGCACGGTGCATGTGTGTGCATTCATAATTGCATGTGCATTTACATATTTTTTTTCCCGGTCTTAGCCTGTGATCCACTTGGATCTAGCAAAAATCCATTGTGAAGGCATGAGAGGAATTAACAATATTATGTGAGTTTCAATGGTCTTAAATTAGACCGCTCTTAGGATGCCAGGATCCAAGCCCTTTGATTTTATATAACTGACAAGCTCCGCACAGCACTTTGGTCAGGCAGGCTCTATAGCAATTAAGTAAGAACAAAAGGCATCTAGTACTGACATTATTGCAAATATATATAGGATGTACAGTTAATTCTCTCCCTCTACAAATTCCACTAACAGCCTAAGAGTAGCCTCGAGTCTCTCATCCTTTGTGCAAACTCAGGCTTCGTGATAATGAGGGAATTGAATTTGGCTCTTTAAAAAAACGTGATGTTGCAAAACAGACAAAGGGATTTGACACACGGCGACTGGAAACTATTTTTTGTTTTAAAGAGAAACTAATAGGAAATCTGTTTTTAAAACCACCAGTGCTGAATGAGAAACATTGCATGTGTTCATGTTTCTGCTCCTTCATCCGGTATAAACTGAGTACCTGTCTTCTGCCAAGCACTAAGTACTGGGGACACAGGTGGGAGTAGGGGACACTGTCTACCCCCTGGGAAGACCCTGTCCACTCTGGATCATCAGGGCTGCTCTGTTCCCACAAGACGCGAGGTCTGAGTGTGTTCGCCTCTTGTCCACTGAGAAAAATGCTAAGAGACTCTCCTTGTAGTAAAGAGGGTATTTTACGCCTTTTTTCCCCAAAGGGTGGCAAATGCACCCCTCTTGTACGCCACACTATTTTAGGTGGGGCACAGAGGAACACTTTTAAAATTGCATTCTGTTATATATCTATTTATTTATTTATATCGATATCTAGCTTGCAGATGGTTTTTCCATGTCTATTTCCTTTTACGAAAGGTTTTTAGGTGAGTTAAAATAGAGAAAAAGCCAAGTTACAAGAGACCGCGCTGGGAAGGGCGACACCGGCTGTTCGTGACCCCATCCCAGAGACCCCCAGGAAGAGTCCTGCCGTCCTGAATGCCCCTGGCTCGTCTGCTGGGGCTCAGAGTCCTTTCACTGGGGACACAAGTCACGAAGTCCGTTGGCGGATATTCCAAAGAAAGATATAAGAGCAAGTGCTCCTGGGAGAAAGAACGCATTGGCTAACACTTACAGAAAAGCTTAAAAGGGGAGGAGGTAAGGTTTTCTGACATTTTAGGGGGCTTCAATGGAGCCTGGATAAGTGTCTGGGGAGGGGTTAAAGGGCAAGGAGAAGCAGGGAGTGGGGCCGTCCTGAGCCTCTTGGACCTCCACCTCTTTCAGCGTGGGTTATGACGAGCTAGATACAATATCGGCTCTGAGTGGCAAGCCCTGCAACCTGACTGTAATGTTGAGAGCTACAAAAAGAAACTAGAATACACTTGGCTCTTTATGGAGGGCAAAATGCTTCACACAGTTCATCCAGTCTTCCAAACACACAAACACACACACAAACCCATGAGATGACGATGTCACAATCCACATTGCACGCTTGAAGACATGCACGCTCAGAGTCGTTAAGTAACTTGCCCACAGTCACTCAGCAACCCGAATCCAAGTCTTGTAATTACCTGTCTCCTTTTCTATTTTCTATCTTCAGAATTACAAAAAAAAAAGTGCAAAAATTTTGAAAATTGAAATGAAATGTTCCTTAGAATTTTTCTCTAGTGATCATCGTTGTTAACCTTTTATGCATTTTTTTTCAGAAGCTTTACCAGGCTGATGAAAGAAAGCTTTATGAAGAGATAATTCAACTTTAGAACATGTTATTTTTTTCCCTTTATCTTTTTAAAACAATATAGCTTGATTTATATTCAGGATATTCTTCCACGCCCACACCCCAGAGGTGTCTCATTTTGGGGTTTCGGCTACAGGGCAGCTCACTCAGTGGATGGCCCATCAGGCAGGGGGACAGGGCCGCTGAAGGGCGTTCCGGGGTGCTCAGATTCTCTCCTGGTAAGCAGCGGTCCACTGACTGTCCTCGTGCACAGCTCCGCCCACATTAGCACAGTATTTCTGTGGAATTCATCTCAAACGGCAGATTGGCTAGGTCAGGGTATATGACCACTTTCGATTTTTAATTTTAATTCGTATTGCCAATTTACCGTATAATCAGTGAGAACAGCATGAACTTACAACTCCAGAAGATATTTTTACATAAAATGAAACCCGAAGAGGACAAAACAATAGCAATCTGCACTCATCTAAGAATACAGTTTGCAACACACTCCCAACACGTCCGAATGAATCTTCTGTTCTGAAAGTACCGGCAAAGGAATCTCTCTAGAACGTGGGGTCCCAGCATGATGGTGGTGTCCGCGGCACTCGGACAGCGTCCCGAGGTTGAAACTCGTGTTGTGCTTCAGGTCCCAACCCTCTGCTCTGTCTATAACAAAACTGACCTACTTTGTGACTGACGGCATTTAGGGGTGGGGGATGCACGTACCCACATTCAGTGTCTCGGAGATTCATTTCTTTGAACTCCAACGGACTTGCCAAGAACCCAGTGGCATTATAAAGACAGGACAAAATTTGTATTGTGGGCATCACCCACTCAGGAATGATAAATCCTTGGACTGAACTTGTGGATAATGAGGTTGTTTACAGTGTGCGTTTGTTGATTTTTTTTTTTTTTGCTTGTAGTCAGTTCTTCTTCTTTTATTTTTTCCTCCTCAGTTTTCCCCCTGTCAGTCTTTTCCTTGCATTTAAAGGAATCTGATCAATCGGATTTAATTCAGGAAATGCTACTGCTCCTGGCTGCTCCAGAATGGCCCGCAGACCCGCCACATTGGCCTTCTCTGGCAGCTTTTTGGAAAGACAGCATCTCACCTCCACCCCAGACCTACGGAGCCAAAATCAGCATTTTCTGAAGGTCCCAGGTGATCTCTGTGCGCATTCCAGTTTGAGAATCACTGCTGAACACCTTTCCTCCCAAACAGAGAAATTGATTTTTAAAAAATAGCAACAAAACAGGAAACCAGACCCCCAGATCAGATTCGTGCTGACCTGCATCAGTGACGGCAGGGAAGAGGAAAGACGGCAGAAAGGGAGGGCTAATTACTTAGCAATCTGGAAACGGAGACCTTATTTCAAAGACGGCTGGGAAAATCTCCTTCTCCTGTTCCCATTTCAAGCCCCAGGGTTTTGTATTTCTTAGGGAAAGGGGCGAAAAGTCAGGGCATCATATATTTTGCAGAGGTGAGGTTTTAAGATGCTGCAGAACCCCAGCACCTAATAAAAGCCTTTTAAGTAAATCTCACAAAGCTCTAATCTCACAGAGCCTCCCGTGTTCTTCTCTGCTGTTCTTATTTAATTTTTAATAAGAACAATTCCACACAGCTCGAAAGCACGGCTCAATTAAGAAATATTCCTACCAGGCATCTTTGAAATCTTGCAGCATTCTCTTCCTTCTGTTTCTTGATGACCCTCAATTTGGTTGTGTCGAGCGGTTTGGGGAGGAGGGGACAACTGAAGCTTATTTTTTAATTGCAAGTCCAAGTGCACACTATTCCTTAGGAGACGGCAAGACCAGTTTTCAAAGACAGAAACGCAATTCGCGTATCTACTGCCAGAAGGCTACAGTGGAATATCTGAGTATTGTATTTTGAAATTTCAAGTGGCATCTTTGATCCGATTCCTTAGGCGTTAGATGTCCTTGAAGTTATAGCGAGGTCATGAGAAGTAATTTGAAAAGAAACAATTGTTTCTGAATTATAGAAGCCCAACCACAAGTATTTTAAAGTAATCTAAACTTAACTCCTTCCTAATGCCATATGGTTTATAACAGCAGAAATATTGCCTCCTTCTTAGTAAAATTCAGCTTGCATTAATGTTTCCTTTCTTAAAGACCAGTTTCTAGAGATTTAAACCTAGCCACAAGGCTTTCCCTCCATGCTCCTATTTTTTTCAGCTGAAAATTCACATTTACACCTACAGCTGTATGTCCAGCCATGACAACACATGCGTGCATGGACATACATGTGTGTGCATGACAGTCACAGCAGCGGCGCTGCCCGCGTTGGTTAATTTCAAAAGCACAGAAGGTAACATATCATGTGTTCACAAACAAAATTATGTGCTCGTTATCTTTATTTATAATCCATCCCCTGCCTAAAATGTGAGGAAGCCAACCGAACTAAGCCTAATACGAATGGGACAATTTTACGGGGTCATGAGGAAGAGAGACAGTGAAAGAGCCATGTGTCATCGCCATACAGGGGAGCTGCAGCCACGTTGACCGTTGAATCTGACGTGGCCTCTCCTCGCAGCGGTGACAAGCGGGGGGAGGGGCATATTGATGATACATCTCACGCCGCATCACAGGAGAAAATGCACAAATGTACCAGAAGCAAAAATTTTTAGGACCCCCAAGAAGTTTTCCGAGTGATCGATATTTTGGGGACCTTGAGCAACCTAACAGCCAACGCCTACAAATGCGGCTGCACTAAAGACAACACCCAGCCGTACAGATTTCCGTTTGAATAATCTCTGTCGCAAGAACACAGAGGAGGGATTTCTGCAGGTGGGTAAGCTGCTGCTGTCCGAGGAATGTCACATGGGGACACGTCAGGGCAGAAGGTGTCCGGTGTCCCTTTCAAGTACCAGGTGTTTCTGGCCCATTCATCAAGGCTACTTCTCAGGTGGGTGAACGACTGAGACCCCGTTTAACTTCACCAGAGACTCAGCGTCTTTGGAGATCACATGTTTCGACGTCAGGGTTAACAGCCTTCTGTGAGAATTGAGAAGCTTGAACGTTTAACTCAGCCACAGAGCATCTTTTTCTAAATGATTCTGTTGAGTTACCATTTACGTAACTTGAAATTGACCCCATTTTAATGAGTTTTAGTAAATTTACCAAGTTCTGCGACCATTGCCATAATGCAGTGATGGAATATTTCACCCCCCAAGACCCCTCCAAACATTTATGACCCTCTCCCTCCCCCGCCAGCCTAGGCACCACTAACCCACTTTCTGTCTCTGTGGGTTTGCCATTTCTGGACATTTCATGTGAATGGAATCGCACAACATGAGGTCGTTTACGTCTAGCTTCTGTCACTTAGCGTAATGTTTCTGAGATTCATCCAAGTAGTGGTGAGTGTCAGGACTGAACTCCTCTGCATCACCAAAGAGCGGTCCACTGTGTAGACATACCGCACGGCGTCTACCCACTTACCAGCTGACAGACATCTGGGTCACTTCTAATTTTAGCCACAAAGAAGCTTCCCCGTATGATAGGGGTTCACAGATCCTAGAGCCTGGACCTATCTTTTACTCAAAAAGTCCTTTGGACTTATTCAAGCGCTTGGACAAACAGAGTCCCACAACAAGCAGGAGATAAATTAGGACCAAGTTTTGCCAAATCATAAATTTCTGCAGGCCCTTCCCGCAGCTAATATTTAATAATTACAAAACTAAACACTTACTGGAGGCTTAGAACAGTGCCTGGCACATAGTAGGAAATACTTATGTCATAGCTCTTATGGTTGTTATTATTGCCTGGGTCAGAGCGCATTGCCACCCAAAACAAAACAGGTTTATGAGCAGGAGAGAAGGCTGGGCCAGATGTGGTGGCTAAATGACAGATAATGGTCCCTTACAGAGCAGCACAGAAGAGTGTCAGCAACATCCTGTCTCCCAAAGCTGGGGGATCAATTTCATGTAATAGCTCTACGGAGACACTGAAATATAAGTAAAAGAGGAAGTTAAGTCATAGTCCTCTCATATCATTTCAAACTGGAAATCCATCCATCATCATCCATCCTTGACTGCTTACTGCAAGTTTAGAAATGATAATATGTTACAGGCTTTCGGAAACGTTGAAAGCCGGTATTTAGTCTGAGAATATTACCCCGCTCGCTACACCTATTGTTTCAGTCCGTGAGGTCAAAATCCAAGGGAGCCTCCTGAAGTGGATGGAGACAGATGCCACCTCCAACCATTTGCTCACCCCAGGAAGGGCTAGCAACTGAAAACTGCGCCCAACCCAGCTTGTTACCCATACAAATCTGCGAGACTGCGTTCATTCCTTTAACGCAGATATGTGAATGCCTATTTTCGAGGTCACACTTCTGGGTAGACACGGTTCCAAGTACTGAGAATGCAGCAGTGAGACAATCAGACACACCAGCTGTCCTCGTGGAGTTTACATTGTAGCAGTACAGAGACCCACAGTGAACGAGACACGTGTAATACAGTCAGGATCTGAACCTGGGGCTGGAAGACTCTGTTACATTTTGCCTTCCTTCCTTCAGGGGTTTTGCTGTATGGAAACAAAGGCTTAGGGGAGGTTGATGAGGCTGGAAAAATGTTATCGATAAACATTAAACCAAAGAACGCTGATGAACCCTTTGCTTTGGACACAAGAAAATTGAGTCCAGGAGAAAGAAAATGCCTCATCCAAAATCACACTGTGTATTGACCAAAAATCCTTCCAATGGAAACACAAACCGACTCAATGCAAGTTCGCTTAAACCAAAAAGAGGATAAATTTGGTTTCTGTCACTGGTATGTCCGGTGGATGAATCTGGGCATTGGGTAAGGTTAGATCCAGGACTTCAATCCCATGGCTGGGACGCGGACCCTCTGTCCATTTCTCAGTTCTGTTTTCTTCCCTCCGGACGTCATTCTCTCTGAGGCTCATGCTGCGAGTTTGAGGAAATGACCACCAGCAGCTCCCAGCTCACGTGCCATCTGGCAAAAAGGACGGAAGAGGAGCATGGGGCACCTGTGCCCTCCCCTCACGCCAGCACAAGGAAGGATGCTCTGGGAAATGCACTGGAGCTCACCTTTTCCTCTGGCACCCCTCCTCTGGGCTAACCTGTCTGGTGGGAGGGGACAGGGAGGTGTTGATTGTGTGGTTAAATTCATTTGAGAGTTTGCTATTTCCTTGCCCATTTTCTCAGGGCACAGTTGTAGGAAAGGTCCCGAAACTCGGTTTATAGCCACTGTGCCAGGCTGGTTTTCCCTGGGACGGACCTGACACTCCCACCGCCTCATTTGCCCCCACTGTGTTTGGTGAAAACTGTGGTTGCCCGGTATTTAAGGGTAAGGAGGTTTCATGCTACACACAGATTTCCGGTTTCACTTTTGACAGATTAAGACGTCTGGAACGTGGGGCATAGAACCTAAGGGGGCCTCACTCTCGGGGTCAGGCAAGAACACATCGGCTCAGAGTGGAGCTTCTGATCCGTGGTAGGGCAGCGAAGGAAATCCAGATCTCCCAGTGCTAGGGCCTCGCACGCCCTTCCCCCACACCAGGGCCACTCTGTCTGCTTGGGCGTCGGCCCTGGAGATGCACGTGGAAAACAAAGGTGGTCTTGGAAGGAGGTTAAGGATGGTGGAAGTGGTATTTTTATTCCTTAATCAACAAATCCTTTCAAATGGTCACTTCTTGATAAATAAGTTGGTTGCATAAGTAAATATGGATATATTTGAAGGAACTTGAAAAGACATTTTTCCTTGATGAGAAAAAACTATTTTTTAAATAATCAAAGGCAAAGTTTTCTTAGATATAACACCAAAAGCACAGTCCATAAAAGGGTGAAAAATGATAAACTGTTCTTGATAAAAAATAAGCAAGATGCTGTTAGGAGAAAGAAAAAGCAAGACTTCGGCAGGGAGAAAATAGCTACAAACTCATACATCTGATAAAAGGCTTGTATCTGGATACATGAAGAACACTCAGAGCTCAATAATCAGAAAACAAACCAACCAACACCAAAAAAAAAAAACAAAAAAATGGGCAAAAGATGTGAGCAGATACTCCACCAAGAAACCATATGGAAGAACGGCAAAGGAGCGCACGAGGAATTGTCAACATTGGTAGTCATTAGGGAAACACAAATTGAAATTTCTGCAACGTATCCCTACAGAACTATTTAAATGCCTAACATTATAAAGCTGGTCTAACCAAGTGTTGTTGATGGTGGTGCAGAGTAGTTACAACTGTCACACGTGGCTGACAGGAACACAGGGTGGTGGAGGCACGTGGGAAACCAGTTTGGCGCTTTCTTACGTGGTTCGCCCTCCATCTGCCACGTGATCCAGCCACTCCACCGCTGGGTGGAGAAAGGAAGGCGTATGTCCACACGAAGACCTGTGCATGAACGCTCACGGAGCTTTGTCTGGAGTCCCCCCCGCCCCCAAACTGGAAACAGTCCAAACAAATGATTGCACAAATAAATTATGGGCTATCCATACATTCAAAGACGACTTGGCAACGAAAAGAAATGAATTATTGATACACAACGCAGCATGAATGACTCTCAAAGTTATTATGATGATGAGTGAAAGAAGCCAGACCAAAAAAAGAAAGAATGCATACTGCGTGATTCCATACATATAAAATTCCATAAAATGCAAACGAAGCTAGAGTGACAAGAAGCAGACCCGTGGTTGGGTGGGGACGAAGGTGAGGGGACAGCGGGAAAGACAGGACAGAGTGCAAAGAGGCCCAGGGACATTTCTGGGGACGATGGAATTATCCTCACTGTAATGATGGCTTCATGTGTATACATATGTCACAACTTATCAAATTGTATACATCAATATATAGAATTAATTGAATATCGATATACTTCCTCTTTTGAATCCTCACCCAAAGATACTTTTATCATTGATTTGAGAGAGAGAGAAACATCAACACAAGAGAGAAACACTGATTGCTGACCTTCTATACTTGCCCCGACCAGGGATTGAACCTGTAACCTAGGTATGTGCCCTGACCAGGGTTTGAATCCCCAACCTTTTGAGGTACTGGATGATGCTCCAGCCAACTGAGCCACCCTACCAGGGCTATCCTTCCATTTTTAAAAATGTACTCTGAGAACAATAACAAAAAAAAATAGTCAAACTTCTCTTCCATTTGACCTCCTTACTGTTCCAAGAACAACCTACTGCTTATCTACTGCTCTAATGAGCCTTCACATTTGCTGTTCCCTCTGCCTGGAATGCTCTTCCTTAGATTTTAGAGAAGCTTTCTCCTCCTATCTTTTATATCTTTGTCAAGGGTTACCTTCTCTACTTATAAATTTGATCCCTTTCCCCAGTACTCCCTTTCCCTCTTCCCAGCTTTATTTCACCACTCCCCACGGAACATCTGACGTACTGTACACTTTGCTCATAGGGCTACTTATCTGGCTAATGGTGCACCTCTGCCCCCTTAGAATGTAAGCTCCCTTAGAGCAGGGACGTTCGGACTATTTTTATTCACTGCTGTCCTTCCAGCACCTGGAATAACGCCTGGCACACGTGAGAAGCTTGATAGTATTTGCTGACATTGTCCATTTAAGCTTTTACTTTTCATGTGCTCATACGCCCCTTCCAGTACCATTTAGGGGGCTACACTGCAGAAACACATCATTCAATTCCACTATAAAAAATGTCAGTGACTGAAATTCTTTTCTTTTTGAATTATCAGTTCACTCAACAAAATTGTTTGAAACCAAAATTAAGTAAGGTATCACAGATGTGATGTCGTTTTATATGCTGCAAAACACCACATTATTATTAATGAGACTATGAATAACCCTAGACTAATTTTCTGAGCCCGGGGTAATGATTCTGAGCAATCAAAATGTCTGAAAGTCAGTTTACCCACCTGTAAAATAGGCAGTTTAAATGCAACAATCCCTATGATCTTTAGAGAATTTAAGTATAGTGCTACAGAATATAGACTGTTACAGGCAGATCTGGGCTAAAATCCCAGTTCCGCCTACGTACCCACAGATTTGGGGAGGTCACTTCACTTCTCTAAGCCTGTTGCCACATCTGTAAAATGGGGGCAAAAAAGATGTCCCTGCGCCTTTGGAAATCTCTGAGGGCAAAAGGAGGTAGTATGTGAAAACTGCCCAGCGTATGGCGTGGACTCGAACTGTGTTACGCGTTATATCACTGTATTTTTCCTTTCTTGAGTTTTCGATCCATCTGTAAGTCAACATCCATTTTGCCTGATATTTCAGTCCCTTCTCCTTTCTCAGGGAATTTGATTTTAATTTTGAGTCTAATATTTGTAAATCTTCAAAGCGAATGAATTAAAGCTGCCAGCCAGTCAAACTTGATTCAGGTAGAAAGTTTCCAAAAAACATTGAGCTCCACCCACCCATCTGGGCCTGGAAAGTCAGGAAGTTTAACCACATTGCACACGGCTCTATTTTAAATGCCACAATGAACATCACAGGCTTAACTGCAATTAAAGAGTCCCCGCTGACCACTGAATATACAGTACATCATGTCAGGAGAGGCAAAACTGTCAGATTAGTGGAAATTCATTTTGGGTTTGCTGGGTAATTTCAAGAGCTGACAGCCGAGGAAAAATTGGCGATCCCCTGTGTAGCCAGCACGCACCACTCTTCCACAGCAGCTGTCTGGGAAGTCTTCAATGCAGCCATGCTCCGGATTTCGACATTCACTCCACTGGAGTGAAGTTGGAAAGGAAAACGTGAGTGATGAGATCATTGTTCCAAATGATCGCGAGTGGAGAGAGAGTCTTCTGGCCCCTCTTTTGTTCAGCGGAAGAGATTGATTGAGCAAATAGGAGGTGGGCTCGTCAAGCTGGACTAGAATTTGTAGCCAGTCACTTCCGAGTGAAAGACTGGGGGCTGCTCACCTAGACAACAGCTGGCGTTGGTTCCAAACTCTGGAGGGCCCCTTGTCACCTTGGAGTCCTTTGCCTGAATGGCCATACTTGTAGATGTTTCTCTGGTACTCGCTTGGCCCTAGGTGAGAGTCTTCTAACTCTCCACTCCAGCCAGCAGACAAGCCGATGATAATTGTTCGATGGGCTAAAAATATTCCATTCAGCAGATAAGATATGGAGGACTTAAAAGTAACAACAAGTATTCACTGCTCAGCCTGTCCCAGGCCTGCGCTAAATGATCTACCTGGATTGTCCGTGAAGCCTCACTCGGACCACATGAGGTTCACATTCTTGTACCCATTCTTTGGATGAAGAAGCCAAGGCCTGAAGAGGTGTAACAATATGACTGCGACCATTCCACTATTACAGGGATGACTGTGATTGGATTTTAGGGCCTCTCAGTCGGGGGAGGTTTCGCCACCCACCCCGAGGACATTAGGCAATGTCTGGAGACATCTTTGGTTGTCACGACTGCTACTGAGCAGAAGCCAGAGATGCTACTAAGCACCCTATGGTGCCACGGAGAATCATCCACCCCCAAGTAGCCACAGTTTTGAGGCTGGGCAATGCTACTCTAGGACAGCGATTCTGAAGTGTGGCTGCTAGGCCAGGGCCGGCGCATCCCCCGGGCCCTTGTTGGAAATGCAGCATCGAGGGTTCCACCAGAGGCGCGAGGAGGGGCTCGTGACAGGTGTTTTCACAGGCCCGCCATTCTCAGGCCTTTGAAACACGTGGTCTGAGCCACACTGCTCACCCGAAATGCTCCTTCGGCCTCAAAGTCCAAAGCGAAATGAGCATCAACGTGTTCAGTCTACGAAATTCTGCCACTATGAGGGTTCTGGGTCAGCTGGACACCCTTCTGTGTTTCTGGATCTACAAAGGGACGTCTCTGGCCTGTCCAGGACCACCCCCCCTGGAATGTGCAGGTGCCAGGCATCCTCAGGAGGACCTAGAGCCCCACCCCCGGCCACCCACGCTTCTCACAACATGAAGGTACTCTGCCCTGGCTGCGGTGGCTCCGTGGATTGAGCGCCGGCCTGCGAACTGACAGGTCACTGGTTTGATTCCCACTCGGGGCACACGCCTGGGTTGTGGGCTGGGTCCCCAGTGCAGGGCGGGCGAGAGGCAGCCAATCCGTGTGTCTCTCGTACATTGATGTCTCTCCCTCCCTTTCTCCCTTCCTTCCCCTCTCTCTAAAAGTAAGTGAATAAAATCTTTTTAAAAAAAAGAACACGGAGGTACTCTCGTTAGCAGCACAGAAGTGAACAGGCATCGGGCCCCCATGTAAGCGAGATTCTGGGAGAGGCACTCCACACACGTCATCTCGGTCACTGTCATGAATAAGGGCGATAACGATTACTGTTTCCGGCAGGCTCTCCATGTGCTGGGCATGTGACCTGCAGGATCTCATTCTTCACCACCGCCCTGGGGGGTCAGGGTTTATAATCGTGCCCATTTTACAGATGAAGAAACTGAGGCTTGTGGCTGGGTGCGAGGGCCCTTCCGTCTAAGACGGACATGCTCTAACTGGGTTGCCAAATCCCTGTTAATTCATGGGGCGTGGCACGGACGCCGGGCTGGGGTTCTTGGAACCATTGCAACTAACAGCAGTATCTCTCTCTCTCTCTCTCTCTCTCTCTCTCTCTCTCTCTCTCTCTCTCTCTCTCTCTCTCTCTCCTCTCCTCTCTCTCTCTCTCTCTCTCTCTCGTGTGTGTGTGTGTGTGTGTGTGTGTAGTATGTGTGTGAAATGAAAGGTTTACACTAAAGCAGCTCTAATGTCCTTCCCCATCTAGGCAGTTACAATTATGGTGGGTCATAATTATTGCATTTCCTCAGGATCAGCACAATAAACACTAGAACTGTGTACATTGACATTTATATAGATTTCATTTCATTACATTGACATCCATTCACATCGATACGGCATTTAGAAGTGCTCCCCACGCTTCCCCATCCACGCTCTCATTCAATCCGCCACTGTGCTGTGAGGGACAAAGAAAGGCATGCTGACTTCACCTGCTGTGTAGACACCTGAGTGGCGCGCTGGTAGCAAACATTTACTGGATCCTTGCTGCACGCCCAGCAAGTGCTGAGTGCTTTACAATCCTCGTCTCTTTTTACCCTCGTGGTCACCCTATGCAACCAGCGTGACTATCCCCGCTTTTTCGGTGAGAGATGGGAGAATGAAGGGATACACCCTTCAGCGCTGCATCTGCATTGGAACCGACGCCGGACCGACCGCAAAGCCCGAGCTCCTAGCCCCGCTCTGCCCGGGGCTTCCGGGAAACTGAGACCCAGAGAGGGCCAGGTCTTCCCTAATAGCTCTTCCCGGTTTGGAGCCTGGAATAAAATCCCAGGCGCGGCCTCCTGTCCTGCACTCCTGCTGGTAGAGCACAATGAAACGCGACTCTTCCCTTTGGGGGGTGGGGGCAGGCGTGAGTCAATGCCAGGTTCATCCTGGCAGTGACTGAAAAGATGCTCACCTTCAGCCTGCCCTGCATGTGGGGGGCGGGGTGGGGCGGGGCGGATCTGCATACGCTTGCTCTCTTTAAACCGATGCACTAGCCTCTTGGGACATGAAGCTCGTTGGTTCTGTCACTCGTGAGTAATGCACCATAGCTCCCTGGTGGGGAAAATGCCAGATTATACAATCACATGCTTTGGTGTGCAACTGTCTTTAGAATAACAAATCTCCTCTTCTGCTGGTGAGCATTACGCTTTAATAAAAACCAAAATAGTGGCCGCAAATCCCGGCTCCAGCTAAAGGGCCTGCCTTGTAAATTCATGTTAGTTACACTCCTCACTGGCCCCACCCCCCAAACACACACACACACACACACACACACACACCTTTCATAATTCACAGGGAATGGCCCGACCTGAGGCTTTATTTAGATTTTTCCTTTGTGTGTGGAGAGAGGAGACAGCGGGGGAAGCGAACTTTCTCAGCCTGGGCACGATTGACGATTGACATTTGGGGCCAGATCATTCTTTGCTGGGGGTGGGACTGCCCTGTGCATTGTAGGATATTTAGCAGCATCCCTCCCCCACCCCAAGTTGTGAGAACCGAAAATATTTCCAAACATTGCCAAAAACATCCCCGGAGGATGCAAATTGCCCCCAGACGAAAACCATCGCGTTAAGGAGAAAAAAAGCCAACGGTGTCAGGGGTGGTGTTGGCAGACGTAATGCCTTAACGTTGGACCTTTTCTTTCCTAAAGAGAAAAACAAATGTGTTCCTCTGTGGGAGCCTCCAGTGTGGGACAGAAATAGATCTTCCCCAGCCGTGGGCCCGCTCGGCCTAGCCTCTGCTCCTCGCGGCCCTTAGGGAGAGGTGGGTGGTGTTGCAAATCCTCGGAGCAGCTGGGCGGGGAGGGCAGGCGGGGGCAGGGGTGCAGGGGTTGGGGGGTGCCCTGCAGAGCGGAAGCTGCTGCCCGCCCATCTCCCCGGGCTCTCGCACCACCTTCCCGGCTTCCACACTTCGAGGTGAAAGCTGAGAGATGCGGAGGAACCGAGCCCAGCGACAGGTTGGAAATAGCACGTTCTGGGGCTACAGAGAGGATGGGACTCCAGCAGAAATAAAGTCAGGCCTCTGCCTTTGCAGACGGACACTAAATCGCTGCTCACCTCCGAGTATCCAGTCTATTGCAGAAGTTCAGTATGTCCCTCGAATGATTTTGCTTGCCCCGCGGAGTTTTTAAAATTTGGAATCATTGCCAACATTCGAAAAGTGGAATATTGCTCATAAAAAGGCAAATGTCAGGCTTCTCAAAAAACAAGCAGCAGTTCTGGATGCTTTAGACCAGCCGACCTGCCTGGCAACGGTGAGCTGGGGCTGGGTGGTGGCGCCCCTGTTGGTGGGAAAGTGTTTCGCTGTTCGCCCCTCCTGTGCAGGACCCTCGTGCACTGCCTGCCAGGATTCTGCAGGCAATTAAATTAAGTGCCCTCTCCTCTACGTTTTTAAAATGTATTGTACTAGGCAATGTTTGATGTATTAAAAATACATTTAACACACAGATAATTTAGGAAGCATAGCAAAACAAGAATCCATGAATCTGCCACCTAACTTTAAAACGAGAACATTACCTGAATATACTCATTATTTTCTCTCTCCCTCCCCCTCTCCCTCTCAGGTCTACATTATTTTGACTTTTGTATTTAGCATTCTCCTGCCTTTTTGGTATTTAGTTTTATCACATATGCATGCACCTCTAAATGATATGTCGCTTAATTTTGCTTGTATTTGAGTTTTGTAAAAATGATACCCTAGTGTATATCATTTGGGGTGATTTGTTTCATCACTTAACTATACGCTACTAAGGTTCATCCACACTGTTGCATGTAGCTGTGGCTCTTTCATTTTTCACTGCTGCATAATACTCCAGTGTGCTGCGATTTCTTTCTTATTTCATATTGTTCCTGCTCCCCGCATTTCTCTTTTCAGGGACCTGCTTTATAATGACACTTTCTCGGAGCCTTGGCTGCCAGTTGTCAAAAGGAGACACTTTCCAGTTAGTTTTAATATAAGTATTCAGATTGCTGCCTTCAAAATACATGCCACGATATGTCATACTTTTTAATTTGCTCGTTTGCTTGCTCGCTGCTGCTTTACAGTAGACTGTAAGTTCCCTAGAGGGAGGATTTACCTGTCTGTCGCCGTCACTTCAGCACTCAGCATAGTTATTCACACGTAAGCATGAAAACATGTTATTATTTTTCTCAAAATGTGATCAATATTCATTGGCATAAAATTGAGATCATGCTCCCTGAAAAATGCCGGCTGGCCTGTTGCACTGGAGGTAGAAGCTCCATGTTCCTTATTCATGATCCCTGGGACAGAAGTGCTTGGTAAACAAAGCGCTGTGAGTGGAAGTGAAATGTGCAAGTTCTGGACCATGACCTTGAAAAGAATGGCTTCGTTCGCTGCTTTCCGTTTACTTCTCCCCCTTGTGGAAACGCGAACACAGCAGTGAACCCACCGGACAGGAAAGGTGTTCCGTCAGTGGACCGCGAGAAAGTAGGCACCTGGGTGACAGATGCTTAGACGGCCACACTAGCCCCCGGAGTGGAAAGAAAATGGTCTCTTATTTAAGCCAACGTCACATTGGGTCCCTGGACAGCAGTCGCACTTCCATGCTAATGGACATGGTTCACTGGTAGGACACCACTGGGGGGGAATTCTTCTCCCCCAAGGACACGAACCCGACCTCTAACCAATCCTCTGACTCTACCCTCCGACCTGCTGTCTCCGTAATGAGCATGAGTGGGCATCCAGGACCCACGCTCCCTCCCCCAGGCACCGCCCCCGACCTTGCCCCCAGGCTTCCTCACTCCCTGGTGCGTCCCTGCTGCTAGCACAGCAAGATTCCCTCTCACCAGTTGGTTCCATGGCAACACTGGTGATCGGACTTCGTTCGTGGAGGATGGCAGGTACAGAGAGGAAGACAGGGGAGGAGAGGGCAGCGACCAGAAGGGAACAGAAGTCAGAGGACAACCAGTACTGAAGCCAGAATCCCCAGATTTTGCCCACAAATTTTTCAAGACCCAAGAGAATCTCGCCATTCCCACATTGCTGTGCACTGAAACGCTTGAGGCAGGTGGAATCAGGTGCCCTCCTCCAGCAAAACGAAGTCTCGATGAACTGTCTGTAGCTCTGACACGCAGCTTCCCAGGGAACGCGCCAAAACAAACCGCTTCTGAAATGTCCACCAAAGATACGAAAGAAGGTGACTTCTCATATGGGATTGTTATTTATACTCCAGGGAAGTGTTGTGCAACAATCACTTTGGAAGACAGGCTGGCTGCCTACCCATCTGGCGATAAGCAACCAGCAGGAGCTGTTGCCTGTTCAGGACACTCCAGGAGTGACACCACGAAACCAGACCATTTTAGGAATGAGGGAAGTCTGAACTTCTCGGTTCAGGTTCCTCTGCAGCTCATCTGGTGAGGGTATCAGCTCACGGGAAAAACACGAGAGAATCAGAACAACAAAGGGCCACCATGTTTCAAGTCCCTCCCACATGCCTGCCGGGTAATAAGCCAATTGCTCTGCACATACTAACTCATTATAATTTCATAGCGGAACCCGGGTGTTCGTTCATTCTACCCCCATCTCTACCCGGGGAAAACCCAGGCTTGGAAGAGACAAACAACTTGCTGACGGCCGCCTGACCAGCAGGGCATCAGTCCGGGATTCAAAACCAGAGCCATCGATATTCTTAACAGTCATGGCTGCGTTTCTCGAATCCCATCCATTCGTGCACCTTGAACACAATGTCTGCCGTATCTGACGGCAGCACCCGTTGTTTGCAGCCAAAACATTGTTTGCAGCACCCGTCACCACGGGATGGAATCCTTTCCTTTCCATCAGCTTTCCTTTTACTTCTACACAGACAAATTTATTTCAGTGGAAATGTTATGGGAAAACCATAAACATAAAACACCAAGTATCATTTGCCTTCAGTAGATAACCACCTTGACTATATCGCAATATATACATAAAAAATGCTATGAAATGCTATCTAGACTTTGCCGCTGGAAGGTCCGAGCCTGAGATGCATCCTTGCTTTGTTAGAAAGGGAGATGAACGGGGGGTAAGTGATATGAAACACTCCATGAGCACCAAGTGTGACTTCGTCCTCCACCCACACAGAAGGACCCAATGAGAATTTAGCAGGCAAATATTTCCCACCAGGAGTGTAGGCGTAATGTAAGGATGAGTGAACATACCCCAAACCATCCTCAGTATTACATTTTCTTTATTAAGAAATACTATAGTACATAGTATTCCCTGCTCTCATCCGAGAGATGGATACGGAGAACACAGACCTACCTCCCGGACATTTTTAAAATCCTACATCAATTACCTACAAACTGTTTCAAGCTTGTTCATCTTGAAGCCCATTGCTAATTCCCACTCATGGGCTAAAAATCTGAGAAAAGCCATCAAAGTCCAAATTAGTTACTCTTCTTTGAGATGGATCAGGCCACTGATTCATTGAACTGAATCCTTGGGTTCATTCAGCGAGTACTCGCAGAGGGCCCGGGCACTGAGAGTAACACAGTGCGCGATGCAGACACGGTCCTGCCCCCGCGTAACCGAGATGGCAGCGTTTAACCAACGGCAGTGGGACAGTCGTGTAAAAGTCCTCCTCCGCAAGTAGAACGCGGGATTGAGAAATCAGACGGGCAGATCGCTGTGCAGAAGGAAGGATCGTTGTCTGTCCCCTTCAGCCAGTTTTCTGGGAGTGACAATCACGGTTTGTCGGGTGGAGAGGAGCCAGCCTCCTGAGCGTGTTGTCCAGGATCTGGGGTTCACGCTCATTTAACTTAGCATGTTCCCCCCCAAGTGGGGGTGGGGGAGTCACAGAGCCCTCTCGCCTTGCCAAAGAAGCCGCTGTGATCAACCAATGGGTGTCTGGGGCCCCAACGACCCGGCCTCGAGTCTTGGCTCTGTCGCTGGCTATCTGTATGACCTTGACATGTGACTTTCCTCTAGGTTTCTCCATCCATAAAACAGGGTCATAACCACAGCCATCTGGTGGAGTTACCACAAAGACTGAAGGGGACAATGCACTGAGCCACAGCCGCCTAAGAACCAGGGACAGGTTCCCCTCCAAGGTTTCCCTGCAGCCCGAACCCCCATCCCTGTAAAAACGGATGTGCCAAGACCATGACCTCCAACGGGTCCTTTCCTTGGGGACATCCCAGCTGCCTCGTTCCTGGGAGAGAACCCCAGTCAGCGCTGAGGATGCTCCAGGGAGTCAGCGTGCGGGAATGCACGGCCACAGCCACGGCCACACTTCCTGCATCATTGCAGGGCCCACCTGTCATTCACTACACCCGAGGTTCCTGAATAGGGACTACGGTGGCCCCAGGGGACAATTTTGTTTGTCATCATTGGGTAGGATGTGCTACTGGCATGTGGTGGGGGGAGGCCAGGGGCACTGCTGAGCAGCCTCCAGGGCACAGGACAGCAGCCCCACTGAGAGTTCCCTGGGCCAGCGCATCAGGGACACCCCTGTTGTGGCACTCGGTGAACTGCCCCAGCCCAGGAAACTCCTAACCTTTCTACGTCAGGGCACTGTGCTTCAGTAGAACTGGCTTTAAGCCAGTGGGGAACAACAGGGGCATTTTAAAGGGAAAGGAGAAGAGATGTGGGAAAGTTTGGTGAGACAGAGGCAGCGGGGCTTGGGGAAGGCCTCTGCCACCCCGGAGGTCTGCAGACTGGGTCTACAGAGCGGCAGGGTGGGGTCCAGTGGGCAGACCTCTTGGCCAGGAGTTGCTCCTCTCGGGGGAGTGTGAGACAAGGACCTCAACTAGGGGCAGTAAGTGCCATCAGAAACGGCCACGAGTAATCCTGAGGTGCCACGCAGTGAAGTTTCACACTCGCTAGGGAGCTTTCTAAACGAGAGGTGGGGGTCTGCGGGCCAAACAGGGCTCGAGCCCACTGTGGGACGTCCGAGCGTGAATCGGTGCAACGCAACTCGGTTCGGACAAAGGCAGAAGCGGGGGCCAGGGTGGGGGCAGCCCAGAGCTTCGTTCCCTTCCCCCCGACGAGTGGACAGGCATGGAGGGCAGCAGGCACGGCGACAAGGACCCTGGGCTGCGGAGCAAGTGCTGCCCCCAGGCCTCAGCTGGGGAAGATGCGTTCTCCCACACATTGTTGAGATGACAGCCTCTGCATCTCTCAACGGAGATGCTAAGAGCACCCCCCTCATGGTGCTGAGAGGACGTGGGGTGACATAAGACTTGCAAAGTGCACAGTAAGGGCACCAGTCCTGGTAGCCATGATAATGGCTTGGTGGGCGAAGCCCCAGCTCAGCTTTGAAAGAGGCACAGAGCCCAGCACCGAAACCACAGCGGAATCAAGGCTGGCGGCTTACAGCGTTACTAGTGGTCAGACAGAGAAGCGGGCTTCCGATATGCTCGGTATTCGGATGCTTTAATTGGGGGGGTGGGGTCCAGTCCAGGATAAATCACAGGTAGGCAAAACTTCTATTTTCTGTGTAATTCACAAGTCAGAAATTCCAGCGAAACTTCAGAGCTTATCCTGACTTTCTTTAGGATAGAAATATTCTTGAAATGGAAGACGTTGTAGACAGCTCTCATTGCCGTCTGGGTAATCATGGCTATAAAGTAAACTCCTGAGGCTTATGGTGAAACAAAGTGCATCTCACCATGTCCTTGGAGAGAAAGTTTAAATGGGTGCGTGTTGGAGTGAAAGCTTCCGAAAGCCGATCTCGTTTCAAAGGAAAAGGATGTGCTTTCAATTTTTGATGGCGTACAGTGGATTATTTTTACACCCATCCCTGAGTCTTTCATTGGAACACGCACGCCTATCTGCTGCCACAGTAGTGAGGGAATTTTCCACTCCAACAACTGTGATCCTGTCTCGTCTTTACGACGGGCGTGGGGAACAAGTGTTAGACTGGAATTAGCAACTTTTGACCCATCTGCTCCTGGGAACTCAGCATTCAACAATGGCACTTGGCCAATGTTCGTGGAACCCCCTCCTGCGTACGTGGTGCACTGTGCTGGAAGCTACAGCTGCCGTGGTATAAAAACGATGGGTACAACTGGGGCGACCTCTAGGGAAGGGGACAGGGACCGGGGTTGGAAGTGATGGTCTGAACTGGCCAGGGCCTGGGCAGGAAAGAGGGGCACACTCTACCTACGGAGCAGTTAACGAAGGGACTGCTGATACAGGTGGAGGCGGTGTTTAAGGTGGGTAACAAGGTACAGAGCTGTGCGCCTGCAGTGTGACAGCGGGGACCATTAACAATCCCAGGGACAAGAAGACAAAGCGCCACCGGAACCCAGAGATGTGGCTGCACGAAGAGGGACACTGAAAGGACCCAAGGCCTTTGTTAGAGGGACAACCCGGGCGGGGACCTGTGGCAGGGAGGGAGGGAGGAGAATGAGACCCCAAACTCTTTCCCTCCCTGCTTTGATCTTTGGTGCCCTCGCTGGCCCAGCCCGACAGGAAACTGGAGGGCGAAGAGCCCGTGGGTGCAGGCCCCACGGTCAGCCTCCCACGACACTCAGCAGCAGGGCTGGTCTGTGGATCTAGAGAAGCAAACAAAAGAAATCAGACATGTGGTCCCAAAAAAGGGCTGCATTCCTTATCGGTGATGTTTTGATGTTGTACAAGGGTCATGCATTCAACTGAAGAGGAGAAAGAGAAAGAGATAAGGGAGGAAAAGAAAGAAGCAAGAAAAGGCACTAACAGGGGAAGAAAGGCCAGTAAACAGGAGATTAGATCCAGAGGAAGTATGTCGTGGCACCAAGCACCGGTTGCTATGGGAACACCAAGAGGCATCCCGACCTGGGGAGTCAGGAAAGGCCTCCGGAGGAAGGGGCAACTGGGTTGAAACCTGAGGGCTGGTAGGAACTGGCCAGGTGAGAGCTGGAGGAAAGTGGCCTTTACAAAGGCCCAAAGGCCAGTTTGGGGAGAAGAAAGAAGTCAGACTGTGAGGCAAACAGCGAGAGGACCGAGGAGACCCTGGAGGGTGAGCACAAAGGCCTCGGACGGCACCCTGCAGGCTGCGGACAGGCTTGGGGGAGGGGGGAGCGGGGGGGGGGGGGAACGGGGTGCACGGCCCCTTCCGTGGTTCCCTCCAGCCTGACGCCCCCCGGGAAGGACTTCTGATGCTGCCGGCCTTTCAACAAACACGCACCTGTGTGTCCCCGTCCTTAACAAAAGAGCGTGTGAGAGATCAGTTGGTGTTTTTAATCCGTGGAAAAGATCCAAACCCCACCCCCCATAAAACACCCCACACAGGTGGCCCTTTTGGTTAGGTGAGTGTTTCCATGAGAAAAGAAACCACTCGGGTACCTCTCCACTAACCAGCGCACGCCTGAATGAAGATGCCAGCATTTCGCAAGGCGATCTGACACACCTTTGGCATTTAAGAAATAGAAGTCTTAAGCCTCAGCGTCATGAGCTGAGCCCAGATTAATGACCTTTCAGACTATAGGCTCAGGAATCAGAAATAGGTCAGCCTTGCAAAGAATTTTAAGAAATCACTGAACCACAGCGAATCAGACATCGCACTGGGTCCCTTCACCCTTAAGAATGTGACCCTCTCCGTGTCCTGGGAGCCGCTGTTTCATCTCCTCTCTTCACTTGGGGGGTTGGGAGGACAAACATAAACTTCTTGCAAAGACACTGCTATTGGAGCCAAACAGAGGACATACATAAAAAGACGCATTCCTCATCGGGCTCGCTATTTGCAGGTGGCCAGTTCACGGAGGAAGGCCAATGTTCGTACCTCGCACAAGTGGCCTTTGATATTTGCTTTTTTTTTTTTTTTAATGTGTCTATCCAATCAATGAATCATGCAATAGACAGGTAAAATTCCCAGGTCCTGGTTTGTTTTTATCCTGGTAACAATTGATTCTGAAATTGTGAGTTTGGAAACTGGCTTATCGCACCCTGACACTGAGAAACACTCACAGGACCCCCTGCCCCGCCTCACCCACCCCTAAAATAAACAGGAACAGGATCCTTTGGATTGCTCCCTGTGTCTCCCAAAGGACAGGAGGGTGCTCTCTCTTTCTGGATTCCCTAATCTAGCTGAGACGGAAACATCAGCACTCGCCCGGTGCCATTTCCTAACAAACCACACGGAGAGTCTTGAACTATCTCCCACCCCCAGGCTTCTGGAAGTCTTAAAACAATTCTGCTCACTTGGGTCACGTAGCCTTGCAGGTCTACAAGTCAAATGTCAACACGCCCCAGGAAAAGTGGGGTTTGCAAACTGAACTCTTGGGAGGTGGACGGATAAATCCACAGGCCAATTTATTCATTTCCAGCAGGCGACAGAGCCAGCCCAATAGCTCAGCCCGTCTCTCTCCCGGTATTGACTTACCTGAGAAACCAAATTAATTACCAGAAGGTTGCTCTGCTAAGTACGGAATTAGAAAGAAAGGAAATTGGATGGTCTTAAGGGATTGCTCTCACAGGCTCGGATAAGTCCTGATGAATTGCCCTTAAAGAGAAAGGACTGCCCTGCTCCCAGAGAACCGGGCTCAGCCCTAAGCACCTTCTCCTTGAACTCGGATGTTGACCCAAGTTTATCATCCCAGGCTTTCCGTTTACACTTGTAATTATTATATTGCCTGATTTTTTTTTAAATCTAATTCGTATTTTACATCATTGCAGTTTTAAGTGAGCTGTGTTCTGGCTGTGTCTCGGAAGATATCTTAATCTCATGGATAAATGGTAATCTTTCATCAGAAGTAATTTCCTCTTTTTGATCTTTCTCTTTATTCTTTGGTGTGTCTCACTTTAGGTCCTTTTCCCTCACCTTCATCACTGTAATATACATCTCAAAAGGCTGGGAATAAGGTGCAGATAAAAACCCACAACTTTCTTTCATCGTGGTGGGTTCCATCAGAACTGGCTACAGAATTTGTGGGGTCCAGTACAAAATGAAAATGTGAGTCCCCTTAATCCAACAGAATTAAAATTTTAGGACTTCAACAGCCCAGTGTGACTCAGGCAGAGTATGTGGTGGGGGGGGCAGGGCAGGGGGCGAGGGGTATGGCACAGTTTGAATGCTCGAGGAGCCAGCCCTGGCTTCTATGCAAAGAAGGGAAGTCTCGACGCCTCTCGAAATCCGTCCCACATTATGCTCTTCAGGCATGAAGGCAGCGCCAAGAGCCCGTGACCTGCCACGTTTTCCCACAGAAATGGGTCGTGTGGCTTCTGGTCTGCATCCCTCTAGCCAGGGATGGCCCGCTAGAAGGCATGGACACCGGGCCATTTCTCTCCTCCTCCCCTTCAGCAGCCAGACCAAAGCCCCCGTGCCTGTCTGTGGCTGTGAACAGGCTGAGGAAGGCCGGGACGAGTTGCTGTTCCCTCCCCGCTGCTGTACCAGACCTGCGATCGTCTGCTGGCGTCCTATGGGCAAAGAAATTTGGTGCGTAGAGAAAGCTGAGAGCTTAATTTTCTAACATGCATCAGTACTCTTTCACTTACAAGTTACAGAAAAACCAACCTATCTTAAGCCAAAGACGAACATTTGTTGTCTTGCTTAGCTAACCAGGGTTGTTTTACGGCTTCCTGAGCCCTGGGCTCTCTTATTGTGGGCCTCCCACCCGTGTCAGATCCAGGACATTCAAATGCACTCACTCCCGGGGCCGCCATGCTGCACAACGCCAGGTGTGAATGGCGCTCCCTGGAACTGTGCAGCCGCAACCCTACTTTCTCTCTGAACCAGATATACTTTTTGTTAAAAAGAAACGGAAGTGGCTCAATTAGCGCTAAGTCACTCATTTGGCTTACTTTGAGCCATAAGTTCCCAGCAACCATTACGGATGGCAGGGAATGCTCATTTTCTTCCACTTCTTCATTTTAGTAACAGAACCCCCCTCCCCACCCACTTAAGTTTTAGAGGACACGGAGTCCTCGAGCTGAAAGCTTCTCTGTGCCTCTAAATGTGGCCATGTCTTTGAGCCTGGTCAGTTAGATATGAGTGGACAACATCTGTGTGACTTCCAGATTGCATTCCTATGGAACTGGAGAGAGTCAATTTCCTGTACCCTCGTTCCTTCTTGCTTTGAGCTGGAGCTGGTCAGGCAAGGTCAATGACGCAGACAAGGACAATGCTCCAGAGGCTAGAAGAGCAACAAGATGGAAGGGACCTGGGCCCCTGGATGACATCATGGAGTAGAACAGCCCTTCCCTCTGTTGCATGAGAGAGAAATGAACTACTATATTGTTGGAGTTTTTTGTGGGGGGGTCTCTCTACTACACAGGTATGTCCTATTCCCCAGCTAATGCAGGATTATAGTGAATTGAGAAAATCAAATTCTATTGTAAAAATATAATGGATATAATCTTTATGATTATTAAACAAAGCCGGCATCCTGTCAGCTCTTCCAGCCCCACACTGTCTGACCCCACACTTCTCTCTGGCCTCATTTCTTCTTCCTCTGGCCATCACACACACACACACACACACACACACACACACACTCTCTCTCTCTCTCTCTCTCTCTCTCTCTCTCTCACACACACACACACACACTCACCCACTCACACATTCAGCCAGGCTGGGCTCCTTGTTTCTCTCCACATCAGGCATCCCCCAGCCTCAGAATCTTTGCACTTTCTGTCCCTTCCCTATGAATACCCTCTCCCCACAAAACTTCGTGGCAAACCCCCTCACCTCCTTCAGGCCTCTGCTCAAAAGCCACCTTCTCCTGGAAGCCTTCCCTGAATGCCTTTGTTACCAGTACAAATAATTACCTTTCGGCTCCCATCAGCACCGCCACGAGCCCTGTTCCTCCTTCCCTGCCTTCTTTCCCCCACGGGACTTGTGAACATCAGACCTCCTCTCCCTCGTTTATTTTGTGTGTGGGCTTCTGACTTTCATTGCAAGGACAGGGACAGCTGCAGTAACTCCAGCACCCAGCACAGAAGGGAACCTAGTATGTGCTCAGTAAATATTTGTTAAGAAATTAATCACTTCAAGTTATTTTTTCTTTAGATGTAAAAATGATTTTTTTAGGTTTCAAATATTCTAGAGGTTCTTAACAAGTGCATTGGCTGCCAGCTCTGCACACGGTGTGTCTGATGCACACCACAGCCGAGTGAGTGGGGGTCCTCCTGTCCCAGCCCCCATCGCACAGACACAGAATCCTTGGCACCCCTAATCGAAGATGGCAGACACTGTCTGTGCTCCCCCCATGTCCCCCTGAATCCCTTCCCCAGCCTCCCTGAGCCCTGCACCCCCACACCACCCCCCATTCCTATGAGCTTTGCCCACACCTGTAATTCCTTTTGGGGGATGGAGTGCTAATGGGGACTACTCGCCAAATGGGAGCGAACCAGAATCTCAGGGTGGGTTATACCTGTCCCAACGGGCTTTCAGCCGGGGAGGGGGCTTTCAGCTGGAGGGGGGTACAAGACCCCAATTCTTTGCCACTAGTTGAAACGAGCTCTAAGGTGTGATTTATATTCCAGAGCCCCACGCATGATCAGGCCTGGGATTTGCCTGACATCACACCTGGCCTGGTGCCTTTCTTGACCTCTCCTGCTTCCCCCACCTTCTTACACAACTCTTTCAGGAGCACGTTCCCAGGAACGAATTCCTTGCACGTCCTCATCTCAGGCTCTGCTCCTGGGGAATCTGACCTCAGACACCCAGCACGGCCTCCCTGCCCCATGTCTGCCTAAGCTCGCTAAGAGGTGGATGCCACTGTGACCACGGCTGCTGGTGGCTGCCGCCATCCCCAAGATGGCAGTCAAACCACGCAATGCCCTGCCTAGCTCTTCCCCGCCCAGTGGCCTTCTGAATGCACAGCCATCACCAGGCAGACCCCTGGGAGCGGGAGCAATTACAGGCTGAAGCAGGTAAAGGAAATGACCACATGCTGTTCAGAAGCACCAAGTTTGGAAAATAAGACCAGAATATTGAGAAATGGGTCCAAGGGCAACCCATCTACAGACGTGTTATGCGACCCTGGCTGGGGCTCCCTTCAAGCCACCTTGCCCTCCCAGAGCAAGTCCATGTCGAGCTTTTGATTCTTCCAAAGGACACATCCCCAGCCTTGCTTTTGTTTCCAGCCTGCTTGTTGGACTTACAGCTTTGCAGCGTTTAAGTTTATGGTGTCTCTGGGGAGGAGTGAATATGTCAGTGTAATTAACTCATCTGATGAGAGAGGTCCTGTTTATTTCCCCTACAAAATAACAGGTGGCGGCTGAGCTCCGATACATTATGCTGATGTGAGATGCACTTAGAATAAATCGCGTTCAATAAATAGGGAGACAAAACGATTTCAAGGTACATTTTTTATTGTTTTTAAATTAAGTTTTGAAAGGCAGTGACGGCATACTAAAACGCCACCAAGCTGCTGCCCACCCCCAACCTGCCCTTGTGAGAAAGGGTTAATGACGCTCTCGAGTCCAACCCACTGGGAGTCATAGAAACTCACGATTGCTTTCGAATTATTGCCCAAACAGTCACGGGGTTTCTGAGAACCCTCTTTGTGTGTGGGGAAATGACAGTCCAATCAATTTGGATAATCAGTTAAAACAACCGTGCGCAATTCATTTTACAAACTCCACGATGACATTCATTTAATAAACACGTAAGAGCAACACCATGTGTTGGGCATTAAGTAAATAAAAACAAATAAGATGGAGTCTTTGTCACCGACAGCTCCCAGTCTACAGAAGTATGGTAGATCAAGAGGTATTTTCAGAGATTAAAATGGTAAAGCACATTCTTCCTCCCTCCAAAAACTTAATGAAATTCCAGAAATTCATGTTTTTTAGATTTAAATGAATCCTGATACTAGAAGGCAAGCAGAAGAAGGCGTCAGCAAACCAGAAATGTGGAAGAAGTCCCGATGGGTTGGGGACAAGGAGATCTCACGGGAGCTGAGGCGGTGTCAAGCTGAAGAAAACCTAGGAGATGGAGGAAATGGTGAAAGGAAAGGAGAAAGGGATAAGGTAAAGTTTGGGGGATGAGAGGGGGTGCTGAAGGACAGCGGAGAAGCAGGGAGAGGAAGGAGTGAGGGGGAAGGAACATGGAAAAGGGAAGAGATGCATGCTGGGAGAACTGGAAGGTATGCGGATTTGCAGATGTGGTTAAATTAAGGAACTTGCAATGGGACGTCGTTGGTAGTATGTCGGAGACCCCAAATGCCATCACAAGTGTCCTTGGAAAAAAGCTGCAGGGAGAGATTTGATACATGACAGAAGAGCAGAAGACAAGGTGACCACAGAGGCGGAGACTGGAGAATGTGTACCCAGAATTTCTAATGTTCCTCAAGAAGGACTCTAGAGGGAGAGAAGGAAATAATAATAATAACAATGACAACAATAATAATAAATATCTCCCAGAGCCAAAGAAAGAAAAAATGTCTGTAAATTGAATGACGACATTTCAGAACAAAAGACAAAAACATAATAATCTGAAAGTCTACCATAAAGCTAAAATAGTTTAACTGGAAAGATTAAAATTCTGGGTCTCATTAGATTTCATGGACAACATTGTGGACTGGAAGAGAGTAGGTCTGGAAGGAAAATTATCACAAAGTTAGGACCTTGTACCTAGTTAAATTGGCACTTGGGTCTTTGCTAACAATTAAGAAATCAATAATGTTACTGTCCGTGGATTCTCTCATGTTGCCCTGAAGATACACCAGGGGAAAGTATCAGAGTCTATGCTAGAGGAAGGTGACATGCAGGAAATGGTAGGAAGCAAGAAACAGGGAAACCTAAGGTCAAGTATAAATAATTAATGAGTTACCTAAATATTTTTAATAAGACTATGGAGCTGCAACCCCAAAAGATGTTCACATGGCAGGTTAAGGGAGCCAAGCGGCGCTCTGGGTCTGACGCAGCTGGGTTATCTTCACCGGGTTTAAAGAAAAGACCACACTCCGAGTCCTAGAGTCGATTTCGCCCTCAGGTCTCGGAGGTGAGGAGAGCGGAGGGCAGATGCTCACTGTCATGGAGTCTAATCATGGAGGCGAGTTACGTCCATGACGTGTGCGGTGTGGGCAGACACCGGGCCGTGCTTCTCATTTGAGATGAGGGACCGCTAAAGACAACAGACGAACTTGTGAGCGCTGATTATAGGTCCCGCCCTTGTGTGTATGACCTCGTTGAATCCTCAAAGCAACCCTTGTCATCAAGCCGTCGGTCTCATTATTATTTTTTTTTTTAGAATTTATTTATTTATCTTTAGAGGGGAAGGGTAGGAGAGAGGGAGAGGGAGAGGGAGAGAAACATCAATGTACGGTTGCCTCTCGTGTGTCCCCTGCCGGGAATTGGCCTGCAACCCAGGCATGTGCCCTGACTGGGAATCGAACCGCAATACTCTGGTTCGCAGGCCCGCGCTCAATCCACTGAGCTACACCAGCCAGGGCCGTCGGTCTCATTATTAACCCATGATTATTATTAACCCATTAGTCGCAGCAGTCTTATTATTAGCCCATTATACAGATGGGGGATGAGAGCTCACAGAGATGGAATAAATTGCCTGAACTGATGGACAGCAAGTCAACGTCGGTTGACCGAAGGCCCAAGTCTCCACTCACACCTTTTTCGATCATGAAGTTTTCCTTACACGGAGACATTAGGGAGTTCACTAGAAAGAGCACAGGATTTGGCGTCCAATGCGTGAGTTCAAGTTCTACTGACATCTTGTACGAGCTGGTGGGCAGCATGGCACAGAACCAGGAGTGAAGAGTCCACGAAGGCCAGGGTTCAATGCCAATCAGCTCAGAGGTCACCTGTTCAAAAACGGGTAGGTTAGTTAACCTCCCGAAGTCAGTGAGATTCCTTACCACCGGTTATGACAAGCCTCGGTGGGATGGACGATCGTCCCCGAGAGCAGTAAGGGCAGGGCGCCCAGTGCAGAAGAGGAAGCCCGTCCTTCTGCACCAGGAGTCCCGAACTAGAGAACGTGGGTTTGCTCTGGTGTGAAGACCTATTTTGTTGCTCAGAACGTGAACAGAATGGAAAAATCAGAATGTCCGTAGGGACCGAGACTTCCTGCTTCCCTGAAGGAACGCGGTCAATGCTGGAACCACATTCCAACAGGACAGTGAGCAAATCATGCTTCCGCAAGCTCATCGCTGTAGACTCCAACTTGACCTCCTGTTTTCTGACGCCTGCCTGATTTGCTCATAGCAGCTGGCTGGCCCACGGAAGTGTCTGAATTTGCAACCCCTGCTATAAACAAGGGCTCTCCGGTACCAACTCCTAACACCTGGAACAGGGTTCCCCCTCCCCCGCATCCCGACCGGAACCCAGGCTCAAGGGACAAGGTCCTCCGTCTGCAATGGGCACGCTATATAATCTTGATGTAGCACATTTCTCATTTCATTTAAAAGGAGTGACTGCTGGAATTACATTTCCCTTGTAAAACAATAACACAACTCCCAGCTGGTCAGCAAATAAATAAGAGAAAACAGCTTTGTAATTATTTCGACAGTGGCCGGACTCGAAGAAACCCATCAAAGCCCATTTCATGAGAGAGCGCGCTAAGCAGGGTTGAGCAAACTTTCTAACTGCGCCCAGTTCACCACATGCTACCCCCGAAAATAACTCCTGTAATGAAAATCGCTCACAAATGACTCGCCGCCTGAAAACTGCGCTGAGGACGTTGGAGATGCGGGCGATGCATGAGAAAATGAGATTAATCAACACGACCATGGACATCTGCAGTCCATCACAGCCATGCTGTTTGATAATAAGGAAATTGGGGGGAAGAGACAGGGCTCAAAAAACTCAAGTAAGTGCAGGAAATGTTGATAGTAATGAGTAACTATTGCTAGAAATGGATAAACCAGAGTCAACAAAGAAAAATATGTTGTCAGGAAATGGCCACATCCGTGCCTACCTCTCTGGTCCAAGCCAAGGATGGATGAATTAGGGCAACAAAATGTTCACATGCCTATCCCCCACAGTGTGTTCCTTCGCAGCAGCCAGAATACTCCTGGTAGACCACTGTGCACAGGGGAGCATCCCTCTAACCCGAATTGGGGCTGGCATCCGTTTCCCTTGGTCATGGCAGCCAGCATCCCCATCTGACCTACGACACCTGAACGGCTGGGTCTCCCAGGACCTGTCTCCTCTTTGCTCACTCCAGCACATCGACCAGGCGTACGTACAGTTGCCAAAACACAAGCCGTGCTTCCTTCTCAGGGCACTGATATTCACTGTCCCTCCTTCTGGAATTTGCTCCTCTCAGGCCACCTCAGAAGTGTCCCTCACTTGCTTCCAGTCTTCCCCACCTGAAATCACAACCTTCCCACGCACTGTTCTTACTCTCTTCCTTCCTTCACTTTCTCCTTCGCATACAAATATTCTAGCCAAGCATCTGGTTTATTGTCTGCCTCACTGGTTAGACTGTTAACTCCAGGAGATCAGGAAGTTTCGCCTATCTTGCTCTCAGTTGGTCCCCAAGGAATAGAAGAGTGCCTGCGATGTAATAGGTGCCCAACAAATATTTGTTGAATACATGACTGTAATTCAGAGATAAGCAGGAAGCAAATGATAATAACACGTAAAAGGATTTGCCCAGGTGACAGCCCTCTCCCCTTCCAAGGGGCTTTGTAGAGGTGATGAGACAATGCCAATTTCTTTCTCCAGTGAACAAATACAAGGAAGGATCTGGAACTACGAGAGTGATGAACTGTGCCAGGAACGGTGGCATCCTGGCCACCCTCACCCCTTCGTCCTCTGGAGCCATTATATGGTGAATCCTACCTGAAATCACCAGTCTGTCTGTCTGTCTGTCTGTGTCTTTCTCTTTCTCTCTCTTTGCCTCCTTTGGAATGAAAATCTATTGATACTCGATTCAGTTGAACAAACATTTCTTTACTGGACTGATTTTGAAGGATGTTAAGGCTTCCGTGTGGCAGAAAGGGAAAATTGTTAAGCGAGTCTTAGCACTTGTAAAGATGGGTGATAAATACTGAGCATCGAGTCTGTGTTGTATTTGGTATTTGCCCACATCTTCTGTAAAAACAACTGAGGATGATTCAGCAACACGTGGTGCTTATGTGCAAAACCGTAACGAGAACAAGGGGCGAGGACAAGGGGTAGAAACTGGTACATTTGCAAGATGTCGGTCCTCAAGATGTATTATCTGCCTCTAGGCACAGCTTCCTCTTCCGTCTGGGGGACTGACCCTCTGACAGGGTAGATCGCCACTTCAAGGCGGGCGACAGGGGCCAGAGAGGAGGAGCCGCATCAGCTGATTCTCCTCAGAGGCCCACACGTCTGTGCTGGCAAGTATAATTTTTATTATCCTTTCTCCTTCCTTCGACTTAGAGGAGATGCATTGCAGGTTTGGAAGGCCCTCCTGGTAATCGTGCTCGTGTTTGCTCCCCCAGGACTCTGCAGCGATGTCTCTCAACCTCCGCACTGGCGACATTGAGGGGCAGATCAGTCTTTGGGGTGGGGAGGGCATCCGTGACCGCCACCCACTGGAGGCCAGCAGCACCCCCACCACCCCCAATCAAAAATGTCTCCAGACATTGGCAAATATTCCCCGAGGGGGCAGAATCATCCTCCGTTGAGAGCTGCTGTTGTAGAACGAGTCTTTCCAAGAACTGAACTGTATTTTTACCACTTACAGTTAAAATACTACATGGTTAAGCCCGACAAATGTATCACCACGGTAGGTTTTCTGGCCACCCCTTCCTCCCCTCACATGTTATTTCTACTGTATTTGAGGTTCTTAGAAACTGTCCTAATCTGGGAGAAATTGATTTCAAGGAATTGAAATCAACTCAATTTGACCAAGTAAAGAAGTATGTGTCTTAAGTATGCAGAAGAATGTCTCAGACCAAAGAAAACCAGAAAGACCTCCAGGACTCACAGGAGGTACAAGTGGTCGGTCTCCTTCCTCCCTCTCCCCTCCATCTTTCCATTCCACCCCTCCCCTATCGTTTGTCCTCCAGGTGGCAGCAAGAGAGATTCCTGTAAAACGTAAATCTCATCGTGTTTTTCCGTGGTTTCCATCAGGCTTAGAATAAAATCTCTGCCCCTTAGCATGACCGCAGGGTCCACCTGTTCCGGTCTGCGACCTCGTCTTGCTCCTTTTTCCCTCCCTGCTTCTCCTCCAGGATCGAACTTGGACCACTGGAGAGGATGTCTGCACGCAGCCTTCGTCTTACCTGCCTCTTCTGACGTGAGAAGGTGTGTGAAGTCTCCTGAACAGAAAGGCTGATCTCAGCAGAAATCAGTGATATAACTGGGCAGCGGGCCCGGGGGATTTCTCATGGTTCTAATAACCAGCTCTCATCACGAGCCAATACATCATGTACACGATTCCCACGTTAATGTTATTAAAATGACACTTAGAGCATGTCACTTCTTTGTTCAGAAGCCCTCAGTGACTCATTGATGCCTACTGGATGAAGTACAAAGGTCTCAACCTTGCACTGACAATCGTGAGTGATTTGCACTAAAGAGTTCATACCATAAGAACACCAAAGAATAGAAGACTGAGTGTTATGAGTTAAATTGTGTCCCCCTCCCTGCAAAGATATGTCGAAGTCCTAACCCTCAGTACCTCAAAATGGGACCTCGCTTGGAAACAGAGTCTTCGCAGATTTAACCAAATTAAGACGAGGCTGTTAGAATGTGCTCTAATCCACTAGAACTGAGTCCTTGTATTTTAAAAAAGGGAAATTGAGACACAGACGTAGCGCAGAGGGAAGACCGCATGAAGATGCACAGAGAGGAGGCGGCCACGTGGTGAGAGGCCAAGGTCAGACCAACGTGCCTGCCAGGCCAACAACACCAAGGACCGCCAGCCCTCAGCAGCAGCCAGAGCGGGCAAGGGAGGGTTTAGCACTGAACCCCCAGAGAGAGCTAACACCCCGACCCCACCCTCACAGCCTCTCAGGCCTCGAGAGAGCTCACTTCTGTTGTTCAGTCCTCCCAGTCTGTGATCCTTGGCTGCAGCAGCCCTAGGAAATGATACACTGGGTAAACGGTGCGACGGGGTTTTTTTGTGGTTTAATTTCGCACGCCAGCAGGTGACCAGTTGTCTCCGTGCGCCCAGGATTGAGGGTTTCGTGCAGGGATTTCCAGTGCTGACACCAGGGAAACTGGGATGAATCGGGCTCTGTCTGCGGCAGCCTCCCACCTCAGTCAGGACGAGGGGAGTGGGCCAGTCGGACTAAGGGGGATTATTAGGGTAGGGAGGACCTGCTGGCCTGCAGGGCACGGTGACAAGAAGGGGCAAAGAGACAACAAATGACCAATTAAAATGAAGTCCCATCAATTAAGGTGGGTAAACTAGTCCCCACAGGGGCTGAGGCTTGTTCGAGAGAACCGCGAGTTGTGTTTCCATTTTGCTGGACGATGAGGAGCACAAGCTGTCCGCATCTGGACCTCCTGCGGCCGGGTCACCACTCCTTCCCCCGGCAGTGGGTGTGTCTTTTAATTTTCATTTGTTCTTTTAACATACATTTCTTTCTTACTGCGGTTTAACATTTTCAAACGTTTATTAGCCAACTGAATGTCCTCTTGTAAGAATGGTCCTTTGCCCATTTTTTTCCCATAGATCTTAGTTTTCAAAAACTGTTTTGCATGCTTTCCTCAATAGTACATAGATTTACAACTTCTGTGCCGGACATGTTGCACATATTTCAATCTTTTTTAAAAGTTTAGCTAGCCCTTACCCACACAGAGAGAAACTTAAAATTGGTTTTAATTTTTTAATAGTAAGTGTTCATTGTTTATCTCCGGAACAGGGCCCACTAGGTTAAAATACTCATCTTCCCATCGCGTTACAGTAAACAGTCGCGTTGGCCTTTCTTACTCCGCTGAGTGGCTCTCCCCCTGCCTGCCTGCGGCTGGTGCAGCACAACCCAGGGCCTGGACCAGGGGCAGTGGAGCGAGGGGACCAGATCCCCACTGTCAGGGCAAGGGAGGATGGAAGGACTAAGCAGCCAACAAGGAATGAGCATGTTTGAAAATGTGAATGGGGCACTCACAACCTGGAGAAAGACAGAGGGGAACGTGGAGAATAGGAAGGGAACTAAGAGAATGAACCACCTTCCAAACATGAGCGGAAATAAAACTGGGGGCGGGGGCGGTCTTCAAAGAGGTGAGTCTGTAAGGATAAACTGGAAAAATTAACAACTCCCTGTTAATGAATGACAATAGCTACTGAAGAATCCCGTTAAGTACCACTTGCTCATCATTGTATACATATAGAGCTAACATTTTTAGCATGTATTGATAGATGATATCTTTGGCTGAAGAAAATGAAGGCATGGCGTCATAGGAATGCCAAATGTCAAGACTCATCATTGACTACATTATATATATTGTTATTTATATGCATATAAAGGCTGAATGCAAAGTATCCGCACTTTCTCTCTCCCTGGCGGGCTGGAAGAGTAACGATGAGGCCCACAGAAGCGCAGCCCTCCCTCCAGGGCCCTGCAAGTGCTCCCTGCCCATCTGGTCCTGCAAATGTCGGCAAGGACTTGAGGGAGCTGGCTGAGGGTTTCCCTTCCACACACCCCCCCCCACCGCCCACCTGCACAACTCGCTTCTTCTTGGGACTTCCCTGCATGGCGCTGCCTTTGATGTATATAATATGAGGGCTCCTATGACCCCTCCCCACAAGGAGTCCCAAGTTCTCCTTTTAAAGGAGAAATGACTCCATAAAATCTTTTCTGTTGTTAATTGTTTGTATAACTTACCTTAAGTATTATTTAATATGTATTGGGGACATTCTTCATGGGGTTGGTGTGTTCTATGTTCAGGATTGGGGAATGTGGCTCATGTCCTTTTATTTTATGTTAAGTGCCCCTGAAAATAATTTTCATGTATGAATTTCTTCTGGACAAGTTGTTTTCTTCCTACATGTTTATCCTCAGCATGTATCAAACTAAATAGCTCCCACTGATCTCTTTTTTTCTTTTGTATACATTGCATTTTGCTGTGATGTAACTTTAACTTATAGATGAGAGCAAATTACTCCCTGCACATTGTTCCAGAACATAACTGTGGCATTTTGTGAAAGCTCCTATATTTACAGAGCACTCTGGGCCAGCGCTGCCCTAAGAGGTAGAAATTTGGGTTAACAAGATGGGCGTGGCCTTTATCATCAGGAAGGTGGGTGTGGTGCATTTTCGGGAATTCCTTCCCTCTGCCTGCCTAGCAGCCCTGCCGACCTGCACTGTGGCACTTAGTTTAGGGACAGGAATGGTGCACCGGCTCCTAGAAAAGTGGGTGTGGAACCAACAAGCTTACCGCCATGGTGTCCCTGCAGGACAAAGTAGCACGGAAAAACTTGACAACTGTAAGCAATGATTTCCAACACAGATGCAAGACGTTGCTGATGTAATTAGCACCTTGGTGATTGAGTTTCTATGGAAGAGTATCTATAGCAACTCCTCAATAACAGAGGTTATCTTCTCCTCTTCTACTGTCTAGTCTTTGGTTGGTTGAAGTTTAAAAACAAACTTACATTTATGTAATTTTTAACAACTACTAAGACAAATTTTAAGTCAGTGTTTGATGAGCCAAATCCTTTTAAAGGCCTCCTAGGAATTGCGAGTTGTTTGGTGATCAAATCCTTGTGTTTGGCAAACAGTTTTCTCTGTGAAATTGGGGGAAGAAAGTCCAACAGTATGAATAAGTTAGCCTTTTCTTCCAAGGCCAGTAACAAAATAATTTATGCGGAATTATATGTGAATCAACATGTGAGACAGTGAGACTCATCTTCAGAGGAGAAACTATACATGTTTGTCCAATTGAAATAGTCATACTTGTCTCCAGTTAAAGAAAAAATTAGACAAAAGACCCGGTACATTAATCCTAAGAAGAATGGCTTGAAAATGAAGATTTAAATTTTCCCCCAAGAAATGAAATATGAATTTTTTACCTATTTTATCTTTTTACATTGCTAACACATGTTGAAACTGTGCATTTAGAGACAATTTCAATGTGAACAACTGGACAATTCTTCGATGTATTTTGTCCATTAACCATTAGTTTTAGGCAGAAGCAATAACAAAATAATCAACAACCTACACAGCACACACCACACAATCAAAACACGCCACCCCGTGTATGGGCCTGAAACTTTCAGCTGCTGGACCACTGGGGCCGGTGTTTAGGTGACCGGGACAGGGTAGGGGACGTTCAGAGGGGGTTAGCGAGGTTGCTGTATACGAACTGGTATGGCAATGCCAGTCCTTTTTGTGGACTATCAACTCTAAATTCAAGGTCAAACCCCATTTTAAAAGGACATCACAGAACCACCCCAATTCTTCTCCTGTGATATTCCCTCTTACATAATTGTTATTACCATAATCTGAATTACACACTTTTAGTTTAAAGGTGAAAAAAAGGAAACAACTGAGGTACAGTCATTTTGAAGTCAATAAGGAAATACAAAGTTCTTAGCAAACTAGGAAGTTTAATATTATACACAGGGTCCAGCAGAAGTAAGGCCAGCTTGAGTGTGGTTGGTAGGGTAATAATATGGGTGTAATAATTTATAGGTTAAATTTGAACCTTTCACCTAAAAGGTCATATGGTGTGCTTGGGTGTGATATTGTTATGTTACAGAATTACATGCTTAGGAGTTTGTAATAAAAGATTTTGTAATTATACAGGGGCATTATTTGTGCTGGACCCAGTATTTGCGAGTACCACCTTTGCCTGTTTCAAGCTCTTCAATCTTTCAGTTTGGATGATGTATTGGTCAGGGTTCATCAGATAAACAGAACCAATGGGACAGAGGGAGAGAAATTTGTTGTAAGAAAGGTGTTCACACCATTATGGGGACTGGCAATTCTGAAATGTGTGGGGGAGGCCGGAAGGAAATTCAGGCAAGAGTTGATGTTGCGGCTGGGCGTCTGAATCTGCAGGGCAAACCAGCAGGCAAGAAACTGGGGTAGGGTTTCTATATTTCAGTCTTGAGACGGATTTTCTGACTTCTTCCCTGAAAATCTCAGTCCTTGCTCTTAAAGCCTTGCACTCATTGGATGAGGATCACCCACATTCTGGAAGGGAATCTGCTTTACTTAAAGTCAATTAATTGTAAGTGTTAATGACATCCACAAATTCGGGAGCTAGGAACTCGCAGCGACCCCTAGACTAGTATTTGACCAAACAGCTGGGCACCAGAGTGCAGACAAGTTGACACATAAAATTAACCATCACAGATGGGTATTTTGGAAGCTTAGTAGTCGGCAGGATGATAGAGATGCTACCATGTAGCAGGATCAAAAGCCCATGACTAATTCTGTGTCTTTAGGCATATTCTCTGTTCCAGGCCCAGCGCCAAGTACATCCCTTGCTTAGTTTTCGCAACAGCTCAAATGGGATAGATATTGTTATTATTCTACTTTGTACATGACCAAGTGACCATTTCCAGAGATTAGGAGGCTTGCTGTACTAGTTTCCTGTAACAAATCAATAGAAACTTAGTGGCTTAAAAGTACACAAACCATTATCTTACAGCTCAGAGGCCAAAGTTCAAAATGGTCACAATGGGCTAGAATCGAGGAATCAGCAGGACTGCATTCCTTTGGAGACGCCAGGGGTGAGTACATTTCCTCACCGTTTCCAGCTTCTAGAGTTTGCCTACAGCTCTGGCTTTCGGCCTCTTTCTCCACGGTCAAAGCCAACAGCCCGGCATATTCCGGTCTCTCTCCCCCTCTACCTCTGAGTCTGATCCCTTCTTGTGGTATCAGGCCCACCTGGATAATCCAGGATAATGTTCCACCTCGAGATTCTTAATTTAAACACATCCCCCTTCTCCAGGGGAGGGAACATATTCACAGGTGTCAGGGATTAGCACACTGGCCCCTTTGGGCAGCCGTTGCTTCTCCTGCCACACTTGTTCAATCTCACAAAGACCGAGGTGCTGGTGCCTGGCGTCCAAGCCAGTTCTGCCTGGCCCCAGAGCCTGCATTCTGACCCAGGGTAGCGTTTCGCCTCTCACAAAATAGCACACGAACCGAATTTAAGTCGTCAGTGACTATTTTATGAGCGGGGTCAGGGACCACCAATAGCGCTGGTCCTAGGGAATTGTGGAAATGCTTTGTTATAAAGAATGCTTCTACATCAGGGGGTCACACTCCCAAGATCAGTTGAAAAGGTGAATTCTTCAGGCTTCCAACTCTAAAATGAAGCTTCTCTGCGCACAGATTAGCTATAGAGCCAAATTTGGAAGACACTGAATTAAAGACTGTTTTTGCCAGACGAAAGAAAGGAGACAAATAAGGACACGTTAATACCGAAGTCCTCACTATTGTCCTCACACAAAACACCCAGAAATCTCAAGGATCAGTTTTCAAACTTGACCGGTTCTCAGAAGCCACATGGATAAAATGGGGTTTGGAGGATTTGAAACATAAAGCTTGGAATCTCTAGGCTTGCGACAGAAAGAAGAGGGATTTATTTACTAGGGTGGAGGGGTGTTCAAAGCAGAACACTATAAAAGTTCACAAATAATATACCCAAAGAAGACGGAAAAGACTGAAACAAATCACTCCTTGTGAACTCACTGATCTTTCTCATCTAATGGTCTTTTCACTTATTTTTCGGTTAATCAGATTGGAAGATAAGATTTAAATTAAATGGCCATGCAAACGGCATATAACAAAGCTCAGTGGGCAAGGTGAGACCAGAATGCCTTGCTCACAACACAGACGCCCCCACAAAACCTTACTTTTCAATAACTTGATTCCTACTTTCCTGTTCTCTGCATTGAAAGATATTTGGTTGTTGATTTACAGATACAATCAGCTCCAAACTACTCCATTTCTTTGTATTTTGTAGAAAGGAAATTTAAGCAATAAAGAAAGAAGGAATTTTTACCTGCATTCTATAAATATTTGCTAGGCAATACTGATTGCTTCTCAGTGATGATGGTGGTTCTTAACTGGAGCTATTTGCACCTCAGTGGACATTTGGCATAGTCTAGAGCAGAGATTTTCAACGAGTGTTCCACAGGAATTTTTACAAGGTGCACTACCTGACCATTCAGTCAGGGGTACTGACCTCTTTTCCTATAGATTGTCAAATAGAAAGAATGACCGCAGCCAACACAACAATAGCCATCTGGTGTGAATGCCCTGTCCTGGACCGTCAACATATAGGTCATATAATACCGTTGCATCTTATTGGTCATTTCACACAATAAGTTTGCATTTGATTGGTTAATTCTTGGTACTAGAAATCCTTATATACAAGTATAGGCACCTGATTTTTTAAAAGTCATTTTGGAGGAAAAAAGGGGTAGGTAATAACTATTATTATGTTTTTGCAAGTCAATCAAAATTATACCTATTTTTGTCAGATTGGCAAAAAATATATTTTTTGGTGTGCCACAGAATATTGGTACTTAGCTTACGTGTGCCACGAGAGGAAAAAATCGCGGGTCTTGAGACACTTCTGGCTGTCACGACTCAGAAGGTGGGGACAGAGGAATGAGGGATGCTACTGGCGTCCAGCAGATACAGGCCAGGGATGCCGTTCAACACCTTCTGTCCATGTCAAAGAATCACCCAGCTCGGAATGTCGGTACTGGCGGAGTGGAGGGCCCTGACCTACGCGGTGCGGCAGAGGAGGGCGGTTCTGGACCCAGGCGGTCTGTTTCCAGTTTGGCTCTGCCATGCGTTGGCTGCAAGCCTTCAGACGTGTTTCCTCACCCCCAAAAGAGGTAATGAAACACCCACCTCGTAGAGTTTCTGGGGTAAAAATAAGTTAATCTAGTGCTTGGAGTATGGCCCAGCGCAAATGATGCACAAATTGCTAAATACATCATAAGTATATCTGCAATATAATATATTAATATGTTAATTTTAGTTTATGATCAGATATGCGAATAGGATTAATTATTAGTATAAAATTAAATATATGTTGGTGTACTAATTATTAATATTATATATTAAATGTTGTGCGTTGATATATTATATATAATAGTAATATTACTGGCTCAAAATTATTTATTACCTACCTATCTTCATCGACTCCCTCACTAAATTGTGAGCATCCTTGGGACAGAACTTGACCTTATTCATCTGTGTCACCGCAGCCCTAAGCACAGGGCCTAAACAGACAAATCAGAAACCGAAGATCCAACCCATGGAGAGGACTTGCAGCCACTGTCATTGGTGCCCACCCATATCTGCTGAGCCCACCCACTCCCAGGACACGCTGGCCTGATGTCCTTTGTGCCTGAGGGCGCTCCCTGACCTCTAAGTCCACCCTGTCCAGAACATGGCAGGACTGGAGTGCCAGAGAGCCAGCAGCCCCAGGGAGCAGCCCTCAACCAGGGACTGGTGGGAACCCGTGTGCAAATGCCCCAGCTCCCTCACTCCCCCGCCCGCCCCCCAGTGGGGAGGACTCGGAGGTACGAGCTCCACTCTGTCTCACGGCTCCCCAGCAGGGGAAAACTCCAGTGGTCCACAGTGGGAACTTCCTACATCACATCCCACCCCAGCCTTGTCTCGTGTTTCCATCCCTTCCCAGGGTTTCTTGGCTTCTACCCTCGAGTCCTGGCTGCAGAGTTGGCTCCTGGTGGAACTTGGACACACCAGACAGGCAGGATGGATGCGGTTGCCAAGAAGGTGATGTCCCTGGCTTACATCTTTCTGCATATGAGTAGGGCTCCGGCTTTCGTCCTGCTGAAGTCTCATCTCTCAGGCACCCGCCTCCCACCCACAAGACGGCAGGGGCTGAAACAGGACAGAGAAAACCAACCCGCTCTCCGAGCGATGAAATAAATACTGCCTCCCGCTCTGAGACCAGTCTGAAAGGGGAGTTGGGGTAATCTTCCCAGCGCAGCTTGGGGCACCTGTGACTGTTAAAGGGAGCTAATCTGTTTCTAGGGAAATACTTTTGAAAATTAAGCTCCAGGCTAAAAGCTTCAAACAATACACCTCCCTGAAGCACACTCCTCTAGGGACAAATAGAGGGGGAAATTTTCAAAGAGGGTGCTTGGTTTATCACTTGGTGTCTCCTTCCGCAGGGGGAGGAAGTCCCTTTGATTCTGCGGAGAAACCAAATCCCCCCCGGAGCTCTTTGAAGGTTGCAGAGTTCCTCAGCTCGCCCCTGCCTCCACCCCATAAAGGCTGCAGATCGTTCTGAATATAACCCTTTGGGAGTTGAAAGCCGATAGCATATTAGTAATCACTGCTGTTTCTTAAGCCCTTTCCTCAGGAGCTGCAAAAATATATATATAACAAAACACATCCTGTTGTGTAGTTAAAATGCAACCTCAAATCTGTTCTCTTATCCTTCATGGAAAATGGCACAACAATAGTAATAAGAATTTGTTGAGCATTTACTATATTCCAGGTATTTAAATTCTTTACCTTGGTAAACATCCCCATAAGTAACATTATTCTGTTTTACAGATGGAAAGTTTCCAAAGTAAATCTTTAAAAAATTGACCCAGGTCACATAGCTCATAAATAGTAGAGTTGGGTAGGAGAGTCTGACTTTAGAATTCTACAGCGATTCCCTTACATGAAACTTAAGTACAATTGAACTGATAAGCATCATCCGAGGAAAGCTGGTGATCATTCTACTGGATGACAACCGTGGAGACAGAGAACTCACCAAGACGGACGGTGGTCAGAGGGAGCAGCCGGCAGACAGGGAAGGAGGGTTCAGATGGCCCAGGACGTTCTACGTGTACCTGCGACCCTGCACTCGGCAACCCTGGTTTCTCATGTGCCTGTCAAACCTGCACGCGCCTGCAACGCGTCTCGGAGGACCGCGTTCTGTAGGGAGGGGGAAGTAGGAAGGAAAGCCAGGGGAACAGGGGAAGGGGCTGTGTGATCGGCTCTCCTCACGTTCCTCGCCTGCTCCATACGTGAAGCCCGGTGTCAGGCTGCCTTGGTTCAGCTCTGAGCTCCAACACTCGCTACTGTTGTTAAGACTGAATGGAGGGCCAAGTGGGGGAGACTGGGACAACTGTAACAGAATAACAATTTAAAAAAATTTAAAAAATTGAATGAGAAATTCATGCGAAAGGCATGACTCGATGGCTGGCCAATGACAAGAGCTCACTGAACATTTGGGAGCACCCTTCTGCCTTCGCCTGAACGCCGAGGATGCGAGGCAGGTGCGCGGTCACCTCTGGCCTCAAGCTCAACCCTGCTGCCCAGCTTCCCTTGCAGCCCCGAGAGCAGGAGAGAAGCCCTTGGTCTAGGCACTGGCCTCTGCACTGACTTCCAGGGAGGGGCTATCGTATTAACGACCTTGCCACTTACAGGCCCCCAAGACCAGGGGAGTCCCCTCTCTTACTCCCAGCCCCTCTGAGGTGAGATACCGCAGCGAAGGGCCCAGAGGACAACCCAGCTGTGGGGTCGGGCGTTCCCATGGTGCTTTGGAGGAGCAGAAAGAGAGGAAAAGGCATGTTTGGGTCAGTATTTGGGCGACCGATGGGTGTCCCACAATATGGTCTCTTTCTCCAGAGGTTCAGAGCAGTATTTTTCCATGGGCCAAAGGTACATTGCAGAAATTATTCCTAGTCCTCATCATAAGTCAATAAAATGCTGCCTATATGCCCATTTTACAGATGGGATTAACCTCGGGGTTCAACTAACCTGCCACAATGCCCTAGCCAGGAAGAGGTAGATTTTGGATAAGAAATCAGGTATCGCACTCCAGAACCCTATAATCTTTCTACTTCCTATTCCGTGCCTCTCTTGAATGGGTAGCATTTCTCTAGACAGATCTGAAAACAGTGGATTGTACACACAGGTACGCTGTCCAGCTGTGTCTTCTTGAATTCAGGGGCTGCCACAGCTGCAAAATGCCAGCTAACTCCAGGTCCCCCCTTGCAGCACTGGGAGTAGTGATACAGCGAGGGGGCGGCATGAGGGTCTGGCCAATTCTGCCCAGTGCAGACACGTGACAGGCAATACCAGCCCCCGAGTTCCCCACAGGGCTGGCCAAGGCTCTCCCGGGCTGCCCTTCAGTTCGACTCCTGCCTCTTCCCGATCCCGCTGCCTCCCCTTCTGCTTATGGGCAATGACCCCAAAGAACACCTGGAACCTCCAATTCCGCCTCAGGGTCTGCTTCCAAAAAACCCAAGCGGCACTACAAATGGAGGGCTTTTCAAGCCACAGAAAGGCGGGTCATACAAAACAAAAGCTGCGTTCAGGAGTCAAAAGGCCTCAATGGGACCCCTAACTCATCCACTTTCTGCCTCTCTGTTGGGCAAACCAGGTCATCCTGTTGAACTTGACATGAAAACAAAGACCAGTCTTACTAGACAGGTTCAATCAAAACACTGAGAAGAAAAATCGCAACACATCTTACAATGGTCCTCCCTGTTACCTTGGCAGACCCCTCACTCTGCTGTGGGTGAATGCTACTTTGCAGGATGAAAAAGTTCTCCTTTCTGCTCCAATGACTCACTCCCCTCCTCTCTAAAGGAGAGCAAAAAAATTGTAAAAGAAATTCAGAAAATTTTTTTCCAAAAGTTTCCAAAGTCAGCAGCCCCAGCAACAGCAGGAAAGTAAGGGACATTATTATTCTTACAGAGCAGAGCTGTAGCATATAATTAAATCATTAAGAGGCAAATTAACTCCTCTAGCAATAGTCTTCTAAGTATTTGTGGGCAAACCCATTAGCGTTGTGCCAGTAAATCCTGAAATTTTTTCTCAGGGAACCTGAACAACTAGAGCATCAAAGGCAAGGGGGGTGCAGTGTACAGGTGGTTTGACCTCTTATGGAGACAGGTGGGAAGGGTAGGGTGGGGAGCAGATGGGACACTAATGACATGTTGTGACAATACTTCATAAACCCTTTGAAAACACAGCTGCCAAATTTCCCCTACGTGGAACCAACAATAAATCTATTCTTTTCCCAGGTAAACCATTCAAAAGCTTTTGTTCTCCCATTTACCTACCCCTATCACCTCTCCTCATTTCGGCTGTATTCAAACAGTTTGCATTATTTGGTTTTGGAGGGGGCACAACCGGGGGGGGGGTGCCCACTAGGTGAGTAGAAAGGGCGTCTTCCAGTGGTGTACTTTGTAGCTATTTGTTTAGCATGGTTTTCAGAATAATGAATATAAAGTTGGCTTCGATTCTGCAGCCAAATATACATTTACGCTATTGACCCAAAGTCAAGCTGACCAATCTGGTTCGCTGTCTGTGGCCTTCAATTCATTCAGGCTTGAGTGTTTCAGTCAATACGTTGATCATTTCTATGATGACCCTGCTTAAACCATTTAATAAAATGTAAACAACACGAAAGTGTATTGGAAGTCAACATAACTCATTATTGCCGCTTATATGCTCATCAGACTCCTGAGGGGTGCCTGACCTGATGGCAGGTTTCCCCCAGAGTTGTACAATAATTTTAGCTGTGAAAGGGAATTTTATGGCATGTAAGATTAGCCCACACTAATGCAAGGTCAAAAATAATAGAATCAATAGGCAAACTCAATACTGTGAACATTTTGAGAAAATTACTACCAGAAAACAATGTCAACAACAGATTGAAATGGGTCTCCAAAGTCGTCCCATTGATTTCCTTTCACTTCGGTGGCAACCTAACTCTTTCTTTTATGCAATATGGAATTTTTCGTCCTCTTTTTTTCCAGCTCTGCTTTAAACATGGAATATTTCTCTTGTACTTTTTTTTTTGATGGATGCCAAACATTACGTGTGTCGAAAATTTTAGATGGTGGTTTATCTCAAAGAGAATATGAAGACTTATTCAATCATATAAAGCCTTTAGCAGGTCTTTAATTCAGGGCTCAGTTGATAAATTCAAGAGTGATTTTAACTGTAGCAAGGCATCCATGTTCGAATGCAAACAGTTCCATTAACAGAGTACTAAGTAAATAAAAGCCTTATGCTGAGAATACCGGGCCTTCGAAATGGTCTTGTGTTGGATATATTGCACGCATTGTCATCATTGTTTTCGTTGGAAGCAAGACCACGGTTTGACAGGCCGTGTTCTTCAGCAGTAACTGAGACATCCGCAAGTAGCCGAACTTGGCTGATGCAATGATGACCCCAACCCAGCCCCAACTTTTCTGCTCTGGTCTTCCCATTTTGGTCAATGACCCAGTCACCGCTTCCACCACTGACAGGTGTGTATGCAAGCTAAAACCTTAGGAAATATCATCGATTTCTTTTCTTTTCCATCAGCAAGCTCTGGAGTTTGACATCCAAATTAAACCCTGAGACCACCCCCCTCCCTCCATCTCTCTGGTTCTGCGTTGCCATAGCCCCTCCCCTGTCCTCCCCGTCTCCCTCCTCCCCCTGAGAGGCTGGAGCGATCACTCCGAGTCACACATTACTCACCTTTAGAGCGCTTCCATGGGTGCCCGTGGTACCTCATATGAAGCCCAGGCCTCCTCACCGTGGTCTACCAGGCCCTGTGTAGTCTGGTCCCTGCCTACTGCTCCGTCTTCAACTCAGCCACATTCTCTCCACCCTTAACCCTCTCAGCGCCAGCCCCGTCGGCTTTCTTTTGGGACCTCAGCCACGCCAAGCTACGGAATACTTGAAGGCCTTTGCATGGCCTGTTTCTTCTTCCTGGCACGCCTTTCTTTCAACCCTTTCCATCACAGGCTTCTTCTCTTCAGCCAGGTCTCGGTTCTAGAAGAGCCTTCTCTGCACATGTCATCGAAGGATGCCGGGGGCCTCACCCTCATACCTTTAATTATGGTCATTATGTACATCATTTCTACAAAGAAGTTGACGTTTATAACTATGGCTCCAGGGTACAAAAATGGGGGTGAGGGGAAGCAGCTTCTCCAAATCATTTCCTCTACCATATAATCCTTTTGTTCTCAAATTTCATTCCTACTGAGAGCAGAAATCCCTAAATTCATCAGTGAAGGGCATTGCTACATCTTTTTGCTAACTTTTCTTTTGGGTCATTTTCCAACCTCTTGGAGCTTCCTTCAGCCTCAGGGTTCTTGCTCCCTTCCCACGATGCAGCGGGGCACCAAGGAACAGTTATGTCTTCGTAGTTCTGGGAAGGTACGTCTGGCCATGACCTCCGCTTCCACATTGGTTCCTTTGTTCATGGCCTTCAAGCATCGTCCTCCATCCTTACTGCAATTACTGTCCTGTAGTGCAGCCTCTGTGCTTGAGGGGCGTTCTGGGCTGGTGTCCACCGAGGTGGAGCTGAGCCCACCACTCTTTTGGGCTCCGTACTGGCGTCCGCTGTGAATGACCATAGATCTCATCATTTCCTTTGGCTGCGAAGTCCTGGTTCCTTAAACTTCCTTTCCTTGAACCCGGTCTTCTTCTAGAAAAATCGTTCATACAACACTGCCACGTCCCCCTTCATACAGTGGTCGATTGTGCCCCACTGGCCCACGTACGCTCCCCTGGAGGCTGCCCGAGCTGACCAATGGCATTCTCCTGTCCCAAGCCAATCACACGCAAGCTGTACCCAATGTAATGCTTCCTTGAATAGGATGCGTTTCCCGCAACCTTCCAACTAAAGATCTAGGTGCCCTCAAACCCAGAATCAGGACACTCCTGTGGGAATTACAGCTCTCCCCTCTCCTGGCCACGATTCTGGGCTCCTCCCTCTGGTTCCCAAGGGCTTTGCCAGCTCCGTGTGATGAGAAGTGCCTCTGAATTCATGACCTCACCTTTCCCACTCTACATTTCCCATTGCGGTTCACCCGCCGAGATTGGTTCCTGAGATATAAAAGGCCAGTTTGGGAAATACCAGAATAACAGTGTTTTCCTGTAAAAGTCTGGCTTTTAAGACTATAGTCTTACTAAATATCTATTTTGCAACTCAGAGCTAAGAATTGTACTTAAGATAATTATTCACTAAGTGTTGCTTGAAGATTTTTTCCATCTTGGGGCCACTTCAAAATTGCAGAAACCTTAACCCCTGAAATAGAAGAAGATGCCACAAGCACATTTCTGTGTATTCCTAGGAACAAGGACATTCTTTTCTACAACCACAATCAGCCATCAAAATCAGGAAGCCAACATGAAATATGCCTGCCACCTAACCCTCAGATCTCATGCTTATTTCTCCTTCTGTCCTAAGAATGTCTTTTGTAGTTGAAGTATCACATTCAGAGTCACCTGATACACTTAGCTCTTATACAGCTAACTTCTTGAGTCTGGAGCAGCCCCTTAGCCTTTCCTTGACTTTGATGACCTTGACACTCTGGAAAACTGTAAGCCAGTAATTCTGTAGACTTCCTCGGGCACTTCCGCCATTGCCTACCCTTCCTGTGTGTAGGAGAAAGCAGAGCATCGTCTGAAGCTGTGGGTAAGAAGACAGACTCGAAGACAGGCTTCCGGCTCACATTCTGTCTCCTGACTGTGTGGTCTTGGGCAATTTATTGGACCAGCCTGTGCCTCAGTTTCCTTGCCTATAGAATGAAAGTAACCATCGCTGTTATTTGTGAGAACATGGTTCTTCCTGTGTACTCAGAGCTGAGTTGCCTGGGCATGTGTGACGCCTGGCCGCAGTCCCTACGAAATGCCTGGTAGGTACAAGGCGTATCAATACGCCAGCTTCCTTGCTCCTGACGGCGGCCTGTCAGGTGTACGCTACACTTCGAAGCTCTCCTGCGAGATAATCCCAGGTCCCTTCCCTGGGACCCATTGAGATAGCGCACTTTCTCTGCTCTTTCCCTTCCTGGCTCCGTTTCCCTACTCCATTCCTGGTTTTTCCTAGGAACGCTTCTTAGTAAGTTACTTGCCCACAAATCCTCACCTCAGGGTCTGCTGTTAGGGAGCACAACCAAAGACAGTGTCCAGATTTTAGGAGAGAGGTTTGCCTGGCATGTCCAGAATGGAGAGTACATAGACCAGCTCGGAAGCTGCCGGAGTTGTCCCGATGGGCACCATGCCAGCAGAGAGGTGAACCTACACAGAGTCTATTTGGAGGTGTCATCCACAGGACTGGCTTCTAAGTAGGGCACAGGGAATAAGGAAAAGAGGCAAAATTAAGGACACATCCTTAGATGCATGCAAATTGTTTCACATGGTGACCAGAACAGCATGTAAGCTATGGAGAACTGGTATTCTTAGAACCTGTTAGTAATACAAAGCATCGTCGGCAGACGCATGAAGAAATTTGATCACCGGGACCACAGTCTCACAACCGGAAATTATAATGCTGTGAATGTAGCAGGTTTTATTTTTCAAAGTGAATATTTTGCTTTTCAAAGTTCTTGAATTAGAACCCGTCAGTCTTCCTTGATCTGGAAACAAGGACATCGGCTATTTACATAGACTGGTCGGCTTTGTCCAGATGAAACAAAGACCCCTTGCATTCTTCCTCCTTCTTTATGTTCTAACATTGTGATGATCTCAGAAGAGGCTCCAGTTTCTTTTCACTTTAGCAAGCTAGTAATGGTAAAGTAGTCCCCGCTTATCCACAGGAAATCCGTGCCAAGATGCCCAGTGAATGTCCGAAACCAGGGATGGGACCAAACCCTACCTGGACTGTTTTTTTCCTATACACGCATACCTAGTATAAGCTTTAATTTATAAATTGGGCGCAGCAAGAGATTAGGAATGATAATTAATAATAAAATAAAATGGTTACAATAATATACTCTAATAAAAGTTATGTTAATGTGGTCTCTCTCAAAATATCTTATTGTACTACAGTTACCTTTATTCTACTTGCAATAATGTAAGATGATAAAGTGTCTTATTAAGTAAAGAACTCACACCTTTTCACTGAAAGGAAGTACTCTACGGCTTCTCTGCGGCGCAGCCAAATTGCCAGCACCCCTAGTCTTGCCTTTGGGGTCATCATCCAGTGAAACAAGGGTGACTTGAACACAAGCAGTGTGACACCATGACGTCGATCTGATAACAAGACAGCTGCTAAGTGACCAACGCGAGTGTGTACAGCTTGCGGGCGCTGAACAAAGGGTGATTCACTCCCTGCCGGGACGGGGCGGGACACGCGGGGTGTCATCGTGCTACCCAGAACAGCCTGCACTTTAGAACTTACGAACTGTTCACTTCTGGAATTTCCCCTTTACTATTTCCGGACCGTGCTGGACGGAGGGTAACTGAAACCATGAGAGGCAGAACTACGGGTAAGGGGAGCTATTGCGGAGAGCAGAACACCGGAGAGGGTGTCGGAGACCTGAGTTCTGGTTCACCCACCCCTGAACCTGGGTGAGTCACCATATCTGATCTCCACGAGTCCCAACTGATACACTAATCGCATTCTGCTCAGTATTTATTGAGCATCTACTATTTTTAAGACTCAGTTCTACATGGAGGGGACAGTGATTAAAACGCATATCCTAGTCCCTGACCTCACAGAGCTCACAGGAGGATAAAATTCTCTGTTCCCATCCACAAGTGAAATAGATATTTGTGATATAAAGGTTTTGTAAAATCAGTGGGATGGGCAAATGTCAGCGTTATTAGTATTTGTGAGACTTCTCTGTCATCTCTTAAATGTTGCCCTCAACTTCCTAACATTAATAGTTACAATTCAAATGCTTTTCTCATGCATTCTGAATAAAAATGGTCATGGGTAACCACAATCCATTGAAGGCTTGAAGGGTTGAAGGCCGACAACCCTCCATCTGGAACTCTCGAGGCCCAATACATTTTGGAATTCAAGCATTATTTGGGTCAAGTAATTTGGTGCAAATATAAGTCACCCTCCCAGAGGGGACTGAGCGTGCCCGTGACCAAACCCAACATTGCCGCAGTGAAACCTGAATGTTCCCACCCGCCAGCATAGAGCTATATCGTTATCCAGATATGGATCTAAATATTCACGTCAGTTTAATGCCATTTTGGCCACTAAGTACATTGTTTTACAATTTTAAAAGAAACTAACTCTGGTGCTCAGGTGGTTTTATTCTTCGAAATTGCATGTAGGAAATGGTGGGTCCAGAGCACATATTGTTTGAAATAAGTAGGACATGGGTTGGGGCTTAAAAAGCATATTTATCAAAGACATTCATTACAATTGCATTTGCTATAATGGTATTTGACCTATAGATGACCTACCTTTATAAATAAACTGAAAGCACCTCCAGGTCCATTAATATTTCATTGATCCATAAAATACTCCCAAGCACTTATATTTATCAGCCTCATAGAAAGCTGTTTCTGATGTAGAAACCACACACACACACAAAGGCCACCTAGCCCTGGTGTCCTGGATCATAATTCACACGAACATTAGTAGTCAGCTGTAATGCAATTTTGAAGGCCCCAGGAGGGACCAGGGAGAGCTGGCATGACAGAATTGGACCATGCCATCTGGTGGGTTGGCTTTTCAGGTGCTTAAGATAGCAATATCCAGAGACATCTCTTTAAAATGCACATTGGAGACAATGACTTCCCCTCGGAAGCTCCCCCCCGTGGCTTCCCACAGAAACTAGAATAAAGGTTAACTTCCTTATCTTGGTCTGGCTCCATCCCACCTCGCCTTCCCCCATTTCTCAGGACGCTCCGATCACACTGGCCCTCTAATTCGAAAAGTGTCCACTCCCCTCTACACCTTCGCCTGAAACGCCCACCTGAGCAGGCCCCACCCTTCCCGAAAATGGTTCCTCCTGACCATCCGGGCTTCAGCTCAAAGGGCGTCCGCCCAACAAATCCTTCACCCCCACCTCGATCACTCTTTATCATATCACCCTAGTTATGTACTTCACATTATTATTACTCTCTGAAATTAAGGCCTAAGTCATTTTTCTATTGTGATATAAAACATGGATTCCACCCTGTCTGACTCTGTGAGAAACACCACCAGGCAGACGCGGCACGTGGCACACAGTAGGTGGTCAATAGATGTTCCTCAGACTGAGTCACGGTTTTCTTTTACTGCGATGCCTACGGACCTCCGTGGGCACCTCTTTCCTTCCTCTGGTCGGAGTGCCACACACACTCCTCAAGCTCGTCCCTCCCTTCTCATCGGTGAAAGTAGTAAGCCGCTCTAAATGTATAAGCTCTTTCTCCCTCCTCTTTGTAAAAGCATGACCAACCTGTTGGGGGACAAACGGTAGGTCAAGCTCCATGACTGTTACAACTGTGAGGATGACATTTAAATGCCCACCTTTGCCTCGGGGTCCCCGCCAACACGCTCGGAAGACACGTGACTCATAAATAGGAAGGCCATGCTCAGAAACTCCCGGCCGTTCGGTTTCTGCCGTTCCAGCATCACTCAGTGAGCAGACCTTGGTCAAAACCTACGTCAGCAGCAATGGGGATCACCGGCTTTTGCCAACAGATCATAAAAGCCGGTGATTTTAATCAAAGTTTGTCATCTACCCCGAACTTCAGAAACAAACTCCCATCAAAAGGAAATTTGAGCTTCTGAAAGGTGCCCAGCCCCAGAGCCATGAGGATAAACTCTCGGTCCAGAAAGAAAGTCGAAATCCACCGTGACAATTATTTTTCTAAATTATTTTAAGCTGCAGTGTATTGAGAAGGCCCAGGTAAATGTCGACTGTCACGCCAACAAGCGGTGCTGTCCCCATCACTGACCTTTATCTTGTTAAAATGCATGTCAATATGCAAAACAGAAGTGTTCCATAGCAGAGTCAGACGCGCTCTCCACTTCCAGAGGCTCCCAAAATAATCGGCAGAAAATGAAATTCGAGGGACAACGCTGTTTTGCTGGAGACACGTACAAACAACCTTTAAAAACTGTCTTATTTGAGGGTTTGTTCCTTCGACACACCAGCTCGTATTTCGATGGACTCAGACCTGGGCTCGCGTCAAAATAAGGGACAGTTCAGTGGGAAGCCCTGCCAGGGAAACATTCTGAAATGACTCGTGCATGCAGCAGCTTCTCCAGCAGCTTCCCTCCTCTAGATGTAACCCCAAACCAGCAAAAAGCAAAAGAAAGCATCCTCGGAAGAGCCCAGATAGATGCTGCCAAACGCGAGAGCTACAAGCAGAACCTGTGGACATTCATGTAACTAGGAGTCAAAACTCAAACGGTCTCCGCGTCTCAGTGGAGGGCCTATCGGAAAGCCGACGGCACTGTCAGGTTAGGGGAGTCCAGAGTCTGCTTGGTGAAGGCACCTTTCACAGAGGGGCAGGCAGGGCACCGGGAACCTCAAGGGAGCCGCTGCCACCCACAGGCCTGGCGGTACAGGGGGAGGAGGAACTTCCAGAATCGGGAAGAAGGAAAGACCACGTGGGAGAGGCCACCTTGAGCCGGAGGAAACAACCACCAAGGCAACCCCACAGGAAACAACGTCCTGGCCTCATGCTCTCCCCTCTTGTTTCCTGCCGGCTTGCCCCACGGCAACCTGAAGGGCAAGGCAGTCAGTGGGTGCTGCCCCTCAGGGTGGGGAGCGGGGGCTGGATCCAGGGGCCAACAGACGGTGCCTGGCACGTTTGATGATAGTTGTGGTTTTCCATCACCGCATGGGAGGAAACCAGGAATGACTGTTAGCACATGGCCATGCTCAGAAGGAATACAGTTCTTACAGCAGACGCCAAGTCATTCCCACGGGGGAAAGGACCTTCTACAAGGTTCATTCCAAGAGGACAAATTCTGTCCCCCACGGAATGAAAGTAAAAATCGTTTGGCGTGGGACCACTTAGGGTAGAGGCCCCATTCTCCACGGTGCTGAAGACATCACTGTAGTACAGATGCCTCCGTAATTCAGTAACAAGCGGCCCAGGGAAATGACAAAGTTCAGTAAACTCACCCTAGGGAAGCAGCGACACGTTGGGGATATTTTATAAGGTCTCTCCAAAGTGGGTAAAGCACATCCATCTGCTAATCCCCGGCGCACAGTAATAATTGACATTTTGTTGAGTCCTCACCGAGCACCGGCACCGGCACCGGCACCGCCAACTTCGCAGGCAGAGCTCCCCCACCCACATCCCACCCACGGGCCCGCCTCGCCAGCCAGTACCAGGCCCGTTTCACACACGGCAGTGGGGTAATCTGTCCCAGGTCCCAGAGCCAGTAAAACGGGTGCCAGCCTTACACCCAGACAGCCTGGCTCTGGAGCCCGCCCGCCCCACCAGATCCGCCGTCTCTCCAGCCCACGTCTGCAGCACCGGCTGTATGCAAAGTACAACGAAAAGGAGATGATTCCTAAAAAAACAAAAGAGATGCTTTTGTGGCACTTCAGTAAATGTAAAGTATGGGAGAGACGCACGTGGGGTGTTAGTTTTTTATTGTTGTGGGACCCATTGCCGTCGGCTGGGTGGCTTACACCACCATCCATTTATCGCTGTTGGTTCTGTGGGCCTGGAGGCTGGGCCTAGCACGGCTGCGATCTTTGCTCGTGGTCTCACGAGGCTGAAACCCAGGGACTGGCTGAGCAGTGCTCCCAGCTGGAGGCTCTGGGGAAGGACCCATCTCCTACTCATTCGGATTGCTGACATAATCCAGTCCCTTAAGTCTGCAGGACCGAAGTCCCCATGTTCTTGCTGCCTATTGGCAGGGGCCAGCCCCCATCAACACGCACACTCCTTGCCAGGGGGCCCCTCCCACCTTCACAGCTAGCAATGGAGTCTCTTCTTCAAGTCAAATCTCAGTCTCCGAATCTCCCTCCAAAAGAAGAGTCCGAGCTCCTTCAGGCATTCACCTGATTAGGCCAGGCCCATCTGGCATAATTCCCCTACTTTAAGGCCACCAGATTACATGTCCTAATGTACATCCACAAAATCCTTTCTTCCACAGGAAGAGCATTTCATCCTAGTCACAGATCCCTCCCACACCCACAGGGAGGGGAGGGCACAAGGGCGAGGGTCACTGAGGTTCATCTTAGAAGCCCGCCTACACCTATGGCATCCACATAGGATGGTCCCAAAGCTGGAGCTTGCCCCCGTGACCTTCTTACAATACACTCGCAGAAGTCATTAACCTCGCAACCCTGGACGGGCCCTGCCTAGTCCCCCTCGCCCAGCTTCTGCTATCCAAGCTGTTTAATGCCCCTGAGCCCCCGAGACGCCTCTTTCTCTGGTGGTAGGAAAAGGATCGTCTGCGCCTCACAGGGTTAATCCGCATGACTACCTAGCACGGTCTCTGTCAGGGAGTGGGCGCTGAGTAGCTCTCCGCTATTAGAACTGATATCAGCACCGCTGTTAATATCTGTACCGCTGTTCATATTTGAATTATTTAACCAGAGTTGAGAAAGGCCCGGACTGAGGTCGTCACACAACTGAGAAAAATCTCTGTGGCTTGTGTGTTTTAACACGGGTCCTGGGGGCTATAAGCCTGGGCACTGAGGCATCAAGTCAGGAGCAAAGGCAGGGGGCCCCTGGCAAGGAGGGGACGAGCACAGCTCACGTGCCAGCTCCGCTCCCAAGGCAGCCTGTCGCTCTTGGTGCATTCCTCAGACGACGGAGCACAGAGGCCCCCAGAGACAGCGCCTGGGCTGTTCTAATACATGGACAAAAACAGAAATGGAGATCATATGGAGGGTTAGCAACAGGGGTGTGGGAGGAGGAGAGAGGGGGAAAAGGTACAGAGAATAAGTAGCATAGATGGTGGGTAGAAAATAGACAGGGGGAGGGCTAGAATAGTATGGGAAATGTAGAAGCTAAAGAACTTATGACACATGGACATGAACTAAAGGGGGGAATGTGGGTGGGAGAGGGTGTGCAGGGTGGAGGGGAATGATGGGGGAGAAATGGGACAACTGTAATAGCATAATCAATAAAATGTATTAAAAAAAAAAAACACAACCGTAAGGTTTGGAGCACGCAGACTCTGCCCAAAACAACGGGCCCCGCCCACCCCCGACCGTGCCTGTGAGTTATCACAAGCGTCTCTTTCGCATTTGCTCTAATTTAAACAACATTGCTGTCTGGCTTCTTCCTAAAAGATACAACTTATTGTGGCTCCTTTTGCTTCGTTACTCAGGGGAGGCCACGGCAGGGGACAAGGTGTGGGCACTGTGTCGTTATTGGGAACAGTGTCCTTTCTACAAAGCATCCCCCCTTTAACGGTGGAGGGGCCAGGAAAGGGTTTCTGATTTTGTCAACAGCAGCAGCTTCCAACGTGGAAAATAGGGGGAAAAAAATACAACATTAGACCTTCCATTGTTACTTATTTTCATACTAAAAATAAGAAAGGAATTGAGCTTTGTATTTTAATAAGAAGCCTGACACTCATCTCCCTTGGTCGGCGGGTTTGCCCAAGGTGTTACAGGGCTCCTGAGAGAAGAGGGGGGTTCGACAGCCCAAAGGAGGGGACAGACACAGTGGAGTTCTGATTCCCTCTAGCTGGCGGCTTCTGGAGGTTTCTCACAATTGTATGTGCTCCGTAATTCAGATCCGCAGATTGCATTATCTGCTCTTAACTACAGCTGATTTCAGTATCCACCTCACGAACTCTCAGCCAGCATTGGAGATTTTTTTTTTTTTTGAGAGTTGCAAAATGGAGCCCTTAAGGGGAAAAAAATGGAATCCCACTGCTTAGAGTTTCTGCTCTCCTACTCAGCAGGTAGGTAAATTGGGTGATTTATCTAACCGCTCTGCAATTGTTTCCTCACCAGAAAGGAAGGAGAATGGCTGACAGTACTCGCCTGCTAAGTTTCTTTGCCTGACGCACATCTCACGCCCTACACGGTACCTGCCGGTCACACCTGTGGCAGGTCCCTCTCTCACCCAGAGGCAAGTCCCACAAGGACAGGATTTTCATCCATGTCAGTTGCTGCTGTCACTTGAACAGAGCCTGGCACATAATAGATGTTCAATAAACCCTCATTAGGCAGCCAGTCGAACACTCCTCATCAACGGGAGGGACGCTACATCGGCCCTCGGCTTGCTCATCCACAGCTTCCCGTATTTCCCCAATTTTCTGATTGGGGTGTTTTATTCAACAAGTAGTTATGGAGCGCCTATTTCACTTCAGATGCTGGCCTACCTCTGGGAATAGAGCAGGGAGCATGGCATGGCAATAGCAGCTTCTCCCAGGAGCTTATGTTCCCGTGGAGAGGGAGGAAGGCGGCCCCTCAGGAGGTGACAAGATTTATGAGAGAAATAAAGTCCAGTGATGGAAGGGAGTTGGGGGTGGGTAGTTCAGCGTGGGTGGTCCAGGAAGGCCCCCGAGAAAGTGGCTTCTGAGCTGACCCTGAGAGATGGGGAGGAGCCAGCCACAGAAAGAGCTCAAAGAGGAGGATTCAAGGTAGAAGTCGTGAGGGGGGTGCTGGGGATTGAATTGCATCCCCCCCAAAGGTATGCTGTAGTCCTACCTCCCCAGACTTGTCAGTACGACCTAATTTGGAAATAAGAGTCTTTGAAGAAGCCATCAAGTTCAGATGTGGTCGGTACCGGCCTCCAGGACAGCGAGACGATGGGCAGCTGCTGGTTTTACTTGCCCACGTTAAGGTCCTTCGTTAGGGCAGCCCTGGGACATGGATACAGGCGGGAATGCGCTTGGCTTGCTCGGGGACAGAAAAGGAGGGCAAGGACGACTGCAGGGGACAGAGGAGGAAAGGTGGTCAGAGTTAGGAAAAGGTGGCTTGCACCGGGCCTCGTTGGCCAGACCACAGTGAGAACGCTGCCTGCCACCAGCCAAGGGACTGGACGGCAGGGAGGGACAGGACGCAAAGGAAGGACATGCTCTGACTTAGGTTTTGCAGAATCACCTGGGCATCTGTGACACGGGAGCATCTTCCAAAGCCTGAGGACCGGGTGAGCCTGGAGACAGTTATTTCTGTTAAGAGCCAAGATGGCGTTTCCTGCCTTGGTGGCAGCAAATACTTGAAGGAAGAAGGAGCCATCGGCTGAGTTACGTGAGCCCAGGAGCGTCGTGAGGAGCCAGAGGTTGCTCAGAGGGCACGGCAGATGCCTGATTTTTCCTGTGTCTTCAGGTCTGAATCTGCAATCATTCTTTCAAACTAAGTTCACTGATAACGTGCCAGAAGGGATGCATTTCTTTGCAATGGATATGGATATGGACATGCATGTAAACATATACATTTTGCACATTGTCCCAAAGCAGCGGTTTTCAACCTTTTTCATCGCATGGCACACACAAACTAATTACTAAAATTCCGTGGCACACTAGAAAACATATTTTTTTGCCCATCCAACTAAAAAAAGGTATAATTTTGATTTATTCACACCAGATGGCTATTGTTGTGTTGGCTGTTGTCATTTTTTAATTTGACAGGCTAAGGGAAAAGAGGTCAGTGCCCCTGACTAAATAGTCAGGTAGTGCGTGTTTAAACATTCTTGCGGCACCCTGGTGGAAAATCGCTGTCCTAAATCCATGAGGAATACTGAAGGGAGAAACAGTACCAACCAGTTTCTGCTACCGATGGTCAACCTAGGTTTTTATTTTTCTCTCTCTTTTTCTCTAAGCATGAAAATACTGCATTTTGTATGTTTTTCCCCACTGTGATCATTCTGGTTTCGTGCCTGTGTATTAGTTACCCTGGCAACATGGTAGACTTGGATCTGATTGGCCAGGTTGTCAGGTTCATTGTCAGAGCCGTGGGCCCAGTTTTGAGTAGTAGATGTGTGTGCGTTAACCAGGGCTAGACAGACAAGGTTGGCCAGGAAAACTCAATCTAGCAGAATTTCTGCCTCCCCTCTGCCTGCCAAAAGGACCCTCCCCATCCTCCAGCTGCTGCAAATGTCCCTTGCATTGTTTTGGGGAAGATGCACATGCACATTGGAAAAAATATACATAAAATACTTGTCAGGAGATGTGCTCAGTGTTGGTACGCTCAGCCCGTGGTGCAGAATGTGTGTATTTGTAATGAGAAACTAATTCTAAAGGAGGCTAACAGACAATGGTCCAGTTGCTGGGCCATGGGGTTAGAACTTATTACGCAGCCTTCATTCAGACTCACTGTGCAATCTGGAATGAGCCACAAACTCAGCCAAATGCTTCATTTTCTGGAAATCAATTTCATTCATAAAGACAGAGCCTTCACTTAAGAATGAGGTCCTGGGAGCATAGTATGCTAAAGATTTAAACTGGGATGAAATTGTAACCCAGTTTATGCCAACAATATTGAATCATGTACTCATTCAATTTATCAGCTGCATCGTTTACTTATTAGAGTCTGGCTGTATTCATTTACCAATTACCTAGGAAAAGACAAGCCCCCACCTACAGCTGAAAACTCTTTATCAGCCGACGAACAAAGACTCGCAATAGACAGTCAAGTAGAGACCAATGCCTAAAAAAGTAGTGAGTATATTTTTTCGTATTTGCACAAATTTCTGAGTAGCTACACCTGGCTCACTTCTCCCAGTCTTTGCATTTTCAAGGGAAGCATATCACTGGCCTGGACCTATCACGCTCTCTGCATTTGAGCGCATTATATTTAACCATGCTATATAACCAGCACGGTCTTAATATAGACGTAAAAGTCATTGGCAAGCAGTCATTTTTCACCTGAGTTAAGTGTTACAGTATGTTCAGCTCCAGTAAAGTTAACATTTAGGCTGTCCAATTTCACAGAGAAGAAAATCTGAAGGGAACAGCGACAAGAAACACATTCCAAATAGTCTTCCAAAGAAGATGGTAACACAGGCATAATTCATTCCTCTGCAAAGTTTCCGGGCGCGGGGGGTGGAGGGGACCTGCTTTCTGAAACTTCTCCTTCCCTGCATTGAGACGAATGTCTCGTGAACTGTGCAGAGTTCACGGGAGAATCGAGCAACTGCCCCAGGATTTAGCCCACGGGGGGCACACACCAGGCCCTTGGGCCGAACCCGGACCTCCACCTTGTTTTATCCGGCCCTCCACCTTGTTTTATCCGGCCCTCCACCTTGTTTCATCCGGCCCTCCACCTTGTTTTATCCGGCCCGGCACCTTGTTTCTAGGCAGCAGCAGCACCGACCTCTCACTGAACAGTTAAGGAGCAGTTACATTTACACAGCCCTAAAATGACATTCGGCCCTTTGAAGGCAATGGTGAGGCTGATGTGGCCCCCGGTGAAAATGAGTCTGACACCCCTGCTTTAGTCGCTAAACTGATTCATACTAGCTTTCAGGCATCTCATTCTAAGACACCAGACTCTGCGGGTGGGTTTTCTCAGGAAGTCTTGACCGCAGGACATACTGAACAGTGCTCACGTACCTGCTAGTTTTCCCTCACAGAAGCACAACTACATGGCCTTAGATCTGTGCAAGAAGGGTGAATTTGGTAAGCGTACATGTTTACAATTTTTATTGCAAACCTCCTTTGGTAGGTTTTCATTATTAACACATGTTCAGGAAGCCCCCAGATGGAGGTGGTCTGGGCCGCTGGACCCCTGAGAGGCCTGCTTGCTCCAGGATTTGGGCACAAGGGAGCTCTCTTGGCAGGGGCAGGGGGTGTCGTTGGTAAAAAGAGGCTTCCCCATTGAGCCCCAGCTTGGAAGTTCTCGCTTCGAACAACTCCAGAGCATGGGCCACCGCCCAGAGCATCGCATGCCGATTTTCGGAGAAGATACAGCAAGAGCAAGGAAATGAAAAACACGGTGTATGTCTGTGGGCAGAGCATTAGTTAAAAGGACAAAAAATTAAGAGGGCAAGGCAGGGATGGGGGTGGGAAGAACAACAAAACCTCACTGGGAGCCCACAGAGATATTTGGAGGGGAGTGAAGAAAGGAGCGGGCGTGAAGGATTCCGTGCCAGTCCAGGGGACGGTGCGGGGACGTGCGAGGGGACAAAAAGGACACGGGCGTGTTAATAAACAGAGGAAAATGAAAATGCAGCACAAAGCCCTGTGGTTCTACATACAAGCCGAGGTGCGTACACACACCAATAAGCACAGGGAAGGGGGGAACAAAGGATGTCATAGCAACCTCAACAAGTCCCGTTGTGCTACCACCTGCAGTGGACTTGGTCATCCATCAAGGAGCCCCGGGGATCCAGCGGCCACGTTCACACGGGGAGGGCTGTGGCCGCCCCAGTCGGAGGTGGCTGGGACCCTGCAATGCACGGCGGTCTCCCTTTCTTCCTTCCTCCCCCCATAAAATCGTCTGTGCCAAGCCTCTCCCTCCCTTCTCCCAATAGCTGAAACGCACAAAACAGTCTGGGTACAGCATCCAGGTACACTCCTGGCCCTCAGTTCTGCTTCCCACGTTGTTTCAGATCTGGGGACAGTGGCCTTCCCCTGGGCTCTCAAACTACCACCCCTCACCCCGCCCCCGGGCCTTTGAAAACAAAGACAAGATAATCGCAGAAGAAGGGGGAGAAAAGCATATAAATGCGTTGTGCCTGATCTTGGGAAATCAAGCATCCCACTGCTGGAACCCACTCGGGGCTGTGGGTTTCCAGAGGGATAGAAATCTCATTTACCTGTGTGTAACTCAAAAGAGAAACACTCATTTTCTTCCTCCCACCTCTGCCTTCTACTTAAGTTACAGGTCCCTTCTTCATTAATAAGCTCATTTCTTTGTACTTTCTTCTGGTTTGAGTGGGGGAAAATACTGCAACACTAGGAAAAAAAAAGAAATAAAAGGATGAGTGTTTCATCAGCAAGACTTGGAATGCTGTAGAAAATAAAAGAGAACTTTCACAAGAAGCTAATGGAGATATTGACATGTGCGTCTGGAAATCTAAACTTAGCAAAATGTAAGGCAAGAACAGGCTTTCTCGCTTTATTTCTGTTTCTGGAAAGTTTCCGTGGCTGGTACCATATGAATATTTATTAATGCATTGTGAATCAGAACCTGTGATTATTACTCAAACTATCTTTTTACCTTACAAGCCTCAACTCAGAAGAACAAAACACATCTGCTTCTGCTCTCCCCATCTTTTATTCGATGTTTTAACAGCTTTGCTGTAAATATCTCATCCGTTACGATTCAGTTGTGACTCTATCGGCTTCACGCCTCCTGTTTCATTGCTGCCATTGCTGCGAAGCGACACGCTGCTAATTCCGTTAACGAACAAGCTCATGGTTGCAGCTGGTCAGTGATCTCCTGCGGGCTGGGGCCACGTGTGCGGTGAGAATTGGTTACAAGTCAAAGAAGGGCCGGAGTGAGGTGTGTTCCTTCTGCTAAGATGGGCCCTTATTTGAGACTGCCATTTCGCATGCTGTCATGGAAGAAAGGAGAAAATCTGAAGACAATGCCCAGTCCAATCGTGTTAGATGAAGAGGTTACACAGCCTCAAAGAATTCAGCTCTGGAATACGCAAGTGTCCTCCGAGCTTCAGAGTCTCTGCATGAAACCTGCCTGTCCTTCAGAGTTCGCGTCCAGCGGAGACCTGTACACCTGTCTTCTTCTAGACTTTTCCCAGCAGAAACGGGATAATATTTCTTTTCCCCAGACACGACTTAGTTTGCTTGTCAGGGGCCTGGTGGTCAGGAATGTGGGTTTGCAGTAAGCAGACTTGCTCGCTTTCAGCTCTGTGACATCTCTGTACGGATACGAACGACTTACCATCCATGAACCTCACCTGCAAGACGGAGCAGTAGCCACACCTGCCGTTGGGCTGCCGTGATAGGAGGGAGGCTGCCTGGTGCTAGAGGGGCCTGGACCTGGGGTGGTGAACACACAGGACGATGCGCAGATGATGGAGTGTAGGCTTGTACACCTGAAGCCTACATAATTTTATTAACCAACGTCACCCCAACAAATTCAATTTAAAAAATGTTTGAAACAGGAGCAAATAGGGGTAAAGTTCTGAGCTGGTCAGGATCCTGTGCAGGAGGTAAAAATCACTACAGATATTTCAGGCAAAAACTGAGTTCATTTGGGCACTAGGCGTAAACCAGTTATCGCGTGTGTGATAATGTTGGAGCGCGCGCACACAGCAGCTTACAACAATGAGCATTTATTTAAACCGAGGAGTGCAGATTGGAGATTTGGGGAAGGCCTGGCTGGGCAGGTCTTCTGGTCACGTGAGGTCCACTCCACGCTTGCTGCTGGCTGGGGCATCTAAGCTGAATGTTCTCCATCAGGGGAGCCTGGGCATCTTCCTGGCACAGGCGGAAAAGCAAAAGGGCTTCCTCTTGAGTGACTTTTGCTCGCATCCCATCTGCAAGTTCCATGTTCAGCCCACAGGCAAGGGTTGGGCTACGGAGACCGATGCACCCGGAGAGGTGACCAACCGTGCGGGCTTTCCAGAGCCTAAGGAGTTTCTCCAGATGCAGGACTTCCGGTGTTAAAATTGGGACAGTCCTGGACAAACCAGAATGTGTTGTCCTTCTGTTGGCACTTTTACAGGGAAAGAATACAGATGCGAGGAGGGTGAAGAACTGTAGCCTTAGGAAGAGGACGTCAACGCTGCCTATCAAATCACTGGATGGATCGGCAGAGGGGCTATTGGTCCAAGAGACACGGCACTGGGTCTGTTAGCATCACCGCCTCCGAGCTCACCCCCACCACCCCCGCAAGCAGACGGCAACACAAGGAACCCGGCTGAGACGGACTCGCCCTGCGGGCACTTGCTGGTCGACCACCACAGGCACCTCCCCGCTCTCCCTCAAGGGCAACTGATGTATAGCGTGAAACTGGAACCCAGAAGATTGTAAGCTACCAACCCTGAGGCCTGTGACTCTCTCTGTGCTTTCGCTAAAAATAGAGACCAAACAAAGGGTTTCCTTCTAAGACAGCTGACTCCTAGAAGGCTACCCTCGAAAAAGCAGAATCGTTACAAAGAAAATGGTTCCTGGAGCATTTCTACTCCCAGGGACAATTGGGGAATATTCAAGAAGGTACAAGTCTTTTTTCCCCTTGCTTGGTTTTATCTGTTATTGGGGTGTGTGTGTGTGTGTGTGTGTGTTTTAAATTACTCTTCCTCTGGAAATCTCAATCTTTGAAAGGTTTTGTTCAGATTCGGGCTGAAGGTTTGCATCAGTTTTCATCACTTTAGCCCAGGCTGACTCCTTTGTTAGCACACACAGTCGAAAAATGCATCACAAAGAAGAACAGATTCCGAGGGCATCTGAAATGAGCACCACCAATCTCGCCTGAGTCTGACCTATTCTTAAGGCAGAAGAAGACAAAACACCTTATCTTCAGAAGGTCATTTGAGTCTTCTGATTTCAAAACGCAAATGAGCTGAATTTATTAGGAAAAACTCTGGTTCATTAGAGGTAATTTTTCTAAGGTTCAGTTCCTTGAGGAAAACATACCTTAGTTGCGATTCTAAATCTGTCTCCTGAGAAATCTTGGATGCCTGCTAATCATTTTGAATTCTTTGCTGCCCTTAACTTTCTGGCTGCATGTTAGAAATCATTTTAAATGAATTGAATAAAATTCACAAGTGTTATATGCCAGCGAATGATGAGCTCACAGGAAATATGACTCAAATCCACTTTTTTCATTTTGGTTTTTTCTCATAATAAATAGAAATGAACAAATGTGGCTTTGATGACATCTTGGAGTGAGAGGCTTTATTGATGTATTATCGGTCGGAAGCATGTAATGCCTTGGTGAGACAGGCTCCATGCCGCATATTTATAACCAGAATGAAAAAGGTGTGTTTGTTATTTTGTGTGACACTTCCTAATGACGGGGAAGTTTTATATATGAAGATACACATGCACTACCATAAAAACGAACAATATTTCAGCTTACAAAATGTTTCTTTGATTGAAGATGTTTTTGCACTTAGTTTCCAATTACTTTTTTAACCTGTGCTCACACAGTCGCAAACGCCCGTTCCTCGTTTCTCTAAAGCTGTAAACAGATACCCCAAAACCCATCTGTTGTAGGGGGGCAATGGAGAAGGCCTGTGTTAGAGTCCTCCTCTGGACAACTGAGGTTCTGGTCATTGGCACATTTGGTTTGTATCAGGTCAAACTCTTTGGGTTGCAAAAAATGGAAAATAGCTGAAGAAAAAAAGTTGGCTCCAATATGTTAGGGGTAGAAGGTGGCTTCAGACACGGTGGGATGAAGGTGCTCAGTGATGTCACCAGGACCTTGTGTCCCTCCATCTCTCAGCTTTGCTTTCTGATTTATGTCAGCTTTCTTTTAAAACAGAGTCTCTCCACAAAGCGACAAGATGACGGAACGCCCATACCGCACCAGCCCCATCCAGTGAAAAGCGAACTCAAAGCTCACAGGGCCATGGGAACACTGTTCCCCTAAAGAGACAGCCGCCACCCAGGTCCGGCTTCATGCCGGCAGGTGGGAACGTTAACCCAGGGCTAACAGACCTCCTGATTTTTCAAAGAGGAGATTCATACTGATTTTTCAAGAAAAATAGAAACTGTCCTATTGGCTCCGCTAAACATAAAATACACTTAAACAGGTTTGCTGGCCAAGCAAAACTGGTCTGCGGGCTGGATTCAATACACTGGCTGCCTCTTTGAGAATTAGAACCTAGTGGTTGTAATTCCAACATCAACCCTAAGGAGCTGGGGGGAAACAAGAAATGGGAAATAGCAAAACTGAGGAGACAATAAAGAGATCAGTGGTTACCAAGGCTTAGGCAGAAGAGAGCGGCACAGAGGCAGAGCGCCGAGGGTTCTTACGGAAGCGACCACTGCGTGGGAGGACCCCAACAGTGCATACAGGCCGTTATCTGTTGTCAAAACACACAGAATGCACAGCACCAAGCGTGAACCCTCGTGTCAGCCACGGACGCTGGATGCAGGGATGTGGGGGTTCATCGACTGTAGCAAATGGGCCCCTCTGCTGCGGGACACTGGGCAGGGGGAGGCTGTGGGTGTCTGGGGGTGCGGGTGATTACGGGAAACCTCTGTACCTTCTGCAGCTCAGTTTGGCTGTGAACCTAAAACTGTTCTAAAAATGAAGTCTATAAAAAAACAGAAATAAAATTCCTTAAGAAGCATAATTACAACGATGTAAAACAAATACGTACATACCAATCAATGTCTATTGATAAGAAATGAATTTATGGACTAACGAGTGCCGTTGAGGGGTCGGATTATGGGTGAATTATTTCTCTTGGTCCATTTTCCAAATTGGACATGCAGTCCGCACTTTGCCCAGTAATGGGGGGCTATAAAAATGACTGGGCAAGCTGAAACCATGCAAAGCGATATTAATAACCCGTGGTAAAAGTTCCAGTCATTCCATGACCTTTAAAAATGTTTGTGAGAACACCGACACTGTCTCACTGTCCCTTACACACACATAGGGAAAGGAAAAAATAGTCAAACTAAAACGTACTTAGCACACTATAATTACTAGGAACATTGAGAATCAAAGGGCTTATTTCTTCGTGAAAACTTATCTCGGAGTTGGAACACTGATGTTCTTTTTCTCATGGTATAACTCACAACACAAAGAGAACATCTCTGCCATGCCTCGGTGAATTGTCATACTTAAATCTGACTTTGGATCTGCTTCTAACGTTTTGATCTCAGCACTTCGAATGTCGTGAAATATCTCAGAGTTCCTTTCGTGTGGAGTGTTTGCCAAGTCACTTCCTCTGGGACACCTCCAACCTTCTTGTCACAACCCTCTGGCAGCGCGTCTCGAGTCTCTCAAACAGCAACAGCGTCACCATCCCGGGCCCCTGTTCGCTTCTTCGCTGAACTTTTATCTTTGTTGGCCGATTCTCTGCTTCCATTGCTGACTTTTATGAAATGACACGTGGGTTTCTCACTGGGAGATGAGGAGGCAGCCCAGCCACACGCTTTCCTGTCTGGGCAGGGACTGGACACAGACGCACAGGGACCAGTCCTTGACAGACTGAGGGAGGGACATGATGGGCCATTGCCGGGGCGGGGCGGGGGGGAAGGTGCCTCTGATATTCACGTAAGGGTACGTGGGCTGGAGAGCTGGTGGTGAAGTTCGCATCTTATGCAACTAGTCACAGTTAACACACCAGGTAACTCAAACTCAAATCGTGTTGCTGGGGGGCTGGTGTTGTGTAACTCAAACATGGTGACTAGAATCTGTGCATAGCAGAAGCCTGCACAGCAAAGCAAAGACTGCCTGCACTTTGATATTAGAAAAATTAACTTTATTATAAAATAAAATGGTTCTGTACCTTTTTTTTTTTTTTGGTCATGGGCAGACCCAAGGACTAAAGATAGACTACTGGAGAAGACACTGCTGGTTGAGTTAGTTGATTTATGACCCTGGAGACCTCATAGAACATGTCAAAATGCTATTCTGTTCAGGCTCCCTGTGAATATGTACATCTGGAGACATACATATTTATGGAAAATGATAAATATTTGTTCTCCCCTACCTTATGTCTAAGTAGGTCACACTGGCAATATGTTGAGTAGTTATTACATTTCGGCCAATGTGCTTCTGAGAGCATGTGGAAGGTAGCTGTGGGGAGCGCATAGGTGGTGACAGTGAGTGTCCCCACCTCAAGGTCCTGCAAATACGAGTGTTCTCTGGGAGCTAAACTGGGAAAACAGACCATCATGGGTCAAAGCAGGAAAATGCAAAGTCAACGTAGAGCACTCTAGAAGCCATGTGATGCCCTTCATAGAGGCAACATGGACAAACTCCAATGATTCTTTGTGGGTTTTTTCATAAGAGAAACTGAGTAAGAAGAAAAGTCCTTTAAAAGGGTGACCACCTAGCAGATACCAGTCTTCGTGTTGAAAAGGCAAACGCATTGCCATCCCAGCTAGCAACCCAGCCAGCACGCCCACCACCGTTACGCTACACGACGGTTCTGAAGGTCCCAGCCGACGCATTTGGGAAAGAAACACAAACGGGAGGAATGAGGGTTGGAAAGGAAGCAATCACCACCATCGTGGCAGCCAGTGAGACCACCAACAAAGAAAACAGAGATTCAGCGAGTCACTACACTACAACTAAGGGGACGTTGTATCAAAGTCGCTGGACATCAGGTGGACATTTAACATGTCCTAGACAGTAGACACCATCAATGAGAAAGTTTAGGAAAGCGTTAGTGTGGTTCCTAAGCCAGCAAAGCTGGAGGCGACCAGATTGCAGGGACTGGCATGGATAGGTGGACAGTTAGGGACTCAGTGAGCCGTGACTTCAGGGACAATGAGAACCACAGAGGACCGTGTCAGTGAAACCCAGGCCCACCCTGTGTTAGGACACAGGTGTCCGCTGCGGCCATCAAATATGTCAATACCATGAAGCCAGTTAGTAACTGAAGCCACGGCATTTCCTAGTCATATATAAATAATTAGCTCGGGTCTCACCTATTCCTTAAGATTTCGATGAATTTACACTGTGCCTTCCGTTTAACAGTCCTTGGAAGTCCAAGGCTGCCTGATGGTTTAGCAAGCTCAGCTGGCAGTGGACCACGGGCTGAGCCATGTGCGAGACCATTCTCGATCAATCACACCTTCCCAGGAAGCAGCCTCGGCCGGAACTCCCCCCCTTCCCTGTGAGTCCAGAACCACACCGTGTAGATTTCCCACATATGGCTTGCCACAGACCCCCTTTACAGCACGTGGTTGTTTGCGTCGTGCCCCCTCTCCTGAGAAAAAACAAATCGCACCCATTTCCAGAGGGTTCACAGGCCTCCCAAACCCATGCAAGAAACCCAGCTCCAACACCCTCGCTCTGCAGAGCATGGCACCACCACCCCTAGGTGCACCGGCGCCCATTGCAGTGACTCGTGGAATAAAGAAGCCCTTCCCGTCGGCTGCTGGAGCGTGCATGGTGACCTGGCCCTTAACCAGCCGTGTGACCCTGATTACATGACTTCACCTCTCCGGCCTCCGTGTTACCATTTGCAAGGCGGATGGGCATATCATAGTTCCTACCTCGCTAGACACCCACGAGGATCGAGTGAGACAGAGCAGGGAGCCTTGTTGGCGCGGTGCTGGCCACCTGCCGGCCACGTCCAGGACCAAACAATGTAGGTTGTTATTACTTCATTATTAGCTACACTGTGACTGCTGCATCTTTTGTTTTGTTTTCACATTTAAAGATAGATACATTTCATAATCAATACCAGAGTTTTTCAACCATGGCATTATCAAAATGACATTTGAGCCAGGTAATTCCTTTTTTTTTTTTTTAAAGATTTTATTTATTTATTTTTAGAGAGGGCCAGGAAGGGAGAAAGAGGGAGAGACATACTAGTGTGTAGTTGTTTCCCATGCTCCCCTTACTGGGGACCCAGCCCGAAACTCAGGCACATGCCCTAGACTGGGAATCGAACCGGTGACCCCTTGATTTGCAGGCTGGCACTCAACCACTGGGCCACGCCAGCCGGGGCTGGGCCAGGTAATTCTTTGTTGTGGGGGCTGTTCTGTGCATTGAAGGATGTTTATTTAGCAGCATCCCTGGCCTCTACCCGCTAGATGCCAGAAGCGCCCTATACGTGTAACAACCACAAATGTCTCCAGAGGTTCACAAATACCCCTTGGTAGGCGAGGTTGCCTGATGGCGAATCGCTGCTCTGTAATAATCATATGGATATTTTGAGATTTTTTTATGGCAGAGGCAAAAGTAATCACAATATTTCAAATACTGATGAAAAGACAATGAGGCCGAGAAATGTGTCCTCAAACGGCAGAAGAGAGGGCTCTGGGTGGGGAAGAGGAACTGGGGGTGCCCATGAGGAAGGGGAATCGCAGGGCTCCAGCAAGAGCGGGGCAAAGGTGACTCTGCAACGGAGGGGCTGCGGAGACACGGAGGAGACCTAAATGCTGGCATGGGGTGAATGAATTGGACACTGTTTCAGGGGGAAACGGCTTAGTCTGGAGAACACAGTGTGAGTAACACCTGGAAAAGTCAGCGGACTGAATTCGGAAAACAGCGGAGAAATGGGGACAGTGGTTCTGTGGGTTTCAGGAGAGGTCAGCCCCGCCAATCGCAGGGGGGGAGACAGGACGGTCCGATGTGGACTGAAGGGGCGGGCCGGGGGTGAGGAGTCCTTGGGGCAGGACCCCTGGGACGCGCCGGGTGGAGGTCCTGAGACTCAGCCTGCTAGCGAGCCGAGGCTGTGCGCTCGCTCTGGAAACACACACACCTGCTACCTCCTGGGTGCGCAGCCCCGCCCTGCCGTGAGCTGTCTCACATTCCGAGTCACCACGTTCCTAGGGGCTCGAAGTCTCCCTGGGAGAAGAGCAGCTCAGAGAAGTCGCACACCAGCCCGATCAGAAGGCGCAGAGGCTGTGAACCAGACGTCCTCCCCTGGGGCGGTGGCAGCAGGCACTTCCTCGCCATCCCCATGCCGACCTTGGTTGTACGAATCTGGGCTCTTTTGAACACGCTGCATGTTTCTGGCTGGGTTTTTCTTTTTTCTTTTCCCCTTTAGTCCCCACAGCAACCTGGGAGGTGCCAACCATTGTGACCCCCACTTTACAGATGAGAAACTCAGGCTTTGAGAGGTAAACGTTTGCTCCGAGGACGCACAGCCCGAAAGCAAGGATTTAACACCCAGCCAGCGGTCTCTGGCGCTTGTTCTCCCGGCTCCTGCTCTGCTCTTTGGAGGACTTGCGGGGAGGGGCCGGGTACTGAACTCGACACAACCGATGTGCTCAACTACGGGCTAAGCCAATTGAGAACGTGTATTCTGAACGATGTGTATTCTGTCAAACATTCATTTTTATACCATTGATGCTTCACTTTGCAATTGAACAGTGCCCTGACCCTTAGTCATGTCCCTGAAGGTGACAGAGGGCGAAGAAAGGGGGAAAGTCCGGCGGGGGGAAAAACTGCTGCGGTCACCCGCATCATCCTCCCACCCTGAAACTGACCCGTAGAAAAATCCTTACTGCCCGCAAGTCCAGGTGCTCTCCTGCAAACTGTGTAGCTTCCATGGACATCTAAGAGTATGTTCCAGGTTGGTATCGTCATCCCCATTGCTCAGAGAGTAAGCCAAGGCAACCCAGCCATCCAGAGAGCGAGCTCAGACCAGACCAAGCCAGACCAGAGCCTAAGGTTTTTATTTCATCAGATCAAAACAAACACATTAAAATCAAGAATCCTGTGCTCTGACATCTTTTCCATGTCTCCAAATTTTTTGCCATGTGTGACCAATTAGCACAGTTGGCCAGAACATGGTGCTAATGAGGCCAAGGTCAGGGGTGCGATTCCCTGATGGGCTGAAACTTGATGCTTCCTTCCGAGAGTCACAGGCTGTGGCAGCCCCTGCAGCTGGGCCCCTCCCCAGAGGATTGGGTTGGTCAGAAGCACCATGGACAAAGCCTCACCGAGTCACACTGACTCCATCCGCTCGGCTGGACCGACTCAGAGCACATGCGCTCTGAGAGTGTGACTACAGGCATAAACGAAGACCGACATGGGTATTAGTTGAATAAATTAATACTTTTTGCCTACATTCTATAAATTTTTACTGCACTTTTTATGGATCAATGGAGCTGTGACTTTACTTGTAAAAACTCGTGTTTATTAAGAGAGATGCTAAAATTTTGAGAAGTTGAATGACATGTGTAGTAACACCTCGATGACTTCAACTCATAAGGAAATGAGGTGTTTTGTGTATGTAAATGACATTCCAATAATGGAAGTGTCTGCCTGGGACCAAGACATGTTCATTTTAGAAATTTTGATGGAAATCTTTCTAAATGAAAGTCTTGTTCTTCTGTCTTCTCAAATAGGAGTGATGGGACATAATTTATCCTAGATATCTTATTTATGAGAAACACCATTTAAATAAAGTGATTTTTAATTGAAAATAAAGGGATAGACAAAAACATACCAACCAGGAAAGTCAATGTTAAGATTAAGCAGTAGCAGAATAAAAAGGAATGGAATGTAATAATAGAAGACGTTTTCTCCCCAGAGAAAATGCAATGATTGTAAACCTATGTGCACCAAATAATATGACAGTCTCACCAAATTTCGGCTTCTTCAGCCTTCTTGCTGCTCCACAAATAAGCCCAAGTAGTTCCTGACCAGAGTCTTCACACTGCAGTGTCTTCTGCCTGGAACTCACTTCCTCTGGGACTCGCATCCCCACCTAAGTCAGTTCTCTGCCCAAATACTGTCCACCTGATGGCAGGTGACACTTCACCTGATCTTTCTCCTATGATCCCAAGATTTCCAGTTGTGCCACAATTGGTCACACACATACACACACACACACATATATATGTTACGGAAGTGCTAAAGATACAATGATAAAGAAAAGGAGGCATAGGCCCTGCCCTCATGGACTTCCCATCTAGGGAACAGAGACATCCGTTAAAGCGCAGCAAATGCCATTGTGAGATTGCAACTGTGACAGCTGCTCTGAAGGAATTCTCTGTACTGAGAGCCTCTAATGCGGGGATTTGAACCACTCGGCGGTGAAGAAGGATTCCCGTAGGAAGTGATGCTTGTGCAGAAACCTGAGGAATGAATGGGAATGCACCAGGAGGAAGCCAAAGTGGGGAGGGAGAGCAGTGGGAGATGCACGAGGAAGAAGCTGGAGAGGGAAATCTTTTCAGGCCTTTTTAAAAGTCTCTGTTCGATTGTTTTATAACCTTACGGCACCGAGGAGCCATTGAAGGTTTTGCACAGAGGAGATGGCGTGATTAGATTTGTGTTTTGCAAAGATTACTCTGGGCTCTGCCTGAAGAATGGTTTGAAGACAGGGGCTGGGGTGGGAAGCTTGCTCTCAGAGTCCACGAGGACAACGATGGTGGCTTGGACCAGAGAAGTGGTGGCAGTGGTGATGGAAAAAATAAGTGGGTTTAGGAGACGCTTCAAACAAAGTTGGCAAGACACCCTGAACTGGGTAGAGGAGTGGGCGTGGGGAGAGAAGTACCAAGGGTGAGTCCTGGACTTCCAGGCTTCCTTCACATTCACTGACAGGGACGCTGAAACAGCGCGGGGTGGAGGCCGGGGGAGGGGACTGTGTTCCGAGACCGACTTCAGACACGCAGTCTGGAGCGGCCTTTGGAAGCGAAGGACTCCCGAAGCTGACCTCAAGGCACATCTGGCACTAGAAAGAGCTCCCAGAAAAGGTGGCATCTGTTCTAGAGAAACGAAGCCCTGAGTCATCTGGGGTTAGGGAGTCATAGAGCTGTAGTCACAGGGAGGTCCTGGTCATATGGAGCCTGGAGTTTACAGTTTGGGGACCCTAATTAAGAATAAGAATGTAAAATTAGGTACAGAAGAAAATATTTATGAAATAAGAAACCACACCAAATTACAAATCTGAAGAAGGTGAAAATGCCACAGGATCCATAAAAATAACATAATGGTTATTATTAATTAACTGCCATCTCCGTAATGAATCTCTTTTCCACAGTTTAGGCTATATACATACAATTGATAGCCTTTTCTTACAATGATGTAGTTTTATATTTTCCATTAAAAAATAATGTAATTCAGATGGCTCTCTAACACAGTTCATTGAAACAGGTTTCATATTATTGATAATTAGTTTACATAAAACATGTGGCTCCATGTACAGATGTATCTGCCTTCATACTACTTCTGCATGAGATTCACGCCCCCCGGTTCAAGAATTCTGATAAACTTTATTTGACTTAAAAAATAAAAATGCAGAGTGCTTTCACAGTTGTATATGTACTGCGCAACCAAGCGAATTTCAGGCAGGAAGGAAATTCCATTTTGCTACAGCAGCAGAGAGAAATTAATCCTCTTCCGTTTGCACATTCGATGGTTGCAAAACTGGCCCACGAACTAGCTTCTGGCTAGGTGTGTGTTCAAACCTGCGTCTCCTCCACTGCCCAGGCCCATTGAGTGCTGGGTGCCTAGGCAACACGCACACCCCCCCTCTGGAGCCTCTGACCTGACTACCTTGGTGTCCCTGCCAGGGGAGTGGGCAAAGCGGCCGGTAGGACGGCCCTGGAAGCCAGTCCCACGCCAGTGCACCGAACGCACCAAGCCACCGCCTCGCTGCATGCAAGTGACCCGGAACCGTGTGCGCATGCGCCACTAAGCCCAAGTTAAATGAATGCCCAGCGCTCTCTCTGAGCCACGTCCCCAGACTACCGACAGCCACCTGCATTTGCCAATTGGGCAAAAACACATGGCCACGTGAAGACGTTGCTCTGGTGCCTCCCAGGTCCTTGGCAGGGCTGGTGCAAGAGAGTGAGAGGCGCTCGCTTTACCGAGGTCCCTCCAGAGCTGGGCTTCTCCACATTGGCACCGCTGACGCTTGGAGCGGGATAATTCTTCACTACGCGGGCGGCGGGGGGGCTGTTCTGCGCACTGCAGGATGCTGAGCAGCATCCCTGGCCTGCACCCGACTGGTGCCTGCGGTACTACACCCCCGCTCCAGTGGGTGTACCCAGACTGTCTCCAGAGATTGCCAGATGCCCTCCGAGGGCCAACACTGCCCCCTGTTGAAAACCGCGGCTCTTGAGAATGACTTTAGAGACAGAATACCTCATTTATTTAGTGATTGCTTATCGAACACCTGCTATGTTTAAAGCCCTAGGGAAGGTTGCTTTGCACTAGGCCATGGCGCCTTTGGGAAGACAGATAATGAATAGCAAGTTTCAGGAGAATTTGGTGAGTTCCATAAGGAAGATCTCAAAGCCACCGAGGGTCCCCGAGACAAACCCCATTCCTACTTCACAAGGCCATGGGGGAATCAAAGCGGTAAGGATGGTAAAGATGAGATTGCTGTGCGTGTATTACCAAGGCATTTCTTTGTCTGGGTGCGAGATAAGCTGAACATACACAGCAAATTACAAGAAACACTTCAATTAGCTAGAACAGTCATATTTACAAATCTTGGCCGAGAAAGATTGAGAAAGGGTATTTAAGTGTGGCGAGGTGGAGAAACCCTCCTCCTGTTTATTATGGCATTTATTTGTTCCTCGCCGCACACCAGCCACACTCATATTGGAAGTCTACAAATACATGCATCGAGTCTTTCCTCAGAGAGGTTGACAATTTTATTCATAGAAGATTTGCCACAAGGGTTTATCCCAGCTAAGTGGAGGGGGAAGAGAGAGGCTAAATCAATGAGAATTTAGATTGTGAACAGCACTGTATATAAATTGTAAAAAAAAAAAAAAAATACCCACCTGATTTGACACAAATCATTCCTCTAGAACTCTTGAGATAACCCTGGTATTGTTCTTACCCTATTGTGTTTCCCCCTACAATCAATTACTAAACCTATTGACAACAAAATAAACTAACTCAAGGGTACACGGAAAATCAGGACCTATTTCGCTCAGAGTGTCTTCTCAACCATCAAATGTATTTGTTCACAGAAAAGCTATAGAGCAGACAATATGTCCCTTTGCTGAGCTGTTTGCGTTTCTGTAAAATTAGTAATTGGAGAGGGAATGTCACTAATTCCCATTTCTCCGTGTGGAAGTTACTACAGGGTCTTTCATCAAATTGAACAGTGTGACTGTGCTCGGCAGAAATGAGTTAACCCATTAGCTCTCTTTTGATTGCATTTAATCACAGGAGCCCCTTAAAAGTGTGTTCCTTTCATCTTTTCCTTTATCATCACTCTTATTTTGCTGATCTTACCTTAACTTGGCCCTTTCAACCTCTTCTCAAAGATGCTCTGTGGCCCTCACATGGACTAATTCATCAATTATTATAATAATTTCCACTTATGCAGTGTTTGATCATTAGAAATTAATTTTGATATTGGCAAGAAGTGGTTTAACACGGTGCTTTAAAGCAGTGTTTCTTCAGAACGCATCACGAAAACATCCGACGCCCATTCACTGAACCCGTGATTCCAGATGTCGCTGCTGCAGGGGAGGTTAGATGGATTTAAATTTTCAAAAGTCAGGAAAATAACAACGCAGGTGTCTCAGGAGTACAGGAAAATCATTAAAGAGGGTGGGCAGTGGCGAGCAGTTCAGAGAGCCTGGCCCAGAGCCTGGCCCAGAGCCTGGCCCAGAGCCGAGGCTTTGGGGCTGATGCGGCCTAGGCTAACATCTGGGGTCCGTGGCAGGCCACAGGGTCTCCCCTCCGAATGGGTTCGTCCCATTCACGGTGCTGCTGAACCGGACAGTCCGCGGAGCGAGTCCAGTGCTGTACCTGACGTGTAACCACACAGGACATTTGAGGCCAAGGGAAAAAGCTGTCACCTTGCTGTGCAGTGGCTGCACACACAGAAACATGGGCACGTATGGACACGTGGGCAAACACACGTGGGCACACAGCCGTAGGCGTTCTGACTGAACAGAGAGGCCGGTTTTAGAACATGAGTGAGCGAGGGAGCAAGCCCGTCCCAGCCCCAGACTGACCCACTGTTCACGGCGGAGAAGAGTCAGACTCAGTTCAGTCAAGGCAGGCCCACGGCATTCGTTAGCTGGTTCGTTAACTAATCATCTATTTAGTTAAGTAGCTAATTAGTTACTCAGTATAAGACTTGTTTCTCCACGTCGTCTGGTTCAGGGTGGAAAACTCTTCAGCACCGCTGACATTTGGGGCTGATAACTCTCTGCTGTGGGGGTGCCCCGGGCCCTGCAGCCCAGGCCTCACCCCCCACGAGGCCAGCAGCACCACCCACCCCCGGCTGCGACAACACAAATGTCTCTAGATGTGCCCCGTGTCTCGTGGGTGGCAAATCCCTGCTCTGGTCCAAACCTCAAAGAGCTCACCTGCTGGCACTTCCCCACGGTGCTGCTCACTTTCAAATCTCATTTCCCTGCGTCCTCTACCCCCATTATTTCTGGACGCTTCGCTGAAATTTAATAACTATGAAATTGTAAGCCTTACTGTTAAATTTTTGAAGAAATAGAATTGCCGATTGTTCTTCATTATCATTATTTTGAAATTACTACCAAATAGTACATTGGGATGGGTCTTCGTTGTGCCATAATTTGCCATCGGTCCCTGCCATCCAGTAGCTCGTGCTCTGATTTGGGAAATGAGACATAAAAGTAAAATTTTAAAGCCACCATGTCTGTCTGTGCAGTGAGGTCCAGTTTTTCCCGTGGAAGCGCTCGGGGTAGGAAACAGCCGAAACCTGGACAGGGCCGGCGGGAGGCGGCCGGGGCGAGTTTCCAGGGGTTGGAGAATGTTCGGCAAGCAGGGGAGAGGGGTGAGGGCAGTGGGAGGCTCAGTGAGAGACATAATCACATGGTGACGAACTGGGACACTTCGGGGAAAAGGGCTTTTCGGGCCCTTCACACCCGGCCCGTTGAGGGGATTCAGCTCTCAGACCAGCGCCTCCCGGGGGCGCTGCGGCAGCAGCCCGCCCAGTCCCTCCGGGTCTGCGTCCTCTTTACTTCCTGTTGAGTTTGGACTTGGTTGGCTGGTGGACAGCAGGACCTCGTGGCCACCCTGTCACAGCTGGGTTTCACCGGGATCCAAAATGCTGAAACCCCCAACGCAGGTGCCTGGAGTGCGCTTACCACTCCGCTAACGAGCTCCAGCCTCGGGGCCCGTCACTTGCACAGGCCCCTTCTGAGGCCCCGGATTTAATTTTGTGTAACCTAATGTTCTGTTCCAAAAGAGGCCCCTCCAAATGGGGGTTTCAATCCCCCCTGAAATCTGGCCCTCCCCTTAGCGGACACCATGTCTGACTATTCTCCTGTTCGCCCTCAGCAACCCCCACAGGCCTGAAATAACAGACAAACAAAGATGTTTGCTGAGTGACTGAGTGACTGAGTGATGGACTCAATACATGGACAAAGGCAACAGTGATTTACAAACTTCAGGAAAGCACAGGGAGCCATAATGCCCCTGGGGACATGATTTACTGACTGCTGATCCAGGCAGACAGTAAAGGCCACTGGAGTTCAGAAGAGAGAGATGCCCCTTCAGGTGTGATGAAAAGGAGACATTACAAGCCAATCATACACTCATGGAGTTTAAAAATCACATTGGAGTGGGCTACAGCAGCCGGCACGATTTGAGACCACTGCTTACCAGGTGGCAATCACTCAGCCGCGCTCCCTAAAATGGGGACCGAAAAGTACCTCTGGCATGAGAGAGCTGTGGGGATTAGAGAGATGTCACCTGCAAAGTGTGGAGTGTACAGCCCAGCACATGGTAGGTGCTCGATAAATATTAGCTAATCATTGTTCCGATTGGTTTCAATAGGCTGGGCATTGCATTCAGTGCTTTCCAGACCTTAGGGGGAAGACGCCCATGAGCCTCGGGCAGAAGTGACCACGACTGAGCAGCCCTGTAGTTCGTCAATGCTCGAGTCCTTCACTACGTTCTCCGTTTAACATGCACGGCAACTCAGAAACGCAGGTGTCATCCCAATTTTGTCAGTGCGAAGTCAAACTTAGAGACCTTGGTTACGTGCAAAGGTGTTCAGTGAGAGAGAGGAGATGGCCCACAGGCGACCAAATGCCAAGACCACTATTTCCGCTGATGGGCATTCCTCCATCCTGCCGGCTACGTGCTCTGGGGTCAGACGTAAGAGTTCAAATCCTAGCTCAGCCCTGCTGGGAGCTTGGCAACTTATTTAACCTTTTAAATTTCAATCTCCTTACCTGAAAAATGGAGATGACAACTGTATCTAAATCACAGAATCACAGCAAAGACTAAGTGGCATAAGACACATGAATGACCCAGCTCAGTGCCTGGTACATGATAAATGTCTCAAACGTCTTAGTAGTCTGTTGTCCAAAATTACAGAAAAGTACAAGATGCTATATTTAGCAACTTTTAAATTCCAATTTTATGAGTGGGATGCCCTAAAGAAGTAGCCTGATAAAAGTTTAAATCCCAGTTCTGGCCTGGTGGCTCAGTTAGTTGGAGCACTGTCCTGATACACCAAAAAGATTGTGGGTTCGATCCCCAGTGGGGCCGTGTGCGGGAGGCAACTGATCTATGTTCTTCCTTCATACCTCTCTCTCTCCCCCCCCCCTCGCTTCCTCGCTCTCTAAAAATCAATTAAAATAAAAATATATCCCTGGCTGAGATTTTTTAAAAATTAAATCTCACACTCAGATTATGCCCACCCAACTAACCAAGAGGTCGGACCCCATTCTGTGTCCGTGTGACCATGGCCAACCCACCAAGCCCCACATTCTGGGGGGCAAACCAGGGGAAGTTCACAGGGAAATAGAGGCCCAATTCCTAGGCCTCGGGGCCACATGACCAAGGTATCTGAGGGGTAAATGACGCTCTTGACATTGGTGGCCCGTGGTCACGTTGAGAACACACAGCTTCCTGGAATAGCAACAGTGACCTCTAGAAAGATGGCAGCCAAATCTTCAGTTTTAAAAATTATTCATCTTAACATGAAATTCCTAGTTAGTGGCAGGGAGAATATTAGTATTATTTAATTTCATTCAAATTACACTACAAAAAACAATTAAGGTGAATAATGGTGAAAGTAAGGTCAACTCAATTTTCTATAATAATGTTTTTTTGTTACCGGGCTCATTATTGCTAATTCCTTTCATAATCTTTGCCATCTAACCTCATTTGTTTCATTTATAAATGGCAAGGAATGCACATCATCAAACAGCAATGAAATCAAGACAGTGGCTTGTCACTCGTGTGATCTCCGGAGAAAGTAATTATTGTCTGCAGTTAACCTTTTAGGGAGGACTCGTCTGCATGTCCCCAGTGTAGGTGTTACATCTGTCTGAGTACAGTTTTCCCCTTTTCATTTTGTAGCCATACATCCCAGCTTGAGAGGGGACAAGCTTGCCAAAGTTGAAGTTTTATCCTGCTGTTCTGAATATTTATAAACCCAAAGAGAAAGCACTCCAGGAGGTGTTCAATGGACTTTTAGTGGAACACACACACACACACACACACACACACACACACGGAGACACACACTCACTTTAAATAGTGCAAATCATCTTCCTTTAAAAAAACTTTCATGTTCAATAACAAGATACTCACATTTGAAATCCTCAGAGTTTAATTTGTGCCCATTAGTGTATTTTGACCTGTACTCTTGGGTTTAGGAAGAATCTCAACACTTACTGGCTGAGGCCAGAGCTACTTTAAGCACTTCATGTCTTGAACACAGCCATCCCACTGCTAGACAGCTACTCCAATGCAGGGCAGACACACTTCTGAATGATTGACACCGCTGCTGTACTGGCGTTTAAATACTTTGAATATCACCCTTTAGGTAGAGCACTAAAAAAAGCATCCAAGAACAAACAAACTTAGTCCCTGTGCTCTTGGGCCTCACAATATATTAATTTAATAAGCATCCAAACATAGAGAGGTGTGATTATCAATTAGGATAAGTGCATTCAAAGTACTGGACAGCGTCTTAGCTCAGGCTGCTGATTGAAATGTCACAGCCTGGGGGGCTTAAACAGCAGACATTTACTTCTCACTGTTCTGGAGCCGGGGAGTCCAAGGTCAGGGTGCCGGCATGATCAGGCTCTCTCGAGAATCTTGCTGGGTCCTCACATGGTAGAGAGGGGGAGGGCTCTGGTCTCTCACTGTCTAAAGGCATCAATCCTACGGCGGGGCTGTGTCTTCACCATCTAATCCAAAGCTAATCGCCTCCCAAATAAACCACTCACACCGGCCTTTGGGGACCCCATGCCAAGACCAGGGCCTACCACGGGAAGGTAGAATTTAACCTGGTCCATGAAGGAGGAGAAGCAGCCCTCTCTGTGAGCATCTGTGGGGAAGTATTCTAGAAGAGGAAAGAGCAGCAGGGCCGAAGGCCCTGCGGTAGGAAGTACCTGCTACCCTGGACAGCGTCTGAGCAGAGCCAAAGTGGCAGGATGTCGGTGATCGGTGTGCTATGGGGCCGAGACCCAGCTGGGACCGCACCAGGCAGAACCTGGCAAGCCAGGAGGAGGAGTCAGGGTTGTGTCCTAAACAGACCTCCACTTTACAAATGAAGAAACTGAAGATTAGAGAGGTTATAGTGCGAGGTCAAACGGCTAGGAAGTATTTAAGCAAGAATCTAAAAGCAGCCCCAGCCAGGCAGCTCGGCTGGTGAGAGCACTGTCCCTCTACTCCAAGGCTGCGGGTTTGACCCCCAGGCAGGGCACAGACAGGCAGCAGCCAACGGATGCATTCATAGATGGGGCAACCGATTGCTATCTCTCTTTCTCCCTTCCCCTCTCTCTCTAAAAATCAATCAATAAAAAAATTTAAGAATCTAAAGACAGGGCGATTGGAATACGGAGCCCTACTTTGAACCACTCTTCCACCGAACCTGACGGGAAAATAGCCTCAACCCGGACTTCCCTCCTGATCTCTCCCTTCCTCTTTTCACGCCTTCCCGGACCCGTCTCTGCTCAGTCCCACCACCAGCGTGACGGATGATGAACTCTGCTGCTCCCATCAAGGGCCAGAGCAGCGCACCTGCCGTCCTCGCCAACTTCTGGCACATCCTTTTGCAACATCGAGATAGATGGCCCCCGTAAATTTTCGGAGACATATTAACGTTCACCTCCTTAATGCCTTAATTGTACAAGAACCATTAGACAAGAGTGTTAAGGTGACAAAGGGACCGGTGTAAATGGTAAAGAAAGAGAGCGAGATGCCGAAATTAAAAGGGGTGAAGGGTCCAGGACGGTCTTTCATGGGGAGAAGATTCATGGAGATTTGCTGTCTGAACAAGAATGGACTGCCTCATAAATTATCTCAATATGATGCCAGCAAGTCAAGGGGAACTTTTTTAAAGGATGAATTTGCAAAAGGTTAAATTAAAATGAAGGCTGGACAATTATTTTTGTCCTCCCGCCCGGCAGGGCCTCTGCTAATGTTTGTGTACAGCAATGATGACGGCGGGGTACTTCCGAGCCTTTTCAGGGAGCTCTCAGATCGTTGGTGAGAAAGGGCTTGATTTGGTAAAAAGCTTCCATTGTAAGTGATATTGAAAATAAAGAGACAAGATTGCATGAGCTGAGTGCTTTATCTCTGGGAGCGCTGGCGGGGTTCCGAACACCCTCAGCGCGCCCATAATTGGGGCGTGAGAAGTAGGAACAGAAGAGGGCTTATTTTCCTGTGCCTGTGGAGACGGCAGCCCTGACCCGCCCGTGCAGGGCCATGCACCTCAAATTCTGTTTCCAGAAAAGAAGAGGTGTTTTCCTCAGGGGCTTCGGGGTCTCTTGGCAGGGCCGTCACCTCTGATGAGGGAGGGACCACGTTGAGCGCAGTGTGCTGAGTTAACCTCATGCTTTTCTTGATCCGTTCCTCCTTCGTACCTTCCCTAACGTCACAGAGAGGAAGACGTTGAAAGAACTGGGGGAAATAACTACTTCGGCCTCCCGAGATCGTAAGCATCCTATGCGCACACATCCTACTCGTTCCTACCCCACTGCCCGGCCCCGGGCCCGTCACGGGCAGGAGAGGCCTTCACTGCAGGGACTTCATGCAGGAAAGTGATTGTCTCAGGCCACTGGAAATCTAGAGGCGGGGTCTCTTCTGGAGTCATTCATTTCCTCAGTGACATCATCCAAGTCCCCATGCTCTTCCAAAGTTTCTTTCTCTTTCCAGAAAAAAAAATTACTGAATTCATTGGGGTGACGCTGGTTAATTAAATTATACAGGTTTCAAGTGCACAACTCCACAAGGCATCGTCCGTATGTAGTATTGTGTGTCCTCATCCAAAGGCAAGTCTCCTATTACCATTTACCAACATTTCTTTCACGTGAGCTAGGTCTGCAGGTTTGCTGGCTTTGGGCTTTTAAGATGTCTCCTAATTGTACATCCTTTCCTTTTGTCACTTTAAATATATATTTTTTAATTTTTCAATTACAGTTGACCTAAAATGTTATATTAGTTTAGGTGGACAGCCCGGGGATTAAACATTCTAGAACTTACTAAGTAATCACCGCGATAAATCTGTGTATCCCTTTAACACAAAGAACAGCTTTCCCTGGAGCTTCCTGGAGACTTCGCTTTTTATTTTTTTGCCCGAAGTGTTGCTTATGCTTATGCCTTAAAGAAATGCACAGCAACAGGCACGGGACTGAGATGATTGGCTGAGACCTGCCCCCGGGTTCGGAGGCAGAGCAGCCTCCTCTCAGACACGTGGCCACCCAAAGCGGGCGGATAGCTGAGCCAGGTCGATGGCTCCATCAGGAAGAAGGAACGCCAGGTAGACAGCAGATGTGGGCCATGGGCAGCCTCAGCTAAAACAAACAATTTCAGTGTCTGTTACAGGAAACCTCAAATGAACATATGAGCCTCTCTGATGTCACTGTTGTCTTCCTTGGGGGTATTGACTTTGTTCGAAGGAGTGCCAGCTCGCTGTTGCCTTTCCAGGATTTATTCCCCCTTCTTCTCCTTGTGCTGTCTCCATTTCCCCCCGAAGACGCCCTGAGAGCCATCGTATATGGCCAACGGGTGCTCACCTGCTCCCCTAGGGGCACAGGCCCCACACCTGTCCCAGGGGTATCTTCCGTCTTTCCTGCCATACCAGCTGGTGCACATGAGAAACTAAACCGATGAGAATTAGTCCGAAGGAACTGTGGGAAAGGTGAATGTCTCTTCCCACTAGAACGAGCAGGTGTCTGGAGTCTCCGTATGTGACCCTGCCCAGGATCTGCTGGTGTTGGGAGGGGTCACATGGGCGTGACCCCAACACGGAGGAAAACAAACCCAGGAGGTGAGGAGATGCTGAACCTCGATGCTGCGGCGTAGAGTCTGCCTCAAGGCAGGCACGGGTGAGTGTCTGTTTCCAAACGGTTTGGTCAGATAACCCGGTGCATTCCTTGTTTTCCCTTCAGTCGCTTTGAACTGAATTTCTGTCACCTGCAACCAAAAGTCTCCTCTCGAAAACATTCCTTTCTCTCTACCACATTATGAGTTTCCTAAGACCTTAGGCCCTGACATATTCATCTTAAAATTCCATAGTCCTCAGTACCTAACAGAGGTTTCCCAACATTTTTATTACATGAGAACTTTTTAATATAACAAATTGTAACAAGACTTTCACACAACAGTGGTTTTGCTTCTTTAATATCTGTTGAGTGAGAAAATACATAAGAACAAAAGTCTGCTTTAAAAGGAGGAATGCTTTTATGTTAAATGAATTTGTATTTTATGACAAAGGCCTCTACCTATATTCTAAAATAGCCATAGGTGATGTGTGAGCATCTTACCTACTTAGCCTCACACAAATTTGGGACTCACAGTTTTTGAATTTAATAACCACACAGGGAGATCCATGGGCCCTTCCGCCAGCCTTTCATTTCATTGAAAGCACTAGGCTGGCCACAGATACAAGGAAATAATGCTAACCCCCTAAGAAAATTAAAATGGTCCGTGGCTCAACCATTCTGTCCAGGGTGCTGAATATACCTCTCCTCGGGGTCCCTTTAGAAGAGAAGGAGGAGTGTAACGCAACTTGCTGGTGAAGACGCTAGACTTCCAGAATCACTCAGCAGAGTGCTTGCTAAGGTCTGTCCAGGAGGAATCAGTTCAAGTGGCAAAACCACAGATGCTGACCACAGGGCCTCTGCAAATGCTACCGTAACTGTTTTTAAAGAATTCCTGTTTATTCTCTAAAAATGTAACATAATAATATGAACATTTCAGAGTAGGAAGGCCTAAGGTATAGAAACCTAGAGATAAGTTTCCAACATATTCAGTTCCTAAAAATTGCCTGCCTGCTCCCTGTCTTCTGCTTAATTCTTCAGTTTACTTATGGTGGGTGTTGCTGTTGCGAACCCCAACTCCATGCTGCTCTCACTGCAGAGCCACTAGATTTGGAGTTCTCTGGTAGTCCCGCACCCTCATCTCATGACTGACTAAGGTTTGCTCCTATCAGAGTGACCCTCAGAGAATTTGCTCAGTGGCGCTGAGAAGTCCTTCTCTCTCCCTCCCTCACTGGATATGAATAAGGAAACAGGCAGTTTCAGTTTCTAAGGGCAGCCTGGAAGGAATCTAGGCTCCGGATAAAGTTAACCAAGGTAGGCAGGCAGAATGAAGATAATCCCCCCAAAAATAAAACCGGAGTTCTGAATTAGCTCTTCGTGAAGCCTGCACTATCTCTAATTTTTTTTAATGCTGTCATTCGATAAATCTCCTTTTTGGTGAAGCCACTGGTCAGCAGCAAGCTACAGCCTGTGGATCAGACCCAACACGCCACGTGTTTCTGCATGTGCGGTAAGCTAAGAATGGTTTTTACAAATGAACATGGACAACCGATTTGATGATAGTGAACACCAACTATGAACCCCAATTAAGGAAAACATTATCCCCTTCGAAAAAGAATTCTAGCCTTCTTATTAGTATGCCTGTGTTACAGAAATGTGAACTCAGTTGTTACTGTATTTTCAATTGCATCAGTAAAAACTTTGTGAAATTTTCTTTCTCCCTTCTCACATAAGCACCCACGTAATATCCTCTGTCCTGGCCCATGAACCCTAAAATATTTATTCTCTGTCCCTTCACAGAGGCAGTGCACCGACCCTCTGCTAAACTATCCCCTCTCTGCAATGCGCAAATAAAGTCATGTTAAGTGGTGCACTATGGTGCTAAGGGCAGAGATGCAACGTGACCATTCCAGCTTCTCCGGTTTTCCGTTCTGTACAAACTCGATCGAACCACCGAATCGAGCGTCTGAGCAGCCTCCGCAGCAGCCCCTCCCAGCTCGCCTCATCCCTCGACGAGAACACACCGTTCTCTCAGACATCCTAATGACTTCTGTCCCCTGCACCTGTAATCGCGAGCTTTCCCATCGTCTCCCATAAGCCTGTTGGAAAACAGAACCAAAACCTCAATATGAAATGATCGATGAATTGTGAAACAATTCTTCTGTGTTCTTAGGAGCTTCTCTATCTCAGCATCCCCAATAATAGTGAGATAGTTGTGACATGTATTTTTCTGGAAACCAACTGGAACCAGGAGATTGTTTTTCTTGGAAGGCAGCATTTTTTTTCTCAGAGGCAACATGCTGAGTCAGAGGTGTGGGTGTGAACCGTTGACCCCCCTCTTTCTGGGAAAAGATCAGGCGTTTTCCCCGGAGAACCACCACCACCCACAACCCCTTCCTGTGACTGGGTGCAGCTGGCAGGGGACCTTGGGCCAGCCTTACATAACTCTCTAGGCACAGCGATTGGTTCTAAGATGGGCACATGATCCAATGAGAGCCAATCAGGTCAAATCTTAGGACCTGAGCTGGAGTTCAAAGAGGGGCACATGACCCAGTCAGAACCAACCGGATCTAGTTGCAGGACTTAACTGCAGTTATCTGGAAGGAGATGCTCTCTTTTCCACCGGACTTCAGCCTGGGAAGATTGCCTGCTTGAGAAAGAAGTCAGAGCAGAGGAAAGTAGAGCAGAGCGATGGAAAGAGAGCAACAGAGTGCTGGTAACATCATTTAAAGAAACAGATTCAGCGGTGCCTGAAGCTAGAGCTATTAGCCTGGACCGTTCAATTACATGAGCCAATAAATTCTTTTCTGCTTGAGCCAGTTTAAGTTGGGGTTTCTGTCACTTGCAATGCAAATATACAACCACTATCTAATGTGGCAGCTGTCTTGGGTCGGGTTCTCCCAAAAGCAAGCCCTGAGACGAAGATACGAGTGTAAGTAACTTCTCTGGGGTGTGCACCCGGGAAGGCAGCCGTGACTGTGTGTTATCGGGCATGCTGGCAGGGAGGGCAAGCGAGGCTCCCTCCCGCCTTGGGACTGAGAGATGCCTCAGAGTTACACTCCTTCACCGCTCCAGGACTGCTAATCTGCCAGCTCACACCCATCCCTGGCTGAGAGGCTATTTGAGGGGGCACAGACACCCCACATTTCCGGCCAGCATTTGCACGAGGAGTCTTTCAGGAGGCATCACACGGGCGTGCAGAAGGACTCAGGCATCTGCTGGAATGCCGCCTGCTGAGGGGAACCGACGACACGCTCATCAAGGTGGCTTCCCCATGGCCCATGCCATGACACAGGAATTACAGAGATGTTTGGGGGGCTATTAGTGTAGCGTGGGAGTTCCCCCCCCCCACCTCTATCATTTAACTATTGCCATAAAAATCCTGTGCAACCTCAAGACATGGTGACTTTGAGCAACAAGGATATACATTGTCTCAGGCTTCTCTAGGCTGAGGAGGTAACTAATCATGCTGCAGGTCCTTGGACCACCAGGGGGTTGGCGGGGGAGGGTGAAGGGTGGAGGGGCAGCAGCTACCCCAAGGAAGCTCTCCTCGCAGCCACGGCAGAGGGAAGCCTAGCTTTTCACACTCCAGTTTGCAGCACCTGCTAACATCCCATTGGCCAAAAGCAAGTGACATGACCAACCTCATAGCCGATGAAAGGGAGAGTTCGCTCAGCCTGGGAAGGAGAAGAGTCACCGGGCAAAGGGCAGGACACGGAGGGAGGGGTGAAGAACCGAGAGCAATAATTCAATCCACCACCTCCCTCGAATTTAAACTGTCTGAAAGCAAGGGCCCTACCTGCGTGTTTTTTTACTGCTTCTTCTCCAGAGCCAAATGCAAGGTAGGCACGTAGTAGGCACTTCATACAGATGTGCTAAACATTCTGTCTTCCAAAGAATATACTCCAGATGAACTTTTGCAACCCAATCCATTTCGGAGTCAGGAACTGCTTATAATGCGAGGATGCATGAAATATATCTCCCGGAAAGGTAATGGCACCTGTGCTAGACTCTAAATCAGCCATCAACGAGCTACTATCATAGTATCGTCAATGGATTATAAAAACGATGGCTTTGAAGAATGCCTTTGCCTTGCCAGAATTATGATTTGTTATTCATCTTGTGGATTTTTAAACAGAACCTGTACTTAGTATTCAAATTAATGACTCCAATGTATTTGCCTGGATTTAGGGGGAAAAAAAGAACCATTTTGCACAATACACATAATAGTTACATTTCTATGATAAACTTACTTGGTAAAAGCTTTCTCGATTTTATCATTTAGACAAGTAGATATCAGTAAATCAAACTCGAAAGCCAGAATGGTGAAGGGGAGTGAGGCTCACAAACTAGGGTGTGAGGCAAACCTTCAGTTCCACAAGGACAGCGGCAGGAAAAATGAAGGTAGAACAGATTAGACCAATACAGAAGAATGTGAGAATGTTCCAGGAAATCACCTTCCATCAGCAACCTGTTATCTTGTAGTTTTCTGGTCTGATTCATTAAAAACTCATCTAGCCTGGGAACAGTTGGATGAAGCACAGTGTCATTGGTGGAAAGAGCAAAAACTTGTAACATAGTTTAGGCTTACGTTCTGGATTCATCATTTTCTAACTAAGCAAACTAGGAAAAGCTACTCAATTTCCTGTGTCTTCATTTCATCACCTGCAAAATGCAAAAGAAAGTCAGGGAGCTTGAGTAGGGTCCTAAGTTGCGAAGACTGAAAAAAATCGCACATGTCGTTCACCCCGAATGTGGTCTATAGGCCCATGACAGTCCCTGGAAGTGTCTTCATGGGCCACCGAGGAAGGAGAAAGACGCAGTGCTATGGGTTGAGTAACGGTGTCCCCATGAACGATCACGCTGAAGTCCTGCCTGCCGGTTTCTGTGAATGGGACCTCATTCAGAAATGAGGCCTTTGCAGATGTAGGCAAGTTTGGATGAGGTCACTAGGGTGGGCCCTAACCCAATCAGATGGTGTCCTAGGGCGGAAACCCACATGAAGACAGAGACACAAGGAGAGCTTCCCGTGAGGCTGGACGCAGAGCCGGGAGGGATGCGGCCGCAAGCCAAGGACCCCGGCTGCCCTGGGAAGCGGGAGGCGGGGAGCTGACATTCTGTGCAGCATTTCAAAGGCAGCGTAGCCCTGCACCCTAACTTCAGATTTCTGGCCTGCCAAGCCGTGAGACAGGGCGTTTCTGTTGTTTAAACCCACCTGCTTTGTGGTACTTCGTTACGGCAAACCTAGGAAATGCAGACATGTGGTAACAAGGAATTTTTAAACAAAATATATTTAAAAGAATGGCCCTTTTTAAATTTTTCTTGTCTTTTCTTATTCTCTCCTTCACAAGAAGCGTGGAGACAGGCAGTTCAGGGCTAATCTGGCAGCTGCCTCTGCATCCGCCCCCGCCCCACCATCCTAACAAGGGTCCCAGCTGCCGCTCCTGTGGCCCCGAGTTTGCAAAATAGGCAGGAAAAGGGAGGGGGAGGGGCAGAGCACAAAAGGTACAAGCAGCCACCCTTTCCAAACTTTTTACCCTTTAGAACAGTCTAGATGGACGGAAAAACTGAAAAGGTATTATGGAGAATTCCCATATACTCTGTATGCAGTTTTCTCTCTTACCGCCTTACATTAGCATGTGATATCTGTTATAACTAATAGAGCAATATTGATGCATTATTATAACTAAAGTCTCTATTCAATTAAAATGCCCTTATTTTTTTACCTATTGTCCTCTTTTTGCTCCAGGAGCCCACCTGGGATGCCACATCGCAGTTACAACGTCTCCTTGGCTCCTCTTGGCTCTGACTGTCCTTTCTCTGGGTGACCTTGGCAGTACTGAGGGCAACTGATCAGCTGTTTTGCAGTGTGCCTCTGCTTTTATTTCTAGGTAAAACTCACATCCCGTAAAATCGGCCACTTTAGCATGCACAGTTTCAGGGTGTTTAGTACGTCCGCAAGCTGTGCGACAGTCAGTTCCACTTCAAAACATTTTCATTATCCTTAAAGGAAACCCCATCTTGATTAGTGGTCGCCTCTGTCCCTTCTCCCAGTCCCTGGCCACCACTGACTTACTTTCTGTCCCTGCGGATTAGCCTGTCACGGGTATTTCCCATAAATGGAGCCCTGCAATATGTCACTTTTTATTTCTGGCTTCTTTCATCTGGCATAACATTCTTAACATTCAACCATGTCGTAGCAGAAATCAGATTTTCCTTCTTTTTTATGGCTGAGTACTATTCCATTGCGTGGGTATCACGCATTTTGTTTAGCCCTCCATTCATATGTAGACACTGGGTATTTTCCATTTTGGGGTCTTGTGAAAATGCTGCTATGAACGTTTGCACACTATTTGTTTGAATACCTGTTTTCTTCTCTTTTTTTCAACATAGATATCTAGGAGTGGAATTGCTAGGTCAGGGAATAATTCTATTTTCAACCTTTGGAGGACCTACCAAATTGTTTTTATATACGTTATTATACAGAATTCTTTAAAATTCTTTATTTGGGGGGAGAGGGGGCTGAGGCTTACCGAAGATTTAATTGGAAAATACAGAGCATTCTCCCATTCCTCTCTCCGCATGCGTAGTGGCTGTATTAGCTGCATCTTGTATTAGTGGGACCCGTCTGCAGAACGGCTTTTTCCTCCTGAGTCCTTGCCAGAATTTTGTCTCCCCAGGACGGCTTTTTAAGTGAGGTGTTGTAAAATTGTGAAAGTGTTGTAAAATAATTTTTGCAATGGTAAAAGATGTCTAAGTAAAATTATCATGATGCTGGCTGATGGCGGGGTGTGTAAGGATCTTACAGGACAACCCAAGTTAGTGCACTGCTTTTGCTCTAATAGTGTATGGAAAATAACAATCTAAAAATGGGGAATCGCTGGCAGAGATAAAACAGGCAAGCCCAAGCCTGGCACACGGCCCTCAGTGAACGCCGGCGCTGGGTTCTGCGGTGACCCGGGCGGGGGGAGAGCAGAGCAGCCTGCATTTCTCTGGGCCCAGTTTCTGCACACGTCAGGACAGACAGGACTCTGCACCACCTCCAGCCTCTTCCTGTTACAGTCAGTTCATCGGCACGTGCTAGTATCCCAGAATTCCTCATCCCGGTCCCTTTCTCCTGCACGGGACACGTGCTCAGGTCAAAGGCAATGTGGACATTGAGCCCTGAGTCTGGTGAACTTAAGGGAAAGTCGATCGAGGCTTATCTTTCTGGCGAGAATGGAGCAAGCCCATCTTTTAAAACGTGCTGTCTCCACCTTGCCAAAATGTTCAGAGGACATGAAAAATGGATGCCAGAGGAGAAGGGGGATGGCCTCCTGGAATTTGTTTGCAAGTTTCACAGATGGGTAAAAGTGCTTAATGCCGCGACAAGTACATTATCATTTTTCACCGTAACTCTTGCCATTAACATCTTTCTAATCTGAATCCTTTAGTGCCCGAGGTTATTTAGACATTTCCCCTGCTTCTTCAAGTTCAGGGACCGAAGTGATGGTCCAACCAAGTGTTCACTGTGCTTCCGGAAGCATGAACTTTCATGTTCCAGTAACTACTTTTCACACTGCAGCCTCAGTCCTTCACCAAATTAACCCCTGCCTGCTATTGGACACTGAAAACAAGACAGTGTGCTTAAGTGGCATCCGGTTAGACCTACTTTCTCTTGAAACACCCTCCGGCACAGCCCAAAGCATTTCCTGATGATTTTTAACTTTGCTTATTATTTCTAATTTAGTGTTGTCCCCATGAAAACTCAATGACCAGCTGGTCATTTTGAAAATACCTTCATGTATGAAGTCTAAATTTCGAAACAGGTTAAACTCTCTTTTCAGATCAATCCAGTGAACATGTGAGAGGCTGGAGCTGCAGAAATAAGCTTTCTCCCTTTCATTTGATTGTCCCTTCAGAGGTTTGCATCTTCTCCTGCCACAAAAAGTCATCGTTTCAAAATTTCAAACAGGGCTAGAATCAGCGAGGATAGGCAATGTCCCCTTTTTCATTTAAACGTTTACTTGTTAACTTCTCTTCCGTTGGAACACCCATGCATCACGTCTGATGAACACACACGCCCACACAGAAGTAAATAACTACTCGTGCACAGCCACCTGCATTGCACACGCTCTTCTTTCTTTGGTCCGATAGGGATCTTTCTGTTCTGTGTATTTGAGACTCTTAAAAATGCACTACACAACCTTTTCGTTACCTTGAAATCCACCACTGTTGGTGTTTAACTGAGTGCAGAAGAGAGAAAATTAAAATAATCAATGAACGTAGTTTGCTGCTTGGTCAATGTCATCAGCGTTTAATTTACTCTTTCCCTTAAGCGGCGTGGAGGGAGCGCTGCTCTTCCGGCTACCAGTCAGCCGTAATGCAATCATCTCCACTGCCCCTCCCACTGGAAGCCGGATGGCTTAGCCAGAGAAGAATTTTCACCTGTTTGTCTCATTTTTAGGAAGGGAGGGAGATTGACTCTCAATTGAGTATATTTCCATAAACAATGAATACCTAATTTTGAAAATGTTTCCCTCATGACATTAAACTTGGTTCCAACTCATAAGAATGGGGAGTGTAGCAGAAGCTGAAAGGGTCCCACTGGTATTCCTGGGCAGGCACCCTGCCCCAGGTGCTCACATGACAGATTCCAACTATAAGCACCTGCGATTCTTGCAGGAACGTCTTTGAGGCAGAATGCTGGGAGTTAATAGCTCGCAAGAACAGCTCTCAGCCAGTAACGGATGGGATCTGGCAGAGAAGTGTCCAGTTCTGCTGCCCTTCTGTTGGCATAACTCCGTAGAACTCGGTTCTACATGGTCTCTGGGCTGCCCTAAGGGGTGAGCCCCAGCTGCCCACAGCCCTGACTTGTTAGATATTCACCTCTTATCTGTCTACCCTGTCGTCTCTCTTCTCTACTCCCCCCACCATAGCTTCCTGGGGCCACCTTCCACCCAGTCTCCTTGCACTCAAATCCTTCTTCGCAGCTGTGGTTTTCAAGGTGCCCTCAGTTTGAATGTGAAGGCCACGTTCAGATTCTAGGACAACCAGTTCCAACGACAAGAAAAAGCAGTTTGTTGGCATCGATATGTTGGAGCTGCTGTGACTGTGGAGGTTTTTATAATAATTACTGTTAATAACATCACAGTTCACCCCATGGTACCCAAGTATCAGAAAGACATTTTCACATAGCTTCCTAAGTCCCTGATTTCCAATTTGAAATTACAGTCCTCAGATGAATTAGGATTAAAATACCCTTAATCTTAGATGATGGGGAAATGCCTTTTAAATATGATTTCTTGCAAACATTTAGGCAGCGCTGACCATCCAAGGCCAGCTTCTGAGAATACCAAGAACAGATTCTTCTCTGTCTGGCCCAAGAGTTATAGGTCTGACGTGTCCTTGGGAAATTTTTAAATGGGTTCTATGGGAGCTGGTAGATATAACCAAGATTTGACATCCCTTTTATCCATTTTTCGGGTACAATGAGGGAACTGAGCCTATCAAGACATCAGTCTTATGTTTGATCTTAGATTTTACTTCAGTATAAGGGACTTAGATTTTATTTGATTAAAAAGGGCATTATTGGGAAAATCAGAGAGAAGTCTCTATATTAGATTGCAGGGGACCCTGTCCTGGGTGCCAGATGTGGGGGGGCTCCGCCCACAGAGCCCCATCTCTCCGTCACGGATGAAAGTAAAAACTACCAAGACATCTTCTGCTTGGGGAGGAAAGAGGTCAAACTCTCAGAGGAGAATGACCTAGAGCCCCATCCTCACTAGGCTTTTATTGGGCTCAAATACACGGGAATACAGGTTTAACATGTCAAAGAAATATGAGGGCTTAATCCGAGCCAGTGTTTGTCAGGAAGGGGGGCTGCCAGACTTTGGGAGACATGCTCATTTCCTCCTGGGACACTTGTCACCTCAGGAAGAGCACTCTTAGCAAAGCAGGTTTCACAGGACTTTAGGAATTCTTTCTTATGTCCGGATCACCCAGGGAGCCGTCCTGGCCAGCACAGGGCTGCACCGCTCACCCCCCCAGTTTCAGGCTTTAAGGCAATTAGGAAGCAGGAGACATCTCCCAGATGGAAATGAGGACTCGGGCTATAGCCCAGGGGCGAGGGTCCATCACATCCTCTTTGCTGCAACCCCCCGAGTCCTTCCATGAGGCCTCCCAAGTGGTTGCGTCTGGCTTAGGTTGCCCCTCCCATGAGGAGTCTTACCCGTCATTGACTGCCAACCAAGCAATGGGGCCTGAGATGGATAAGGCAGAAGCAGCACTCCTGCTAGGGAAAAAAGCTTTGTCTCCTTAGTAGGTCATGTCCTTGTGACAGAACAGACCCAGATGAAGTGGGTCCCTTGGGCTCTTACACAGCCCACCATGGAGTGAGGGTTACAACTCCTGAAACCAGGCTGAACGGTCCGCAACATTAGATGATAATAGTGTTATCAATTTTAGTTTTCTAATTATGGTAATTATATGAGAATCAAAGAATGTGTTTTTAGTAAATACATCCTGAAGAATTCGGGGGAAAGGGGACTTCATGTCTACAACTTACTATTAAACAGTTCTGAAAAGAATTATATATGATTTATACATGATACAATGCATATTATCTAGATAGCTGTAGACATATAATTAGGCTACATATCTATAACTTATAGATTTAGATATAGATATATAGATATATTAGAGAGAATGAGAAGGGAAAAAGCAAATGTAGTAAAATATCAATATTTGGGGAATCCCAGTAACCTTTTCCCAGGAATGCTGGGAAGCGCCCCTAATTAAACAAAGAGAATTGCTTACATTTTTGTTGGAAAAGAATTCCTTTATCCTGTATCTCAGAGTCCACCTACATTCGGATTGTGGTGATAACTGCAAAATTCTGTAAATTTACAAAAAAATCAATGCCTTGCACATTTAAATAGGTGAATTTCATGGTATGTTAATCACACTTCAATAAAGCTGTGAAAAACTGAAAAGTCAGACACGAGGCAGCTGAAGGATTACATTTCTGACTGGCCGGTCAAATAAGGCAAGGCCTCTGCTACTCCATCCTTACTCCAAAAAGAAACGTCTACTATTTAACCTGCCGTGTGACAGAAACCAGAATACACAGTAACCACATTCTCAGGGCTGGGCAGGTATGCCCTGCGCATGGCACAGGCTTCATCCTGTGTAATCCTCACATCTCACCTGCAAAGTCTAAGATGCTGTTGTCTTCTGCAGATTTATAGACAGGAAAGGTCACGTTCATGCAACCCAAAAAGATGCTCAAAGTTACCCGGCAGGCAAGGGGCACGGCTGAGATTCTAACCCAGTAAGAGTTACACCATCTTTCATTCCTCCCTTAAAGAAACCTCTGGGTACCCAGTCTGGACATATTTGTAGCCTCTTCTGATCTAAAATGAGGACTTGTACATCAGCTCACAACAAATCGGTAAACAGGAAAGAAATACAAGCACACTCATTTAATTGACAGAATTTAATCTATATTATAAAAGTGAACATATATAATATCTCTTACTGATTTAAGAGACAACCAAAAAGCTTCCTAGGTTGAATCTTTGTGAGTTATAAAAACAAAATCCATTTACCTATCTTTGACATTCTAATAAAAAGATAAGATTATGATTCTGGAGAATTATATAGATGATAAACACAGAAAAGCTGAAAGACAGGGAAAATGTAATAAATAAAATACCACCTTGCAAAAAGTCAGGACAATCAGTGTGTCTAACAAGAGATAAATAAATTATGGTCTCTACATAAAGTCAAAAATAAGGTAGCCTTGAAAAATTGTGCTTTCAAAGGATGCTTAATGGCACAGGAAAATGTTTAAGATACAATTTAGTGAGAAAAGTGGGACATAAAACTCCATACAGAATATAATACCAGATTTGCAATAAACAGTTACAGTAGATTCACACACACACACACACACACATATATATACACACAAATAAATACATGTGCACACACCACGTGCGTGTGTGTGTGTCACTGGAAGGAAAATGCACCAAAGACAATATTGACGACGGTCATCTCGGACTGCCGGGCTAAGTCATGAATTTTACTTCCTTGCTTATACTTTTCTGTATTTTACAAATAAACATGATTTACTTTTAAAATTAGAAAAAAGCTGTACATAGATATATTCCAAGGCAAACGTGGTTATTAGAAAAATGCCCTTCATTTTTACCTGAAAGCTTGCTCTAGAAATCAACTCTTACCTATGATACTGGTGGGTGGGTGGGTGTGACATTTTATGTGGGGAGCTGAGGTCTAACTTCTCGAATGAATTTTCTTCCTTGTTCCATTTGAGACCAATCTGAGAGGCCCTCCCAGGGTGCCATCTGTCCTCTCCCAGAAGGATGCTCACTGCCACCCGGGATAGCTCCTTTCAGAAGAAAATGGGGACCTTTGCGGTGTCCACTCCCTGACAGTTTTGAAAATTATTTAGCTTCTATCATGATGGATACTCTTTGCCTAAAATGATGGATGGGCAGCAACTGAAAAAGGATGACATGAAATTTGAAAAATGATATGAGGGTTGGTAGACAGACATTTTTTTTAGGAGAAAAGTTGACAGAAGTTTGAAATATAGCATGGAGAACTGTTCTATCATTTTTCTCTCTTGGACGAAATCAGTAGCTGTCCTTTATCCATATGCTCTTTAGGGAAGAAAACCTATACTCAAGTTAAAATGAATTCTTTCTCCCTCCTGAAGAAGTACACGGGTCAGCCTTCGGAGGGAATTGGTTCATTCACTCGCCGCGCGATTTATCGAGCGCCTGCGGTAGGGAAGGTGCAGCTCTGAGGCTGGGGGAACTTGAATTAGATGCAGACCCTGCCTGCAGGGATTCCAACCCCCAGCACAGGGACAGATGGGCAAACAGCTCGTTCTGAACCCATGCGGTACCGAGGGGAGCAGCAGGGAGAGGGGGCAGGGTGTTCCAGCAGAACGGGACAAGGAACAGGCCGGGGGAAGGGCGGCAGAGCAGCCTTCTCTACGAAGATGCGTCTGAAACGAGTCCTGTGCAAAATGCTCGGTTATTTTTCTTCCTGCCTGGGCTAAATCTTGATGACGTGCCCATGAATCATGCACTTTCTGACTGAGAGGCAAACCTTTTCCTGGGAAGCATGTTACTTCCTCAACAACTGAAGGCCACCTCTCAGCTGTGGGTTGGCCCGTGCCCAGAGAATTCCAGTTCCTTCAACGGCGAAAGAGCAAGGATTTGCCACAAAGGTGAGCTAGCTTCTCTCCTCTTTCTCTCCCCCCCAATTCTGTAACGCACACTGATGTCATCAAGGTATTTATTTTCCAAGTTGGGCACAGGTGTGCGCTCCTGTTGACTCAGGTGTCAGGGCTTTTGTGAGACACAAAGGGAAGAAAGGGAAATGGGGCTTGCAGCGCAGCCCAGGCCCCAAGGACCCCCAACGACATCTGCTGGGCTCTGGGAGGGATCTGTGCCCTCTGAGCCGGTGTCCTCCAAGCCCCACCCTGTGCTCGGGCATTGGAATGCCTTGGCTACCCTCAGCCTCTCGGGAAGAACTCTGCACTGTCTACCCCTCTGGTCACCGATTCTGGGCCTCCCCGGCCCCATGACGCCTGCACACTGCCTTCTCTCTGTGTTGACTTAGTAGTCTAATTCAAGTTCAACCCTGACTGGGTCTTTTGACCCATGTGGGTCTCACTATCAAACAGGTCTCACTGTAACACTGGTACTTACTTCATGGAGGACTAATGCCCACAAAGCGTTTGGAAGATACTCAGTGCATAACAAATGCTCAGAAGGTGTCAATTACCGCTATTGTTCCTACTGCCACTTAAGAACTAAGGATTTGCTCTTGGCCTTTTTTCACAGTCACACACGGGCAGCCTTCATCTTGAGATGGCTGGGGAAAGTCTTCAATCCCTTTGGAGAGTCTCTGCCAAAGCAGATAGGGCCCCGCAAGGGTGATGTTTACAACTGGGGGGCGGGCGTTACTTCTATTTGCCATGGTGACTTGAAGAGACCTATTGGCATGGAGTTCAGGGGCCCAGGGGTGCTAACCATCACCCCATGCACAGCACAGCCTCACACAGTAAAGACCGGACTGCTCCATGGGCCACCTGTGGTCCCACCATGAGAAACCCTGAGCTGAATGTCCCTGCAAACCCATCGGATTCCTGCACCTGCTCCGGGAGTTGCCAGCTTTCCAAATGATGTCACATCAAATGTTAGCTGTTGGGTGTAGCAGGCTTTTCTGTGTGGCAATCTAGTCACCCAGGGGAGCCAGGGCAAAAAGAAATTTGCCAAGAGAGGAAGGGGGCTGGAAGGAAGTACAGTTAAAACCGGCCTCCATTCTTAGAGGACCCTGGCTTGGTCTCTCCCTCGGAGTGCGGCGTGCAGTCTAAACCAGGGTGACAAAGGCTGGCCCTAGCGTGGGGGCATCCCTGTGTTCCCAGTCCATTCTCAGCTTGGTGTTGGACCAATTAAAAATAAAAGCAACAGGATTTATGTTATCGCATTTTGCAAAGACAAAAAAAAAAAAAAAAAGTTCCCAGCATGAAGAAGCAAAGGGATGCCAAATTTCAGTTTCAGACAAAATTTTGTTCCTTGCGAAAATTCACTGAAAGTGGCCATCTATATTGGAAACTATAATTTGCACTTCACTATGGATGTGACAGGAGAAACCTAGAAAGGTTTTTGGAAAAGACAGCAGATGAGGGGGGGGGAAACGAAAAGTACACTCATTCTATTTTTCTCCCTGGTTCTAATTTATCTTCTACTTTTCTTCCTTCATCCAAATGCTCAATTTTTTAATGAATTAAATATATGATAGAAACTGTTGCACTAATTTGTCATGTGACCCATTCCCCACGTTTTAGACCCGTCCATCCCCAATCCAGCACAACTCTTCGTTCTGTGAGCCAAGGTTTTGCTATAACACAGCCAACCGCAATGTACTGAATTAACATCCCTGTTAAGCAAACACTGCGAATGCTCTTGCTACAACCTACTTAACGGAAACAGGAGATGAGCATCTGTCCTTCGGCCCTCGCAATCCACTTCAGGAATGATGACGTACCTTCAAGATTGTGAGCATCCACTTACCAAGTATGTTTCATGCTATGTGCCCAGCCCTGTGCCAAATGCTAGGAAAATTCTGCGAACCTGCTAGGCATTCTGCCCTGTCCTCATGAAGCTTACAGTCTCCATGGGGAACCAGACCGTCCACCAGTGAAGAAATCACTGAGCAATGTGATCAGAACTACGAAGGAAATGGTGGAGAATTAAAGTAAGGTGGCAGATGAATTCATCTGACGAGAGAACAGTGAAGAGTGTATTTACTGTGTAAAGGCAAAGGCAGGTAAGAGGGGCAAAGATTTCTAAGCAGAGAGGAAAGGTTCCAAGTTAGAAAAGAATTCTCCTGCTTCGGGGAACGGCCAGTGAGGCAGGGGCAAGGGCAAGAGACAAGGTCAGGAGGGAGGCTGGAGTCAGAGAGAGGACCAAAGGATTCATGGAGAGCTGTCCGCGGGGCTGGCAGCTCACAGTCACAGCTTACATCTTATCACCGCTCTTCTGTCCCCACGGAGAACACAGAGGAGGGGGTGTCGGGAATGTCTGCAGAAACTGTTCACCACCTGGTAGGAGAGAGGTGGCCAGCCCTACCCAGCTCCTGGAAGGTGAAACAAAAAAGCACAGGCCAGTGTGAGAGGCAGCGTCCAGGTAGCAACCACGGAACTTGCAAGCTAGAAAGAGGAGGAATCAACGGGAACTTGGGCTTCTGGCTTGAGAAGCTCTGGCAAAGCTGAGACATTGGCGGTCAGGTTCCCAAGCGAGCTGGGTAAATCAGAAAGGAAACAGTGTGGCAGATATTGGGGCACTAGGTGGTATGGCAAGGTCAGAAAAGGTACACAGTGCGTCTCGACTTCGTCACGGCGTGCTGGGGGCTTGAGGCCGGGGGAGGGGAGCAGAGGTCTGATGGTAACAAGGATGTTAGGACATGGAAAGTGTCCACCAAATGCTAGAGTCCTCATTTCAGTCACCTCAACCTTTTACCGCCCCCACCTGCACCCCAGTGGGCTCTGGAGTAAGACTGTGGAAGTCCTGTTGCTTACTGGCTGTACTGCACCTCTCTGTGCCTCGGTTTCCTCATCTGCACAACAGGGGTGACAGCGGTGCCTGCCATATAGAGAGGTCACAGGATTAGCTGTGACACTGTATGAAATGAGCTTAACCTGCTGACTGGCACACGGGAAGAGCTCGGCAAAGCTTAGTGAGTGTTGTTATTATTTTTTTTTTATCATTTTTACAAATGCTGCAGCTTTCAAATGGCCAAATCTGTTTTTCTATGGTGGGTACCTGTCAGGGCTGATTCTGAAGAACCTTGAGTATCAGGGACTCTCTAATGTTTTATGATATTTTACCTCCCTTTATGGTCGTCATTTATGACAAGCCCAGTATGGCATAAAGTGCCATAAAGCAAAGCAGCACAATCACACAAATGACCATAAATCAAGGGGCGCAACCAAAGAGGGTCGTAAAGGGAAGGAAATTGAGCGAGGGAGGGTGCGAAGTTGGGTGCTAGCAGCACAAACTTTGAGAGCATGGAATCTCAATTTGAGAACTCCAAAAAAATTAGATGGATGTCTGCAGGGGTTGCTTAAATTTCCAATACACATTTCTAGACAAATAACGGTGCACTTTCGTGGTTTCAAAGAGAAATGCATTATTTCATGTCCTGCTCTGTTATGCATTTTTTATTGAAAACGCTATTTCTAATCCTACCGGTGTGTTTCGAATCCATATCGGACTTCAGAGGTTTTTAGAATTCACAAGACTAGAAAATATTTTTGCAGTTCAGGAACTATTGATGTCCCGGATTCTTTTGGAACCCTACTGGCTAAAAGGGATTTCTTAGTAAGTAGACTTTTTTATTCTTCTACCTTTTTTCTTATTTTTAGTATTTCTTTTATATTGTTTTTCCTGAAACTCACTCTAATGAATAGAGACTCTGAGAGTACACAGATTCGCTGTGCTCAGGACGGTTCCGCCCGGGCATGCGTGGAGAGGCAGGAAAGAGGCACAGAAAGACCCAGCACCAACGACTGCCGGACCCTGGTTGAGCGGACGTGGCTCCCGCCTTCGAACAGAGTCACAGAACCAAACCAGGACCATCGGTTTGGACCCGCTTCTGACCATAATTTTCCGAGCCATTCTGAGATAACGCAGGCAATGAATAGAACCTAGATTCTACGTGCCTTAGGAAGAAGGCACAAACACACCAAAGTCTACCCTCCATTTTTGTCACAGGGAAAATATTTGTGTCCAAATATGCATCCCAAGTACAGTATTTGAAAGTACATGCAAGTGATCCTCTTGGAGTGATTTAAAAACCAAATCCTCCTTCAGATGTGTTAAAGATTTGCCAGGCTTAAAGAATGCTTTAAATGCCCTGAAAGTGAACAATCCTTTTATAACATAATCATTCTCCTTCCAAGCATATATCGTTTGTGCAAGTTAGAATGTACGAGTTTTCGCGAAGCCGAGTCCACGTGCTTTCCAAAGTCCATTTACGCTCCAGAGTGTGACTGTCCCACGCTGTGGAGTAGACCTACCACGCAAGTGCCGGGTGCCCCCCAGGAACCGCTCTCTGCCAGGTGCAGGCTGGCATGCGAGACAAGGAATTAGTATCAAAAGGTCTGTATCGCACCGCAGTGAATTCGGTGCCTCCTGCCCACCGCCACAGATGTCTCGGAAACCTGGTAACAACCTAGGCTGCCCTGCCGTCAGCTCTTCACCTCTGTAGTTTTAGGTGCCTCCCTTTTAAAAGGAGTTGTGAGCCCTTTTTCTTCCCTTCCCTTTCTAACACTTCCTTTTCTTTCCTTCCTTCTTTCCTTTTGCTTTCATCATATCCAGGTACTGCCTTTTACTTGTTCTCATTCTCACACAAGAACCTCCCAATATTGTGTGTCTTGGTTTTTCATTTGCCTACTTTATTTAGTCTGGCTCCATCTCTTCGCACGTTATGCCCCAACATGGTCTCCCTTCAATGCGGTCAGAAACGTCACCTCTTGGCCCTGACATAGCAGAGCGTCTTCAGGAAATATTTGTACCAGCATGCAAACTTGATTTATAATTATAAAAATGGACACACTTAAATATTCACCAGAGAGAGGAATTTCATTAAGGTGCGTCCATTCACTGGAACACTATCCTGAAGTTTAAAAGGACATGAAAAACGGCACGTATTGATATTTGCAGAGGAAGACGTATACTCCCACATACATATCTAAAAACTTGGGGAGTACATCCACCAAACTGTTTTCGGGGGTTACCTCGGAAGGGCGGCATTTCTACGGAAATGTTCATTTTCCAACACGTACACTTCTTCGCTGGGTGAGCTTGCACAACGGGCACAGGGTGCGTGGGTGTGGGTGTTTTGAGAGACACCTTCACTCTGGCGAACCGTGCCGAGTAGGTGCCCATCAGCACCTGCACACACAAACACAGACTTGGAGCATGTGGTCTCTGAGGAGCGAGAATACTGGGGGTTTCTGTGTTCGAATTCTTCTGCGATGAACATACATTAATTTTGTAATGTGGGAAATTCGATTTTTTTAGAAATTCCCTTACAATAAAATAAAATGCCTGGAACAAAGGAAAAAAAAAAGAGAGGGAAGGAGGAAGGGGCCAACCAGCTCTTCTACTTATGTCTCTCCCTTCCCAGACACCAGGGAGCTTGGGTGCTTAGCATGTCTCTAGCCCACAACACACGCACACGCTGAACGGCCCTGAGCGAGCGCGAGCCTGTGAAATCCACTGAGCGCGGCGGGCAAGCAGTCACCCTGCCCTGCAAGCATCCTCTGTCCTTCAGCCCCCGCTGAGTTGAAGCGGCGGAGCCCGGGCTGCCTGCGGGGGCTGCCCCTGGCCCAGCGGCACGCAGCGCGCTGCACCAGACAGACCGCAGGCCCCCCGGAGCCCACAGAAAAGGTGGTGACCCCTGAGCGGGGGAAACAATGGTTGCACATCTAACACGATGGCGCTTTCTAACCCTGAGTGCCGCGAGGAACTGCCATTTCTAACTATGGGTTCCTCTCACGGCATAGGCTGCCATGTTCACCTTGGTCATCGCTGGGTCCCCAGTTCATCCCTGGGTCCCCAGTTCCTAGAACACTAGGATATTGCAAGCACTCCGTGTGTACTTGTTGAACGAACTGATGAACAGAAGCGTTCAATGAAAATAGTCCTGGAGTTCCAAAGTCAGCAAAGAGAGAGTGGGTTCCCTTTGAAAACCCACCAATGGCAGGATGTGACTGGCCGAGACCCCTCACACCGGGGGATGCGTCATTGGGACCCAAAATGTTCTTGGAAAATTTCAGGAGACTTTAAAATCGGACTTACCTTTCTCTGCCCCAGGAGGTACGTTTGAGATCATCCCATTTGACGGTGAACAACCATAATTGAGAGGAAACAGAGAGATAGGAATCGGGGGCAGACCACCATCGATGGCCTTGACAGGCGAAAAAGACCAAAAAAAGTACCAATAGTCGCCTGCACTACTAAAGAGACTGTTTTACATCTATTTTGCATAATGTTGTTTTGTCCTTTCTTCCCTGTCTGCAAAGTTTTTTTCTTTTGGGTCTTTCAAAATAAATTCTAGAGAAGAAAGGGCAGGTGTAGAGGGGAAAAAAAATCCCTACATTCTACATTGTTTCTTGGCTCAACTAGTAAAAGTCATTTCCAGAGGTAAAAGGGGTATTTATTATGATGATGAGTTTGTGGCTACATTGCTTGAGAAAATAAAATGAATTAACAGAAGGATGGCAGACAGAGGGAGATGCTGATATCTGGGTTTTTGATGCAGCCTTCGCATTCTCATTATTGCATTGTCTTTTTGTATTACTTTTGATTTATAACGTAATTGGAGAGCCATAGAAATGTTAATGGCAACAGCACAGCTTTGAGGATGACAAAAATGTTTACTAATTATTGTCTTTAAACTTGGTTAATTATGGAAGCATTCCTTCTCTGGGTTCATTTCAGATGGGACCGCCATCGAGGGAGGTCACGGTGAAGCGGATTGTCTCGTTAGAAAGGCAACTGCCATAATTTTGTTGTATTTCCCCCTTGGTTGACCTTTAAAGGAAGGGACAGATTGTAAATTAAAATTCTCGACACTGGAGCTCAATAGCAAACCTTAAGGTGAATCATTGCCTTTTGTTTTGTACTTAGATGAGAAATTCTTGCTCATGTTTACATGTTTTTACTTCAATGTGCGCTGCTCGTTATCTTAAGGGAGAGACTGAGAGTATGGCAATGATTATTAGTAAGGCTGCTGATGAGGTTACTGAACCATTTGAAGTTGCCTTTCCTTTTGTGATGCATAATTATAGGGGTTTATTTACAGTCTTTTTTTTTTTTTTTTTTGCTTTTTAATGATTCCCATTTTTATTCTGTATTCCCTCCCCCATGAAGGGTACGATTTCTCCATTCTTATTATGAATCATTCATTTGAAGTGCTGCATTTTTTTCCCCTGGAATGCTAGAATGAAAGAAAAATTTTCAAAACTAAATAAATAAAGAGCTAGCCTCACCCCAGTGATGCTGTTAAGATCTGGATGCAGCCTGCCCAAAAAAGGAAGGGAAGGCGCAGGGCCATCATCCAAGCCGCCCGCTTCCCACTTGTACGGCAATCCTGGGGCATATTAGGCGTATTATGTTGTAAAACATCTTATTCCCCGTCTAACTTCTTAAATTGCTCCAGATGCTCCTTAACCATAAAAAATTGTAATGATAATTTTTTTTAAAGCTGCATCATCTGTTTCCCTAGCTGACTTCCCTGGGATATGCCTGTTAGTTTGGGAAGTTGGAAGATTATGTGCATGGTTCGTTTGCACATACACGGACGAAAGGCCGGAGTGCGGCGCAGCGGCAGGGACCGACTCCCCACCTCACTGCAGCAGGGAGCTGTCCAGATGCTCGGCCACGTGACGTCCTCACCCACAAAACGGGTCTACCTGATGGGTTTTGTAAGGATTCAGTTTGTTCATACATGTAAAGTATTTAGAATCCAATACCAAGCAAGTAAGTGCTTAATGAATGTAAGCTATTATTTCCTAAAGTTTGCTTATCATCCATTCGGTAGATGTAAGGCAATTTGGAATGATTTGTAGAGAAAAATTTTTTTTATTTTCATGTTTCATGTGTATCCATCAGAATGCCCTTGGCTGTAAATAGTAGAGATTATTTGTGAACAATCATTTTCAACCAATAAAATTTTTCAAGTCAAAACTGCCTTAAAAGTGGAGTTGGCAAATGGCAGCTCACACATCAAACCTGAACCGTTGTCTGGTTTTGTATTAGCGGCAAACCAAGGACAGTTTTTTACAGATCAATGTTCTCAAACGGTATGGTGATAGAGACCACTTTTAAAAAATTCCATTCTCCTTTGGAAATCTCTACTATAAAATATTATACTCTATTAATTAGTATTGTATTTTGAATCTCATCCATAAATAATGGGCAGAAAATTCTTTTGCCTCTTTTTACATAAAGACCAATAGAATACCCTTGATTTTTGCCTGCTGGCCTGTAAAGTCTAAACTATTTACTGCCTGGCCATTCGCTATTCTGTGAGGCAGTGAGCTGCCTGGAAGGACAACCACTCTCAGTCGGTCGAGACAGTGCTTCTCTGATTCACCAACACCGAGATTCTTTCCACGTGTCCACTCTGCGCCCTTAATGGGTGAGCCTTACCTGAGGGTCGGCTTCTTCCGTGGTCACAAGATGAGTTTCTGCAGCTCCAGATGCAGAAATACCCTCTCCTGTTGTCTCCTTGAGAGACATTCTTTCTTAAGAATAAGAAAATCTTTGCCGGAAATCCCCCAGCGGAACCTCTTACCTCTCACTGGCCAGAACTGGGTCATATGACCATCACTGAGCCAATCACTAGAGAGGGAAATAGAGTTTGCTAACTGGCTCAGACTAATTAGGTTCCACCCCCTCTAACTGGGAATGTGGTCAACTTTTCTAGAAGCGCATTAGAGCGTGGAGAGAAGGTGGACGGGCAACCCAGCACATTGGCATTCTCTCAGGAAATGGGAAAGGGGTGCAGATGTCGGGTAACATTGTTTACTTCTTTAAATACATGTCAGAAAACTAAAATTAGCACATGGAACCATACTTTCCTAGCTCTTGTTACTTAGAATAAGGCTAAATGTTTGGTCTATTTAAATAAAAGTGTTAATTAAATAAGAACATAGTAAGGAAAATGTCCTGGAAAAAAACAGGACTGTGGTACACGAGGGGTTAAATCACAAATTGTTGGCCAGTGTTTATGCTGTGCCTTTTGCTTAGGAACGCCTACGGATTCTTCAAAACCCAAATCCTACCTTACCTCCTCAAGGGAGTCCTCCCTGATTTCCTCCTATTCTTTTTATGTTCTTGCAGGATTGGTTTCCGCGAGAGCTCAGCCTTCTTCTTACATCTCTTACAACAAAGGCCAGGCCGTGTCATTTATGTATCCACTCCTGACTGAGAACACCCTCTTCATAATTCAGCCATTCTTCAAACTCTCCTTGAGCATCGCTTCCATGGCTCACAGAAAACATGTTTGTGGTCACTTGCAGCCCGTGACACACCTGAGGTGTTTATAATATGCTTGTTGTACACACAAAGGAAGAACTGATCAACTAGGTGATTTCATGAATTGATGGTCACTGAGTTTCACAAAGGGAACACAGATTTCAAATGCCCAGCACTTGAGCAATTTCTTATTGAATTCAAAAGGAAACCAACCAATCTCATTAAATCTCTTTAGAAATGGCTAAGATGAAAATGTCTCTGGAGAGCATTGGATTAACACACGCATAATTGGAGGTAAGGCCTTTTGCCCCAACCGTTAACCTCTTTATTATTTTACTCTACTTGAAGGGTGTCTGTTACTTTCCTTCTTGTAAGGGAACCCACGGCAAACTAAAAACGGACTCCTCACCATTTAAAAGTAATTTGATTTCCATTTTATGTGGATACAGTTTTAAATATTAAAATCCGATCGCGGGACCACCCTCCTTGGAACGCTTCGATCGCAGCTCACTTCCCGCGGAATGCAGGCGGAAGCCTTTGGTGCGGTTCTTGCAGTCAGGGCACTTTCACCCGGTCACTCTCTCGCCTCTCTCCCCCTTTCTCTCACCGCTACAGCCACATTGGTTCGCTCCTGCACTCCATACCTGAAGCTGCTCCCACCTCGGGGCCTTTGCACCATTGCTCATGCTCTCCCTCGGCTGCAAACACCTCCAAGGTCCGTTTACCCTTGAGGCCTCGGGTGAAATGCCACTGTTTCAGGGAAGCTGCCCTTCCTGGTCTCTCCAAGCTGGACTAGGCCCCCGTATCAATGTTCTCATAGCCCCTGTATTTTTTTTTTCTTCAAAACAACGATCGAACTTTTAATTAAATTCATCGTTTGTGTAATTACGGGTTCGATTTCTGGTTTCCCCATGAAAAGATCAGGAAAGTGGGCATTGTGAACGGCTCTGTCTGCAGTGCCGAGAATAGGGCCCAGCGCTCATTAGGTCCTCCGTAAAGACTGGCTGAATAAACAAGTGAAGGAGCCTGTCCATCAGCAGTAATGCCCCTGCCTGGGCCAATCAGCATTCCACCAGGACCCCACGAATTCCAAAGCCACTTTCTCATGACAACAAATACTCGTCTCCACGTTCATTCGACAAACGTTTGAGGACCTGCTGTGTGCCAGGATGCTTGTAGCCTGTGCAGACAGAAACTCATGGAGCGTGCATTCTCATGGGGAGACCAAAAATGAGCAAATACGCAAATAAACACATGACAAAATGTCACATAACAACACGAACTCTGAAAAAAAAAAGAAGCACCAGAATTTTCTTTGAAAATACGTCTCCATGGTGGTGGTAGTTTATTTTCCCCCCCAAAAAATTGACTTTCTGTGCCATGAAAAATAACAACCACCATAAATTTAGCAAGGATCCGAGCTCAGCCTACCTCGGAATGAGTCTTCACAACAGCCAGCCAGGGTCTGCTTACCGGAGGGTCTCTTTCCTAAGTGGGAAACAGACAACAAATAATATATTTCAGGGTTAATTTAACTTTTCAAATTACAAATTCATCTAAAGTGCCATCTACCACCAGGCAGTAACTCACGGCGCTGCCGGGTTTTAAGCGCTGTCGTGACGGGCTGCGGCTGCTTGACTCCTTACCCACACTTCTTAAAAGATGGCCACGCTGGGGCTTGCAGCAAGCCTGTATAATCATATATTGAAGTTCGCCTTATTTACTTCCATGTTCCTGAAGTCCCATTAATCACTTTTCTACGGTGTCCGATGTGTTACATAATTAATAAAACACAGGAGCCCAGGAAGGAGGCCCAGAGAGATGTGGGCGCACACAGAGAAACCGTGTCAGTTTTTGCCAGGTGCATACCTCAGTCCTCAGAAGATCAAGTCTTAACTGAAAAAAATACAAGACAAACCTTTCTTCTCCCCCCAGCCTTTCAGCCTTCTCCTGCCTATCTGTGTTTGCTGAACTTAGACCCCGGTCAAATGCTAACTTTTCACCAACAGAGAAAGCGTGCGTGGAGGGTGGGATGAGGAAGAGTAAATAAAATCATTAGTTCAATTTCTCACTGTTTTGTCCCCAATGATGGCCGTCCCTGCGGGCAATAGCCTGTCGGTGGTTTTGACCCAATTCTTAACCCTTCTTATGGTGCTCCACCAATTAATCTAATGGTTCATTAATTGCAAATATCTGAAATCATTAGAACCTGATTGAGCACAGGAGCCCCAAACCTTCCAAAGCTGCAACTGCTTAACCAGCAAACGGGCTCACTGCAAAGGAATGTCGATGTTTATAGTAGATGTAACCCGAACCCGGGTGTTCATTGACACATTGTTCCATTTGTATACAGCTGCCCTGGCATCTATCTGTTGGAGAGAGCATGATTTATCCAGTGCTATATCCTGGAACTGACAGGCCAAAGATTAGAGCTTAGCCCAGATGAAAGGCGAGGCTGTGTGTATTCCTAAAACAAATATTTAGTATCTGACAAGCTCTGGTTAATATTAATTTGTGATAGAAAGCAGTCAATTTAAGCTTACTTCATGCCAAAATCCATTTGGATTTTGTAAATCATTTTTCAGGATTACAGTGTAGAGAGAAAATCAGACAAAAACGGAGACTTCCCTAAAATGAGAAATCTGCAGATCTGGACAGAGCCTCCAGAAGACATTCAGCCTGGAGCTAGAGACCGGCAGCCCACAAGCACGAAATCCTCCTGGAGATATGTTTTCTTTGACTAGCACAGTGTTTTAAAATAATCGGTTTTAATTATTTGCCAAGTCTGAATTTCTGACTTTTCTTGCAGATCTGGCAATACCAGGTCCAGCTGGAGCTGAGCAGAGGCTGTCCCTGTGGAGGAGGCATGTGTGTGCTATTTGGCCAGAGCACCCCCCCCACCATTTACACTTTCCCACCCACGCCTGCCTGCTGCTTAGCCGGCAGGTGAGGAAACTGACATCTACAGAGGGACAAGGATTGTCCAAGGATGTGTATTCGGTTAGTATCAGAGCTGGGACAAGAAATCGAATCTTATTCTGTTTCACCATTTAGTCCAAGCCATTCCACACTGACACACTCATGGTTTCGGGAGGAACTCTTTACACCTGGTGTGCAGGGAGTTTTCAAAGGCCACGGAGCATGCCTGGATCATCAGCATTATCAGCAATCACTCTTCATTACACCACATGTGTGCTGTTACTTCTGCAGAGTTAAGCCTTGCTTTGCAAAACAGCAAAACTCCAGCGAGACCGTCCTATCTCCGTGCACATCCCCGCTGGGTGGGCACTGACTTTCCGCACCGGGTTTTGTCGTCCTTACCCGACCTCGAGCCAATTCTGTAATAATAAGCATGGCTACCATTTACGGGACACCCTCTGTGTTCCACACTGGGTCTGTACACTTTCCTCGTTGGGTGCACAGCAGTCCTCAAAGATGAGTTGACCTCACTTTCCCAATAAAGAATTTTAGGTTCGGGGCGCTGAGCAACTGGATCAGGATCACAAGGCTTGTGAAGGACAGAGCTGGAATTGGAACCCGAATCTACTGGGTTCGAGCCCCTGGTCTGGCCACTCCACCCCCGCTGGCTGGCTGTGGCTGCATTAAGCCCGTGCCCCCTTGGCGCATGTGAAAACAGTGGTCCTGTGTCATATGTGGCTCCAAGTGAGAGGGCAGAGCAACACAGGAGAGGTGTGCGGTCGAGAACGGGTTAAATTTTCTGTTAGCGTTGGTTTAAAAAAATGAATTCTTTGCATTTCTTAAAATGTGTGTTGGAAGCATATTTCTCGGTGCGCAACAAAAACATTTAGGCCCCCCTGTCATTTAGGTGAGTTGTGTTTGCATGCTCCCTTCGTGGAACCCTGATGTTAATTTTTGGTTAAGTTTAATCTTACAAAGTATAAAGCAATTTGATAGAATAAGTAACCTTTCATTAAAGTTCAATACCGTACTTAAAGAAAATGGGACCGTGAGCATTAATTGATCGTTGACAGCTATTATTTCCATGAAAACCTTTTATAGTAAAATTTCTGTTTGATGGATGGGAATTTATAAAATTTGCATTTCACTGAGCTGGATCCAACTGGAAGGACTGGGAATGTATTTCTTCTTCAAACATTTTTCCATCTTTACATCTTTATTAAACATTTATTAATGGATAGAATCTTAAAGAGGATAGCACCGATTTTATTTAATAAGTCAGGTTTATTAGTACATGAACACAAGTATTTGCCCTGTATTTGACTTTGATAAAACATGACTATTTATGAGTGTATTTATCCATGGAGACTCAATTAGTACAGTTGAGTTTGGGGCAAATTGCTTAATAAAGAATTTTATTTTATTTTACTTTTTTAAACTCATAATAAATTACATAAATATCACTGGGAATTTTTCTTCCAGACAGCAGTTTAGAAGGAAGCAATAGCTCAGATTGGGCATATTTGACTGGAATTACAAAAAAATGTTCATGGAATTCTAATTTTATTCAGATTCTGCCCTCCCACCCCACCTCTTTACAAATAGGAGGATGCTTGAGACACTACAATTCAGTCCGGCATTGTTTGTCCAAGATTACAACAAATGAGATGATATTAACATAATAGCTATTTTTCTCCCATTAATTCTGATCAAAATATTAGCAAGATTTCCCATGGTTTTCTCTAACGTTCTCATGCTGAAGTTGGTGTGGCCATTTAAGAGAGGAGTTGTTGAAGGCCGAGAACAGTGAAGCTCCTTGTAATTAAACTAATTCAAGGCTACGTCAGGATCAAACTCGGGGGTCCGAGAGCTTTCTTCGAACCGCGCCCAGCAGGTTAAAAGCCTCCCTCAGGCTGCTTCCTGTGCCGGGACCGTCCTTCCCTCTCCCCCGAGACTGAAGACCTGGCTCCACGACATCCTTCAGGGTTCAGGGGAAGTCTGCAGTCACGACATCCTTCCTGGACCACCCTATCCAGCTAAGCGACCCTTGCTGTCACCTAGCACTGGAGAGTGTGTACCACAGGTGACACTTGTACAGTGGTCTGAGTGCTTTTTAGGTGTCTGTCTCCCCTGTTCGATGTCTGACCTCCATGAGGGCCAGGGTGCTGTCTAATTCGCTTATCTCTCTACACACTCTGCACATGGCATGGAGCAGGTTCTTGGTGAATTGTTGAATGAATGAATGGACAGAGACTCTGGAAACTCAGAGCTCAGAATTAATTTGGGTATCCACAAAGCCAATTTCCTGTGAGACCAAGATTCCCAGTTTGTGTGAAAAGGCACCGTTTCTTTCTGTACTCCACAAATTGGAAAAGAGAAGTCTGTTCGAGATATTTATATGAGCTGCTTAAAAGTCCTTATGATGTGATACAAATCAGGAAGCCGAGTGTCTCTCCTCAGAAGCCCCATTCATGTCCCTGAAAGCCACTGACGAGGTACCAGCCATCAATCCAAATCCCCAGGGCCTAAAGTAGGCTGTTCTGAACCATTTCAAGAGCAGCTCTCTGTTTATTTTTCCCCTCAGTGACACTGCTACCCCCAAAAGTAATTTACCAGGAATTATAGTGCAACTTACTAGGCATGATAAAAGACAGAGTACTATCTCATGATGACATCATTTATTCTAAAGGACAACACATTGCTACATGAAGAAAACATGAGAAAATTTCATAAGGAAATGGGAAACTCTGCAATTCCTATAAGAACTACACTGAGTTCAGGTTTAAGGGCCAGGATCGCTGAAGGGCAATTAAGTCCCTGGGAGGTCTAAATTCCTGTCTTTTCAGGGAATTTCCGTCTTCTTTTGGAGTCTTTTCTAAAGTTAGGATGACTAGGATAAAGAGATAGATAGCATCTCACCTTAGAAACTGCAAAAAACCTACAAACTTCCTAAGATGAACTAAAAAAAAAGTCAACTCTGAGTTTGTGTAGTTCTTCAGGACCCCATCTTGTCATCAGGCCAAGGCCAACATAAATTTTTAAGGGTGGGACAGTAAATAGTTACGGCTTTGTGGGCCATTCAGTGACTGTCGCAGCCACTCAGCTGTGCCCTATGACACTGAAGCTGCTATAGATAACACATAAATGAATGGACACGACTGTGTGCTAATAAAACTTTATTTATTTAAAAAAATGTGGCTGGCCACAGTGTACCAACCTCTGGTATAGGTTTAAGTTTTGGATAAAGCCAGATTTTCGCCCTGGCTGGTGTAGCTCAGTGGATTGAGCGAGGGCCTGCGAACCAAGGGATCGCGGTTCGATTCCCAGTCAGGGCACATGCCTGGGTTGCAGGCCAGTTCCCAGCAGGGGACACACGAGAGGCAACCACACATTGATATTTCTCTCCTTCTCCCTCTCTCCTATCCTTCCCCTCTAAAGATAAAGAGAAAAAAAAAAAGATTAAAAAAAAAAAAAGCCAGATTTTCTAGTGAGGAGTTAGAAGCCCTCTCCTCTGGGAAGGCCTGCAATTCCCCCACAAAAAATGCTTCTCCTCACTGATGGATGTCTGAAATCACGCATTAAAGATTTCAACTACTTTCCTATTAATTAATATGTTAATAGGTACACACCTGTGAAGGAAAAAAGTGTTGTATAGTCAAATATGTTTGGGAGGCTGGATCAACAAATGTACGCAGTTTATTCACTGAAGAACTTTTCAGAGCTTTCAATATGCTAATATACCTTGAAAACAGGAAGGGAGAGCAGAAGCATTTTCAAAATGTATTTGACAACAAAACCCGTTTGTGAGGGTGTTTGCAGGACTGTTTTCCAGCAAACACACCTCATAAAATGCTGTTTTAAGATACAAATGCCACTGGGAAGGAGCAATAAACAATGATAGTTATCATTTATTGAATCTTTATTACATGTGATTACATACGCATCGTTTTATTCAATAGTTGCAACCACCCTATGAATCACATCCCTCTTTATACTTAGGAAGACTGAAATATAAACAGGTTAATAAACTTACTTTTGAATATATAATTAATAAGTGACAGAGCCAGCTTTCAAATGTATGCATGTTTGAGTTCAAAACTTAACTCTATTAAGTCTGGGAATCACTAACACTTTGGTTTGAAATAAGTCCTTCCTAGAATCAGGGAATTTTAAACCAAGAGGAGCAATTAGAGGTATAATTTAATTCACTTATAGAGAAATGAACTTCTTACTTGAAAGAGAAAAATCAAAGCCCAGAGAAAGGGCAGGACTGGTCTAAAAACATTAGCGTTCAACCTGCAGGGTCAAAAAAAAAAAAATCAAAGGATATTGTTTTAATCCCAGTTGAATTTCTTTTCCAGAGAGGATTTTGCCAAGATTTGTTCAACGGAGAAAAGAGAAAGAAGATTATGTTAGTCAGGGCTATTTTATTTTCAAGAGACAGAAAACTATTTGTACTGACTTAAATGCAAAAGAAGAATGTGTTGGCCTGTGTAACTCCAAAGTAGAAATACACCTGGCTGCAGGTGTGGGTTAATCCAGGAGCTGCACTATTTCACTGAGACCTGATTCCTGTGCTCTTGGCCAGGTGTCCTTCCTTGGACTCTGTGTATAGATAAGGTGACTGCCAGCAGCCACAGGGCTCTGTTCTCCTCTGTTCAAAGTTCACCTTTCTCCAACAACTGGGACAAAAGTTCTGCATCTGACTATCATGCAATCAAACTGGGTTAGGTGGTCAGTACCAAACAAAACTGTGGTCAGAATAATAATAGACACTTAGAGTTCAAACCGTGAGAGAGCCCTCTGCATTGCCAAGCATACTCCTAGCTAGGAAGCTAGCCTCAGTTGCATAAAAAAAGAGAATACATATATTTAACTTCTCTGAGAATAACATCAAGGGTAAAATGGGTATATTAATACTTACCTCAAATAATTGTTATAAGGATTTTTTTAAAAAGCAAAGTATGTAAAGTGTCCAGCATGACCTGACAGATGATCTGTTCCCATTTAATACTAATTATTTTTCTTTATATACTTTAACCGACATCAGAGGTTGAATACAAAAAGGAATCTCGTGTTATGTAATTCCATTCCCATTGAAATGTTCCCATGGTGTTGTTCTCAAGGTCTCCAGGGATGAAGGGGTCCAATACAGCCAAGACATTTTATACAAAACAAGAAAATCACAACAGTGGGCTTGTAGTGGCAACAAGACTATTCTCAGAACTAGTTCATCAAAATAAGAAAGTAATTTATTTCCTCCATAGAACAGTGTTGATACAATGGAAGGTTGTAACAGCTTACAAGAGCCCAGAAACCAGACTAAAATGAAAGTTCAAGCAAGCTTCTGTAAAAGACCAGCAGAGTTGCTCATGAAGTAGAGGGAGAAAAGAAAGGATGGATCCTGAAGGTACATGAGCTCAGAATTGCCACTGGCAATTTCACCCTGTCTTCTGGCTAGGAGTTCTAAAAAATTCAACTAAATCAATGTGACAAAATTAAACACATCATTTAGTGACTGTTAAGTTTTAGTGATACTTCTAAATGTGACGTAGCGTCTGTCATTTTCACTAATAACACCATTACTCCATAAAACTAGTGGAACAGGAACTTGTGATTCTGAAAGAAATTAAACATTTTTTCTGCTTAACAAAAACAGCTCACCTAAAATTACAAGAAAATCTTGAAAGTGGCAAGAAAAGAACATGTTACATACAGGGGAACAAAGATGAGATAAACTACCAATTCCCCAAAAGAAACAATGGAAGCCAGAAGATATTGGAATGACATATCCAAAATGCTGAAAGGAAAAAAAATCAGTTTACAAAGAATTCCACCACCAGCAAAACTAGCTCCCCATTTCCTAAGTGTGGTCTGTCCATAATGACTTTTTTCCCAAAGAGTGTAGTATGGAAGGGGAGGGGGAAGAGTGACACTGAAGAAACCTGACAAACCACCTCAGACAGGTGGTCCAGGTAAACAGCAAGTCATAAATCATGTTGATATGATATACTCTTGATATAACGTGAAAGTGATACTTTATCACTGTCTTCTTCCTTCCAGTGTTATTATGAAAAGTCATGAATCAAATCCCAATAAAGGGACATTCTACAAAGTGCTTGATTAGTTCTCCTCAAAACTTTCAAGGCAATCAAACATAAGGAAAGGCTGGGAAATTAACAGAGCCAAGAGGAGGCTGGAGTCATGACAGCTAAATGTGATGTGGTGTCCCAGATGGGTCCTGAAACAAAAAACAAAAGAAGAAGAAGAAAGAAGAAGGAGGAGGAGGAGAAGAAGGAGAAGAAGAAGAAGGGGGGATGAGAACTAAAAAAATTAAATAAACAATGGACTTTAGTCAATAATTCAGTTAATACATTAGTATTTATACACTAATTATAACAATTATACCACACTAGTGTATGATCTTGGTAACAGGAAAAATTGGGTATGGGATATACAAGAACTCTCTATACTATCTTCTCCTTTTTTTTTTTTTTTTTTTTTTTTGGTAAATCTAAACTCATTCTAAAACATAAAATTTATTTTTAAAGTCTCAATAAATTTAAAAGAACTAATTTCACACAAAATATGGCCTCTGACCATAACAGAATTAACTTAGAAATCAATAATAAAATAATAAAAACAGCATAAGCTGGGTGGGATGCTGCCAAAGCAGGGAAATTTATAGCCATACGTGCTCACGTTAAAAAAAAAAAAAAAAGAAAGGTCTGAAATCAATTATTTAAGCTTTCACTTTAGGAAACTAGAAAAATAAGAGTAAATTAAACTTAGTAAGTAAAAGAAATAACAAAGTATCAAAGAAATACATTTGTAAAATATACATCTTCCAAAGAACTTGTATCTAGAATATATAAACAATATCTCAATAACAAGATAACAGAACAATAAAAATGGGCAAAAAACTTGAGTAGACCCTTTATAAAATATATATTATATATGTATGCATATTATGTATGTGTGTGTATACACATGCACAGTTTTGTGTGTACATACATACATACAATTGACAATACATGAAAACATAGGTAACATCATTGGTCATTAGAAAAATGCAAATTAAAAGCACAATGAGATACCATATAAATCCACCAAAATAGCTAAAGTAAAAATGATGGACGATACCAAGTGTTGCTGAGAATGTGGAACACTTGGAGCCCTTGGATATCGTTGCTATAAGTGCAAAATGACACAGCCACTTGGGAAGACAGATCTAGTTTCTCCGAAAATTAAAAACATATGCCCTTACCATACAGTCCAGTAATTCCATTCTAAGGAAAAATGAATATATGTGGCTCTATTATTTATAATAGCCACAAAATAAAAACAACCCAAACGCACATTGGCTGGTGAATGAACAAGGTGTGGTGTTATCCGTGCAATGGAATATCATCGAATGATATTAAAAGGAATTAGCTATTTATTGACACATGCATCAATTAAAAAAATACCATCTTGGCACAAGTAATTCAAATTAAAACATACTTTAATAGAAAGGCAATAAATATAATTAAAAGAAGCCCTGACTGCATCACTTCTGCTTTCAAGAGATGTGACATAGTTCTTGCTAAGGAAGGTCCCACCCATCTTTATTTAATCTAGGAAACCACCTTGACAGGGTCCCTTGTGCGTGAGGGTTTTTAGGTCATAGCAGGGAAGTGAAGGGGCTAAATGCTTTCATATGAGGAAAGAAGGAAACTGGTAGCCCTTTGCTGGCAACTCAAGGGTCTGTGAGGTGAGGGGTCCAGAAGGGCAAAGACGAGGCGTACGCAGAGGGAGGGAGGGGAATGGAAGAAGATGCTGAGCCCTGTCCCTGGGGTGCAGAGGGCGCCAGGCTGTAGAAATTCCATGTGGCAGGAAAGGATCGAAAACTGCCTAGGATCCGTGATGACATACAGAAGTCCTTTTGTTCACTAAATACTCACTGACCTCGCTGCTCTGTGCCATGCTCTGCTCTAGACCCCAAAGTTACAACAGTCAGCCAACAAAGAACAATACCCAGAGGGCACTCTCAATAACACGCAGCTGTGTTCTCCCCTGGGCTGTAATTCCCCATCACTGCACCCCAATCTGGAGTTACAGTTCTGCTACAAACCAAGACATTGCCTCCTCGGTGCATTCTGGGTAACAGAGGTTGTCCAACTCAAGTTAAAACAAGACCAGCAGAAGTAGATGACCACAGGAAGGAAGAGTCATGGCTGAAAACAGGTCACATCAGAAAAAACGGAGCAAAGTCTGACTCAGAAAGCCTCAGAGCTGCCGTATGGCCCCGCAATGCCTCTTCTGGGTGTCTACCCAAAAAATCTGAAGACATTTACTCATAAAGATATACGTGCCCCTATGTTCACTGCAGCACTATTCACAGTGGCCAAGACATGGAGAAAACCAAAGTGCCTTCGATGATCTGTTAGATCAAGAAGATGTGGTCCATATGTATGATGGAATGTTACTCAACCATCAGAAAAGACGAAATACTTTCATTTGCAACAACATGGATGGATCGTGAGAACATCATGCCAAGCGATATAAGTCAGATGGAAAAGACAAGAACCACATGATTTCACTCATAGGTAGGATATGAAACAGAAAGCAACAAACAAAAAACTCACTGACACAGACAACAGACTTGTGGTTACCAAAAGGGAAGGGAGGTGGGGGAGGCAGAAGAGGGTAAATGGGGTCAAATGGTGATGGAAGGAGACCTGACTTTGGGGGGTGAGCATGCCAGGCAATATGCAGATGACGTATTACAGAAGTGTACACTTGAAACATAACCTCATTAACCAATGTCACCCCCAATAAATTCAACTCAAAAAAATTTTAAACGCAAAGCCTTATGAAGGTCAAGAAGTTATTCATGGATCTCCTATAATATGAGGTGTGTCCGTGTGGCGATATTTTGGGCTGTTTACCAATGTTTCAGTGCCTCCTCCAGCTCAGCAAGGTCCTAAGACTTGCTTTAGCCAATGGAATATGAGCAGAAGTGGAATGTGTCACTTTCATGGTGATTTCTTTGGAAAAAACGAATAAACAGCCATGTTCTGCTCTTCCCCTGCTGTGACAATGAATGGGTCTTCTCAGTGAGGAGCTTTAAGAAAGTGCCCCCTGGCTCATTTGAAATAAACATATAACAAAGCAAGAAATCAGCCTTTGTTGTTTACAGGTCACTGAAAGGTGGGGGCTGTTTCTTACCGCAGCACAGCCCAGCTTGTCCTGGCTGAAGCAGGCAGATCCAGCCACGCCATGTGGGTGCTGTCAGAGAGCTGTTGGACCCGGGGATGTCAGGGATTTTTTTAAAGATCTTTTTAAATAACAGGGTCCCCTGAAGGAACTCGCACAAGAGCACAGTGTCAGGTGCCAGACTGGGTGAGAACCTCCAAGCAGTAAATTCAGGCCTAAGGATTCCAGAGGGTAGGGCAAGCGGCATGGCAGGTAGACCTGTCTTTTTCCGACAGGGAAAAATATGCACTTTCATTCGGAGATGATAGTGTTTATCATCCTGGAACTAAATGCAAGCCGGATTTGTCCTCTGGGGATTTGTTTAAAGGATGAGGAACAGAGCAAACGATGTCTCCCGCCACAGACATCACAGAAACACTAAAATTGGGCAGCCCTTTCAGTGACCCTATCCAGAAGGGACAAGCGTAACTGCAAGGAGTCGGGCAGAGAAGGCATTTTCCATGGAAAGCTGAGACGACCTGAATCAACCAAGTTACTTCCAGGGGGCCCAAGTCAGGGTTACCCCAACTCCGGTCACTCACAAAGCATTTCTGCAAGTTTCTCCCACGGTCACCTGCTCTCCCCACTTTAGTTACCGAATATTTTCCTGAAATTGATTCCCACTTGTTTCTTTAATTACGTTTATTTTAACATAAAAAATTTGATTGGAGCAGTGTAAATTGAAACCCAGTGTCATTAGTTGCAAATAAAAGTGAATTGAAAAATACCCACAAGGATAAAGGAACAGAAAAAGAAAACAACAAATAAAATCGTTCCCTTCCATCTGGATATTGACACTTGCTAAAACTTTATAAGCCTGAGGCTGACCTATGTGTTATTACAAAATGATAGCATCAACCCGGGTCTTTCTCCTTCACTCACGAGAATTATAAAGGGAATAATTTTAATACTAAACAGGTCAAGGTCCTACCTCAAATCACCGTAAGTACTCTCTGGGGTATGTGGCCCACACTGGGGGGAATACTAACTGGGATGGCCGTGAACGTGGACCGCTCAGGTTTCTAAACGGGAGAAGAAGAAATGACGGACAAGCCCAGATGCTGCGCTCTGAAATCTATCACATCTTCTCTCGGAGGCCATGCTTCCCACAGGCTGGTCCCGGCCCGCGACTGAGGGCGGCTGAAGGCCCAGTCTAGGAGACAAGGCTCTCCTCTGACGGCCACTGTGACTCACTGGCCTCGTCACAGATCCTTAGAACAGCGCTGCCCCCTAAGGGCTTCCCCAAAACCTCTCTCTGTCACCAGATCAGACCATACCTCTGCCCAGACCCTCCCCCTGTTCCTTGGTAGGTGTCCCCTAATCGGCTCATGTGTGTCTAACCTGCCTCACGTCCGCTTCTCAGAGAACCTAGACTCAGACTGACATCCCTAGCACATCTTTTGGAGACAAAATGAACAGATAGGGAGATGCCGGGCTGTGTTGTTTTGTCCAGGCACCAGGCACACCCGGTAAAGCTCAGGTAGGGTGAGTCCCCGTCTAGTCTTCCCCAAAGCAGACACACTACAGACTGTCTTATCACTGACTAAAGTAAATGTTTCCGGATCTGTGGGGGGGTTAGGGAAGGCAAAGATGGCACTTGGTGGTAGAAGTTTAGTGCTGCATTTATATCTTTGTGCCAAACATTAAGCAAATGTCCATTTACCTTTTACGACCCAGCTCAAGCATGCCGTGCCCTGAGAAACCATCCCAGTCTGACCAGGTAGCATCGGTCCCATCTGCCTCTGCGTCCCCACGTAAGCCATCAGCACACCCTTTCCCGAAAGCACTCCCCACGGTTCATTGCAACGAGAGTGGACTCGTGTCTCACGAGGATCAGGTTGAAAGTCAGAGTCGGCAGCAAAGATTATGCAAGGAAACCTTATCCTTCGCAATCCCTTACAAAGGTCTTGCGATGCAGATGGACATCCGGTTTCTTAAGGAGTCCAGCCCGGCCAGTACTTCCCCCGGAATTTGACTAAGCACCTGGCCAAGTAGTGTGGGCTTGCACTTAAGGCCCACGTTGCATGGAAAACAGAATAGACACAGGGGTGTGAGGCGCAGCACAGGGGATGCAGTGAACGATATTGTGATCACTGTTGGGGTTCTGGATTTATCGGGGTGATCACTTCGTAAGACATATCAACATCTAATCACTGGGTTGTACATCTGAAGCTAATACGATATGGTACAATTGCAATGGAAAAATAACAAAATTATTTAAGAAAATGGGACCACGTAGAGTCTTTAAATGGGAGAATCCCGAGAGAAGCACTTGCACCCTAATGCTCACTGAGAACACCCAGCTTCCTGTCCCCACCGCCCCTTTCAGCGAGGGTCCGCATTTATCGAGTGAGATGGCAGCCCTGGCAGGTTATTCGATAGATAACTCTTTCTCCCTCTTACTTTTTAAACTTCACGTAGAGTTGCACTCACAAAGGTTCGACTTAGCTTCTACTGTAACACTTGTTTCTCTCAAGTCCCCTTGACTGGAAGCTTCCGAGCACCCACCACAGTGCCCGCACAGAGCTGGCATTAGAAATATAAGGGAGGGAGGGAGACAGGAAAGGAGGGCCCAAGAAACCGACACCAAACAAATCCATTCCTGGGAGGTGTCTCACCCCAGAAGGAGACCCCAAGACAAGGGCCATGATGAAGGGGAATGTGAGGCATCAAACCAGGGGTGACAGCCCTTCCCTACAGGGTAGGCGAATGAGCAGGCGACTGCTCTGGGTGACGGAGGCTCGGTCCCACTGAGTTCTTCTGGGAGGTGATGCAGAGCAAGCTCAAAAGTCTCCTACGTACGGGGCGAGGGGGCCATAGGAGTCACCTGCCACCCCCACCACAAGCACAGGCCAGTATCGCTGTGAGGAGGGAGGCCCCTCGGGCGGAGGCCCGTGGTGTGGTGGTGGGACGCCATTGTCAGAGAAGGGTATTGGGGGGCCGTGGGCGGGACACACACACCCACTGTCAGAGAAGGGCATGGCGTTCCCTGTTCTTTCTACCTCTGTTCTTTTTCTTTGCAATAAAAAGAATTTTGTTCTTTAATTTTGTCTCACCCAAAGAGCACTGTCAATTACAGCCAGCATCTTGGGGTTCTGCTATTTTTGTCCCTTTGCAAAACCTCCCTCACTCGTGACTGCGTTTTAACAATGAGTCTAAATCATGTCACCTGTGTCTCTCTCATAAGCAATCTTCCTGTGATCTTGGTATGAATGAGTGCATCGGTTTTTAAAGCAATTCTTCTAAATTAAAAAAATCTGTATCATGCTAACTTCACTCCTGTTTTAAACGTATATAAATATATATATACTAAATCCACAGACCTGTATCGGGTTCCCAGCAACCAGTGGCACAGCAGTCTTGACTGTAGCATCATTCACATACAAATGTTTATATGACGCAGAATTCGGTATTATTAAGTTAACACATATCCACTGGGCGAAATGAAGATTTTACTCTCTTGAAAGCAATGCCCTCTCATTGTCCATTAAGAAGTGATCGTGAGGAGGCGTCTGTTAGATTAAAGGTAAAAACCAAAGATCACAAGATCCCGAGGCGAGCAGCCTTCCCTTTGAATTTTCACACACATGCCAACACCTGACTGTTATAAATAGAGGACTGGAGAGGCTGGGAGACGAGTTATGTAATTCTGATTCAATGCCCTGGATCTGGCCAGCCTATTCTGAAATTGAGAACACCAAAATGGAGATTCTTTTTCTACAAACAATGGAATATGAATTTAGAGTATCTATGTTTTTGTGACTTTTTGAGCATCAGTATTTCAGTATGTCTAGTCCATAATCGGCCTGACCCCAAATAAAATTTCCCTTGAGAATTTTTATGCAGATTTTGCCCAGGGAATACTAATTCTCATTAAAATCCCAGTCCATGTCTGGGTCCAGTGTGTTTCAAGGGTCAAAAAAATAGAGTTTCCTTTCAGCAAAGGCCGCGTAGGAACCTCTGTCTTCCTGCCGGTGGGAAGGGACAGGCGAGCTCACTCTCTCTGGGTGGGGGCCTCCACCTGGCAGCCCTCCACAGCTCATCCCTTCAGTCTCTGCCCTTGAATGCAGACCCGTGCCCTGAACCCTCCCCGCTGCCCCACGGACCCCTCGCAGAAGAAATAGCACCAAGGGTTAAAACTCCCGGAGGCTCCCGCTATCGTAGAGAGTGCTGCGTGGATTCTGTGGCAAAGACCGGATTTGCTTCTGTTGCGAGGATTCCGCGGCAACAGGATGGACCCTCCCTCCAAACCCGGCTGAGACGCAAAGGCAGGTCAGCCCCGCAGGCAGGAAAAGCTTCACCACGTGCAGTGAGGCTTTCTGGGGAGAGCAAGGGGCTCCCGTGCAGGCCCCAAAAGGCCTTGAAAGAGCCAGGAAGGAAGACGGATTGGGGTTTTTACTGTGGTTAAGGGGTGGGCCCACGCAAGTTTCCTTGTGTGGTTTCAACTTCCTGCCCGCACCCAAGTAGGAATGACCCGGCCTTCCTACGGGTCTGCTCAGACGTGGGGCGGAAGGATGCGGAAGCTTCAAAGTTGTCAGCAAACAGCCAGTAAGTGGAATCAGCTTCTTCATTACAGCTTCCCAATTAAGTCAGATTTTCCTCTATGGCTACAATAATGGATAATAAAACACAGTTATTTGGGGATCTGCTCCATGCCAGACACCTGCTATTTGCTCACATCATTTCATGGCATTCTCACAACAGTGCTGAGAGTTCTCACAAACAATCCTTTGTTTGGGTTCCCCCAAAGGAGAACTTCAAAGGTTTGAAAAGAAGTCAGGTGAGAGGTTGGGGCGGGACCAGGTACTGGGAGGAAGGAGGAAAGGCAGTGAAGGGAACAAGGCAAGGTGGTAGCACTGGAGGTGCCTGGAACCGACCCAACCCAGGACCCTCGCAGAGATGTGGGGACATACTCCGCCTTGTCCCCCTGGGTGGTGAGGAACCCGGGGTGTCCATCCACCAATTCCCATCGTCAGCCTTTGGAGGTCACCCCCGGGGTGTCACCTGCAGCATGCCCAGCAGTGCCGAGGAAGCCTCCCAGCAGGGAGAGGCTGGTGCTCGAACTTAGGAGTTCTCTGCGGGTGCAGGCACTGCCCTTGGCACAGCAGAGCACCTCCCAGGTGAGCCATGGAGACAGAACAGGGCGGCCACTACCTGCCTGCAGGTAGAAACTGTCATTCTCCCCATTCTGCGGATGGGGATAGGACAGCTCAGAGAGGAGAAAGCAGGATCACTACAGAGCTGGAACGAAACCCCCCGGCCCTCTGACTTCTGAGCCACACTGGGAAGCAGAGCGCACTGGGGGGAAGAGGCCCCGGCCACTTGCGGGAGTGGAACTGAAAACACAGAGGCGGCGTGGCGGAGGGGAGAGAACGTGGGCTCTGAAGTCAGACTGTATGGTTGCACACTCTCACCCCGCCGCCCACGAGCTCGGTGACCTTGGACGGGTCTCTGAACCGGCCTGCGCCTGGGTTTCATCATCGATACAGTGGGGTAACGAGAGCACCTTCATCACAGGCTTGTTAAAATGGGTTTATCCTGCCCAGGAAGTGTCATCGTTTTTTTAAATTTTTAATTTTTTTACAGATTTGACTGACTGTCAACTCAGAAGTATCTTGTTATCTGATTTTCATTCCAAACCTATAGCTTTAAAAAATAATTTATTTGACCTGGTTTACTTTTTGGAAACCATTTTATATAGTTACATATTTTTTTAAATATACATATATAAGCTTTTCTCCCTCTTCCGTCACTTTCTCGGTCTTTATGTTTCTTGGCCTAACTTCCCTAACATCTTTCAAGGCTCCTTTAAGGAGGAAACCAAGGAACTATAAAATACAAAAATATATTTTTATGCTTTGGCTGGTGTGGCTCAGTGGGTTAAGCACCAGCATGTGAACCAAAAGGTCACTGGTTTGATTCCCAGTCAGGGTGCATGCCTGGGTTGTGGGTCAGGTCCCCAGTGGGGGATGTGCGAAAGGCAACCACACTGATGTGTCTCTCCCGATCTCCCTCCCTCTCTAAAAATAAATAAATAAAATCTTCTAAAAATAAAATAAAAACCAAAACTGTATTTTTAAAATACGTAACTACCTAGGTACCACGGGAGAAGAAGATGAGTTCAGCCACGTCCAGGTTCTGGTTCACTGCTGACTGTGGATCCATCTGCAGATGAGATTTGTAAGACTTGTCTTTCTGGGCACCAGACTAGCACCCAGGACTTCACCCCAGCACAGTCCCCTACTCAGGGCGCTGGTCAGGCAACGCGCTAGGTCGCAGGACGGCAGATGAAAGGGCAAGTCAAATCAAACCCCAGTTGCCTGGGACTTGGTGTCTGGAGATTCCCTGGCCCCGGTAAGTGGACGGTAACATCCAAGATCCGGGATGTGATGGGCTGACCACGGATTCTGGTTGCATCACCTCTGGACCATTTGCCTCCCTGTCCAGGACTCCTTTCTCTACACCCGGTGATGGTGATGGTGATGGTGATGGTGATGGTGATGGTGATGGTGATGGTGATGGTGATGGAAATAGTCAATACTTACTGGGAGTTCATCGCTGACACTATCCGAAGCACTTTATATGTATTCATGTATTTAACCCTTATGACAACCACAGGCAGTGGTGGTTTATTACTATCCTCATTTTTTTATTTGTAGAAACTAGGAACTAAGCTGACTTCTTTCAAATTTCAAGACTTCTTTCGAACGGTTCGGTTGCCCACTTGTGTCACGGACGCCAGTCCAGTGAAAACCAACCTATCGAGACCAGGCTTTCGACAGCAAATTTGACATGTTTCCTGATTTGCCTCCGTCCACCTGCTTACCCACAAAAGAACTCACTGCAACCTTGATTTAGATTCACTTACCCAATTATAACCCCCAAAAACTTTTGAAAGATACCAACCAACCAACCCATGGAGATATCTTTGGATATTCAAACATAAAAAAAGGAAGGAAAGAAGGAAGGGGAAGGGAGAGAAGGAGGGAGGGAGGAGGAAAAGGAAAGAAAAAAGAAAGCAAGCCTTGTATTTTGCTGGTGAAAACAGCCACTTCACAAACTGCTTATCAGGTGTTTTTTTTTAATTAAGAAAATCTTCAGAGATTTAAGCTTAAAATAAAATACATCTTCTTTCATCAGAGGCTATTTCCATCTTCCTTTAACACCAAGTAACACCCTCCCCTACTAGCTCTCGATTTTCTTTTAAACAGATTCTGCAGTCAGTCAGTCTACCGTGGGTGTTCTCATACACCCTGGATAAAATGCCCTCAGCTGAGGCTGCATTTGCTCTGCATCTTGAGGAATGGAGGTATGCCCTGGAGGACTGCGCTGGATGCTATGGTTAATTAACTAATTTACTCAATCAAGTTTAACAGTGGTTTTAACTTTGATGAGACCATTACATTTTAATATGGAAATAACTGCCTCGTATTCTTAACAATCCCCACAAGTCCGCACAGGCACCTCCCTCTTCCGCCCACTTCGCACCGCCTGGATGCTGATTGGGGAGCCTGGACACCGGACTGGGACGTCCAGAACTTGTCATACACGTGTCCAGGGTCCGTTACCGAGACAGCCCATGTAAACTGCTGTTCTGCCTCGCGGTGGCCCCGGCTGTCACTCAGGGAGGAAGAAGAGTCAAGTTTCACCGCTGGCCGAGTCCCTTCTAGATGGAAGTGCCAATGGGGGCTTTTGACACTGAAAATTGGGGTGAGTGAGGAAGGCCGGTGGACCAGGTCAGAAAATCCGGAAGGAGAGAAACAAAGGAAATGCCCTGCCTGTAACCTGGATTTCAAGTGTCCCAGGGACTCCAGCTGCCGTCCCCAACTTGGGTGCTTTTAATTGGGTCCTCTAAAGGCCCGTCCATCATGAATTTAACAGCCTCCCAAGCTCTTACTCGGAACTTTTATTATTCCAGATACAGTACTTTGGAGATTAACTACAAAAAGTTTTACAAGGCAGTGAAGGTAATGAATCATGAATTCTGCGAGGGCAAACCCAACACGCTGAAACCAAGTGCAGCTGTCTTATATTTGCTCTGTGTGCATTTTGCTGCCCGTAATTTTGTCATCAATTTTCATCTTTTGTTTAAACATATTTGTCTTTTGGACAAGATAGGTCATATTTCATAGGTTTGATGAATTTTCTCCTTGGTCCAGTTTTACAGAATTTGCACTTAATTAATTGCCCAACCTTTAATTCGACAGACTGTTTTTAATGGCTATGTAGTTTCAAAAGCATATACACAGTGGAATTTCAAAAAAGTAATTGTTTTTGTGTCACTTCCAAAGAAAGTCGCAATTATTAAAATGTGTAAATAATTTGTCAAATGCGCAATGGGCAATAATTAGGAAGATATCAAATAAACCTTTAATGGATATTTTTAATTTGGTGTTCAGCAGGAATATTTAAATAATGCAACAAAATATGTCATTTCTCTCCTCAGGACTACAGAAGCCAAATCCCAGTGTGAAAATGTACCTTTCAATTACACAGACTGGGTCACAATGGAGGTGACACTCACAAAAGATTTTCTAGATCTTTGCCGAGCTGTAAGCCAGGGCCCCCTCCCCCCGGCAGGCAGCACGGAATCCAAAAATCTGCCTGTCAGAAGCATCATTCAGGCCACAAGGCTCTTCTGTGCCTGGTAAAAAGCAGGCAGCGAAGGAAGAGACAAAGGTCAGCTGTTGTCAATTCTTTGTCAGCGTGACGGTGCTGGCAGTTTGCAAAGAGCTCCCGTGTTTCCCTAGCAACTTTGTGTGTGCGTGGACGCGTTCAGGACATTTTCTCCCTTGTTATTTTCAGACCGTCTTTTTGTACTGTGGACTATTTCAAATGTATTCTCCACATTACATGGACCGTTTCATGAAGAGGATTAAGAGGCTGACTTTTTTTTTTTTTTTTTTTTGGAGGGGCGGGGCACTGAGTTTCAGGTGGCAGAAATCAGAGGTCAATCTTGAGTCAGCTTGCAAACAAAAAGCAGGCGGGAAAAGGCTCCGTTAGAGAAAACATATTAGGCCGAGAGAAAGCTGAATGGATCCAGGTTCTGGAGACTGGACGCTGAGATACCAGGCCACGCCACCTCTCAGAAAGGCAAAGCTTCCGAACAGACTCCACCCTGCCCTTCTGGTCCCCCTTTGGTTCTGTGATTGTTCCAGGGCCTGGAGTTAGTATTTAATCTTGATTCGTCTGTTCCTCCTCCTCGTTTATTAGTGGCAGGGAAGGGACATTTGGAAGTACGTCTCGCCAAGCTCCGCTCTTTAGTAATTCATCCACAGCTTTAGTGGGCACTTACAAATCACCGGGCACTGCCGTGGGCGTTCAGCAAGGGTCTGCTAACCTTGCCTGGAGAGCATCAGCTGGGAAAGACCTCGGGCTCTGTGGATGGGCCCTACGGTCTGTCGGTCACAACTCGTCAGGTGTGCCGTTGTACGCGGCCGCAGCCCCAGACAGCCCACAAGTGAGTGGGCGCTCACACCTGAATTTCACGTAATTCTCACGTGTCACAAAATACTATCTTTGGATTTCTTTTCAAACCTTTAAAATTGTAAGAAGCATTCCTAGCCCATGGGGCATGGGAAAAGAGGCAGCAGACTGGATGGGGCCTGTGGGCCATGGTTTATGGACTCTTGGTCCGGAGGTAGGGCTGTGCTCCCGAGACCGTGGAAGGGACACGGACAGGAAGGGTGTGGAGGAATGCACACACGTCAGGCTGCTGAGCGATACGGAGGACACAGAACAGGGTGATGTGGTAAAGAGCCACTGAGAGGTGGCGGTCGCTTTAGACGGAGCTGCCAGCAAGGACCTCTCTGAGCCTCGAGTGACAAAGGGAGCGAGTCCTTTGTTCGCCTACAGCCCATCATTCACCTGGGCGTCTCTGAGCGCACTCATTCTGTCAGACAGCTGCTCTTACGCTTCATTACGAACTCCTGGACTTACCCTGACCAACAGCAGAAAACAAAGCAATTGACCCACCTGACACTATTACCAGAATGGTGGAAGATAAGCATATGCTAGTAAGAATAATCGTGCCTGTTAATATTGCAGGCTCCAGGTGCGGCGTGGAACACCTCATCTCAGTCGCTAGGAGATAGGACTTTAAAACGTGCAGCGGTTTTTCAAAGCAGGGTTTGTTTTGGGGTGTTTTTTTAATTGGAAATGGTGCCACAACTTCAGGCCGTTTCTCCTTTCAATACTGAAAGTCTAAATAATGGTACGCTCTCAAATTTCAACCTTGGGCCGAGTAGGCCTCTTGTATTTACATTCTGTTGAACTACATTATTTTTCACAGCAGCTAAAATATTTTTTTAAGAGAAACAAAATTATCTTCAGGAAAGTTCTCTTGGGCAAACAGAGGGTCACTCTTTCATTTGTCTTCTAGGGATCAGGCCAAAGGTGAACGATATTTCTGCTCTTCTCATAGCTGGCTGGCTAATTTCAAACCCAGTGCCAAAGGTTTGGATGGCACATTTTTTTTTTCTCTGAAGGCCACCCATTCCCTTGCCTGTAACATGGGCTGGGGGCCACTGGGCCCTCCATCTCACACAGCTGTTGTTAGAATCCAATAAAATGACTTACAGGAAAACAATGAGAAGCGATAAAATTATAAAATACTTGTGTATGTTACTGTAACAACAATCCCTTCTTTTGATTTCATCAACAGTGCAGGCTCAGTCTCAGTGAGATGCTGTTATTCTGTTCTCATTGACGTGTGGCCTGCAACCAAGTTCAAATTTAACTCTCAACACCCCGAAGATACAGAATGGGGTTTCTCACTCCTTTTACGTGCTCAGTGTAGTATTGTGCACACAGTAGGCTCCAAGATGTGTTTTTAACAAATTACTGGGAGACTAATGTTGGTCAAAGACCTTTCTCCCAAATATTGTGATCTCTTCGCATAATGTTTGTCCCTCATTTCGAAAGGACAGCATCCCTGGACTCTTGCTCTGAAATAGGGTTCCCCCTGGTGTACCCCTGAGAACCCAAGTCCCAGAGATGCCTTGGAAAATAAGAGTTGTGTGATCTAACAGTTGGGGGTGACAGCCTCATAACGCCCCTTTTACAAAGTCATGAAGTCGGTATAAGTACTGTGTGCTACCTGATAGAAGTTGGATAGTATGCTAAACAATAAAGTTAAAGTTTCTGCTGAGATGGACATCTTTGTTCACTCTGGAGTCTCACAAGATCATTTGAAGAGAGATGCTTTGTCTCCATCAGCAACTGTTGGCACCCCTGCCGACAAGCATCCCTTCCTAGACACTTTGGGAAACCACCCGAAAGAGCGTTTGCAAACTGCAGGTCACAAAGTCAACTTAGTGGACCACACAAGGATCAGCACACTACGACGGCCCATGGAACGAACAGCCCACCACCTGTTTTTGCATGGCCTGCAAGTTAAGAATGGTTTTATATTTCTAATGGCTGAAAAAAAAAATCAAAGAAAAATTATTTTTGTAACACAATAAAATTACATGAAATTTACACTTCCACGTCCATAAAGATTTTTGGAACTCAGCCATGGCCATTTGTTTATGCCTCGTCTACACTGCCTCCACGCTGCAGTGGCAGAGGTGAGTAGTGTTGAGTTGTCCCGCAAAGCTGAAAAAGACCTATAATCTGGCCTTTTGCAGAAAAAGTGCACTGACGCCTGGTCTCGAGCAGCGATTTATTTTTAATGAAATAAAAGAGAACAGGAAATTTCAGAGTACCGCGTTTGAGAAGGATAACTGGTATTTCAAGAAATATTTGCTGCGACAGATATATGTGTGCTATGTGTGTGTGCACGTCCCATTCACAGCAGTTGTGCCCCTTGCTGTGAATCACCGTCCGAAAAAAACATGCAATGATTCTACAAGCAAGCTGGAACCCGCCTATGCCTTATACGTACGACTCAAGGAGGTCTGTGGTGCCATTAAGTCAGGTAGCTGTAGGAGGAGCGAGGAAGCACAGAGAGACAGAAGACTGATCAACACATTCGGGTGCTCCAGTCTCATCCCATCGAAGGTTTATCCCCAATGAGAAAGAGATGGAATTTGCCAAAAATCAGCATCAATGATCTATGGAATATGACCTCTTCTACTTAGAGGGTCGGTTTATCAAAGACGCCTTACACTGAATCAAACAACATAAAATGTTACTGTTCATTTAACCTCAAAGAGGGTTTCTTTCTGAAAATAATTTTCCATTCACTCACCTAACACAGGGTTATCAAATCTGGAAAGATTTGGAGTAAGGAGATACAGGTGCACTGAGTAAAACTATCCTGGTAATAATTATAATAGCTCGAAAATAATTATTATACTAAAGTAGTAATATTTATTCCACACCTATTGTTGGGGGTTGTACTGAGCCCATTCATTTCACTCAGTCCTCAAAACAACCCTATTATGTGGGGATAATTACCACCTCCATTATCCAGATATAGTTACTGGGGCACAAAGAGGCCAGTAACTTCCCTAAGGTCAGCCAGGGAGTACAAAAACCTTCCCTTTTGACCATTTCCTTATACTTTCTCACCACTCATCTCCCTCATCAATGCATGGCTGCTGAAAAAAAACTGAACCAACTCAGTGATGGAGCCATAGAATATAGGTTTTCTCATGGAAATTGTTCATGGAAATAATTCTACGATGAAAATAATAAACACGTGTACACCCTGATATTGCTGTAAATGATGCCACTGTATTGGTACTGAATTATCTCCAAATTTAGTTAGAGAGGCGCTGCTCAACGTATCCCTTTTGCCTGGTACCCAACCCCAAAGGCATGTTTTTTCAATACGTATTTTGCGCTGCTTTGCCTCCTCATGCCACACGCTGCCACACGAAAGCGACAGCCTTCCCAACTCGATTCATCAGAAAACTCAAGGGGACAGAATAGTTGTGATCTAAGGTACCGAGCACTCTTAAATTACACAGCAGCCAGTTCCTGGGTAGTGCAGGGGACAGAGGATGACGCAGCCTGTCATGTCCGTGAACTGGGGAGTGGGGCAGGTCAGCGAATGATGTGCAGGCACCCCAGCGCATCCATCGAGACATGAGGTAGCCAAGCCAGCTTGCCCGAGATGAAAGTCTGAACAATTCAGAGGAGGCTGTAATTCTTTATAAAACATACACTAAGTAGTTTTGTTGACACCTACATGACATTTCCAAGGTGCTTTGGAAACCAGACCATTTGTTACAGGAATCTAGATCAATACAGTGTGTGGAGGAAGATGAGCAATGCTCTAAAAAAATAATTTAATTGAACCAAGGTTGAAAAATTTCAGAATCCACAACATCGCCGATCTTACGTTTCAAATTCTAGATCGAGAAGAATAAAAAAAAAAAAAAAAACCTCTCAGCAATATGGCACAGCATGGAGCCCATTTCTCTTCCTATATATCATTTAAAGAAGAAAATATTTTTGTACTATCAGATAAAATAAAATTATATCTATAAAAAAATAAAATAAGGAAGTAGTCCACTTTTTATCTCTGCTCTTTTTCTTCTCTCTCTCTCTCTCTCTCTCTCTCTCTCAGCTGTTGTCAGTGTTACCATGACAGGAGCCTGAAAAATTAACACATCACTAGGACTTACCATGTGAGATTTAACTTTTGATAAACAACAAAGTGGGTTACTGCTGCGCTAGCTATTTTTAATCCACCTTGTGTGTGTGCTTTTTTTATTGCTTTATACAGCATATCTGATTCCCTCTAAAGCACCCACTGAAAAATCTATCCAGCTGTCATCCGCTGCCCAGCAACATCTATCATAGCACAGCCTGGCAGGTCTGGTCTGGGAGGCAGAGGGGAGAGGAGACAGGAGGCAGAGTCAAGGACTGTCACATGGGATGGGGAAAAAAACTTGTCACGATTATTTATGACTCTCGCTGGGGCACATAATAGGACACATAAGCCTGTTTCAGTTTCAGGCACCCTTGCACGGCTGTCCCTTGTCGAAGTTGGACGCAGGCAGCTCTGCTTTGCACATACAATTTCCTGAACAATGCCAAGCACTTGGGAAGTGACAGTGACAAATACTGGAGTTGGTGGCTGTAGTTCTGTGGGCTGTTAGGAGCCTGTGAGTGTCAGCAATCAGGAGAACTGCCTCACTGCCCTAGTCCTCTCCTTCTGGTGAAAGACTTCCTTTCTCCTCCTTGCTTTTAACTGTGGGGGACACGTGTTTGGGGAACGGGAAACGATGTGTTTCAGCCCGTGTTTTATGACTCTAAGCCGTCGTCATTCTGCCCAAGGAGAAGGGGGCTTCTCCATTCATTTGCTCCTCTCCTTCCCCAACCCTTCACACAAAGAACAAGAAACCACTCCCGAGATTCCACCTGCAAGGGCCCACGGGTTTCTAGCTAAACATCCGAGTTCTGAGCGGCTGGTTCGCTGAAGGTCTGCCTGCCTCCAGATGCACCAATTCACAAAAGCAGGTCCTGGATTAGAGGATAATTTTGTCCAGCTCTGTAATCTAAATCCTACTACAAGCCCCCTAGGTCTTAGTAGCCTTGTAAGGGTCTAACCTTCGGCCTTGTGCAGGGACTTAAAGCGAACTCCATCAACATTCTCTCTAACTGACAGACCTCGGAAAACCTAAGAGCTGAGCCTGCAACGTTTAAGTCCATTAAACGTAACGTGGAGGTCTGGCCCAGTGAGTGGCTCTTGCACACTCTGCGACTCCAGCCTGGCCCCACATTAACCTCGGTGCCCACACAGAGCCCTTGGGCACCTTGGCATCACCTGCCCTGACCCTGCTCATGAAAAATGGCAAAGACCTTAATTACAGATAGTAAGAGCAGAATGGCTTGTACCTACTCTGGAAGCCAAATCAGAAATTAATTTGAGGAAGGAGGAAACCTGTGAATAGAAGTATCTGGAAACATCAAAATTGCCCCAATTACCTGTTTAGAATCTGCTAAACCAAAAGGCAGTCACCTTAGTTTAGAAATATCACAGGAGACCGAGACCAGAAAGAGAAAACACTCTTGTTTCACTGGATTAGTCCCAACTATCTACCATTCACAGTGCGCGAGACCCAAAACTTCATGATGCAGCTACTGCCGAACACCATGGGAAGGGTGGCAGTCCGCAAACCATGTCTTAAACATAAACGGCAGTGTATTCTAATTCCGGGAATGAAGAAGCAGAGAGGGACCACCCAAGATTCGCCATCCACCCAGGAATGATTTCTTGGAAATCTCTCTAGGGAAGGTTTTACCCTACGACCCCTTCTCAGCTGCCCTCGCTTCTGCTGCCGCCATCTTCCGGGGAACCTGCAAAGTGGGGTTCCGTGGGTGCTCGTTTTAACCAGCCAAATCTGAGTATCTTCAGGCTGAGCATAAACTCTCTGGATCACTAAAGACCTTGTATTTGCTCTCTTCACACACTTATGTTCCCGACTTGGCCTCTGAAGACAGTTCGGTTTGCAGTAACTCTTTCCCTTCCTTTTGGGTTATTTTCCTGTGGTTCTCTCATATGTAGCATTAGGAGGTGATCTTCACCCACCACATACATACACAAGCACACACGCACTTTCCACGTTCCTGAACAGAACTCTGTCTGTGCCCGGCAGGAGCACCGTAGCTCACAGCTCTCCCTTCCCTCCTTCCACTGCCTCCCATCTGACCAGTAAGTTAGCAGTAGACCAGATATCTATGAACCATACTCCCAGACGTGGACTGACTGCCTTGAAATGTCTAACAGGCCTCCCGATAGAAGGTTCACATATCCAACTCAACTGACAGTGCAATAAATATCATTAGGATGCAAACTTCACTCAAAAGCAAGCAACTTCCCCTCTCATTAGTTACTCAGCATTGATTCAACAGATGTTATTGAGCACCCCGGGACCAAGGGCGGGGACAAAGTGCTGAACAAGAACAGGAATAATTTTTGCTTTCATTGAGTTTTCTTCGTGACAGCTCTCTAGTTACAGCAGTGAAGTGTTCAGGGCAAAGCAAACACAGGGTGTGACAGTGAACACCTTTCACACAGGGACCTGACCCAGCTTTGGGGATAAGAGGTCTCTTTTGAGAATGACAGTGAAGCTAGATCTTTGAGGATACGTAGGAGTTACTCAGATTGGTGATCTGATTGAGTTACACAGTATCTCTGTCCAGAAACTTGAATGAGCTCATGTAGGTAGAAAAGCACCATGCAAGCTGCAAAAGGGTTAGTTACTGATGTTGCCCTAAAGGAGAAAGGTGACAGGGTGCCCTAAATGTCACTAGGGTTCCAGATCAGAGGTTGTGAATTCAGCCAGCTCAAGTCCTGACTCTGCCACTCTCTCTCAACAGAGGTTAGGCCATTACTTAACCTACCTCAGTCTCAGTTGCTCTGCTATTAAAATTGAGATAACAATGGCTGACTAATCACACCGGATTGAACATGCAGACCTCTCAGAACTGTCCCTGGCTTGTATGCAGAAGTGCCCAGTAAATGTAAGTTTGATTTTTATTGTTATGTGTCTAGCGTCCAGAAAAATGAAAAGTGGGGATAAAAATGTGATTAAGAATCATCAACAGGCCCCGGTCAGGTAGTTTCATTGGTTAGAGCATCATCTCACTAGGCCAAGGTTGTGGGTTCAATCCCCAGTCAGGGCATATACAAGAATCAACCAATGAATGCATAACCAAATCAATCTCTCTCTCTCTCGAGTCAATAAATTTTTTTAAAAAGAATCATCAACATCATTTCATTGCAAAGTAGATCATCATGCCCTATATTTGAACAGTGCCTATGACTTGGTGAGCACTTTTATACCCGTGATGTCCTTCAGTGATGCAACAACCTCTTTAAGCAAGAAAAGCCAGTGCCTCTATCATCCGCACACAAGAGGAATCATGAATCAAACAGTGGCCTACTCAAGGTGTAGGAGCCGGATCTGGAACACAGGGATTCCAGTTCCTAGCCCACTGCCTTCTGACCCGACACACTCGATTTTCCCAGGCACTGTGGGCATGGGGGCAAACCCTCTTTGTGGGGGTTGGATTACCTTTTCTATAGCCAGGCGTAGTAAACTATGGCCTAAGGGCCCTCAGCCTTTCCGTGTAAATAAAGTTTCATTGGAACGCAGCCATGCCCATTTATTTAAATATTACCTATGGCTGCTTTTGCCTACGATGACAGAGTTGAGTAGTCATCTCAGAGATCGCATGGGCAGCAAAGCCAAAAATATCTATTATCTGGTCCTGGGCAGAGAAAGCTTGCCACTCCGGATCTAGACCGTTTGCGATAAGAGAGCTTCAGAGCGGAACGGCCAAGCTCAGCGTGGACGCGGTGCTTAACGTGAATTGTCAGTGTAACAACCTATCAAAACAGGTTGGCTGCCAACCACAAGGTTTTCTGATAGTTTTAAATACCTCCACCGTTTAAAAGGGTCTTTTAACTGTTTTTGTGGTATTAAAAAATTATTCTTAATTTATGGTTACCTTTGTTAAAGGCTTACTCTATAAAAATACATATTGAATAGCTTACAACGAAAACATACAATACCTAGAATTTGCTTTAACACACACCAGAAAGAAAAAACGGATGGGATAGGAATTAGTGAGGCAAAGCTGAAATAAAGGTGGCAAAATGTCCATAATAATTGTTGCCTCTAGACGACGTGGTATTTTTCCCCTTTCATTAGTATATGTTCGATCATTTTCATAATAAAAGAGTCATATTTAAATAGAGAATTTCCAAAGGCTAGATTAGCTCTTTTTTTAAAAAAATCCCATCCAACTGTAACAATGCCTGCTTTTAATGCTGTAGAACAATGTTTGTCACCTGCAGATACAACCCGAATGGCCAGCCATGTGGTTTGCTTTCTCGGGGAAGGGAGGCCCACTGCAGCGTGCCAGGGCCAGACCCCCGTCCGGCCTTGACCTGTGCCGCCCTCGCCTCCCACGCTCCCACTGCCCTCTGCTCGCACACTCGCACGTTTTTCAAACATGACGTTAAATATTTAAAGAGGCATTTAGGGAACTAAAGTTCACTGTGGTTTGACGTCTCACAACCACAAAATAATGTTGTTCTAAAATAAGGCTGCTGATCTTTTCTCATCAGTAGAGACGGAAGTACTTTGGTGTATACGGTTAAGGTGTAATCCTGTCTAACTCTGGAGTTCAGCTCAGAGTGCACTGCAGGTTTCTATACATTGAGTAGGAGTCTGTTTACTTATATTAATTTGTTGATTAATGAAAAAGAATATTGCCTTCTGCTTGAAATTTCCCCGTCAGTGTGGAAAATCCTACAATAATAAATATTAGTCTAAGAAAACTGATTATGGTTAAAATCTTCAAATCGTCATTATTCATTATCATCATCATCTTCATCCTTGTCACCTCTTCATCATTATTTTCATCATCATTATCATTTCCATGACCATCATTATTATCGTCAGCTTCACCTCTTCATCATTCACACAAAATTAGCAATATGCCAATCATACATAATTTCTTTGATTCCTCACAACTTCATGAGATACATAAGCTGGAATTGTACCCTATGTGAATTCAACCAAGTGAACTAGTCCTAAAACAAGAGCAAGAAATAAAAATAGCAATCTAATGACATATCTAATACATTATAAAATTATATTTTTCACATGTGCTCTCTATTTTATAGAGTGCACTTTATTATATGCATTATTATACATTTACAAACACCTATACTGTATAACTATGTTCATAAAACCACGATTAATCTATTTTATGGGTGATAGAAAAGTTCTCCAATGACATTAGCCACATCCAATTTGTGCCTTATGAGTTCATTTAAAATCTAAACTCCGAGTCCGCAGCGACTTCCCTGTTTGTGTAGATAAGGAACTTGGGGCTTCCGGAGCTAACATCCCCCGTGACTATTGAGATGCCACGGCGCACACACCGCGGGTGCCCCGAGCCAGTGCGAGGACAAGCCCACGCTGTCGACCGTTGTCTTGTACTGTCTTCTGAGAGAGGTCCACGCTGATAAAGTGCAGAGAGACAGAGAGAGAAACAAGGTAGTAGAACTTTAATACCTTATTTTTGTGTTTGTTTTCGATTGGTAAACAATAGGGCAAGGGCAAGGCTTCAAAGCAGAATGACCCAAACTAGCGCAGGAATCGTGGCATTTCGAGGGTGACGCTTCTTGGTTGTTTTTCCGCACTGTGTTCGCAGAGAGGTGTTTGTTCACCGATGAGACAATTCTTCAAAGGGGGCGTTCTAAACCTCTAATCGGTAGCAAAGCACAATTAATTTACAACAATAGTTGAGCAGCTCTCCTAAACCATCTTCAGCTACTGCCTAGAAGCCACCGCCCTTGCTTTTCCGAAGTCTACATTGCCACCTACTTGTCTTCCTGTTGCGGCAGAACAGAAAATCAGCATGCGAACTCGGTAAAAAATGGACACGGCACAACCTGGCCGACACGATGGGGTCATCTGCCTGGAACTGCAGTGTTTCTTTAAGAGAGAAAACAAGCCCAGGCTGCAGTGGGTGTGGAATGCGGAGCTTTGCTGAGGTCTGTGACCTCCTGTCATCAAACACCCTGAGGAAGCCTTTACAGACGGCATTTCCGGAATTAGGCAAACAGGAAAGCTGTCTGTAGAAAGGCCCCCCACTGCCGCAGTGAAGGGGACAGTTCCGGAAGGGGACAACTTGTAGGCTTGGCAGCAAGTAAGCTGAGATCCTCGAAGACAGAGCTCCGGTTGCGTCTTCCCCGTCTTCTCGGTGCTTTGGCGTTCTAATCACAGTTCAAGTTCACGCCTTCTCCAAGTCCCAGTGGAACTCCCAGGTCCCTGACACCCTCTCTGAAACAGTGTACCAAATGTGGGGATACGTGTGAGTTATTCACTCTCTTCTGGTGCCAATATCAATACCACTTTTATTTGAAAAAAGAAAAAAGAAAATCAGAGCTCAAATAAAATGAATAGAAGTCATGTACGGAGCACCATAAAATTTGTCATTAAGGAAAGGACGGATAAGGCTCCAAGGTTCCAAAGGACATAAAACACACTTTCATTTATTTGCTGAGCATATATTTCCTTAGTGTCTACTATCTAGAGAAGAACTATGTCGGTGACCCTGGATACATACTGAAATGGCTTCGGGAATGCTTTTAACATCCTTAAATTCATCTACAGGCACTCAGAACAAAACAGAGTGTGAGAACGAGGGCAATTTAAATAGTGTGGAATATTCCACCAACCATCTACCAAATGAGTATATGCCCAGAAATGTGGGATGGAAGATATAAATTTGCTGTGCGCCTGGGGGGGAAATGTCTCTATTTTTTTCTAGGTGTAAGAAATTCTGCATTGTTGTTTAGTAAAAAGCATACCTGTGGCTCACATAATGAAAGCATGATTGGTTTCAATGCCAGAGGTAACACGGGCTGTCCTGGACTCGCTGAGGGTCCGTAGAGGACTGAAATCTGTAGGAAACTTCAGGAAGTCTCAGGTGTCAATAGAAGCAATTTAGGCTTTACTATAACCAACTTCGCATTACAGATTAACTTTAGCAACGCATACCTAAGAGGTGATCCTACTGTACAGTGACAAATTCCCTGCCTCATAAAACTCAAAGCTAAAAGAGTGAAATAACAATAAAAAAAGTGAACAGGCAAGTCAATTTACAATTTCTGAGGGTTATTAGGGACAGGAAAGGGTGCTGTGCGTATATTTCCTAACTCTGTCCACTGAACAGACCGACAAGCAAAGATGCCTCCGTAGCAATGAGCGTACTTAGCGCCCAATCTTGGCTTCTAAACGCCATTCTCCACGAAAGAACCCAGGAGCCCTTGCAGGAATGGCTGATTCCAGAGCTATGTCAGGTAAAGTAAAAGATGGCCCTGGAGCATCTCGTGGTACCAACATAATGATGGGGACATGTTAAAAGGACACTGCAGCATCAAAATAAATAACGATATTGACACATTACGATCTGTTGAATAAAATAGGAAACTATGAGTCCATACTAATACAAAAGAGATAAGTGCATACGTTAAAATTTGGATGAAAAATGGAATTGTGGTAAGTGGAATAATGGTTTTAAAGATCTCTATGTCCTAATTCCCAAACCCAAGAGCATGTTATGTCACTTAGCAAGGGGCAATTTAACTTGCAGATGGAACTAAGATGACTAAGCAACTGACCTTAAAACAGGAATATTATCCTGGATTACCTGGTAGGGCTCCACGTAACCATAGGGTTTCTTAAAAGAGGGAAGGAGAGGCAGAATAGTCAGAGTGATGTGTCGAAGTGATACAGTGTGAGCAAAACTTGGTCTGCCGCGCTGACTTTGAGAACGGAGGAGGCCACCAGCCAAGGGATGTGAGCATCCTCCAGAAACTGAAAAAGGCAAGAAAACCCAATTCTGCCCCGGAGCCTCCAAAAAAGAACACTGCCCTGAGATACCTCAATTTTAGCCCAGCGAGACCCATTTCACAGTCTGAACTGAAGCATAGTAAGTCAACAAACTCATGCTGTTTGAAGCTGCGAAATTTGTTGTCATTTGTTATAGCAGAAACAGGAAACTAAAAGGAGAAATAGTGACAGTACGGTGGAGAAACCTGGCCGACAGCCCCTTAACTGAGTGCTCCAAGTGAACATCACCAGTGACAGGAAGCAAGACACAGGGACATCATGTAGCTCCTGAAATGAGGCGCTGAGACGGTCACAACATCACTTCTGTGGAATCTTCCCCAATAATGCACCACAACAGTCCAATCAAGAGGACTCTACAGACGAACCCAAACTGAGGGTCATTCCACAAAATAACTGTCTAGTGCTCTCCAAAGACTTTAGATCATGAAAGACATGGAGAGGAAATAAACACTGACCCAGACTGGAGGAGTTTAAGGAGCCGGGACAATTCAATGCAACGTAAGAGCTTGGATTATATCTTGAATCAGAAAAAGGGCATTCGTGGGACAGTTTGGAATTTCAAATAAGATTTGTAGGTTAATCCTGGATCAATTTGCATTTTGGTTTAGATTGTTATACTATGTTCATGTAAGATGTTAACATTTGAAGAATCTAGGTTAGGCACACCCTGGGAAATGTGTGTGCTATTTTTGCAATATTTTAAGTCAAATTGTTTCTAAATAAAAAGCTTTTAAAAAGAATGTGATAATGAGCTTACGCTAAGAAGGCCTGGGAGTTCAAACCGCCTTTTGAAAACCCCATTCATTTCTTCCTCTAAAGAAGTTACTTTATTGGGCGTCCGTATGTCCATGTACGTTTGAGTCTTGTTGATCTCTTTCACTAGGTGCCCGGGACCCAGTGAAGGCTTCACAAAGATTAAGATAAAAAAGCAACTCTTTGTAACATTAGTACTGAAGTCTTAGTCCAAGAGGGGTTTTCATGAAAGAACACGTAAATGAAAGACACTCACCGAAAAAGTACTCTCCCACCCCTGCTCCCTTTGGGGCCATTCGTCATGTAAATTTGGAACAGTCAAAAATTCCGTCTTGTTTAAAAGCTTCTTGATTCTGTTCATGGCCCCGAACGGCCGGTGTGACCCAGCTCAGGCTGCCCCTCCCTCGCACCCACTCCCCACGCGCCCGCTCACCGAGTCCCAACATCTGAACCTTCAGTGGGCCCAGTTCTTGCTCACCTCGGTATCTTTGCACATACATTTCTTCTGCCTAGAATGCTACTCCCTTTTCTCTTTACCTAAGTAAATAAATTAAGGCAGGCAGCTAATAAACGCCAAAGGTAGGATTCCAATGCCTTGTTAACAAATGTCGGTATTTCCAAAAGAATGGAATATTAGTTAGCATTTAAAAAAATGAGGTTGAGGTAGACCTTCAAAAAAATTATAGATACACATGCATACACAATTAAAACCTATTTCTAACATATTAATTCTATACTTACCTACGCTGTACCCCCAAAACAGAACATTCTGAAAAGATCTATTCAGTAATACTAACAATAGTTCATCCGCGGCAATTTTTTAACATTGAATTTAAGAAGTATTACAGCAATGATTTTAAACTGTGGCTAAAATGTCTTGCAAATTTTAAACTCATCCTGCCGTGGAACTGGCCCCGCCCTCGGCAGAAACAGCACTAACAGCCACAGACTCGCACGAGGTTACTTTGTGAGCGCGGCTATGGCTGATGCTTCTGTTCTGCAGTAGCCTCTCACACGTCTAAGTTTTCACGTTAATGAGGCATCAGATCCATCAACAGATCCAGTGAAGGACCCGACCCAGAACACTGTAGGAACACTTCAGAGAAACTCAATCCGGGGTCACACGGATGTCACCGGTTGGGGGCAGGGCAGACTCGTGGGACTCTGGGATCCTGGAGGCACCCTGAATGTTGATCGCTGTCCCCCCCAACACGATGAGCCCTGCCTCACCGAGCCCTTGCAGGAGCTATTTCCTCTGACCCGGATTTTTATACCTTTGCATACCTGTGTCAGGTCTCAATCTCTGCCTAGCTGGCTCTCTGTCATCCTTCCATTTCCAGGTGAAATATAACCCTTTAAAAGATACTCCATAACAAATCACATCCGTTTCCTCTAGTTACATCGAGAAGAAGTGGTTCGGGAGCCTACTATCAGTCCGTGCATTCAACATTAACCCGAACGCAAGCTGAATCTCCCAAAATATAACCACTCGGCACGCTCCAACTAGGTCTGATCCTTAGACTTGATGCCGGAAATCAGGCCCTGCCTGCCCGCCTCCAAAGAAGATGTAACACTACGTAACACAACCAACCAAATGTAAGACTCTTCTGATTCTTCCCAAAACGGTGCCTTGGGGTGGGGAGGGGCACAGGAAAGAGTCTCTCATATTACGGGGTACGATTTCAGTGGCTTACACCACTTTTCTTTCCAAGTAACTACTCAAATTAGTGTGCACCCTCTTCCATCCAGACCCTCTCCATCACGCCATTCTGTTTACTTTCCTATGTGGCATTTATCACTGTCTACAATTGTTTAGGTTTGGGTTTTGTTTTGTTTTGCTTTGTTTTGCTACTCAGTAAATACGTGTTGGAAGGGAGGGAGAGAAAGAAGAAAAGAAGGGAATATGGGAGGAAGAGAGGGGGGAGGAGGAAAGAATTATAAACTGTGTGTAGGTTCTGGTTAATAGCTAATTAAACTTAACGGATTACCAGGTAAAAGAGAAACTACAGTATACACTGCATTTCTCCTTTCATGTAGGAGTTTAAAATCTTTTCTTTTGCTCTTAAATGGGAACCATTTGCACTATTTTTCGCTCATAAAACAATGAATAACTCTTCCACCCAGTGATCCTTAACAACTGCTCCAAAAGTTTGACAATTTTTTTCACCCATAGATTCCTGTCTTCACACAAAACATTGCGGCAGTCCCATCCAGGGAACAGAGGACCGTAGCTGCTGTGGGCGGAGCCCGGGTGCAGGGCTGGTGCCAGGGGCTGGGCCCGGACGTCCAGCCACTCAGCCACCCGCCGTCCGAGGTCCCATGCAGCCGCAGCCGCAGCCACTCGCGCTCACAGGCCAGCGTGGAAAACGATGGCGTGCTGAAGTGCAGAACTTGATTCTCAACGTACGAAAGAACTTCCATGAAAAGCGCTGCATCAGCAGTTTCTCACTGAGCTTCCATTTTATTCCAAATGGTTATGATTTGATTATGAGCCCACTCGATCGGGTGGCTATGCTCGTATAATTAGAAAACAAAAGGTCTGCGCACCAGCAGTACTCGTCTTCGCGGTCGGTTTTGTGCAATCTTTCCAGGCGGCACCCGGATGCCACTCAACACTGACTTTTTTTACACTTTTATGCAAATTGCATGTATAATAACCCACGATATACTTTAGCATTAGTTCTTCAATTTGCAGAAATGCTGATTTAAAACATAATTTAACAAATTATTCAGCCAAGCATAAGAAGAACAAACTTCTTCCTCCCATAAAATTTTTGGAGACATTTGGAGAAAGAAAGCAATGGTTCAGTGAAATTTGCTGAAAAGTTTCTAGCTCACATTCCTGGGGTTTTTTTTCCTTCCCCTGGTATACTATTACGGAGTATAAACGCCCAAACACAGAGACTGTCCACTAAAAAGCATCTATCTGATGCAATCTTTAACAAACTTCTGTGGAGCTGCAGTTATGACCTCAAAACCCACAGCATGAATTTTTTAACACAAATTCGATGCTATTAAAAAGGGACGGATTGACAGCCCTGGAGACTGAAGGCTTCCACTCGGCCGCAACCCGGGTGCAGCGCAGACGGAGGCGACGGCAAGCTTCCCCGCGTTTCCCCCACTGCTTCTCGAACTTACGGAGGAGACGCGCTGGGGGAGGCGCGGGCGCCGCGGTCCGTGCCTGCGTGTCCTCTGTGGCCGTCTCGCGGGCTGGCTTTGCAGGGATGCAAGTTCTGCGGCACGTGAGGCAGAGACCACGGCTTTCTCAGGCTGGGGAGAAAGCAGCTGGTCAGAGACCTGGACACCGCAGTGGCCTGTCATGACACACACGGGAAGAGCCCAGCACAGAGGAGGACACAGTGCATCCCATCAGGCCACGGGCCTTCGGGCCTTCTAACAGAAACACTGGTTTCTAGTCCCAGCGATTTTAGATGACTAAGTCACGGCAATAGAATCTCAAACTTAGCCCCAGTTAAGGACTGAAATCTCGACAGGAGGGCTTCTTAATCATAGCACCACTGACATTTGGGGCTAGATAACCCCTTACCGGGCAGGGGGCTGCCCTGTGCACTGCTGGACGTTCAGCAGCATCCCTGGCCTCTTCCCATTCCATGCCAGTCGCATTTGCCCAGTTGGAGCAACCAAACGTATCTCCAGACATTGTCACGTGTCCTCTAGTGACTGAAATCACCCACACTTGAACCTGCACCCTGTACACCCCGTCCCTTCTCTTCTTTAAATGCACAGAGTCGGTCACAGTTATGCAAACGTCTGATTTCTGTCACATTCTTCTCTCCTCTTAGCCCTCAAGGGATAGTTTGGAACATCCCTCGACACACAGGACCCTGCACACACAGCTGGGCGGGCAGGCCTTGCAAAGAGCCGCAGCTCGGTGTTGCCCTCGGCCCCGGGGTCGGGAGTGTCTTGCTGTTGCACAAAGGGTTGAATTATGCGCAAGCTCCCAGGCGGAGCGGCTGGAGGGAACCTGACGAAAACCACACTGTCTGCTTCACGGGGCGTGATTTACTCCCCTAGATACTGGACTTTAATTGGTTATACGTGTCCATTAGACTCTGCCTTCCTCACCCCCTTTCTTAGGATGAAAAGCAGGTTATTTAGCGCACCATCTAAACATCGGTCAGTTATTAAATTTTCCTTTTCGTTTAGTTTTGAAGCTTTTATGTCTCGGAAACTTATTTACATGCTGTATACATTAAATAAAGTATAATCCATAGTGCTCACAGGATTCAAAGAATGATGAGGTATTCCCCCCATGGTCTCAGAGCAGGGGCCACCTGACTCCTCGAAAGAGGGAGACATCTGCAGCACCGATACGACTCACACACACTGCGCCCGAAACAGCCACTCAGACCGGCGTTAGTGAAGTACACCCAGTGCAGCAAACGGAAATGGTCCCCTACGTCCTAAGTCCATCGCCATATTGACACCTAACGCGACACAACACAGTCCCACGAAATGCTAGTAAGAAAAATACAAGTACTTGCATATTATTACATGTCCTATCTTATACATTTTATGTTTTATTCAGCAGCACGCTTAGGAAGCAAAAAAAGACAGGAATCGCTACAATGTTATATTTTTAGTTATATTTTTCCTCATCAAAATTAAGTCAGCCTTTAACAATCTTAATCAGATGCGTTCATTTGCATAAGCATTAACGAAATGCATGGCTGCTTTAATAAATATGGCTGCTCTAGGGGGCACGAGACATATTTATTTTTTAACTTAATGCTGCCAATGGCTTGAAATAATAGGCAGGTTTAATCCCATTTTGCAGATAGGAATAAAGGTGCAGAGAGGTTAGGTCGTGTTCCTGAGGTCACGAGATTCATGCCAGATCTACCCAAGTCCTTCCCCTCTTGTTTGATCTGCTCTCTAAGGCCTCAAGCTGCTCGGACTCAAGTCAGTGTCTTGAGGAAAATCCAAGGTAAACTGCATGCTTACAAGTTTGGTGAAATTCTATTTAAACAGATTCCAGCATTTAGGAGAAATTTTTTTTTATCCTCACCCAAGGCCATTTTTACATTGCTTTTAGAGAAAGGGGGAGGGAGAGAGAGAAAGAAATATGGACTGCAGGGGCTGGACAGCCTTTGGGAGAGCGTTCATACTTACTTTGAGTGGCAGGAATGATCAGTCAATGGATCCCAGTCAGAGGCTGTGCCCTAATAGGCGCTGAGCTATTATTGTATGTACATCTTCTATGCTTTTTACGCAGAAATTGAAAACTCCGTCTCAGGGGCTGAGACGCTACTGGAAATATGAAAGGAGACTGGAGGTGGATGTCCGATCTCAGCGAGGCTCCAGTAGAATCTGCCATCCCGACCCAAACATCACACACCTCTGGACCAGCTGTGGCTGGAAGGCCGTCGATGTATATGGCCTCTGTTGTCCCTTGGCCTGTATCTCATGAGTGAATCAAAAAGACAACACTCTGCAGTGTAGCAGTTTTGAGAAATATTATAAACAGCAGCAGTATTCTAGAACTTCGGCATCAACTCTCATCCAGCCTAGTGCGGTGGACTGAATGTTCGTGCCCCCTGGAAATTCTGATGTTAGAATCTAATCCCCCTGTGATGGTATCTGAAGGTGGGGCCTTGGGCGAGGTGATGGAGTCATGAGGGTGGAACCCTCGTGAATGGGATTAGTGCCCTTATGAGAAAAAGCCAAAGAAACACTTCTCTCTGCTCCCTGCCAGGTGAGGATGCAATGAGAAAATAGCCAGGAAGTGGGATCTGGCCAGAACCAGATCTGCCAGCCCCTTGATCTTGAACTTCCAGCCTCCACTCGATGAGAAACACATTCCCCTTGTTTACAAGCCACCCGGTCTATGGTATTCTGTCACAGCTGCTTAAACTAAGACACCTGCCATCCATTGATGGATCAGAAGTTTAAGTGTATTCTCTGCAATGCACTAGAAAGCTACCCATGTTGTGAAAAATGATGCTTCCTGCATCCTGTTTCCCAGAGATTACCGCATCCTCCTAAGGTTAACGAGACACTTCTTGCCTCTGTAACTCTTACCACGTTTCTTCGGCACGAGCTGTTGATTTAGTGGCACAGGAGTAAACCTGTGCATTAAATTTCCCTTAATTGTCACTAGAAAGGATTGCTATCTTTAAATGCAGATGTAAACCAAAAAAAAAGGGGGGACTTCGTTTAAAAATGAGCCAGAGTTAAGCGTAAATGTGGGGAGGATTTTCTGATGGCTTTAACTGGGGAAATGCTGAATATGCAGTGATTTTTTTCACATTAATAATAATAGGAAACAGTAGATAGTGGCACCTCAGCACAATTCTAATTTAATGAGAAACAATAAAATAGTTTTCCAAAGGGGCCTATTTAGGTCCAAGAAAGGGGGATATTAAAGTTCCAAGATTTATTCTACTTTCGTTAAGGTATGCTGATACACATTTTCTAAGGCTATATTCTACTCACTGATTAGATCTCTCTCTTTATAATTTTCTTACTTGTAAGGGAATTAGATTGGTATTTTCCAAGCCAAATAACTTTTAGACAAAGTATTTAAATGGAATCAATTCATTTCCAGCACAAGTAAAGGTTGATCAAAATCCTGTATCACTCAGATGGCCCTCTGAGGCATATTTTTAATATATTTAGATATTATTAAATGCAAAACCATGGGAATCATCTATTAAGAAATGGTTTTTAGAGCTCTGGCTGGAGAGCTCCATTGGTTAGAGCATCACCTCAATACACCAAGGCTGCCGCTTCGATCTCTGACCAGGGCACGTGCAAGAAACAACCAACGAATGCATAAATGCATCAATAAATGGAACAACAAATTGCTCTCTCTCTCTTCCCCCTCCCCCTCTTTCAAATCAATAAATAACCTTAAAAAAGAAATGGTTTTCAGAGAATAATTGAATATACATAAAGCTTCTGGCAAAGTACTGTCTTTAAATTATGCCCCCTATTTTTTCTTGGCATTCCTCAAATTAATGGCACGAGTTACCCAAAATGTATCAATCATCGCAATGTTCAATCCGCATGCTCTGTGAGGTCAGATGTGATGATGGCGACAAGGGTGACAGTTACCACGGATTGAGCTCTTTCTACATGCTGGACACTGTGCTAAGCACATTATATTCTCATTTAATTTGACCCTAACATTCATTACGTGCTAACATCAGTGTTACATGCGTAGAGGGCCTTCCCAACACCGCGCAAGCTACATTGCCATTCCCATTTGGCAAGGGAGAAGACTGGCACCGGGGCATGCTGAACACCCAAGGGTCACCTCGCTGACAGCGTACTGGCGGAGGTGGGAGGGCCCCGCCCCTGGGGAATGTCGAAGCCTCCGACACAAGTTCTGCTCTCATAGACCCCATAGCACCCCTAGTGAGGGTAAGGCCCCTGGATGGGGAAAAAATATTCCCTACTGTTTATTAACCACTTACTACCTGCCAAGCATGGTTCTAAGTCCTTTATTCCTATCTTTCTCTTTAGTCCCCACAATAAGCATATGAGGAGACAGCTTCACTAGCCCACTTTACAGATGGAGAAGACTGAGGCACAAGGAGCTATTCGTCCATGAGCTTGTGACTATAGATGGTGGAGCCGGCTTTGGCCTGGGAAGTTTAAACCTAGAGCTCATGTTCTTAGCCACTATTGTATCCTGGCTGTTTATGAGCCAGGACCAAGCCCTCTGCCCAAGCTTAGTTTTGAAGGAACAGTACTTGTACCATAGACAGTCAGTCGAAGTGCTGAGGAGTCTCCCCCATTGGCCAAGATGGTGGGAGGAGGAGGGTCTTACACCCAGGTGCACTGAAAGCTAGAAAGGTGGACGGATGGGGCCCTGAGCATGCCAACAGCCAGAGATAATTGGATGGGGGGATAAAACCCTCCCCTCCCAACCCCTCTAAGAACCTCAGGCTTGATCAGGAAGCTTGAAATTGTCTTTGAGATGGGAGTCCACCATTCTCCGAGGCTGAATAAAACTCTCTCCTTTTGCACCAGCAGCTGCCTCATGACTTTGGCTTTTGTGGCAATGGGGAGCCGAACCTCTGTTTTTCTGTTTGGTTATAGCACTGCATCATTCCAGTGGTTGCAAAGGCCTGGAGAAATAAGCTCCACAGAGGGTGACTATGGACTGAAAGGCTGCTTGAGGGCGACACAGAAAACCCTGCCCCTCTTTTTGCATTCCTAAAGAGAGCTAGGGTTCTTGAGAAAACATACATGATAGGGTTGTATTTCCCACCAGCTCTCAGACGTGGCCTTAGAACAACAGACTAGGTTTGATGTAGAAGTCACACAGCACTGTGTGTGGTCACAATGCCGATGCATACGCTTACTGAGAGACACAAACTCCAACATGGGCATTGCAAGAAGACAGCAGGCAGAGGACCACAGAATACGGGGGCACAGAAGGCAGACAACCCTCCACCCTGGAACAAAAATGCTCAGTCCTTTACTTGGCGCAAGTACAAGTGCTTTTCCAGAGCTTAGAATGCCAGGAGCAGGCTGTTCAGCATCCAGTGAGGACCCACTGAAGTTCCTAAGTCAAAGTATGATGTGGTCAGAGCTTCCCTTTAGCACGTTCAGTTGATAGCTGTTCACAGGATGGCACGGAGGAGGAGAGACTGAGCGTGCAAACACCCTGCTGGAAGACATCACGAAAACCCCAACGCCCTTGAACTAAGGAGAGACGACCAGAAGGAAAAAGGGCAATGCAAAGAACAAAGCTCAGAAAACACAAGACAGAAGTGTAAAAAGTGGTGCATTTTCTGTGAAGATTTTAGGGTTGGGGCCAGAGGCTTGGGAGAGTACAGAAAGCAGCATGACTCCTGGCCCCCCCACAATGTAGCCATCGGGCAGCTACTCAGCCTTTCTGAGCATCTCTGTCTCTTCATCTATAAACCAAAGGTAACGATACCCCCACCTCTCAGGACCATTATGAAGTTTAGCTAAGTATACAAATTATTTGGCACATTGAACAAATATGTAGCAAGCACTCAATCAATTCTACTTATTAATATCAGCAATGTTCTTAGTACAAATAATAATATTCCTACATTCCTCTCTTAAAGAATTCCCACTTACTAGTTAATGAAGGAAGAAGGGGAAAACATCAACAATAGCAAAAAGGAAAACCCGTAAGGAATCTTTCTCTCAGATCCTTGCACTTAAAATGTCCTGTGTGAAGGTACCAGATGGGGTCGACTTGGGGGGCTGAACACGAGTCACTGATCAGAGGAAATAAAGATGAGTAAATGCACTACAATTTAAGGCTCAAACAGGGTTTATAATCTGGGCAATTCTCATCCCCGGTGTCCATCTAACCTGAACTAAGTTCCCGAAGCTGGAGATTGTGATGGTTCTAACCGCGTCTTCAGCAATGTGCTGGCAGTCCGCTGCAATCCCTGCTTGGTCAAACCCTAGCTTTGCAATCCATCAGTGCTGCTGACACATCACTATCTTCCCTGAGACCAGCTCCAAGGGAATCCAGCATGGTACCAACAAAAATTAGCATTTACCCAGCGCCTACATTGTGCCAGACCCATTCTCATAGTGCACGTACAGCTTTTTCTTTGAAAGAATGGAAGCAAATCAAAACGTAGATGGCAAAATCAAAAGAAAAATCTAGTATTTCTCTTTCTCCACCTTCTGCTATGGGACAACCACATACCAAATTCCTTCCATGAAAACTTAAATACAGACTCTTGCTAAACAGGGAGTTGATCGCCTGCTTAAACCTAATACAATGTCCCAGCACATTTATTACAATGGCATTGAAATCTCTGAAAATGGTATTCGAGGCACGATGTGACTTAGCTGCCGTGTATCACTGCCATCTCCTCGTGTTTTCCGTTTCTGCAGTCTAGTCCCTCAGCATCCTCATTCCCTCTGGAGAACGTGCTGAGTCTGTGGATGTCGGGGCCTGTGCAGTTACAGCCCGTCCGCTCGGCCCGGAAAGCTCTTCCTTCTCGTAGCGAGCTTTGTCATTCACATCTTGGCCCAAATCTCAGCCCTTTCCAAAAGTATAATACAGACATCTCCACAGGTCTTCCTGGAGCTGGCTTACACGGTGCACATCTCGCCCCAGCCTGTGTCAGGTCAGCCACTTGAAATCAGTCACGGCGGGAGCATGTACGCCAAAGCGATTGGCAAACACTACCAAGGAGGGGTTTCCTGCAGGGAAACCAGTCACTGTTCTCAACACACTGCTGCCTATTTCTGTGCCCCTGTTGCTGTCTAATGCCTTTTCTTATTTTCTTCGTAACATCTATCCCTCTGAAGTCATATTTTCTATGTGCTGTTTTTTTACTAACTCTCTCTTTCAGATATAATCCAAAGGGAACACAGACATTTTCCAAATTACTTATTGCTATATTCCTAACACTTAGAAGCACGTGTATAAGAACTTTAAAACTCCATTTTGAAAGAATGAATTGATTCCACGTACTTTCTTAATATCCTATGCCCCACCGTATTTAAAATTCTACATTTCCTAATGGAGATCTTTCACAATTAAGACATTTTCAACTGAGAATTTTCTAGTAGCTCCAGCTTCTAGAACGATCAAAACTGACAGTGTATATATATGCCTTATCAGTCACCAATTAAGAACCGGAATGATGATTTAAAACATCACTTGCTAGTTTCCCTACTCTATAATATCTATTGGGAAACTGTGAAGAGTTTAGCCCTGCCTCTCTTCCACTCTGGAGCTCCACGTGGAAAAATGTCTCCCGTCCGCAGGGTGCTTACTGTTGATCCCTTTGTTAGGCTCACCGGACCCTCTGGCCCCATCCATCTTGCTGTAATTTGATCCTCGGTTAATTGCATCCTGTCACCAGCCCAGGCTGACACTGTGCTTTCTCTCTTCTCCAAGACTAGTTCATTATGGAGGCAGCTTTGTTAAGACTCAAATTCTTGAAACTTTTTCACAGCACTGTGAATGGGACCCATTGGCTGGGATGTTCCTGGTAGCGCACAGGATCTGCACATCACCAAAAGTATGACGTGAGGGAGGAAGCTGGCCCCAAGAGGAAAAAAGGTACCAGTCCTTTGGAAGGTTGACAGGCACAGAGAGGGAAGTGCAAGTAAACGGTGAGTCCGGCTGGTCATCCGGGCATGCCAGGTGAGGTAGATGGGGCCCTCTCAACAGAAGTACGGCACACCTGGAGTGCGGATGTGGGGTCCCCAACTCAAAGACTTGGAGGAGCTAAGCACGTAAAGTTAAAAATTAAGGCAAATAGGGAATAAATAACACCTGGAGAGGCACTGTGGCAAATTGAAGACTGCATGTGCCCCTCTTTTAAAAGAGGCAACACAGACCCAGCTCCAGCCAACTTCTGCCGGGCAGACATATGAAACCTGTGATGACAAACTGTAATGCTTCTTGTTGACTGCCTCCCAACACCCACTCCCGCCTTCTTTGTCCATCAGCCCCCCTTCCCCTGCATGACTCACTGAAAATGGATCCTATTCCCATTCTGGTCTCCAGGGCTACAACCACCCGGGTCTAAGCCAATTAGGAGAATTACCTTTCCCTTGTCAGTGAGTCGTATAAGAATAGGCATGTGACCCAATTCTAGCCAACGTGACATCTTTGAAGAAAGGCTTACCTTGGTGCCTGGGCTTCCAAAGAAAGAAACAAGGAGAGACAGTCTTTCTTCCTCCTGACAGAGTTATGTCTTACTGCAATGCCAGAAACTGCTGTCACCGTCCAGCTACACAGAGCCCAGGACACGCCTGAGATGCCACATCTGGAACCAACCTCAGGAGTGTATGTTGTGACAAAATTAATTTTCTTTATGGCTTTAGACAGTGTAAGTAAGGTTTTATTTGTTACTTGCAGACAAAAGCACCCCCAAGTGATATACCAATCTTTTAACTTTTCAAGAGAAATGAGAAACTCCATTTTTCATAATTACACTTTTAAAATTGTAGCCACTGGTTTTGAATAGTGTATAGGAAAACTCCCTCTGATTAAGATGACACAAAACTGAGCAAACTTCAGTTGGGTGGAGGTGGGGCACTTATTTTTAACTCATGGCCTTGCTTGCCACCTTAACTCTCAGTTCTCAGCTCACTGTGTCCCAAATTGCATATCCTAGGGAGATTCTAAGTTCCTGGAACTTCACATGTTGCCTCACCACTGATCAAAAGGATACTCATTCCCACCTGACTCTTACAGCTTCACTTTCTGCATAATTTAGATAGAATCTGCATATCCAAATATGCCAGAGTGTGGTGCTCAGCAAAAGTGATGTGGGGCTGTTGGAGAGAAGACCTTCAAGCAATGAAAAGTTTTGTTAATTAAGTTTCTTCAAGAAAATGGTCATGAAAATGAGAAAATACTTGTCTTTTTAAAGTCCAGCAAAACCAATAAACTTGAATTACTATATGTACAGGGTGGGACAAAAGTAGTTTTGCAGTTGTTCGTGTGGAAATCAATACAATCACTAATAAATAATAATACAAGAATAAGCTCTGTACTCTGTGTACCCACAACCGTAAACCTACTTTTGCCCCACGCTATATTAACATGGCCAGCTCTGCAAATATGGTCCATTCCTGTCTGCTTTGTAACTGGTTCCCTCCTGCAAAGTACCTCCCCTGTCCCCTTGCCCATCCACAGTTTACCCAGATTTTAAGACCTACCTAATTCACAATCTACCTCTTTCAAGACGCTCCTACAAAAATTGCTCCGACCAGCATGGCTCAGTTTGTCGGGCACCTTCCTGCAAAGCGAAAGGTCGCTGGTTCAGTTCCCACTCAGGTTACATGGATTTCTTGCTCACTGATGTTTCTCTCCCTCTCTCCCTCCCTCCCTTCCCCTCTCTCTAAAAATAAAATAAACAAATAAAATATTTTAAAAAGAAAAAAAGAAGCTACTGCACATGGAGGCTTCTGATCTGCTTCTATACATGTGGGTCACACATCGGCTGTGGTAGCAGAGTCGCCTAAAGTCACCTGTCTGTTGAAGAGTCAGTTTCTGACTCCAACCAGAATTACTGGGTCTAAGCTTCAGAATTTACAAACTATACATTTTTCAAGTGAGTCTTCTGAGCATTATAGTTGGGAAACACTTTCCCAGTGTACACAAAATTCTATCACTTTAATGGATTTTGAATCATTACCTGGGTTTATTTTTATACAATTCTTTCCAAGGAGGTCATATCATCTCAAATAGATTATAAGCTCCTAGAAAGCAAAGGCTTTATTTTATACTTCCATATTCTTATTTATCCACTCAGTGCTGAAGTTCCTTCATCAGCAAAACATAAATGTATAATTTAGTTTTTTTTTTCAAGGACTGAGATGATAAAAAATTAAAATATCTTGAATCCCAACTATGTGCTAAGACTCCGTTCTAAGCCTTAGATACCTTATTTCATTTAATCTTCAAAACAACCCCGGGGGGAGGGGGAAGGGGGGAGGGTAGCAGCATTCTCATCTTGCCAAGGAGGACGGTGAACCCCAGAGGGGATAAGAGTCTGGAGAAATTCACACAGCTAGTAAGGGTGGCACTGGATTTTAACGCCACGTTCCTTTCATTCAAAAGTTCATTCTTTTACTTCCTGATGTCTGCACAAATATAAATTGCTGGTGATATGCACATCCTGGGATACAGCTCCCAGAAGACCCAAAATACACCGGTGCCCAGAGGCAAGGCATGTTAAAACACCCCGCCTCGACCTTGGAGCTGGAGAAAAATTGCTTCACTCCTCTTGTATGAAGGATTACGCGTTGGCATTCAGATCTTACCCTGAGAGTACAGAACCGAATCCTGTCTCAGAGGAGACAGGGCCCTAATAGGAGAAACTCAAGGAAAACAGCAGCTCAAGCTGGGAGACCCATCGGAGTGGAAGCAACTGCTAAAGTCGTAGCAACAGCCTGAGTGGAACACCCAGCACATGTATTCCTCCGTGACACTGCTCTGGGCCCGGCTTCCTCTAACATCATCTAGCTCGTAAAGTGTCAAAGGAGGTCAGGGTTTACTAACTCAGCCCCAGCAGCTGCACTCTCCTGGGAGAAGGCTCTCCTTGGGTGACTTGTGTTTCTGCCTGTCCTGGAAGCTGAGGCCTAACAGCTTTTGTTCGGGACTATCTTTGCCAGGATGTTGATAAAACAAACAGCCTTGGAAGACAGAGCCAGTAGCTTCCTCCAGGCAGATGGCAGATTTGTTTCCTGGCCAGTATAATAAAGATAATGTCTTTCTCCAGGGCAAAGGAGGGACAGGTTTGCTAGCAGTCCCCTTATAAAAGATGGGGTTTCCTAACCTTGAGGCTTCTCACTCAGCTCAGCCTGAAAACCCACAGTAGGCAGCATCTGCTCGGGCCATTCCACTTCTCCCCATAGACCTTGGGAGGCAAGGAACCAATGCGAACACAAACCTCACGCTGCCTGCTGTGCTGTGAGTAATCAAGTCCTTTGTCTCTGACCCAGGGGACTCGTGTCTCCTGACAGAATCCATGGGACTGTCACGGGCTCACTCATCAGCTCACAAGTAGGATCAGAATCCCAGATCCTTCACAGTCCTTGAAAAACTCCTACATACTTTTCAGGATTCCCCTCTGTGAGGTTTCCTTAACCACCACCACCCCAAAACCATGCCTTCCCTTACGTTCACCTGAATTGGAATAGAGCTTTATCACTCAGTGCAATGGCTAAACTTACCAAATTACAGGTTTGCCTTCCTTACTAGGTTCAAAGCTACTTAAAAATAAGAACCAAGTGATATTTGTTAATAGACCTGACACCACCAAAATAAAATCATCCATGATCTGCACATCCTCAACTCTCTGGCTCATCTCACTGACCTTGGCTCTGAGACATTCGACCTTGCTCACCCTTTGCAGCCACACTGGCCTCCCAGCCACGCTCTTGCCACAGAGCTTCACCCTTTGCCTGGAATGTTCTTCCTTCTGATTTTCACAGGGCTCCTTCCCACACTTCATTCGGATCTTTGTTTCCCACAAATATTTATGAGGGGCTTCATCTGTTTGGCTCACTATTGCATCCTCAGTGCTGAGCACTATTCTAAGAACAATGCCCAACGCAAAATAGACAGCAGTAAATATTCATTGACTAGATGAACAAACTAAGGAAAAGCACCGACCATAGCTACTTGCATATAGTAGGTGTTCTGTAGAAGTCACTTCCCTCAATGTTAACCGTGATGGATATATAAATTTTCATCAGCGACACCCAGTACACAAAGTGTCACATTTCTTGATTTTTCTCAATTTAATCTGCTTCCAGCCCCCTCTGTTGGGCAGGTGAGAAACTCAGTCTCAGTCATTGAGGGGAGGGACGGACTCTCTAACCTTCTCCAGGGTCAGGCAAGACCCCCAGGAGGTGGATGCAGCTCAGAACACTCAGAAAAGGAATTTTTTATTTTTTTAAAATCCTTACCCAAGGATTTTTTTAATTACTGATTTAAGAGAGAGAGAAACATCGATTTGGGAAACATAAATTGCTTGCCTCCCTCCTGCACACGCCCTGACTGGGGATCGAACACGCAACCTTTTGGTGCTCAGGACAACACTCCAACCCACCAAGCCACCTGGCCGGGGTGGGGTTTTTGATTTTTAGATGACAGCTGCCACTGCTGATACGTGCTGTATTCCCCCAACACACACGCACGCATGCACGCACCCTCCTAAAGGCTAGTATCCGTGGAGCACCACAGACACCTCCAGGGCACCGGCAAAAGGGTCAAGACCCATTCTGCCAGCAAAACTGCAAAGCGAGTCCCCTGCCCCAGCCCTGAACTAGCTCCCCAACCTCTCCGTCTCCCCCTCTCTCCCTCTCTCGTGTGCTCCCACCTCCACCCCAGAAAGTGTTTCTTTCTTTCCCGCCTCCCACCACTCAATACCCTTCAAACAACTTCAGAGTTTCCAAATTTTAAGCTTGGAAATTTTTGCCTTTGGCCCTGCAACACACAAGCTGCTGTGAAATGCTAAATGAGGCATTTAAATAGACTCGTTGAAATGCAACCAGGCAAATGCGAAGTCTCGGTTCCTTCCTTTGCATGGCAGAGGAAGGACATCCGAGGGAACAAAATACTCGATGGCACCCAGCACATCACCTGCCACATCGGAACGAGTCTTTGTGTGTGTCCCAGCATTTAGCACAGTGCCTGGCTCATCAGTGTTGAGTAAAAGGTTGTGGAACTCGTGTCTGAGTGAATAAATCCAACGTTTCTAACGTAAGTGCACCTCGCCAAATAACCTATAGGATGGACAGCTCCCTAGAGATGGTGTGTCCTTCCAAATTCTCTCTCCGCTCTTTTCTACTCTCCTCGGGGCTCCAGGAGGCCGCTCTTCTGCCCGCTCGTCAGGTTTCCTGAATGAGATCTGTGGAAGGGTGTCTTGGCGGGTGGCGGCGGAGTAATAAAGGCATTCATTCTCCCCATCCCTGGTCAATTTTAACAGCGTCACCAAGAGCTGACTGTGTTCCTTGTTTTAGCCAGCGGTCTGAATGCTTGTGTCTAAAACCCTAATCCCATGGGACAGTATTGGGAACTGGGGCCTCTGGATGTGATCACGTCACAAGGGTGGAGCCCTGGTGAATGAGATTAATGCCCTTTCAAGACGAGGCCAGAGCGCCAGCTCATTCTCTTTCTGCCCAGTGAGGACACAAGACGTCAGCGGTCTGTAGCCCAGAAGCAGGCTCTCACCAGAACCTGGCCTCGCTGGCACCCTCATCTGGAACTTCCACCCTCCGGAACTGTGACAAAAGAAATTTCTGTTCCTTAGAAGCTGCCTGGTCGATGGGATTTTGCTACAGCAGTCCAAGCTGACTAAAGACAGAGAAGCAGAACCACCAGGACGTGGGAGGTCTGTGGGAGGTGTGTATGTGTGCGTGCCTACATATCCATCTACCTGTGTTCATTTCAGGAATTCAACCCTGGGCCCTACTAGGAGGGACCAAAACCTGTGTCAGTTCTTGCTGTCTCTGACCATGGTGACAAGGGTGTCCCGAAGTGGCCAGGCCCATCATCACTCAGAGATGAACACACACCTGGCCTGGGAGTGGGAGAAGCAGGAGGAGGAAAGAACCGGGGGACAGTGGGTCGTTCACTGAGCCAGCCAAGGCGGTGAGCCAGCGGATGAGTGACCATGCGTGTGAGGCACAGAAGCGCATCACGCCATCCTCCGAGTCTCACACCAGCATCTCTCAGAGGCCCACCCTGATCATACAGGGCCAGAGAAGGGGATTCTGGGAGATGGCCTTCAACCTGGACACGTGGGAGCATACAAAGCCAGCACCTCCCTCAGGGAAAGGTCACAGCTCTGCCCCGAAGTCCCCTCCTCACAGCCAGCTCGGTCTCTCGCCGCATCCCTGTCCATCTATAAGAGTAAACTCATCTGCCCATCCCCCTTGAGGTGGGCAGGTAGGTGAAGGCCAGCACCCACGGCCACCAGCCCCAGGGCAGTGTCTTGTCCCTGGGCGTTCCCACGCACACTGCCGTCAGCGCACCCTTCTCTTCAAATCACGCAGCTGGAGTGCGCCATCTGCTTCCTGCCAGGGCCCTGATGAAGAGATCACCCACCCTCGGAGCCGAGGAACAAACAGAACATGAATCGGGAGATGTACTCATTGCTTTTCCCGGCTGGAGATGTATTTGTTTAAAAATATTAACTGAGCATCTACAAATGGAACAACTACATGCCAGACAAATGTGCTAGAGACCCAGGGGTGGCCCTAAGACAGATTCCCATCTCCAAGGGAGCTTACCAGTGGGCCAAGGAGGTGGCAAATACCACGTCTGCTGCCAGCCCTCTCGGAGCAGACAGACGCACACACAGGAGATGTCCGTGAAGTTTCTGGAGCCCACTGAAGAAATTCTAATGGTGACTTACGAAACATAGTTCCTGCAACACCAGCACCTCTGAAGACAGAGTCTATCTGTCCCGCTTTTAAGAATATACCTCTAACTAACAGAAAAGGGGGTGTATCCTGAAGGCACGGATGGGCCTGACTCTGTCCCTGGCTCCTGATATAGAATATCTCACTCAGTGCTCACAAAATGTCCCAAAACGAGTGAGCACTGATCATCATCCCGACCAAACAAACAGAGAAACAGCCGGGACAGGTGGGGTGGCTGGCCCGGGGTCACACAGCTAACAAGGGAGTCAGTGAGATTTTCGTTTTTGGTCTCTGTCCACGCGACGAATTACGCCAAATGCTTTCTCCTGTCGAAAACCTGACCAGCCCAGTGAGGTAGGTTTTGTGACTACCCCTCCCGTTATGCTCCAGGGAACCTGAGTATAGACAGGACACACAGGGACGAAGCAGGGGAATCAGGAATTGAACCCGGCTCAGCCAGACCCCGGAGCCCAGCCTCTCCCTGCTCCACCCCAGGACCCATAAAACACAACTGACATGCCATTTGTTAAGGCCGTGTTTCATTCCTGAAAATCTTTCTCCATAAATACAGAGAGAGATCTACATATCTATGCAGATAGAGCCCCTCATATCCATTACACCCTATTCCACTCATAATACAGACATTCCATCTAATGCTTCAAGCTGTTCTACTTCCAACATTGAATTATTGGCTTCTCCCAACCTCCATTAACCAAGTTTGGGGAGAAAAGCTAGCTGCCACATAAGTCTTGATGAGAATAAAGTCTCTTTATTACTATTATTATTCCCCTAATGGTCTGTGCAGTATCGTACATAACTTTTTAGTCCTTCATAAAACCCTGTTGATAAACATTTGACAACTTGTTACAATTTTAGAACTTTCACTGCCGGGTCTCTGCGGGCACTGCTGGAATCTAACAACTGTGGTGGAGGCAGCCACAGTAGCCTTCTGTGACGCCATAAAGAATGTTGCAGCCCCTCTCAGCTCCTAATTTATGACATGAGCACTGATGAACGATCAGGATGCACTATTTGCCATTACAAGGGACAGGCCAGCCAATCCATAACTTTCAGGAAAGCTGGTTTTAACGGCCCTATTAGTTTTACAATTCTGACTTTTGTAAGCTTCAATTTGTTATGTTTAAGTTATTTGCTCCGAGGAATTTGAGTGCTCTCGCTGGGGTCTTAAGGTCCGTTTCTCCAAACAGAGTTTGCAGAGAAAGATGACGGCAGTCCTGCAAGTTCAATTAGGATAAACTCTAGAAGTCAAAGGAAGAAGCTGTGGATGTCCACTCAAGTTGAAAATACACAGAGCCTTCCCACCCCTCCTCTGTTTATTTAAAATACATATGCATGTATTAAAGTGGAGATGATTTGTGCAGTGGCCTGTGGGCTACGCGACAGTGCTGGACATCTGCAAAACTGGGTCCTGTGTTTGAACTCCCCAAGATTGGTTCCTTTGTCTGTCGAGGGATAGTTAAAATGTTAAAATGAGTAAGAGACGTATATTCAAAAGGCACATTTGATCCTGTTCTATTTATCTAAACTTGTAGGCTTAAAAATAGGTTTTCATATGTGCCTGAAACATTTATTAATAGTCGTTCATTCATTCATCCACTCATGGAACAAATGATTTTTAAACACCTGGTACGGGAGTTGGTAAGCTGCAACCTGCAGATTGAATTCAGCCCATGGCCTGTTTTTGTATGGCCCCTAAGCTAAGAATGGTTTTTATATTTTTTAAATCAAAAGAACAATCATATTTCCTGACATGTGAAAATCGGATGCGATTTGAGTTTCGCTGTCTGTAAATAAAGTTTTATTGGAACCCAGCCACACTCACTTGTGTGCTGGTTGTCCCTGGCTGTTCTCACACTGCAGTGTCAGAGGTCAGTAGAGTTGACAGTCTCGGGGCCACAAAGTCTAAAATACTCCCTACCTGGCCCCGATCCACCACATTCCAGGTACTGCTGATGGAAAAAACCAACAAAGTACAGACAGCAGCGAAACACAGCAAGCCCTTCCCTCATTCAGAGCAGCAGCAGGGCGGTCAAGTGGCTACACGTTCCATGGAAGAAACTCAGTCGGCCGAAAGCACACCGAGTACAGATGGATAAGGTGTGTGGGACAGGTGGGTGACTCCAATACCAGGTGGCACTGCCATCAGGGACCTGATTTTTGAAACACCGAATAACTCTTGGTGCATTTCCAAACAAAATAGAGTATAATTCTCCTCCAATTCATGCAGTGTGTGTTGAAACCGTACAAAGAACATTTTGTGCTATATATAAAGTGGAATTTGGTTCTAGGTCCAGATCATTAGAATTGGGTTTTTCAGCTACCTGGCTTCCTGACAGGATGCTAGAAAGGCGTGCAGCCTGCGGAACAATCCTTCCTTGTGCTGGACCATCCCTCACGTGGCAGGATGTTGGGTAACCCTGGCCCTCACCCACTAATTCAGCATAGATGTCGAAACCTCTGAGAGCGCTGTCAGACTTGGAGGGAAAACGAAGGCTGTGATCCATAAGCCAAGTCTTTGACAAATGAGGAGGGTGGCCAGGGGGGAAGTAGATAATCACAGAGGAATGATCAGTGGTGTGCTGGCAAATGCTTAACAACTGGCTCTGATTTGTAGCCTTTGCCGATGGCTATGGTGTAAATACTCCCGCCGTGGCCATTCTCAGGTTCCCAACATGATGTCACTGGAGCCGGCTCCAGAAAACCACAGGGATTGGTAGAGATTAATACAGGCAAAGGGCATGAACCTCAAACGAGCAGAAATTTTTACAGGAGGGTTGTAGAAGCTACCATCTGAGAGACGCATGTAAGTGACATATTACCCACCCAACTTCCCAACCCGAAGGACACAAGAAGGCAGAGGTCAACACCTCCCCTTGACTGGGTGGTGACATCAGGGATTCAACTGAGGAGGGAAATGGAAAAAGGCACTTTTAAATGCTGATAAGGATTTAATAGAATTTGTTTACCAGGAAACAGAATTATGGAGGAGAAAAATATGGGAATGTTCTGGAGAGAAGGAGTAGCATAAGGAGGCCGGGTAAGGAAATCTCCAGCACAGAATGCATTCTGGGTGTGACCAAGGGTGACAGAAAGCCACCCCCGATTCCAAACCAAATCTGACAGCCACCGAGGAGGCAGTATTTCAGCAAATTCATCTTCCACACAGTCATCAAATTATGATAATTTAGCTTCCGAAACTACAGTAGCTGCTCAAAAAAACACATTATTACAGTAGAGCTCTGCGAAATATTTTGCACATCCAGCAAACGTGGCAAAATTTGCCACTTCATTGACTTTGTAAAACTGAAAGATCTCCCCCTTTGTCTTGTACGGTTTCACTAATTGCATCATTAGCAGAAGGCCATTTGACCAACATGGAAGAGATAAAAACTACTTTTTCTACATTTTCAGGGGAAATGTAAGTTAAAATATAAAAATATTCATGCCTCTGCAGTGCAGAATCCATACAAGATAAGAGAGTCAAGTGATTATAGAGACATCGTCTTTGAAAAATGAAAAGAAGTTACTTCTTTCGTGTCCAGTTGGAATGATTATACAATCAATCTCAGCTTCTCTATCTTCATCAGGCGGACACTCTTTGATAGAGAAAAAAGTCAGGGTGAACGCAGACCTTCCACCCAAGAAGAAGGGGCCTGAAGAGAAAGGGAGGGGTGTGAGGAAGCAAAGTCAGAGTCCTTGAGATGGGATATGGCAGAAGTAGGGACCTCAGTCTTGCCAGAAGAGGAGGGTCTCTGAAGGTATGGCCTGCTGACAGTCAGTGGTGATGGCGGGGGAGGGCCTGAGGGCCACAGTGAATGTTAATGCCCTTGAAAGGGACATATCATTAATCAATACCCTATATGACCACCCAAAACTCCAGTCCACTACGGATATGGCAACGAAGAGTGAAATATGTCACATAAAGGCAACTTTGTGCCTGTAGTTATAATGAAAAGCACCAAGGAGTTGGCTGAATTCTGTTTCAGCTAAGGTCATTAGTATTTGGAGATGTGACTCAACCAATAGCAGTCACCTCCATGCCCAAGTTATACATCGGAACTCTGCTATGGACAGTCACGCTGGTCACATTAGGAGAAGCCACTTGAAGACTTTAACAGTTTGAAGGGGAGCCCAGGGGGGAAGAACAGACTTTCAAGTCATCCCTGTGCTTGAATTCTGGCATCTCATCCCATACTACCTCACAGAGATACTGCCTAAGTCAGTGAAGCCCTCTGGGCCTCGGTTTTCTCATCTGTAAAATGGAGATTAAATAGCATGTACATCCTCGAACTGATATATGGCTTAGATTAGGCAATGCAGTGAAGTGGTTAACACAGAGGGGAAGAGAAAGCCTCAGGCCAAGAGAAGTGGGTTCCTGCAGCGGGAAGCAATTCCCAGGGGTATAAGGAATGTGGGGCACTGGGGCACAGTGGGGCAGAGAAGAACTCATGGAGGAAAAGTGGCAGCTGAACAAAGACCCGAAGGAAGAAAGGGAGCAAGGCTGCCTCTATTTGGGGGGAAACTTCCCAGGCAAAAGGAACAATAAGAGCAAATGCCCGGATTTGGGAACTTGCCAAGCACGGGAGCAGAACAGTAAAGAGGCCGATGTGTCTGGAGCAGAAGAGGAAGGGAAGGCGTTCCGAAATGAGGTGGAAGCCACCAGGGAAGGCCGACGAAGGCCGCGTGGGTCACAGCATGGACTTGGCCCGAGATGAGAAGGGAGGCCACTGGAGGGTTTTGAGCACAAAACCCGACTTAAGTCCAATGGAAGCAAGAGCAAGAACCAGTGAGGAGAGACTGCTGCAAACCTTGAGGCAGAGGTGATGTGACGGTAGCTTGGACCGCGCGAGGTGCAACAGAATCCAGGTGCCCTGGGGACGCCTTCCGGGGGCCATTTTTCTCAGAGTCTCCTCCTCTAGTTTCCTCTGTATTGGCCTCATAGTCCTAGGAAGAGGCAAGACTACTGGGACCAATTTTAGGATTCCATTCCACCAGCAGAGCAGCCCCAGAAGAAAGGGCAGCCTCTTCACCAACAGCTGGAGCAAGCGCCCAGGGCCATGTCTCTTTGGCCCGACCCAGGTCGCCTGGGCAGCGGCAAACCAATCCCGACAGCCATGAGGATGGGGTGTGCTGATGAGCCACATCTGGCTGACATGCCCATCCCTGGGAGCTAGAGGTAGGAAGACCCCCATGGCAATCCCGTGCTCTGCAAAAGGAGGGGAGGAAGTTCCCCTAAAGGGAGTCTGGGAGAGATTGCAAAGGAGAATCTCCATCCTCCTCTGCGTAGTAAGAGAGTTTCCAGCTGAACACGTGGTCGTGTAAAGTCCACATTCTCCAGTCTTGCTTGCGGTTGGGCAGCGTCATGTAGTTAAATGATGTGTCAACGGAAGTAATAATGTAAAACTTGTATATTTTGCCCTTAAAAGGAAGGGGTTCCATCCACCTTCCTCCTCCCCCCTGGCCTGTAGTGACCCTGGGTCATGGAACAAAGAAAGCATCATAATAATAGAAAGTAATGGAATGGAAGAACCCAGAAACAGATTTTCAGAGCAGGGTCACCCTCTCTGTTTGGACTTTTATTCCTGTGAGACTGAAATAAAATTCTATTGTTTTAAGTCACCATGTTGGGGCAGGGGACGGGGGTAGCAGGGAGGGGCGCTGGCACTACTCAAGGCAGACCGTACTCCTGACTTACACTGAGTTGGAGATTTACTATCACAAGGGGGAATGGAGCACGGAAAGAAAAAAGTAATGATCTTCACAGTCAGCATACAACAGGATTGTTAATTCTAGAATTTTAACAGTCACCGAGGCAGGGTTTTTCCATAGAAACTTCACAGTTCTGCAAGAGTTCTATCCTACCTAAGATCTATTGGATCAATTTGTTCAAACAAAGCTTTGAGCCTTTTCCATTTACAAATGTAACCAACCTTGCTTAATCTTGGCATACATCTCACTGCAGAACTCATCGATGACGTTCCTCGAGCCCTTCCGAGATCGGAAAGAAATCTCCAGATTGTTGAGTTCAACTGAGCCAGTGCAGCTGGGGCAGAGCCCAAAATCCCACAACAACAGAAAGGAGGCAAATCACAAAAATCTGATCATCATCTCATCTCTTGAAAAATTTCATTCAAAGGCACAAGTCAAGATTCTTGTTGCTCTCACAAGAAAGAAAAATGTGCACAGTGCGCACAGTGGAAAATCCATGAAATGGATCATGTTTAGTGAGGGAGGAAGCAAAGATGTTCCTTACATGCAGAGGAATGAAAATGCTATGTATGTCCTTGTTGGTACAGATGAAACTTCTCTTTCTCTCACTAACATTTGATCATCCCAGTGTGCTCCTACACATAGCAAAAGAAAACTCCGCTGATTTTTATAATAATATGAGTTAACATTCTAAATTTTAATTATATCTTATACATATTATTAAGATATGAATCATAATGACTAATCTTTATTAAGTGCCCACTCTGTGCCTTCAATCCGATTTTGGCACCCTACTCCCAAACCACCTTGTCAAGGGGTACAATTAACATCATATCGTGGATACGAAGATTGGCCCACAGGGAAGACAAGTAACTGGGCAGGGTCACTCAGCCCAGAAGTCGAAGCTAGGAAGTCAGACTCTGGGGCCTCCATCTCTAAACACAATTCTCGTTGACTCGACCACCGGTGGTAGACACAGAGAAGCGCCACTCAGACCTGCCTTCCGGAAGGTCTTGCTGCCCAGCTTCGGAAGTGGGGTCAGTGGACAGCCAGATATCTGCTCCTTCAGGGTCTGCACACGCGGAAAGCCACCTTCTCAAGGTCATGCCCTGCCCAGAGCAGCCTACCAGCAGAGACCAATGGAGGTGTCGGTATGAAGTCCTGTCGTTTTGGCCCAACACAGGATACTCTGAGGGACACTTCGTGCTCTAGAGCTCCCCCCTGGGCTGGCCAAGGCTGTAGACTGTGCCGTGACTCCACGCTGCGTCTGCCCCGCCTCCCTTCCTCACTCTGCTCAGCCGATGTTGATTCCAGGTAAACGGCCCTCACCCTAAACTGCACCTCAGCGCCTGGCACCTGGGCCACTGACTCTACCAGTAGACATGTCTGTGGGATGAATGAATGAATGAATGAGTGAATGAATGAATATATAGTTATCTGATAAATCCATTATTTAAGCCTTGGGTTTTGTATCACCAACCATTCAAAAACAAATATTCTCCCACTGTGTTTCAAGCATCTTCCTAGGCAAGAACCAAACAGACAAGGTCCCCTGTTCTCAAGGTGCTGATGACATTTATTGGGCTAAGATCAGCAGTCCTCAATCTTATTCTCTCATGAGAAGCATGGAGGAAGTTTTTTGTGCTTTTTTGTTTGATTAAACTATGCCCACGCCCCGCTGGAATTGAATTGAACAAGAATGAAATTAAGGCAGAGAGCCATAGGGCTAGGTGACTTATACCGGAGTTTCTCAAACTTTTCCCAGTATATGAACCACCGGGGGCTCCGGTTGAAAGGCAGGTTGATTCGAAGGATCTTGAGTGCTGGTGCTAAATCCCACTGGAGTTAGGGGCCGCAAGGAAGCACAGAACAAACATCAGCAGGAAAATCTAGAGCCCCCACCACATGACTTGCGATGACTTGATGATTTGACAATACAGATTCAGACCCTTCCCATTCGGATGGTTCCCAGTTTTAGAGAAACCACTGAACATACTTCTATCACCTTTGCTCCTTAAAGGACAAGACGCAAGCTCAACGGACCTAGAGCAGCGATTTTCAACTCGTGCGCCATTGCAGGCACGCTGGGGTGGCACAAGAACTTTTACAGCATGCGATACCTGAATACTTGGTCAGGGGCTCTGACCTCTTTTCCCTTAGATTGTCCAATAAAAAAATGGCAACGGCCAACACCACAATAGCTGTCTGGTGTGAATGCCCTGTGCTGAACCATAAATATACAGGTCATGTAATAGGGTTGCATCTTATTGGTCACGTCGCATAATGAAGTTGTGTCTGATTGGTTAATTCTTGGTACGAAAAATCCTTATATACAAGTATAGGCCCCTGATTTTTTAAGAAGTCACTTTGGAGCAAAAAGGGCAGGTAATTACTATCATTATTTTTTGTAAGTCAATCAAAATTATACCAATTTTTGCCAGATTGGCAAAAAATATATTTTTGGTGTGCTGCAGAATTTTAGTGATTAGTTTATACGTGCCATAAAATGAAAAAGGTTGAAAATCACTGACCTATAGGAATGAATGTTAGCAGAAAAGAATATAGAACACCAAACCATCTCTTCTTATACCTTTTAAATATTCCAATAAGACTTCCTACAGTGGACTTCCCGCATCTCAGTGCTGAGCTAACAGACCGTGTGTGCCCCTGAACCCCCATGAGTGTGCGTGTGTCTGGCACTTCTGAAGGTATCAAGACTTTTCTTTTCTAAACAGAGTCATCTTCACAAACAACGTTGACAACGCACTTTCATTTTGTCAGAGTTGCTTGGGATGAAATTCGCGCAGCCATTAAAAGGTGGGAAAGTGTCCTGCTACTGTGTATATGAGAGAAGGTCCCTGTTTTGTCACTTGTCAGCTGCCCATCAGTCTCGGCAGAGAAAGCGATGGTACCTGATAGGGTCAGAAAGAAGCCCTCCAAACCTTAATGAAACAGGGTGACCCCCAGTTCCGCTGGGCTTATCAGAGACTTGTATCAAGCTCAGAGGCGCACGAAAAGACAACGGCACATCACCGACGGTTTAATTGGCAGCGAGCACAAAGCAACCCGAATTACAAATCCAAGAAAACATGCCACCGAGTTGCCTTTCATACGCTGGGTGGAAGCAACGCAGGCAACGGGAAATGGCCAATACTGCAAAAGCATCTCACCGGTGCCTTTGGGTCCACTTCGGCCGTCAGCGGGGCAAGTGGTTCTTTCATCCCTCCCAGAGTTACCGAGAGGCTGCCAAGAGGAAAATAAAGGGATGGGTTGGCTCATTCTTTCATGTATTCATTTTACAAATACACACTGTTGTCTACCACCTACTACATCCAAGCGCTGAGCGAGATTCTAGGTATGTGGTTACAAAAAAGACAAAGGCACATTTTGACACGTGCAGCAACACCGTTGAACCTGGAAGATGTTACGCTACGTGAAAGAAACCAGTCACAAAGGACAAATTCTGTACGTTTCCACTTACATGGGGTGTCCATACTAGTCAAGTTCCTGGAGGCAGAGAAAAGTGCGGTGGCTGCCAGGGGCTGCAGGGAGCGGTAAGGGGGAGTTGGGGCTTCATGAGTATGGCATTTCAGTTGGAAAGATAAAATGTTCTGCAACTGGAGGCGGGTGACAGCTACACAGCAACATGAATGCATTTAATGCCACTGAAATGTCCACTGAAAGTGGTCAAAATGGTAGATTTTGTGTTAGGAATATTTTACTACAATTTAAAAAAATTTTTGAAACACATATGCCTGATTCCTGCTTTCCTAGTGAGGACAGTCCGTGGGGAAGACAGACGTGAAATGAACCAAGAAACTGACCACAACTCTGCACAGTGCAGTGGCTTGGAAGAGGACAGTCCCCTCTCCTCCGGGTCAATGGGATGAATTCTTCTAAATGCAAAAACAACCACAATGCTATTTCCTTCATAGAAGCATTCTTTTAAAAAAAAGTTGAACAATTAAATTTAAAAAATAAAATAAACAAGCACTCTTCACTTTGCAAACGAGTCCCTTTAAGTGGTAAACTCTCAACTATGTCAAAGGTTTGTAGATAAATCACTCACTAAATAACTGAGGGGCTGAAAGGCAGAGAATTTTCAAGATAAAGTGTTATGAGGCAGCGCCCATTGAAGATCGATCAGAAATTACAATAAGCATCTTGGTAATTACAACAAAAACTAATGGGAAAAATGATTTAACTCATAAAAGTTTACTATATATCCAGCCTCACACACACAGATACCTACAAAATGATGCAATGAAAGAAATCTATACGATGTGGCCTGGTTTGCATATTTAATAGGCACAGTTATTGCTTGCGAGCATAATGTTCCATATTTACTTGTCCAATATTCTTGCTCCTGCTGATTATTTGAGCATTGGTATTTTTCAAAATATAAAAACAGCATGTCACTTCAATACCTACTGCTATTGTGCAAAGGGTTTAAACTTTTGTGCCTTTGTTTTTTTTTAAAGTCCTTAGCAAAAGCGCTCATTAAAATGTAGAGAAGATAAGCATCCAAAAATTTAACTTGGAACTTGCATTGAAATTAAAAAAAAAAAAAAAAAACCCTCTGCACAAAGCCTTTGGATTGAACACTGTGCTTTTATCCCCTGACAATGTGGCAAACTTTCAGCATTTCCTGGAATATTTTCCAACTCCTTTAAACACCTGAAGGGTTTCTCGCATGTTGGATTAGCTGGCAGGAAGGGTATGAATAAAGCAAAAACTGCAGAAGGGTAGAAAAGAGAAAGGATACTTTCTAGATTACCACCCTCCTCGAAAAATCACATCCCTTAACCGTGCCTTTATCAGGTCTAAAGCAAAGCAGATAACTGCTAGGATAATTAACAATTCTGGTTTTAAAAAGCTGAAGTCGATTATCTAAAGGGCAGGCTGCTCTTTAAATTAAAGATGATATCTGAGGCATTTCCAGCGATATATGTTATAGCCACTGATATTATCCATAAATATATAGTTCAGGAGTCCTCTCCCAACCGTCGGGAGAAGCCAGGCAGGTGAAATAATTGAGCAGAGTGGGCTGGGCTGAAATGGAGGTGAAATGGTCTTAAAACAGGCAGGTGACCCCAGCCAGTGTTGGAGCACTGTCCCGGAACCAAAAGGTTGTGGTCAGGGCACACGCCTGGGTTGCAAGTTTGATCCCTAGTCTGGGTGCCTACGATCCCCGGTCCAGGGATCCGGTGTGCACAGCAGGCAACCAACTGATGCTTCTCTCTCACATCAATGTTTCTCTCTCTCCCTTCTTCTCTTTTTAAAAGCAATGAAAAAAATGTCCTCAGGTGAGGATTTTAAAAAAAAATTTTTTTTAATGGGCAGATGTTTCTCAGCCGACTGTGGCCAGCAGATGCAGCCCCATATGGACAGAGCTTTCAAGTTTCAGAAGCCAGGAATTCTAATTTTCCTGTAAAATCTGCTGTTTTTAAAATAACAACACCTATGTAATTAATTTCTAAATACGTAATTTCATCATTGCTGTGCAGGCTAAACAAAATGTATCTGCAAGCTGAGCTGACTGGGACCACTGACTCTGGCCCACGTCCTAGTTCATTCCGATACCCAAATATCGGAATGATATTTGTGGTCAGAGGACATCTGGGGGCTCCCCCTCAGGTGCAGAAGCAGCCCAAAGGCTGGCATGAGATTGGGTCACTGCGTCAAGGCCTCTAGGAATGCTCTGCCGGGAAGAGGATTTCAGAGGCCGGGCCTTGGACGCCCTGGGTGACACCACAGCACCACCCTCCAGGTGGGAATCATGGGCTTCGAGATTTGCCCACACTTCAGACACACCAGGCTGGACCCTTGGGGTTTGCATCAACGCGCCTCCATTTCCTGCTTGCTCTCCACCCCCTACCACAACCCAAATGGTGGTGCCCAGTCTGCTTTCTCGAACTTACTTACAAATGGCATTCTCTGTGAAGGGTTCTGAAGCTAGAAGCAAATTAGGAACAAAATCTTGAGAGTTATCGTTGGCAAAAGAGATGAAGGTATGTCCTCTAGCTAGTGCTTGCCCAGTTTCAAATGAACAGATTCTTCTTCTTTTTCTTTTTAATCAAAGAACCACCTAATGAAGGAGGATGGGAGAGATATTTGACATACTACAGATATGTTCTTAAAAAAAAAAAAAAAAAAAAAAACAACTTCCCTTTGATACGTCCGAGTCTTCCAAGCTCTATCACCAAATTCCCAGACCAGCAGGTCTCAGGAAAACGCTGCCCTTCAAATACTTTCATTTTAGCCGCCCAGGTTTGTGTTTGCTTTCATTTCTAATATTCTTCATTTTGCCATTTGGCGGTACGCACTCTCAACTTTGGCCAAACGTCCCATCACTGCCCTTTGTCCTCCGCCCAGCTAGGCCCCTCGGTGGATACTTAAACTTGCTGCCTCTGGACTCCACTCCTTTTCTTTTTCCCATCTCTCTGTGTAATCGTCTAAAAAGAAAGCAACCTCGAAGTTGAACGCCGACACCAGATGTAACGCGTCTGAACCAATCACACAAAAATGGACCTACCATACGTAGGGCTGTGCCAGGTACTGGTCATGAAACAGTAAGTCAAGACATGGGACCCGTCATCCAAGAGCTCAGGGTCAGCATGGGACAGATAAACTAGCAAAGATACAAGGTCACTGCCAAGGGAAAGCTGTCGATGGGCCTGGATGCTAGGGACCTAAGCAAAGGTGATTTCTCACTGGACTCCAGGGGCTCTGGCCTCTCACCCGCTTTGGGGCTGCAGCATAGCCATTCTAGTTCATTTGTTTTTGCCTGGTACAGATGAGGAGCTGGCCTTCGTTGGGGAAGGTCATGCCATTGGTGGGAGGAGCCCCTCCCTCATCACTGTTGGGCTTGGTCACGAGCATTGGCCACTGGAATGTGAGAAGATGTGTCCAGGCTGAAGTTCAAGAAGGAAGAGCCCCTGGAGCCGAGCTGGCCTGCACCAGAACCCATGCCCATTTACTGGTTTCACAAAAATTAATGTCTGTTACTGTAAGCCACTGAGATTTAGGGGTGGCGTGTGACACAGCAAAGCTCACTTACACACTAGCACAGTTTACTGACAACTTCTTTTTAAAGAGGAGAAATGTTGAGACGCCTCTGCTCAAATAATGTCTGTGCATCAGCTGACCCACCTAGGAGCAGTGAGAGGTATCCAACAGTACAAACATAGAAATGGAATAAAATGGGAGGACCAGCACTGAGAGCCCACTTCCCACCCGCTGCCCCCCCCCATATGCCCATCCCCACTGGTTCTGCCCGTTTGGGGAAATCATAGCTCCAGCCATGTTGTTGTACAGAACACTGGGATCACCGCCGACTGACCGCCCTAACTGTCACACCTCACAGCCCAGTCCACAGCAAATTCCGTCTGCTCTACTGTTGAAATACAGGGTCCGGCATGAATAACGCCCCCTTTTTATTACATAAAAGTCTTTTACGACAAAATCATAAGCATGTAATCCTGTAACATAACAATATCACGCTCAAGCACACCATGTGACATTTTAAGTAATATGTTCAAATGGCTGTCCATCTCACTCGAGACACTCACGTACCCTTACCAACCACACTCAATGGCATTACTTCTGCCGGAACCCATATACCCTAAATCTGGCCCCTTCACCCTGTATCCACTGCCACAGCCCTGACCCCAGCCACCACACACCCGACCGGAGCTACTGTAACAGCCTCCTGAGTTCCTTCTGCTGCCTTACCCCTTAGCTGTCCGTGTTTTACGCACTTTTCAGACTAACCAAGTGAAAATCAAGTTTTACCATGTTCTCACTGTCTTCCATGCTTTGCCATGACTCCTATCTCACTCAGAGTAAAAGCCAATGTTCTTGTAACAGCCCCACAGGCCTCCTAGTCTCCCCCTGGTCACTCAAACGTAGCACACGGATGCGCCAGCTGCCCCTCCAACAGGCCAGGCACGTGCCCATTTGCTGCTCGTTCTGCCTGGACTGCCTTCAGGGAGAAGCTGCTGGCTGGTTCTCACTTCTTTGGGGTCTTGGCTCAGATATCTCCCCATCACCCTGGCCGGGTAGCTCAGCTGGTTGAAGCATTACCCGATACACTGAGGTTGCGGGTCTGATTCCCTGGTCAGGGCACATGCAAGAGGCAACCAGTGAACGCATAAATAAGTGGAACAACAAACTGATCTCTCTCCCTCTCTCTCCTTGTTCCTCTCATTCTCTAAAATCAATAAATAAAAACACTTACAAAAAAAAAGAAACCCCCTTACCTAGGAGGGCTTTTCCGAAAACCTTACGTAAAAGAGCAGTCCCAGACCTCGCCCTCCCACTCTAACTTCTTTGCCCCGGTTTGTCATTCTCCGTAGAAATTCCCGCAGCCTGATTCCTCCTCCCGAAGTAAGCCCCAGGAGGGTAAGAGTTTTAGTTTGTCCACTGTGCTGTCCTCAGCTCCTAGAAAATGCCAGGCACTTAGTCACTTCTCAATATACATTTCTTCAGCCAATAAATATGGGAATCAGACAAATTTACATTGGAGCTCCAGCTCTGACACTCACCGGCTGTGCCACCCTCCGCAGGTCCCACTACCTCTCTGAACTTCTGTTTAATCTCCTCCTAGACGTGATGATAATCTCTTCCCTTCCACGTGCTGGCAAGGTCTAGAGGCCATGTGTGGTCAAGGCGCACACCAGCAAACAGCAGCTGCCATTATCCTAGAGCCGGCTTATCTCCCACCCCTCTGACACCCTTGGCCACTGTGCTCCAGCCCCTGGCCTGCCCTCTGTCGCTAAAACGTACCTTGCCAGTTCCCACATGACCTTTGCACTTGCCGCTCTATCTGCCTGAGCGCTGGTCCCCAGCTCTCTGCACCAGTGGTCCTTGTCATCGCCTGCACTGCAGCTGTGATGGGACCTCCTTGAAGAAGACACCCCCAGCCTCGCTGCCTCAAGTGCCCCATCAGTCACGATCACGCACATCATCGGTTCATTTCCCCCACAGATGTATCACCTTGTTATTCATTCATTTGCTCGCCCTTTGCGTGGCCGCCCCACTAGGAGATAAACTCCAGGAGGAGGAAACTCATCGGTCATGTTCACCAGCACTTCTGCAATGCCTGGCGCATAACACGCACTTACTGAGTATTTGTTGACTAGGCAAACGAAAGGCTTCATGGAAGAAACGCACGCAGACAATAAGGTATATGCATAATAATGCATTTTTGTGATTATCATGGTCGGATCTCTGTTCCCATATGGACTAAGCGGCAGGTGATGATTGGGAAGAGGGGAAAGCAGAATGGTGAGAAACTTTTGAAGGATTCTGCGCCCAGGGGGAAAACACCTGGAAAATATTTTATTTTTTAAAAGACAGAGTAAAGTGAAAGTGCAGTTTGAAGTAGGCACTAAAACAGAAAAATCATCAGTCTTTCCAGGATGACACCGAAGCCCGAAGAAACCTGGGCTGGAATCACAGCTCTGAGACTCACAGCAGAGGCCTGGCGCTCGGCCTGACTCTCGGGTGAGTGGACGTTTGGACCCCGAGAGCCGGGGAGTGGCCGTGGCCGGATCGTCCAGGGCCGGCTTGTCGCCGCTCTCTCCGGAGTGGAGACAGCTCTGCCCTCTGGGCACGGAGAGTGGCAAGGACCTGGTCTTTGCACTTGTTCAAATTACAGGCCGATAGATCCCGAGGGGAATTTCCCATCCAGGACAATCAGCGAAAATTCCCTTCTTTCTTCTCCTTGGTGTTTTCCATAATTCACTCTGATCGCGCTGCAGAGGCAGCCAGAATTGCCTGTTTGCAAAAAGGGGAGGGGGCTTTTAAACTCATCGTTGTTTGCAGAATATTAGTAATGCTATAAAAAGTTTATGTTAATTAATGCTGCATTTGAATAGATTTCCTGGAAGTTTGTAACTGCATACTATAAAGGCTTTCAAGATAATGTATTATACAGCGGGTATCATAAACTCCAAAGCAGTTCAAATGTTCCTTTTATGTCTCCATAACTTTCCCCCCAAAGTTACAGTATTTAAAAGATTCAAACGCAGAAATAAAAAGAAAAAATTTTCCCCACCAGGGGATAGTTTAAATGTTTATATCTCATTGTGATCGATCTCACGTCTCAGCAACACCGAGCTCAAGCGTGTTTGCACGCCCTGCCAGCTGTATGAGGAGGGGTTTAGGAGGTGGGGCAGGTCGGGTGCCTCACAACTCCCATGGTCCTCTGCACCCGGACTTCACTTAGAGGAACATCCCCTTACCATTGTTTCTCTCCCTAAGTTTGAGCGAGAAGAGTCCTTTGCAGCTCGAAGCGCCCCGTTTTTCATGTCCCACGGGCAGACCAAAGAGAGAGTTTAATAGTAAACATTTCAAGGCAGATCAAATCCAAATTAAACTTCGGCGTTTGGGTTTGGGATGTTAAACATAAACCCCCAAAGTGCGAGACCTCCGTGGATTCTCCCGACAGAACAAACGCGTGGTCTCCACTCCACGAGGAAGGCTCGGCGTGCCCCGCCGCTGTGTGACGCTACCGCGTGAGCCGGGTCGATCACTCCTTCTGCTGGAGGGAAGCGACAGAGAATCCCTGGTGACTTTAAAGAAGGCAAACAGTACGCTGCCAAAAATAGATTTTTGTTTTAATTGTAGACTGCTTGATTAGTGACTACAGTGGGGAAACTTAAAAAACTGAAGGTTGAAATTAGTTACACCAGTGAGATGCTGCTTCATTCTACTCGTAAGGCTGACGAATCAAAGGAGGCCACCGCAGATCTCTGAAAAAATAAACAATGCCAACACACACACACACACACACACACACACACACACACACCACAAATACCTCCCCTTTTGCCTGCCCAGTTATACATACGGTGGTGTTATGCATGTCTGTGGCTCTCAGAGAAGGCCTTGGAAGCGATGCATCTCTTCCTTTTCTCCATTCCCAAATCCCAGCTATAAACCATTTGTCGTTTGAGGGCTATATCCAACAGCATCCGCATGTTATGTTCAATCTCAAGTCCAGGAAAAGAATGTTTCCTGAGCTTCTGAGCACTAGAATCATGTTTCCACCAAAGTCCTAAGCCCTCACTGTGACCTTAATCGAAGAGTCTTACTAGAATCTCAAAGTGATCAAAGCGCATACATACATATACATGTGTGTGTACCAGCTTTGCTTGTTGATGGAGCCAAATGTGACTAAATCAATTAACAACTGTCAAACACTCAAGTAACTTATGTGGGAATCACAGTGATCGGCTGCAGGGTCACCGACCGTCCCAGTTTTCCCAGGGGAGAAGGATTCCCAGGACATACGATTTTTCAGTCCCAAGAGCAAGACAGTCCTGGGCAAACCGGACAGCTGGCCAGTTCAAAAGCTGTATAATGAAATTAGCAATGGAGACTTTTTTAAAGGTCAAAAATTCCAAATTCCTTTCAGAATCGATGATCCCACAAGGGGAAAATAGGTATACTTTGCTATTATTAATCCTTCATTATTATCATCCTGGAATGCAGATCTGAATTAAAACCCTCTTAGACCACTCAAATCTCTCTCTCTCTCCCCCTCCTTCCTCTCCACCCCTTACCCCCGACATTTCTTTCAAAATACTACTTTGAATCTATCCCTTTGAGACTTCGTCTAAATATTTGTCGATAACACTTCCCTCCTCCCCCCACCCCAGCCCCACCACCCACCTCCCCATAACAAACACAATTAGCTGATTGAAAAGCACATTTCACGTTTTGCTTCCCTCGCGTCCCGGAGATGGGGTCCACGCCGTGTGAGTCACTCATGCATGGTCCTCCAGGAAGAGCCAAGAGATGGAAGGGAAATACAGCCCGAGGAAAAAGTCTATAAAGATTTCTCGCTTTCCTAATCCCTTTTCTCTAATGTTTCTTTGTAAATTTGTCAGATGGGAATGAAATTGCCTCATAACTCTCCAGACGTGAAGAGCATCTCTGAAGAAAATTACGTACTTGTCAAAGCAAGGGGGAATTTATGTTGGTGTTCCTGAGATGTGATTTTATTCCGTCTATTTCCTTTGTGCGCATCACAGCAACGAGAGAGACAAAAAAAAAAAAAAAAACAACTCGTTTATGGATATTTTTTTCACTCTGGTGCATTTTTTGCTTCTATTTTTCCCTTTTGTTTTCTTATTTCCCCCTCCTTTCATCTATGTTTATTGCCAGTGACAGGAAACTCCCATACAACAATCCTGTGATGATGGGAGCGATGATTTCTACCAGTATAAGGCAGTTCGAACGGGCACAAAGATGATTTCCCCGCGGACAGTTCCGGAAGGTGCAGGCTACGTTTTTGAGTCCTACCCGATGCTGGCCAGGGACGATCTGGGCACAAAAGTCTTGTCGTTATTCCTTCCAGGCAGTGGCATGCTTCCTGAAATTAAATTCTTCTCCCTAGACCGCACGTTAGGGCTTGCAGTGCCTGGGTTTTGTTTTCTGAATTTAGAAGCTGCGGAATCTGGCTCGTTCGGTAAGTATACTGTGCCTGGCAGAGCTCACAAGCGGAGAATTCAAAGGCAAGCATGCCTGGGTTCGTTTCCCAGCTCTTCAGCTAACTGGCTGGGCAAAAATGTTCAGTTTTTATGAGCTTCGCTTTTCTTAGTTGCTCAACAGGAACGCCACCGTCGTGGGGCTATTGTAAGGGTAAAGAGGAAGCCCCCAAACTGTGCAGGGCTGCGGGGCTCAGAGCCTGAGCTCTGAGTCAGACAGCCTGTACTGTGTCCTGGCTCCTTACTCCCCAGCCAAGTGACCCTCAGAAAACGATCGACCTCTCCGTTGCCCCAGTTTCCTCGTCTGTAAAGGGAGGCTGGTAAGAACACTACCTCACAGAGCTCCGATGAGGGCCCCACGAGTCAGTGTGACACTCAGGAGTACACCTCGCACTGGGGAGCTGTTGCTGTTTCATTAAACATGCACTGAGTGCCTAGTACCCAGTATAATGGGGGCCTCCCCAAAATGGAATTTATTTATTAAAAATTGTGTGTTAATTCTTACATGTGTAAACTTCAGTCACCTTCGAAGTACTCTCTACTTGATACGATACACCTATCAGGACATTTTTTCCACTGTTCCAAATAGTTTTTGAACTCATCGATTTTGGTACCTTTGAGTGCTTCTGCCTTTTTTGTTTGTTTGTTTCATCTCTTGCACATGGGCAAAATGTTTCCCTTTGAGGACTGTTTTCATCCAGGGAAAGAGAACAATGTTGCCCCGGTGAGATAGGGTGAATAGGGAGGGTAGGGCACCGGGGTCATGCCATTTTTTATCAAAAACTACTGAACACTCAGCATGGTGTAAGCAAGTGTGCTGGTAAATCACCTATTATGAAATGGGCAAACATGCTGAAAGAATCTTCAAAAAAATACTCACTGAAGCCGAATGCAGCCTCTCACAACAATGCCAGCTGGTACACTGATACAGATGGGTTCCTGGAACACCCACCTAGTGGGGAAAGCCTGTGCTACAAGGGCCCCACCCTCCTGAAGATAATTCTGGTTCTTTGGGCTCCCCCATTGTATTTGTTCAGTGCACACTTGCCCTCACCCTCCCTTTCCTAAGCTCCTTCCGAGAGCCTGTTTCACTCCCAGAGTTTCTTCCACATCCTGCACCCAGCCCGTCTCACTGCAGGGGCTCAAGAAATGGAGAGTTCATCAATGGCAAGATGCCTGGTTCTTGAGGATACTCTATAGATTTTGTCCATTTCCCTTTCACCTTACAATACATTTTAAAGACTGCAAGGAATAAGGAAAACGTTCTTTTAAATACCAGTTAGCCTTGGCCAGGTAGGTCAGTTATTTAGGACACCATCTTGATATGCCAAGGGGTCAGGTTCGGACTCCGGTCAGGGCACATACAAGAAGCAACCAATAAATGCACAAATACATGGAACAGCAAGTCATTCTCTCTCTCTCTCTCTCTCTCTCTCTCTCTCACTCTCATCAATAATTTTTAAAAAGAAATACCAAAGGAGTAAAGAGAATGTTCTTCTTTTAATGTTCAAGCTTACCAAAAGTGGTTTACTGAAAACTCATGTAGAATGCACTAGCGAACGCTGACCACAGAAACGGTGCCGTGTGTTTTCAAACAAGCCAAGATTCTATATGGCAACCATACGTGGTATTTTGAAACCTTCTAGGAGCCAATTCTCCCTAAATGAAAGATAAGACAAGCGCTGCATGAATGGGTCTAGATGGACCGGTCAGATTTTTCCAAAGGGGTTCCTTGAGGAAACCTTAACGGGATTGGGCAATCACTAACTTCATGTAAGTGATGGCTAAGGAACTCCATCTCGATGTGTGGGATAGGAGGTGTGTGTGAGCACCCCGCCGCCTTCAAAGCCCTGTCCGCGGCCCGTCTGAAGCTCGGCTGGCGCAGGAAGGTTGGAAACAGCACACAGGACGTCCTCCTTGCACCCAAACCTTAAAGCAGGAGAATCTTACCAATAGGCCATCACTGTTCCACGTGCTTTAATTAAGCTGGCATACACAAACATCAGTAATTTCAGGATGTAGCGAGCCTGGTTAAGTGTTTTGGGGACTAATTCAATGCCTTTTAAACGCCGACGTGGGGGGAAAGCAGGGCTCCGGAAGACTGGGATGCAAAGGCAATTTAAGATCATGGTTTTCTTTGGTGACGTAATGTTCGACCATTAGCGTAGTTACAAGGCTTCAGGGAAGACCTACCTGCCCCCCAAGTCTATTTCCCCTGCCGTTCTGATCGGAACATCCATTGTTTATTACCCCCTTTGCTCCCCAGCCCCCAAATATCATTACAGTGTCTATGCCATGATATACGTATGGTTGTTACCCTTTTAATGGATAAAAAAAGATTTAAGTACTTCATTCTGTTGCATTTTGACAGCTGTTAGCCATCATTTTTCCATTCACCTGCATTTAGCAACCCCATAAAGGCAGGCAATCTCAGAAGGAACAGGCGCCCAGCACTGCCGGGTGATAATTCTGTATCACTCGGGCCTATAAATCCCTGACAGGCGTTTGCTGAGTCAGCAGTCTGTGACGGGGTGGCAGCGGTGCCCTTTTATCTGCGTGAGTGTCTCCCGCCATCGGACCACCAGCCCCTGCAGTGAAAATCCATAGTATCGATCAGGCCATTTCTCCACTGTAATTCTTCTGTAGGAAATCCCTGATGACAAATTTTATCTGCACCACTTTTTGATCGCTGGCTTGATGTAAAGGATCTCCAAGGGCAGAGCTAAGCGCTGGGCCGTTCCACCTTATCAAGCAGCCGTCTTATTTACTGAAACTACAATTGTGGTCACACGCACGCACAAAAGAAAAAAAAAAAAAGGAAGGAAGAAAAAGAAAGAGAGGGAGACAGAGAGCACCGGGAGAGAACGAAATGGAGCCAAATGATGTTTCAAGAAGGCGAGAGGAGGGGCCACGTTTGCAGCCGCACAGGGAGTGGAGTGGGGTTTGGGAATGCCACTGAGAGGAGGCAGGGTTGCGTACCGGGACCGAGTCGCTCTGTTTTTCTTCCCATGCTACCTCTCGTCTTCTCCCCGGCCTCGTTCAGCCCCTGGCCTCTGTTAGGAGAATCTCTTTATCAGAGATTAGGATCAGCTACGAATCCGAGACCCAGGTGACCTTCTGTGAAATACCCAAACCCCCAAAGAAAGAAGGGAAAGGTTACATAAACAGAACTGCAGGTCTTGCTATTTCTGGGCACGAGTGCAAAACGCAAAGAAAAAATGTCCCTCCGTTGACTCCATACACTGACATTCCCGCAGCTACAGATTCAAGACAAGTCCGGTTAAACCCCAGGTGGCCGGGGTGGGTAGGAAAATCTCCTCTCTGGGATTTCTTATGCGAGCCAATCCCCTCACCTCCCGTGGTTGGTCCGTCAGTTAGGCACCGTGAACGTTCGGGGCCAGACCATTCTTTACGGGGGGGACTGTCCTGCGAGTTGTAGGGTGTTTGGTGGCATCCCTGGCTTCTGCCCGCTAAGTGCCCAGCACATACCCCCGCTCCAGTTGTGACAACTAAAAATGTCCCCAGACATTGCTAAATAGCCTCTGAAGAAGGGGAACAAAATAGCCCCAGCTGAGAAGCAGTCATCCGTAGGGCACCTGGAGGGGTCAGGAACTGGGGGTGAACAGAGAGAGGGGGCACCCAAAAAGTGGGAGATGCCTTGATATCTCCACTTACCGTAGCTGGGCACAAACAGAAGGGAAACACGTAGCCACCCTCAACCCAGTAACGACCAGGCTGATCTTTCCCTTCCAGGAGCTGCAAACGGAATTCTCTTAAACCAAATTCTGCCCACAGAAGAGCTTGATCTGGCCAGTAACTCTCATAACTGAACTTGAGCACATTAGCTGGGGCCCAAACTCTGCAGCTCTAGCCACGCCCCTCACCCTACCTGTGACCTTCACCCTGACTCTCACAGTGAAGTTACTCCCTGTCCTTAGAGGCTTTGGTGCCCTAAGTCATCCTCGTGGTGATGTTTCTAGTGCGGTGGCTCTCCACGGGGGATGAATCTGCCTCCCAGGAGACATTCAGCAATATGTGGATACATTTTTGGCTTTCACAGCTGGGGTGGGAGGGGAGGGACATGCTACCGGCATCCAGGAGGTAAAATTCAGGGATGCTGTTAAGGATCCTAGAATGTTCAGGACAGCCTTGCGCCACAAAGCAGTATTCGACCCCAAGTGTAAACAGTGCCTGGACTGAGAAACCCAGTCCAGCTAATCTCTTCCCCTTTCCTGCTACGGCTTGAGTGTTTGCATTTGACAGAAGCCAGAGGGAGACTTTTCGGTCTGTGTGCAGAGGAGCCTTGTACAGGTATCTGCCTATCTCTCTCTCTCTCTCTCTCTCTCTCTCTCTCTCTCGTCAGGCAGAGACACAAGCAGTTCTTCGCTGAAACGCTCCTGCCCTCCTTGTCAGGGTCTCTCAACCTGCTGTAAGGAAAGCATCACCATCCTTCATGTCCTGGCCCTAACACGTGGCTGCTGTTGCCATGGGGAGGTTATCAGGCCTGATTCCCTATCTGAAGTCACTCCACCAGCACGGAGAGCAAGCAGACACAGGGCGCTGCTCTGGGTTCATTTCCCTTCACTCGCGCACATAGGCACTTACCTGCTCGGAGAGCTTGCCCAATGGTGCTGAGAGGGTGAGCTCATTCTTTGCACTGGCTGTAGCCTATGTGCACATGGAAAGGCTCCCAAACTTGAGGAAAGCTTATTAAACAGCTGTCACTACACACAAGTGCCACGGGTCACATATTACCTCTGCCGGCGATTTTGTCTCGGATCCTGGGGCCCTGCATGCTGGTGCCTGCAAGGGTCACGTGGGACCATGGATCAATGACATCTGAAAGGTGTGGGTGGAGGAGGAGCATTGCTAGGTAAAAATATAGCATGCCTAGTTAAACTTCATCTTCAGGTAGACAATAGGAAATGTGTAGTGTAAGTATGCCCCACAGTTTCAGGAAAATTAAAAATAAGATTTTTAGCATACAAGGTCTGTCCAGAAGGTATCCAGCCATGTAATATGAGGCATAGAGACATTTATTGAAGACATAAGAAACATTGTACATAGGACAGTGATGCCTCAGTTCCCTTCAAAGCAGGCACCTTGGGACCTCACACAGTTCTCCAATCACCATCAGCCGCCTCATTGTATTTCCTGAATCTCATCCATGGTCTGATATCTCCACCCTTTCAAAGGTGATTTTAGTTTTGGGAAAAGCCAGGAGTTGCAGGGCACCAAATCTGGGCTATAGAGGGGCTGAGTCACCTGGGTGACTTGATGTTTCACCAAAAAACTGCACGAGATGTGATGCATGAGCAGGCGCATTGTCGTGATGAAGCAGCCAGTCACCAGTTGCCCAGAGCTGTGGCCTTCTGAATCATCTGAACAGTTTCTGCAGAGGAATGTTCAAGCTTAATGCAAAATCTGATGCAGATTTGTTGCTCTGCTCACTCAGTCATTTTGAATGTGACGACCACACAGTGCACATGCTCACTCAACAGTGTCTACCACCCCACTGACTAGTACAGTGACGTCGTCATTGTTCACGCCTGTGCACTCCAGTCCACTCTCCTTGGCTGCCGGGTTACATTGATGTCACACACACTGTGCTCATTATATTAACAATGGCTGGACTTTTTCCAGAGAGAACTCATAAGTATGTCCCAAATATTGCATGGGACATACTTATACTAAAAAAATAGTTATCTGAAATTGAAATTTAACTGGGCATCCTGTATTTTTATTTGCGAACTCTGACAACGGCGGTCTGGGGTAAATTGGAGTGAGCTCATTCCATCTTAAAAGATCTGCTGGTTTGCAGATTTGGCCTAATGTTACCACTAGCAAAAGCAGGATTGCCAGATCTTCTGATTTTTGTAGGAAAATCATTTTTATTACATTTATGTAAAATCTGCTGACTTTACAATGCTGACAACTAATTTTTTTTAAATCTTCCAATTCCCTGTGGAAGGAAGGAAGGAAGGAAGGAAACAGGGCTGCGGGCTGCCTTCAGCTTGGGGGCAGAGGCTAACGTTGGCAGTAGAAGGAGGAACGTTAGTGAGTCTTTGTTATGAGCCAGCACTCTTGCAAGGGGCCCACCCATAACTCACTAAGCCCTCGCATCAACTTAGATGCAAAAATGAGTGTCATCACCTCCGCGGATGACAGCAGGAAAGCGAGGTTCAGAAAGCATACGTATTTTGGCAAAGTTCACGTAGTAAGGGGCTCCGTTGGGGGTTAAAACCAGGCAGCCCCCACCAGCACCTGTGTTTCCACTCATCTCACTGCACCATCTTTCACAGCTTCCCAGAGGGCGTAATAATAAAAAACAATAATAATAAAGCTGGTTCTGAGTACACCCTTCCAGACACAAATTATGTCTGCTCAGGGCCAGATGGGATCGGTAACAGCGCCAGGCCCGGTCATACCGGAGCCTGGAGCTACAGAAAAAACCCTGCCTGTATTTAAAATGTTGATGTTTTATTCCTTATGGATTTGAATTTTTAGCATTAATTACTTACTTTTTTAAATATTGCACTTAAATACATCAATAACTAAGATTTGGGGGCACCCTCTCAAATTTCGCACCCGAAGCGAGCATCTCGTTTGCTTTGCCCACCCCTTTTACAGAATAACATTTCCACATGTCTTGATACCTTTTCAGATCTTTGAAGTTTTATGGAGGGGAGGGGAATGTCTCACATTCCAAGGTGCCCCTTACCTCTTTGTTCAAAACAGTGAAAAATTAACAATGGCTAAAATGTCCCACAGAAGGGAGCTGGTTACATAAGTCACAGCATACTCCTACAAAGACATCATATACACTATATGGATGCTTACAAAGAGGTTCGGAAATGATGGCTAAGTAATAATGTAAAGTGAAGAAGATGACAAAAATTTATTTTTGCAGCATGATCTCAACTATAGTTTTAAAAATAGAAGGAAAAAGAACAACCTGGGGGAAAGGAAGCTAAAGGCATCAGTAGCTATCCCTGAGGGAGACTACAGTCGATTGGGCTTTCTTCTTTAAGGTGGTGCAATGCCCTACAAAATCAAATATGGGTTTTAAAATCAGACAACTCTATGCTCGATTTCTACCTCATACACACACGTGCGTGCATGTAAACACACACACACACATATACACACTTTAGGCAAGTCACTTAACTTCTTCTTGCCTAAAACTGGCTTGCCATGAGTCATTACGGTCGTACGTGTGTGTGTGTGTGTGTGTGTGTGTGGGTGGGTGTGATGACTACATGTGTGTGCAATGATCCACAGAGTGCCAAGTCAAAGAGACCATTAATGCTAGGTTACCAAACATTATTTATACTCTTTCACCAGTTGCCAAATGTTGGTAAGAAACAAATATAACTACTATAATCAGAAGGAAACAAACCCTTTGCCATCCCTGGGACTGAGGAGTTGCAAAATCAATTTTCAGCAAGGATTAGGAAAATGACGTACATGGAATGAGCTTTGTTCCTGCAACTAGAGATGAGGAAATGTTTGGGGTACCGGGGAGCATGTCTCCCAAGGAGGGTACCTTCTACTCAGCCCTTGGGGACATACACTCAGTGTCACCATGACCTTCCTTGGATTTCTTTTAAAAGTCTTGATTTTCTGCTTCATATGTAATATGCTAGCAGTTTGTTCAAATTTTTTTAAGAATTATCATCTTGGGAGATTCAAAGCAAACATGTTTATGACTCTGGGTTTCTCGGACTCAGGAATACTGACATTCGGGACTAAGGAATTCTTTCTTATGGGGCCTGACTCTCCCCCACCAATTGCGATGACCAAAAATGCCTGCGGACGTTTCCAGCAGTCCCACAGAATGTACGGTTGGCCCCTGCTGAGAGCCACACTGTAGCTGGACCTGGCCGGGGTTCAAACTTTGGTAACTACCAGTCCCTGCGTGGTCTTCCTCTCTAAATATTTACCTCCACGCCAGCCCTTACTTTTTAAATATATTTTGCCTTGCTGTGCTTTCAGTTCCTTCTTGAAGAGGAAGAAAGTGAGAACAGGATAGAAAGAACACAACAGAAAACAGAAAAAGATGGGAGAAACCAAGAAGACAAGAAAGCCAAATCGAAGAACTAAGTGACCTTGGAAAATAAAGATTCACAAGGAAGAATGAGAAACGGGGGAGGTGAAACCCCCTAATCTCAACACATAAGACCCAAGTAATCATAAGAAGAAAACCAACCGAGAGAACCAAACCTTTTTTTACTTAAGATAACTCCTGAGCCCTCAACACATTCTTCACATAGTGACTCACAACTTATAAAAGTGGGGAACCAGCACTGGGATATACGTTTATGAGGCTTCAGACAAATGCCATAGAGCATTCTCTACTTGTCCTTCTTTATATCCATCGCAAATTCACTCCCTCACTCACAACGCTCTTACTTTGCTGGGGAGCATTCATAACGTCTGTACAGTATCAGCGTTGCTCTTACACTGAAAGACTTCATTTTCTGCACTCTATTTCAAACACCGCATCCGGGCAAACTACTTCAACTTTCCCCATGGTCAGCTAAAATCAAGTAGCTTCGCCCCTCTTTCTGGACCCTGATTCAGCCTTATAAACCTAAGCTGTTGTGTTCTCACTAGCAAAGCTGAGTTCTTGCAAGGTAGAATCCAGTCTTATTTGTTGCTGTGAGAAGAAGAAATCCTACTAGGCAAACGTAGGCATTCTAACACAGGGGTAAATATTTTGATATATTAAGTGAGGTATATTTAACTCCTGGTAATTTATTCCAACCTCTTGGCTCCTTTCCATTCAAAATGTATTCTTTTTATAAGTAAAAGATTTATTTATCTTGTCACATCTTGAGATATGCACAGAGAAGGGCATATCTTGCCTCCGTGAAGTTTATCATAGAGGATCTGAAGGACAAAGGTGTCAGAGTCTTAGGTTTTGAGCTTCAAAGTCAAGGTCCAGGGAAAAAATAAAATTTAGAGAAAAAGTTATAAAAGAACATATGACTAAGTAGAACAAGTTTTCCCCACCCAATTAGAGGCCGGGGGGCGGGGGGGAGACAAAGCAAACAGATTCAGAGGCTGGTGGACCGCTGGTCCCTAGAAAGGGTCCCCGAACCCCAGGCCCAAACACAAATGCCAGAATAGCCCCCAAATGAAAGGCAATGATAGAAATTGCAGAGAATTTTGAGGGATCCAAAGCAGAGGGTACTGGGTTTTGCTCCCTGGGTGACACTGAAAGAGGTGGCAAGCTTTGGGGGTGACAGTTCCCGGTCCAGTTGCTGTGGAGCAATGCAGTGGAACTGGCCAGGCAAACCCCCTGAAAATCAGGCGGCCCGGGGAAGCTCCAGTGTGCGTGCTTCTGTCAGTATGCCCAGAACGTTGGGGCTTTTTTCTCTGTATGGCCAGGAATGATGCAAATGAGGCCAACAGAGTGAGGAGATAAATCAGCCATCTGGCTCAGGACATGCAGAATGCCGCGGCGATATGCGTGGACTCTACAGGCAGAAACCGAATAGCAATGCCGTCAGGTTTTTCATCCACTGACAGCGGACAGATGACAGAGATTAGTCGCCGTGCTGTCCCCACCCCATTCCACCCACTCACTGGCTCTGCAGCCTGACTCAAGGCCCTTCAGGTTACGCATGCGTTTCCAGGGCATGGCGGCTGAATTACAAGATGGCCCCTCAAACTCACATGTTGGCATTCCACCCCCAGTTCCTCAGAACGTGACTATATTTGGAATTGGGTCTTTGAAGTGATGATTGAGTTTCAAGTAAGGCTGACGGGGCGGGCCCTCATCCAATGCGTCTTCATGAGAGAAGGCATTGTGGACACACTAAGAGGCTGAGTGCATGCACACACGCAGGAAGGACCACGTGCCGACCCAGCAAAAGGCAGCCATCCACAAGCCAGGAGGAGGGGCCTCGGAAAGAGCTACACCAGGTGACCTCCTGATCTTGGCCTTCCAGCCTCCAGAACCGTCAGAAAATCAATTTCTGTGGTTTAAGCCCCCAAGTCGGTGGTGTTTTGTTATGGTAGCAAACTAATATGCTGGGAGGGAGAGTTTGAAACAGGAAAAACCCTTAATTGAGAAAATTCATGCATCAGTCAGGATAAGCTAGGCTATGCTGTGATAACAAATGATCCCGAACCTTGATAGCCAGAAACCAAGGGTTAATTTTTGCTCGTGAAAAGCCAGCTGTAGGTCTAGGCAGCTCTTTGGAGCAGCTGACCGTCATGTGGCAGTGCACCACTGGAGGCCACCTCCGTTTTGCAGCATTTGCGTATCGACCCTTCTCCGTAATGGAGGGAAGAGGAAGAAGGAACGTGGACAACTGCATACCAGCTCCTAAATGCTCGCATTTTATCGGCCAAAAGCAGTCCTGCGGTTGCACCTACCCTCAAGGAGGTGGGGAGGTGTCATCCTCCTGTGCACTCAGAAGGAGAGAAGAAAGAAGGACTAAAAGTGGAAGTAGCATCTCCTCTCACATAAACATGTTGACCTGGATTACCTGGAATCAACTGAAAATTAAATAGCCAATTTTCTCCTCCGTGAGGAAATGGGGCTCGGAAGAGAAAATGAATTTAGTCAAGGAACAATAAAGTTACATTGCTCTCACACCTGAATCAGCCATCTGTGATTCTGAGATTGCTAACACAAGTTTAAAGCCAGGACAGTTAGAATTGTGGGACTGTGGAATTTCTATCTTGTATTAGTTATCTATTACCTCAATAATTCTGTATAAAAAACAGCCACAACACCCAGTGACTTAAGGCACTATCCAGGATTGTTCTCATGGTTATAGCATAGCAGGGTCGTGTGTGTGTGTGTGTGTGTGTGTGTGTGAGAGAGAGAGAGAGAGAGAGAGAGAGAGAGAGAAGGGGGTGGGGGAGAGGGAGAGAGGAGGAGAAGAGGAAGAAGGGGGAGGGGGAGGAGGAGGAAAATGAAGAAGACAGAGGAAGGGGAAGGGGAAGAAGGAGAGAAAGAAGAAAAGAAAGAAGAAAAAGAAGAAAGGAGGGGAGGGGAAGGGAAGCGAGAAGAGGGAACTGAGTTGTTTGGAAATAACACCCCATCACTTCTACCACATTCTATTGACCAAAGCAAGACCCAGGGACAGCAAATATGTAAGGGTTAAAGGCACAGACTCCACCTCCTAACAGGAGGACCTCGCCAAAGGTATGAGTACAAATAGTGAGGGAGAACTGGGGACCTTTTCCATGCACAAGGAAGGAGACCTAATCCAAGGTCCAGTAGCTCTCAAACTTTAGCAAGCATCACTACGTCCTGCAGCAGGGGTTAAAAAACAGACTCTTGGGGTCCAGCGCAGCGCTTCCCACTCGGTGGTCTGCAGTGGGGCCCAAGACTGCATTTTTTAACTAGATCCCAGGTGAAATTAATGCTGATGCCACTGGCCAAGGGATGACACTCCGAGAATCACTTCAATACCCTCACCTGTGAAATGGGAAAACCTGAGTCACTGGGTAACTGTTTCACGTTCGGGCTGAGGCCAGAAATAAGCCCCGCCTCTCCAGCCTGGGCTTTCCTTCCCTGACACCTGGCCCGGGTCTATGAGTCATTGCCTTGCCTTTGTTCACCTCTGCCTTGGATACTGTCATTATTTTTATTATCATCATTAGTAGTGATTAAGAATTTTGAGGCACGACAAGGTGTTTAACGTTCTACCCAGGGCACATTATAAGCTCTGGGCCCTGTCTGAGAGGCAGAGTCTCAATCACAGCCAGACATGCAACACTCTGGCTGAGAAACCCCCTACGACAACTCTGAAATGAAGCGGTCCCTGTCACCTAAGCCATTAATCCACACGAGAGGTCAAATACGTCCCTATGAATCACATGTGAGCTCAGCGTTCCCAGGTGAGAGCAAAGTCCATCTACATAGCCCCCAATCTAGACAGATGGCTTTTATTACGTCTCCTGTTGGCCACCACAAGGGACAATCTCTATAAAAGTGACATGACATTCATTTCTCTCGGTAACCATGCTACATAGCAGATTCTCCTAATTATTCTCTTTACCTACACACCTTGTTCTTGGACCATGAGACCTTTGTGGGGTCCCGCACTGAGCTGCTTTAAGGGCGTGTCCTTGGCTTCTCCTGAATGACACCTTGAGGTGCCATCCATGAAAATCATCATCCTGTTTGTTCATTCATCTACCCCTTGATGACCCTCTTGAGATGCCTTTCCTAATTCAGGTTTATAAAATGCTTTGCATCCCCTGAAGGTCAGCGATACTTTGGATTTTCTTGGTAACAAGTGTCATGTGACCAGTGGTGCCAACCACACCCTTTTCCCTTTGGCTGCCAGGAAGCTTGGAGCCGAATGTAAAGCTCAGTTTTAGTTGAGCTTGGTGATAAGCTTACTAAATTCTTTTCTGAGATATCTTTGAGTTTATATTTTACTTCCTTCTTTTCTCTGATCCTAAATGCCCATACTTACTTTGATCACTTCATTTTGTTACTACTTGTGTGTGTGTATTACCTCATATTCCTTTTAGGACGAAACAGGTGACAAAAAGCATGAACACCTTCTCTGTTTTCCTAAGTAAAACCAAACAACTGATTAGATATTACCCAACAAGCATAAATCCTCCTCGATTAAATTTCTTGGTACACAGAGAGGCAGGGAGGAGCGCGGAGGAAATGAGACACCTCTGTTTTGGGGAAGGAAGAAACAGATCTTTACACACACCCGTTTTTATTGCATAGGACTCAGACCTTTCAGCAAAGCAGGAAGTTAGGATGAGAAGCCTAAGTCCATGCCCCTTCGAGGCTCTTCTCTGAGCCGCTGCACCGCACAGAGCTCACCACTGATCACCCGCAACACCGTGGAGTGTTCGGGAGGGAGGGCTGCGCCCCAACTAGGGCTCAGGGGCCTTGCTTTCTCCCTGCCACAGCGCTGCCACTTCCCCAGAGTCGGGGCCAGAGCACTTGGAAAACAAAGTGTTCTGGTTAGAAAGCACAGCGCAGTGTTATATTACCCAGATGCAAGATTTATGATGTGCTTATGAGGTTAATCGGGAACAGATCCAGAGGAAACAGGAAAGAAGTAAAAAAACAAACACCTTTGTTCTTACTTTTAAAAAATCCCAAGAAGAATAAGTTTTTTTCACTCAAAATGGTACTTTAGATAACGGTACTTCGCGTGGAAAAAAAAGTGAACATTTAAGCACTGGATACGTTTCTGATGGTCCCCTTTTTGATGAAGACAGTGACCGCATATCCAGAAGGTCAATTTTGGGATCATCTAAAAAATACTTGTGTGTTTCTTGGACCACTTAGCACACAAGCCTCTGAGAAATGTTTCTTCCTGACCCCCACTCCGTCATGTCCCCGCAGATGGGCGGACGATGACAGCCGTGGAGTGATGCAATGGGCAGCAGCGCCTCTCGGAGGCAGAGAGAACCAAATGTTGCAAGCCAGGGGTGGGGATGGAGAGTGAGCGCAAACCTGCCCCGGGGGCGGGCTCAGAAACTTCGTCCTCGTCACTCGACAGTCCCTTTGGCTCCGTCCTTCTCAGCGGATGGAGAATCATCAAACATGAAGGGATCAGCTTTCCTTTTCTGATTTAAAAGTCATTTTTGAAGCATTTTGTTGAGACGCGGGAGAGAAAAACTCATCTCTCATTAAAGATGATGGGGAGGGTCTGAGACGCCCTTTTTCCACTCGCCTTCTCATTACGAGAAATGCTGTAGCCAGTGTCACTCAGATGCACACTGAAAGGTCAGTCCTTCCACACGGAGGCTCTGTAGCAGGTTGGAAAACACCCCCGTGGCAGCACCCAAAGCCAACGGGGCCCCGTCGCTCCAGCTGGCCCACGGTTTTGGCCTCTCTGCTCTACGCAATGGAGTTGCATCTCCCGGGACAGATGTTCCTTTTCCTTCCCATCGGTTAGGCTCTTTCTCTGCTTCATATCGGAAAGTGTTAACTCCATCTCACCCCCAAGCCAACAGATCCAGCCTCATGTGAGCCCCACAGCGCAGTTGGCTAATTCCTACCATCTGTCTCCAAGCCTATCACCTCCAGGGAACTTTCTCAATTCTGCCTTCATCCCTCCCCACAGGCTGCCAGGAGCCGCGTCTCCTGGCCAACCTGTCTAGAACACTCGCTCGCTGTGCCCGTGCGTTGTCCGCACATCTGGAGACAGATGAGGGTAAGAGGGTGCAGGTCTTGCCTCGGAGGACCCATTCACTCATTCAGCAAATGAATATTTATTGAGTGCTATTTTCTAGCACTTTCCTAAGAGTCGAGGACACTTGTAAATAAGTCATCCAGGAAGCCTGCTCTTGGACGCTTGCAAACTTTCAGAGGGGACAGGCCTTAAATCAAGGCCAAGCACTATGTTCGTTGTGTGCAGGTGTAAGAAGGGCTTCAAAGGAGAACAAAACCCTTAAGAATGTGTCCCAGCAGAACCGGATTTCGTTTCAGGATGGGGGTCAGGAAAATCTCGGAGATGCTCAAGGGTGAGAAAGGAAGGTGAGGACGGCATGTACAAAGGCCCTGAGGCAGCATGGAGAAGTGGTTTTCTAAGACTCCAAAGACCAGCAAGTACCAAAATTCACTGCGAGAGGCTTCAGGGAGGTCCCATATTCATGTGATACACCATTTTAAGAGCAACGGGGAACCACAGAAAGTTCTGATAGCTGATGTGATGGGATTACTATGTGAAAACCAAATGTAAGATTGGAAGAGAGGATTTTGACGATTTCTGAAGTATTCTTAGACCCTGGATCAGCTGGCCCCCACTTGGCTCTCTGATCTCCTCTCTCCAGCCTCACCCACTGTGCTGGGTTACAGGAGCCCCTCGCTCTTCCTTTAACCAACCAGGGCCTTTGCACATGCTGTTTCCTCTTCCCTCCAGATTGACACGGGGCTTCCCTCACCCACTCACTCCAGACCCATTTCTGCTCGAACGTCCCTCCTCCAACAGGTCTTCTCTGAGAACTGGATGTAAGTCTAAAGAAGTACCCTGGCCACTCCCTACCTTCACCTTTGCTCGGTCTCTCCTGAGACTTGTGCCTTTCCAATATCAGGTAGACACCCTTTGGGTCATCGGTCGTGCTCATTTTACCAGCCTCTGAGCCCCACGCCGGTGGGTGGGCTCCTTGTCAGTCTGGTTCACTGTTTAACACCAGTGCCCAAAGTGCTGGCCTCGGGAGGCACTCACCAACTTACTAACTCATTATTGAGTGAGTAAGGGATGGTCCAAGGAGGACCAGGCTGGATGCAAGGCATCCATTCAGAAGGTGATGTGTAGTAACTAAGTTGAGAAGGGTTTGATTTTTTTTAATGATTCATACAACGGACACTATTCGTGCTTTACTCCATGCCCAGAACCGGGCTGGGATCTAGAGATAAAGCAAAGGAGGGCAGATCAGATTCCTGTCGCGACAGAGCTTGCAGCCTGGGGATTCACAACATGATGGGAAGCGACAGGAAATGACAGCTTCCATTCGTTGCGCGCTTACTACACACCAGACACTGGCTCGCTGTTACCTGCGTTCACCCCTTTCACTCAATTCGCACATCGATGTTACCTCCATTTTGCAGAAGAGGAAACAGAGGCATGGAGGTGGAGTCTTTTGGCTAAAGCCACGCAGCTAATGAGCGATGGAGAGAAGATTTGGAGTTAGGTTCACAGGGCTCCAGAGTCCCTGCCGTTAACCGACACTTCCCCTGCACCTCCCCGGCAGCCTCAGGAAGGGAGCTGTGTCTTGTCCATGTGTCCCCTGTGGCACATTTCCTGGCAAACAGGTACCCACTGATGTGACAGGTGTGTGAACTGACAGTGGAGCTCTACGAATCATGTGTCTGCCTGGAGTCACCATGACCCCTTTTAAGGTATGTTTCAGTGCCTGAAAAATAACGAGTCTACGTTTTCCCCTCTCCTGTAATAACTAGAGTACCTGGCACTAATCAGGCACTTATTAAGTCGGCACTGTGCTAAGGATTTCGCATGAATTATCTCATTTTATTTTTTGCAAAAAAACCAATCCCAAAGTGTAACAACTATTACTATATCAGTAAGGACTTTTTTTCTCCAGATTCAAGGGATTGAACGTTAATTTAAACTGAATCATTTTTTTAAAAAGATCTAACAACTTAAGGAAATGCTTTGAAAATGACTTTTAAAGAGACAAATTATTGGCTCGCCAAACTGAAAAGTTCCCATGTACAGCTGCCTTCAGGCAGAATGGACAGAGAGCCTCAAACAATTTGTGGACACTGTGTTCTGAAGCAGCCACTGAGATGAGGGAACTGGGATGCCCGATTGGTCAGGCCTGGCTGCGTATGATGCAAACACATCACAATAACCAGGGAGAAGCTAATGGTCCTGGGACAAAGTCACTCCCCACCAAACCACAGGAAAAGGAGGGAAGGGCAGTTCAAAGAGAAGACGGGCTCTGTCACCACTTGAAGGGGACAGAGAGTATGGGACAGGTAAAAGCAACAGATGTCCTTTCTATGCAATGCTCCCACTTCACAAGCAGGTTTGCTCAGTCACACAGGTTGCACGCAGACTGGAAAGTCCACGTGGCTCAAGCCCAGATACAGTTCACTTAATCCTCTGTGCACCTGACTACCCAGGTATCTGTTTCCACCAGGTCTGTGAGAAAGAAAAAACTTCAAAACTGCTGAAAAGCTCAGAGAATCACCAAATGTTAGAGCTAAAAACAATCTTTTCAGTCACTTGGTTTTAAAAGATGATAAAGTCCCAGAGATATTGGGTACCTTACCTGAGGACACACAGCAACCTAGACTTGAATGTGAGTCTTTTTTTTTTTTTTTAATCATTCATTCATCAAACATTTACTGCACAGCTATATTTTCCCACCACTAGGCTACGTGCTAGGGGCAGAAACTGAAGGAAAGCATCTTCGCTGTTAGGAAGTTTACAACTTTGTGGGTCACCTGAACCTCACCCCAAAGCTCTTTAAATGTGACACAGAAATCTCTCTTGAACTACGATGCTTTTATTCTTATTAATGGTTAAAAAAATTGCTTCACTTACTGCGAACTTACTATGTACCAGTGTGCTGAGCATATTACACAGGTCAAACATCTTGATTCTGCTAAGATGCCCTTGAAGACCAAAACGCTGAATACACAGCTTTTCCAGGCATGGCATTTTGGTACAACAATGGCTTAAAGAAAAAGACATTATCCCGTGAAAACGGCCCAAGGGCCAGCACGCAGGCTGGACACCGAGTTCGCTCTGTGGCGGCAGGAACACAGGCCCTTCCACCTCGTTAGCCGTCTTCCTCCACGAGCAACCTCTCCCGCACTGAGCGCGATGGGCCACTTCGCACCAGGCACATCTGCATTCCGACCAGTGGTGGAACAGGAGAGACTAGGGGAAATGCCCCCCAGGCCTTAAAGATCTGATTATCTCTTTGGCTCACATTCTATTGGCCACACCCAGCTCAAAGGAGGCTGGGAAATGTAGTCTTCAGCTGGGCCACCATGTTCCCAGTTAACACCAAGGATGCCATTGGCAAAGGATCTAGGGAACAACTGATATTGGGGACCACTAGGTGCCTCTGTCCCAGGCAGCATGAAGGCAGTGGCCAGCATGATCATAAGCCTGGGTGCTCACAGGGAGTAAGGACAACGCTTCATTCATCTCTGCATCCTCAGGGACATACACTAGGGTTATTTCCCACACAGGGCTGCCCTCAGAGAGTCAAGGGCAACAACATATAACTGAATTTACACATTTGTTTAAGAAATAAATCTATGTAATGTCTTTTCCCTTTAAATATAGCAGGCCAGTCGTTACCGTAATACAATCATTACCTGATGGAGCTGCTCCTGGACCTGACTACAAACTCCGAGGATGCCTAGGTGCGGGGGTGAAAACTCTCCCCAACACAGTCGGAAACTTAAACGTGGGCAGATCCCCCGTGGCAGAGAAAGCGCTGACTCTGGAGACCAAAAACAGATTTGAATCCTCGAGTAGCTATTTACAAACTTAGCAATATTCTGAGTTTGTTTTTTCTGAACACTGGTTTAGGCAATTACAGAAACTGAAATTAATTAGTACCCACTTCACATGGTTGTCATTAGGGTTAAATTAGAAATTACACATAAGATATTTGGCATAGTACCTGGCACATATCTCTATTTGTTGAGTTCTATATTGGTATAATTATTGTCATTAACAACAATAATAATAATCAGCAGGGTGCTAAAAAGACCACGGATAACAAGAGCGGCACGGCTAACATTTCTGAGCACTTTCCAAGCGCCAGGTGTCTTTCAGAGGGCTTTTGGAGAGATTATGTCACTTAATCCATTCAGTTCGTTCAACCCCTGTGGCGTGAGTCGCACTGGTCTTCCCATTTGACGAAGAAGGACAGTGAGCCGCAGCAGAGTGGGGCGGGCAGCCTCTGCGACGCCCCCACGGCCCGGTATTCGTGGACTGTGCCGTCCTTCCGTGGCGTAACTTGCTTCTGCCAGTAGAATACAGGAGCATTGAAGGGGCGTGCCTTACTTCCATGATTCCATTGCAGAAGACTGGAACTGTCATCTCGATAGCAGACTCTCTCCCTTGATGAAGTCGATGCACCAAGCTGCCACGCTGGCGAGGTCATGGCAAGAAATGGGGAGCAGCCTCCAGCCAACAGAGTGAGAGCTCAGGGCCACGCTAACCCCGTCGACTTCCCTGGAGGGGGCCTGGAAGGGGGTCTCGCCCACCTGAGCCTGTGCACGAGGCCCCAGCCCCAGCCGCCACCTTGGTTCTGACCCCGGGACAGTCCATAGAACAGAGGACCCCCTAAACTGTGCCCAGATTCCTGGCCCATAGAAACTGCAAGAGGATAAACGTGTGTTGTTTTAAGCTGCTCAGCTCGGGGATAAGCTGTTAGGTGGCAGTGGATAACTAACACAAAAGGCTACGCAATGGGCCTAAGAATTTTTTTTAAAGCACCGGCCTACAACTCAAGAGGCTGACTGGATGTCAAGTGTTTCGCAGGCGGGCGAGGGTGAACCCTCAGCATTTAGCACAGAGCCAAAAATGGTGGGGAAGGGGGTTGAAGAAAAAGGCACAGCATGGAAAGAGACCCCAAGATAAAAGAATGAGGTGCGGTCCCCTTGAACGAGTGCTTCTAAGATGTCCATGTGTTCATGATCCTCGGGGCGGTCATTAGGGTGGTGACTCTGATGCAGCAGCCCCAGGGTGGGGCCCGAGAGCTGCACTTCTAACAAGCTCCTGGGCAATGCAGGGCCATGGGTCCCAGGCCCACACTGTGAACAGCAGACGTGGAAACGACAGCCCTTCCTGCTTCATCGAAGAACCAGAAGTGGGTGGTCCGGAGTTGCCTGAGCCGCTCGGTCTTTTGGCCGGAGTCTGGCTAGATGTATTACAACACGTGTATAACACGATGCAGTATACTAGAACGTCGTGTGATAGCAAATCGTTTTTATACATCATTTGTATTTTCTCACACATAAGTATCCAAGAACACATTTTAATGACTGGCACGATGTGGTCATTGGCCAATCAAAACAGGTAAAAGCTGTGACTGGTATGGCCAAGATGGTGTGCAGTAACGATGTAACATATTTACATGTATATACACATATGTGTACACGGACATGCACGGATACATAAGCGTACACATAAACGTATGCACACAGGACGTGTGAGAGCGAGAACAAGAGCCCGAGAACAAACAGGCTTAAACTCTTGATTTCTCAGCGATAAAGGAGTTGACATGCCCACCGCACAGGTGCCCCAGCTTCCCTGCTCTGACGATGGCACCAAAGCAGGACCCCCTGTGCCACTGTACAGGGGTGACAGTCAGTCCTCCTTGTCGGCAGCCTAGAAGAGCAAAGGCTCTTCCTGCAGGCCACATCTGTCCCACAAGGAAGTTTTGTTTGGCTTGAACAGTGTTTTACATTTCCCATAAAGATTCACTGCCGTTATTTTTTTTTAAAAAGGAAACCCAACATGAAAATCCAGGTTGGGGGTTTCTCTCAAAAAAACAGAATTCCAGGGAATGCTGAGCCCACATCCCCACACGGCGGCCGCTGGCTTGAGCTGCGGACCTGTCCCCTTCAGAGGGGACAGGTCACCAGTTGTCCTGCCGGGGGCTATGGAACCTTCGGAGTCTGCGGTCCCCCCTCCCGTGCCTCTGTCTCCCAGCCGCGGCTCTTTCACAGTCCACACACGGGACAGAACACGTGTCCCTCCTCCGTCGGACTTTAGGGGCTGGCTGCCCACTGCATCTTACCAAAAGGACCAGCTTTCTCGTGGGACTCAGCTTCCTTCCGCCCTGTCATGTCCGCCTTGGGGTGCAGGGGCCGAACCATGTCTCCACCCCGGTCCAAATACAAGTGCTTTCATACAGGGTGAGGCCCGGCCATCCCGGGTTCAGCCCCGATGTCCTCTAACAGCCTGCCCACCTGCCTGGCTGCCATCACCACGCGAAGGCCCAGGAGCTTTGAGAACACCCAGTGAGCACAGAGCTGTCGGAGAGAAACCCTGCATGCTCTTTCTCTTCCCCATCAACCCTCCTCCTGTAAACAGAGGTTACCCGAACCAAAGGGACCCTCGGGGGCCAGCCTGTCCTGCCGGGTCTGGATATCTTTATGATAACCAGGCCTGGGCATCACAGCTCCCAAACACGTGCCTTTGCCTTTTCATGCAATCCGCTGAGATGACTCCTGACTGCTACCTGCAAACACACGGATGCTTGAGATGAAGCAGCTCTAGTTAAAATGCGTATAAGTTATAAGTGAGGTTAAGCCAGGGTCTACCAGTAAGTGACAGATATGGATACAAGTTAGGTGTTTGGGATGCTTCTAGGTCCCAGTGTCATTCACAAAGGGTTTTCCAAACGTATGGATAAGAAGGGTCGTCCGTAATGGATGTTAAACATACATATTCCTAAGGATCCTCCTTCTGGGAGTCTCTTCCACTTTTAAAAACTTGCCCCAGGTGATTCTGATCATTAGGTAAGGCTGGGAAACAGGCGGTCGGACCGGTGGGTAACAGCCCTGGCCGAGCCTCCGGAGCCCTGGGAGGCTTTTCTGAAGTGGCCCGATGAGCAGGCACATTTGGAAGCCATCAGCGTGGCGGTGCATCTCAGACTCAGATGTGCACAGGAACCACCAGGAGGTCTTGGGAAAATGTCGATTCTGACTCAGCAGCTCTGGGATGGGACCCGAGATCCTTCCAGGTGATGTTACTGTTGAGAGTCAGCCAGAACCCGCCCGCCACGTAATCTGTGAGGCCCCGTGGAAAGGGAAGCTTGTATTCTCTCCTAGAGCCTCCCTTTCCCTCTGTCAGGAGGGTTTTTTTTTTTTAACTTGCTTTAGAATGTTGTGCTCCCTTGAGCGTGGGATGCTGGCGGGCTGAGTGCCCTGGGGCCAGCCCCCCCGCCTCCGCCCAGGGCGGAAGGCAGCAGCCAGCCCGGGGCAGTGCTGGGAAGTGGGCTGCCAAGGACCACCCAGGGGGCAGAGAGGCAGCAGATGCAGTGGGAGCTGAGGCTCCATGTCCCTAGCCCAAGTGGCATTTCATGGGGCTTACAAAACGCAAATTTAAAGATAAACACAAGGATTTCAAGGTGGTGACCACAGAGCATTGCACCCGAGTGTGGGGTCCCCTCCTGAGTGCAGGATCCTGTCTTCTTCGCAGTGGTTGCATGCCCATAAAGTGACCCCCCACACACACAACTGCCATCAGCACCCAGAAAGACAAAGTATTCTTTTCTTCAGTTACTGACCCAAGCCAACAAGCGACACTTGGAAAAATTAAAAATACTGTCTTCTAAAAAAGAGTGTTTATAGGAACATGAAAGCAATGGAAAGACTAGAATGATTTTCCTATAAAGAACGGCAGTATCTGCACTAAGACTGTAGGAGGCGATCTGGAACAGTGGCTCTGGTCCAGGTTCTAGAATCAGACAGGCTGAGTTCACATCCCGTTTTTACCCCTTATCAGCTGTGTGACCTTGGGCAAACCACTTAATGTCCCTGTCCCTCAACTTCCTCATCAGCAAAGGGAGATGATGAAACTATCGACATACCTACAACGTAAGAGCCTTGATAGGATTAATAAATTGATTCCCACAAGGAACTGGAAACAAGAACTAAATGTGAGCTTTATTTAGACAGAGATGCTACAGCAAAGTTGGCAAACCTGGGCTCATGGCCAACTGCCTGCTTTTGTAAATAAAGTTTTATCGGAACACGTCTCTACCCATTTGTGTACCTATCACCTGGGGCTGTGTTTGTGCTACAGAGTCAAAGTTGAATAGGCTCAGGGCTGAAACGTTTACTCCCTGACCCCTATGGGAGAATATGGAACCGTGACTTTCAAGATTTGCCTTCAAGAGCCAAGGGTCTCCAAAAGGTTTTCACAAGGTGGCTGCACCTTAGGTCTGCTGAAACTGCATCTAAGTCCTCTTAAAATTGGGAAAGAGCGCACACACTCCCTCATGTCGTCTGTAACCCATGGAGGCCACCGCTGTGCTCATCTGAACAGCCAGAACAACTCAGTTCTGCGCAGACCTTGGAAGGAACCCTCTAACTCACCCTGGAAACATATCTGAAGCACTTGTAGAGGCATCACTGTTTGAGAAGGCTGTCACCCTGCCCTGGTCTTTTTCAAACGTTCTGAGCGGCACGTGTCCACTCCCATAAATTCATACAAGCAAATGCACAGGTACAGCACATGCCCAGCATCAGTGGTTGAGTGCCAGGTGAAGGTCAAGGGCACCTGCGCAGAGAGGGAGCAAGGAAACAGATAACAAGCTATCCGGAAGGAATACTATTGCCCAGTTGTTACAGCTCCTGTGCTCCTCAAACCACCAACTCAGTGAGATAACTCTTATCTTCATCCCCATTTTACAGATGAGGAACTCAAGGATCAGAGAGGTTATGTAACTTGTCCAAGGTCATACAGCTGGGAGGTGGTAAAGCCAGGATTTGAACAGGCAGTCCAGCACGAGGGCCAACCCTCTAATCCAGGGACTGGTAAAGGTTCTCTGCTAGATAGCAAATATTTTCAGCTTTACAGGCCATAATGGCAGAAAGCAGCCATAGGCAGTATGTAAATAAATAGATGTGGCTGTGTCCCAATAAAACTTTATTGACAAAAACAGGTGACTGGCTGGATTTGGCTGACTGGCTGTGGTTTGCCTACTCTTATTCTAACCACTAAGTTTTATCGTCTAGATATATTGGGGAGATACATATATGTGTGTATGTGTGTGTGTGTGTGTGTGTGTGTGTATCTGGTGACTAAAATATGTCTGACCATACAATGGGAATGGAATAAATAATCATTACCATTACAAAAATAAGAACTGTGTGTCTTTGCACTAAACGACACCAGCTGTCTTTTTTTTTTTTTCTTTCCCAGAGCTACATTTATTTCTGAGCTGAAAGGCTTCTTTATGTAATTTCATCTTGCCGCCATCCAAGACGGGGATGCTACATCAAAATCCTCCCCTCCCATGGGATTTAGTCAATCACATCTACAATACAGTTTGACCTCCGCTTTCAGCTGGGGCAGGCGTGGGCCTCTGTAACTGCTCCCGGGTCACAGCATAGCAAGCTGCTGCCTTGCCCATGGCAGTAATCAGCTCACAGATTTCAGCCTGACTCCTAGGGGCTGTAGATGCCGGAACGAGCCCCAAACTACCCGTCCGAGATTAGGAGCCCAGGAAATGGGGATCGGGCTTGCCAGATAGGGAGAGACATTTTAAGCATCAGAAAGGTTTTCGAAATTTGCACTAGGGCAGGCCTGGCGTGGGGGTGGAGAGAGCGACTCATAAACCATCAAATGGCAGAGTCCAATTCTCTCCCTTTTGGTGATGCAATGTAGCCTTTGGTAAGGAGGGACTGTGAGTAACAGGAGCCGACAGAAATTGAGAAAAACTGGTTTTTAGATGGCAAAGCAGCGATCGGTCTCGACAGGACCGTTTCCACTCATTTTACCCCCCACGCCTTCCAGAAGCAAACGCCAGTCAGTAGTGCGTTCTCCTTCCCTCTCCCCCCCGCCCCGAGTTCAAGGGTGAGACAGGAACACGAGTCGTAAAAAGCCCCGAGTGTCCAGGCTTGCTGGGGCTGTAATTCTTCCCCACAAAGTTACCTTTCCTGTTTCTATGAATTACTCTTACATTCTTGTAAGAGATAGGGTTTGAGGTATTTATGGTGCATTCAATTCTGCTATCATTGATTTATTGAACGAAACCAGCTCAGGGATATGATGGAAAGGGCCCTAATTCCAAAAACTCTTACATCTCGGCACGAAGAGCATTCTCTGCCCTGTTGGCCTCCCGCAGATGACCAGCCGAGATAAACAGAGGGCACTCCACTCTCTGTTGCACTGTGCGTGCTGATGCGAAGGAATCAATCAGACAAAAGCAGATTATTGCAGTGTCTGAGAGAGATCAAACAGGGCTGGCATCCGCACCCACACACGCCTGATTTACAGGCGGGCTGATAAAGTGCTACAGCTCACTGTCAGGAGAACATGACAACTCCTTGAGCTCTGTGGATAAATTATTGCTGAAGCCCATGATAACATTTCTCCACCTAGCAACCAAACATAACAGGATGTGGCTTTGAGGACTAGGAGCCAAATGATACAAAGACGAGACGCCCAGGAGCTCTCAGAGCTCTGAAGGCATACTCCAAGGTGGAACGGTGAAGCAGGGGTCTCACAAACACACACAGGAGATCTACGAGAAGTTACTAACTCTGCGGAGGGTCCCCAGACCTCCCCTCTCCGTGCAGGTGTGCGGGGGGACGTGCTGTACTTTATGATGAGTGTTTGTGCCAGGGACTGTGCTCAGGGCGTCACGTCGCATTCAAATGGCGACTCCAAAGGCGGGACACCAAGGTGATAAATGAAGTTAACCTGGACAGCACAGTGAAATAACACAGAGTCCTTCTCTGGTTCTTCACTGGTGTTCCCAGTTACAGGATGGAGAGAGTCCCCGTCAGTATTCGTCTGGCTGAAGCAACTGAAAATCTCCCCTTTCAACAAAGAAAAGGCAAAAAATATCAAGCTAGAATCTGTGAGACTAACGTTGCTTGGCTTTGTTATCTTCATTTTTAAAGAGCATCATCATTTTTGAGTGATACTGGTTTTCAGCTGATGCAGGTGATACCCTGGTGTCTATTTAAAATAAATGGTGACAGAAGGAGGCTTCACTTTGTGTGGTGAACCCGCAATACAATATACAGGCGATGTATTACAGAATTGTACATTTGAAACCTGTATAATTCTATTAACCAATGTCACCCCCAAAAAATACAATTAAAAATTTAAAGAAATAAATAAAATGTATCTGAGACATGAGCTCCATGACGGCATAGAGTCTGGTCTCATTTATTCACAGCTGTCTCCAGAGTCTCAATAGTGCCTAGACCAGTGATGATCTGAAATGTTTAACTAATGAAGTGAATTAGATAAAATCATCACGTAGATGCTCATCTATGTGGTACCTAAAATGAGATATGGCAAAATCTGTGATGAGCCTGCAAGGTGGTTTGGAGACGCAGTGGAACATGTAACTGGTGCTCACACTGGCGTTGAGAAATGTGGCAATTCGCCATAATCCCACCAGGTAGGGACCTTCATTTATTTTTTGGATACAGAAAATAATGCACCAAGACATTAGGTTCCTCATCCAAAATCACAAGCTTATAGACGGCAGAACCCAAATTCAGTCTGAGCACTCGGTCTCAGAAGTGAGCTCTGGACAACCCCATTCAGCTTCCCCTTCCACTTACAGAATGATGCTGTGAGGTAGCTATTGTTGCCCCCTTTTCATGGGAAAGAAAACTGACTTCGATGAACCTACTCAGTACTGTGCAATGATAATGTACTGGGGCTGGGATTCGAACCCAGGGCTGCCTGGCTGAGCGCTCTCCCCTATGCGGCATTCCCTCCGACGAAACTTATTCCGATGATTATGCAAAACACTGGAAATTGGATTTTAAGTGGCGACTAATGAAAACACTGAGTCATACCTGCCCTGGATGCTCTAAATGTATTCCAGAGAATAGAACCATTGTCCGGTTGGTAGAACAGGAAATTAGCTCACACACAAATGCTTTTGAGATGTCATTTACAACTGCCAAGGGCGGTGGCCAAAGCTAAGAACATTAGCTTCTACAGTTATTTTAGAAACCTACAAATAGCCACATGTGCAGATGGAAAAACTGAGAACTTTTCTTACCTTTTTCCTGCAGGTATCAAGATAAGCAACTGTTACCGGTAACGTAGAAGAGGAAAGCATGACTCGCATACAAATGTAGAATGAACGTGTGTCAAAATTTGTACTCAAATGATGAATTAATGAAGGAACCAATGCAACAGCAAGAGAAGCTCAAAGGAGAAAGTCAGGCGATGAAGATCTGTATTGTAAGTTGGTCTAAAAAGGATGCTGAAATTAATTGGCTAAGAGATTCAAAACAGGGAAATGTCCCGTAGTCACCAAACTGTAACAGCTTGGGATTATTTCTCCTCCCAGACAGAAATCCACACACATTAACACACATAACTTAAATTACCTGGTTCTAACCAAATAGCAAATAGCAAATTCAACACAGGTGCATTCTCCTAGATATTAAATAATTCTTGGGTGAGTCTGTTCAACATTCACAGTGAAAAACAAGGCATCATCCCTAGCTTTATTTGCCAGTTTGGGAAAGTTTTTCCTAATCTCACACAGTTTATGCCATTATTTCCGGTGCCTTGGTGTGTATAGCAATTCAGGCGCCCCACGAAAACTCCAGTGAAGTCTGTGTGCAGTGGGGCCTTACAATGGGTATTTAAAGAGACTCCTAAAATGACTCTAACATTGATAGTCCACAATCGTATACTAAGAAATGCCCAGTTTATGGGACTCAAATCAATGGAGTGGACCAGAAGGAAGAAACTAACAACCAAACAGAAAACAAGGAAGAAACAAGAATTCCAAAAAATGAAGAGAGGCTTAGGAACCTCCGGGACATCGTTAAACGTCCCAACATCCGAATTATAGGGGTCCCAGAAGGGGCAGAAGAAGAGCAACGAGTGGAAAACTTATTTGAACAAATAATAAAGGAGAACTTTCCCCATCTGGCAAAGGAAATAGACTTCCAGGATGTCCGGGAAGCTCAGAGAGTCCCAAAGAAGTTGGACCCAAGGAGGAACACACCAAGACACATCGTAATTACATTAGCCAAGATTCAAAAGAAGCAGAGAATTCTAGAAGCAGCAAGGGATAAGGGGACAGTCACCTACAAAGGAGTTCCCATCAGACTGTCAGCTGATTTCTCAAAAGAGACCTTCCAGGCAAGAAGGGGCTGGAAAGAAATATTTGAAATCTTGAAAAGCAGGGACCTACATCCACAATTGCTCTTTCCAGCAAAGCTGTCATTTAGAATGGATGGATAGATAAAGCGCTTCCCAGATAAGGTCAAGTTCAAGAAGTTCATCATCACCAAGCCCTTATTATATGAAATGTTAAAGGGACTTATCTAAAAAAAAGAGGATAAAAATATGACAGTGAAAAGACAGCAAACTCACAGCTATTAAGAACCACACCTAAAACAAAAGCAAACTAAGCAAACAGCTAGAACAGGAAGAGAACCACAGAAATGGAGATCATATGGAGGGTTAGCAACAAGGGCGTGGGAGGAGGAGAGAGGGGGAAAAGGTACAGAGAATGAGTAGCATAGATAGTGGGTAGAAAATAGACAGGGGGAGGGCAAGAATAGTGTAGGAAATGCAGAAGCTAAAGAACTTATGACACATGGACATGAACTAAAGGGGGGAATGTGGGTGGGAGAGGGTGTGCATGGTGGAGGGAAATGATGGGGGAGAAACGGGACAACTGTAATAGCATAATCAATAAAATATATTTTAAAAAAGATTAAAAAAAAAAGAAATGCCCAGTTTAAGTAATTCCAACCCTAGCTTTTGGGAAGTGCTTCAGCTAAAGATTCTTTCACTTGCAGAAAATGAAAACGTGCACTCAAGCTGATTCCAAGAGTAAAGAAACCCGAACAATAGAAGGAAAAGCAGTACGTGGGCTTTGGAGGCAGGGCGGGGGTCGGGTTCAGGAGCTCGGTGCTGTCTCCACGAGCGAGATGGGGTCTGCCCCTCTCACTTCTCTGCGTTCCCACCGTGGGACTACGATAAGATGGCTCTTCCAGTCCCACATGTCCCTTCCTGGCTCACTAAACACAGGAATAAGAGAGACTTCCTGTTCGGTCCAGTGTCTCTTCCCAAAGGACTGGAGAAGCCTTTCCCTGAGACTCCCCACCATCACCACCTCAGCAGCCTTCCCTTTGCAGCTCATGGGCCAGAACTGTATCAGGTGATCAACCCTGAGCCAATCACTGGCAAAGGGAATGGGAAGACTTTACACCCATCAGGTTCACTTAAGACCAGCAATGCAATTGGCTCCCCTTGAGGCAACTGGTTGAGCAGGAAGGCGTGGATATCTGAACAAAACCAGGATTCTGTAAGAAGGGCAGTAAGGAGCACAGGCGGGGACACAACAGGACCGTACGGGTGTCTTCATCATGGGCCCACTTGAGGATGACATGGCTGTGAGCTCAGAGGGGTCATGGCCATTCACACTATCTTTGCATCTCTGTTGATAGGACTCTTATTTCATCAAACATGCCACCGACTCTATTTTTACCAATCTTCTAGGTTGCCAGCACACTCTCTATATTTAGCGTATCTCATGAATTCCACCTGTTTCCCATAAGACTCTCCCATACTCATTATTCATTCTTAACACAGCCCTCGAGTGTCACCTACACCTCACCAGCAGAGTGGCTAACTTACCATCGATGCTTAAAACGTCATATGAGTGTCCCCAACCCCACTTACTGTCTCGTGTTGTCTAGCAGATTTTAATATAATTCAAATAACGCAGCAAATTCACATTACGGAAGACCTAAAGTGTTGCGATGAAGGTGGAAGACAAAGGGAGGAGTAACTAATATGTTAAAACAAACCCAAGAGAAATAATAATCAGATACAATTTTTTAAAAATTTGAGACAGTTGAGGGACCTGAACTCTGGCAGGATGCTTGATGGTCTCAAGAAATTATCTCATATATATTAGGTGGGAAGTTATCTTTTTAGGTGTAAAGAAAGTTTTTGGTGTTTTAGAATTGCATACTGAAATATTTATGGATAAAATTACATGGTGTCTGAAGTTTACTTCAAAATAAGCCAATGTTTTGCAATTCAGATCAGCAAATAATTTGGGGGCTTATGCTAAGTAGAGTTGTGCAAATGGAGAATTATGACTCATTAGCAGGTAAATTGTTTAATGAAGAAGAGAATAGAACAGAACAGGAAGCTGCAGTGTGTGTGGCATTCTGTCACAGTAAATTTTGTTCTGTGAAACATGGATATGGGTGTGTTATGAGTAAACGCAGTAAATCATGGTGTACAGATGTATTTCTTCCCGTGGGCTGCAGCTAATGAAGTTTGAAGACCACCGTCAAAAGCAGCGTCCTGATTACAGGGCAGGGGGGTGGGGGGGCACAGGGGGCGAGCAGATATGAGAAGCATCAGACAGGGTCTCCCTTTCGGGGAGAGTCAGACTCGGGGTGGAGTGCTCGGAGCTCAGCTAACAGTGAAACCCAGGCTCCGTGGGAAGACACAGGAGGTGCTGACTGGCGTGGGCTTCACAGAACAGGCATCACGTGAAATGAGTGTTGAAGGATGAAAAGGATGGAAAAGCGGAGGGAATTAAGTGGCACAGAGGTGTCAGCACCCACGTGGGATATTGGGGCCAAAGAGAGTCGTTTGGTGAGCCCGTGGTCCAGCTGAGAAAGGAGGGCAGCTTGGAGTGGAGCAGCGCCTGAGGACATTCACTGAGTACGCGTCACTCTTCCTAAAAATCCGGTGGCTGAGACTCACCATGGCCTTCCCAGGACCCCTCCCAGATTCTTCTTCTCTGTTCATGAGATGTCCCCTTGCCACATCTCATGAGTCCTCCAGTCACCTTAATGCTTTATTGGTACAGACTCTGCCGCCAGTCCACCCAGATGGCCTTGGCCCCTTCCATCATTTCGGTGCACTCGTCCCCCCTCTTCTGGGTGCGTCAGCTTCTGGACCACCCCCTGCTGCCCTGGGGGATGTGAACCTCAGAAAGCCGGACCTTCACAGCCCACAGGGCAGCCCTTTGCCCACGACCAGCTTGTGCGGGGGCGTGCAAGCTCAGCGCCCTTGGCCTGAACTGGGATCAATGGGGACATACACCTTACGTTCCAGGGTTCCCCTGTGGGGTGGGGCCTCAGGGACCTTCTGGGGGACATCGTCTGAAATCGCTTCTGTACTGGTTTCTCCTGGGAGCACAACCCCAGGAAACGAATCACTGCATGTGCATGAATGCTTGGCCCAGGTTCTGCTTTGGTGGGTCCCACCTACAAAGGGCACAAAGCTCCTTTAATTCTGTGTTTTCTAATTCCAGTAACCTGCATTAGACAAACACATACATAGTTTGCTACAGGAGAATTATAACTTGGCTTGCTGTTATTTAATTTATTTGTCCAGCAAATAGTTTTGTGTCTCCACTGTATTCCACGTTCTGCTGCTTTCTGCTTAAAGTCATCTTGCATTAACTCGTCCTGAAACGCCATTTTCACAAGGTCTTCCTGCTGATCAAAACCTTCCAAGGAGCTCCCAGTCACCTCAAGAGATTTCTCTTTGGGCTTGAATACTTTCCTTTATAACGGAAAAAATACATATATTCTCATGGACCCTCAATGTAATTTTAAAAATTCATTATAATTTAATTTCAATATGTATAAACACAAACCTAGTTATAAACGCCTTATACTGACAGCTTTGATATAACTATAAATCCAGAATAAATTTTCAAATTATATTCAAACACAACTACAAAACCAATAAAACTTAAATTCCCAACATTAATTTAATGTGACAGATGATGCTATTTTACTGGAACAAAATTGCTGATATTTGGTTTAATAGAGGAAAGATGTAATCTTGAGATTGTTTATTTAATCTGTTTCTGTATTTCAACCTCAATAATATTAATGCAAGGAATAACCATTCTCACAAGCATGCTGTCTAAAATTGTATTAATCACTGCAATTTTTAACTTCCAATTCAAGATGATCAAAACCAAAAGTCTGCCTAAGAATAATCCTCTGCCCGGTGTATTGAGGCACTTAATAATAACTCAGCAGAACTATTTTATTCGCTTACAGGTTAGCATTGTGTTGTTAGGAAAATCTTCGTCAAATGAAGGCTTATTTCAAATGCCTTGGAATCAGGATCAGGCTAGTTGCCCTCAAAAGCAAAGATCTGGAACAGGGGTTTATCTGGGATGTGATCCTAGTAAGTACCGGTGAGCAATGTGGGGGAGTGAAACAACGAAGGCAGGGCGGAAGATGAAGCAGGTATTGATGGCAGACTCCTGAGGCAGGCAGCAGGGGCTCGGGCCACTGGGCACCTCAGAATCAGCCCACCAAGAGGAGGAGAAGCGGGGGTGTTTCTCCTCCCATTCCCATTTGCCGCTGGTACATGGCTGCTCTCCAAATTAAAACCCTAACACATATCTGGCCCATCCCAAGCCCACGGCTGCCCAGAGAAAGCCCCTTAGGCAGACTCAGAAGTACTGGTGGCCGGATGCCAGGCCACAGGCAAGCACAGTGAGGGCCAGTTTCTTCACTGGGTGTTCCCTGCAGTGGCCGGTCCCGAAGGGTTTCCAGCTGGCAAGTCCCGGGATCAGATCTGCTCATGCGGGTAGGGCACGCGCTCTGGCAGGGGACGTCTCTCCTGGATGCTGCGGGCAGGTTTCGTGTCCACAACTCCTCTCTGCAAACAACTGTGAGATCTTCGTGTGTGTAGCTGCTGTGACTTCGTTCTGCCTTCACTTGGTTGCTTCCCCATAATATGTTGATAATGGTTTCTAGTTATCATAAGAAATTTGGAAGATAAAAAGTGAAGGTTCCTAGAGAACAGAGCTGCAGACGATACCAGGACCCCCATGGAGGCAGTGGGAAGGACCCCCGACGAACCCCGAGCCAGAAGAACTGATCTGCTGAGTGGAGGTCTAGATAGCCTGAAATTCAGGGTCTGCCGAAGTCCGCCCTCGAGCTTTAAACCTTTCATAAGTGAAGAGATCTGCTAACAATGCAGTGAGCACACCGTGCCCTTATCGCCTGCAAGACCCACACCTTTTGGCCCGCCTAGAATTTATGTGGATCTATCTAAAACCTACAGAGAGGCCAGGCATCTCCAGGTTGTGCTGGTTCACAGCAAACTTACCTTTCCTGACTCTCGCTTGCCGATTAATGAAATACTGCATTTTCATATCTTTGGTCGTGTGCTGCAGTTTAACCTATCACGTGCTCACATGGCATTTCCTGAACGAGGATGTGAAGTCTGCAGCGAGACGGAGCCGACATTACTCAATGGAAGAAGGTCGATGCTGCAGTCCACTGCCACCTACTCATGGGCGCGGGCTCAGCTGAGCACCAGTCATGGCCTTGGGCCTCCCTGTCCCCAGAGAGACACCAGCGCCTTCCTCACAGTGTTGCTGTGGGGATCCGTATGTGACAGCCCTTTGCAGAGCGCCTGTAATAGGCCAGGTGCCCAATAAACAGGCATTCCCTCTCTTGCTTTGCAAACGATTCGTTTCCTCCGGTGGTTCTTTCCCAACAGCATTGAGAGATTCTCGGTATCATCTTGAAGGTCTGGCCCTTGTGATGAGCCGAGAGACCCTTGGTTCCTCTGTGCTTTGCTGATAACCTAAACAGCCGGGAAACATGTTTTTATAAGACACTAGTCTGGGGAGAGAACATCTGGAGCGCTCTCATCCTTCTCCTAAAAATTATCCCATCTGCGTCTGTAGAAAGATAAAGGGTTGATAAGGATACTCTCATGGCCAGGGTGACGTTTTGTTTATAGGAAACCTCTTTATTGGGCTGGAACAGATGTTCAGTGGGGAAGAGATGTGAGCCAAGAACTGTGCGAACTGAGGTCTTTCCTCTTCGTGGGAAAGCAAACTTTAAGGAACTTGGTTTCCACGACCCGGACAACCAATGGCAAGCACTACAACTCTATGAAGCTGACTCAGAAATCATTCGTGGTTTTTTGTTGCTGTTGTATTTTTTTATCTAATATAGACTATTTAATTTTTGCCTCATATAGATGGTTTCACCTTGGCTTTTATTCACCTGTGGTGTCCCAAACAACCCATCCGCTGAGTACACCATCCATTGAGGTGCACTGAAAGAGACCATTTAAAAGTCATGTATGTTCCTTAAAGAATCAATAATAAACTATAATTAATAGGCGACTTTTAAAAGAAAGATGGTCCTTGCATAAATGAGTGCCTAAATCTATAATACATGGCACCGTTTCCTGATTTTTTTTAGATAAAATCCAGAAGCAGCAGGAGGTGTCTACTATTCACTGAGTGTTTATACCATTTGAATCACAAAAAAAGGAAAATCCTTTTAAATGGGATGAGCCTTTGAAGGGGTTATGAGGACTTATAGGTAAACTGCTTATGTGACCAACAATAGAAGTCTATTCATGAAGCACTTGGTATATAATGTATTATGTTAACACTGCCATTTTATCTTGGGCCAGTAATTGAAAAGTAGCAAAGCGTTCAGCACTAAGGGTTAATTTTTGTTTTAGAATAATGGCCTGGGACCCTGGCCTGGGTACCTCAGTCGGTTAGAGCGTCATCCCAATAAGCCAAGGTTTCGGGTTCGATTCCTGGTCAGGGCACATACGAGAAGCAACCAATGAATTCATGAATAAGTGGAACAGCAAATCGATGTCTCTGTCTCTCTCCCTTCCTCAGTGTCTTTCTCTAAAATAAATACACAAATAATAAACAAACTGCTACACTGTTTTTTTAAAAAAAAGAATCCTCTAAAAAATAATAATAATGGCGTGGATCCCTAGGGTTCCTTCTATTCTAGATATTCTCTCAATATCCTCTTTCAATATTCTCCAAAACCTTACAAAGAGTTTTCAGGTCCATATACTTGAAAATGTGCACTAAGACCAGTTTTGTTCAGTTTGTCCTGAGAGAGCTAGCGCCGCCATCCTGTGGCATGATTTTCTTCCTTTTATTTTTTAAATAATGCCTCTTTATTGTTAAGAAAAGTGTTTGGCTGTAAATAAAAAGAACTCAACGCATAGGTCTATTTTTTTCAGGTAACAAGAAATTCCGAGGTAGACAATTCTGAGCTGCTTCGGCTGCATACGTATATCAGCAAGGATCAAGGCTTCTACACCTTGCTGCTTCTTTCTTAGACTGTGTGTTTTATCCTCATGGTCACAATGTGGCTGCTGAATCTCCAGATATCATGACTGTGTTCTAAGAAAAGAATGGGGGCAAGGGCCATAAAGAATGTGCCAGTCGGGTCTAAATCTTTTTGCAAAACCTCCCCCAGCAACCCTACTGCTTATACCTAACTAGATAAAACGAGGTCGGTTTGCCCTCACTAGCTTGAAGGAAGTTTTGGATATATTTTAGGCGGGTATATTTCCTCCCCAAAGAAAATCGGAGTTTTCTTAGTACCAAATAAGGGAGTATAGGTAATATCCAGGCAACTAGCTGTGTCTGTTATATCAGGGTCTAGGGATAAGAGTCATCTCTTAGAAAATCACTTGCATTAAAAACACTAAAACCTCTTTTTCTGGAAACATGTCTCTTTTCCAGAGGATCAGCTGCAGAGCTAGCCAAAACATCAAAACAGGAATGCTAACCTCCCTGAAATAACGAGCCCCAAACATCAGTGAACTAATGAACTTGGGGTCATAAATATAACTCGGAAACAATTAATTTAAATTTAAATAGATCTTTTCCATAATAAGCCAAATTCATTCCTAAAACCACTTGCTTCAAAAGCAAGACCCTCCGTGTTACATCTTATTATCCCGCTGTCTTCCAGTTGTAAATCAGAGCTTTCTTCTTCCAAAAAAAAAAAATGTTGGCCTCCTGAAATCACCTCCTAAAAAGCAGCGAACTGCAGAAGTCACACTCCAGTTTCCTTCTCTCACCCCGCCCCCGGGTTATCGAACCCTGTGGGGAAGACGCACACCTGCCCTGATCGCTGCTGCGCCCCAGGCACTCGACCTGGGGTCCGAGTGCAGAAGACCGTCGGTAAGTAATTTACAAACAAATTTGCGTACTTAAAATGAAAACGATAGTTTTCCTCAAAGCACAGTTATTGGGGCTCAAAATAAATTCAAAATAAAAGTGCATTTCAATCATCTAAATCTAAAGAAACAATAGATAACGCTCCAGATGAACTTCTGAATGAACGACAATGACAAACTCTTATCAAACTCAAGATGAAAGTGAACTTCCAAAACATAATGAGGAATATCTATCTTCAGTTAACACAGAGCGTACACTTTAAAAGCCCTGACAGCCATCCTACTAAAACCAGAAGCAAGGAGAAAAATGAAAGAAGCCTCTCTTCTTGCCAAGGTTCTTAAACAATATTTTTAAAACCTGAGTAATAAAGTTAGACTAGAAGATAATTCTAAATACAATTATTGGAAAGGTTCAGATAAAAATATCAGCTGATCATATGACTATTTTCTAGAAAACTCAAGAGGATTATTTTAGAAAATCAATTAGAAATTTCAAAGTTCAGTACGCTGACCAGTTACAGAGTAAATGTTGAGAATGTGCCAGCGATAATCAGAAAGCGTTTACGACACCGTGCTGATGAAAACGGCTTCCACACACCTCTACACATGCGCAACTATCTTAGTATGGAAAGGAAAACGAAAATAGATGTGTAGAGATAGACACAATTATTTAAGCTCGCCAGTGTTAGGTGGTGTTGAATTGAGAAATCCCTACTGTTTTTTTTTATCTATGAACATTCTACAGACAAGCCCGCGTGAGGAAACGTCATCGAAATCATCATCAGCGCAGGGCAAAGGAGGGTGGACAATGGGACCTCAGCCACGGGTCCGTATTCAAAGCCACTTGCTTCCTCTGTCCACGGTACCTTACTAAATACCGACGTCTCTTCTCTCTCACTCAGCCACAATGCCACCTTATTTTCAACTCTCCTAAACAACGGCACTGCTTTGTTGAGTTGCCCCTCCAGAGCAGGTTTTGTAAATGGTGCATAGCCCTTATTTACTGGGAGGTTATCCTAAATCCTACCCCCAGTCTGGTTTAAATCAACCCAGACCAAGAGCTGGAAAGTTAATTTTATTTTCATCATTATATCAAAGCTTGAGAGGAAATACACTAAAACATTTATAATGGGATTAGAGGGGTTTTTTTTTTTTTTGCTTTTGTTTTCAGATTTTCCACAATAAAGAGGCATTACTTTTAGAATTTTTTTTTAAATCTTGATTCATTCCTTTTCCTCTTCCTTCATTTCCTCTCGCTCAGCAAGTCTTGCCAGGATGGATCTCAAATCCCAAATCTTCAAAATCGTATGTCACACCTGGCCAGCACTTTTCCCCGGCTGCCGCCCTGGTGCGAAGCACGGTCATCTCCTTCCTGGGAAACTGTAATAAAACTCCTGATTCATCTCCTTGCTCCCTCCTCTGCTAAAATCCATTCTTCTTTCCAATACAAAACAAAGGACACACTGCATGAGATTAACAGGAAGTCAATACCAGGTGAACGGGCAACCACAGGTAAAGGGTGACCACCAGTCTGGCCAAAGTGGGCCACGAGATCGTGTGACTGGTCATTCGGCTCCAACTGGAAGCCACATTTATCCTCCTGATGGATTCCCCCTCTCAGGAGGTCTCTGAACCCAATAAATTCAGTGGCTTAATTTCAGTAGGTCTCCAAGTCCAACAAAAACAGTCTAGAATAAGCCAATAAGTGAAGACTGGATGTTTTTGAAATGGGAGGGTGGTAAGTGAGCCCAAAGGCTAATTACAGGCAACAGTTTTGATGGGATCTGGACAGGCGACCCTTGGACAAGGTAAGTAATATGAACGTCGTATGACATTGCTGTACACCTCAAATTAATATATTTATATTCAATAGTATATTGAATATATTATATTCAATAATATAATATTATATTCAATAGTATATCAGTCAACTACAATGTATAAGTAAACTTAAAAGAAGAATTTAATACACAATTAGCCAACATTTAAATCGGTGTGAAATTATAAACCATCCAACAAATGCATCTGGGCAAATTGGGGAGAGAAGGCAATTTCAAGTTAAATCCATTCAATAACACAAATTTGAGGGGTTTTTATAACTTTTAATTTATACTTATTTCCAAATGTCTAAGTGTGTAATTTAATTAATTAAAGGTTATACATGTCATAAACACCCTAAGTAAAAATTAGAGGCAAACCACCAGGTATCAAACAGCCTCGAGAGTTCGGCGACGAAGGTCATGGTCTCGATAACAAGCCCACCCCCACGGAGCACCAAGAAAAAGAGCCCCTCCCTTTGCAAAGTGAGCAAAGAACATGAGTAGACGGTTCATTTTAGAAAAGTGTGGCATATAAATATGAAAGAAGTTCAACTTTAGCTATAATCAAAAATTACAAAACAAATAAATGGGAATAAAACTGTCAAACACGAACAAAAAAGACTGTGAGACCAGCATTCATTCTCTGCTAGTGGAAGTATAAACTGGAACTATAATTAGCACTTTCCTTAAAATATATTAAAATATTTATAGCGACTCCTACAAAACCGTGTGTCTAATACACACAAGGGTTTTTCACAAGGACGTTTATTGTTGTATTACTTGTGAGAGTAACAACCTGGCAACAATCAAAAAAATTAGTTAATGAGACCATTTAAAATATTCTAAGCCTATTCAATGACATTGGAAAATTATCATGAATAATTTGCTAGATTTTGAAAACAGCTTGCCAAATAACGAATTTAGTATGATGCCAATTTCTTTAAATTTTATGCATTTCTATACAGACAGAAAATACCTGCATAGACATAAAATAGCAATAATGGCTACATGGTGATATTATGGGTAATTATTGTATTCTTCCTATTTTTTTCTGTTTTTCTAACTTTTCATAAAAGTAATGCATGCTACGGTAATCTGGAAAAAACACTCCACATACGTGTGTGTGTGTGTGTATTCCTCTAAAACTAATAAAAATTATTATTAGTAATGGTCTTATGGGGAATTAAATAATGTTAAGAAAACTTATTTTTATAAAGCAGCTCTGTTAAAACTTTCTCCCTCTTATTTTAAAATAAGTCTTGTGCTGCTTATCCTAGTGATGGAAAGCCATTTTGGAGTTGCCCATCTGCACACTCCTGTGTGCAGTGTCTGGCACACAGTGGGTCCTCAATGATGCTTGTTGGAGGAATGAATGAGTGGATGCCACAGCACACGTAAGACCTCCTACAGCCCTTTGATGATGATTCTCTCGACACAAGCTAGGGTCCAACCAGCTAGACTCCTGGTCCTGCTGTTTAACTGTGTTTAGAAATGCCTTAATATCAACTACTCGAAAAACAAAAATCGTTACTTTTGACAGATGCTCTCTCAAATTGGTTTAACGCCTATAATCCCATACAGCCGGTTAATTTACTTAGCTACTTGGGGCACATTTTGTAATTAATTCTTTGTGCTGAGTTCACCAGGATGCCCATCGCTTAAGTTTTGATGGTTCACAGAAGCATCACTGAGATTGTCTACGACTGCAGAGGGTGACAGTAACGCCTGTGGTGAAAGTCTCTCGGGATGAAATTACCTGGGCCCTGCTCTACAAAGTGGGGATTTCAGGAGTCGATTGATCAGTCACATATTTGTCACGAGGGTGCCGGAAATTTTGAGAGAGGGCACGTGAGAGAGAGGCAAGAGGAGTCCTGTCTTCTCTTGCAGCATCTGAGGTCTACGTTTGTGAGCTCGGGAGAGAGCCTGACAAAGTAAGCTCCAAAAAATGTCTAAATACGATGCAAAATGTACCCCGCTGACCTAGCAAAATGTATGAATCCAATCACAACGGAAACTTTTGGAGATTGGACGGGAGACTTTCATCAGAAGATACATTCACTCTCTAACTCTCCGTGACCCAGTTCCCATCACAAGCCCCTTGAGAGAAATTTACTGTACAGATTTTATAATCACAGATATAGATGTCATTTTCTTTCCTTTCCTGTAAGTGAGCTGAACCCAGAGCAAAACTGAATCTAGCCACTTGGGTGAGCGGCTGCCCGAGTGGCCTCCAGTGATCTTTCTGCAGTCTCCTCTGGCATGCAACAGGGCTGGCCCGGGCAGCCTGTCAGGCACGGCGGAAAGAAAGGTGCACGGCTTCTGAGACTGAGTCCGAAAAGGCCCCGCAGATCCTGCTGGGCTCCCTCTGGGGAGCCAGACACCACGTAGTCAGGACACAAGGAGTCGATGCATTTCTGCGCTGCGGTGGCGGGGATGTCATGGGTTTGGAGAGCCAAGGCCTCCATCCAGCCCACAGCCCTGTGGGCAATGAAAGCAGCACCTCCAGCCCTGGTCACACTGTCAGGTGACTGCAGCCCTGGCCAAGACCTTGGCTGCAATTTTGTGACCATCCCCGAGCCAGAAACGTCCAGCACAGCCCCTCCGCAATTCCTGGCCCTCAGAAGTGGGGAGAGGTCATCGGGGTTGGCTGTTTGAAGCCACTAACCCCTGGGGCAATTTGGTCTGCAACAGTAGATTACCAACGCATGCCTTCTAAGAAAATTTACTCAAAGGAGAGACTGATCTGTCACACCAGGGTTCAAGTTCGGCCACCTCGGAAACCTGACTTCTTCTTGTGTGGGAATGCGATGGAATCTCAGTCCCAGCGGACTTTACCTGCCCCTCAGATTGGACAAAGAGCCGCCTGGTCGTCAATTTCTGAGTCGGGGGATGTTTCTGGCAATTGGCAACAGAACGGCCCAGTCGAAATTCCTCAAATGCTGTGCCCGTGCCTCTCGCATGACAGCAGATCAAGAAGCAGAACCCGCCACGGCCACACCGTTCCGCGGCTGCGCAGCCTCCGGCGCCCCTGAGCTTCCGGTCCCTCCCCCTCCCCTTTCCTTCTGCGGGACCGCCTGGTCTCCTCTTCCAACTCCTTTCCTCTTCGGTCGTGGTCATTTCCTTATCACCTTCTAGGAGCTGCTTCTTCGTTGAAAGGTTGACTGTCAGCGTCTTCCAAGATGCAGGGCTGTCCGCATGGTCATCGGACATTTTTATATTTTGTTCGGGTATTTTTCATCATGCATATTTTTAGTAACATGTGTACACTTAATCCATCATTTTCTTTTATGGTTTCTGGATTACAAGCCTCTGCTCTCCGGCCAAGGTTGTAAAACAATTATTGCATGGTTTCTTGTTGTTTGTGTGTTTGCTTGTTTATTTGTTTAACACTTAGATGTTTAAATCATTTGTAATTTCTCTTGCTGTGTGAATCTAAAGTGTGGATCCAGTTAAATTTTCCTTCAAAGCCCTCGGTCTATCTACTGGGTAGTGCATACTTCGCACCACGCTCCCATTGGAGATCACTCTGTACTAACCCTAACGTCACCCCATTTCCCTGGAACAACCCCAGGGGCTAAATAACGGCACGGTACCTATCGACTGCTTTCACAGCGCTGTTAGAATGCCACACAGCTGCCATGCGTGCTTTAGAACAGGAGCTGGCAGATGGCCCGTGGGCCAGACCTGGCTGCCCCCTATGTTTGTTAATGAAGTTTTATCAGAACGCAGCCACACCCACATGTGTATGTGTGTTTTCTGTGGCTGCTTTTCACTACAAAGGCAGGGTTGAGCGTGGCTGCCCCTCCTCAGTCACAGGGCATGCGGTCCCCGTCCCCCATTGGGCCCCTCAAACCACACACAGCACTGAACCCTCACGTCCAGTGCTTTTCCTAGCTGCACGCACCTACGATAAAACTTGTCAACTGAGCACAGTGAGAGGTTAGCAATAATAATTAACACTACTTAAAATAAAGCAATGACAGTGTAAGACAGAGTACGTGAATGTGGTCCCTCTCCAAATAGCATTGCACTGTGCTTGCCCTTCTTTTGGGAGGCGGTGCAAGATGATAAAACGCCTCTCCACCGAAAGGAAGTACGGTACAGCTTCTCTCCGGCACATTCGCACGGCCAGCATCGCTAGTCTTACCCTTGGGGGCCACTATTAAGTAAAATAAGCCTGACACAAGCACCTCCGTGCCACAGTAGTCCACCCGGTTGCCAAGACAGTGGCTCACAGGTGGGTAGCAGCCTACCACATGGAGACCTCAGACTGGGGGCTGATTCACACCCAGGAGGTACAGAGTGAAACATCACAACATTTTTATCGTGAATAGCATGCAATTTAAGACATAAATTGTCTACTTCTGGAATTTTCCATTTAATATTTTCAGACGGCAGTTGCCCACAGGTAACTGAGCCTCGGAAAGCAACACCAGACGAGGATGAGGGAGGGGCTCCAATGAGACCATGTGACCTGTGAAGCCTCAAACCAGTCCCATCCGACCCTTTCCAGAGAGCTTCCAGCTCCCCCTCTAGAATGTTCTCGTGCACGAAGCCCGCTGGAGCCACAATCCAGCAAGAAGGCACAACCCCATTCCCTCTGTGAGGAACAGGAGGCTCTGGGAGGCTGAGCAACTAGTGCGGGCCGACCCGGACCAACCCCAGTGCTGGGGTCACGGACGCTTGTCCTATTGCTTACCCTGGGCTGCACGGTTTTTGACGTTCTTTCACATGCCCTTGTTCTCTGGGTGTCTCCAATGATCCTGGGAGGAAAATAGGAGGTGGAAACTGAGTTACGGGGAGTTTTACGAAGTAAAATTCTGAAGTTCTCACAGCTTTTAACTGATATGAAATTTTGGTATCTAGCGAAAAACAAAAAAAAACTCCTGCTCTCTCAACAATACCTCGTTGCTGATATCTTAATGCAAATCCTAGCGAACTCCAATGCAAAATACTCAGAGCATTCTGGATATCCGGCAGCTAATGATAATATAGCTATCTAGGTTTTTAAATACAAATAGAATAAATGTATACCTATCCTTCAAAGCAAATAATCTTTTGAGAGGAAGAGTTGGAAGAGCGGCACTGAACTCCCCAGGGCCGAGGGTGCCCACCGGGCCTCTCCCCTGGCACGTCCAGCCAGGTTCGGAAGGCATCGCACTGTGCGCCCACCACCCAGTCAGAGAAATGCAAGCTTGACCCCTGTATAATCCTATCAACCAGCGTCATCCCAGTAAATTCAATTTTTAATAAAAGACCAGCAGAACGGTAAGTGTAAGATAATAAGTGTAGTGTTTCAGGCATACAAAGTGGGGAGAGAGAGAAGGAGGAGGAGGAGAATGAGAAGGGGGAGGGTAAGGGGAGAGGAGGGGCGGGGAGGGGAGGGGAGGGTAAGGGGAGGGGAGGGGAGGACACCTAGGTGTTGTCATTTAAATTGACCTCAAATGGGGTAAACATGCACTGGTGAAAGGAGGGAGGGAAGGCTGTACCACTGCTTGCTAAACTCACTTTCTCAAGGCCATGTTTGTCTTTTTCAGGAACCACTGAGACCCCACGGAGGGACATTCAGCACCTTTTTAAGCTATCTTTGTAGTAAACTGCATGCACAACGTCTAAGCCATTCACACCATTCCCCCACGGAGCCTCTGTGCTTCCCCTTCGAGGGCCCACTGGCTCAAAGAAGCCACTTTTTTCCCCCTGTTATTAATAAAGCAATCCACCTCAGGTACTTCTTTAATTTCCTGTCTTTTTTCCAACACAAAGTTAATTTACTTCATCCCTTATCCCAAGAATGATAACAGGGTTTCTATAAAAGTGAACATCCATGATCAAAGAGAAGCTTGTATTATAAACAAATTATGACAACTGGGCTCTCTTTGAAATATTTTAACTTAATTAAGCTCAGACACTTTTGGCAAAGGTTTAAAAACTTGAGAGTAATTAAATAGCCATTCCAATTTGGCTGGATTTTCTTTTAATGTTGGGGTAAGAGAGATAGTTTACATGGTCATAGCCTAAAATGCTGCACTGATATCAATTTTTAGTGGCTACTTTTCTAAACAGAAGATAGGAGGCAAAGTCGGATCTGGGCAAGGATGGAGCTTGTGCACACAGCCTGCTTGCAGCGGCGGTTACATGGCCGTGCACACTCATCCAAACATACGGAACCGCGCTGGAAGGCTTGCATTTTACTGTTCATCAATTATCCCCCCGTAAACCTGACTTTTTTTTTTTAATGAATTTCAACTACTCAGCTGAGTAAAAAATAGTCTCAGGATATGTTTTGAAGCACTGTCTGCGGTGACCGAAACAAAGGAAAAAGTAACTAGAAACTAAATACATGTTGATCAGTAAAAACTTTGATTGATTTTCAAAAATGACTTAAACCTCTATAAACTGAGCTGGAATGCCGGGTAAAAATTGTTCAATGGTGAGGGAAGGCAAGCTGTGGAATAAGGTGCTGGTGAACGCAGTAAGAGCAGTGGCTGAAGTGGTGGTAGAATCTCATTTAGTACGTAAGTAGGAAGTAGGTCAGGGAGACCTGCTTCCAGTCCCACTGGCAAGGTTGTGGCTTGCCTCAGTTTACCGTTTGTGGCCTCCCAGAGTTGCTCCACAACATGGTGGTCAGCTTCCAAGAGAGAATGAGAGAGAGCACCCCGCAGAAATGAAACCCCATCCAATCCAGTCTTGCCAGTGGCATTCCTTCATCTCTGCTATATTCCAGTTGTTAGTAGCAAGTCAATAAATCATAAATCCAGCCCACATTCCAGGGAGAGTTTACATGAGAGAATTGCGGGGGGGTGGGGGGGTCACAGGGGGTCATCGTGGAGGCTGCCTCCCCTCAGAATCACACACCGTGAATTACCTAATGCCTACAGTGGGGTCTGAGACAGCACCTTTTTAAAAAATTATATTTCTAAATCAAAACATTTGAATAACTAAATGGGCTAAATACTAACCATAAATAGCCTCATGAAAATTTAGGTCAGCTTTGGTTCCAGATGAGTAATGAAAAAGCTTTTGGTTTTCAGAGGCTTTTGAGGTTCAGAATTAGGGAAAAGAAATCAGGGGTCTGTGCTATGGTCCCCACACTGAAGATGATAACACCAGGGCACAGGGGGTTAAGCGTGTGTATATGTGTTTGTGCTTCTTTGCCTGAAATCCATGTGCAAAAAAGCATGCAATAGTGCTCACTAATGTCTAAACCAGTAAGATGAATTAATTTTAGAAGAATAAAATAGGACTCCTCCCATAAGACAAGGAGTTCACGTGCATGCCACAAGAGCCGAAAGTGTTATGCACAGTCTGTGGGCTCCTGCTGGGCTGGTGGTTCCCGTTCTGAGACATCACAGGAAGGAAGCAGTGGAGAACAGAGCGAGACTAACAGGACAAAGAAGAGAAACAAAAGTGCCATGAATGAGATCAATTTCCTCAGCTTACACACAGTCAGGAGAACTCAGGGACAAAATCGAGCCTCCAGTTTTAGACAGTGTCTAAACATGCATCTGGGTGTGCGGGGAAGACTTCCGATGGGACCCGGTTTGGGTGTGAGTTCGAGGGAATGCGCACCACCGGAAGGATGGCCAGCCTCGCCCAGAACACACACCTCGGCCCCGCTGGACCTTTATCTCTGCCTGTTAAGTTATCCTCTCTCTCCTGGTTTGCTCTGATTCCTGATGAGGGTTTTGAGCCTGTATTAAATATTCGAGTAAGGAGGGAATTCAGTCCATTATTTCAGATTTTACTTCTTTATGACCTGTTTAAACAGATAAAAACTGACTTTAATAACTGCAAGCAATATTAGATATATGGAATGGCCCTACTTCTGATTCTGTATGTGTTTAACAAATTAAGCATTTCGTTTTTATGGCTGAAAGCAGGGTGCTTAGCGAGGCAAGCTGAGGAAGTCACAGTCTCCTTTCAGAGGTACTAATAAGCCCACATGCCATTGGCGTCTGCTATCATACTGTAACTTTAAATATAGCACCTCAATTCCAAATGTGCTCGTGCCGGAGTCTGAAATGACTCGGAGACTATGACATGGCAAACATCTTTTTTTTCTTTTTTCTTCTTTTTAAGTAAATTTTAAGAGCGAGGATAGCAAAGGGAATAGGCAGCAAATTCCCAAAGGACAGTCGACATTCTCTTGTCATGTCTCAGCCTACCACTAGGTGGCGATGCTTCTCAATAGCTATTAGAGTATTTTTTGTCAAATGGGCTTTTTTCTGATTTTTGTGATATAGGTGTTGTTGGCCTCGAAGAGTTCATTAGTTCTACCCTACAAGAACCACCTCTTTTCCCAAAAGGAAAGTATTTCCAAGTGGGTTCCCTTTAGCAATATATTTCTCAGGCACGACGTGGAAACAGATGAATAATGAGCCGACCACTTACGGAAGTGGTACAGGAGGACTGTAAAGCACACAGACTGTGTACCTAGACTGCCCAGGTTCACGTTCCAGCTCTCCTACTCGGGGCTGTGCTACCCAGGGCAAATTACTTGGCCTCTCTGTCTCAGCACGCTCACCTGTAAAACAGATACGCTAACAGTACCTAACTCAGGAGCCTGATGGGAGACTCGCGTGGGTTGGTTCAAATACAGCCACGGGAACAGTGCGGGGCCTAGAAGCAGCACGACTGGAGAGGCCGCTGCTGCGCGCACCCCCAAGAAGGCGGCGCTGGCGGGCGTATCGCGGGCCCGCTCCGCTGACCCCTCCCAGCAACACGGGGAGAAGGTCAGCTCCCAGCAGCATTCCACCCGTTTTACAGACAAGAAAACCAAGAATAAAGAAGTGAAGTGCACTTCCCAAGGTCTAAATTAATGTAAGAGTTACAGGAACCTACACCTACCAAACTCTAAATCCATGTTCTTAACCAGTATATCACGCAGGCCAAACATCATAAGCGATAAAAATGGGAAAATGTGTAGCTCAAACTAAAAGGTAATAGCAATTGCACTCCATAAAAGTGTGTTTTTCTCTTCGTTTTCCACTCTCCGACATAATTCTATTTTCTTTCTTTTACAGGATTTGTCCCCCAAAATTAAATTTTTGCCTTAACATTTATTTCTAAACCAGCAGGAAGTACCTGTAACCAAGATCTTTAGAAATTCTGGAGATACGGTTTTGAGGTGAACTTAAGAGATATTCAACTAAAAAAGGTTAGAGTATTTAAAACTGAAGAAAAGATGATTCTGCAATTCTGCACAAGGATAAAAATAGGATTCCAAGTCCTCTACCCACAAACTCCACCACCTTCCAACTGCTGGTTTTTTTCCCCTGTCAGTCCTTGAAATGACCTTGGTTTAATTACCTGCATCTCAATGAGTGAATCTACATAGAAAGTGAAGGTTAATTAATGAAGGATGGCTCCTTTTGCTAAGCCCACCAGGCAGGGGCTGACAGCACGTCGTCCACGCAGTATTACCCTATACCTCATTAGAAATGGTCAGATTGATGTGCTCACTTCGGACCAAGGAAACGAAAGGTAATAGTTTACTAATGACGGCCACTTGCGGAGCGCGGTCACAAAGCCGCCCACCTGGCACCTCTAACCTGGAGTGCCACCGCTCCGGAACTCACCGAACCCGAAATGTTAGACCCGGGTGGAAGCGCAGAGATCAGATTCTAACGAGGCTCACACACTTCCATGCCAGCCGTCCAGTAATGTTCACATAACTCTTAGGCTATCATTTTTCTTAACACTCCTCATTTATATATGTGTATATATAACATATATGTACCCTCATATATATAAAATATATATATATATAAACTGAGCTGTCCTAGAACAGGGTTTATCAAGCTCCGCGTTAATGACATTTGGACCATACACATTTTGCTGTGACCAGCTATCCTGGAACTTGTAGGATATTTAGCAGCACCCCTGACCGCTACCCACTCAATGCCAGTAACACCCCTGCCCCCAGCTGTCACAACCAAAATTGTCCCTTTACCCCGATTCCCCAAAGGTTTCCATTTTACGCTAACCACAGTCTTATTACGAAAATCAGGAGATTAACATCGATGTAATCCTTTAAATAATTTATACGTCTTCAGATATCATCCTTCCCTGGTCCAAGTCTACTCCAGGGTCACACAGCGTGTGTCCTGTCCTGGTCTCCTTAGTCTCCTCCAATCTCAGACAGTTCCATTTTTTTTCCATGACCTTGACATGTATGAAGAGCGCTGACCTGTCAGTTACTTTGGAAAACATTCTTCAGTTTAAGTTTGTCTGTTGTTTTCTTGTGATTAGATTGCACTTACGCCTTTCTGACAAGGACACCACAGGGGTGCGTCCTTCCCGGGGCGTCACACCCTTGGGTGTGAAACGCCCGGCTGCCTTGGGTCATGTGGTTGAGGCAGGGTCTGTCGGGTCCCCGCCGTCAAGTTCCTAGGTCTTTCTTTGCACTTAGTGTCTGGTGGGGAGATGCTGTGAGGCGATGCAAATACCCTGTTTCTCACCTCGACTTCGCCCACTCGGTTCTGCACCCCTGACAATTCCGTGCCTGTCATGGCCGTGACTGTGATGTTTGCCAAATGCTGGCTTTCTGTGCCCATCATCCTGCGTTTATCATTGGAATTCTACTATGTGGAGTAGCTATTCCGTTTCCTCTGCTTTCTGGTTACTTCTTAAGCAAGTGTTGTTTTGCTACCACAGATGAAAAACCAGGGTTAAAACAAATGTTTTCATGACAAACAGTAACAGTAAGAAATAAATTCGATGAAAAAAAGTGTGTATCAATTTCTAGCTAGATTGCAGCCTTTGAAGTTTCCCACTGTGATGTCTCATCTTTCTTTATTAAAAAGAGAGATTAACAGGCATTAGAAAGGTGTTAAAAATATATAGAATGAAACTGACTTCCTCCTCGATGTCATCAGATGAACTGGAAGACAATCAGAAAAGAAGTCACTGCGTGAAATAAAATTCAATATTATTTGGTGTTGGATCTAAATAATACCTAAGATCTTCTCCTCTTTCTCCAATGGGTCCTGCATTCTAAAAAACACTGACCAACCAGCTTCTCCCATGTTACAGATGAAGAGATTGAGAACCAGAGAAAATAAATAACCTGTTCAATATTCACTGACAGAGGATCTTTGCTACAAGGAGCGGCAAAAACTCAGACAATCCTAAGAGCACAGGGCTGGAGGTAAAATGAGTTGGTAGGTAGAGGTCTGTTACCAGGATGTCAGGGAGTCTCATAAAACCCAAGAGCAGCAATGTAGCCAGACCAGGAAGGGACCAGAATCTGGAACGTGAGAGTGACCAGGGCCTTCTACTTCTCATTTTTATTTTTCCCTGTGCACCTATTTTATTTTTCCCTCTCACAGCTCTCTCAGCCTCTCCATCCTCACAGCAAAACAGCATGTCCAGAACCACCAAGTCCACCATCCAAACCTCAGTCAGACCTCATTGGGTCTCCCTGGATCCCAATTCCAAACTCCTGAAAGGAGAATCTGATTGGCTCATCTTAAGTCAGAGGCATACCCTTGATCCAATCAGCTACAACAGGTGGGGGGAGGGGCGGAGCAGCATCACGTAATTCAAACAGGAAGGATGACTACTGTCAGCAGAGGGTTATCCTGAGCAAGAACCACAGAGCAGACATGCATTCGCAGGACTGAGTTACTTCTGGATTTGCGGGTACACATCATATGCTTGCACTTAAACTCAAAATGATGAACAGAATGAGACAATCCGCTAAAGTCAGAAATGAGAAGTGTTAACCAAAAGAACGGCCTTATTCTGCTGTAGCAATAAAATGACTAAGTGCAATGACTTAATTTACTAAAATCATCTTTAAAAAGGGGCGGGCAGGCTCATTTCTCCAACTCTGGGCCAGGTCCCTACCATGATGTTTGCCTGCCATCAGCCATCGGAACGCCAGCCGCCCAAATACCACAGACGGTACTTTTCCTTTACACTTTTCCTTTGACTTAGTTCACTTTTTTTTCTTAAATAAAAACATTAAGTCAGGAAACTTACGACAGTATGAGCTCAAGTAGGAAAGCCGGGTGTTTTTCTAATCCGGATTCAAATCCACGCACGCTACTACAACCGACAGCACGCACCGCGGTAGCCGTACTCCCCCGTGTAAGCCTCCCTGACTTCAGTAAGCACCAGCCACTCCACACTCTGTATTCTCTGTCCCCTGCAGCAAAAGTCCACATTCACAGCGTTCAGACAGTTTTCAATCCATCCCTGCTTTAGTCTTCCTAAAATTAAATTTTTCTGACTTGAAAAGTTGCACATTGTTGAGAAATTGGCTTTTGATGTTTCTCTGAGCACTTCGCACCAGCTATTTTTTCAATCAACCCTGCTCAGTTCTTTACTTGTTTTTGCAAGTACTGCCTTTAGCAGGGGATTCTTAAAGACAGATTTGGTTCGTGTTTTCCACTTGGTTTTAAAGGGCGATACAGGTAATTACCCAAAGCGCCCTTTGGAGGGTCTCTGGTGCTGGGGATACGAAGGTGAGAAGGCCCAGATCCTGCCCTCGTGGAGCTCCCAGGACCTTGTAGGGGTGGGAGGGAGAGACAGAAACCAAAATAGGCATCTCAGTGAGCAGGGTAAGTCTCTGCAGAGGTCCTGTACCCCGCCCCCCGCCTCCCCCAGGAGACATGCTAAGAAGGCAAGGGGCTGCTTAGTCCAAGCTGGAAGTCTAGACAGGCTTCATGGAAGAGAGGGCGCCAAGCTGAGACTTGAAGGAGGTTCGGAAGGCAAGGAAAATCAAGATGAGAGGGGTGTTCCCTGCAGAGGGAAGACCTGTCTGTGCAAAACAGGCAGGAAGGAGCTGCGTGGACAGGCGAGCAGCCGTTCGAGGGAGAAGGGCCCCGAGGTCTGGAGCGCCGCCTGCAGGCTTAGCTCAGCGTGATGCCTCGAGAGAGGACTGGGGAGGGAAACTATGAAGAAAGGATAGTGCAAGGATTCCCCAAGTGCCTGCCCAGAAATATCGGCCCTGGTACTAACGGTCATCGGTGTCACAGAATAAGCCTGGGACACACCAGACCGACAATGATTCACAAAACACCATGAACGCACGGTGTCTCTGAGCCTGAGATGCAAACGCGACTTGCGAGTGTCTAAGAGGAGCACACAGCCTCTCCCAAACCCTCTAGGCCCTTCGGACCCAAAGGGGCTCCGGCCCCACCAGCTGCACCAGCCTCATCTGGGAGCTCCCTGAAAATGCATTTTAACACGGTCCGCAGGTAGTTCACAGGGACATTAAAGTGGGGACTCATTGGCCTTCATCATATCAAAATGCAGGGGCCCTGGGATGAGGCCTGAGATCCTCCCAGACATCTTTGCATTTGGAAACGCCGAAAGAATCCATCCTCGTTTCTCCCCTCAAGGAGCTGGGGTTCACCTGGACAGCTAACACCTAACGACAAGAAACAATCAGTGAGTAATAAAAGTCCACATGCATAACATGTTTTGTTCAACAGCTCTTTACTGAATATGAACTACATGCTGTCCCCTATTTGACGGCCGGGGACGTAGCACTGAAATAAACAAAGTCCTCTGTCTTCAGAGTCTTTACATTCTAGGAAAGGAACAACGCGTAAACTAACAAATGCATAGTAGAACCAACCAGGACAGGGGTGATGGCGACAGAGAAAACCAAGTCAAGGAGGTGCTGGTGGAGTTGACCGAAAGGTTATTTTATTACGTAGGAAGGTTTGGAAAGTCCTCAGTGATCGAGTGACTCTTGAGCAGAGAGGAACTGGAAGGAACTGGAAGAAGGTGACATGTGGCTGGCTGACTGGGAGAAGCTATGCGAGTCAGAAGAAAACAGCAAGCCGGGAAGTCGGGAGGCAGGAGCCCACCTGAAGTACGGTGAGGAAGCCCAGGCCGTCTGTAGCTGGGACAGGGAACAGGTGGGGCGGGGAGGGGGCGCCACGGGAGGTGGAACCAGATAAGCCATTGGGGGGATGGGATGCCAATCATGTAGCACCTTCTGGAGGACTTGGGCACTTCCTTGCCCTGAGATGGAAGCCACTGGGCAGGTTTTGAGCAGAGGACTGACTTCCACGTTAAAAGGCTTCCTTTGGATGCTCTGCAAAGAGTAGAGAGTAGGAGCCAAAGGCAAAAGTAGGAAGCTCAGTTGGAATATTGGAAATAAACCAGCTAAGCAATAACAGCAGCTTGGGTTTTGGTGGTACCCATGGAGGCGGTAAGAAGCAGTGGGATTCTGGATAGACTTTGAACATAGTGCCAACAGGATTTCAGAAGATTGGACATAGGGCGTGAGAGAAGGGATCAAGTCACAGCTCTATATACAAAGTCTCCGACTTGAGCAACAGAACAGATGGAGTGTCCAGTTACTGAGATGAGGAAAGGTTTTTGGAGCTGTCAGGTGAGAGGCTGACCAGCAAGGGTTTCGTTTTGGACATGTCGAGTTGGAGGCGTCTGCGAGATGTGTCCATCAAAAAGGCAGCTGGAGACGTGAGGTTCGGGAGGAGGGAACACACTGGGAACACTGGGCCGTGTAGACTCTATTAGTTCAGAACGTGGCGTATAGTAGGAACTCGATGAGTGGTAAATGCATGAGCGCCATGCCTTAGATCAGCAGAAATATCTGCTTACTGTTGGAAAGTAGCTAGGCCTTCACACCCTGCAAGTGGTGGGTCAATAACATTTTCGGATGAGAAGAAAAGCATTTTTTTCCTTCTCCCAAATGATGTGCAAAGTGAGATAGCATGGTTTCATTTAGGTTGTTTTCTATCTCCAAAGTAACATTAATAAACAAATTTGAAATCACACAAGTATGAACGTAAATTATTTACAGTGCACTTGAAGAGTTCAGGGAGAGCTTTGTAAGGTAAATAATTCATAAACTCATAGAAAGCATTTCTTTTTGTTACTAATTAAGGGTGAAATTTTACCAATAAATCATGAGAGTTTTGGGGAAGTCTATGAGCGGAGATCAATTCAGTGCAACAAACTCTTACTGACAAACCACTGTGCGCCGGGAGTTTGGCTGGAGACAGGGGTTCAGGGGTCTGTGGGAGGGGTTTGCACTTTTAACCAGCTGCCTGTGCAGGAGGAGAAATGCCATTCTGCAGGGCCAAGTGCATCAGTGCTGCTCGCCACGGGGTTCTGACGCTCTGTTTTGCAGGCGCACCATAGGATGACAATTCTCCACTCCCCTCAAAAGTAAGCGTGGCCACAGGGCTGGCTTCATCCAATGAAATGCAGACAAAAGTTCTCTGTGTCACTTCCAAGTGGAAGCTTGGAGAGGCGACTGGTGATTTGTCATTGTCATAGTCTGAATGTTTGTGTCCCCACCCCTAAATTCCTGTGTTGAAATCTCATCCTTGCGGGATGGTGATTTGGAGGTGGGACTTTTGGGAGGTCATAGACCATGAGGGTGGAGCCCTCATGAATTGGATTGGTGTCCTCATAAGAAAAGCTAGCTCACTCTCCTTCTGCTCCTGGCGCCGGGGGTGGGGGGCAGGGGTATGCTGAGAAGTCCGGAGTCTGCAACCCAGAGGACTGGATCGATCTCACTGGAACCCAGTCATCCTGGCACCCTGATCTCAGACTTCAGCCTCAGAACTCCGTGACATCAATTTCTGTTTTTATAAGCCACCCAGTCTGCAGTCCTCGGTTATGGCAGCCTGAACTGAGACAGCTGTGTTCTGGGCCACCTTTGCAGACACAGGAGTCAGTGCTGAAGTGTCCCTTCTTCAACCTAGGTCCACAGGTGACTCCACCATGGGCATGGCCTCCCCACCCCAACCAGGTGAACTGCTGAATTTGGGGCATGAAAAGGAAATGACTTTGGGTGTGTTAAACCACTGATATCTGGGGGTTGCTAGTTATGCCTAATCTAGCCTCTCCTAAATGATACCAACTCTACTGATCAAGGATACAGCCTCTACGCATTTCCATGTGGCAAATGCCCCCTGACCCCCCAGCCTCGGAGCTTCCTGTTATCAATCTCTATTTTAAAATATCACTTCTACCCTGAGTTTCCAAACATTCATTTGTAGAAACAAAGTCATAGATCCAAGCCATCCTTCAAATATTTTTCTGTTATTTTTAATTCTATTTTTAGTCTGAATCGCTTCTGTTTATCTTCAGTTGCCATTCTACTTTCATCATCCATAGTCTTTTTCAGTCACATCACATCTGTTGCCAAAAGCAAATTTTTAGTAGTAGTTGTAAATTTCACAAGAGTTTCCAGGGATGTGAGAAGGGTAGAGGTCAAAGGAAAGGTGTGAATCCTGGATTGTAACTAAGTGGTTCCCTCTGTGACCCACCTCACTGTAGTCAATTGAAACTGGACCTCAGCAAAGGTTGTAAATAACTATTTGATAAGGGCCTTCCAGGGCCAAGCAAGTTAGCCGGGCTATGAAAGGATGTACTGTTTTTTTTTTGTTTTGTTTTGTTTTGGGATTTTTTTTTTTTTTTTAGCTGCCATCTTTCTAGTGCCTGAAAAACATGAAGCACAGAGTAGATGCTAAATAAATACTGTGATGGGAGGGAGGGGGAGGGCAGAGGCGAGGGAAGGATACAGGGAGGGAGGGAGGGAAGAGGGAAGCATGGTAATACAGCCCAGTAAGTCCAAAGACAGAGGCAGGGGTTAGCGGCATGCCCAGGGGGCACGCAGAGGAGTCAAGAGTTGCAGAGGGCAGAGGCACAGGATGTGAGTGTTTCGTAGGGAACAAAATAAAAGAAAGGCCAAAACTTTGCTCACAGTTCTGAGAAATTCCACCACTGTTAATCTCAGACCGTAAGAAGAGTTTCTGTAGAGGTCAGCAGCTGTTTTAATGGTTTGGAAAATCTACTGTAGATCAAGGGCAAACACCACCTACGGCAAAGGTGCTGGGTGTTTCCTTAAGAGCAACCAAGTGCCATTTCCACTGTTACGGTGGATTGAGCTGGGAAAGGTCAGGCAGAGAGAAATAAGAGGAAATATGCTTGTCACAGTGGAGGGGCCACGATGGGGAGGGAGGCGGGAGGCCAGGGAGGGCTGGAGTCTGCCTCCCACCATGTAAAAGCCATTAATTACCCTCACAAGTCACCCCGAATAGGCCACGGTAAACTATCTCTATCTTCATTAACTGAGATTTCTCAATCTTAAGAAAATACAAGTAAAAACAACTTTTCAAAACAACTATTTACATTAATCTGTAAGACAATAAGTAAGTGTTTTTTCTGCACAAATCCAGCTTTAGAACAAATCTCATCATTCCCACCAGGTTGCTCTTGAACTGAATTTTGGAGCAAACCTGTGTTATAGTGAACTATTGATTGCTAGCATCAGCATCAGCTGACACAAGGGTCCCAGCTCGGATGCCCCTCCCCCAGCTCCAACTCGGTGGGGGTGTGGGGAGCTGTCATTATTTCATGCTGAGTTCCACCACTGGCTTTGCGTTTGCTGACTGCAACACAGAATATCAATGTTCACTTCTCCACCTGCAGATAGTAGAAACCCACTCTGTCTTAGTTAAGATGAGTTTTGACTGTAAGGATAGGAAACTCAAAATAGCAGAAGGGGGTAAGTTTCTTAAGTCTGGCACCAGGAATCCAAGGGTTGGTCTGGTGGCCACATAGTTGCAGGGTTCGAGGCTCCCTCTGTCTTATTTCTCCCTCAGTTACAGTTTCTATTCCTATTGTACTTCATGGTTCACAATTGTTGCTGGAGCACCAGCTGTTATATCCGCATCCCAGCCATCAAGAAGAAACACGAGGGAGGTGAGAGGCAAAGAAGTACCCACTCCCTCCTTTTCAATACATTACCCAGAAGTTTCATTACAATTACAGTAACTGGACAAGAACTCAGGTTCATGGTCCCCAGGTCAGAGCAAGAGAACCTGGGAAATCTCCCCTTATTCGGGGCTTCTACATGCCACTTAACAATTAAAGGTCAATTACTAAGGAATAAGGGGGACTAGCATTGGAGACTAATTGGCACTTCCACTCACTTCAATATGGTTTATGCCAGATTTTAATTTGTCTTACTCTGCCTCTTCTCAAGTGCTAAGAAAAATAATGAGATATATAAAGTTTTCTGGAACCATGAAACCGGACTCATTTACCTTTATAATTTTCTATTAACCTACTACCGGAATTCATTGTGTATTTAATTCCCTCCTCTACCCCTTCAGTGCCGTCTCTTCAGTCTTCACACATTGCTGGCCTCACTCACGTCAGACTTTTCTGTCTCCTTTATGCTCATTTACTTTAACTTTTAGTGGTCTTCCAGCCAATCCTTTATCCTTTTTATTGCACGAGCATGAAATTTTATAATGCCCCGGAGCTTCGTTAGTCAGCGGCTACAAGGTTCTTAACCTTCGCTAATTTATTCCCTCATTTTTGGACTTTCAGATCTGAGGCAGACCTTACTATTTTGTTTTCGAATATAAAAGTAACTTTTATTAAGTAGGTTTATTGCATTAATAGATTTTTATTTCAGTTTTTACAGTTATATTTAAGTTCTCTGCTAGTTATGCTGCAGATCACTTTAATAACAATTTATAATGCTATGTAATGTAATTTATATTTTAATACAATAAAAATGTACATAGTATAATAAAGCAAGGGTAATTTTATAAAACTTTACCTGGAAATTATTTCAAATAAGCATGTATTTTTTAAACTCCCAAACAATTTTATTGATATTTATTGTAATAGAAATTCCCTAAACAATAATAGCTTCTCTTTTTAAGGAAAAATAATAATAATAAAGACAGTCCTGCCCTGCAAAATACCACATATGTTTTGATTTTTTATCTGCCTCATCCTTTTTCCTCGTGGTTTTGATTTTGCAGAGGCAGAGAGGGGATTGTTTTCCCTTCGTCACCCAATTACGTGGATGATCAATACCCGGCTGTGAAAATTTCTAATTCGGGTTCTAACGGCAGGAACGATCATGTCAGTATTAACTGCGATATATAAGTGACAATAAAATAATACTAATAATTATAGAACACTCTCTCCTCCTCCACTGAAGAGCTGGCAGGCATTACAGAAGGACAGATCCTAACACCAATGTTAGACAGATATTTGCCCATGGAGGGTGTGGGTGGGGGAGAAAAACCAGGCCACGAACGTAGGGACTTTAAGCCTTCAGGCCTTTAATAAAGTGAGAGCTATACAAGGGGAAAAGATGGGTCGCCAGAGGCGGGACTCTGATGAGATTCCTGCTCAGGCGAAAACCTAGCTACATCAGTGGGCTTGCGCACATAACAACCCTCCCCCAAGCTCAGGGGTTCAAACGAGAACCTTTGTGTAGTTCATAAGTCTGCATGTAGGCACTTGGGACCAGAAGGTTCCGCTGCTCTGGGCCAGGCTGTCTGAGCTCAGCTGAGTCTCACTGGGGAGTCTGAAGTTGGTTTCTGAATCAGCCGGGGGGCTGGCCGGCTGTTGGCTGGGCCACCTCTGCTGCTGTCCGCATGGTGTCCTATCCTCCAGCAGGCTGGCTCGGACTCGTTCAAATGGCCACAGCATTCCAAGAGCAACAGGGAGGGCAGGCCCAATACACGGGAGCTTTCCAAGCTTCTGCTTGAGTAGGGTTTGCTAATGTCCCACTGTCCAAAGCGGGTCAGGTTACAACCCCAGATACACACCTCTCTATGGAGGAATAGACGATTATGAACATTTTATAATCTATCACATCATACCCAGGATATCCAGTTCTTGAATTCCCATGGCCCACAGAACATGCCATTCTCTCAAAAATAATGAGTGCTTCCTTTGTGCCAAGCCCTATTTTAGGGGTAGTGGAAAAAAAGTAAGTAAAAGTTCTGGCTTCATGTAGCTTACATCCTAGTGGGGCCCCCTGTTTCCAAAGCCCACATTCTTTTTGACTCCAGCCAGGAGAGATTTCTGTGGGGTTTTTTTACATTTGAGATCTCTTCCTATTTCAGGCAATAGACTCTTCTCCTTCCTTTTGCAAACTTCCCTTTCTACCTCCTGGAGAACTGTTAACCACGGGGTCTCTCATTCTTGTCACACATCTGATCATGAGATCCAGGCTGGCCAATCAGAATACCTCGTCCTGGGCACAGTGATTGGTCCAGGGTTGGGCCAATGAGCCAGGCAGGACCAAAGCCATTCTCAGGAACTGATATGAAGCTATTTCAAAAATCTGGAATTTTTACCTATAGACACAATGGGAACTAGCAAAGCCAGTGATCTTTGATGTCCCCGTGAGAATAAATCACCAAAAGAAAATCAGAGCAAAATAATAAAGAGAGGAAAGAATCCTGGGATATCGTTTGAGCTCCTGGAAACAGCCATGCCTGAAGCTACCCCCACTCCTGCTCTCAGTTATATCAGTCAACAGCTTCTCAAGTTTGAGTTGGGTTTTTGTCATCCACAACCAAATCAGCTCATGAGTAACCCAGTCTTCCACATTGAACACTGCAGTCCCAACCTCTCAAAGCCAGCTAGAGCCTCTGAAAGCCCTGGGCACTGTTTACAAAACATCATGAAATACACTGTATCTAATTCTACTATACAAACAAGGAGCATTTGATTAGGCAGAAAATAACTGCTTGATGCAACTACAGTGTAACAATCATAAACATACTTTTTCCCTTTAAAATGTTGTTAAATGAAATAAGCTCTACCATTTCCAATTTATCATGACCACATTTTTTATTGTTATTTATCCGTTGGGTCCCTTACAGCTAGTACACACAAACAGGCTCAAGAAAGAGTTATAGGAAGGAAAATAAAAAGGAACAAAACTCTATCCAGTGGGTCACTGTTTTCCTATAAAGGCAAAAACGATTAGCTTCCACCCCGGTCATGGAGAATTCTGCTCTTCTCTGGTCACGTTCCCAAGGAACACCTGGGCATTTGAATGGCAGCCTCTTGGAGGAATGTTCCCTGAATCCCCTCACCCAACCTTTCTCAAATATGACCTTTGAAATGTTACAAACACACGCACACGAGTTCAAGTTCCAATTATGCCACATACTCAACCCCCTTCTTGAAGAGAAATTATATGCAGTCAGCACATTAAAGGCTCTGGAGAGGAGCCTGTTCAATTTTGCTTGACCTTGCATTTCCCAAACTTATTTGATCACAGAACGCCTTTTTAAAAATCATGTTCACGTTCAGGAAACCAGTTGTCCATGGAGCAAATACTAGTCTACCACCTAAATTATGAGTCAACAGATTTTTTTCTGTAAAGAGCCAAGGAATTAATAGTTTAGGCTTTGCAGGCCATGCAGTGTGGAAGCAGCTATCATAGACAATACATAAACAGAGGGGCATGGCTGTGTTCCAATAAAACTTTATTTATAAGAACAGGCGGAGGGCCAGATTTGGCCTGTGGGACATAGTTTGTCAGCCTATGTCTAAGCCAGCAGGAGATGGCAGGTCTATAATGGGGATGCAGATGAGACCAGGGACTGAGCATCATCTGTGTTGGAGCCCCTGCTCTGTGTATGGCTACTTAGCCTTGAGCAACTTACTGAACTGCCAGAAGCCCTGTTTCATAGCTGTAAAATGAAATCAAGTGTACACCTCTCATACACCCACTGAATTTCTACTTCTACATGATTTCTCTGAGTAGAGGATGCCTGCATGTGTGTGCAGAATTTGAAAAAGGGCTCTGTTCGCACATGAGCTAACCAAAGTCGCAGCATGGTAGGATCACGCAAAGGTTCAGAACGTCACACAGCAAACACAGCGCTCCTGTCCAAGGTGACGGACTAAAAGGAAATCCCTCTCTGGGAGTTTCTGAAACTTAGGGAGATGGCTCTAAACTTGCAGTGCACGGAGTGAGAGGAGAGCCCATCTTATCTAACTCTCAAGGGCCAGAAAGACCCAGTCAACGTCTTATTTCCACGAACCTCCCAGACGCCATATTTTGGTTTATGCTGCGTCTAAAGAGACGAAAGGAAACTGCTATCCAGCTCATTTACAAACACACATTTTTTTTACTATTTAATTTTCCACCAGGGCCTTCGATGACCAAGTACACCATCGGGAGGCTGTTTCCCTTCCACTGATAGGATACGATGGAGATCGAGCCACAGAATTAGGTTATAAATTGTGCTGTGGTTCTAAAAGATTGGAATTGTTTACCCAAATGTTTGCTTCTTAAAGTTTTCTTCCCACTCATGCTGGCAAAATTATATTTTTATTTTGCTACAGTGTGGTCATAATTTCCATTTTTACTGCAGAACGTAGATAGATCTTTCCCATTCATTCTGTTTTTTTGCAGGCAGAGATGGCAGAAGGAGAGAGACGGAATGCTCAAATCCCTCCAGAATTCCCCGCTCTGCTCCATGGGGACCTAACATTTATCATGATTAATTTTTTTTCCTTAAAAAAAATGAAATGAACATTTCTTTGTCAGGTAGAAGCTTTTAGTCATCCTGACACCAGGCTTTCATGCAGCAAAAATATTACTAATACTATTTTCCCTCCGAAGTGCATTTGTTATCAATATGCACTTAAACCAGTGATCAAGTCTTGCTAGGAGAGACACCTGCTCTGCATTTTCTCTGTGTTTAATACCTTGGGGATACATCACTTAATAATTTAGTGCTAAACCATTTAGCATTTTAGCCCATCATCGCTTATATTACACACAGGATTTCAGTAATGTCTGATAAAATTATGTGTTGGCTGCCTTATGTGTGTGTAAAACTTAATAAGTCTTCTTTCCCCCCTCAAGTTTAATAACTGATTTTCTTACATTTATGGATGTGAAATTTTATTGCTCATGGATATAGTTCGAACCTAAATCTTCATATCTTATAAATTGATTTTTAGTTTCCTTTTTGACCTTATGAATTTCAATCAGGCATTGACCTCTTGTTGCTCATGAATCTGACTGATTTAATGCCTTATAACAATAACAGTGGCGCAAAGCATTATCATAAGAGCCCACAGGGTTTGCAGAAACCCGTAACTAGATCTTGGAGGCCTCGAGCAATAATAATTCTTGACCTAAGACCATTCTCTAAAGCCGGCAGGCTCTGCTCTACTGGGATGGCCCATCCTTGTTGCAGCTCGAGAGGCATTGGCTAAGACGGGTTCAAAGACGTGGCAGTGAACGCAAACTGGTGGTAGGAAGGAAGGCATGAGAAGCTCATTTGCTCTTGATTTTATCAGGCTTGGAAACAAAAGAGAAAGACTATACTGGAACTGTCTACTGGGGTGGAGGGAGGCATTTTAAATATTTTACCTTGACAAAAAATGAAAACTGAACGCTCATTGTCTTTACCGACTGAATTGCTACTGCTCTGCCTCATATTATGACTGCTGAGTCTATAGTATAAATGGAATTGTTGAAGGCTTGTTCCTTTGTTTCCCTGGCTGTGCTAATTTAATTTAATTGGTTTACTGAATAACTGGGTGTTGATGTTCCTTATTCCTTATTAAGAAAGACTCTTCAACCAAAAACAAAAGCAGCTCTTCGTTTCTTGTTCTTTCTTTTTTTAATGAACACAGGGGTCCAACTTTTTCCTGCACGGTGATCCACCCTTCTCAAAAGATAAAACGGCTAAAATTGGGGCTAACCCAAGAGCTTCCCCTCCATGATCCACTCTCTCAAAAATCTAAAAATCCTCCAAATTGCTACCGCAGACTGCTGGCAGTGGAATGCTGACTGAAACTGAAAGTACTTGGGGAAAATATAGCTTTCCCGCTCAGAGAACTTAAGCCGACCCCCTATTTAACACACGTGCTTCGGAGGTAGCGGCTTTAAAAAGAAAGGCAGACCTTCGAACACCTGGCTCTGAAGGAGCCCCACCTCCGCTCCCTGTGGAGTTGAATGCCTGGCCTTCAAAAGTACCGAAGACCCAAGCAGTCATACCCCCTTCCACCCCACCGTGACGCACGAGTCTGAGAACGGCAGCCCCCGGTTCTGTTCCCAGCATTTGACCGGGTTATAGTGCCCTGCCTCCCAGAAGCCCGGTGCACCCATGTGACCACTGTGGCCAATGACATGTGAGCAAATGCATTTAAAAGCCCAAGCTCCATTCTAGGGCGTCCCCTCCCCGTGCCCTGCGGTGTGAGTGCGGGCACCACGGACCCGCAGGGGCGGAGCAGGGGACTGACGGGCTGCCAGGCTAAGCTGTGCCAACCACGGCCAACTTCACACCGGCAAGAAAGAAATTCGGCTGCTTCAGCCAGTGTGATCTCCACATTGAAGCCTGCTGTGACTGACACGCCTACCCACCCTGCTTATCTTCATTTTGGGGACAAACGTCCACTGCCCCAGGGAAGTAGGGTGTGGACTACACAGAATTGAGGTAGAAATGGCCACCGGATCCCAAACAGCAACTCTCTGGGTGACACATCTTCAAGCTAAAGCACTGAAGCGAAACACAGAGATCAGTAAATACCTACTAGCAGTCATCAACACAGCCCACGAAAAGGGTTAAAATGGACAAGGGCAGGTAAGGCTGTCTTTCGGGCCGGACGCTGAGGAACCATATTGCTAAGGAAACCAGAGGACGTCAGAAGGCTGGCGGGAGGGGATGGACACGAAATGGAAAGTGACGCCCGTCACTCCACAACCCTGGCTCTGGCGCTCTTTCCTCTGCGATTTTGTGTAGTCCCTGGCGGTGAATGAAGGCTCAGAGTTACCATATGCCCACTGAAAGAGTCAGTAGCCATCAACGGGGCATTTACTCCTTGCACAAATGTTTACTGAACACCTACTGTGGGCTGCCCAACTTCCCACCACGCCTTCAGGGTCTCTCCTACCCGCCCTGGCCTCCAACCTCACAGCAAGGAAGCACGCTGGGTGACCACAGTGTCCGCTCTGAATGTTAATGGCCACCCGGCCGGCTCCCCAGGGTCGTGGAACAATGCAAGTGCGCCTCCCACCCCCACCCATCTCTGCCTGTGACGTGGAAGTCTAGGGGGCTTCGGGGGGACCCCAGCTTCCCAAGCGGGGTTCAGTTCAGTGGGAAAACAACTCCAGAAGAGGGAGCTGTTGCTTTTAGGCAAGGGAATAGCGCAGAACCACCAGAAACTACTAACGGTGGTAAAGGATGACTTCTTACTTATACATTTAACTGTTCCTCTTTCATTGTTACATTTTTTTCCAAAAACACACATTGTCTTCAATACTACAGGAAAGGAAAAAGAAAACATTTTAAATCACATTTCCTCTTCTAGCACCAATTGCTTTCACCACTAAGATCAGAGTCTAAGCTAAAAGAAAATCTCAGATTCAGAGAAAGTCAAACCACTGGCTTAACATTAGAAAGGCAGCCATCTATCCCAGAGTTATCTGAATGCCTCTGGCAATAATATCAAAAAAAAAAAAAAAAGATTCAATGACTTTTCTGAACCACATCAAATTATTTGCAGAAGATGGGACGCAAATTATGAATAAATCAATCAATATTTGTTTTTTTCTGGTCTTCTCAGTGCCCTTCCTGGTTCTATTTTCCAGGGTTCATTGGAAATCAGCTCTTTAGGGGAAATCTCACGGTGTCTGAGATCTTTTCTTTATTTCTTCACTGCCTTTCCTGTTAAGCCATATTACTCATAATGGCAGAGCGCTAGCTGACCGAATAACTTTGCCCCTTTCTCTTCATCCTGTGCTTGCCTGTCCAAGCAAGCACGCCTGCTTGGCATCAGCGCTTGGAAACTGACCTGAAGGGGAGTCGGTCCCTCTCGCTAAGGGAAACCGGACTGGTGCCAGCACGTGCCCAGAGGCCCACAGAGGATGCACCTCTGCCTCTGTGGCCGTTAGGTAGCCTCAGAGTAGGAAGGAAAATGTTTCCTTTAAAAAAAAAAAAAAAGATTTTATTTATTTATTTTTAGACGGGGAAGTGAAAGAGAAAGAAAGGGAGACAAACATCCATGCGCCGTTGCCTCTCAAGCACCCTCTACTGGGGACCTGGCCTGCAACCCAGGCATGTGCCCTGACTGGGAATCCAACCGGTGACCTTTTCATTTGCAGGTCGGCACTCAATCCACTGAGCCACACCAGCCAGGGCAGGAAAAATTTTTGAAAAGCACATTTATATACCCAGTGAAGCCAACGAGCTTTCTTAAATATAAAAACATCTGCTTTTGAAACATCTTACCTTACCAAGACTGGGACTATAAAAGTTAACTCTCACAAAAGCCATTAGCATAACTAAAAAGAAAATCTCATTTCCTTCTTTGCTTCCTCCACCACTGGGTCGTAATCTTAAATGGAACTCAAGTCACTGAGAGATTCTCCCTTAAAACTTAGAAAATACAGCAAGTGCCCGTGATTACGGTTCCACCTCTTAACCTTGAACTCCACTTCCGTATTTCCCAGAATACTTTACATCGATCACGCATCGATAACAATTTATATCACTGCGTGCCTGTCACAAACTTTAAATTGCTAGGCCCTTATTACACATTATCTTTTTTAATCCCTACAACTCTGAGGTGAGCATTTTTATGCTCACTTTACAGATATCAAAACTGAGTGTCAATTAAGTGATTTGTCCATTAAAATTCATTAATGTTTTTCCCAGAGTCCATTAAAATATATATGTAAATCGTACAATAAAAAAACCAGGCATGCACTGTGTAAAATATCTCTCGTACTACCTGTTACATAGGTACCCCAGTTTAGGAAATTCAAGAGGAAGGGAAGAAAATATTTCGGGAGGCCTCCACATGCCGAGCCCTGCATGGCTGTTTCCCACACCATGCCTGCACCTGCCAGGCACAAGCGCACTCTGGTTGTTCCTGAGGTCAAGTGCAAGGGATGAGCAGAGCTGGGATTTGAACGCAGGTCTCTGTGAGGAGGGTTAGGGAGGCATTGTTCACCTACAGCACAGGGGCAAACACAGGCCCGCAGACCAAACCCGGCCCTCCCCCTTGTTTTATTATCCAGCCCAGCATCTTGTTTCTGCCCGGTGGCAGCACCGAGCTCTCACTTAACTGTTAAGGAGCAGTTACATTTATACAGCCCTAAAATGACATTCGGTCCTTTGAAGGCAACTTCGAGGCTGATGTGGCCCCCGGTAAAAAAGAGTTTGACACATCTGCGAACTCAGCTGTGTAAAATACAGTCCCAGCCTCTCTGCTCATGAGCTGTGTGATCTTAGACAAATTAGTGAAACTAATTGAGTTACAGCCTCCCACAGCAGTGGGTCCCACCACGATCAAGTACACGAGGTAGTGTCTGACGCACAGTAAGTAAGCTCTTACGCTAGCCCACCTCCACGGAGGCCCCTGGTATTCACACCCTTGTGCACGCCCCTCTCCCACTAAACAGGTGGCTGCCTGATTTCTGCGACAGAGTCATAAACCTCTTTGTAGCTGATGCCCCGGCCCCGGCACACTCTGGGGCAAACCACCCGTCAGGCCATGAAGGCACCCACTCAGACTTCGGAGGGACCAGCATCCACAGAGCTGAGGCCTCCCGCCAACCGCCGTGCCGGCTTGCTGGCCACGCGAATGGGTCTTCTGGGCAGTGGGCCCTCCCGTCCGCTGGAGTCAGCCCTCCGACGGCTGCGGCCCTTGCTGACGTTTGGACTGTAGTCTCACAAGGAACTCAAGCCAAATCTACTCAGTTAAGGCACTTCTGAATTCCTAACCCACAGAAGCTGCAAGTTAATAAATGTTCATTGTTATTTTAAGTCACTGAGGGTTGGAGTAATTTGTTACACATCGTGCAGTGATCAAAAACACCTCAAGCTCCAGCAGAAGCCAAAGTCCATGTTCTTTCTGCTTCAATGGGACACCTCCTTCCACAAAGGAAAGGCTACCTTTGTAGTAAATGTTAAGCCTTCTAGCACAGGGTGGGGGGTGCAAGTAATGAGGGGGTTTCGTTTCCAGGGATGGGGCTATGGGTGGTGCTACTCAGATGACCACATGCTGCCTTCGCACCCACACAGGAGCCTGTCCATTGACAAGGGCCACCAGTTCGAGCCCCTTCCCTCGCACAACCACACATCAGTAAGGATTTTGCATTTTCAATATCCACTTGCAGAGCCCAAATAGGCCATCTTTCCCTGCGATTTCCACCATTTGCTGCCTCGTTTCTTTCCTCTTGGCTTCTCCCAGCAGCACGCAGCAATGAAAGAGAAGCATGCAATGTCGTATTTCTAGTAAAGAACCTTGCTGTCCCACACGCTGCACCTCTCCCATCAGAGGCATGCAGGGAACACGGGCAGGCTGGGTGTTTTCTGCATTAACAGGACTCAGAGCAGTAACGCCCCCTCCACAGCGCCTGCGGTCACATCCAGATAAATCGCCATCTATCCAGCAAACACTCCAGATCACATCACCATTGTTCCAGAAAAAGTTTCAGAACCACAGAGAAGTCCTTAGCTTTTTCCGCAGGTTCAACTAATGAATGGATCAACTTCTCTCCTGCCCTAAACGTAGGAATACCTATGTGAGTAAGTGGCCAAAATTCTGGTACCTACACCCTCTCTCTACGGCATACACTGTATTGATGGGAATGGAAGTGGGTTCGGCCACGGTAGAGAAGATTCAGTGGCACACGGATTTTGCATCAAGCACCAACCGAACACTGACTTTAGACCTTAATGCACCTGTCGGATGTAATCTCACGGCAAGGTAGGGGCTGTGAGAGGCACTGAGCGCAATGCCAGGGGCCCGCGAATGCTGCGGGCAGAGCAGGAAGTGACAATGTCGGAAAATGGGTAGCGACATGCTTTTTTTAGAGAACGAAGTATATGTCAACTTGAACGCTAACAAAGCAAATATGTGTGGAGCACCCACTCCGCACCGTGCTCTGTGAACAATTTTTTTTTTTTTTTTTACAAACATCACAGGCCTCTCCCTCCCCAAGCAAACCCATCTATTGCATTTATAGAATGGCCAAGGGTAAGCCAGCTAGGGCCTGGGAGCCAAATCCAGCCCGCTGCCTGTTGTGTGAATAAGTTGTACTGGAATGATACAGCCACACCCATTTGCCCACGCAGTGCCTGTGGCTGTTTTCACACTATAGTCGAGTAGCTAGGACAGAGTCTGTATGGCCCATACTGTGGACTGAATTGTCTAAGGCCCCCAAATTCTTATGTCGAAGTCCTAACTCTGCGACTATTATGAGTGTATCTGGAGAGAAGGCCTTCAGCAGACGATTATGGTTAAATGAGGCCGAAAGGGTGGGGCCCTACTCCAATAGGGCTGTGGCCCTATAAGAGGAGAAAGATACATTTCTCTCTCTCTCTCGTTCTCTCTCTCTGTCTCACCACCGTGTGAGGACACTATGAGACAGTGGTCACCTGCAAGTCACGAGGAACGCCCACCAGAACCTGGCCACTCTGACCTCAGACTTCCAGCCTCCAAACCTCTGAGAAAATTAATCTCGGTGGTTAAGCCCCCAGCCTGTGGTATTTTGTTATGGCAGCCCTGGCTAATACAGCCTACAAAGCCTAAAATATTGACTAGCGCCTTACTGAAAAGGTTTGCAGATTTACAGAAACCTTGCAGGCAAGCTCAGAAACCCTTGAGAATTCTCCACTCACTCTCTCTTCACTGTAGAGAGACTTACAGTTTCTTAAGGTAGGGTGGTCAAGTTTGAAGGCGCAAGTATAGGCTTACATGCTCCCCTCTTACTTCTATCGTTAGCCCACAGCAGCTCCGAAAATCTGGTGAGCACAGTGGGAATCTGAAGCACAACAGGCCTAGAACTGGACTCCTGACCCCAATCCTGTCCCAAACCTGCTCTTTCGTCTCGGTCAGCCCCGTGGAAAAGGGGCTTGTCCCAGGGACCTGAGGGACTGGGGAGGCTTCGAGGACGTCTGGGGCCTGCGTTGGGCCACGTGTGACAAAGAAGAGCAGACAGGAAGTACTGTTTTTCTCTGAACCTACTATGGATGAAAAAGACAAGATCAGGCTGAAACAGAAATGTTTCACCCCAACCATCTAGCGCCTTGCTGCTCAATCAGTCCCTCAGTCGGCAGCTTCAGCATCATCCAGGAGCTCACTGGAAATGCAAACACCTCAGGCCCTACCCCAGACCCACTGAATCCGAGTCTGCACCTCAGCAAAGCCCCCGGGGAGCTCACACACTCACAGGTTTGGGGAGCGCTGTTCTAGGGGGCTGGCCAAGAGCTCAGACTGGGGAGGAAGCAGAAGGAGCCATGCAGGCCGACTGTGAGCCTCAGCTGCCTGCAAAACGGACCGGGGGCGAGGGCAGTAAGCCAGCCACCGCGGCCCTCGGCGATGCTTTGGGTTAAACGCTGTTATTATCCGCAGATGAGGAAGATCATCTGATTTAGTTTTTTTAATTTTTTAATCTTCGCCTAAGGATATGTTTATGGATTTTAGAGAAAGAGGAAGGAAGGGAGAGGGGGAAACATTGATGTGAGAGGACAACACTGGTTGGTTACCTCCCGTACTTGCCCCCACCGGGGATAGAACTTGCAATCTTTTGGTGTACGGGACAATGCTCCAACCAACTGAGCCACACTGGCCAGGATGGAAACTCATCTGATTTAATAACTTGAACCAATGTGAACCCTTCACCTTCATGGGTTAATTCTGGGAGATTCAATCCTTTGCCCCACACAACACCCCCTAATTGTAAGTTGTTTTGATTAAGGAACGAGGCCATCTTTGCAAAGGACTTCGTACAGTGCCTGGTCCTTACCATGCACGAACAACGCAGAGAAGTAATCTGTCTCACTTCAGTGAGATCTGAGCCGGCGAACTCTCAATCACAAAGACTCGGCTATCTGTTGAAAACTTCTAGGACCCGCTTCTGCCAACACCCAGAATACGCTTCAACAATGGTCCTCTCCCACTGGTCCATGTTTTACCAGATGAAAATAAATGTTCCTACTAGCCTAACACAAAATGCAATTAGAAGGGTGAATCTGTAGCCCGGAGTCAAATATTGACCTTTGAAGTCTCACGTAAACGATTTTGGGTTTTCCCCTGTTTTCAATTATCCATGCCACCACTCCCCTTATTGGCACTGATAGCAGAGTGTTAACTACATTACATGCAATTAAACTCAAAATATTTGTGCGGCAATTATATGGATTCATCAAACCTAATGGTGCAGTCACAATTCTGTGTGTTGCTGCTCAGGGAAAAAAAATTGACATGTAGAAATATCTTCCCACAAAGTGATAATTATAAAGTAAACATTGTGTCTAATGTCCTCCTATTAGCTGATATCTATCAATAGTAAACAAATTAGGAGTTTCTAACAGTATTGACCCTACGACTAGTATCTTTATGCATTCTTCACTAGAGATCAGATATAGCAAGAGGGCAACTGTTTGGCAGTCGATGAATAAGCCGTACTTGTGTTTGCTGATAAAGATATTTTCGTGCTTGGTTAGTCAGCACACGAGCCCACTGTGGCAGGCACTGCTGGTGGCCGCCCAGCACCCACGGCTCACCTCCAAGTCACCGGGAGCCGAGGTAGACATTTTCTGCGCACATTGACAGCGTCCCACCTCCAGCATTTACGGCTCTTTCTCTCTCTGGGAGTCTTCTCTGGTACCAGGGGCGCTTACTCAGCTAGGGACTTAAGGACAACCCTCAACCAGCGAAGAATGGGCATTAAATGGGTCCTAACCCAGCCTTCCCACCACTTGGTGAGGCTATTCTGAAGTTTCTCAGAGGCCCCCACAGGACTGAGACTCGGATTCCCACTGGTCAGCCAGTCTCGGGTGCACCTGGGATGGACTTTCCCCCCTGAATTGTCTCATGTCCCAACTGCTTCACCGGTGCTCCCCAGGTTCCCCTTCCCAATATACTGCTTGCATCCACACCCTTGGAAAAGGGTCCACATTGGGGAGAAACCCAGTCGACACCTGCCCTTTTACGTAAGGACTTGACCCTCTTACGACACTTGGCAGAGGTCAGAACCAACTTGGCAGAGGTCAGAACCAACCACCCAGGGTGGGAGATTCACTCTCGCTTCCCTGGACTCCTTGGCAGTCAGGCTACACATCAGTCAGTGAGTCTTTGGGGGGTCCTGACACAGACCAGCATAGTGTGCTCTGGCAAAGGCACCAGCAGCCGTGGCAGAGCCACGCCCAGTCCCCAGAAGTGGCAGGGCTGGGACTGCAGCTGAAGCTCCGTTTCCAGAGAGGCAGCAGCAGCCTCAGGGCCCAGCGGTGCCGTGGCATCAGCTTCGGGACACCCGTTTCTCCTGCACACTGATTTTGGCCCATCTCCTGGTGTCTCGGACCCTCTGGCCATCAGCAGATTCTCCAGCAAATCCATTTTCTGTTTCAATAAGCCAGAGTTCATTTTCTGTAGCTCAAAACTGAAAAGACCAACTGATAAGGGTTCTGTCCTCCTTGTGCATAAAAATAACCAGCATGTTCATTATGACATTGTCTTTCAGAGGCAAATATTACAGGCAACCTCAATATCCACCCGTGGGAGACGGACCAATGATGAAACAGCAAGCCAGTGGCCTGAAGCCGACGTGATAGCTCTGAGTGTGCGCATCTGAAACCGTTCCAGGGTTGTTTTTAGAAATCAGAACATGCATGTGGTTCGCTGCTCTTTGTTTTACACAGATAAAGATGTGTGTGTGGTCATACATTGTCATGTGTGTACGTGTGTGCACATGTGTGTGCGCAGTGCATGTATGTACGTTTGTGTGTGTACACATATACATACGAGTATATATAGAGAGACAGAGAGAGTGAGAGAACATGTCCCATATGCCTGCACAAGTATTAAATGTCTCTAGAAGTGTCTGGAAACAGGGTTTGCATCTTGTAGGGGAACAAGGGTCCAAAACTTCAGGTGCGGGACTAAGTCTTACATTTCCCTATATATCCTTTTAATTCTCCTGAGTTTATAATTATGAGCATGTAATGCATCATCTATGCAAAAGTAAATCCGATTTCGATTTAAATGCGTAGATGAACTCAGCCATTTGAAGAAGAAGAAGAAAAAGGCAGATCCCAAGACGCTGACACACTTGGTCGAAGGCAGGACCAAGGACTCGGCCTCCTCAGCAGCGAGCCCGGAAACCCCGGGCTGCATTCTCAGGGAGCAGGCCTGGGCTGCGCGCTGGTTTGCTTCCTGCTGCCCGGATCGCTGCCCCGAGCCTGAACTAATATCCTATTCGTTAAAGTCGGTGTTTTCTTAAAGAAGAGTTTCGTCTGGGAAAAGGACCAGTCACAGACATCCGAAGATTCACCAGGTACTCGAAGGGAAGCACCAATCTGCCGACACCCGGCAGAGCTTCCTAACCCAGCACTGACTGCTCACGGCAGAGGTCCTTCATGTTCCCACCCTTCCCATCCTCCCTGGAATATTAAGTGGGGACGGTTTTATGCTCATCATGTGCTTTTGATTTTGATATGAACACACACACACACACACACAACACACACACACACACACGCTATTCTTAGCTCTCACAAACCTTAAAGTTCTTGGAGTATTTTCCAAGCGAAATGTATTTTGAGCATGAGGACAAAGGTCACTCTTTGAAAGTTAAAAGGTCACTGTTATCATTGAATATCAGTATGGTTACCTTTCTCAGCTAAAACGCTTCCTGCCCTATCCCAACTTTTGTCTCTTTCTTAACTTTTTAACCTTTTTCTCCAGGCGTCATGCCAAACATGTAAGGAGGTGACCCACTTTATCAATCTATTATAATCTCTTAAAGCCTCTGCCATTTCAAACCAATTTATTTTTATATGGCATCTTCCATAAAAATGATCCCAAAACACTCCGTTGAGGAGAAGTAAAATTATGATAGAACGGTTCACGCATTTTAAAGACTCTTGGTTGCGGGGATCAAGAGGTAAGCACATCTCAATGATTTCCTGTGCGCTCACAGCTCTCAGCACTAGAGTTGTATCATCCTCAGTAGCTCCTGTTGGAGAGAACAGCGGCCGGCGAAGGCTCGCCCTTGGGTGTAGGTTCGAGAGGGACAGACGTGAAAGGGCTGAACTGGGGAAGCGCAGCTGCGTTCCGTGCAGACCCACGGCCACTTGGGTGGACCACTGTTCCACCCGGCCCCCCACCCACATCACTGGCCGTGTGCACCCCCCTCGGGTGTCCTCGGTGGCCCCTGACTCCAGTCCCCTCTGGCAACTCTTTTTCCTGTCCTGATGGAGTCGGCTACGGTGCCGGCCAACAGAGTGTCGTGGATTATTCGCCTTCTGTTCTGTTCAGAATCGATTCTCTCTTGCTTGGGTCATTTCCCCCAAGATCTCTCTTAGAAAATTTCCACCACCTGTGGCCCATGTGTTTACCCCAGGTCCAGGTGACAGAGGTGGGGACAAGGTCACCAGGAAATGCCAGTGAGGGAGCGGGGGCCTGACACAGGAAAGGGGAGCGGGCCGGTGCGGTTGTTACTGATGCAGTTACCACGGCTGGGTGCTTGGGGATCAGTCCTCCTCAGCAGCTCCGGCATTCAGTGCAAAGCAGGATGCACCAGCAAGAGAAAGACCTTCAGCAAAGAAATGCAGGCCCTGGGTTTTGGGATTTGGGCCAAGGGGACGGGGTGGGGTGACAAGAGTACCTGCTGCAGCTTATAAGACGTAGTGGCCATTTGCCATGCTTCTTTGCCTGTCCCAAATATGAACATTCTTTCATTTGTTTGAAATGAATCTTATGAATCTTAATGAGAAGTAGTGACTACCTATAACTATAAAGGCTAAAACCCATATATTCGCATTTTAAGCCTCCCTTGCAGCTAGGGTACAGGCATATGATCCATCCTCAGCCAATCAGATGCATCAAAGCCAAATGTAAAAGATGGCCTTTAGGCACTCAGCAGCAGGAATCTGTTTTGGCAAGTTTATCTGGGTCATAAGTAATAGTTGAACAAACGTTAGCTGTTAGTATGATTAAAAGGAATACTTCCAAATATTTTCTTATATTTGAAGTAAGAGACCCCTCCCTTTAACAAAAAAAAGTATACTCCCTCTAAATATGTTATTTGATATTCAAAAGAAATTAGGTATCATTGTGGAAAATGGACCAAAGCATGAAACTGAAGTACGACACTATTGGGAAAACACGCACAGCCCAATCCCCCACCCCACAGTGGACTGGTGTGCCTACCTCCAGACACTCCCCCTAAAAAAACAGAATCATTTGAAAGATAATGTACTCCACTGACTAGACTATCTAACTGGCCTCACCACGTTCTAGACTCTGCTGGATGCTAGGGATAACAAAGCAAAGGACAAATTCCCTGCCCTTCAGATAAGCGCAGGTTAGGTGGGAGATGCAGCGGTAGAATAATAAGTACCAACATGTTAGCACAAATGTATTCCCAGAGGGCAAGGAGAACGCCAAGACGGGGGCACCTAACTGCCAGGGGCTCAAGCTGCACTCTGAAGTTCAAGTAAGATTGCGCCAGAAAGAGAGAGTGAGTGCAGAGATGTATTCCAAGAACAGCGAATGGCATGAGCAAAGGCAAGGAGATGTGCGAGGGTGTGAGGACTCTGGGGAGACCAGAGGAAAAGGGAGTGGGAAAGTGTGTCGAAACCCCCAGGAGACCCCTGGATCCTGTTCATAGTCCACAAGTCCTGTCACGGCTTCCTTGTTCCAGAAATGGAAGGAAGGAAGGAAAGGAGGGAGAGAGGGAGGGAGAGGATGGGAGGGAGTCAATTTGAGAAAAAGATCAAGGCTGTTGCTTGCCATCCTCTTTAGCACAAACATTATCCCCATACTAAACCTGACCCTGAACACGAGCTGCACATTTCCATAAATTACCATGTGAGTGGAAATGCAACTAAGCTAATGGACCTGGACATCGGGAATTGGATAAAGGGGTGTGTGTGTGTGTGTGTGTGTGTGTGTGTGTGTGTGTGTGTATGAAGAAATGTTCTTGATTACCATTTATTATTTTTAAAGAAAATCAATGTATAAAGGTGTCAATTTCAAAGTTATTCTTCAAACTAATCAATTTCTCACAAGTAGAAACCATCGTATTAAGAAACATAGAAGAACCAGTCAGGATGACTGGCTTCCTAAGACAAGCAACACCTAAGCTCCGCCTGGAACCCAACTCTATTTTAGCGCCTGTTCGAGCGTTTGTTATTACCAAAGAGATCAGCGACAGCTTCTGTATTGCGGATGCGCGCTTCAGGTGTCATATTTGAAACAGCACTAGTCTCATTACTTCAGAATGTATACAATTGTCTTTTAAAGTTTGACCTCTCTTCCACTTTATCAGAAATTTCATTTTGGTCTTCACAACGGTCACCAATATAAGAAATGTCAATTATTCGTTTCTCTTTTCAATTTAAATCGAATCAACAAGACTTATTGAATACTGGTGACTAGTACAGCACTTAGTACTGAGAAACTAAATTTTCTTCCTGTCTTTTTGTATTTGTTACTACTTTTTTTTTAGCTAAGAGAGCCTCTTGGGGGTCAGAAAAAGAAATTCTATCCAATTTTATGATTTAATGTAGGTAAATAATAAATGGATATTTTCTTTCTGGAAAACCTAGTATTGTTCTGCAAATGTATCACACACAATTATATTATTGAACACATTCTGCTTGGACCTACCTAGAATCAAAACTTTAGATGGGGTACTAGGTTTAAAATCAAATTTGCCCAAAATATTCAAGCCAAAAATACCTAAATAAAATATGGAACAAATACATCTGTAACAGCCCTCATTCTGCCACTAAATTTAAAATCAATCTTCTTCTACCCGATCTGTGAGGCCATTTATCTGGATGAAAAGTCTCATTTAAACTCTTGTGTGGTTTCGGGTTTGTTTGCAAGCGGGGAAACCCAGATGTTAAGGGAATAAGAGGTTCATTTGAGAGATGTGAAATGGATGATCCAGATGCCAAACACACCATCCTTCTTACTTCTGCTCTGTGGACACAACGCTGGAAACCATGAGGAAGAGCAAAATCTCATTTTCTATCTCAGGTCTGGGTTGAAACAAAGTGTTACGGAGACTGGTGAGTGTACTCACCAGCTTTGTTTAGCTTTTCTCTTGCTCTCCTTTGCGTTGTATAATTTTGGTTGACATCTGTTGAAAGCATGTATGACGGACTCCACTAGTCCCTAAGACAGCAAGCTGTGTGATTCAACGCTACACGGAACACATGAACCACACAGCATAGGTTCAAGGTCCCGTTCGGCTGGGACACCCAGGGCCAAGTTTCCTTTTTCAGCATCTGTTCTGATCGACTAGGCTCCGCTTCCGACTGGTTGGGGCCTGTGGTTTAGCGGTTTTAATATCGCCACTCAGTACTAAAATTCCGTAAATCTAAGGCTACAAAACATTAGACCACAGACAGAATTTGCAGGAAAAAGCCTTGCTAGGCTCCAGCCTAACTGACGTACAAACTGTTGAAGCCTACAGAAGTCAGGCCCTCAAAGAACAAAAGGGATTTTCTGGCCTGACTACTGAAGCATGGTCAGGTGGGCTCCTTTTCCTCCCTGCTCTCCCCAGCCCCACGAGAGCCAACTGCAGGGACACCTGCTGCTCATCATGCGGGGCTTCACCGGCCTTGTGACTCAGGCCGATAAAGAGCTGGGTGCGGAAGCCTCTGACGGGGTGGGGGGTGGATGCTTGTCGCAAGCCTCTAATGGCCCCCTCTGTCACAGAACCCACAGAGCGAATGCCGCCGTTGACAACGACGCATCACACTCTGCTCCCATCGAAAGTGCAGGCCTCCTTTGGCAGCCACACAAAGGCGGCTTGGTGGGGGAGCAGGAGAGAAGGGAACTCAAAACGTAAAAGGAAAAGACGGGTGTGAGCTGAGAGAACAGACAACGGTAGCGTGTAGGAAGAATCTGCCCGATGCCTCCCATCTGGTCACATCAAGCGTGGCAGGAAAACAATGGGACTGTCACATCCACGGCTTAGCTGTGAGGAGCAGGCTTCACGCACTCGGTTCTGATGTTCTGGGAGGCAGATGGGTTCCTCCTTTCCCCGTGGTCATGCAGAGTTTATGCCATTTCCAGAATGTCGCACAGCTGGGCTGGGGCAGGAAGGCACAGTCCGGTCTCCAGCCTCAACGTGAGAGTGGACGGCAGGGGTGGTGGGGTAATGGAGGGGTAGAGGGGTAGCCATTATCATATTCAATGGGTTTCTGGGGGAACAGCAATCTTTTCAACATGTTCTTGCTAATGGGAAAATATTAGCTGGCTTCCAGAGGAAGGGCACACGCCTGAGACACCTCCACCCCTGTCCGCGTCCCAGGGCTGGATTTATTTAGCGTCTGGGAGCCAGCCCCGGAAGTAAAGAATGCATGTGACCTCTCGCCAACCTGTCTCCCCAACCACCAAAATCGCCCTGCATGCTCTTCTCCGTGCGAACGGAATGGGCTGCGGGCACCTGCGATGGGGCCTCCCTGACCGCCCCCCACCATGTCATAGTCCTATGAAGCCGTCGGAGGTGTTCACGATAATGCTATGCCATGGAGTCACATCCTATGTGCATTAAACTCCCACTGAATCGAGGATTTGTGCTAGGCCAAGAGAGGCAGAGGAGGAAAGGAAGGGAAGCGTGCAGGCTGGGGAGGGTGCTCCCCATTTCCCGCAGGGAGCATGTGCCCAGATTATGCTGTGAACGTGCGGCACAAATCTTCCCTCCACCCTCCGTCCCTACATCTGCGCGCAGGTGGGCGTCTCGCCTTGCTGAGCACAGACTTGGTGCAAACTGCCCACACGATATGGCCCCTAAAGCATGAGCCAGCTCCTTCATCTGGACCACAGCAAGGCAGCTCTGAGCAGAACTCAGCCTGGAAGAAAGCCTGGCTCGCTTGAGCTCACTGGAAGATGCTGCGCTTTATGTTTTAGGTTGAATTTGTGGGGAGGGTGGTTTTGAGTTTATGAGAACTTTCCTTTCAGTGACAGCTTCAGAACCCAGCTCCTATATAGGATGAGCATCTTGTGCGTGGTTGATGAGAACCTGAAGGTGACCTCCAGGGGCAATACTTCTGAAACCAAGACCCAGGACCCATCCTGTGTGAACCCTTGTCTGCGTCACAGTTAAAAGAGCATGTTGTACATGAGCAAAAGGGACGTTGGAATGACCGCAGTCCTTTATCTCTGTTTCTTGGCTGGAAGAAGTAAGCCTTCCCATATTTTTCCACCTCCCGCATGACCTCCTGCACAGCCTCACACAGCGAGGTCAAGGTGCTCCCCTTGACCTGCTCAGAAACACTCCTCCAGCTCAGTTTGCACTTCTCCCTCTTTATGTTCCACTGACAAGGTGCAAGTGATGCACGACCCCCTTTGAAGGGCGGAAACGAAGAAGAGGTAGAAGCGAGCTAAGCCAGAGTCTTCGTTCCCAGGCAAGGAATGTGGAAAGGACGAGGAACTTTCCATAACTGGTATTATTTTTATCCTGCCACGTGGGCTGACTCTTGCAAATCACAACCTTTTTCAGGCTCTGCAGACCTAAGCCATGGTGGTGGACTGCCAGGTAGTAAGTAGAGTCCCCTACCTGGTACCTCTTCAACGACACTATAGACGCTCCTGCATATTCCACATCACTCAGCATGGACAGTTGGCGAGCTCTTCAGTGTGGTGCTGGAGGCCCACCAGAACTGACCCCACCCCCATCCTCAGTCTTCTCCCTCACTGATCTTTCTGTGCAAAACGCACCTTCTCCCTCCTTCCCATGTCCATGCGTGTTTCCTGCCCCCGCCCCTTTGCCTGGGCTGTCCCCTCCCCCTGCAACGCGCTTGTCCTCATTTCTGCCCTGTCTTCAGCACTCGGTGCAAATGCCACCTCCTTCAGGAGCCATTCTTGAACTCGAGTGGCCCTTTTCCTCTACCTACTTGATGGCACTTACCACGGTCTACCTGTGACTTTTGGAGACTCATTTTATTATTGCTGAGTGAGTATGGCTCAACCAAGATACAGAGCTGGACAACTAATGAGCATCCATTAGATGAACAAATAATGTAAAGAGAAAACAAAACATGCAGCGGTCAAAGGAAGTCACAAAACGTACCCCCGACACCGCCGCTACCCCATGCCTCTGAGTCAGAGCGTGCGCATATGTGATGTGGGTGCTGTCCTGCGTGACTCCTCACCCCTGACGGACATCAGCAATCAGTCATGACTCTCTGAACCCCCACGCCTCTGAATCAGAGACGGTAAATACACAGCATGTGTGCTGACTTGCACTGCTCCTGGACTCGCGGCAGACATTGTCAATCAATTATGACTCTCTTCCTCCCCAAACCCTGGGACACCACCTCAGCGTCCCTCCAACACAGGGCGCCAGGCAGACACTGCTACGTCACCTGGGTTACCACGAGGGGAAACCCATTGCCCTGTAAGCTCTCCGCATCCAGAACTGCTTACTCCACTTATCTGACATACATTCCATTTCCCTCTCAACCCTCCTGGCTCCCACACTGGTCCCCACCCCAGCCTCCGCATCCAAACTTAGCACTCGGCTCTGTGTCCCACATGACAAGCTCAGCAAGGCATTGACTATGGCTCTAGCGTTCCAGCCAGCTGGGCTGCTCGGGTGAGCTAGCCTCCCAGTTTCATCCACGTGCAGGACCCTTGTTCTTACTTTGGCACTGTTCCCACTCCCAGAGAAACAAACTCCTGTTGTGAGCTCATCCCGGAAACAAGAAATAGACACCTCGGGTCGGGAAGGTCAAACACACAGCATAGAAACTGGAACTACCCTTTCCCACGTCCACGGCCAATATTGCTGGTTGAATAAGGCTCTCTCTTGTATGAGTCGGAAGTTTTCTTAACTCAGGGCCCCAGGCAGTCATTACACACCAATCCTGGTTTGCATTCGAGATGAAATCTGTTTGCTAGTCAGGACACAGGCGTCCATGGGGACGCTGGTTCCAAAGCCGGTTAACCCCGTAGAGTGGGTTAGGTTGCAAAGGCCTCTCTTCCTTTCCCTCTTAAGTCCTGGGAGACCCTTAGAACGCACCTAGAACCCAAACAGGCCACACCAGGGCCACATCACACAGGACTACAGACGTGTCCGGAAACTGCCACCCTGACATCAGAGCCGCAGTGCGCCACTGTGGCCCAGGTTCTGAGGTCCTGGCTGGTGGAAACCTGCTCAAATGCACTTCATGCTTCACGTTTGAGGAAGCCTTACCAAGATAAAAATTACAGCCTGTCACATTACATTGCATCAAAGCATGATGTAACATCATTTTTAAAAGCATTTGTTTGAATTCATGGTGCTTCATTATACCTACAGAAGATTTGATTTTCCCCTGAGTACCAATACATTTTGACAGTGATGGTTTCTCCCAAAACTATGGTAGACTAAAGCACAGTAAAGGTTGGCCTCAACTAGGTAATTTAGATGCTGCTGAAAGGACTTCTTATGAGCCATGAGGGCCCTTTTCTCTCTCAGGTCCTGAACTTCAACTCTGTAGTCACTTCCTGTTCAATACACCATAGCAGCCACTAACCAACATGGCGAGTGAGGACTTGGCGGGACTAATCCAAACTGAGAAGCACTGCAAATCAAGAATACGCACTGAGACCTGGGTGGGTGCACAGTTGGTTGGAGCATCTCGTCCCATACTCCAAAAGGTTGCAGGTTCAATCCCCAGTCAGGGTGCGTGCAGCCGCAACCGATGAATGTTCATTCTTTCTCTCTCTGTCTCTGTCTCTGTCTCTGTCTCTCTCTCCCTTCCTCAAAACATACTGGATTTCAACAGCTTAGGAAAAAAAGTATAATACCTCAGTAACTTTTGATATTGATTACATGTCGCTATTATATTCTGGATATATTAAGTTACATAAAATAATGTTATTAAAATTAATTTTACCTTTTTTTACTCTTTTAATACGTCTGCTAGGACACTTTAAATTACACGTGTGACTTGCATTATATTTCTGTAGTTCGTGCTCTTACAGAACACCCCACTGTTGCCAATGAGCTGAAAATGTTACGTAACAGGAGATGTAACTCTCCTCTGTGGGTTCAGACAGGAGACTGCAGTCAGGGCGAGGGCTCAGACCCACACCGCGTCACGTCACTCCTCCAACCAGAGCTCTGCTGGGCCTCTCGTCCCATCAGAGCGTCAGCCGGAGTCCTCAGCTGGGGTGGCTCTGCCCTCAGAGGACGTCTGGCCGTGTCTGCACACATGACGGTCGTCACCACTTGGAGGTGGCATTCGTTACTGGCGTTTAGTGGGCCAAGGCCAGGGACGCAGCTAAACATTTTACCCTGCGCAGGATGACCCACAAGAGAGAATGGCCTGGCCCCGAATGTCAACAGAGCTGAGGCTGGGAGCCCCTGCCCTCCAGGGCCTGCTGGTCTCCTCTTCTCACCCGCCCTTGGTGACTCTCTAACACTGCTGCCGTTGGCCGAGCTCCTCTCTCGCCCGCTCTGGTCCCACTGGCCTCCTGGGTAGTTCTTCAACATGCGCAGGTGTAAGCTGCCTCGGGAATTTTGCACTCGCCATTCCCTCTGCCTAGAACACTTTTCCTCCAGCAGGTTGCATGGCCTCTCCCTCACCTTCTTTACGTCTCCGCTTAAAAGGCCCTCTCCCTGGCTGGTGTGGCTCAGTGGATTGAGTGCCAGCCTGCAAACCAAAGGGTCGCCGGTTTGATGCCCAGTCAGGGCACATGCCTGGGTTGTGGGCCAGGTCCCTAGTGGGGGTTATGCGAGAGGCAACCACACATTGATCTTTCTCCCCCTCTCTTCCTCCCTTCCCTAAAAATAAATAAATAAAATCTTTCCAAAAAAAAAGTCCATCTAATCACTGAGGCTTCCTTGGCTACCCAGTTTATTTATTTTTAATCCTCACCTGAGGATATGCTTATGGACTTTAGAAAGAGAGGAAAGGGAGCGGGGAGAGAGAGGAAGAACCATCGATGTGTCAGAAGAACGACCATCAGTTGCCTCCTGCAACCTGGGCACGTGCCCCAACCAGGAATTGAACCTGCGACGTTTTGGTGTACAGGACGACGCTCCAACCAAATGAACCATCCGGCCAAGGCTCTCGGCCACGCACTTTAAGAGAGCACCTCCCACACTGCCCTGTCCCCTTTCCTGCTTTATTTTCTTTACAGCCTGTATCACCTTCTCACATGCTGAGTGAGAAAACCATTTTACTGGTTTGCTTTACTATTTTCTGTCCCCCGGGTAGAGATATTGATGTTTGTTTTTCTATTTTGTTCATTCCAAGCACCTAGAACAGTGCCTGACTGAGAGGACTCATAGAATAAATTTTGCTGAATAAATGAATAAAGTGGCACAGTGATTTGTTGAGAAAAGTGGCAGCAGACTATTTCAATGAATTATTTTTGCATGGAACTAAAGACAAAGCATACCAACTTATTACTGTCTGAAGCAGATATATCTGCTTTTAAATCTTGATGGACAGATTGTATTATTGAAAATGTTCTATTATCTATGTTTACACCTAAAGATCCCAGTCTTCAAACTGTCTTACCCCAATAGTTCATTTTTCAAATGACCCTACTTTTCTCAAAAGCTTTTAGCTACTAAGATGCATTTCTAAAACAATTATTTCTATTTCTATTTTTTAAAATGAGTAGCATTGCACATTGGATCTTCTGATCAGCGACAGCTAACTGTATTTTCTAAATGAGCTGTAAATCGAAAGCAAAAGTGAATATTCCAATTAATTTATGGGTACCTACACTCTATGAAGCTCAGATTTCAATTCAGGAGTTTGAAAGTTAAAATTGCCTTGTCTTCCTCACTTTTAACTTTGGATAGCTTGAGAGTCTGAACACCTCCCATTTTACAGATAAGAAAAGTGAGTTTAAATACTCTATCTCCTAATGGAATAGAGTAATTGCCTTGTAGTGAGATGGCCCCAGACTTGAGCATCAAACCTCTTACCTACGCTATGCATCAGCTGAAAGCTCCTTGTATCAGCATGCATCATGCACGCCTTTGACTTCCAGTGACAGAAACATCCATTCAAACTAATGTAAGCGCAAAAGAAAATTAACAGCTGGACTTGGCTTGGGAAGCTGTTGAACCAACATCATCAGCTTCTAGTCTTTCCCCTGTTCTTGGTTCTACTTCTCCCTGAGTCAGCTCCATTCTAAGTCAAGGTTGTGCCTCATAGTGACAAAATGGCTGCTAGCAACCCCAAAACTGACCTCTCTACTGCTCATGTCCAGCAGAGAGAGAGGAAATTGTGTTCCCTTTTGCTCCGGTAAACATCTTGGGCTTTAGGCTGATTGGCTCTGCACATTCATCCCAGAGCTGTTCCCTGGAGCTGGGAGATGCCCTCCTCTCATTCACCAAACGCAGACCATACGTCTTTCCCTGGCTGGGCTCCCCTTCACCCCCTTGCCTTTCTCTTTCGTCTGCCCACACTCGCTTCCCAAGGCAACAAGCGAATCCTTCTCTGCGCTTCGCTCAGGGAACCTCTTCCTGTCCTCCGAACCTCGTTTCCCAACACCCTGAAGGTTTTCAGGAGTCCACTTCTGCCCTGAGGACATCTCAAATTATTTTCCCAAACAAAGACGATTTCATATCTTAGAGAAATTCTAGTGCCACCTGTCAAGACTATTTTTTTACCTTGCAACACTATCTGTTTAAATTCTGGTCATTTAACCCAAACAGCAAAAAAGAAATATATCTCTTCCTATTTGATCATGCAAGTAACCAAAACAATTATATTTTGCCTAATGGTTTCAAATGTTTTTATTACACACACTAAACTTCTCAAAATGAGAAAAGCTATATGAAAGACATGCCAAAAACATACAATTAAAATTCTAGCCTCTCAGATTTAAAAAAAGGGGGGGACAGGGGGAGATAAGCAATGCCTTTGGACACAGAAAAGCTTAGTTCTTTACAAATGAAAAATCTGGAACATTGAATATAATGATGGGAGTGTCGGCCTGCAAACCCAAGGGTCGTCAGTTCAATTCCCAGCTGGGGCACAGGCCTGGGTTGCAGGCCATTTCTCCAGCTGGGGGTGCTCAAGAGGTGGTCGATGGATGGTTCTCTCCCTCTCTTTCTCCCTCCCCTTCCCTCTCTCTAAAAAGAAATAAAAATAAAACCTTTAGAAATAATAATAAAAAAATAGCTAGCATTTACCAAACACTTACTGGACTCCAGGCACTCTGCAACGCTCTTTAATACACTATTACATCAAAACCCTGACGTAATTAAAACGAAAGAGTCTTTTCACCCCCACCTTACAGATGCAGGGACCCCAGTTCAGAGGAGTGACACGGCCTGCGCCAAACCACAGAGCCGGTAAGTGGGGGCGCTGGGGCTTCGAGCCCCCACAGTCAACCTCCTGGCCGAGAGCCTTTCCCTCCCCCTCCATGCCGCCTTTCTTCTTCCCAACCATCTCCTGACAGGTGGTCATGTCCACTCTTCCCTGGATGGTCCTGTCAAGCCATGACACCTCCTAGTTCTTCAAGGACTGGCCCCCGGGCCTGGGTCTTCTAAAAGGTCACTGTGCCCCAGACCAGTGCCCATACCCAACCGGCTTTCTCTGTCTGAATGCCCTCCGCTGGGCACAGAGCTGTCTCTTTAAATGCTGGGCAACACCTAGCCCCACCCGACGCCCACACTGGATGCAGTCCCACTCTCGTTCCCACCAGCAAGTCATCTGAGGACTATCTGAGGGGGGGAAATTTTCCTGGTGTGAACACTTGTGATTCTGGGGTAATAACAGGAGGGAGATGTATCAGGATGTGTTGTGCAAAGCCAGAAACCACAGAGCAAGTTTCGTTCCCTTGCCCCTCCCCCCGGCACTATTGAGAGTGGGCCTGGTGATTCTGTACCGAAGGGGACAGGCTGGCCCTGTGCACGGCAGGGTCCTTAGCGGCATCCCTGGCCTCTATCCACTGGAGGCCAGCAGCACCACCCCAACTTGTAACAACCAAAAATGTCTCTGGACATTGTTGAACGTTCCCCTGGGGGCCAAAGTCACCCCTGCTTGAGATCCAGCCCCACGGACGCAACCAACTGACGTCTGCCATTTACAAAGCTCCCATTTGGAGGACCTCCTTCCGGAGAGAACGTTTCTCCTGTGGCAATCAGTGTTTATGCTGAACCTGCAGTTTCCAAAACATTAAAAAAAAAAAAAAAGTAGCATCTGGAGGCCCTGCGTCCAGGAAACCACAGCAAAGACCAGCCGCAAACTCACAGCGGCTCACAAACAGCATTCTCCCGCCTCTCGGCAAACCCACTCACACTCTCCTCTCACCAAGTGTGCTCCGACTTGCCTGGTTCTCAGAATGTAATGCCTTTGCTAGGAAACACACACGCACACGCACGCACACACAAAATCCTGGATATCAGACGTCCTGGCTTTTCATCTTCAGAGTCTAACAAACACACTGAAAACAAGAACGAGGTTCGCTTCAACTTCCTATGACCTGCTTTCACGTTCCCTCCCTGGCTACCCCCCGGTTCGGTTCGTGGCAGGGCTTCGCCACCTCTGCAGACTGACATTTTGGGCTGCATGACTCTCTGCTGTAGGGGTGTCCTGGGCATCGCAGGGTGTTTAGCAGCAACCCTCGCCTGTACCCACTGTATGCTAGTAGCACCCTCCAGATGCGACAATCAAAAATGTCCCCAAATGTCCCCTGGATGCAAAACTGCCCCTAGTTGAAGAGCACTCCGTTACATGAATTTCTCTTTCCCAGCCCTTCTGTTTGGATTAACCATTGCCGGCTTTACCCATCCATCCAAGGTACCGTCCCAGGAGTCATTCACTTTTTAAATCTGTCGTCAACCATTAACACATATATGTTGTACCTGGAGCTATACTCTATTAACGAATCCAGACGTGTCTTCTTGAAAAGGGAGGGATCACCACCCAACAGGAGGCAGCAGAGGCGGCTCCTCTGGGGAGGGCTCAGCAGCTCTCTCCAGCCCAGGAGCAGGCGCTGCGCTCCCTGACCGCTGCCCGGTGATTAGCCGTCATTCCAGAAAAATACAGAAAGAGCCTCGAATCCTTACTGCCCTCTAGAGAAATTCCGGCAGAAGAGCTCAATCTGTCGCCGTCAGCAGAAAAACAAGGCTGCCAGATGCAACTGTGCCTGGCCGTTGTAAAGCAAACAATTTATTTGCTGCATTTTTTGAAAGACGAGCCTCCTCCTCGACCCTTCCTTTGCAATCTCACGCCTGAACCAGGAGCCGGCATTGGCTCGCACGCTGACACAATCGTAATTTTGCCAATTCCAGGTCCACTCTCTCACACTATGATTTTATGCCCACAGATGAATCAAATTCTTGATATTCCACAAAGTAACAGGAAACCATATTTTAAATGCAAATGCTCAGGTTTGCACAATGTGCTCTCTGGCCTTTGTTTACCTGCCTGCCCACGTCTACAGAGTTTTTTTTTTTTAATGCATCTCAGAAAGACCAGGACTGAGAAAGGAATTCAGTAAATCTTCCTGTTTGCATTAGGTTTCGGTGGACATGAAATTTCCAGCACATTTTGGGGCTGATCGTTATGTGCGTTTTTCCTTTCTTTTTTTAAAGTATGTTTTTGAACTTTGGATATTTTTTTGATAGAGACCTACCTATTACTTAATGACCATCTATAGCCCACCCTCGGTCTCGGTGCTGAGATGAAGGTGAGCATTCCCACCAAGTCCTGAAAAAGTTATCCCAGGTCTAACTCACGTCTCTCTAGCACAGTGGGAAATTAAAGGAAATAAGGTTGAAAAGCACATGCTTGGAGGCAATGCACCAGAGAGGACCATCTTGCAGTTTTAATCAGAACTTTCAAATCATCATCTCCATTATGACAGGCAACAGCAAAAAAATGCTGCATGTTTATGCCTAATGGGTTTGCCCTTTGCCAGATAAATCCTTTTAGCTATGGCAGGAAAACATATAATTTTTATGGGCTCCTGGAGAGAGTGCACACTGCCCTCTGATGGTGACACACGCTCATAATTTTATGGGCGCCCTTGATCAGGTTGCAGAAGGCTGTAGAATATCACGACCACAGGGAGGTCGGTAGTCCTATGGAGGGATGGGCACCAATGGCGATCTTTACTATTCGCATTATTTTCCACCCCCCTGACAAGGAAGTAGGGTGTTTGATCCTTCCCTTCATTACCAACAGCTGTGAAAACTACTTTGCCACAATGGAAATATGTCAAAAGGTGATAGCTAGAACATTTCAACCATGTTACACACAAAAGAACGTGCACACACACACCACAGACACAAAGCCTCAATGCAATAATGTTTTACTGCCGAACAAAAGCAGTTTCTCTCCGAATTTGAACTATCAAGTAAGTCACTTATGGTATCAGAAACTCAGATGCTAAAACTAGCCAAAAAAAATTTTTTTTGAAAGGATTTTGGGGGCGGGGAATGCTTTAGCATAGAGAGTCTCTACAGGTATTTAGAGAGTCTATAAAGGTATTTTTAATGAACGAGACAGAAAAGGTAATGGAAGGCGAATTTTCCCGCAGCCCCTTTGAAAAACAAGATACTGGTCCCTTGGGACCTCTTCAAATGTGTACGACTTTATCACGCCAAACCATTTTCATCTACTGAATTGTGGATGGCTCCTAATCCTGCTGATCCCCAACAGCCAAGCAGGAGAAGCGGGGGAAATAAGAGCCAGCAGGCCCCCCGTCACAGCCGAGCTCTCAGAGCGGCATCCCAGCGGAACCCTCGGTCTGTGGAAATGCAAATGCCATGTCTAAATACAGCGACGGGAGCCAGAGAACCAGCATTTCCGTCAGAAGCGCCTTTCCGGGAAGTAGCACGCGCAAGGCAAACGCTTCTCTCCGACGCGTGGAAGAGTCACGAGTGTGCCACTTGGCCCTCTACCCGGAGGAGCCCAGCCCGTCCTCACCGATTTCCTCAACCGGCTACCCCACCAGACTGCAAATCAAAGCAAGTCATCTCCTGTGCCTCTCTCCTCTCATCTTAAAAATAAAAAACAGAACCTCATTCCATGTCAAAAGGATTCCGGGGTAGTGAGGGATGTTCTCGAACTCAGAGAGGAAGCCAGAAGGCACAGGACCACACAAGGGAGGCTCTGAGGGCCTGGGGGGGTGGAGGGGCCAACACCACCCCCAGACTCAAGGACAGGACCGTGCCCAGCTGGGCAGCCCTGACGGCTGCTGTTCCCCAGCCATCCCGTGATGCTTCTGGGTTCTGGAATGCGCCATCCTTTCTCCCACGTTGGGTCCTCTGTGCAGGCTGTGAGCCCTGAGCCCAAAACCTTCTTCTCCTGAGTGCTTCGGACTTCTCTCCCTTTCTCACCTTTTCCACCTTCGGTCGTCACTTCGTAGGAGGAGCATCAACAGGCCTGGGTTCCAGTCTGCAGGACGGTGCGCAGCTTCCCCTCCCAGGGGGCCGTACTGGGTGTAACGCACTGCTACAGCGGCTGGGAAGACTTAGTTTTCTGAACAAGGGAGGCGCCCTGCATCGTCATTTCCCACTGGGCCCCACCAACCATGCAGCCAGTCCTGATCAGAGCCCTTCGTTTCCTTCACGAAGCAGCATGTCACTGTGGATGTGTCCCTTTATTGGGGGTGGGGGACATGGGGGAGCGAGTCTGTTTTCCCCATCAGGGCAGAAACGGTGTCTGCTTTGTTCATCGGCGGACCCAGTGCTGTCCAGTAGAATTTTACGCGCGGCAGATTCTCCCTGCCTTTGCCGTCCAACGTGGTAGCTACCAGCCACGCGCGGCTCCAGCACACTGAAGCGCGGCTAGCGCAGCCGAGGAACTCAGTTTTGAATTTTATTTAACATGCTCTCACTTGATATTAAAACAGCCTCATGAGGCTGGCGGCTATCGCACCGGGCAGGCAGGACTGACGCCTGAGGCCCAGCAGGGCCACTGGTAAGTGCATCTAGGGTATTACTAGGGCTTTCAAAGACGCTCAGTGGCAGAGATGCGGCACTTTGGTGCGATACATCAGAACTCCCTGATGAGGCTGTTAAAAATACGGGTGTCCCTGCTTCTGATGCACCCCAAAGTTTGAGAGGCAGTATGTGCAGCTTATGAAAAAGGTTGTCTTTACATCAATTATTTAAATCTCTTCGACTCTTCCAGGTCAAATAATGTTGACACAAATACCATTTCTAGAAAGATTTTATGACCCACAAACTGTTCCAGCTACAACCAATGGCTGTATCAAGCAATATCTAACCCAGTGAAAAACTAGTGGTGGAGAAAGATTGTGACCATCCCTTCGGTGGTGTTGTAATGAACTCCGACCTATGACCTTCACTTTCAAAGGCTAAGAATGATGAACAGCTCTTTTTTCCAAGACTCAGAAATGACTGCTGAGATGTGTGTACATGGCAGCCAGCATTGAGTAAGTGGCAGGACTTCTTTCAGGAAACACGAGGGATTGGTCAAGTGGAGGGAGGAAATAGGAAAGGTCTTCGTCCATGAACGTGGAGTCCGTCCTTTTTTAATGGCTCCATCTAATCTTATTCTCCCTTCTCACGCACAGACACAAAAATGCAAATGGCTGTTAAGTGTCCGACCCTCCCTGTATGCACCTTTGTCTAACACGAGCACATTCCCCCGCTGAGCCATCACAGACACCTTCCCGATCAACACCGCACACAGCAGCGTCACGGGTGGCACCGCGCTGAACACAAGGACGCGCCGTAACTCGCTCTGGGGCTCCGCCGACGGCGGCATGAACTGTGCGACCAGCTTTCGGGAGAGCGGCTGAGCCCGGAAAGTGAGTCCCAAGCTCGCTCGCTCAGGAAGCCATCTGCTAAGGAAACAGATTTAAACGCAGACCTTTTCACCTCTGTCGTTTACAAAGATTTCAAACTTTTCCTGTAAAATTTAAACTTTTCAGCCATGACCAGATTAAAATTCCTTTCTGGAGGCACATTTGGTTTTTGCAGTCCCTTGTTTGAAACGCTGGGCTTACCCCCCTAGACCCCAATGACTACAAAACTGTTTTAAATGAGGAAAAGGCACCCAGCTGTGGTGAGTGATGTGGCCGTGCTTGTCCGTTCCCACTGCCCTGACCCACCCCCCACTCCAGAGAGGAAAGACCAGTGAGCCCCCTTCCCGGCCTCCTTTCCCGCAAGTCCTGGGCACGTGATACAATCTGGGCCAGTGAGACACAAAGGGGTGTTATCCGTGTTTCAAGGACAGAAGCGGGAAAGACATTTTTCACCCGCTGCATCCCCACTCTTACCCCTACCCCAGCACTCCCCACTCGGGATGCTCTGAAGCTGCAACAGCCGTCTGGCCCTCATGAGGGGGCCGACCTAGAGATGAAGAGCCACCCGCTCACCTGCTAAGGAGGGAAGAAGGGAAGGAGAGAAAAGCCGGGGTGCTCAGTGGCCTTGCTGAGCCTCTGAGTTACCCAGCCCTAGCGCTGAGCACCTTCAGGCTCCGTGTTCCGTAAATATTTCATCCTGGCTTCCTCCAGACACAGAACCCGAGACAAGCATTTAGATGGGAATAATTTACATGGAAGGAGATCCCAGGAAGCCCCAGGAGGGGAGCGAGAAGTTAGAGAGGGAGAGAAGGAAATCAATTCCGAGTGTGTTAAGGAGCAGGTAACCCCATGAGCATCCAGCGCCCCATCCAGAGAAACCCTCCGGCAGAGAGCCCGACTTTGAGTAATAAAACCAAGGATGCATGGGAACGTGGTGTGCGTACAGGGTGGAGGAAACACGTGGTGTTCGGAGGGATTGCACTAGCTGAACAGCGTCTTCTACAATAAACCAGGAAAGTCTCGTATTTGGAGTCACTGGTGGCGAAAGTTACTCCTAACTGACATCACTGCGGAACTGTTCCCCTCAGTCACTGGTGCCACTCACGTTTCCCTCCAACTCCACACCAGGGAAATGACACAAACATTAACTTCATTCAACAAGTTCTTACGGAGCAGCGTCTCCTCGCCCACCGTCAAGAGTGTGTGGCGACCCCAACGGTCTGGTCCCTGCCAGCGTGGTGCTGACTCTCCGATGGGGGAGGTGGGCACAGAGCTAATCACTCCCTTGTGCTCCCAGCTGGACACAAGTGCGGGTGGGGGCTCTGAAGAAAAAGTGAAAGGGTAACGAGAGGGTGCCACAAATTTGCCATGGGGGGTCAGGGTAGAATTCATGAATCAGAGGCTGGGGGCGGGAGTAAGTGGGAGATAGCCTGAAGGGAAGAGAGAAATGTTACCCCAATCCCAGCACGAGTGGGGAAGGGGCACTACTGGATGAAACATCAAGATGGCGTCTTTCACGGGAAAAGAAAATAAGAGTTTGACCTTCACCCAAAACCTTATCACTAGGTTGGTTTGACTGAAAAGTAAACTGAATCATTACAAGAGCCATCATTTCTCTTGAAACAAAGAAGTCCCGGCCAAACTAAATAAATTCTGATCTTCCTGCTTCTTCAAACTAGAAGACAATGCCTTTGGGACTTGATGGAAATAATAAATGATGATTCACAAAAACTCAATTTTTCTGCGGGGGTGGGGAATTACAGTTTCTTTACCGCTGCAATTAGGCTTTTATATCCATGTATATATAAGGAAGTTCTGATTCCAAAGATGGGTGTCTCAAAATATCAGGTTCATGAGCATGCGGTCACCTGGGGTTGGTGGCCTCCCTCTCCCTGGACCGAGTCCTTCCAACACTGCCCCCAGACTCTGTGCAACTCCACCGAAACCCCAGCAGATAGCAGAACCCAACCTGAAAAAGACTTCTATAAAAGACTTTTTTCCCCAACAGTAAATCAACACCTTTATAAAGATAGTGCTGATCATCTAAGTCAAGGGTCAGCAAATTATAGCTCTTTGCTCAAACCCTGCCCACTACCTGTTTCTCTAAATAGGTTTTAATGAAAAACACTTGCTAAATCCGCATCTTCTAGCATCACCTCCTGCCTCACGGTCTTTGAGAATCTCACCGAGGTCCTCGGCCCGGACGGTTTCCCTCAGCTCTGCCCCACTTGCCTTCTCTCTTCCCGCACCTCCCCCGTCACTCCACGAGACGGTTGGTAGGTTTCTTGTCCAACGCCTCCACTGACTGAAAGCCCCAGGCAGTGAAGGCTAACCTGTGTGACTTACTGGGGCACTGTGCCATGGCTCTGAAACAGCTCCTGGCACTGGAAACACATACACGTCTGGTGCGTGAATTCCTCAGAATGAAGGGTTCTGGGTTGAAGAGAGGGCGTGTGCTGCGGGCGCAGTGGGAAGGACCACACGCTGTCTCGGGCGCTGCCTCCTGGCCCATCGCACTGACGGTTTCCATGGAAGGAAGTCTGAGTGGGAGACTACCAGGCAGCAAGGGCAGCACATGCCAAGGCCCTGAGGTAGGAAGACGTGTGCAGCATTGAAACATGGACACTAGACCAGCACGGCTGGCTCACAGGAAGCCAGAGCAGAAGAAAGCCAGCGCCAGACCGTGCCAGATGGATACATCATATTAAGGATTTTTTTATCTTGTTCTAAGCGCAACAGGAGGACCCCAGAAGATTTTAACTAAAGCTGTGGATATTTGATCTGCGTGAGCAGCAGCAGATGCTGGAGATTCATAGGTGGTAATAGATAACACCCTTAACCGATGCCCACCACTGTGCCTGATGTCAGGGACAAGATGCTGAAGGAGTCGTTGTCTCTCCACTCAGGATACTTCATATAAAGAAAACATAATTACAGTTCGACAAAGGCTTCAACAGAGATAAGCTGGGGGTGGGGCTTGGAGCCTCTGCTTTCTGCTGAGATGCAGGAAAGGAGTGCCTCCCTACAGGAAACCTGAGGGTTGCTCTCTCCCCGGGGGGGCAGACAAGTAATGGAGATTCGCTCAACCCAACCAAATTACTCTGCAGCCAAAATACATAATAATAATTATGAAGATTCGGAAAACATGAAATTGTTCTCAAGATGCCATTAAGCGAAAAGCACTTTTTGTAAAGAGCCAGATAGTAAATATTTTTAGGTTTCACAGACCATCTGGTCTGTGTCACAACTACTGAACTGTCTGCTGTAGTCTGAAAACAGCCACAGGCAACATGTGAGTGAATGGCCCTGGCTGCGTGCCAATAAAACTTTATTTACAACAACAGGCAATGGGCCAAATTTAGCCCTAGGGCTACGGTTTGCTGACATCTGATCTATTCTGTATTATCATTATAATCCAATAGAGATTAATGTTTACGAGCATAGACAAAAAGGAACACAGAAGAATGGAAGTGTTCATTACGTGTGGAAAATGGAATTATGAGTTTGGTGGCTCTCTGTGGCTTTTACCTAATCAGCATGTGTTTGCCCTTCTGAGAACAGTGTTCTGATGTGGGGATGGGAGCGGGGGAAAGAACTACTTTTTCCATCATCTTTAATCCATGAGGTCCCAGGGCTTAATCACCCCCCCAGATCCATAACACGCTGCACACCCCAGACCTGGCCTCCACAGTCACCTCACTGCGTTGGCCACCCTGCTTCATTCAGAGGGGACCATCGACCTAAGCAGACCAATGAGCATCACTCTCTCAGGGGTCTGTGCTACTAAGGAAGAGGAGGCCTCCTTCTGCTGAACTTGCTGGAGTCACAGTCTAGGAGCCCAGGGCTGGTCCTGCCCAAGGCTGGAGCCCACACTGAGAAACAGAATGGGGAGGCGCTCATGCCAGATGGACACTGCGTGTCTAGATCGAGCTGCCTCTGAAACCAGCCCTATTCCTGGATTCTGTAGTGACTTAAACATGGTTTTTTGTAGTGACTTAAACATGGTTTTTTTCCCCCTCCATCTAAGCTTGTTTTAATTCAGTTCCTGTTAACATCAACCAAAAATCCTAAATGAGGTCATTGTTAAAGGGTTTTTTTCCCCCTTATTTTACAAAGTCCTTTAGTATCTTTATACTATCACTTCAACCACAGATAAAATGGGAAAAAGATGGATGGATGAAAAGGCCACATATTTAAAAAATTCATTTCTCAAATGAAAGTCATGCCCTGTTTTTTCCAGTGTTCCTTATCGGAGTGAGTGAGCCGGTCGCAGTTCTTAAATTTGACCGAGAGAATCTAAGTACACGCTGAAAATTGACTGGAAGTCTATTTTGAAGAAAATATATAAAGACAGGGCTACAGTGGAGATCACAAACGATGACAATAGGAAATAATTCAGGAAAGACTCTCTGACTCGGCAAAAACACAGTGACAGACGCCGGACAGCTGGGAGCCTCCGCGAGGGGGTGAAAGGAGCCGTGACCACCACGTGGCCGCAGCCTCTCGGAAAAAAGGCTCTGGAAGGAAACGCAATTCCGACGGTATCACTGCCGTGCTTGAAACCCCGCCGTGATTCCCAGTTGCCTCCTTGAGCCCAGACTCCCACCATGGATACGCTTTTAACAGAACACACACTTGCGTGTGTGCAAGAAGTACCATTTTTTTTTATTTTTCTTTGACTCAATTTAATTTCTTTTTTGTCTTAAGTTCCCAGTGTACCTAATAGCAGAAAATGTAGTCACTTCCAAGTAAATGCCATCATTTTAAGTTAAACACCATCAACTCAGGATTCCAGATGCACCTGCACGCACACGTGTGCACACGCGCATGCACACACACACACACACACACACTTTCCTGCCCCCTCAGGCAGACTCCAAGGACTAATCACATTTTGGAGTCTCCTCATATCAGGAAGCCGGGTCTGGTCTGTTGCTGTACTCTGCTCTTCCTTGTATCTGGTCATATATTCTGGCCTTTTGTGTTGCTGGCATTTATCTTCTTGCATGTAGTGAGATGCCCATGTTACCCCTGTGTCTCTTGTTATTGGCTCTACCAAGGTCAACATACAGGCCCATGTCCAAGTTCAAGTGAGCCACTCTCATGCCAGCACCACAGCCACATCCCAGCAAGCAGGCAATCAATGGCCTCTCTGGGCAAAGAAGCTCCCAAATCGTGAGAAAGAGCATTGGCCAGAAATTGGTCAACGGGCCACAGCCGCAGAAAAGGCTGGGATGGGTCAAGTTATTCTCAGTCGCACGTGCCTGGATAATGTCTGGGGGTCCATTCCAGTTCTAAAGAGAGAAGGGAGAAAACTAGCTCTCTCTGCAGCAGCTGTTTAACCCGCCCCAGAACTGCTCAAAGTGCAAAGACAGTCCCGGGGAAGCAATCCGTCAGACACCCCGAAAACAAAGACCCAGGGAGCAAAGGAAGACGACACAATGAAAAAGACAAAGTCAACGTTAGTAATCACAAAATCCAGACGATACAATTCGCGATGGATGGCCGAAAACTGAAACAGGAAGAGAAAGCAAAGAGTCGAGGGCTGGGGGGGGGCCGGGGGGGCGGGCAGATTGCAGCAAACGGAAGTGTAAGAATTGAGGCCACTTCAAAATGTGAACAAACTTTTCACAGTCATTTTCTTGATCTTTCAGGGAAATTAACTGAGCGTGAAGCAGAGAAGGTGAGAAAAACACAGCTTATAAATGGAAACGCACCAAACAAAGTGGAAAATTCACATCAAGCCCCCAGATAAGTCTCAGAACAAAGGGAAACATTTTAGGGTCAAATAAAGGAAAATGAGACTCTCACCTAGAAAAATGTGGCCATGCGGAGGAAGCCAAACCTCAGGAGGAAGCCAAACCTCAGGAGGAAGCCAAGCAGGTACTCTTACCTAAAACTGACCCACGTTTTGGTAAAACTTGGGTACTTGGGTTTGCCAAGTAGAAAGTTGCAGGCCAGTTTTAGTCTCAAGTTTGATGGTTTGCATTTTCCATCCTGTGGTTTTACATAATTCTGAGAAAGAGTGAGAGGAACCTGCCTGCTTTAAACAACACGCAGACTAAGGTGTGACTTTTGTCTCCCTTTTTAATTATATATAGCTATCATCTGTTCTGGAATAAGCTGGATTTCTTCCACCGAGTTCATATCTCCTTCTGTCTTTTTCAAAATGCATTTTAAAGCTTCGTGTTTCTTTCTGGAAAATCTACCATAATGTAACAACAGATTTTTAAAGCTTAAATGTGTATTAATCACGATGCCAAGCACCACAATCTAATATAGTCCTTACCTTTTACTGACAATGTGAATTTTAATTAGGCGCATAATGCATAATTAAGATCGGAAAAGCGGGATGTGTTTTTGGTCCTGTTTACCATGTGTGAGAAGTTCCGGGATGGAATGGAGTTTGCCCCCCTGGCTGCGGAGGCTGGACGCCGTGCAGACTGAGTGAGCGGTGGCTACGGCCGGGTTTCCAAAGGCTTTCTGACGACTCATTTAAGGGAGCTGTCAGAAATTGGAAACCAGTTTTGTGCTTATCACTGGAGTAAGAGAACGATCAAATAAATGGTTGTACACACATACTTTAAAACACATGCTTTCCTCAAAATAACAAAGTAGCTCCATAGCCACCGCTCAGGTAAAATCTCCAAGATGCTATGAACATCGTTATGCACAGTATGACTCCATTTAGCTAAGAATTCATGTGTGAGTATCTGTGTGGTAAATATGTGTGTATATGTATACATGTATCTAAAGATGTGCCTGTGTAATTGCATGTATACACACTCAGACATATTAAACATGGAGAAGAGCCAGAAATAAGAGGCACAAAATGTAAACCTCAATTAGCTGCAGAGTAGAGGCTGGCAAACCTTCTATACGAAGGGACCGACACGAACTGCTTCCCGTTTCGTGTGTGGGCCACATGGTCTCTGGCCCAGCTGTTCAACTCTGCCCTCATAGCACAAACGAAGGCCCAGACAATACAAAGCAAAAAGCTGTGGCTGGGTCCCAGCAGAATTTATTTGCAAAAACAGGCAAGGTGGAGTTAGCCACGCCCTGCTCTAGAGAAATGGGTGCTGCGTGGGTAGTTGGGGAGATGAGCAGAGAGTCAGCGGAAGGATGAAGAGGAACTCGTACCCCTGAGTCTGCAGGCACTGGGCTCGGCACGCTTACGTTTGTGGTTTTTTTTTAAATAAGACAACTACCGTATACTGCAAGTGGGTAAGTTAAATTTCTTAATTTATATCTGTAAATGTAAATTTACACAAATTAAAAAAATAAACAAGCTCTTTTGTGTTCTCTTCCAGGCGGTGTTCCATGCATTAGCCTCCTAAGTGGAGATGTTTACCCCATTGCATAGACGAAATCAGAGCGCACGGACTGCGACAAGAAGACCCTGGGACCCGGCTCTCTGGGGCTGAACCCTGGGTCTGTCTCTTCCTGACTTCTAGACTCAACGCAAACCATTTAACCTCAAGCCTCAATTTCCTCATCTATAAAATGTGAATTACAGTACACTTTGCTTGTAGTGGTGAGACGTCAGCGAGCTAATGCACACGCACAACCTTTAACCCAGATTCTTGCTCATAATATGCTCTGAATAACTGAGCTATTAATATTACACCTCCAAAATTATATTTTTCCTTAAAAAATAAAGCAGATATGTTTACAAATTGTATATTTGGGGCGATAATGACTTAACTTACTCCTAGCTCTAAGTCTGAACCCTCACTGTGTGTACGAAAGACAGCTAACCATGCCCAGGGACCGATCTCCCCTGCCTCCCTTAACAGCAGAAATTCTGGCATGTCAGATGGGCCCCTGCCCACCCAGCTGGATAATACAGTTCCCAGTCTCCTTTTTACCCCAGCGTGGCCCGGTGACCGCCCATTAGCCGAGAAGATATGAATGGAAGGGAAGGGTAGAACTTCGATACAAACCGTGCACCCATTTCTGCAGGTGGGTGGCAGTAGTGAAGCAGGCTTGATGGTGTCGAGGGCAACACTTCTGGAGATGGCAGAACCACAAGAGAGAACGAATCTAGGTCAGGGTCAACATCATGGGCTGCCTATCTATCACCCAGGTCTTTAGATGAGAGCCAATATACCCGAGTCACATTAAAATGGGGACAGTGACTATAAAGTGGGGATAATAGAACCACATTAATTAGAGCAACTCAGGCGGATAGCATGAATTGACCCCAAAAAACAGAAAATGGCTCAGACACAATTGACACATTTCTTGCTGATGCAACAGTACTGAGTGCTTCCAGAGCGGCGTGTCTATGGGTGGAGGAGGCAGGATCTCGGCTCCATACAGTCATTCAGGGCCAAAACAATCGAGTGCTGCCATCTGCAAGAGGTGGCCTCCAGCTCACGGTGGTCCTCTCCCTCTCCGAGGAAAGATCGTGGAAGACCACACCTGGGAGATGTTCATGGGCCAGGCCCGGGAGTCATCTATCGGTTAGAACTGTCATATGGCCGCAACTCACTGTAGGAGAGGCTGGGGAAAGCGCAGTGCAGCTACTGCCCAGGAAGAGCTTCACCGAAGTTAGTTCTCTCTGCTACTACGTCAGGGAGTCGTGCCGTGCGAGGCCTTTGCCTATTTTTTCACCACCTTGCCCCTTGTATCTCAACAGAGGTGGTCAAACCATTTCTACAAAACACCAGATAGTAAATATTTAGACTTTGTGGGCCCCATGGCTTCTGTTGCTACTACTCAACCCTGCCACTATTAAATGAAAGCAGCCAAAGACAATATGTAAGTAAACAAGCTTGGCTGTGTTCCAATAAAACTTTATTTATACAAACAGGCAGAGGGCCAGATTTGACCAGTGGGCTCTAGTTTTGCTGACTCTGCTTTAGCAAAGTGCTGACATTGTGGTTGGTACACGATACATGTTTTTTAATTAAATTTATTGGGGTGACATTGGTTAATATAATTATATAGGTTGCAGGGGTACAATTCTATAATACATCATCTGTATACTATATTGTGTGTTCACCACCTGAAAGTTTGCTAAATGGATGATAAGGAGCAAATATTGCACAGGTTTGTCCTGAGGAAAAATTCAAAAGTTCTAGCCAAGTGTCTGGTGCATAGCAAGTGCTCAGTAAGTGCTATGTACTCGTTATCTGTCGATATAAAATGTAAATAAAATGGACTCCTTCAGGAGCAACCCAAGTAGTAGAGCAGATTGATATTTCTAGTTAAATAATTAAGATAGCGTTTGCATGTGTTTCTAGAAGCATGTCCAGGGCACAGATATAGTACAAGCCTGTTAAATCTGGGAAGGAGAGAGTGGGCCAAATTCAAAATCACAGAGGGAGTGAAACCGAAAAAGGAGGTTGCAGAATGTAAAGAGATTTGCACAGGCATTCTAAGAAATGAAGTTTTCTCCCACCTCCCTGAGCCAGAAACTCATTAAAGGCAAGCTGATGGCAGATGCCAGAAACGGTGCAGATGTTCTGTGTGCCTGCATGTCCTCTTCTCCCATCCCTTCACAGTGGGTTCCCACTCGCCCTCCAAGGCCAAGGACCAGTGCAGCCATCACCTCCGGAGGGCACGGCCGCTGCCCCCCAGCTTGCCCTGCCCCACACCGCACAGGCCACACCATCCTCTGCGGCCAAATGCTCACATTTGGTTGTTTGCTTCTTATAAACGTATGCTCCGCCGACTGTGTGTCCACGCGTGTGGGTGTGCAACGTCCATTTCTGCAAGGACAAGGAGCAGGACCTCCGTGCTCACCGCTGTAACCATGGTACCTAACCAACTCTCTGTTTAAGGCCCACAGAAAACAATCATTATTTGTTGAATGGAAAAAAATTTGCATCATGTTCTTTGCCAGGGCATTGACCGTAGATTGTCAGAGCCTCTAAGGAAGGCCAGATCCACACTTAGGAAGCTGGATGAGTGGTGACAAAGTTGACACGATTTGGTACAATCTTCGATCTTGAGAAACAATAAAATGCAATGATGAAACAGTGGGCTCGTGCGGTCTCTGCAGCCTTATTGCAAATCTAAAACTGTTTCGAAAATGGAGGTTTATTTCTTTTCAGTGGCAAACTCCAGAGCTGACTGATTGTCGGGACTGCGTCTTGGCTATGCAAGGCATTTATCCAACATCCTTGGGTGTTTACTCGTGCCAGTCTCATCTGTCAGCTGGGGATGGCGGGAATAAAGGCCTGGACTCCTTGGAGAAATCGGGATTTGCAGTGAAATGCTTGCCCGTGGCAAGCTCTCATAACTGTTAGCTACTTGGATCGTTGGGTTTTTTCCTCTCCCACCACTTGGGAGTTAAACAGGAGAGCCATTCCCCATCCTGCCAGAAGTGAGCCACCACGGCTAATGCAGGGGAAGGAACACAGGGCAAGAGAGATTCCGTTCAGAGTAATCATCACATTGCCTTCTCTAGATGTGACCACGACTTCACTTCCTTGAGAAAAGTCACGGACACTCATGTACCAAGACGGGGAAACAGAGCTACTCAGGGTAAAATTTGGTCCCTGCTGATCGGGAAAGCCAAAGGGCGTTCAGACACATGGCCCCATGCGCCCATCAAACGGGGACATCATTGACATGTCAAAATTAAGACTGTGGACATCAGGATGAGAACACAGACACTACATGTATATCCACTTATTTATCGACTTCCTTACACTTCGGCACACACAAACCAAGAGGCAGTGACTTCATCATTCAAGATCAGATGCGCAAATGCACTCACAAGCCACCAATATCTCCTCCTTTCCAGTAAGATGTGAGGGTGCCAGTGTTTTGTAATGAGAGTTTACAGTGATCAGGGATCACACGCTTACTGGACTAAGCGTTCCATGTACACTACGTCTGTTTAGTAAATACCAGGGAACTATAACCTGGGCTTTATTACCACATGCACCGGATTATGAAGAAACCGAGGAGGGGTGCAGCAGCTCGCCCCAGGTAACACAGCCCGAAAAGGCAGAGCGGGGACGACTCCAGCCCTCGGAAGCAGTGTGGCCCCATCCAACAGGAGCTACTGTCAGTGCCGGCGCTGTCAGAGCTGGGCCCTGCAAGGAAAGACCAATGAACGTAATCGCAACAAAAAAAAAAAATATGTAAAGCTTGGTTTTTAGGTGCCAGAACTAGAATAATTCCAAAGAATACAATTTAGCTCCATTTGCTAGGATGATCCATTTGCCTGATCTTTGAAACGAATTCTAGCCCACTGGATCCAGGCCTGGATAGCACACAGCATCTTGACTGGGAAAAAAAAAAAAACAAAAAACCAGACTTATTTCTAGTTTATTGGAAACTCCATGAGTTCCTGAACACAGCTTATAAAAATACCACAGAAAGAAAACAGGTTGAATTAAAAAAACTAAATTCTAATTAAAACAAATAGGATTACAAGGAACAGCAGAGGCAAGAGAAAAAATGGGCAAAAATCCCAAAGCTGTTGTGATTTAATCTTCTTATTGTCACATCAAAATAGAGAAACTGTGATGAATGACTCTCAGCTGTATCTACTCGTTGGGGAAAAAGGGTAGACGAGAAAAGGCCCTTTTACAAATTTGAAATGCGTGCCCCAAGATAGGTAAAAAAAAAAAAAAAAATACTAACCCTAGTCTTGGCAAAGCATAGATTTGCAGGAACATTATCTTCCAATGTTTTCTTGGCACTGAAACAGGAAGATGGGTGCTGAGGAGTTTCTTGAATCAAGAACTTTGTCGAACAGAAACACACCAAGCTCCCTCTGATAAGGACTCGGCGCGGGCAGCCCAGCGGCATTCATACCCATCACCCGCAGCGCCAAGCCCTGACCACCTGAGTGAACGATGCTGGCGTCCAAAGCCAGCGCTACCTGCATTTCTTTGCCTGAGGGATTTTTCTGGCTTCTGGAGACCAGCTGGCCATCCAGAAGTGGCGTGGTAGATCGGAAATACCAGCAATTAACACTCTGCCTGAAACAGTTTTCAACCAAAGCACAGTGTTGGCATATAAATACCTCCCTTCTCCAGGGGAGTAACTTCGAGGCGTTTTCTACACTGGCTTCCAGAGTGTCCCAGGAAGCATTTGACCTGGCTGGCCCGCCACCCGCGGTGGCAGCTGTCCTGATGATGCAGCATTCCCTCTCTGTCTCACTCCTTTCCCCTTTCTCGGGATTTCTTGGTTCCACCTCCTAAGCAAACAACTTGCCCACAGAGTTCTGCCTCTGGAAGAGATCTAAAGACGACGAATCTCTGTCCAGGTCAAGGGGGAAGAAACATGCAAAGATCAGCTCTGCTCAGATCAGGAGCAGAGAATGGAGTCTATTTTCATCCACAGCCTCTGTTCTAAACCCTCATGGAGGCTGTTCCCACAGACAGAAGCTGGATGAATGAGTACCAATCCTATAGTTTGTACACATGGGAACTCTCAGACAGGCTTGGCGGGGGCAGCTGTGTTATGATGCCGGGGAAGGCTTGTGATGCAGGTGAGTGATCACCATACTCTCTCTACACCTGGCTGCTGAAGTCTGGGACGCAGATTCCAGGGTAGTCGAGAAAGCCAAGGCTAATAATTGTCCTAAACTCACAGATACACTTAGACTGCCATATTCTAAGCAACATTTTAAAAGCTCTCAATCCCTTTTCATAATAGATGGTAAACTTCCAGAAATGGCATCCTAAAAGGTAACACTGCTTGTAAATATATGTAGTCATGCACATTTTTACAGAAAACTCTCAGATGACAGATACAAAGGGATTGCTTGTAAGCAACTCTGTAAAAATTAAATGAAGAATTTAGTTTCAAGAGCAAAATGATGTACCTACCCCTCAATCAGACAGCCCTAGGGTATACATTTTGACACAAATTTAAATGTATTTTTAAACTTTCTAAAATTTATAAATATATTTTTAGATTTCTCGTTTTTTAAAAACTCTTTTTTTCCAGACAGTTAAGAGCCTGGACTACAGAGGCAGATACTCTGATTCATATCCCACTTTTATTGCTTATTGGCTCTGAAACCTCAGACGAGTTACTTATCCTCGCTAGTTCTCCATTTTCTCATCTCTATAGTGGGAATGATTATGAGATTATTTCTTTCAAAGGGTCATGGTAACCTTGGGTAACTCATTCAGCCTCTCTGAGACATTAGACTTTGTAATTTCAGGAAGGGCTGCCATTCCAATTTAAGACGGTCCCTAGGGAGATTTATCACCTCTTCTTGACTCCCCACTTTATACCCACATCGTCCAGGGCATGTGTTCATCAGAGACCCCTCTGCGGAGAGGTGAGTAGTTAAATAGGCAGAGCCGTGGAACTTGGAACAGACTGCTGTGTGGCTGCCAAGACCGAGTCTCTAGCTCTTCTAACGTTTTGTAAGAGGCCAGTATTTTTTTTTTAATAAATCCAGGCTTTGTCTATTTTAACCAGAGGTAGTTTCAGTTGCTTACAGCCAACAACCCTAACTGATAAGATAAAGCACAGTTTGAAACAAACATGTCAACATTACTTCAAACTTTCATAATATAACTTTACATTTGTGGAATAAAACTTTTTTCCATTGTGCAAAGTAGAGCAAATAAAGTCCCACAAAAGCATCCCGGTTCTTGAGACTCCCCAGAAGCCTGCAGGGCAAACGCAAGACTGGGAGTGAGTGGTTAAGAGCTCAAACCCCAGAAAGAGACAAATGTGGGTTCAAATCCAAGCCCAACTGCTTCTGAGCAGGAGGGTGCCAGGGAATTCACTCCGTGGGTGCTTGGCTTCCTCACTGACGCACGGCGGATAATCACTGTCCCCAGCGGTCGGGGTTATTGTGAGGACTGAAGGGGAATTGGCCCGCTTTGCACACAATAACTGTGAACTGACAGCAAGGGTGATGCAGGCGATGGCCACGTCCAGGGTACAGGTGGCAGAAACTGGAGCAGGTCCCGGAACAGAGCTCATCGCTGTGGCAGGGGCACTCAGACATAGTGAGGCTGGCCTGGTCTGAGGCCCCAGTGCCTAAGAGAAGGAGCAGTTCGGAATAGGACACGGTTTGGGGCCCTCGGCTTTGTCTTCCGGCCAAGACCCTACGGGGCTCATTCCCAAGTCTGACGGGGAACGGAGGAAGTGCAGGGAAAAACGGAAGATGCTGCAGGCACAGCACTCTGTAGACATGGGGGTACCAGCAGACTGTCTGAGCCCCTCTACCAAAGAGTCACATAGTGGGACCCCCTACTCTTCCTCATAGTTCAGCACACTTTGGCCTCTTGGGGTCCCGGTTTCTCAGTATTTCCCTCCACAAGATGGACGGCCCAATGAGGAGGAGCTGTGCCCGGTGCCCCACAGCACCCCCACAATACCCTCTGAGTGCATGTGGGTCACTGGTACTCCCCGCAGACAGGAGCAAAATCTCATGTGAGTCCACGCAAGAAACCCTCAGGGCCAGGACCAGGGGGAGGTGGGTACGGCACTCGCATCGGGAGTGGGATGAAGGGGCTGCCCAGGAACTCAGTGATGAACGTGAATGATATATTAAGGCAATCTTGTCAAAACTCAAAATTCACGCACAAAAAACCAGTACGAAGAAAACACTGAAGCTTTAAAGACAGGATCAGTAAACAGCGTAATGAACCTGTCTTCATGCAAACTTTTGGTATTTTGCTCCTCGTGGATTTTTTTTTGCATGAATTTTGATTTTTCAAATATTCCATTATAATATTTATCTTCATCGTTGAGCTTCAGATGTGCCCTTAAATTCTGCACCCAAGGCCAGTGCCTCAGTCGCCTCGCCCTGGACGGTACCCAGAAATATTCATTAGGGCGGTGGGCTCGTGCTGGTGGAGCGCTGAGCAGGCGGGAGCAAGAGGCAGGAAAGCACTGACTGTCCCCGTCCCTGCGGGCACCCCAGCCCCCATCCTCACTCACTAACACAGGTGGACAACACCTATGCCGGAAACTGCTTCAGAGCTGATGGCCTTTTGGTGTCGAGCTGAAAAACTGCCTTGAAAGTTCAATTTGCTTTTCAGCGCTTGGGCCTGGCTCGCTTTCCTACTGTGGCTTGCCCACCCCAGCCCCGGCCGCCGAGTGCACACACGCGCACGCACACACACACACGCGCACACACACAGGAAGTTTGTCAGCAGCCATTCGGAGCCCATCTACCGCTCCTTTGTCAGTGATGGCACCTCTCCACTCGGGGACACGGCGCTGCATACGAAATAGGGCCTGTCCGCCTGCCTGGCACTCACACCTCAAGGCTCCGGCTGGCGCTGACACAGGCTAATTGGCAGGCTCCAGCCGTCAGTTTCTGATGACACGGTAAAAATAATAAAAGACAGAGATGGGAACAAAGAAAGTTGAGAGGGAATAATAAAGGAAATATCTATACCGTGAACATCTGCAGGCGGGAAGAGGGGGCAACTGGAGACAGAGGGAGGGCCCGCTCTTGGTAAACAAGAAGGCAGGAGAAATGAAGACCTGGAAACGCCTTTCTGATAGATCCCGGCAAAACAGATCAGTGCACGAACAGGTACATAAATCGGCTGAAATGGAGATGAAATAGATTATCTGGCATTTGATGCTCGGAGTCTGCCATTTGCTGAAACTCAGGGACAGACACACACTGCCGTACACCAGTTAAATTTAGTAATAAGCAGAGTTCAGATTATAAAGTCAAATAGTGAAGCAAATGATTCAACTTAAGGAAAGGGCTCCAGTATCTGTTTACATACCCACAGATGCCCTGGAGTGTTCAGGAATATTTTTATTTCTCATTTGTTACTTCACCCATTATTAAATTCTATAAAATAAAAAAATAAAAACATCCAGAGGGAAGGGGGAAAAAATCAAAACAAATCACTGCATTCCTTGTAGAGGTCAACATTTTCTTAAGGGAAATGAAGCAGTGATTGTGTTCTTACAGAAAAACCAATTTAGGATATCCACTTAAATTAGTGTGATTAAAAATTCTGCTTTTAAGCTGCACGAGTTTTAAGATTTTTTTGTCAGCCTCGGTTTTATTATACTGAACTGCATGTATATTGGGGGGTGGAAGCACGTATTTTTTTAGCAGGAAAATGATCAATTTTTTGCTGCTTTTGTTTCAGAGAATTTCCCTGCCCAAGGAAATGACCTAGTTTATAGCTTCTCTGCATTTAGGGCATGTTGCACTGGTGTGCACACACAGACAAAAATAGCAACGTTGGGAAATATCCTTTCGATTTTTTTTTTTTTACTCATAAACCTGGTTTTATGTATGGAAAGCACTCCTGAGTTCTCTGGCCAAAGTCCAGTTCAGTGCACATCTATCTGCCCACCTGCTGTGGGCAGGCCAAGGTTCAAACCCCAAAGGACGTTGTAAGATAAAGCAGAGTGTGCAAACCAGGAGCCTGGGGGCCCCACCAGGCTACAGATGCATCTTCTTTGACTCTCACTTTGCAGCACTGCAAAGTGCATTAAATTTTATTCTTTACTTAGCTGCCAGCATTTAAAAATTAGGAGATTTTAGCTCTGGCTGGTGTGGCTCAGTTGGTTGGAGTATCATTCCATACACCAAAATGCCACAGGTTCGATTCCCGGTCAGGCCACACGCCCAGGTTGCAGGTTCCATCCCCAGTCAGGGTGCGTAGGAGAAGCAGCCGGTGGATGTTTCTCTCCTTTTCTCTCTACCTCCCTTCCTCTTTCCCTAAAATCAGTGGGCACGTCCTTGAGTGAGGATTTTAAAAAAATAGATTACGTGTAAAATTCAGGTTCCAGCTTCTCTTTAAAACCCGACAATCTGGTAACACTAGGTGGGCATGCCCACATGACAAAGATTGTCCCGGGCAGTGGCTGCCCCCTTTAGAGGGTGCAAGCTCTCTGTGTTTCTCCCTAGCCCCCGCCCCTCCCTCATGTCCTCTGACTTACCATCACACTTACGCTACTATTCTTCTGATAGGGAATTTAAGACACCTGCGTAATATTCCTTGCATCTGTGTCTCCATCGAAAGTCAGAAAAGTAAAGTCGGACCAAGCAATTCATGCTTCAAGAAAATAAATGTTCCCAGCTCCAGCAAACTTGATTCACTTAACTGGCAGGTCCTTGTGAAAACAACAGCTAGTACTTACACAGCTCTTACTATGTGTCAGACAATTGTCTGAGCCCTTCACATATTTAAATTAATTTAATCTCTGTGCATCTACTGTATGAAGTAGGAATTACTATGATCTAGTTTCCCAGATGAGGAAACTGGGGATTAAAGAGGTTCAGTGACTTGCCCAACGTCCAGTGCTAGCATTTGGCAGGACCTTGCAGGGATCTGAAAGTGTGCCTGGCACACACATATGATACATATGATACAAACCTGTAGTAAAGATAGGTAACATGTTGCCTGCCTCGTATGTTCCAGGCACCAGAGGAGGCTTGTAAAATACAAATCAGTATAGAAAGGACCTTACAGTGGGTTGCAAAAAGGCTACAGATAAAATGCTTCAGTGGCTAAAAAGAGAAAACTATTACATCCAGTGCACAGAGGAAGCTCAGAAGGACCTTTCCTTGGGGAAGTGAGTATTCTAATGGACCTAGAAGGATAAGGTGAGCAATAGAGGCAGATTTGGCTCAGAACACAGTGGGGAAACAGAGTAAGTGGACAATTGTAAACGGAAACTATAGGACCACCCAGCAAGAGTAACAGCAAGACCAAGGTAGACCAGATTAGATTTCGTCCCATTTCCTGAAATGCTGGAATGTGACATGCATTCTGGGGGAGACAGAGATGAACTAAGCGTGGACACTGCCCTGAAAGCATTTCCACTCCTGTAAAGAATAAAATGTGGGAAGCATCTCCATTTCCGGGGGAAACTGACTCGCGTGTCCAACAGCCTGGTGGACACGCTCACGGCATCACCCCACGCAGGGCCTGCACAGCAACGTGGGAGAGGAAGGACCCACCATCTCCCGCCATGCCCCCCACCCAGGGTGCCGCCCTCCCAGGACCACTGGGCACCAGTCTCTTCTTCTTGCTGTTTCTCATTCTCAGCGTCCCGGTCGTGAGGCCCTGCTGATCCTCCTGCACAGACCCCAAGTTCGTTTGCTTTCTCACGTGTGGTCACTCTGGTAGCCCTGACTTGTCTTCAACTCCATTCGAAACCATTTTGTTAGACTGTATTGTGACAGCTGTCATATCAGCATGTACTTTTTAAAGAACTTATCGAAATTGGTGAATTTTTGTACAGCCATTTTAATATTGAAGATGGGAGAAAATACGCAAGATTTTTGGCATATTCTGCTTCATGATTTCAAGAAAGGTAAAATGCAACTGAAATGCAAAAACGGATTTGTGCAGTGTACAGAGAAGGTGCTGTGACTGACTGAACATGCCGGAAGTGGTTTGCGAAGTTTCGCACTGGAGATTTTTTGCTGGATGATGCTCCACGTTCGGGTAGACCAGTTGAAGCTGATAGTGATCAAATTGAGAGATTATTTGAGAACCATCAATTAATGTTAATCAATTAATTGAGAACAATCAATGTTATACCACTCAGGAGATAGCCGACATACTCAAAATATCCAAATCAACAAAGTTATTGGTGAAAATGAAAAATGTGTCTTTTATTTTACGGAAAATACTAAACAGACTTTTTAGATCTCCAAAATCCATCCTCTTCTCGGCTTGCCTTGTGCCACTGTCTTACTCCAGGCTGCCACCTTCTCTTGTCTAGCCTATTCCAGCAGCTTCTCGCCAACTGGCCCCCTCGCCAGTCTTGTCATTCTCCCTAAGCTTATGACACGTAGTTAAATGTATTTGTGGTGCATTTCTTCTCAGCTAGAGTTCACTTGATCTCGCAGACAGGCACCTTATGAATGCAGATACGCAAACTGACCATTTATCAATGTAGAAAGCCTATTTAACAAACAATAGCAACTGAGAGAACATAATAGCCTGCTAATTAGTGGTGCAATAGTTAAGAACACAAGTTTGGGGGGTCTAACAGGGGCAAGTTCAAAAGCCACCTCCATCACTTACTCACGGTTTGTGACCTTGGGCAGCTTAGCCTCTCAGTGTCCCCTTCTATAGGATGGGGTTAATAATAATATCAAAATGCCAGGTGGTTATGAGAAGGGAATTAAATAGTCATCATGCTAAGGGCTTGGCACATAGTAAGCTCTCAAAAGTTATATTGCTTTTATTATAGAGGTTATTGCTGTTGTTATTAGGTGGTCAGAAGTGTTGATTGTTAATAAACCAGGTGAGCTACGTATAAACCGGATTCCAGGGCACCCGGAAATCCCCGGGGCCTGGGCCCTGTGAAGCCAACCAGTGTGGTTTGCCTCCATTAGGAGCAGAGAAATGGTTTCTTCTCTGTGTTGTGATTTTAAGTAATATCAATGTTTCATAAAACTTATTAGTGTAGGTCTAGGTGAAACAAAAATAAGCCAGCACACTGGGAAATTAATTTTAAACAAATTACATGTAAAATGCAAGGATTCGTAATATTGTTTCTAAAGCAGTCTAATCTTAATATCACACATTTTGCTTTATGAAGCTCCCAGGTTCAGATTAATCATATTGTTTTTTTATTTACTATTCCATACAATAATTGGCTTATCTGTGATATTAATATACATGAATTTTTTTAGTTTGCTTCTTCTAGAAAGCATTCAGCCTGATGTTTGTCTGTTGATTTTAATATGCAGTGGATGTGTTTATACGCAGATCAAATTGGACTGCATTTATACTAAACAAGAAAACCCAATGTGGAGAGGTGCTCAGACCTGAGCGGCTCTCATTAAAGGAAAAGAACCCATGACGACACTTCCAGCTCAGCCCCTTCTAACAGCACGGCGGTGGATCAAAATCTGCTGTTTCCTCAGTAAGATGCCGCGCATGTTTTTAGGGAGATGAAGAAGTATTTGGCGCTAGCTTTCTCTCATAGCTGCGGGTCTCAGGCGGGGAAAGGAGAAAAAAATTGACCCCCAGAGGACCTTGGGCAACCCCTGGTTGTCGCAGTTGGTGGGGGGGTGGGGAGGGAGGGTGATACTGGCATCTACTGGGTAGAGGCCAAGGATGGTGTTCAACACCCCACGCTGCAAAGGACAGTCCTCAACAAAGAACCACCCATCCCCAAATTTTAGTGGTTCCCAGGATGATAAACTCTGCCCAGGAGGAAGAAAGGTCTCCAATAAAACAGGATGGACAATGTTTGAGCTGCGCTGGGTGGGGGCTACATAATCCCAAATACTTCCTACAACCCGACCTTTACCGCTCAAAAGAAAAACGACTGCCTGTTTACAGAAATGATTTCCAGGTATTGACTCGTTATTCAGCAGCTACTGGTTCCGCCTGTGCGTCCGAGTCTCTTCCAGACAAAGTCTCCACAGGGCCACACTGATGGGCGGAGACGTGATGGCGCGGAGGCAGATGACAGACCGGACGCGACGTGGGAGCCAGGGCTACGAGGATGTCTACAGCGGGCTGAGAAGATGGTGACTTTCCAGAAGGCATTTCTGAAGCCGTGACATTTGAGCGCAACATAACTGAAGTGGCGAAGTGACCCGTGCCGGCCCCTGGGGGCAGAGAGAACAGCAAATCCACAGGCTGTTACGTGAAGATGGCCCTGGCCTGGCCGAGGAGTGAGGAGGCCGCTGCTGCACAGCAGGGGCGGTGGGCGAGCAGGAGGGGGGAAGGGAAGGAGGCTGGAAACAGCGGGAGCCCCGCTGAGGCCTCAGGACATCGTTTTGGCCGTGACATCTTCACAGGCAGATTTTCAAAAAGACAAATAAGTGCGGGAAGGGGTCCAAAAGTAGTGCATACTCACTGTTTTTAAAAATAGGGAGCATGAAAGGATCAAGCCAAGGAACAGGTAAAAAGGACCCAAGCACAAGGACAAAGGGGTAAGAGTGGGTGGGGGAGGGATGGATGGGGCAGGACAATGAGGGGGAAATGTTGGGGCAACTGTAACCGAACAATAACCGAGTAAAACGATATTAAACATGAAAGGTTATAATATATGAAAACGCACCAAAACAGTCATGCGTTATACAACATTTTGGTCAAAAGCAAACCACATCTACCACAGGGGCCCCATCCCATCTTACCAGAGCTGAAAAGCTCCCATCACCTAGCAGCACCTCAGCTGCCCTGACGTGACACAGCGCATTCCTCACGTGCGCGTGTGACGCTGGCGCAAACCAACCTCCTGCGCTGCCGTCATGTGGAAGGACAGCGCATATTCAAGTGACACAGAGGGACTGGAGTCCACAACGCTGCGAGAACTCCGCGTGGTGCCAGGTGGGCACTTGTCCTGCCGAGGAGAACAGTCTGTAAAGCGTGTGACGGTCTGACCACTACGCTGTGCGCCTGACACTGACACAAAATAAGGCTCACGATACGCCGTGATGTAGAAAACAAAATTCAAAAACGTGCAGCGCATGCGGCTACAGGAGGGGCCGTGGCGTCTAGGTTTGTGGAAGTGCTCGCCGTGGTGCTCACCCGATGGCAGAACTGCCAGCCACCTGCTCCTCGGTTGTATCCCCACTGTCAAGCAGTGCGTGATTGGATATATTTGGAGGTGTGCGTTCATCCAATTTTTTTCCCATGAGCACTACCCACATGTACTATCTGTTTATTCATTTATTTATTACCAATACATATATAAATACATATATTTTCGGCAAATTTCTTCTTTCCTCTCAGGTCTACAGCCCAGATGGCTTTGTTTTCTTCTCCAGCTACTCACTGAAGAACCGCCGGGGCGGGAGGAGCACCGCTGATCTAACTTGCTCTCCTTGCCACGGCGAGCAGAACAGCAGTCGAGAGAGAAAACAGGCAGGACGAGCGGACCAACCAACAGCACAGGTGCTGGAACGCACGGCCCAGGGCCTTGGGCTGGCAGAGTCGTCCGTTTTGAAAGCACCCGCTTCATTTCCTTCACGAGTGCTTTGTGATTTTCTCTATGGGTCTGTCACACATCTTTGGTCCGTTCTTTCCCAGGTGTCACTGCCTTCCTGAAATAGATCACTTCCCCATTTAAGACGTCCCAGAGCACCCCATAAACAGCTGGGGGAAGGCCCAGCTCCTTGGCTTAACACACCCAGCTCTTCTTCATTAAGGATCTTCTCAACCGCGCTTCCAAAGCTGTGGCCATTTTCACAGACATCGTGTGTGCTTTCCAATACCTTCCCTTTGGTTCCCCGTTCCTCCTATCGAGAATGACCTTTTTTATTTTTATTTTTGTACGTTACCTCGGAGGCAAACTTATCTTTTAATACCAACTCAAATAGCACCTCTTTGAAAAGCTACCGACGACCCTCAAGCCAAAGCCTCTGCCGGGAGGAGACCTGAGCTGTCATCCCATGCCATCGCTGCTTAGTTCCCTCGCTCCCTGTCCTCCCGCCGGCACTCCCAGGGACATTTCCTCCCAGACCGAAAACGAAGACTCAGAGGTGCCATAAGACTACGAGAGAGAAACACGTGACTGTGTGTTTATAAAGGAAGTTTTCAGCTCCCCACAACTATATGGGTCAGACTTGGACTGTGGGAAGGGGGAGGAGGGGACGCACAAGTGACTCAGATGGGAGGAAGAGAGAAGCTGGAATCCGGAAACGGCGAGAGAGAATTTAGTACCCATTGGATTTTGCTGTCCGGGACCACAGAGCGGACTGTCAGGGACCAACATGTGCCCAGCAGGTGGTGCAATCCAATAGCCAGAGACACCGGCTGGGCCGCCCAACCACCTGAGTATGAGAGGAAGTCACGGGAAATCCTTAGCCCCTGAGCAAGAGGTAGCAGGAGAAAAACGGAAACGGCCTTATGCAAGTTTCCCAACAACGGGAGAGGCGTCCCGGAAGAACTCACAGCAACGCCCAGAGGGGGAAGCGTGCGCAGCCGGCTGCTGAGCCTGGAGGCCGTGGAGCCGTCTACAGGGGGGCCCGAGGGCCGGCAAAGCAGGCACTTTCCTGTGCCCCCAACCCTGCCTCCATCCCCGTCTCTGAGCCGCAGAGGTCGGGACCCCCTGGGAACCCACTTGTAGACTCCCAGGGAGGGTAGAAAGGTGTCTGGGACCCTCTTTGCTGGATGTAGTTTTCCCAGGAGACCACGTCCAAGGAAAGGAGATTTTATTTTAAGTCAAGTTCAGAAGTTGGCTTATTATACAGTGCAAAACCATCTAATCTCTGAACTAAGGTTGTGCTTAGTAACTTAAAGCAACTGTTGAATTTCTATTAGAATTAGTGACCAAAAAAGTCATCTGAGGCAGGAAAAGAAGCCTTTCAGTTTAATAAAGTTTTAAGTGATAGTGGCAGATAAGATAAAATTGCTCCATGTGTACATCCCATTATTTCTGGCTTATTTAATGTTCTGTTGTAGACAGAAAGCCACTGCTTAGCATAATGCCTTACACATGGTAAATTCCCAATACATGTCCTTGAAAGAATGGAGACATCTTTGAAAATTGCCATTTCAAGATGGGAGAGCGAGAAAAAAAAAATCCCCATAGGTAATTCTAGCCTACTTTAATTTAAAATGACATTAAAATTATCATTCCATTTGTTCCTGGGCACTTGAAATTTTCTCCCCTGCACCCGTTCCTGTGTATTAAATCAGTAAAGTGAAGTTGACATGAACGCGGAGCTCCGGAGAGGAATGGGCTTGGGACGTGTATGTTCTCCTGGGAGAAGAGCAGTACAGGCTACCCCGGAGACCCAAAAGCTCGAGTTTTCAACCAGTTAGTCCACCAAAACATAAGCATCTGGAACGTAAGGACTTTGTTTACACCAGCGATTTTCAACCTGTGTTCTGCAAGAGGCACGCCGGTGTGCCGCAGGAATTTTGAAAACACGCACTGCCTGACTGTGTAATCAGGGCCGCGGGCCTCTTTTCCCCTAGGTTGTCAAATACAGTCATGATAACAGCCAACCCAACAACAGCCGTCCCGTGAAAACAAATCACAATTACACCGACTTTTTTGGTCAGATCGGCAAAAAAAAATGTATCTTTTCAGTGTGCCGCAGAATTTTACTGATTAGTTTATATGTGCCGTGAGAGGAAAAAGCATGAAAACCGCTGGTCTACAGAAATGTTCCCCAATGGCCAAACTATTCCTTGAAACACTCATGCAAACGGTATCTGCACTTGCCGATGGGAACCTCCCCTCTCTGCTTCTTCTTGAAGGGAAGCTGGGATGTGGTTTGTCCATACAAGGATGCAGGGGACCTTGCAGGCGGAGACAATGACAGTGTGGAGAGACAGGACAACAGGGAGGTATCTGAGCCCCGTGAGCCGGTTTGGCTCAGCTGGAACGCAGGTCCTGTGGGGCAGGAGGAGGAACCGGTACCCAGAGGGGAGATCGAAATGACCGACCAAAATTATGCCACACGGCTCAGAAACCAATTCTGCCAAGCAGGTGCCTTAGGCTCCTCCGGTAAGATACGGCTCTGGGCGAGAGGGGAGTTGTTTCCCAGCAGCCCCCAACTACTGCCCCACCTTCGATCAAGGACTCGCATGTGCATTTGGTAGCTCAGGGAAGAGCTCCAATTGCTCTCAAGGGTTGGTTTGTTTTCTCCCAAAGTCCTGGGATTAACAAATGTGACTATTAAAAGAGAGAAAGAGGAGGCTTACAGACAAACTCAAAATATGTTGGACAAAATATGTAGGAAAGAAGGAGAATCCTGCCAGGCTGGAGAAGAACTTAAGGAACAGAGGAAAGGAAGGGGGTCTGTGGACGCAGACCGGTGGGAGGCCTGTGCTTCCCATCCCTGTAGCCCGCTAGAGAGGCAGGGAGTCCTCTGCAAAAGAGGCCTCCTTGCACAGCAAGCCTAGGCAGGTGGGGCCGCAAGCGTCTTCCCCCCATTCTCTGCATGCCGAGTGTGGCAGAGAGGTGGCAAAAAGCTGTGCTTCTGGTCGGGCAAATCGGGTGGTGGACAGGCCTGCAGGAACCTACGTGTCGAAAGCCAGTAGATCAGGGACCCAGCTCCAAGGTCTGGGCACAGCGCAAGGCCCCAAGACTCTGGTGCAAACCAGGAAGGATGGGGAGTCACGGTTGCAAGCAACGGGACCTGCCTCCGATTAATTGAAGTGGGGGAAATGTATGAAAGGATGCTTTGTAGCTGGCAGAGTTTCCCAGGAGCTCTAAAGGAGCAGGTGTGGGGGCTGAGCAGGCAGAGCAAGGCGTAGAGCTGACTAGTGCTGGGCCCAGGACAGTACCCCACAGCCGGCCCGGGGCTGGGCCCGGACACTGCAGTTTACACGGCGTGTGATTAGGCCAACAGGGCTGGATATGGGACAGCGATGTCAGAACTTCTAACTCTGCCTGGAGATGACCACTGCCACCGGCAGAAAGCATTCTGGGTGGTTGCTGCTCTTCCCCGATCCAAGCTTCCCGTGGGGATCTGGCGCCTCCAAGGAGGCTCAGGTCGGGTATCCCCATGCGGTAGCAGGAGGGAAGGGGAGACTTGTAATCGGAAGGGTTCCTCAGTCTTGAAAAGGGGGCTCAGATGCTCGGCAGCCAAAAACAAAAAAAACAAGCAGCCATCTTCAGAAAGACGGACATCTTCAGAAACAATTGAGTTTAATTTTTCTGCCAACTCAGCAGGATGGGAGCCCTGCGTAACAATTAGTTCTACAATAAAGTTCTATTGTGCATCTTCGGCTGGGAACTAACATGTACTCACTTCACCGTGATGACACGTTACTTTCAAAAGCCTGAGACAATGTGCTCCAGGCTGCGTGTTCGCTGTGATTGAAGCGTCTAGTACAGCAGCAAACAGCCTCGATTTCCGGCCCAACCCCTTCATAGCTGGGGACATTTTACTGTTTACTAAGGACCCCGTGTGTGACTTTCCTTCATTGCAAAGTGGGAATAATAACAGTGCCCACCTCACAGCATTATGGCCAGTATTCAAAAGCTGTATGGTGGATTGAGTTAAGGGCCCAATTCTTCTCTTTCCCTGTATAGAGATGCCCTGTTCCGGATTACCAGGCAGTGTTTCTCGCCAAGGAGAGGTAGAGTCACTTATGTCTGAGCTGACCTTGTGACTTGCTTTGGCCGACAGAAATGATGGCATGCCGGCTTTGAGCCTAGGCCTCAGGAGTCTGCGTGAGCTGCTTGGCCTGTGCCACAGTCGTGAGAACGTGCCCAGGCTGGCTTGCCGGAGGATGAGGCACGTGTTGAGCAGAGAAGAGTCACCTGTCACCCAGGGGCCCCAGCTGAAACCAAACGTAATCATCCGAAGGCCACTTAGCTGGCCACCCTCAGGCAAAAGCAATAAATACGTATGTGTATGTCACCAAGCTTCTGCCGTTCTTTGTAATGCAGCAATAGTTAAAGATATAAAAACAAAAAAAATTTTAATATTTAGCAAACAAAAAAAAAAACAGCATACTACAAAAAACTCTGCAAATGTTCACAAGCATACCAACAAGAAGGTATCTTACAAAAAACTAGCAGCTACGTAATTTGACAGAGCAGAATGTAATCTGATATTCCATATGAAATTATCAACAAGATTCGGCAGCCAAGGACACTGCCCAGGAACAGACATTCTCAATGTCACAGGTAGAACATGTCAGCCCTCTCCCTAAGACACGGACCTGAGTGAAGGTTAAAAAATAAAGAGCTTGCAGACTCCAGCTGTCTAGATTTGATGTCTCCTAGAAGCATCTTTGGCCTTGCTGACTCAACACATAAGTTACAGGTGATGAAATAGACCGTTGCAGCTCAAAGTCCTATTTAAACCCCAGATCAATGGTTTAACTCTTATGTCAAGACAGGTAGACACTGCTCTGTGATGGAAATGTTGTGTGGGGAAAAAATATTTTTAGTGGCAAAAACCTAGACAACCCCATCTGTTTTCGCTGGTTTAATGTCAAACCAACTATTTAAAAGGTAAATTCTGGATGAGTGTGAGTATACTGGGGCACCAGCAGACTATTTTTATTATCTCTATTACTGTGCATCTCATCTCGCCTTAATCCCTCCTCTTCCAAACTGGAGTTTTCCCCCAAAACCACTGCAGTAATCACAAAATGGTTTTACTTTGCAAATCTACTGAGATGATCAAAACTCTGTTCCCTGCGCATCCAACGTAGGTGGTATAGAACGAATTCAAAAATGCAGTAAACAGAGCTCAGTGGGCCGACTTTTCTCTCCCAACTCCTCTGATTATCATAATTTGATTTTATAGTTTTCTGGGCTAAGCTACCATCCAGGGAGTAATCTCTACTGAGTCATGAACTTTCCCAGCATTAAGTGTCTGCACCTGTTCTCAACATCGCAGACGTGTCCGATAACTACACTGTATCTGCCTTGAATAAAGCCCAGGGAAGACACTGGGGAGCATACAGATAATGAAGTTTCCTTTGTGCTTTTAGCAAAGTCCTTGCGGGCTGGCATTCCAGCTTTGTCTTTGACCCCTTCTCCGGGAGCATCAAGATTGTATAACACATCTTCCGTCGAGACCAGGACATATGTTTACAAGGACAGAAATCTGAGTAATTTTCCACTGGTCCAAAGGGAATATTAAACTCTTCTGTCATTCTGTAGTATATTATTTATGGTCCCTTTTTTGTTGGCTTTTTTTTTTCATTTGTAAGTTCCACTCCATGTCCTGATAGAAAGTGATAAAATGCTCAATATGTTAAAAAATCTTATCACTAAATCAGGAGCAAAACTATAAATTTTGGCCTTTGAAATCAAACTGACTGGTGAGGATCATTTTGCTCCTGAAATATTACAGTAGTGATCAATTTGCTGTAAAACTAAGCCGTTTAGCTCAGCAATCTATAGTTGCAAAGCAAGTTGTTCAAGAGGAAAGTTTATGCCTGGCCCGAGGGATAAATTAAATTTTATGGGGAAAATATGCATTATTACATGAGTATCTGTTTAACATATTATTCTTTTCCGCATCAGTATAATAAATATTTTTAATCGTATATTCTATCTCACACACATATAGTGATGTGGTGATTTTATTCCTCCCGTACTGGCCTCAACACGTTCAATAAATCATAAAATAGAGAAGAGCTTTCAGATCTTTCTTTTTTCATGTGCTTAGCAAATGTACATTCCCAGTGAAATGGAGCTGGTTTGCCGGGGGAGAATAGTTCAGATTCTATTTCCTCGAAGAATGCACATCAACTGATCTATTTTATCCTTCCTCCCGATTTCAAACCCCTTCTCCTTGACAGCAGCTTTCAGCTGAAAATGCTATGGCCTGACTTAATTCCATTCACAAGAAGTGATTTTACTTTGGAGATTTTGCCTCAGAGTACCTGTTAGTTGTGAGAAATCAAACACGGCGAACACGGATTCAGGACTTATACATATACAGAGAGGTAATAAATCGTGAGAGCTAACATCAGTCGAGCCTCAGTACTTGTTAGGCTGACTTGCATCATTCCATGTAATTCTCACGAAAATTCTATGGGGTAGGACGGTTGCTATGTCCATGCCAAAGGTAAGGAAACCGGACTTCAAGAGGCCAAGAGAGACTCGAGTAGAAGGGAGAACCACTTAGAAAGTCCTTGCTGGAATCCCCAGGAGAGGAAACAGCAGCCGGAAATAGGGCGGCTGCAGTGGAGGTGAGGATGAATAGATGGATTCAAGAAATACTCAGAAGAGGGAATCATTAGGGCTTGATGGTTTGGTGGCTGGAGCCATTCCCAGAGAAATGCATTTTCAAATATTTTCGGGCACATTCTATGCATGTATGAGAAGAATGTAATACAGAAAAACCCAGGCATGCTTCTACATCTTCCTGGGCTCCCATCTACAAGTATTTTGCATGTAAATGAGTATATAAGGAAATGTTACCTCCAACTTCAAAGGGGGAACAGGAGTTGAGTTTAAAGCTCATTCTAAAAGCTTTAACAGCGCAATGCGTCACAGCGGCTGTGGCGGGACAGGGACAATTCCCCACGGCATTTCCACGGCCCTGTGACGGCTTTTACCCCAGACGGTCTGCTCAAGGGTGTTTGTGCAACATGTGGTCTTGAAACATAGAGGTAGCATCTGCCTCCAGGGCAGAAAGCAAATCTGCTTCCTGGCCAGAGTAATATAGGCCGTGCCTCCCCGTATGGCAGAGGTTGGGCGGTCTTGCCAGAGCCCCCCTTGTAATATCGAAGGTTTCTTAACCTTGGGGGTCCAGCTGTAATGTAAACCCATGGCAAGTGCAGAATCTCCCCAGGCTGCTCTACAGGGCCCACACGCAACGTGGGATCAAGGGGACAGACATATATATGTATGTATGTATGTATGTATGTATGAAGTTCACACTGCCTGCTGTGCTGTAATAAAATCCTGTGTCTCTGACCCCCGTGTCTCGTGTCTTCTGCCAGCATCCACGAAACTGTGGCAGGCTCACTGGTTAGCTTCCAAATGAAGTAAAATCTTAACACCTCCTCTTCCCCCACCCCTTGACGGTTTCATCACCCGTTGTCTGAAGATTCTTAAAATTAATTTATGTTTAAAACTTATCATTATTAAATTATCCAGCACTCTTCCATTCTCTCCGAAGGAACTAGAACCGCCTATTAGTTTTCATCGCTCAAATCCCACCATTTTGAATTTCTGCTTTGTTCCCTTGTTTTTCAGTTGGTATAATTACATGGCAAATCAGTATTATCGCAACCCAGAAGTATGAATTATCACCTCTATCTTCACTTGTAAACGGCTTGACAACATCCTAAATAGACTGCTCCACATAAACAAGCTGGCGTAAGCACGCCGCTCATCAACAAATATTTACCGAGAGCCTTCTGTGCACCAGACACTGCACATGCGATCGTGCAAGAGGCAGACACAACCCCTGCCCAGGGAGGGCTTTGAGTCTAAGTGAGAACAGCGATGCTCAGCCAGCAGTTACACGAGAGGGAGGAAGCGGGACGGCGCGGAGATGGCAGCTGCTGCCAAGGAGAGCTAACCTGCGAGCCGATACTCGGTATCACTCGTGCAGAGAGCTGACCAGGGAAGGGCATAGGGTTGTTGGAAAGTGGCTGGGCCTTTGGAAAGGGTTTATGCAGAGTGCTACAGGTAAATGAGTGCTACAGGTAAATGACAATGACAACACAGTGCGTTTAGGAAGAAGAGGAAGGAGATGGCGGGGGGGGGGGAGGCAGGGGTAGGGTAGGCAACAAACATACCAGGGAGTCTTTGTAACCATGAAGACGTTTCAGATCTGACCCTGAACACAACGAGAATGCAATAAAGGATCGTAAGCAAGTGATGTGACTGGGTTTATATCTTAGAAACTAAAAATCCCACTCTGGCTGCTGAATTGAGAGCCCACCAGAGGGAATGACTACAGCGGAGATTCTCAACCTCGGCACTACTGACATTTTGGGCTGGAGCACCCTTTGTTTGGGAGTGGGGCTGTCCTGTGCACTGCAGGATTTTATCGCCATCCCCGACCAGTACCCACCAAATTTTAGGAGCATCCCTCGGATTACAGCAACAGACAAACATCCCCTGGGGAGCAAAACCTCCTTGACTGAAAACCACTGGAGGGAAGAGGAGGAGGCTGGGAAGCCCTGACCCAGGAAGAGATAAAGACAGACTGCAGGAATGAAGGAAACAAAATGGGCCCGTTTATCCATCCCTGAAAAGGGTCTGCTGGAGCGACCCACCACTCCGCCTGTGTAAGGAAACGAATTTTACGACTTGCTTCTGCCTCGTATTCGAAGCAAAACCTACCTACCATCCTGCTTGCCTACCCTATTAAGGTGCATGCTTTCATACATCCGTATGCATACGTTAAGTTTTTGCAAGCATAATTTAGACTTTTCAAAACAGTTGACACGGTAACAAAGAAAAATTGAGACATGCGTGCATTTTGGAATATTGATTGCAGTTTCTCCTATACTACCCCTGGCATTTTCCATGCTGCTTCGTTTCCATGCATTTGTTTTCTCTGCTCCCCCATGCCCTGACCAACTTTAAAGGGACCTGAGGCTAACAGGCAGTTAGGCCCACCATTACCTGGAGGATGCCAGCGCTACCCCAGACCACCCCCCTCCAGAAAAACCTGCTGGCTACTAAATGGGGCATTTGCAAGCTGATGGACGGGTCAGATCACAATGGTTTCATAAAATTCATTTTGGTAGAAATGGGAATTTTACTCATTGGAGGTGAACTCTGTGCTAGGAGCTTTGCAAATATCACCTCAAGTGTTACATCTTCACAGATACTGTAAGGAGCAACTATTTAGCCCCATTTTACATTTGCGACCTCTAAGACTCGGAGGAGTTAGTAAGAAACTTATCTAAGACCACCCAACTAATAAGCCACAAGAGCTGGAAGAGAAGGGCAGTAGAGCGAGGCCCAGCAAACTTGCTCTGTAAAGGTTCGTAAATGTTTTTCGGTTTTGCAGGCCTTTCAGCTCTGTCACAGCTACCCAACTCTGCCCTTGTCGCTGGAAGGCGGCCTCAGGCAACATGTAAATGAATGGGCACGACTGTGTACCAATAAAACTTTATTTATGGTGGCTGACATTTCAACTTCATATCATTTTTACATGCCAAAATATGATGATGAGGAGGAGGATTTTTTTGACCAGTTAAAAGGGTAAAAGCAATTCGTAGGTCAGGACCCGATAGATACCAGCGGAAAGACCAGAGATGGCGGAAGTGCAGGGCAGGGTGTGGCTAAGAACACAGGCCCTGGAGGCTGACTCCCCTGGTGAGAACTCCGTCTCTCCCACAGGTTGGGCTCCCTTAGAACAGACCTTGAGACAGGTTTGGAGGGCAGGTAGTTCATTTGGGGGGTGATCCCAAGAAGCACTGGTTGGGAGGTGGGAAGCAAGACAGGGACACATCTAGGAGACTACAGACCAGAGATAAGCCTGGGACAAGCCTCGGTGTCACCCCACCTGGCAGGGAAGCTGGGGGATTCCTCACCTGTGGGGGGCAGAGGGCTGCTCTCAGGGGCATCCATGCGCAGCGCTTCCCCCTCTTTCTGCTGACAGGGGACCAGGGTGAGCCCTGGGGCTGAGAGTCCCAGGGGCCTGCAGCAAGCCTGTGGCAGAGCAGGAACCGTGGCTGCCTGAAGGTCTGCTGCCCCTCAGCCTTCCCGTCCGCAACGCAGGCCGGATACGAAGGCCTACTTCCTGGGCGCCCTGGAGGGTCCAGGGTGTAGTATGCAAGGTGCTGTGGGGCTGGGACTAAGCGAGACAGATGAAGCGCTTGCCTTGGGCGTAGAATTTAAGGGGCCCCCCAAAAACTCAGTAGTCAAGGTAAATCGTATTTTGACGCAATATTTTCTTAAATAAAAATTAACGGAAAAAATCCATGAAGAGCGAGACGTCAAAACTTTACAGGGAACTAGGATCGGGGCTGTGTGGACCTGCACTGGAGTTTGGGGCGAAGGAGAAAATGTATCTCCCCACCCACATGCTTTCACGGTGGTTGGTTTTTCTCAGAATTCCATTTTGAAAATATTATTGATGATTTTACTTCCATTGAAGCCAGAAAAGCAAAATTATAATCAATTCTGTTTGGGGTAAAAGTAAAATACTTAAACTTAAAAAACGTTATGTTTTAATATATTTCCTGTCAACTTTTCAGTGCTGTTCTCAACTTCTTTAATGTTTTGGAAAAACTAATGATTAAAAAAATGCATAAAAGCATGCATATGGAGATGCACATTTTTTTTCTTTTGCCTCATGTTCCAATATGGCTTCATATAGCATTTTTACTGGTTCTTCTTTATTTAAATTGATATTTAGTTCATTATATATTTTTGTTAATTTTTTTTCACTTGGCATTAAAATATGATTATTCTTGATTACTACATTTTGGGGTGTGTTCCCCCTAATTGTTACCCAAAGTGAACACCTCACCTTCCTTGCCCCGGTCTGGGCCCCAGTGAGCGTCTGCCTGGCACGCAAGCTCTGTGCTTAGTACGTGTCAGCTTTACAACTCGTCTTGAGCCCAGGTGATCCATCACAGCTGCACGTATACCTTTTTACAAGCCCACACAGCTTCCCAGGTCCATCAGAAGAACCACAGAGTCACATCTTAACAGGTAACCCAGTCACGGCAATACATTTTATCTTTTTTTTTTTTTTTCCCCTTACCATGGCATGTGGGAGAAAATGAAGGCTTTTATTGAAGAGTTCTGCGTTCTGAGTGCCTAAGTGTCGATGACCATTCATGTAACCTGTTAGGGAGGGAAAAGTTAGCAAAGCCAAGGCAATTATAGCCAGGTAATTTGAAGGGCCCACTTTCTCTTGACAGCAAATTAATTGATGTTATAATGGGTATGTCACCCTGTCATCCAATCAGCATTTATTGAGTTCTGACAATGTGCTAGGTGACACATGAAATAGAACACACGCCAAAATCCCAACTTATTCCTTACCAAATGTGATCCATTCATAATGATTTATAACACACATATTTTCTTATAAAGAGAAGCAATGCTGCCTATATCTTTCGTTTCATTCTTTCATATTCCTTCTCTCTCTCTCTCTCCTCCCTCTCTCTCCCTCTCTCCCTCACTCGCTCTCTCTCTCTCTCTTCTCCCCACCCTCTCCCCAGAACTTATTTATTTCAGCAAAATGGCTCTGGTTGGTTTGGAAAATGAGTTGTAATCAACTCCCAAAATGCAACAAAGAAAATAATTTCTGATTTGTGGGGGAAAGTAGATTCGTCTGATAGGTGCATTTTAATGACTCTCGTTTACTAATGACCTGGGTTTTCTAGAACCACAGTTGGGAACTGAAGCTGTAATCTGCCCCGCTGATTCGGTCTCACAGCCTATCACTACGGAAACAACAAAACAAGCCACCAGAAACCGCTGACTACCGAACCCTGCTGTGCTCTCCGGACCTGTGCGCAGGGAGGCCTGGGGTCTGGAGAAGTAAATAAACAACAGCTTTGTTGAAAGTGCTCCTGGCAAAAGAAGAAAAAAGTGGGGAAAAAAGCCTGCAAATCAAAAGAAGAAAATATTACCAAGTAATTAAAAAAGAAACTTCATTTCCAATTGCTGAGTAAGACGTTAAAGAATTGCAGGAAGCGAACCGCAACAGAAAAGCAGCCATTTCGTCTTCAGAGTTGCTGTTGGAAATTAACGTGAAGCAAAGTGCTGGAGCGGATTTACGACTTTGTCCGCAGCTCCACATCACCATCTTTCAGTTATTTATTTGTGTACGCACACTGGCTTTTGGCGACATGTTACGGTATCGGATGGAGACCGACACCGTGAAATTTCATCCTTAACCCCACATTTCCTCTACTCCGGCAGCTCGAGTTACAACCTAATATTATTGTAACAGTTTTTCTTTAATTTAACGATATTTAATTTGCATTTGCTCAAGTGACATACAATAGATCATGCTATTACCATGATTTATATCAGATGAACTGGCATAAATTCAACATTATAAATTGCGCCTGTAAATGAAACTATTATTTTACAGGAATTACTGTAGCAGAAAGGGTAAGGACCCTCCAGTCAACCTCAGTCAAACCCACTCTTCAGAGTTTTATATTTTATGCCCTCAATAAATGCTTTTGTGAAAGCCCATAACCCACAAAAAAGTCATTTGAAGTACATTAATTACGATAATACTATCCAAAAAGCTGCAAGGGCCTATTTTTGTGACATCATTCTCTGATTTCTTGCTGCCTTAAATTATCCCTTTGATGGCTGCGGAGATTAACAGTCATACTTTTGTCATTAAATATAAGGCATTTTAAAGCTTAATCCACCTAAGTTCTAATTGATATTGCTTTCAGTTGGCAGATAGCGACCTGATTTATAATTCAAATACGCGGCATTATATGCATCTCTTCAGTATAATGAAAAAGCAAAGTTCCTCTCATCTTTCTCAGCAATGTTAACATCAAGGAAAAGGCGCTTTTCTCTCTTCCTTTTATATCTTGAGCCTAATTGAAAACTGTTCATTGAATTTCAACATGATAGAAAAGTCTTTTTATCTCTCAATTTGTCCATTAGCGGTTATAATTGAAGTATCTGCTACATGGCTGAATTGATATTGTTCTTGTTTAAATTCTGAGTTTCTCTAAATCTTTCAGAAGACATCAAAAACTATATCTGTATGTAGATGCACGCAGGCACACGCGTGTGGCTGGGGCACTAGCAGCAAACGACACTGCTGAAATGGAACATCAGACTCGCTCCCCACGCGGAGAAAGCCACACAAAGGAGGAAGTCATCTAATTTTGCTGGGGAACATGTTGCATAATAATCTTACAGGCATGACCATAAGGTTTGCTAATTGCCACATCTGTTTAGCAGCTGTCAGAGGCTCCCCACATGCTGCCGTCAATATTACAACACAGCACATTACCAGGAGTTTTATTGTTTTCAACTGTTACTTGTTTGTCACAGACGTTACCACAGCTAATGACGTCTGCGTTGTACCACTAATTATTCGGGGGGTCTTTAGGAGCCTCTGTTCCATCCAGTTCTGCCATTTGGATCATGTCTTTCTTTCCTGCCCCCACCCTCTGACCCCTGGTTTTCTGTAACTTCCCTGGCAACCTTTCATGTGGATGATACTAATTTTTCTTCATCCACAGTCATTAATATCCTAATAGGTTTGTAGAATTTTGTTTAAAAAAAAAAAAAAACAGGAAGTTTGCAAAATGTCTTCATTCCTTAATGGAAGGGCTGGATTCTCTCACCAAGCCTCTGGGCCGAGCCTGTGTTCGCTATGACAAGTGTACAAATATGTCAGTGTCGAGGCTGCCTTTATGGGCCAGAGTCGGTCTTGCTGATTTTTTGTAATTACTTTTATATTTCACCTAGTTCCTGACTGCACTGCACTTTTTAAACACGGCAAACCACGACATCTATTAAGTAGAAAGCAGAGATTGACAAACTGCAGACTGAGCAAAAAGCACATGACCTGATTTAAAATGAATTGATAGGTGTCGCTGATCTCTATTATACACAGAGTGTGTGAGTCCCATGTCATGTATTATTTACCCATAGTGGATGCCTTTTTGCTTCATTAATAAACCTGCACATCAGAGATAAAACAGTGCTGATGATTAGTTTGAGGCAGTGCAAAACGGCATGGTATTTGCCTGCCATTGCTCAATTATTTTCCTCATTTTTCCCCTGCATCTTTGCATGAATTATTAAGACCTGGGCTGTTTGTTTAAGGATCTAATTTTAGTGCATGTGTCCAGCTGAATTCCGTTTTCTCCTCTAATGAAAGGGAAATAGTGTGGGAATTTCTAATCTTGGCCTCAAACTTTCGATTTGCAATGCACGGTGCGAGTTGTAAAGGTCACTCCGGTTCTGAGCCATACAGCAGAGACATTTGATGGGCCTCAAAGTCTATTTTGGTTACGCATCACATCGTCCCAACAAATTAAAGTGGAGCTGCTCGGTTAAGTCGAGCCCAATTTGCATGTACTTAGAGAGGAACAGATAAAAGGAGCAAGGATCCAATTTGAGCAATCCTACAGGAAATGTCTTATCCAAAATAGAGGTGCTGATTGGGGATAACTCCTGGAAGCGCTGTGAGCCGCTGTCACTAATCTCATGAAGGGGAGCATCACCGACCGCAGTCACCAGACTTGGATGGCTTTGGTTTTCGCGTCTAGTACTGCGCATCCATTCATAATCAAATCATGCCACAACCTGCGTTGAGTTCTTTGAAAAGGCTTATGGAGATAGTAGATAGAGATGATCTCATACATAAAATATGCTTTGCTTTTTTAAAATAAGGACTGAAGGATAACATTTTGTTATCAATTAAAAATGATTTGGGGCAATATACAGATGTATGGTTTGGAGAATTTCTTAAATTTTTTTCATTAAATGATTACCTCAAATATAGGTCCTCAAATATAAGATCAAGATACTTTAGCTGGTCTGTTCAAGACCTAGGGGAAGGGACCTGGCTGGTGTGGCTCAGTGGCTTGAGTGCCAGCCTGCAGACCAAAAGGTCGCTGATTCGATTCCCAGTCAGGGCAAATGCCTGGGTTGCAGGCCAGGTCCCCAGTAGGGGGCACACAAGAGGCAACCACACACTGATGTTTCCTCCCCTGGCTTTCACCTTCCCTTCCCCTCCCTCTAAAAATAAATAAATAAAATCTTTTTAAAAATCTAGGGGAAGGGAAATGATACGTTTTCAATGTCAACGCTGCTTTGAGAGAGTAGTAGGTGCCGTTGACTATGACAACAAATCTCAGGTGCTGTAAAGCAGAAGTGTCTGGATACAACGGTCTTGTGACAATCAAATTTAAATTAACTGGGGAAATGCAACATAGCAAAATAAAAAAAAAATCAGAATATGCATCAAGAACACCTTTTTCAGAACCAGGCACCTTCCATGGGTAGTAGGAGGATAAATAAGTTCAACTTCTTTAGGGCATTTTGGCAACAGCTTTCAAAACATATAATGCCATTCCATTTGGCCCCAAATTACCCTTATAGGAACGTATAAACTATAAATATTCTTGCACAGGGGTACAAAGCTAAATGTACACGATCCATTTCACAAAGCTGTGTGTATGTACTATAAAAAACTTTAAATGGAAAACTAGAAATACTTTGAGGTCATTAAAGTGTTTTTAAGGTCAAAAACACTTTAAGGGGAATATCTGAACAAATCATGCTTAATCCATTGTTTGTAACAGCAAAATACTGGAAATAATCTAAATGCTCAATATTAGAAGAATAAATAAATGATGCATCCATCTAATGAAATGCCAGCCGACCATTAAAAAGAGTAAAGAAGATCTATGGAACCAATGTGGGAAGATGAACTAGATGGTAAGTGGACCGGGGTGGAGCCCTTTCTGATACAAGCGAGCATACTGACCAAGAGAGTAGCACCATCCTTTCTCCGCTCAGCCCCCAGTCTGGACTACCTGGTCTACACTCACCTCCCTCCCAAGCGGGAGATTCACTGTTTCCTCTCAGAAAAGAACTAGTTTGTCTAAGAGAAAAAAAAAAAAACTATAGATACTGTCATTCTGAAACAGGCAAGCCATTGCCCATTGCCCCACTCAGAAGCCCGCCAGGTAACACAATCGATCCCAGACATAAAGCTTTGAATCTGCTTTTAGTGACTCTCTTCAAAGTACAAACGGACACCCAAGCATCATTGTGCATTTGATCAAAACCTCTAAGATAAAACTTAGAAATGAAAACAAATGGGGAACAAAGAACTCAGGAAACAAAAAGTGTGTGAAGCATGCAAGAAAAAGAAATGAAAATGCTGAATGGAATATTCTCAGAGAGAGACAGCATTATGAATAGAAATGCATAAAAAGGAAAGTCAAAAATAGTGAGTACCTTTTGCAAATTAAAAGATGTAGGGTACCAATAAAAAATTCAAGATAGTTTGCAAGATCATGGTGAGAACTTTCCCAAAAAACTAGAACAAATGAAAAAGAGATGAACAATGGAGAGAAAATATTAAGAAAGTTATACTTACCTGGCAGGGGAGAGACTATGATCAAGAAACTTAAAGATATGACATTCAAATAAAAGGAGTTTTAGAAAACAACAAAAATAAAAAGGAGGAAATAAACATGAGAAATTATTCAAGAAAATTTCCCCAAACTGAAGAACCCATCAATTACCCATCTCATTAAGAAAAGTCCCACACCAAGTTATATCATAATAAAAGTTCAGATCCTAAAAACTTTTCAGAGAGAGAGATTTATTTTTTAAGGTATTTAAAAGTATCATCACCCATCAGAACAGCTATGCTGGAAATTGGAAGACAATACGTTTCTTCAAAATGCTAATTCAAGATTGTTTCTTTCCAACCAAGAATTCCATACCCAGCCAAATTACAGCTTTCGATTATAAAGGCTAGAATAAATAAACTTTCAATCTTGCCACATCTCAGAAATTGAAATCTCAGATCTCTTTTCCCCAGAGGGGGAAAAAACTTTGTCTTTTTCTTTTTTTTCCTCCAGAGAAAGGGGGTTCATGCCTGCCTGGGAATGAAGCCACCCAGAGGAAAAGAATCTGCGTTCAGGGAAGATGGAATCTCGGCATCATCATCTGAGCCCAGGACCCAGAAGGCAGAGGGGTGGGTACAGGTCCTGCACTATGGTCTTTGCTTCACTCTGGCAAATGCAGCCTCTCCTCGGAGATCCTATCGCACTCTAACTCATGAAGTTTTGTTGTTTGTTTTTTTGAATCACGCCACCCAATACCGATCTTTCTCCTTCCTGATCACCAACTGTTTTCATTTATGATATGAAATGAATGAGGCCCTTTTTATTTCTAAGGCCTTGTTCTTTGGCGTGCAGGATTTAAGCTTCTCTCCTATGTATCCACCTGTTCTTCCCACTGGATTAAAGCTGCTGCTAGACCAACGCTAAGCAGGCTCAAGGATTCGCCTCTCCCTCCCGCCGTGCTCCTTCTGTTCCACCGCCTTGCTTCTCTCTCCCTGTCACTTGGGTTCCTACTGATCTCTTTGCTTTTGCTTCCCCTCCTCTAGGATCAGTTCTCCACACAGCTGCCCGAGAGACCATTCTAAAATGTCAATGTGATTATGACCCTCGTCCCCACTCGAAACACTGTCACGTCTCAATGCCAGCAGGATAAAATCCAACACCCTTGACACATCATGCGAGATGCAGCCCCAGACACCTCCCTCCCCTCTCCTACCTGCATCCATCCAAAACCACTCAGAGCTATTTCAGATTCCCGTTGCTTTGCAAAAGCTAGTAAGTCCTGCTCTGCAAACCCTTCCCTAGCCCTCCCCTCCCCACTGAGGGTGCCTGCCCCCCCACTAATACCTCTCCTCTACTAGAGCACTTACCATACATTTTACAACCTCTTGTCATACGTCGGCTTCCCACACCCCGGTTCATTTCTGTCCCAAGATTGAGACAGGCTCTGTCTCTGGTAGCTAATAAATATTTGATGAAGAATCAATGAGCTCTCTCCTAGAACCTACTTCCTAGCACTTTTTTGGAAACAGACACTCAATAGGTATTTAATCCCCACAAAATTGGAATTTCTTTACATTCCAGAGGAGGCATCTTTTGGCTTTCCTGCCCCACATCTATTGCCCATTATCTGGCACTGACAATAGAATAATCATTTTCTTTGAGGAAATACCTCTTCTTTGTCTTACCAGCTCACAGAAGCTGACTGTTAAATTTTTAGCTATTTGACATTATGCAGGTAGTCTGACTCTGCCACAGCGGGAGCACTGACATGGAAATGACCCCACAGCCAGGTGGTATGTACCAGCTCACCCATAATCCCAGCTGGGGTGATTTGACAGGAACTGACCCCACCTGGAGTGGGGGGACACTGGGCCAAAGCCCGGCCACTAAGGGTAGGCCCCGCCTCCCAGAGCCACAATGATTGGCTGATAAATGCAACACATCACTTCTGCCTGACCAGTGAGAATCAGGACTGCTGCTAAAACTACTGAAAAGAGAAGTGGTCCTGGAACTGAGATGCTATCTCTCAAGATGACACATGACCAGAGGACTGACCGGCTGCCCGGTGAGAAAGGCCACCTGAGAATGATGCTAATGTAGAGGAGAGCGGGAGGGCAGGGAGCAACTAAGTCCTGACGCCATCGTTTGAGTCCTGGAACCAGCAGCGGCTCAGGCTGGTTCTCATTCTCAGACACCCCACTTCTGTGTGTCAGTAAAGCCCCTTTTTTGCTTAAGTTGGTTTGCTGGGGGGAGGGGGAGGGGGCAAGAGGGCTTGTCGCTTGCTGTTGAACGTATCCTCCCTGATCCGTAGCCTATCCCAGTTCACGAATACGTGGAAGGCATCACTTCAGGTGGTTTCCTTGCTCACATCCGTCCCCCTTCCCTGAGGACTGCCCCCAGACATGGACCAGAGCCCCCAGGGGTGGTCCCTACTCCACAAGCTGCCCCACCCGGCCGCAGCTGAACCTCTTCCTCCCCAGCATTTGCAAGTTTCACCTGGAAACGCTGGAGTTAAGGCGCACACGACCGGAAGCGCTTGAAAGAAAAGGGCTGTAACCTCACCGAGCCTCCAACTGCCCGGTGGCGGCTATGCCCACGGCTGCTTCCTTGATTTTATGAGAAACCCCAATAAATCCCTTATTTCAGCTTAAGCTATTCACATCTGCTTTCTATTAACTGCAATAAAAGAATCGTAACTCAGCCTTTCCCCAAAGGGTAGTAGGCAGTTTCAGGTAGTGTAGCCATGTTTTACTTTAATAATTATGTATTTATTTTAACGTATGTCCTGAAAAATGCAACTAACACATTAAAGGGATTCCATGGATATGATTACTTAGGATGAAGCTAAAACAAGCATTTTTTTGCCTGTCAATTTCAAGAAAAACATTTAATAAATATACCCATCAGGGTTCTTGGCTGCAAGCAACGCGCCTGGTGAACTTAGCAGAAACGTGATTTCCTGGGAGGAAATCAGAAGTCCCCAAAACCGAAGGAACATCTAGAAAAGCAAGAAGGCTGAAGATGCGAACTGAGGGACATCCCATCTGAGGTGCCACGTCAAGGTCACTCCACAGGGACACTCTCGTTAGGACACTGCCCTTCAGCACCGTGGCCACTGGTGCTGCTGGACTTGGCTGTCACTGGGCCCACAACACTGTCCCAGTGCCTCTGCCACCAATACTTTCTAAATGAAGTATCTCAGTTGCCCCCAGATTCTAGTATGACAGGGCATGGTGTGAGCCAAGCCAAGATGCCACTCCTGTGCCACAGCGGGAAGGGACAGGGAGTTCTTACCAGTGGGTCTCAAACATGACTGCCCATTGGCACCCCCTGGGGAAGCTTTAAAACATGCTGCTACCTGGCCCCACCCCAGAGCTTCTAACTGTTTCGGTCCGGAGGATGGCCTGCGCCTCGGGAGCCTTGAAAGCTGTCCAGGCGGCTGAGGCTCTGCAACAGCCTTGGTTGAAAGCCCCTGGGCTGGACTGCCTGGTTTCCACAGTGAACGAGCCCGTTCGTCGTAGGGAGCTTGGCCTCACCCAAACTGTGTTCCTGCACTCACAGCCCATGCCCTCTGCTCCCTTATACCCTCCAGAGCTAATGCTGTTTTCAGCTCTTGCATTACAGAATTTTCTTATCTTCGTCCTATTGAGAATACCTTACAAGATTTCTTCGACAGCAACTGAATGTATCGGCCTGTCATTTTGTTCTCATTATCCATGTTCATGATCTCTCGCAGAGCTTATGCGAACACATCAAGTGGCTGGTTTTAAACAAGCAAACGAAAATCCACCCGGTCAGCTTTCGTCCCAAGGTGTATGAATAGGACACTTGTTGCTTCAGTGGTTTGTATGTGATCTGTGTCCGATTCGGCTGTTCACTCTAGCCCACAAAGACTTTTTTCCCCTGAGTCAATGGGTGTTTGTTCTTATCTGCCCTCCTTGTCACAAATAACAGTGTGCTATTTTCTAGACTATGATGCTGTGGCCCAAGTTCTGCTCTGTAAGGAAAGCAATCGTTCAGAAGGCGTGCAGAAGGAACAAAAGACACACGGTAACTGTCGAAATTCTTCACTTTGAAAGTGAATAGGCATTTGCTCATCATGGTTGACAGTTGATGGCTTTTAGCTGTAGAATGTCTGTAAAAATAACAAGAATTTTAACAATGTAACTTCGGTCCTGCCTGCTGGCAGAGGAACACACCAGCAAAGGCGGGCTGGATCCCTGGAATGCACGAGGAGGTCAAACTCAAAGCCATGTTGCACCGCAGCTGTGATTACCATGTGACTGCCTGGGTACGACATCCACGTGTTTCTCCCTGCAGCCTGCCACCACCTGCCCAGGGCCCAAGTCTGATGATGCAAGGGAGCCAATCTGCTCCCTCTAACCCAGGATCTCTCTAACTCAGCCCTACTGACATTTGGGGGCACGTGATGCTCTGTTGCGGAGGGCTACCCTGGGCCCTGGAGGGCGTTTAGCAGCAGCACCCCTGGTCTCTACGTCTAGATGCCAGGAGCACACGCACCTCGACCCAAGTTCTGACAACCGAAGTGTCCCCAGCCATTGCCAAATGTGCCTTGGGGACCGAAGGAAGCAGAATCACTCTCCACTGAAAACCACTGTTCTAGTTCTCACTGTACATCAGACTCACCCAGAGAGCTTAAATGCCTTTACCCCACGCCAGCGGCATCGGCATCGGCGTGTCTGAGCCTGGGACGCAGGCCCCAGCTTGGGCAAAGCTGCCCAGCGGTTCCGAAGCACAGCCTGGGTTGAGGATCTCCACCCTCAAGTCACGAGCCAAACGCTGCTATGGGGCTTCTCCGAGTCCTCAGATATTTCTATAATCAGACTCCCCACTTAGCAACATGTGAGCAACAACTACTAGGAGCAACATTAGCTACGATGTCAAGTACTGTCTTGTGGCATCTGCGATTTAATGAGGTCATGAGAGTTCAAGGGAAATTAACTGTTTTTCATATAGAAAAATACCTAGAAAGGATATTTAAAGGGAATAAGGGAAAATGAAGGCCGATCTGTGCCAGGGGAGCAGGGGAAGCTAACAGAAAGGCTGAAACCTGAGCAAATGTGCCCGGACTTCCAAGAGCCCAGGGGAGGCCTGGGACACTGACATGTCAAAGCTTCTGGTATATTTTTAAGTGTAAGGGGTTATAAAAATTATAGCATATGTTTGGCATTTACCTTTTTAAAAATAAGAGCTTTATTGTGATTCACACACCATCAAATTCACTATTTCAAAGTGTAAATGATTTTTAGGATATTCACAGAGTCATGCAACCATCACTACTCACTACTGTCGAATTTCAGAATATCTTCATCATCCCCGCAAAAAAAAAAAAAAAAAAAAAAAAAAAAACCTACACCCCTTCAGTAGTCACCACCACCCCATTCCCTGCCATCCCCAGCCTCTGGTCCCCAATAATCTTCCTGTCTGTATACATTTGCCCACTTGGGCATTTCATTTCGACAGAGTCATGCATTCTATGGCATCCTTTCTCTAGCTACCTAGACAGAGTCTAAAAATGAAAGGGCAAACAAAGCCTTCCTTCCAAGAAGCAATGAAATTTAGTGCTTAATAATCTGGCATCAGACAAAACTCCAATCACATTAATTCCCCTACCCTCTAGCTGTAGGATCTTGAGCAGACGCCACTCATTGAAGACCCAAAAGCATCCCAACGCCCTTCTCACCATCTGACTCTTATGCCAAAGAGACCAGAAAGACTACATGGGTGTTGCCCTAAGCCTTCCAAAAAAAGAAAGTAGGAAGTCTCGGATTGCTCCTAGAAAAGATCTGTAAATCAGACAGAGACGTACTTAAAGAAAACTCAATGCCTCTTGTTTTCCACCCCTTTCCTCCTCTGAAGAATGTGTGAGGGCAGGACGCATGGCTGCCATATCATGACCATGAGGGAAAGGGCAAGAAATGCTAGCCCAAGTCCTGATACCACTGAGCTACTGAACCAGTAGCAGCAACTACCTTCTCATGGATTGGGATTTGTATGCATGAGAAATAAGCCCTCATGTGTCTGAGCTACAGTAACTTGGGTTTTGGTTACCTGAAAATCAAGGATCCTTAACTGAGACACAGTCATTTCATTTCCGTGCACTAATTCACACACGTTGCTGGGTATAGTTCCTTCACCTCTGAGCCAAGAATTTATTACCATTTCCTGAGTATCAGGAGAAGCCTCCTTTGGGAGTGTCTCTTCTTGCAAGCTCATGAGATGCGTGTCTTGTTCTCCTTTAGCCAAGATATGGGCCTCTTAACCAGCCTGTCCTCATCAGAAGCCCAGCCTGAGACCTGATTACTGAAATAGAAAGTTATGGGAGTTCATTCCTTCCACCGGGAGAGGGACACTGCATTAAACCCACCACCACGGGGCTGTTTCTATATTGACCCATGCATGCATTCATTCCCTCCTTCCAAAAAAAGTAATTTAGTGAGTATTTAACATGTGCCAGTGTGAGGACATGGAAAACAACAGACAAACTAAGTAACTTATACCCTAAGAACGGGAGTTACACCATATAACATCAGGTGGTGATGAGGCAATGAAAAAATAAAGAGAAAGGGATGCACTGTGACAGGAATAAGGAAAAAGTGACTTTTATTTTGCAGGATGATGAGAGAAGTCTTCGCTAAGAAAGCTGTATTGGAGCAGAGAATAGCTGGCAAGAGAAGGAAGGAAAAGCAGGCAAGCAGCGGGTGGCGGAGAGAGTACACAGGCCCTGGGGCAGGAGAACGGCTGGGCCAGAAGGCTGGAGAAGTGGCAGGTGTTACATCAAGTGAAATCAAGCCATTTACTAAGACACCAGACATTCCTGGAGGAGTGACGTGATCCGGCTTAGGTTTTATCACAATCCCTCTGGCTGCTGGGTAAAGTGTAGACTTTCCACCCAGGGAGGAGGCAATGGCAATGCTTAAGGTGAGAAATGATACATCCAGACCCAGGGCTACAACTGTGGGGCTCAGAGGAACCATCAAATCCCAGCCACATTAAGAAGGTGGAGCTAACCAGATTCACTGAAGAACTGGGTGTGGAGTAGGAGAGAGGGGAAGAGTCAAGGTAATTCCAGCAGGCTGGCCTGTGGAACTCGGCAAACGGAGGTACCACTAGCCAAAGTGGAGGACCACTAAAGGCCCAGGTTTTCGGTAGCCAGGGTGACCACAGACATTAAGGTGATGATCGTCATCGTGGGCCCTGCTTTGTAGCATCCTGGATCTGCCTCTTGGAAAGTCTGGTCCCTCGACCTTTCCACTGATTCAGAGCTCCCAATATCCTGCCAGTACATTTCTTTTGGCTTAAATTGACCAGAATTAGTGTCTGGTATTTTCAACCAAGGCCCCTTAAGTTGACAAAATGCGCTCACTCGGCTTGTAGGTGTCAGTACAGGACACTCAACTCCCTTCTTACCACGGGAAGATGTCCTGAGCCCCAACCGACGAATGCTCAAAAGCACTTGGGGATGCCACCCATTTCTCCGGTGGATGCTGACTTTTCCTCTCCCGGCGTCTCTCCGGAGGGAGACAGCTTCTGCCAGCACAAGGTGGGGAAGTGTCAAATACTATTAAAACTTGATTGCTAATTCAAGCGCTGTTGTGCTGGATATGCCTGTCATGAAGCAGCGCACAATGGAGCTTAATGAAACTGATAGAACTCCCTCTGAAGATATTTTTGTCAGAGAGGCGTTCGTCGGGCTCTGCTGCCTCTTCGGTGTTGTGTTGGTGGCACATTTTCATGAACTAGTGCAGGGCCTACCAAAGCATGTTCTGCAAAGAATGCTGTGGGGGAAGGAAGAGTGTTTAGATTTCTCTTTTCACTTCCTGTAATTAGGAAGACCTCCACCAACTGTCTAATGGGAAACCAAATCGAAGCCACTGAGCTTTAGTCACATGCAATCACATAAATAGCCCGCAGAGGTTGATGAAGCTAACTCTGAAATAGCTAATGATGAATACTGAATCCCAAAATCAACCTGCTCCAAGAAATGTTTCTTTTCTTTTTTTTAATATATTTTATTGATTATGCTATTACAGTTGTCCCATTTCTCCCCTATCATTCCCCTCCACCCTACCCACCCTCTCCCACCCACATTCCCCCCTTTAGTTCATGTCCATGGGTCATAAGTTTTCTAGCTTCTACATTTCCCACACTATTCTTGCCCTCCCCCTGTCTATTTTTTTCCCATTATCTATGCTACTCATTCTCTGTACCTTTTCCCTCTCTCTCCTCTTCCCACGCCCCTGTTGCTAACCCTCCATATGATCTCCATTTCTGTGGTTCTGTTCCTGTTCTAGCTGTTTGCTTAGTTTGCTTTTGTTTTAGGTGTGGTTCTTGATAGCTATGAGTTTGTTGTCTTTTCACTGTCATAGTTTTATCTTCTTTTTCTTAGATAAGTCCCTTTAACATTTCATAGAATAAGGGCTTGGTGATGATGAACTCCTTGAACTTGACCTTATCTGGGAAGCACTTTATCTTCCCTTCCATTCTAAATGACAGCTTTGCTGGATAGAGCAATTTTGGATGTAGGTCCCTGCTTTTCAAGATTTCAAATATTTCTTTCCAGCCCCTTCTTGCCTGGAAGGTCTCTTTTGAGAAATCAGCTGACAGTCTGATGGGAACTCCTTTGCAGGTGACTGTCCCCTTATCCCTTGCTGCTTCTAGAATTCTCTGCTTCATTTTAATCTTGGCTAATGGAATTACAATGTGCCTTGGTGGGTTCCTCCTTGGGTCCAACTTCTTTGGGACTCTCTGAGCTTCCTGGACGTCCTGGTAGTCTATTTCCTTTGCCAGGTTGGGGAAGTTCTCCTTTATTATTTGTTCAAGTAAGTTTTCCACTCGTTGCTGTTCTTCTTCCCCTTCTGGGACCCCTATAATTCGGATGTTGGGACGTTTAAAGATGTCCCGGAGATTCCTAAGCCTCTCCTCATTTTTTTGAATTCTTGTTTCTTCCTTGTCTTCTGTTTGGTTGTTAGTTTCTTCCTTCTGGTCCACTCCATTGATTTGAGTCCCAGTTTTCCTTCCATCTCTATCAGTTCCCCATGCATCTTCCTTCATTTCACGGATTGTAGCCTGCATTTTTTCATCTAGTTTGTGAGCAAAATCAACCAATTCTGTGAGCATTTTGATGACCAGTGCTTTGAACTGTGCATCTGACAGGTTGGCTATCTCTTCACTGCTTAGAGGAATTGGCCCTGGGGCTTTTATTTGTTTTCCGGTTTGAGCCATTTTTGGTGGGGTTTTTTTGTTGTTGTTGTTTTGGTTTTAGTCTGGTCGCGGCTATTACGTAGTGAGGGGGTGGAGCCTTAGGTGTTCCTCAGGGCGGGGCAGCCCAGTCGCTGGGTTGTGACGCTATAGGTGGGGGCGGGGTCTGAGAAGGAGCAATGGCGCCTGCTCCGCTCTCTCCCGGACTCCGGCCCTTTCCGCTGCTTCCCCTTCACCTGGATTATCTGCGCACGCGCGCGTGCAGTTACGTAGTGAAGAGTGGAGCCTCTGGCGCTCCCCAGTGCGGGGCAGCCCAGTCGCTGGGTTGTGACGCTATATGTGGGGGTGGGGCCTGAGAGGGAGCAATGGCGCCTGCTCCGCTCTCTCCCGGATTCAGTCCCCTCCGCCACTTCCCCTCTGCCTGGACCGTCTGCGCGCTCAAATGTGAGACCACCTGGTCAGTCAGCCAGCCGCCTTGTGCGGCCTCACTGGGTCTGCACAGTTGCCCCCCTGTGCCCAGGGTCCGCCAGCTGCTGCCTGTGGGCCCAGGGACCGCCAGCCGCCGCCTGTGCACCTGGGAACTGCCAGCCGCTGCTGCTTGCGTTCCTGGGTCCGCACCTCCACTTTCTCCTGCCGCGACTCCGCCCCTCTTACCGGTCTGGATGAATGGTTGTTGGACTTCCGTACAGTTCAGTTTTCTATAAGTTCTGGTTGTTTTCTTGTTTCTAAATATTTGTTGTCCTTAATTTTGGTTGTGAGAGGAGGCACAGTGTGTCCGCCTACGCCTCCATCTTGGCCGGAAGTGAAATGTTTCTTTTCTTCCTGCCTACGTCCAACAACTGTCTTCTGCTTGGGAGCCGAGGGATGGGCAGATTCACATTCACTAACCAGAAGGTGAAGCTTGACGGTGGTCTTTGGGCACACCCAGGGTGGAACAGAAGTGGACAAGGGATTTCGTAGTGGGGATACTGCCCTGAACTCGAAACTGGGTGACGCTGGGCAAATCATATAATCCTGGAGCTCCAGTCCCACATCTGTAAAATGGGGACAATATTACTATGAGAAGCAGTACTCTTTTGAATGTGACAAGAAATCCAATTTGAATGGGCTTAAGAAAGAAAGTGGAAATTCGACCCTTGAAAACTTTGAAGATAGAGCTGGTTTCTCCTCCAGCCTGATCTGGGAGCTCAAAAGTCTCATCGGGCCTGCGCACCTCTGTTTCTTGGCTCTGCTCCCTCCTGCCCTCACTAGTTTCACTCTCGGGCTGACCAGCCCCATTCGGTGGCAGGATGGTGGCCAGCTGCTCCTGGCCTAGAAATTTCCCTAATGAGATGCAAATTAAAGCCACAATGAGATACCACTTCACACCAGTCAGAATGGCCATCATAAACAAATCAACAAACAGTAAGTGCTGGCGAGGTTGTGGAGAAAAGGGAACCCTAGTGCACTGTTGGTGGGAATGCAGACTGGTGCAGCCACTGTGGAAAACAGTATGGCATTTCCTCAAAAAAATAAAAATGGAACTGCCTTTTGACTAGGCAATTCCACTGCTGGGATTATACCCTAAGAATCCTGAAACACCAATTCAAAAGAACCTATGCACCCCAATGTTCATAACAGCACAATTTATAATAGCCAAGTGCTGGAAGCAACCTAAGTGCCCAACAGTAAATGAGTGGACCAAAAAACTGTGGTACATTTACACAATGGAATTCTATGCAGCAGAGAGAAAGAAGGAGCTCCTCCCTTTGTGACAGCATGGATGGAACTGGAGAGTATTATTGAAATAAGCCAGGCGGTGAGGGACAAATACCACATGATCTCACCTACAAGTGGAACCTAATCAACAAAACAAACAAGCAAGCAAAATATAACCAGAGACATTGAAATAAAGAACAAACTGACAGTGAGCAGAGGGGAGGGATGAGGAACATAACAGGGGAAGGAAGGGGAAGGGTTGTCAAGGAACGTGTACGAAGGACCCACAGACAAAGCCGAAGAGGGTAGGTTTGAGGGTGGAAGGCGGGGATGGGCAGGGATGTGTGGGGAGGGGGGCGGTGGTGTGGTGGTGCGGAAAATGGAGACAACTGTACTTGAACAACAATAACAAAATTATTTTAAAAAATACAGTAAAGATTTGTTTGTCTCCTACAACAGGAAGCCCAGAGGTTGACAAGATGACAGGACAAGGCTGGTCAATAAAGCCATCTAGGACTCAGACCTTCCTTCTTTCCGCTCATCACCCTCAACATGGTCACACTGATCCCCATGGTCACAGGATAGCTGCCTATCTCCAGGCCTCACATCTGTATTCCAGATGGAAATAATGAGGCAGGCAAGGGGCAACTGGGGAAGTAGGAAGGAGCCATATATGTATCAGGGAAACAGAAGTTTTATAGAAAGATCAGCTTCAGCGTTACTGATCAAACTGTGTCAAATAGCCACCCCTGGCTACAAGGGAGATGAGGGAAGGGAGTGCATTTTATCCGGGCACATTGCTTCCTTGAACAGAGTTGGGGTCTGCTAGCAAGGAAGAAAAGACAACAGATATTAGACAAACAGCTAGCTTGAAACAAGGTGGGACTTCAAGAGGTGACAGCAGAGAGACAGAGGGAACAGGTTTTGATACTGAAATTCTGAAATCAGAAGGTACCGTCCTCCTTTTCATTATCTACTACCGCTCACCGGCGTTTAGGTGTGCATTTCAATCCGTTCATTTCTGGTCCTAAATGCAAAACAAGCTAACTGAACAGGGAAAACAAAAAGTTAGAGAGACCAGTATTCCTCTTACACAAACCGTTTGCTCTTCTTCTTTTTCAGTTTTTGTTTTAATGTAGCTGAACTGAACTGAAACAGCCCCCTACCTTAGCAAAACCTGCACTGCAGGTCTACCAGATTCCAGGTTTACTGCCTTTATGCACCCCCCCCCCAAAGAATAACTTCATAAACCGCTTCATTTTTTTCAGTTCTGATGCCTCTCTGTAACTCATGTCTTTGCACAGTAAATGAACATACTGAGAATGACTTCTCACTCAAGGCACAACAAAAACATGAGAAATGGGTTTTAATAAAGAGGGCTTGAAAAGGGATCCGAGGGAGAGCGGACAAGGGACCTGGTTTCCCTCCAGTCGCGGAAAGGACATCAGGGAGCACTGAAGAGTTCCAGTAATTACTCTCGTCACGGGACCTGTGTCTGCTGATTGTCAATGTTTAGCTAACTATAAAATATACTCACTGCATGATTAAATGTCATTTACATAAAGTATAAATTACACACGGTCTGAACAGAAACTTCATTTTCTAATAGAAATATATTTCAGCCTTTTTTTCTCATGAAAAATAATTACTGTTTGCTTTTCAAAGTCAAATAATACAGAAAAACTGAAAAATCCTCCTCATAGCCCCAACCCACTGGGAAAACTACTTTATTGCACATCCATCTCAGGCTTATTTTTATATCGATTTACACCACACACGCGCATTTTTAAAACGAAAATGAAATCACGTGGTAATGGTAGGGGCCAGGAACACATATCCTGTCACCCCTTGTTTTCCCTGTGGAGGAGCCACAGTCAAGTCACAGTAGCACCTCGCAGAGGTGCAGGTTAAGTGATGGGTGAGGAAGGACCCTTGGTCCTCATCGCTTCGTCGGACAGGCGATCATATTAAAGAGCTAGCCACGGTTTCTTCCCTTGCTTCTCTGCCCCAGATCCATGCAATCTTCACAGCAGCAATCTCTGACACGTGTAACTTTTCCCTGGGTGGGCTGTACCCCCAAGAGATGCATTCCTACACCACCTCCTCCAAAAACAACTTTCATCAGTAATGAAGCTGACATTTTTATCTCCATATGTCGACTTGCCTATGAACCTATCCAATTACTTCCCTAGATAAACTCCTAGAAGTAAAAGTGCTGGATCAAGGCGAATGGACATATAAAGTTGTGGTGCTTATGGCCAGATTTCCTTTAGGAAAGTTTACACCCACGGAAACACAAGTGTCTCATTTCCTCTGTCTTTATCGGCACTGGGCATTTTCTTTTAATCTTTTCCATCTCTCCGAAATGAAAATGCTATCTGATTTTATTTGCAATTTTGTTATACAGAGGATGCATAATTTTTCATAGGCTTGCTGTATTGTTCTATGAATTGTCTAAGAAATTAAATTTTATTATTATAGCCAATGTCCTAATAGACGTTTGCTCATGGTCAAATTACCTCACAAATACTTCACCCAGCCCAGTCCTCTTGCTACTCCTCCAAAGCCCTCACTCTGAAGTCAGATTCAGAGCTGCAGCAGAAGCCATCTCCGAGCCTTTTGAGTGGAAAAAGAACTTAGTAAAAGATACCTCGCGGAGAATCTTCATGAGGGACAGAGAACCAAGCCTGGACGCAGCTCAGCCAGGAAGCGAGCTGCAGGCGGGCCCAGCGGCCCCGCTCGACTCACACCCTGCACCCTGGACACCTCTCCTCAAGCCCCTGCAGCCGCTGCCTCCAAACCCTGGATGCAGCTCCCAGTTCACTCACCAGCGTGGACTCCTGGGGCCGCCTGCTGCTTCTCGCCCGCAGGGGTCTCGGGATCTGCGGTGCGTGTGTCTGACTGTGGCTGGGACCCGCCACGTTGGAGGCCGGGAAGATGAACCTTCCACGGGAGATGACAGGGACGCAGAACGTGGTGACTCCCCCACGCCTAGGAAGGCTGTGGAAAGAAAGGGCGCTGTCCACCGCAGTGCTCAAAGACTTGACCTGTTTCCCATCACGGTACCTCTGGACTGCCAGAAGCGTCCACCCGTTCCGCTGAAGTCGGGCAATTCAGAGCCCCTCCTCACACCCTGACCCGCCCATCACCCACCTTCGTGACCCGCTGACTCCCCTCCCCGAGGCGCTATCTGCCCCAACCCTGCTGCTCCAGGCTACAGTCCATTAAAAATTACGCTTAAAATATACAGCGGTCCCCCCTTTACCCATGGTTCTGCTGTTCGCAGTTTCAGGCACCCTTGGTCACCACGGTCCAAAAACATTAAATGGAAAGTTCGAGAAATAAACGTTCATACATTTAAATTGCTCGTCATTCTGAGTAGCAGGATGAACTCTCAGAATTCCACGGGGGACGAGAATCACCCCTTCCTCCAGCAGCTCCACATCTCGGACACTCCCCACGTTCTCCACGCCCCCCACGTTCTCCACGCCCCCCACGCCCCCCACGTTCTCCACGACCCCCACGCTCCCTACGTTCTCCACGCCCCCACGCTCCCCACGACCCCCACGCTCCCTACGTTCTCCACGCCCCCACGCTCCCCACGTTCTCCTCGCCCCCACGCCCCCCACATTCTCCACGCCCCCCACGTCCCCCACGCCTCCATGCCCCCACGACCCCCACGTTCTCCACGCCCCCAAGCCCCCCACGTTCTCCACGCCCCCCACGTCCCCCACGTCCCCCACGCCTCCATGGCCCACGCCCCCCACGCCCCCCACGCTCCCCACGCTCCCCACGCCCCCCACGTTCTCCACGCCCCGCACGCCCCCGCCCGTTAGTCGTTAGTCGCGAGGAGGCCGTCGGCTGTCGGTTACGGGCCGCGTGGAAGTAACGCTCGGCTTCCCGCGTAACGGCCCCGCCGCGCGAGGCCGGCGCCTGGGCTGTGCCGAAGAGGAGCTGCCGGGCGCCTCCTCTGGGTGCCACACGACGGTTCTCGACCTGACTGGGCGTGGTGTTACCTCACGCGGCTGCGGAAGGGTGAGTCCCGGGCGGTGCGCTGTGCCGAGGGCGAGGGCGGGTTCACTGCCTTTTGTTAGGGGTGGTGTCGGGGTGGTCCTGCTGTACCCGCGTGGGTCAGCTCTTACTGCACCTCTTACTGACAGGCCTACACCTTCCTCGTCGGCCTGTGGCCTGTGCGTCTAGGACGAACCTAGTCGGTGCACAGCTTGGTGCTGTTCGGGCGTCCACGGGGGACGGGGGCGGGGGGGGGGGGGCGCCTGGGGCGAGTCTGCCGCGGAAGCGGGGAACGGCGGCGTCTCAGACGGTCTCCGCTGCGTGCCGGCTGCCCGCCCCGGGAGACGTTTGCGCGCTCGGGGGGGGGGGGGGGGGGCGGCGACAGCCCTTCCCTGAAGCAGACATGGTCTCCGTGCTGCTCACAATGCGTGTTTCGAAAACGTTTGCTTAAGGAACGACTGGAAGCTTCCTACTCGACCTGGAAGCCTTCCAGCCGTCCCCTGCCGCCCTTCCTGCCCGGAACGGAACGGAACGGCGGAGCCCTGCGGCGAAAGCTCGCCCGCGGCCGTGGACTGACGTCCAGATGGCAGCCGCGTTTTCACGGGGTTTGCTCTTCGCCGCGCTGGACGGACGGCGGCGCCCAGCCCAGCCCAGGCGGGGGGCCCCCCGCGGCCTGTCCCGCAGGCGGGGCCCGAGAGGGAAGGAGGGCGTTTGCGTGTCGGCAGCCGGAGCTCCTTCCCGAGGAGCCCTCCCAAGGGCGGGGGAGGGCTTCCGCGCCCGCTCGTGGCCTCGAACCAGCCGCTCTAGGACCCCCACGGCTTACCTTATCCGAACACTGGTTTCCGACGCCACCTTTCTCTAAGAAATTGCATCAGCTTGGACTTAGCGATGTTCTTGAGGAACCCGAGGCCTCCGGTTTTTTTTTCCCCGAAATCGACTTTTGGAGGTTCAGAGGCTTCCCCACGTTGCTACAAACTTCAGGTGATCCTCTCAGATACTCCTGTGACCGTCTCTGAGGCCAGAGGTCTATTAGGTGATTCCTGAGGGAGAGAAGTAGGAGAATACGTTTCTGGAAGTAGAAGCACTGACAAAAATGCGTAAAACGGCCCTGGCTGGTGCGGCTCAGTGGACTGAGGGCCGGCCTGCAAACCAAAGGGTCGCCGGTTCTATTCCCAGTCAGGGCACAGGCCTGGCTTGCAGGCCAGGTCCCCTGTTGGGGGCGTGCGAGAGGCAAACAGTTGATGTTTCTCTCTCTCTCTCTTTCTCCTTCTCCCTCCCCTCCCCACTCTGTTAAAAAAATAAATAAAATCTTTAAAAAAACAAAACAAAACTTCCTCTGTGACCTAGGCCTATAGAGAGCCCCCACAGGCCCACCAGTACGGGCAGCAAAGGCATGTAGACAGAGGTAGCTACTGCAGGGCTGTTTGAAATATTTTAAAACTGGATCCATCCTGAGTCTCTGGAGAAACCAAAGGAAAGAACGTTCCTGTAGACTCTGGAATTCTCTCCGGTGGTCACATGAAGGAGATAGAGAGGTACAGGTAGTTAAATGGGAAGATCGCCACAGCACAGTGTTAGACAGACAGAGCGATACATCAGTCCTTAGGCCATGACTCCGTAAGGTAAAAGTTTGTTTTAAACTACGAATGTAGGGGAAATGTCTGAAACCTACATACGCACCTGTGAACAGTGACTGCTTCTGGGCAGGGAAGAGGATTTTCAGGAAACGGTAAGGCAGGACCAATGTGTTTACTTCCGAGTTAAAAATTATATTATGAAATGTTTATTGTCTGCATGTTTATGAGAGCATGTTTCTATTTGTTTAATTATAAAAAATTAAAAGGAATGGCATTTCATGACATTGTTAGAATTCCCGAACACGTTGAGATGAAGACTTTTATGGAACACCATGGAAACCGATTTATTAGACACTAAATAACTAAATTTTGCATGTCTGCATTACATCCTTATCATACTACACTATAGCCCTACACTGTGACAATTAAAAAAATGTAATGCAGTGAAAGAACTTAAGCCAAGAAACTCGTATTGATTCATTTATTTTTCTTTTCCGAAAAGGGGGGGGGGGACGATCATTTATTTTCAGAGTCCATTCCAAGAACACCAGCCTCTCAGACAGTGTGGTCTGAGGAGCCCAAATCTAAATGGAAAGTAAAGAACCTAGAAAAGCTCGAATCAAAGAAAAGTATGCCGTGATTATTGGGGATCTGAGACAATACCAACTAAACAGACTGAAATCCTGAAAATCAAATTAAACGAACATCCTGGAAATTGGTTCAGATCAAAATCACTCTGGAAACACCTGCAAAATCGCCCACCTGGACCACACTGAGTTTGCTGTCTTCTCACAGAATATCTCCGCAGGCGGTATTAATATTTATAATGAATTTCCTTTGTGAAGGAACATATATAAAAAACCAGGGAAAAGACCTGTGGGATTATAGTAATTTAAACTTACGTCTTTGGCTTCTATCGTGCCATGGTACCGTGGGGATTTTGTACATATGGAGAGATTCGGGATCATGTTATACTTCTTACAGTGGAATTTCACACATATAAGCTGAAAATAAAACAATGTCTGCGAGAAAATTTCATAACATGCTCAACAAGCATTGTTATCAGAATTCATAGCCCTATAGTCATTTTTTTATTATTTTTACAAAAAGGAAGAAAATGTTAAATATACAACTAAAGATCGCCCTCTAGTGGGGTGTAGTATTTATATCAATATAAAACACTCACTTTGACCTATTTGCAGAAAACGTCCCATGCAGATTAGGTACCCATAAAACAGACTATGCTTGGAAAATATGGCTTCAAACCACAGTGTGTGTTTTTGTAAAAATTCATTGCATGGTTAAATATTCTTCTTTTCAACTACTAAATTAAATGCAATTGCTTAGTCTTTAAAGTACCTTTTTCTTCCCAAAGCACATGAAGGCTTGAAACCACAACCACTTTTTCTTCTTAAAGTACCCTCCTTTGCTTAGAAAACTTTGAATATAAACCTGACTCCAAACGAATGTAAGATGGGGACACAGTTGTCCCTCTTAAAAGCTTCTCTTCTTTAGGCTTCAATGCAAATCTGCTGATGCCGGCTTGATAAGCACCAAAACTGAAATTTCTCTTTAGGCAGAATGGAGAGGTGCCAGGGAAGCCTATTTCAGGAAAATCCCCAGGACTGGCGACCTTTGTACAGCTGTTAATCACCGCCTGCCCCTCTTCAACATACTCACGGACCCACTGCCCAAGTGAAAGGAAAAAGACTTCCACCGCCCAAGTGAAAGGAAAAAGACTTTAAAACCCTCGCACATTGAGAAGGTGTAACATGTGATTGAGAAGGTCAGCCACAGGCATTTCATCAAAACAAGGTTCTCAAAGAAACACTAGCCATCAGCTCCTGAAGTGGAAGGGCATTTAGGGTTTATTTCACTCGATACCTCGCCTTCGCAATTTCTGCTATGTTCATATCCTGTCTGCACGGTTGTTTACTTAATGTTTATCTTTAATTAGCATGACTTTTATTTAAATAAAGGAAAGCCTACGTTGCTTACTGTAAATAGAAACGAGCCATAAAAATAAAGAAAATGGAAAGAAAACAGTATTATTATCTTGTAGAAACTGAACTGGTTTGCACTGAGGTTGGGGCCTGCTCTCTTTTGTTTAAAAAGAAGCAGGGGGTGGGGGTGGCGGGGGTGGGGAGACTGCGAGAAGAGACAGATGTTCGGGAGGAAGGAGCACCCAGAGGAGACGTTGGCTCGCATCTGTTTCTGGAAGAATGAGAATCAGGAATCACTTTTCTCACTGTGATTCCGTGTTCTTCGAAGCTGGTGTCTGTAAAACACCAACATCAGCTGCCATGTTGCCAGGGGTCCCTGTCTGCAGTTTAGGAAATCCAGCCTCTCGGTGATTGGAGAAAATAAAACCCAGGAGGGAAAGTGCCTTGCCTGAGGCTGGGTGGGGGACCCGCAGACCCTTGGGGCGCGTTCACTGTAGGGCTCTGGATGGCAGCTCCCCACTTCGGCCCCCCACCCCCCAGCAGCACCCGGTCTCTGTGCCGTGTGCTCTGTCGGGTGGAGCAAACCGCCTCTGCCCCTGTGCTCAAGGCAGGTCACAGACCCTGGAGAATTAACATCCCAGGAGCGCTTCTCAACTGGTGACCAAGGGGATTCGTGCACAGATATCCGGGCTCCCTCTCCTCCCATGGCCGAGGCAGTGGTCCAGGCTGGCTCCAAGCTCCGCCTACTAGGGAAACCCAAATTAAGACAATTGCATGGTGCCTGAGCAGTGGAGTCCATTTTTAAACCCAGCTTTCTACCTCAGTGTCTGGGATGGTTGTTGTTTGGCTCCATTGCCATGCTGACCCAAGATCTTTGGACTAACTGGGCCATCTCTGAAAAGACAGTGGCTTTAAGTTATGAGCATGCCCAGCTAGAGGGTGACCAATCCTCCTGATTTGCCCAGGAGTGAGGGGGTCCCCGGGCCAGGAGGCCTGCAGTGTGGTAAGTCCCAAGCCAGCCTGGACCCTGGCCACCCTCGCCATCTGCTGTCTTTCCTGTGGAGGGGGCTACACAGTTCTGAGTTCAGAGACCCCCACCACCCAGCTGTGACAGGTACAATCCACACAACATCACTTTGCCGGCGAAGCATCCGGGGCCCCGCAGTGTGGTACATACCCCAGTGGGATGAAGGATAGCTCTGCACTGTGCCAGTTCTGCACGGATTTCCTTGTGTCCTGGGGGGAACTTAGTACAGCACACCTGTGCTGGCACAGACATTCACGTCAAAAAGTGAAAAAAATAGGCGTGGGCAGGGTTACTTTCTTAAATGAGTTCATTTGATAAAAATAAGTAATAGCGCACATTTTACATATCCAGGGCAAAAGTCTTGAAGAAGTTTGGGGAAACAGCTATATAGATGATACTAGAAATACATGTTTATAACTTTTTAGGTAAGTTAAATTTAAGCTGGTAAGTCAATATCTAAGTGAATGTGTTTAAGAATTCCTATCTGTCGGGATCAGAGAAATGAATCCAACAGTCTCTACCAGAGAGCATATAACCAAAACACATGTTTCAAATGCCCCATTTGGGGGCCCTTCCTTATGTGCAGACAGACTAAATGGCTGAGTAGCCATCGGGTGCCGGTCACTGAGAGGGGAGGGCACATTCTGCTTGTTCGTTCAGAAACATGTACGGAATACCCGCCCTTGGGCCAGCACTGGGCCTGGCCCTTTAGCCAAGAGCGAGGAAAGCAAGCACAACTCTTGCCCTTGGGGAGCTGGTAGCCAAGAAGGCTAGACAGACATTAATTAATCACACAAATAAACACACAGTCATTGTCATGGAGGTAAAAACACATGCAGCATGCTATTTTGGATGTGCAGGGCAAATACCTCTATTCCCTATAAGTGGCCTAGTCCTGCTCTCAGACCCCTGGGTCAGTGGGCCCGACACATGAGGAGAGTGTGCAGAAGCAGGAATTGAAACTTGCCGCTTAGGGGCTCTCAGTCCCTTCTGGTTTAAACACGGCCCCTTTTTGGTGTGTGTATGGTCAAAACATTCAAACTTTATTTTTTTTACAGTCAGTATTTTGTATTAGTTTCGGTGTACCGCATAGTGGTTAGACAGACAGTCTCTTTTGACTGAAAATAGTGTCTTTTGAGTAACCTTTTCTCTTTCTTGGCGAAGTGTATTTTTCTGCACCTCTCCCCAATCTTTTCACTAAGGTCAGCTGTCCTCTCTGTGAAGAGGTTTGGTTCTTTAAAAAATTAATAACCCAGGAAGGGGCCCCCTCTTCTTCCACTCGGGCTGCTGTAACAAGCAGCACATTCGGGGTGGCTTCAACAGCCAGCATTAACTTGCCACAGCTCTGGAGGCCAGGAAGTCCAAGAGAGCAGAGCACGCATCTGGCGCAGGAGCCTGATTGTGCACCCTGGTTCCATCCATCTCAGGCGGCCGTTCTCAGGGCTCTCCTCCATCTCACCAACCAGGCCACAGCCAAGGCACTCTCCTGCACTTGCCCCCACCGCCTCCAGAGACCCTGGGTTTTATGTTGTGACTTCGAGGTTCAGAATGATGTTCGTTGAGCATGTACTGCATGCCAAGCAGTGGGCTCAGTGCTTTTGAGATTATTATCTCACCTGGTCTTCACAACAGTTCTTTGGAGTAGGTACTGTTGTCCCCACTCAGAGATGAGGAAACAGAGCTCAGAGAGTTTCAGTCATTGGCCAAGATGCAGAGGCAAAGCTATTTGGTACTTAAACCAAGCTCTGCCAATACAGGAAATCAAAGGAACCTTTTAAGATATACCTCTGAAAGAGAGGCCAAGACGGTGGGAACAACTCATAGCTCTGTCACTCACCCACTGTGAGACTTTGGGTAAGTCACTTAGCCTCTCTGATCCACCGTTCCCAGCCTATAGAAAGGGGGCGGTGAAACCTGCCCACCTCTCCAACATGGTTAATGAGAAACACATCCTATCTGAGCTCGTTGGTAGCAGGCAGTGGAAAATGGTATTAGTCAGTGAAAGCCAAAAAGGAATTCACTGGAAGGGTATTCGGGAGCCTCCAGAATGTATGGGAAGTCCGCCAAATCGGGCATGAACGAAGATCAAGAACCCGATGCAGAATATCCAGCAGGGGCGTTGCCCTTGGACCATCATCTTTCCTTGCCCAAGTTAACGCACTCACAACTCAAGGTCCTGGCTGAGGCTCTGATTCGTCAGTCTGGTGTCACTGGCCCACCCTGGGCAGCAGTGGAAGGCGAAGTCTCTGGAGGCGACCTCTTCAGCCTTTCTAGCGAGCAGTCGGAACACTCCGATTGACCACACTCACGGAGGTCAGGATAATTTCTGAAAAAGAGCCCAGGATACTGTTAGACGGGGTGGGGCATGCTGAGGGTGGAGGGGAAGGTAAATGTTAACTACAGTATGAAAGGCCATACAAATGTAAAATAGTGGTTATTACCATTTTTCTTGCTCTTTGCAGGGAGCAAGCCCTGCTCTACACAGTGGAGGGAGGGGTTGCGTGGGGTGCAGCCTTTGTTTCCCAAAAGGGCTTTTCCTTACTCTTGATTTCCAGCGTTATAGTAAAAAAATACAGTGTGGGGCAAAGGTAGGTTTACAGTTGTGAGTGCGGGGGAAACACAGAGCTCATTTTTGTGTTGTTTATTGTGTTAGTTTCCACAGGAACTGCACTTGCCCCACCCTGCGTGTTCCTAGTTGCAAACCTAGAGTTTGAGTTTCAACGAACACTGAATCTAAAATCTTCTCCCCAAAGTATTGACTGTGTGTAGCAAAAAGGTCAATCAGTAAGTGGACACTGAGCATGAGGAAATCCGTGGGCTTCACGGCTCCTGTGCGAAGTGACTAGTAGCAAAAACACAATCAGATGATCATGCCTTTTTAAGGCAAAGACAGTAGTTCACGTGCCCAGCATAAATGTGCAGCGTGGCCATTTGGCTGGGAAAGAATGTTCTTGTTTAGGTTCAGAGTAGAATAAATCATGGCCTGAAGGTCCCAGAACATAAATTTTACCATCATCATTTACAAAACGTTGCTGTTGAAACCTAGGCCATTATGTAAAAAACATAGTTCCTCAAGAGGAAATACTTCAAACATTAATGTAAATAATAATGTGTTAAAGTTTTAAAGATGTAACTAAGAGTGCAAGAGTTACATACATAATGCTTTCTTGTCCTCTCTTTTTTTTTTAAATGCCATTTTAATGCCATTTTAGGAAAAATATCTTCTCTTGGGCACAAATGTAATGGTTGAGAAATATTAGCAGATTATTTGTAAATGCAGTTTAGTTTTTCTACCATAAAGCAAGAAAAAGGTGTAGGGGAAATTAAATTTGTTCATGCTTCATCTGAATTATATGTAGAAATATGTCCCGAAGAGGATGGGGTGGGGGGGAGAAAATGTAAAAGAATAAAAAGAACTCAAATTTGTAAAGCTAAAAAGAACAACTTTACAACTCAAAAATTCCTATGTGATTTTGTTGTAAATATTAAAACCAAGCTGTAGTAAGTCACCTCAGAGATTTTTTTTAAAGTTTGATTGACAATATTTGAATAATCCATTTAAACACCAGTTGAATTTCAAAATGATTCAGCATGACATGAGGCAAACCTGTAAGATGGACTTAACCATTTTAAATTACATGGTATGTTACTATCAATATAAGTGTATCCAATGTGTCTAATTTTCGCCTACACAGCTAGAAAATAATAGGTAACAAAAGCTTTTAAGAAACGCACATTTGTATACAAGTTCCATTTTCTTTCCTCATTGACTATTGATACTGTATCTCGTGTTGTTTTGATGACACAAATTACACAGCCTTACCCTTCATTCAGATTCCAAAGCAAAGATAAACGTCCTCTAAGTAAATTTTAACACCTCCTTCTCCTTCTGTTCATTTAAAAGAAGCACCGAGCACCTAACAAGAGAAAAAGACATTCTCTCCATGCACTATTATTTGCAAATATTATGTTCTTGGAAAAAGCCCTACAGTGCTACTGTTTTTAAGTCTAGATCAATAAGCATCATCCAGGGTAAAAACCGCAGTGTTTTATCTATAATGCTTAGACTTGAGGAACCAGCATAAGATTTGTAGAGTAAAATCTCCACAAAGAATATTACTCTGGGTCAGAATTGGTGTGCATGAGCTAATAAATTTTGGTCAGGCTGGCCCTTAGGATTACTCTTCTGTCTGAATTTTAGTTTTGTTTTTCTCTCTGTCCCTCTCTCACCGCGTTGAACCTGGAAATAGCATCAGTCTTGAGCTCGTTAGTTTGATAAACTGGCTTAAGTGTGCAAAAACAATGGGCACCTCCAGCACAGAAGCATTTATGGGTCTCCTGGAAATTCTAAAAAACACCAGGAAGTGTTTAGGTACTGAATCACAGCCAAGTATTCTGAATCTTTAATTTTTTTTTCTATGGGGATGTCAGCATTAAAATATAAAACATGCTTTTCCCACTTGGTTTCTATTACTTGTAAAGCATTCAAGAGCTTCTAGGCTAGAATTACTTCCTTCTCAGACAAGAGAACAGGCAAAAATTCCAAAGCCCATTAGCAGCTCTTCTGCCGGGTTTTGTTTACATTTTTGACCCAGCCATGTAATAAAAATGACTAAATACTAAACCTGAGCACCGTGCTTCTAAATCCATCTTATTTTTTTAATAATATTTACCCATGTAGTGTTCTCATCTTTGGTGGTTTAGATAATGCAGGTTGAAATAAATTTCAAAAGATAACTAGTTTGGTTCAGATACGATGTATCCATCATCCAAATAACCAGGCACTTACGACATAGCAAACCTCTGGATTAAATGATTTGTTTTAAAGGTGGTTTAGGTTATAGTTAAAAATTAAAGTTCCCAGAGCAGAAGCAGGACAAACAAGACACACTTACTGGCCTTCATCCATTTAAACACTTTTATTAATTTCTCTGTTGTTTCTTTTAAAATAAGAACCTATAACTGAAATTTGGGCTGGAGTGTTCTTTTGCTTGGTTAGTTTTCATTTTTAATTAAGCTCATTTATTATTTATACTAGAATACTTCAGACAACCGATGGCGGAGAAGAGAGATTACAACTGTGTTGTCTCAAATCTCCACTGTATCTTTGTTTACTAACTGCATTAGTATTTTTAAACAAATCACCCCAACGACTGAACATTAAGATGTTTATTCACATACAAATAAACACAGATATAGGTATGAAGATATTGAATGCACCAAATTATAACATTAACAAATTGGAGACAATTGTCCATCAAAAGGGAGTGGCTAATAAATTTTGGGTAGACTCATGTAATCAGGACAGAGAATGCTTTACAACCATTTTGAAAAATGGAGCCTATCTGCATCTGTGATGCAAATGTTTGTGCGTGACATGGTGTTGACCACCAAAGCACTCTGCGTTCAGTAAGAATAATTCATAAAGGAACAAGTGTTCATAGACACAGTTGAGTATCGCTTGCATTTTAATAACTCAGTGTGTGATTTACAAATGATTACTTAAAGGGTTCAGAAGGGCACCAAACTACCGGTTAATGGTTATCGTGGTGAGCCGGACATGAAAGAAAGCACGTCCAGTCTTTGCCTGTGCCTGTTACTCCTTTCAAACAAAGGACCCCACATCACTTCAAACGGTGCTCACTTTGTCTGTGCACCGGTTCAGCTGAGAATTAAACATATGTCATTTGCATGAGGTACAGGCGGATGATACAAAAAGAAATGTGAATATCAAGAACTAGGAGAGGAAAACGATAAATATCTAGTGAAACAAATGCAAAATAATGATGATAATAATAATCTATCTGAGTGGACAAAAAGGCTATTTAAAATATTTCAGCCAAGGTGGAAACAGAAATGCCTCAACCTTCCTAGAGAGCGCTTCTGCATTATTTATCATGAGCTTTCAGACATTTGCGGTTTTTTTAAGTTTATCTGTTTTATTGGTTTGGGTATTATCATGTAATTGGAGGATCGATTCCCAGGATGCCTTCCACCGTTCCCCCACAACACACGTACAGGGATGAACGGTTGCACGTGCCTGTTGTGCGCAGAGCGCCGCACCCCGCCCGTCTCGGTGGCTGCTCGGCGCAGTGGGCGGATGTTTCTGCCGAGACAAGGGTCTAACCCTGGGTCCAGCGTCACCGCCTCTGACGATCCTTGGGTGTCGCTGTGCTCTCACATCCTCATTCGCTAAATGGACCCAGGGGACACTGCTCAGTTAAAATTGATTGATATTGAATCTTCCTATCTGTTTTGCGAGATAGCTGTGGGAATTACATTGTATACATATATGTAATTTCTGTAACGCGTCTCGAGGCAAGAAACCCCTCCACGGGCGTTCCTGAATCCGATATTTTCACTTCTAAGAACGTAGCCTGAGGAAAGGGAGAAGCTCACAGCACTACCTTACCAAGCAAAGAGTGGGGGACAGCCTGAGAATCTAGTCAGAGAGGATTGTGGGGTTCAGCTGCTGTCGTTACATTACCTTGATTACTTACGATCTGCGGGGCACTGTTCCAAGGCTTTAGTCACTCGTGTATTCTCCAGAACAACCTTATGTGACATTGTACTGTCACTTTCTGCCTTCACAGGTAATGAAACAGAGACATGGGTCCTTCCAATAACCTGCCCACGATCTATCACCTGTCCCGAGTGGAATCAGACCAGGCAGTCAAGAGGCCAAAGCCTGCGTTCTCAGCCAGCGCACTGGTCCACACGCATCCCGTGGGTCACGAGGTAAACCTTTAGAGACCAGGGGATGTCACTGGCGTGGGGACACAGGCATAGTTTCGGGTTGCATACAAACATGATGCAACAGGGTACGTAGAGTGGTGTCTTGCTAGTGTGCGTTCACATGCAAACAGAATTTTCTAAAACTAACATGTTTCTTGTACAATCAGAATTAGACATAAAAGAAGTTATTTTTAATCACTTTATGAATGTTTAATGACACAATATAGTGAGCAAAAAAAGTGGGAGGGGCTAACTGCATATATTGTAAAATAGGATCCCACGTTTTGGAGCCCCAGATCCCCATGGCAGTGGGCCTTTCCAGTCGATGTCCTCATCTGCACCCTGTCGGTTCTCTCTCTCTCTCTCTCTCTCTCTCTCTCTCTCTTTCTCTCTCTCTCTCTCTCTCTCACACACACACACACACACACACACACACGGTGAGAATGGGCTAAAAACACACGAAAACCTTTTCAGTGATTCTCTGGAAGGCGACATTTGAGAGTAGCTTTTATCTGTTTCATCGTACTTATAAAAACATTTTCCAAAACTTTATAATATAAATGAAGAAATTTTAATATAAGAAAAATATTATAATTAATACTTATATTTATCCATGACATATATAAAGCAATACAAGCTTTCTTTATTACATGCATATGGATTTGTGTCGTGTTGGTGAAGTTGTATTTTTTTAATTGGAAAAACCCACCCAATACGGTTTAACACAGAGCGATGCCCCATTCACTCGTTACCCGAACCCAGTGATGACCCCCCTGTTGTCAGGGCTGCACCGCATTTGCCTCAGTTTGCCAGGAAAGCGCTGGGGAGCAGGGCCAGGACTGAGGGGAGACCAGTGAGGCACTCCCTGTGAGTGAGGAATTTAAGGCAACACCAGAAAGCACAGTAGTCAAATCATATTTTAATGCAATGATTTTTTAGAAATCAAAAATAATGCAAAAAAATCTATGAGGAACAGATGTCAAAAGTTTAAAGATGGACAGATCCCACCTCTGCTTGCGTGACTCACCCTAGTTCCCACGCTGCCTTCCAGAGAGAGAAATGGGGGCGGAGGCAGAGGCCTTGCAGCCCAGGGAGGAGGAAGAGGGAAGAAAGAGCTCAGCCCTCAGCGCAGGCCCCAGCCCGGGAGGCAGAGGAGTGTTTGCCCAGAACCCACGCAGATCGGAGGGAGGCAGGCGCCAGCTTTAAGAATGAGGTGAGGGCCCCTGAGGTCAGGCCGGCGCCCCTGGGCCCGGCCCTGTTCACTGGCCGAACTCGGCCCCTGTGAGAGGAGCTGGGGAGCAGAGTCTCACCCTGCCGGAGCACCCATTAATATCCACAAACGCAAGACTCCTTATCATGTAGAATGTACACATAAAAATGTGTAAAAGTTATAAACTAAGTGTAGTTACAACAAAAGTAAAGAGAATTAGTTCATCTCTGTATACCATCTCAGATGATGGCAGAGAGTATTACCCAAAAGTCTAAACCGGGAAGGATTTTCCAAGGGTATATATTTAGGATAATATTTGAAGAATGAAATGAATCACAGGTGCTTTTTTATTTTTAGCTGCATAGATATCCTGGCAAACAAAATTAGAAGATAATACAATTCTTATCATGACCAAAAAAAACCCTATCTCCCCCTGGCAAAAAAAAAAAAAAAATCCCACAAAGCTTACAAGAACAGAAAGTTCTAGAAATATTGTCATTGACACCACCTAGTCACTAGTTTGAAATCTAAGACATTTCTGGAATTTCCCTAAAACTTATTGAGCACCAAGTAATAGATCCCAACAAAAAGGAAACTCCCAAATAATACATGTCAGAAGAAAAAGTAAACATCGGTTCAGAGGTTAAACCTCAGCTCTGACAATATGCTTAATATTTTCAGCACACGTCCCCCCAAATTAATAATTATCCATATTAGAAAGGAAGCAGACAAATGACTATCTTAACATAATTAATTTGACATTTATTCATTGTTGTAAAATTATTATTGTCACAGAGTCATACTTTAATGTTCACATGTCAATAAGGCAGGCCAGGGATGAGGATTTAAATAGTTTTAAGAAGGAAGACAATTAATTTTGTGATTGTTGCATAAACATTGCATTAAGTGTCAAAGTAACACATTGGAAAAATTCAGATGGCTTCATAAAATCAGAGAAGGAGCGTCATAATTACACGTATCAGAGAATGATTGACTATTCTTTTAACAGAATTCCTTTGCTGAAAATTAACAAACAGTGGGTTTTGCCAGAATGTTCCAAAATATGCACCATTGGTGGGACAAAAGATGAATAAGATTCTATTTTAACAGTTTTGTGTTTATTTTAATGTGTCTTAGAAACAAATATTACTAGCATACCAAGCCTGGAATACCACAATGTTATAGGTTACGATGAAATTTTCTTTGGAGTTCGTATCAATGAAGACATAACTAAGCCATGGGACCAGTATTACTCGGGTGTTGCAGATGCCCTCAGTACACCCCGCGGCCCTGTGGCTCTCTTTCCCCCTCCCTGACCATGGACCCCCAGTGTGCTCCCCTTCCCCACAGCCGGGCACTTGGACCCTTATGTCATCCCCAAGCTTCTGAAGACCTTCTGCCTGGGAGCAGGGGGAGCTAGAAATGCCTTACCCAGTGGATGTGGGTGCAAGGGTATAGACCAGATCTGTCCAAAAGAAATACAGTGCCATCCCCCTCTGGCGTCTGAAAAGTTTCAATAGCTATGTTTTTATAAGAACAAAAATAAACAGGTTTTCGCGATTATTTTGACTACACACGGTGTTTAACTCATTATAGTCAAATATACTATTTCAACATCCAATCAATATTAGGAACTCCTACTAAGATCTTTCCTATTCCTTTTTTTATTGATTGATTTGAGAAAGAGACAGGGATTTGTTGTTCCACCTATTGACACATTCATTGATTGAGTCTTACATGTGCCCTGACTGGGAATCAAACCCGCAACCTTGGCACACCAGGATGATATTTTTTTCTTTTTGGTACTGAGTCTTCAAAATCTGGTGTGTATTTTACACAGCACATTTCAGTTTGGACTAACCACATTTCAGGGACTTGGTGGCCACGCATGACTTGGGGGTGCCAGCTTGAACAGAGTAGTTCTAAACAGCTGCTGTGGACGGGATGTTTGTGTCCCTCCAAAAGTTGTGTACTGAAACCCCGATCCCAGTGCGGTGCTGTCTGGAGGTAGAAGCTTTGGGAGATAATTAAGCCATGAGGGTGGAGACTTTGTGAATGGTATTAGTGCTCTTATAGGAAAAGATACGAAAGGGAGAGATGGCCTCTTTCTCTCTCTCCTGTGTGTTCTCTCTACCGCCCCCCCACCATCCCTGCAAAGCTCCCTGCTGCTTGGAGCCAGTGGGATCCCCGAGGGAACAAATGGCCTTGAATTGTTCCGGAGAGTGTGACTGTTAGCAGCTCCACTCAGTATTCCTCCTTCCCAGCCTTTATTCTCCCTCGAAATGTCTTGGACAAATATTTTTAAAACAATCTGTTTGAAAGGACTTAAAAGTGTAATTGTGTCCCAGAAGTTCCTCGTGTGTGTGTGTGTGTGTGTGTGTGTGTGTGTGTGTGTATGGAGGTCTGTCCTGAACAAGTCCAGCCATTGTTAATGTAACAAGAACGGTTTGCACGACATCGATGTGACCTGGGAGCCAAGGAGAGTGGATTAGAATGCACATGCATGAACAGTGACGACTTCACCGTACTAGTCAGATGCCGTAAAGGGAGCATGTGTGCTGTATGGCCGTCACATTCAACAGGACTAAGCGGGTAGAGCAACAGATCTGCATCCGATTTTGCATCAAGCTTGAATGTTCTTCCTCGCAAACTATTCGGAGGGTTCCGAAGGCCGCAGCCATGGGCAGCTGGTGACTGGCAGCTTCATCAGGACAACGCGCCTGCTCATAGATCACGTCTCCTGCAGCCTTTTTTGGTGAAATGTCAAATCACCTGGGTGACTCAGCCCCCCTACAACCCAGATGCAGCACCCTGTGACTTCTGGCGTTTCCTAAAACTAAAATCACCTTTGAAAGGAAAGAGATTTCAGACCATCAGTGAGATTCATGAAAATATGACAGGCAGCTGATGATGACTGGGAGAACCGTGTGAGGTCCCAAGGCCCCTACTTTGAAGAGTTTGAAGGGGACTGAGGTGTCATTGTCCTGTGTACAATGTTTCGTGTATCTTGTATCTTCTTCAATAAGTGTCTCTATTTTTCATATTACATGGCTGGATACCTTATGGATAAACCATACACACACACACACACACACACACACACACACACATACAGAGAGAGAGAGAGAGAGAAGTAACAAGTAACAGCACATTCAAATTCACATCATTTTTCATTTTCTAAGCCAATATGTCACAAACTTAGGATGCACTGGAGTCACAAGGGTGGGCTGGAGAAAATACATATTCTGGGGTCCCACCCTCACATATTTGGAGTCAATATCCTAGGCCCACAAATCTGCATTTTACTGAGTTGTCCCTCTGAGGCAGTGCAAGGCGGGCCCTGTGCAGCCACGTGGAGACAGGCCTTGTTCTGAGCATTCAGGTGTGACCTTCTGGGGACTTCTGTGTGGCCCAAGAGGAAAAACAGAGAACGCAAGCCCACCAGCTGCCTGGAGCGGGAGGCATGCCGGGGGGAAGCACAGAACTGGGGGGTGTTGCTTAGGAATCAGCGCTGCATGAAGAGCAGTCAGCAGCTGGAGGTGGCTGCCGGCCAACAGAGTGAACAGGTTAATGATAGTCAGTGCTTCTAGCTCCATCCCCGCAGTTTCAATAGACAGAAGGTTCCTAAACCGTAAAGCCATGGGGATTCGGTCTCCAGGCGGCATGTGACAGTGTCCGAAGCTTCTTGGGGTTGTCACAAGTGGGCAGGTGCTATTGGCATCTAGTCGGGAGAGACCACAGACTCTGCTAAACCTCCTACAATGCACAGGACGGCCCCGCAACAAAGAATGATCCAGACCCAGACGTCAGTCAGGTCATGGTTGATAAGCTGTATTAGTTTCCTGAGGCTGCTGTAACAAAGGACTACACACTGGGTTACTTAAAACAACAGAATATATTCTCTCACAGCTCTGGAAGCAAGAAGTCTAAGATAAAGGTGTCAGAAGGGTCGTGTTCCCTCTTGAAGCTCTGGGAAGGAGACTCTGTCCCATGCCTTTCGCTTAGTTGCTTTTATTTCTGACAACCCTCGGTGTTCCTTGGCTTCTGGCTGCATCTCTCCAACCTCTGCCTGTGTCTTCACATGACATTCTTCTCGTGTGTCTGCCTGTCTGTTTGCCTGTACCTCTTCTCCTCTTATAAGGCCACCGGACATAGTGGACTAAGGGCCCATCCTGCTCCAGAATGACCTCATCCTTCCGTCTCCAAACAGCCTATTTCCAAATAAAGTCACATTCACAAGTATCAGGGTGTAAACCTTCAACATACCTTTTTGGGTGTACCCACACCCAAAGCCAGGCCCTAAACTAAGTTCTTCATGTGTCTTGTTAGTCATTTTCCAGGTAGGGAGCCATTAACAAATAAGCGCCCTGGCCAGGTACCTCAGCTGGTTAGAGCATCATCCCTATAGGCCAGGGTCGAGGGTTTGATCCCTGGTCAGGGCACATACAAGAATCAACCAATGAATGTACAAATAACCGGAACAACATATCTCTCTCTCACTCACTCTCTCTCCATTTTTAATTAAAAAAAAGAGAGAGAAGTGGGACTTATACCAGGAAGGAGCTGTTATGAGACCTTATTGAAATCTTCTTGGTCAACTCTGTTCATTTTCTTCCATTTCAGTCTAAGCTTGTTCAGCCAAGTACACAGACCAAAACTACCCCCTTCCCTTTTTCAAACTTGAGCCAAATATGCTAGGACACAGCACTAAAGAGTAGCTATGCCTTGAAGTGCTGAGTAAGTTTTTTGGGGAAAAAATATGTCATATATCTGCCAACAAAAAAATGAAGTGAATGGTGAAGTCCCTGGTAAAAATCAAAAAGGAAGTCAACCATCAAGGATGTGCCAACCATCAGGTCATCTTCGCGACGTGGGGAGAGAGATGAAAGTCAGTGACACGCGCTACATGACTTGACACCTCGCAGACATGGCCTCATTAACACCAACTTGATTTCTGGGGACTGCGGGAGGTCTTTGAGAACCTTTCATGTACAACGGCCAGACATGAATGCTGACGCCACAGGATTTGTGTTCTCACACTTTTAGTTGAATTTCTGTTACATTAATAGGGGTTTGGGGACTTGAATACATTTCAGAAACCACATAAGTGACCCCGACACAATGAAAGCTGACTTTAATTCAGGCAGCGGGCTTCGTGTCCAGTTATTTATTAAGTTAGTGAGTGATTCGAGCGCATCCCTGCACCAGCCTTTCCGTCTCGGGCATTGGTGCTACGAGTGAGTCTCTTTGTGTCCCGAAGTTGAGGGAAGCGTCCTCTCGCCACTTCTACCAGATGACCCCCAACTCAGGGACCTGAAACAACACAGCTGTGTTACCTCGCATCCCTGGGGGTCAGAAGTCGATACTTAAATCTCACTGGGCTAAATTCAAGGAGCGAGCAGCTCTGGTTGCTTGTGGAGGTGATAGAACCAGGTCCAAGGGGAATTCGAAGGACAGACCGGGAATATTGAAATAAATGTACGAAGAGGTGTATTAGTTACCTCCTGCTGCTGTAACTAATTACCATGGATTCAGTGGTTTCTTTCCTCACAGTTCCCAAGGTCAGAAGTCCTGGGACCAAGCTGTTGACAGGGCTGCGTTTCTTCTGGAGGCTGCAGGGCAGGGATCCACTTCCTGGCTCTCCAGCCCCTGCAGGCTGCCTGCATGGCTTGGCTCCCGGCCCCTCCCTTCTCCTTCACACCCAGCTCAGTGACATCTTCAAGTCTCTGCCTCCCCGACCTCTTCTCATCTCCTCTGACTCCAATCCTCCTGCCTCCCTTTTATGAGGACCCTTGGGGTTACACTGGACACACCAGACAGCCCAGCAAAAGCTCCCCATTTCCAGACCCTTCATTTAATCACATCTACAAAGTACTTTTTGCCATGTAAGGTAGCAAGTTCCCAGTCCCCAGGAATTAAGACGTGGACATCTTGGCAGGGGAAGGACATCGCTCTGTCACAGCAGGGAAGATGGGAATGGGAAACCAGCCCGGTCCAGCAAGGAACAGCCCAACCCCGCCTTGGTTTCAGAACACCAGACCGCCAGAACTGTAAGATACTGAGTCGCCTGTTTTTAAGGCCCTGCACTTGTGGTCATTTCACAGGATTAAAGAGAAGGTCCCTGGACAGGCCACTTCCGCCACAGAGTCTAAAACTAAAAACTGAGGGGACAGGGAAAGGGTGCCATACCAATTGCTGAGCTCCCCCTGACCTTCCTCCCCTACCGCCTTCCAAGATCACCAGCAAGAAGACTGATATCCTTCAGGCGGGTGAGTGGGCAAGTATATTCTGGAGAATTTGCCCGGGGTAGAAAAAGGAAGCCTAATGACACTGATATGTGGGTATAGGAAGTTGGGGGTCTGGGCAATGACGTGGCCCAGCCAGGTCACCCTCTGCTGATGCTCAGGTTTGACAAGCCACCTGCCCCCAACCCGTGCTCTCAGAGCTGCGAATCAGCTCCTTAGTGCCTCTTTTTAGAGTAAGATTGCACAGGCAAGGAGCAGAGGACCTTTGAGGAAAGCTGGAAGACAAAGGCCAAGCAACCAACGAGAAAAGAGGCAGGCCACACAGAGGAAACCAAGCTATGCAGGAGGAAGAAAATCCCTCCCCAAGGCAAGAGAAAACAATGTACCCACAGCATGAGAATCAGATACCGTTCTTTAAAAATCAGACAACGCAGGCTGACCAGTGTGGCTCACTTGGTTAGGCATTCATTGTCCTGCAAAGCAAAGGGTCACTGGTTTGATTCCCAGTCAGGGTCCGTGCCTGATTGTGGGTTTGGTCCCCTGGGGTGGGCGTGAGAGGCAATCTAGCAGTGTTTCCCTCTCACATCGATGTTTCTCTACCTCTCTGTCTCCTTCCCCTCCCCATCTCTAAAACTAAAAATACTCACAGATAGTAACAACCACACCTAAAACAAAAGCAAACAACTAGAACAGGAACAGAACCACAGAAATGGAGTTCATATGGAGGGTTAGCAACAGGGGAGTGGGAGGAGGAGAGAGGGGAAAAGGTACAGAGAATGAGTAGCATAAAGGTGGGTAGAAAATAGGGGGAGGGCAAGATTAGTGTGGGTAATGTAGAAGCTAAAGAACTTATGACACATGAACTAAAGGGGGGAATGTGGGTGGGAGGGGGTGTGCAGGGTGGAGGGGAATGATGGGGGAGAAATGGGACAACTGTAATAGCATAATCAATAAAATATATTTAAAAAATAAAGACAGATATTACAAAAAAACTAAAAGTAGATTAAAAATTTTTTAAATCAGATAACAGAAAAGAGTTCAAGGAATTAAAAATATGAGAGCATGAATGAAAAACTAAATAGAAAGCCAAAAAAGATACAGTTGAAGAAATCTCCCAGGAGTAGAGCAGAAAGACCAAGACATAGAACTTGGAGAGAAAGATAAATAAGAACATGAAAAGACCAGTGCAGGAGTCCTCGCTCCAAATACCAGGAGTTCTGGAAAGAGAGCAGGGAAAACGGAAAGAGAAAAATTCAGTGAAATGTCCCAGGACTCATGTCAGGGGGCGTGAGTTAGAAGACGACGGGAGTCCTCTGAGTCCCCCGTGCAATGGGTGGAAATAGACCCAATCAGTAAATATTACTATTAAATTGTAGGTTACTAAGGGACAAAGAAGAGTAGAAGCTGGCGGAAAAAACACAAAGTTTTCATCTAAAGGTACAACAGTCCCAATGGCACTGGACTTACATTGTCAGTAACGTAGGAAACTCAAGGACAATGGAACAATGCCTTCACGTTTCTGAGGGAGAACTACAGTGGACCCTCCTTAGTCACAGATTCAGTATTTGGAATTTGCCTACTCATGAAAATTCAAGTTTAACGCTGAGCCTCCATGATGGAGATGCTGCCCTGCTCATTCAGGGAGCCGTGCAGAGTGGTGACAAATTTGAGCAATGCACAGGTCCCCAGCTGAGGTCACCCAAGGCGACACCCCACTCCTGTCAGCTCCTGTACTCTAAGCAAGTGTCCTCTTCACAGTCCATTTAGTGCTGCATTTTTCGCATTTTTTTTCTGATTTTTGTTAGTGATTTCAAACCGTTAGAAACAGCTCCCATGCATGGAGCTGAAGTGCTGTGTAGTGCTCCTTAGGAGCAGGAAGGCTGGGCTGCGCCTCCAGAGAAGACTGGTCTGCTGGGGGAGCTTTGCTCAGGCATAAGGAACAGTGCTGCTGGCAGAGGCTTCAATGCTTCTGCATCGACAACATCTGTTGCATAAGGGGTCTTTAAGCAGAAAATGTCAGGACCAGCAGCTGGAAGGAGCCCAGCCCTCTATTTCCTGCAAGAGCGGAATGAGGTTCAGTCCCCTCATTCCGTGGCCGTGGGGACTACCACAACCACGGCCAATAACAAGAATCGACTGTAATTTTACCTTAGAATGTTTTTATTTTTTGTTTTTCGTCTTACAATGTAGTGAGGTTTTTTCTTTCAGCGTACACTTCTGTGAATTTTAACACATGCGTAGGTTCAGTTGAGCGTCATCACAGGCAGGATGTGGAACAGTTCCATCACCCCAAGTACCCCCTCATGTTGCCCCTTTGGAGTCAAGCCCACCCTGCACCCTGGGAACCCCCAATTCACTCTCCATTGCTGCCGTATTGTCTTTGCAAGAGTGGCACATAAATGGAATCACACAGCATGGAACCTTTTGAAACTGACTTCCCTCCCTCGACATAATGTTTTAAATATTCATTCAAGTTTTTACACGTATCAGTAGTTCATTCCTTTTCACGGCTCAGTGCAATATTCTACCTAGTCTGGAATTTTAAATACAGATCAGCACTACAGCATGAGAACATACACGTGCCCCCTGGTCCTTTGTCAGGGAAAGCAGGGACACCAAAAAAAGGCAGTGAGGCAGGCAGGTGAAGACAAAAGATTTCTAAAACCCGAGGTTCTGCCATGAGGAAGACACATGAGCAATCCCAGGTTGGTGGTGAAAACAACATCTGAGACAGTAGCTGCTCAGCCGCCCCGATCCAGGCTGAAGAGTCTTCTTCAAAAGGTGAAATCGACAGAAATTGTCATGCAGTTTGAATACACGGAGAAGAGATTCACGTAACTGGTGGTGGCTTGTTCAGATGAAGTAGCGCACAGAAAAGGAAATTTTTTAACTCTCAAGGAAAAAAGAAGTTGTGGAAAATAACCAGAATATACTATGGCTCAACTGCAACGAGTATTTATACAGTATAAACATGGACTGTTTGTCGAAACATAATTCCTTTGGGGCCTCGGGAACAGGGGTGAGGAGATCACTCTTTTTCATAACAAGACTTGTAGAATTATTTAACCCTTTAAACTGTGTGCCTTCATAATATCGACAGAAACTAATACTGAATTTTAAAAGTTAACATGGCCCTGGCTGGTATGAGTGCCAGCCTGTGAACCAAAGGGTCACCGGTTCGATTCCCAGTCAGGGCACACTCCTAGGTTGCTGGCCTGGTTCCCAGTGCGGGGCACGTGAGAGGCAACCACACATTGGTGTTTCTCGCCCTCTCTTTCTTCTTCCCTTCCCCTCTGTCTCAAAAGAAATAAATAAAATATCTTTTTTAAAAAAAGTTAACATGAAGAATTAATTCTTTTTTCTGAATTAGGGCCAGGAAAAAAAGGAGTGAGGTATCCCCGCTAACGCCATCCTTGAAGTCAGAGTCATCAATTCCTTTCAACGCCACCCACAGCAAGGAGGACGGAGATGGGAATGAAGGTAGGGAAGGGCTTTCTTCTCACATGCCTCTTCCTTTGGGGGTGGAAAATCCTCCTCAGGAGGCTCCAGGAGGCTTCCTCTGCACGTGACGAAACAGAACTTGGTCACATGTCCCGAGGTGTGTGTGTTTTTCCTCACACGGAGCAATTCTCCACCCCCAGCTGGATGTCCTACAACTCCGCTCAATTCCGACACTCTTCGCCTGGAGATGGCGTCGGACCCTGTAGGCTAAGGGCTCAGTCCTACAAGACTGCCCTCTCCCGCAACTTCAGAAGCCAATAGCAGGCCCAGGTTGTCACCTGTTTCTGTCACTGACTGTAGATCAAAAGTTCCACCACCCCCTCATTGGGCTTGATTAATTTGCTAGAGTGTCGTACAGAACCCAGAGAAGCGTTTTACTTAATGAGATTACCAGTTTACTATGACATGACAGCACGCAGGATCAGCCCAAAGGAGGAGATGCACAGGGCAAGGTGCACGAGAAGGGGCACAGATCTTCCAGGTTCGCCTCGAATCTCTGAGTGTTCGGTGACCAGGAAGCACTATGAAGCCCCTCCTCCTCCTGGTTCTTTATGGAGGCTTTGTGTCATAGGCTTGGTTCTTTAAATTATCGGCCATTGATGGTCGAACTCAATCTTCAGCCCTTCTTCCCTCCCCGGAAGCAGGGGAGTGGAGGGACGGGTGGGTTGGGAGGGTATGAAGCCCAACCCCAGCTGGTTCCCCCAGCAACGAGTCCCCATCCTTACTTACCTAGGGTCTTTCCAAAGTCGTCTCATTCGCAGAACACTTTGAAAATTCCACGGGGCTTTAGACGGTCAGTTTCTAGGACTTGGCACCTTTTTATCTTGGGGGATGTTGACTTCTGTGGAAAGTATGGCCCTAACCACTTTGCAGGGCACTTTAATGAGACATCTGGATTATCAATACGGTCATGACATGCCTGCCCTCTGAACTGGCCACAGACTCGAGGGGGAGAAGAGTGTTTACACGTTTTTCTGCAGCTCAAAAATAACCCGATGCTATCATCACGGGGAGCTAGGTGAAGGGTGCATGAGTCCGCTGTGTCGTATTTTCCAACTTTTGGTTGATAGTTTAAGACTCACAAAAAGTTGAAAAATACTACAGAGCATTCTCAGAAGGTATTCAAAGAAGATTTTTTTTTATTTTGTGTAATTTCCTACTGAAAAGCTTTGGATTCCCGGAAGAAGGGAGGGCCTCGGTTTCCGCCTGTGTCACACGAGAACTGGATCAATGTGGTGTCCGCGAGGGCATTTCAGCAGCTCAGCCAGCCTCTGCTTTAATTTTTATCTTGTCACGACCACTTGAGTGAAGACACACTATTAGAGCTGACTTTGAACACCCCGGGGACCCCGTCAAGTTCACTTGTACTCTCAGGTTAGCTCTTTGACATTCAGTCTTTGAAACCAAGTGTCTCCTTCACCATCCAGGCATTATACTTGAACATCTTTAGACTCAGTAATGACATAGGTTGTAGCTATTGGGTTGGCCAAAAAGTCTGTTTAGTTTTCTTCTGTAAAATAAAAGACACGTTTTTCATTTTCACCAATAACTTTACTGATTTGGATATTTTGAGTATGTCGGCTATCTCCAGCTATTTCCTTCTAGTGGGTAGAGGCCAGGGGTGCTGCTAAACATTTTTCAGTGCATAAGACAGCCCCGCAGCAAAGCATTATTTGGCTAAAATGTCAATAGTACCAAGAAACTTCACAAACCACTTTTGACATGTTCCATCTGTCATACCATCTTCTCCATACACTGCACAAATTTTTTTTTTTTTTGGCATTTCAGTTGCATTTTTACCTTCCTTGAAATAATAAAACATAATACACCAAAAATGTTATGTATTTTCTTCCATCTTTAATATTAAAATGGCTACACAGAAATTCACCAATTTTGATTAGTTTTTTTAAAATGCATGCTGCTATGACAGCTGTCACAATATAATCCAACAAAATTGTTCCGAATGAAGTTCAAGACAACTAAGCGCTACTAGAGCCATCATTCGGAAAAAACGAAACAAACTTTTTGGCCAAGCCAGTACATCATTGTGCTTTTTGGAAATGGGTATGGAGTTTACTTTAGCTTACTTAAATTCAGACTTTGTTTCAGTTTAGAGGATTGCAAATTCAATCTACCGCAGAGCATTTTTTTTACCCGTCAGACTGACAAAGATCCGAAACACAGCAGGAGCGAGACGCAGGGGGCGGGCACTCTGACACGTGTTATTGACGGGTGCTGAGCGGAGCAACCCCGAGGAGCACTGCAAAGTTTTAAATGCATGTGCTCTTTGACCTAGCAATCCTATTTTAGGAAATTATTCCACAGGTATACTCTCTCACCTATAGGTACAGAAGGAAGCAGATATAGATATTCAGTGCAGTTTTGTAGTAACAAAAACATTGGAAACAAATGAAATGTCCACTAATAGGGATTGTTGAAATAAATTTTAGCGTATGTATGTACACAGTGGAAGCCCAAACTCTTTCCAAAGCAATGAGGCCAATCTACATCATTTATAAGCGGTATTTCCCAAGACACATCGTTATGCAAAAGGAAAAAAGGCAGAGTGTAAGTTATTGTTTGTATTACTGTATAATTGGAGAGGAAAAAGGAAATGGGCAAGAAACTGGTAACAGTGGTTGCTTCCTTGGAAGGACACTGAGAGGTTGGGAGGGGTGCTCACTCACTTTCCCCTTACGCCCTTCTGAGTACTTTCGTATTCACACACGAACTACACAAAAGAGCGGAGAGAATCAGGCCTGCGTGTACTTGCCCATGTGAAAGTAAGCGGACTGCTAAAGTACAGGTAGGTGCCAGGCAAGACCCAAAGCCAGCTCTCATCGGCTAATTGGGTGTGTAATCACCACTTAATACACAACTGGTGGAGTCTTGAGCATATCCTATTACAGAGGGTTTAGCACTTTTAACTTTCAGGTGTTTCTTCGTTGACTTTTATGTTTATGTACGATTGCAGGCAGTCGGTGAATACTGTGAGTGAATCAGTTTTAGAATACATTTTCCCCTGGTCCCATTCCAAGGCTTCACATTGGGTTTCAGTGGTGAAGTAAGTAAGGAGTGCTCGCCAGAGTCACCCCAGGCGTGTCCCCAGGCTGCATGCCTAGACTGCAGGCCCTGCCAAGACTGTCCCCAGTACAGCTGGGGGTGTGTCCTCAGCAAGTTCGCAGGAGACGATAAGGCTCTCTCCAGTTAAGAATCACCTGCAGTGTGTAGAAAAGCAGGACAAAATTTTAAGTCCCACAAATCTTAATCCAGCTATGTCATTCAAGGCCCAAGCAAAAAAAGAGAAGTGGCTGAGGATTTCAGTACATTTAAGGCAGGGAATTAAATGTACATTTAATGCACAGGTGGTCAAAGAGCTGAAAAGCCAAATGGAAATGGTTGGCCGCCTGGAGACTAATCACAGCTGGACCTCTACCCCTTCTCCCCAGGAAGGATGCTGGGAACCAAAGGGGGAAGCGCAGCTTTCAGAGACAAGGAAGCAGAGCCATGTGGCAGAAGCTGAGGCCACAGCACACCCATCTGGGACCTGGGCCACAGAGGAGATGCAGCCACTGCCCCCAAGATAGGGAGGGAGGGGAGGAAATGCTCTGGCTTCTTCTTCCACCCGTTAGCCAAACCCAGCAGGAAGCTAGAAGCCCCAGACACCTGGAAGACATAGGCAGGGCCAGCTGTCCTGACGTGCAGAGCTGAGCAAGGGAAGCTGGGAGTGAGTCTGAGGCAACAGACTCGGGCCATCGCACCAGCTTTGCTTACATTTTTGCAGTCACAACCTTGGGCCACAATTTTCTGTGGCACTTTTGAGAAACTTTGAGTTTACTGAAACAAGTGCTTTTGAGAATGCAAAGCCCTGAGTTAGCCAATCTTATAAGCCTTTGTCTAGAAAAGTAAGGGAGGCTTGGAAATATTTGAATACCAATTATCATACAATTTAAATGGACTCTAATTTTTCTAGATTCTGTCATCATATCATACTATCATACTTACGTCTGTATTTACTAAAAAGGGAAAAATGCTTTTCTGTAATAAAGGTTGGCTTTAATAGTGATCTTTCAAAGGAACCTTGATATCATCCATCCATCTGCCCATTCATCCACCTATCCATCCATCCACCCATCCATCCATCCACCCATCCATCCCTCCCTCCATTCATCCATCCCTTCATCCATCCATCCACCCATCCATCCGTCTTTCCATTCATCCATCCGTCTTTCCATTCATCCATCCCTCCATCCACCCATCCACTTATTCATCCATGCACCCATCCACCCATCCACCCGCCCATCCACCCATCCATCTATCCATCTGCCCATCCATCTATCCATCCATCCACCCATCCCTCCATCTATCCCTCCATCCCTTCATCCATCCATCCATCCACCCATCCATCCATCTATCCATCCATCCATCCATCCATTTGTCCATCCCTTTTTACATACCAGGCACTGTTACAGATGCTGATGTACAACAAAAGAAAATAAAAGTTCCTGTCCTGAGAACTTACAATTTAGTGTACTGTGCATGATTGTTATAGGAAGCATTTGTTGTAATGTTTACTGTGAAACAAATTTTGGTCACCTGAAATTATGAACTGTTTTGTTAGGGGGAGGATATCTTTGCTTACAAAACTTATGTCAGTGAATCCAATGGCTTTGTTATTCTTATAGTTAATATTACCAGAATAAAAAATTGTGTATTCTCTTAATAATTTAAGAAAGTATCTGAAAATCTCCTTCCAGAAACTACTTAAGCAAGGAAGTTATCCTAACAGATTGATTTCTGAAACACTAGGCAAATCTCTGCTCTTCTACCGTTTCTGTTACTTCCCCTCAAAGATTCTTATCTGAGATAGTCTTTTATTGGCCTTTTGACTAGAGAAAACATATAACCTTTGTGAGACTTAGTTTCTACATGAATAACATAGCGATGATAGTGTCCAACTCTCTATTGTTCAGAGGGTTAAATGACATAGTACAGGTAATGTAGGTAATTCCTTGGCAGCGGTTTTTAGTCGAAAGAAGTATTTACACTATAGGGAAAGGTCAGTCTCTTTCTATTAGAAATGTATTGGAGCCCTGGCTGGTGTAGCTCAGTGGATTGAGCGCGGGCCTGTGAACCAGGGGATCGCGGTTCGGTTCCCAGTCAGGGCGCATGCCTGGGTTGCAGGCCAGTTCCCAGCATGGGACGCATGGGAGGCGGCCATACATTGATGTTTCTCTCCTTCTCCCTCTCTCCTGCCCTTCCCCTCTAAGGATAAATAAATAAATAAATAAATATTTAAAAAAAAAAAAAAAAAGAAATGTATTGGAAATTTTGGATAAATTCAAATACATGTAGCACAGGGCCATGGTGTGGTGAACTCAGTTTTAATATCAGAAATCGGAGGGAGGAGAGGGTGAGCTGGGGAGGTCAGGCTTCATGTGAAGGAGCTTCTTAGGCCTGGCCAAGTGCTACTATACGACAATCTAGGCCAAGATTTGCTAGATCTTTACATTTCTTAAAAAGGCTATACATCTCAATTTTTATAAGAAATCTATCAACTTAAAGCATTGGCAACAGATTCCAATTATTTTATATTCTAGATTTCAAACATGGAGTAGGATTACCAAAAATTTCTGTACCTCACAGGAAGTGTGCCATTTCTAAATTATTTTATCTATTAAGTGAGGAGTAGTCAAAAACTTAAGAACAGAATAAATCATGAGCATTCTAGTCAAACTGATGCTGTTAACTTTAAGAAATGTAATCTTTACTGAAAATGACCTGAAAAGGGAAAGGAAGAGAAAGCCCTTCCCAATGGTGCTGAAACAACTTATTCTAGCAGCTCTGTTCAGAATGTGCTCACGTGGACCAATAAATAACAAAGCTACAGCAATGTATTACTTTTATCTAAAAAATCATTAACATCCAGAGCATAGCAAGTATACTGCGATAAAACCTCATCATGAAAGATTATGCCACCACAGACACTAAGAGTAGGCTGCAGAAGTTGGCAAGTGCCTCAGATTCACCCAGGAAGCTTGTCCAATGTACAGAAGCCCAGGCTTCACACCAGTCCTTCGGAAGCCATCTCCACAAATGGGGTTGGTGTGTCCATACACTTAATACCTTCACAGGTCATTCTAATGCACCATCCTAATGAAAAAACCTACAAGATCAAAGCCTGTTATGAGGCAGTATGCGTAACATCGTGCTTGATTCGGATTTGATTCAGCGGCATGTGAAAGAAACAACCCCCCTCCCCACACACATAAACAACAGTCGCTGAACCAAGATAAAGTGCATTTCTCGTGCAAGTGGAGCTCTGAAGTAGCCAATCTAGTTGACATCTCTATAAAGAAGTTAATGACCTGGGCTACATCCACCTCACCACCCCACCATGCCTAGAGTATAGGCCCATTCTCATAGTCCAAATAGCACCTGGGGCTCCAGCCCTCACATCCTCATTCCAAGCAATGAAGGCAGGGAGTGATAAAGAAGGGGCAAATGGCATATGAAAACTATTACCCTCAAGAGACTTCCCAGAATTTACATCACAACATTTCTTTCACATTGCCAGAATTTAGTCATATAGCCACGTCTAGCTACAAAAGAGGCTGGAAAAAGTCTTTTTCAGGAGAGGCCCAGCACAGTGCCTGGCACATTGGAAACATTTAAATAGTTGCTACAGGAAGGAGGCAGCAGGGACAATTTCATCAGTTATAGAGCTGCATTTACTGAGAGACTGCTATGTGCCAGGCACTAGGCCAAGTTGCTGGGGATGGATATGTCAGTGAAACAAAGAGAATTTTTAAAAGATTTTATTTATTTATTTTTCGAGAAAGGGGGAGGGAAGGAGAGAGAGAAATATCAATGTGTGGTTACCTCTGCACACCCTCTATTGGGGACCTGGCCTGCAACCCACGCATGTGCCCTGATTGGGAATCAAACTAGGGACCCCTTGGTTTGCAGCCCACGCTCAATCCACTGAGCTACACCAGCCAGGGCCAAAAAGATTTTTTTTTTAAAGAAAAAAAAAAAAAAACACTTTCATGGAGACCTATTGAATGTAAGGGAGTAGGGGAAACAGGTAATACACAGATTATATATCAGATAGATAAGTAGAGAGACTCTAGATATATTATAATGTTAGATGTAATAAGCTCTAAGAAGAACGATAAAGCAGAGGAGAGGGACCCGAGGAGCGGATGGGGGGTAGGCGGACAGAGGGCAGCAGTGTAAGAATGGGCAAGGCAAGGATGGCTTCTCGAAGCAGAGACTTCACCTGTGAAATTAGAAATACTCATTCTCGGGCCTCGCCCCAGACATACTGACTCAGAAACTTTGGGGTGGGCCGAGCAGTTTTTCACAAGCCCTCCAGGCGCCTATGCACAGTAAAGCTGGGGCACCCCCGGAGCAAGGGGGCCTTCACTATTTGGTCCCAGTTGTTACCCTTACCTAGCTGATCACAATCTTTTTTGTTTCACTAGTTGGGAAGGGGCCCGCCCAGAGCTCCAATTTGCTACGCACTGACGTTCAGCTGGGGTTTATCTGAAGTCCACAGCACTCCTAAGCACCCACCCATCAACAACAGCCCTGCGGGGTCCTCTTTTGCAACCCCAGCGCGGCAACTCGGCTGCCTGGCCACCTCGGGGACCGGGCGCCCAGGGTGGCAGGTGCAAAGGCGCCAGAGCCCGGGAAACCAAACGCTACGCCAAGACCGCAGGGTTGTGGGCATGAGGCTCATCCCTTCCCACCAGCGTTTGCCTACCCTCCTGGGCGCTAGTGTGCCTTCTAGATCCCGAGGGATTCCGCGAGTCCGGGGCGGGAGGCCGGGGTATCGGGATTGGCCCGCAGCTTCCCCCGGGAGCCGCTGTTGCAAAGCTGGGTTGGGGCGGCTTAGTCCGGCCAGCGCCCTCTAGGCAGCGGAAGTGGAGCTTGCTTTACATCCGTCCTCCCGCCTTGCAGAGTTGGGAGAAGGAAGGTTGGGGGGTTGTGGAAAAATAAAAGGAAAAGCCCCTATACCATGTAAACCATTGCCCCCCGCCCTGCCATCCCGGCTGGCTGGGGACCCCCCAGTCTTTGGCCATGAACGCGAACAGCGAGGGCGAGAGCTTCCCGGGCTCCGTGCAAAGTAAGTGCTTTTCCGGGCACAGTGCGCGCTCCGGGGCCCGGGCCCAAGCACGTCTGCGACGCAGTGAGCAGGCCCGGGGCCCCGAAATCGGGGTGACGGCCCCGTGCCTGCGTCTCGGAGACTGCGGCGGGCGCGCTGTGCAGAAGGCACGGGAGTGGGCTTGGGGTGGGGGCACCCTACCTGGCACAAGGCTGGGGGCGCTCCCCAGTTTTGCAAGACCCCTTGAAGGGAATGGTGGGGGAGGGAATTGTGTTCAGCCATTCCTACCCCCGTGGGACATTTCCCGGGCCCCGTGGTGGAGTTTGGGGGGTTGGGGGTAACCGCTGCAACGCTGATGGGAAAACTTCTGCTTCGGTGGCCCAGATCCTTCAAGTCTGGGGATTGGAGGGTGTCAGAGGTCTGGCCGGCTAGGCTTGCCGCCTTCCTGCAAAGCCTTGTCCATGTTAAAGGTGGAGATTTGAATGGGGAATGGAGCCCTGGCGCTTCTCTTTGAGTTTGAGGTGCATTTTTATTTTCCCGATAAGCTCAAGCAGTCCCTGATTTCGCCTGTGCGGTGTTTCCCAAGGAATGGCCCAGGGATCGAGTGCAAAGCAGCCAGCCACCTGGGAGGACAGACGCTTATTTTAAAATATAAAATAAAGCTCTCTGAGCCCCACCCATCAGGTCAGGCGTGGGGTGGGGATGATGGGGGGAGCGGGGGAGAGATCCGCTGGCCTTCTCCGGGAGTAGGCTTCAGGTGCACATAAAGTTCGAAAACCCCTGGCACAGAGTCAGTGCTAGCTGTTACTGTTAACAATTTGGGAGACTTCAGCTCCCAGACTTGGCGGGGCACACTCGCATACTTTGTGGAAAGCACAGATTTCCCTAAACCCCAGCACCCCTTCACCCCACCTCCCTTATGACTCATTCAGAAGTGGGATGCAGAGGCATCATGTTTGACTCCTAGCCCACTTCCCTCAGGTCATTCTGATGCTGAAACAGGTTCGGAGAGCTTTGAGAAGGTAAAGGAATTCTTTTTGATGGTGGTGAGTGCAAACTGTGCCCATTGTTTTTACTTGGTCTCAGTCATTCTCCCTCCAAGCACAAGAGGCGGGTATGAAAATGTCGTCATTCCAAATTTTCAGAGGGGGATACTTTCAAGTTCAGATAGGATAGGGTACCTCAGTCATAACCCAACCAAGAGACATGCGGGGGTGGAGGGGACCCCTGTGCTGGCCTGTTACAAGCACCATGTCCTTGAACCGTTCAACTTTTCTCCCCATTTGCTTCTGGGGGTCAGTCCTGTGTGATCATTAAGGAATCCTCAGCCATGCAGGTCATTTCATCTCCCGGTTCCTGGGTTTCCAGTCATTCCCGTGGACACCTCAGCAGCAGCGTTCCTTCCCTCCCCTGACCTGGGGGGGCTCGAATTTGTAGGGCACCCCCACCACAGGGCCGCGTCTCTCCTTAGCACGTCAGCCACACTGCGTTTCTGCTCAAAGACTCCCTGTCCTGGTTAGACTGGGGGGAAGTGAACATAATGTAACTACTTAACGAAATTTCAGAAAATTCTGATGCATGGATGCCAACCATATATGCACGAAGTAGTTCTCTTACTTAGACATGGGGAAAATTGGCAGTAATATAAAGGCCTTATAGTTACTGGAGATTATGAAGCGTGGGTAAAAGGAACTAATGTGGGTGCATTATTACATGGTTATGTTTATAAATACATTTTAGAGATGTAGCACAGTGCCTATGCAAGATTGTAGGGGGGATTGACTTTACCTCATGATTTGGAACAAGTTTCAATAAAAACAATTTTTAATTGAAGATGAATGGAAGAAAATATTTTTAATGTTCATGGTACACATGAAAGATCGTGATTTCCCCCAATGCTTCTCTTTCCAGTTCTCCATTGTACACATGTGTTTCTTTATAATAAGGAAAAGAAAATTTACCGTATTTTTCAGACTATAAGATGCACCTTTTTTTAAGCACATTTTTTGCTTCAAAAAATTTTCCCCTATTTTCTCCTCTAAAACCTAGGTGTGTCTGGGGTCCACACCATAAAACCCACGTAGGTTTTAGAGGAGGAAAATAGGGGGAAATTTTTTGAAGCAAAAAACGTGGTTAACAAGTGCGTTTTATAGTCTGAGAAATACGGTAAATAAAAATTAAGGTTCTCATATTAGAGACGTGTTAATTAGCGGTGTTCCTTTATTCAATTAATGTTTACATAGCACTTTCTAATACAGTGTTGAGCACTGCGGTGGGTGCAAATGTTAGCGCAGTATTAACTCTTAATATCATTACTGTTGAGAAATAATGTCTCTATCAGTTGGGAATGGATTTTGGCTACCAATAACAAAACTGAACTCTATTAGCTCAATGAGAAGTCTGGTATTGGTTGGTTCAGGAGATCAGTGAAGTAAGGACCCGAATTTGTAGGAATCTTAGTGTTTTCCTCGTGGTTTCAATATGGCTGCATAAGCCCCTTTTGTCACATCTGCATTCAAGGCAAAGTGTTCCCTTTTTACTACGAAAACCAAACTTTCTCCAGAAGTGCCTTTACCAGTGTGCTGGAGGGGTTCCCACGTATGTAAGGGACCGAGCTTATTTAGACTAGTGGTTCTTTTGGGGAGTGGCGGAGGGACAGGGCTTGGAACTGTGGAGGGATCAGTTTTTGTAGTGACAGGGAAGTACAGCTGCTGTTTAGTTGAGGAGGAAGTGGCTGCTGGTCCTTGGAAGTGCAGGGCAGGTGCGCCCATCAAAGACCTTTCTTGTGTAAAACGCCGCTGATGCCCCTCTGGACAAAAATGTGATACGTGCCATTACTTGGGTGTTGGTATGTTGCTGCCAGGACAGCAGTGGGGTTCTGTTTCCCAGAAGGAAGAAGGAAGTAGAGTGGGTATTGAGCCGGCACCTAGCCACATCTGCCACCGCGCCTGTTCTCCCTCCCACGGATCTGGTTGGTGGTGTGATTTCGGGCTATTTGGAATTAATCTGTGACTTTCCCTTTGCCCCATGGAGTTCCAGGAGGCACAACAGTGCTGGTTGAGCTGACCCCCGACATCCACATCTGCGGCATTTGCAAGCAGCAGTTCAACAACCTGGACACCTTCGTGGCTCACAAGCAGAGCGGCTGCCAGCTGCCCAGCGCACCTGGGGCAGCCCCCAACACCGTCCAGTTCGTGGCGGAGGAAACGGTGCCCGCCGCGCAGGCGCAGACCACCAGAACCATCACCTCGGAGACTCAGACCATCACAGGTACAGCTGCGGGGTGGGGAGCTGGCCAGAGTGGGTCGTGGACCAGATGCCTCCGTAGAACTTGTGAAAATGGAGTTTCCCAGGGTCTACCCCCGAGGGTTGCTGATTCATTATTTTTAACAAGCTCCACTGGGAACCAGCTGCCCAGCCAGGTTTGGGAACTGCTGGGGTAAACCATTAAGTATTAGCAGTTATCAGCGTTGTCACATGTTACACGATATAAACCAACACACAAACAAAAAGTTTCTAAAACAAAAACCTATATACTAAGAAGAAAATACTTGTAGGAAGTACATTGCAGTTTTTTTAAAAAGATGCTTATTTTGGGTGATGAGAGTACGTGTACAATCCTTGAATTTGCATTATTTGTATAAAGGGACAAAAAATATAGAGTTGTTTGTTTTTAAGCCTACAAACAGGTGTCGATGCCTCCCCTTCCCTGGGCTGCAACCAGAAAAACAAAAGTTCATCTTAGTTCTGGGTTGTGTCCACTTACTCAATCAAAAATAAACTGTGGATGGATCCAAAATTCAAACGTTGTATAATGAAATTATGGAAGTCCCGGAGTAAACAACACACACACCCGCACTCATATACACACATGGAGACACATAAGCACACACACCTAGGCTTACACCTGTCTTAGGGGCTCAGACAGATAACTTGAAGAATATGAAGTTACCCCTTTACGAGATAGTGCAGACGTTGTGGGTCCTGGGGGGAATTGGAGAATGTATTCCTTAGCTAAAGGAATAATTTTTAAATATATACATATAATATATATATATAATATATATCTATATATAACATATATAGATATATCCCTGGCGGGTGTGGCTCAGTTGGTTGGAGCATCATCCCATAGCCTAAAAGGTCGCATGTTCAATTCTTGGTCAGAACACATACCCGGGTTGCAGGTTTGATTCCTGATCAGGGTATCTATGAAAAGGCAACCAATCGATGCTTCTCTCTCGCATCAATTTTTCTCCCGCTTTCTCTCCCTCTCTCCCTTCCTCAAGTAAGGTCACACACACACACACACACACACACACACACACACACACATACCATGCCTACCAAAGAAGACACCCTCCCAAAGACGAAAGAAAAAGAATCATATATATGGTTGCAAATTAAACTTGCAATTTTTCTCAAGTAAAAACAATATTCACAAAGTCTAAATGCAACTGGAGAAAAAAATAGCAGCACATGTGACCGTGGCCTAATGTCCCTCGCACGTAAGGAACTCCTGAAATTGACAAAGCCGAGAAAAGAGCCGAGTGGAAAAGTCCGTGAAGGCAGCGGGTGACTCAGCAGCCCGCTAAACGTGAAGCGCCCTGCTGTCCTAGCAGCTGAAGAAGCGCTTGTCCGCAGAAGGCTTAGGGCGCGGATCTGCTCTTTTTCCTGGAGGTGTACGTTCATACAACACGGGCAGTTTTGTGGTTGCTTTCAGATTTTAAATATTACAGTTAAAATCTTTCCCATTTCAAAATGTACATAACACACATTTACCCAGGTGAGTCCCTTTCCATGTATTTATCTTAAAAAAGCTGGACAGTATGCATTGTGACGAAAGTGGAGCTCCCATATGTATACATCAAGAAGGAATTCAATAAATCAGTACGAAAGATTCAGATAGGAGGATATGACTTGGCCTTGAAAAGGGGAGCTAGATCTGTGTGCAGACAGAGGGAAATTCTCAAGGCAAGTGTGAAAAAAATATTCATGGTAAGCTTCTAGAACAGGAATGAGGCAGGTAATGCAGGTGAAAGATACATAAGCTGTGCATAAGCATTAGGGAATGGTGGGGACTGTGCAAAGTGGAGAAAGCTAGTCACAAGGCCTCTCATTCTGAGTTGAGCCAATGAGCAACTGACTGCCCAGACAGCCGTCGGTGGGGCCGACCCCACACCCAGTAACTGCTCTTCTGTCCTCGTTCTTTGCTAGAGGATGTTTGCCCTCCCCTCAGCATTTCCACTGCCCTGCGACAGTTCACCCTTGCCTCATTTCTGCGGATTGCCCTGGATGCTCAGGGCAGACCCGGAGCCCTCTTTGTGCCTGCTCATAGTGCCGCCCACTGCACCACGTCGAAGGGAGCTCCAGGCTCCGGAGACAGGCTGCTGGCTCCGAGGTTTGTCTGCAGTTAGGCATCCCACCACCCTAGACTGGGCAGGTCACTTACTCATGCTGATTAATATTCCTCATGCGTACAAAGGGGTCATAATGGTACCTGACACCATTAGGTAATAGAATTAGGTGCCTGAGACCTAATATCACTGGGTTATTGTGAGGACTCGGCAGTAATCCACACAAAGGACCTGGGGCAGAGTAATTGGACTCAATAAATGACTGTGTTTGTGAGTGCAGAGATGAATGAACAGGTGATGAACAGATGGTGAGATTTGCTGCTTTTCTGCCTGACTCCACTGTGCTTTCTGATCACTCCTGCTTCTGGGCCACGAAACAAGCAGAATCTTGCTGTTTTTCCCTTTCTTTTGCACCATTTAGTTTGGTTTCCTAGGCCCACCTCCACCCAAGCCTGGCCTTCAGCATCCCACTGTGACAGTCCCAGATCTGCCTGTGGGCCAGCGTCCCAGGGGGCTTGTTAAAGACATTGGTACCTGAGCTCCGCCTCCTGACTCCAGATCTCTGGGGCTGAGGCTCAGGCGTCTGTTTTTTTTTTTTAACAAGCTCCCAGGGGGATTCCTGGTCTCAACCAGTTTGGAGAGTCACTCGCTGCTGCGGGAGGCCACCGCCCAAACCCGCACACTGGCAGATTGCTCCAGTTACCCTCCCGCAGACATCGTCCAGACTTCATTGTCCCTCGTTGGTCCTTGATTAAGCCCTTCCCCACTCAGCTCACAGGTCTCCTCCCTATTCTGTAACAGTTGGCTGTAAAGTAAAATGTTTTCTCTGCTGGAAAGCTCCCTGTCACTTCACATTTGATTTAAGAACTTTCCTGCAAGAGCAGTGAAATCAGATGTTGATGCTGGTGGGGGAAAAAATAGCGTCCCACATGCTCTTTCTAAGTTGGTGGGTTGAAACCACGGGGCCTTGGCGTCAGGGCCCTGGGTGTGAGTCTTCGCTGTCTGGGGCCTGAGCAGTCAGCCGTGCGACCATGGCACATTCTAAGGACTTGTGGTGTCCCGTTTTTAAAGTGGGGATAGGAATAGATAGCAAGTTCAGGGTCCTGAGCCAGACTAGATTGAACAACTCCTGCAGCTGCCACTTGCTAACCAGGTGACTTTGGGCAGGTCACTGAGGGTCTCAGTGTCTCCGTTTCCCCAACTGTAAAATGGAAGTAACGGCAGTTGTAGTCAGGGTAGGGCGTTCTAACCAGCTCCTGCATGTTGGCTCTTGCTTACTGACTCGGGGGCAGTAAAAATTAAACGAAACCACACAGAAAGTGTTGGCACAGGGCCTGCCCCTAGCCAGTAATAGTTGATCACTTGACCCAGCATGATCTTTTCACCTCTTTTGGTTAATTTTTACTCTTCAGATTCCAGCTTAAAAGTCACCTCCACCTAGCAGCTCACCATGATTTCCCCTCCTGCCCCCACCCCTGAGGTTAGGTTTCTCACTGCTTCCCCACCTGGCACTTACTACCGTGTTAACTGGTTGTTTGGTGACAAGCCATCTTTACTTAGCCAGAGAAGTGAATGCAGATGCTGTGGGGGTCCAGCAATGTAGTGGGTACAGCAGGTGGAGGGCAGGAGGGCCTGTGAGCTGTCAGCTGAGAAAGAAAGGCAGCCTGGGCTCCCCAGAGCCACGGTCAGTGAGGTCCCAGCGTTGCTGGGGGTGGGGCCGGCCCCCACAGGCCCTGCTGCTCTCCTGTTGGACAGAGCCGTTCCACGGAACATCGGTAGGACACGGGGCTGCTCCAGGACTGTGGCGGGGGCGCAAAAATAGAACACTTCCATCTTCATGTTTGAGCCACAGAACGCCAGACACCCCCTTCCCCACTAATCTAAGAGACATCTGCTTCTCTACCTACCACAGCTTTAGCCTCCTCTGCTCCTTGGTAATATTTATTAAGATGTGAAATTGTGGACTTTCGTCACTTGCTGGCAGCGTGCAGTGCAGGCTTCGGCGAGCCCTCCCCCAAAGTTGTCTAGCATAAGCCCCGAACCAGAGTCCTTTCTAGCGCCCTGTTACCGAGATGCCCTGCAGCTCCATGGTCTGAGGGATCCCTCCATGCAATGAATCATAAACTTACTCACCTCTGGCCGAGGTGGTCTGTGGCCAGAGGACGAGGACTGGTGGAAGATCCACCTTACCTGATTCTGAAAACCTTCAGAAAGAATCTGAAGGCTCCGTTTAGGCCTCTGAGCCATAAACCCGTGGCTCAGTTTCTGGTCTACCAGACAGTCAGTCTCCCTGCAGGCAGGCCTGGCACACACAGGCACTCAGTGAGACAGTTACCGAGCGAGTGCAGGAGAGGGCGGCGGGAAGGCCCCATTCATGAGTGTGAGGCACGGGGCCGGGCGCCTGCCGCATCGTGAGGGCCCAGTGAGAGGGCCCAGCGTTGGGACTCCTGCGTGCCACATGCAGGAGCAAGGGTCGTGGAGATGCCTGTCCTTGGAGAGCACCCAGCTCGTGAGCAGGGAGGACGGTTTAGCTGTGAGACTCACAGGCCCAGCCATCCGTGATGTGCACAGTCTTGTCAAAGAGTTAATGGAGTAGATCGGTCCCCAGGGGAAAGCAGGGAAAAAATTGTGAGAGCAAAGGAATAGTACGTTCTGAAAGACTCGCCTGCCTTTGGGAGGAAGATGGGGAGGAGAGGTATTTCCTTATGGTGGTCTGGGGGTGGGGCTGCTCTCAGCGAGAGCTGACGCTGGTGCATAGAGATAAACAGGGAGAACATGGTAGGAGCCATGCTTCCCCTCTGGTGTTTGTTCTGAAGGAGCTCGGGAGCCATCGAAGGTTGTTGAGCACATGAGCGATGGAGAAGTCAAACTACGTCATGATTGGCCATAGGATGTGGCAACTGTAACACCTGCTAATTCATAGGTAGTGCTTATTAAGTGCCAATCACTTTTCTAGGTACTCTGTATGGAGTCCTTTTCACAACCATAAATTAGATGCTGAGAAATATCATCCCCATTTTACCCATAACGAACTAAGAAACAAAGGGACTAAATAACTTGTTTGAGATGATAGAGCAGCAGAACCAGTTCTCAAATCCAGGCTCCCTGGCTGCAGAATCTGTGCCCTTGACCACTCCACACTGTCCCTTAGTAAACTCCTCAAAAGAACACCTGGAGCTTCCGTGGAAAGTGTAGTCCCCTGGGCCCCTGCCCTGGAGATACAGTCTGATGGGTCTGAGCAGGGCCCTGGGAATCTGCATCAGCCACTGCTTTCCCTTGCTCTGAACACCCAACTACAAATGGGCCAGACAATAAGATGCTGATTATTTCTAGGGACAAGAACGAGCAGGGCACACCCAGGGTTGGCTCTGTCATTCGAAGGTGGCCGGTTCTTTACATCATCTTGGTGTCCTGGTGGTGGGCTTTGCCCTTTGGCCTCATCCTTCATTACCTCCTGGTGACAAGAAGGCTGCCACTGCTTTCTCCCTCAAGTCTTCACTCAGCCATGTCCACAGATTGGGAAAGGGAGGAAGTGCTTCCCAGAAACTCCAGATCCCATTGGCCAAGATGGGACACATGCCCAGTTCCACTGTCGTGGAGGGAGCTGGGCCATCAGGGGACAGGGAGGAGGGCTTAGCAGTGGAACCCAATCCCAAGGACCCCTCTGCAGAGCCCCCAGCTGCCAGAAGGCCCCAGCATGACTGGGTACCTGGATGCCCTAATGCCTCTCTGTTGGCTGTAGAATTCCAGACACCTACAACAGAGGTTGTAACCCCCTTTGTAACCACGTGCTTCCATGCTCTGTACTGAGATGTCACCTTCTCGCTGGGTCTTCCAGGGTGACCTCACTGAGAATTGCATGCCCCCAGCGCTCCCTGTACCACCTCCCTGCTTTGGTTTTCTCTTTAGCGTTGATCAGAAGTATTTATTGCCTGCACACTCCCAACTAGAGGGCCAGCTTCGTGAAGTCAGGGATTGTTGCTATTTTGGTTCACTTGCGTGTTTCCAGTGCCTAGAACTGTGTCTAGCACAGAGAAGGTGCTTAGCAAGTACTTGCTGAATAAATCAGTGAAGCATGACAATAGCAACAGCAGTTTTACACACCTGATCTCTAATCCTCATAACCACCCGAGGCGATAGGAATGGGAATTGACCTTATTTTTCAGGTGAGGCAACTGAGGCCCAGGGAGGCGAGACTTAAAAGCCCAAGTTCTTGGACAGACTTCTCGGTCTAGGAGCCATCTGTCTTTGGGGGGACTTACATGCCGTGTGATTAGCCTTACCTCCAAAATGATCCCTGCAGTTGGGTGCCTGACCCTTTGCTTCCTGCGCCATCCCCCCTCCAAGATGACACAGGCAAGAAGGGACAGATGGGACCGCATCAAACTTCTGTGCAGCAAAGGAAACAACAGACATGGAAGACAACCTACGGAGGAGAGATGACATGTGCAAACCACTCTTGAGAAGTGGTGAATACCCAGAGTGCTCCCATGAATTGCCGTGAAGGGGATGCTGAGGCTCCTGGAGGAGAGGCAGGTGGGCAGCTGGGAGAGGCAGCCCAGCCGGTCTCCCAGGGGGTAGGGCGATGTTTACTCCCTGGAGGCCTGTGAGGACTCCAGGAGCAGGGCCACAGGGAGGACCTGGCCTCTCCCACAGTCCCTCCCTCAGCCTCTCCCTCACCCCACACCTTCCGCCTTCTTTTTGTTCAAAAAGTGATGGAGTAGAAAGTTGGGAAGTCATGATAAGCGTGAGCAGCCATCCGAGTTTTGCACTACACATCCTCTGTCCCCGCAAACGGGGGCGGTTAGTCCCCCTACATCTTGAAACTCCCATTGGAAGTCTGGTTCTGTCCAACGATAGTGCATAATGTTTTTTATGAGACCATGGCCACATCCTGGCTTCTGAGTCCCTCAATAAACTGTGCAGCAACCTTAGGAAGTGGGCGCAGTGATTAACTCTACTTCCAGGGGGGAAACCGAGGCCCACAGAGGTTACCTAACTCACCCAAGGTCACACACACAATAAGTAGCTGAACCTGGACACATACGAATCCAAAGACACACTTTTTTTTTAAATATATTTTATCGATTATGCTATTACAGTTGTCCTATTTCTCCCTCATCATTCCCCTCCACCCTACACACCCTCTCCCACCCACATTCCCCCCTTTAGTTCATGTCCATGTGTCATAAGTTCTTTAGCTTCTACATTTCCCACACTATTCTTGCCCCCCCCGTCTATTTTCTACCCACTATCTATGCTACTTATTCTCTGTACCTCTTCCCCCTCTCTCCTCCTCCCACACCCATTGCTAACCCTCCCTGTGATCTCCATTTCTGTGGTTCTGTTCCTGTTCTAGCTGTTTGCTTAGTTTGCTTTTGTTTTAGGTGTGGTTCTTAATAGCTGTGAGTTTGCTGTCTTTCCACTGTCATATTTTTATCTTCTTTTTCTTAGATAAGTTCCTTTAACATTTCATATAAGGGCTTGGTGATGAAGAACTCCTTGAACTTGACCTTATTTGAGAAGCACTTTATCTGTCCATCCATTCTAAATGACAGCTTTGCTGGATAGAGCAATTTTGGATGTAGGTCCCTGCTTTTCAAGATTTCAAATATTTCTTTCCAGCCCCTTCTTGCCTGCAAGGTCTCTTTTGAGAAATCAGCTGACAGTCTGATGGGAACTCCTTTGTAGGTGACTGTCCCCTTATCCCTTGCTGCTTCTAGAATTCTCTGCTTCATTTTAATCTTGGTTAATGGAATTACGATGTGCCTTGGTGTGTTCCTCCTTGGGTCCAACTTCTTTGGGACTCTCTGAGCTTCCTGGACATCCTGGTAGTCTATTTCCTTTGCCAGATTGGGGAAGTTCTCCTTTATTATTTGTTCAAATAAGTTTTCCACTTGTTGCTTTTCTTCTTCCCTTTCTGGGACCCCTATAATTTGGATGTTGGGACGTTTAACGATGTCCCGGAGGTTCCTAAGCCTCTCTTCATTTTTTTGAATTCTTGTTTCTTCCTCGTTTTCTGTTTGGTTGTTAGTTTCTTCCTTCTGGTCCACTCCATTGATTTGAGTCCTAGTTTTCTTTCCATCTCTATCAGTTCCCCATGCATCTTCCTTCATTTCACGTATTGTAGCCTGCATTTTTTCATCTAGTTTATGAGCAAAATCAACCAATTCTGTGAGCATCTTGATGACCAGTGCTTTGAACTGTGCATCTGATAGGTTGGCTATCTCTTCACTGCTTAGAGGAATTGGTTCTGGGGCTTTTATTTGTTTTCCGGTTTGAGCCATTTTTGGTGGGGTTTTTTTTGTTTTGTTTTGTTTTGGTTTTAGTCTGGTCGCGGTTATTACGTATGAGGGGTGGAGCCTCAGGCGCTCCCCAGTGTGGGGCAGCCCAGTCGCCTGGTTGTGACGCTGTATGTGGGGGCGGGGTCTGAGAGGGAACAATGGCGCCTGCTCCGCTCTCTCCCGGATCCAGTCCCCTCCGCCACTTCCCCTCTGCCTGGACCGTCCTCGAGCGCGAATGTGGGACCACCTGGTCAGCCAGCCGCCTTGTGCGGCCCCACAGTTGTCCCCCTGTGGCCGGGGTCCGCCAGCTGCTGCCTGTGGGCCCGGGGACCGCCAGCCGCCGCCTGTGCACCTGGGAACTGCTAGCCGCTGCTACCTGCGTTCCTGGGTCCGCACCTCCACTTTCTCCTGCTGAGACTCCGCCCCTCTTACCGGTCTGGATGAATGGTTGTTGGACTTCATGCAGTTCAATTTTCTATCAGTTCTGGTTGTTTTCTTGTCTCTAAATATTTGTTGTCCTTAATTTTGGTTGTGAGAGGAGGCACAGTGTGTCCGCCTACGCCTCCATCTTGGCCGGAACCAAAGACACACTTTAGGGTTTCTAAAATGCAGGCGCACCTTGGAATTAATGTGAATGCTGTCAGCCAGTCGACAAACAAAACCATCTTCATGTGTGTGTGTGAACAAGCTTGATCGCAGTTGATCACATTTTTGGAACTACGTATATTGAGTTCCATTGCTGTTAAGAATGGCTTTGTAGATATTGTGTGATGATTTGGGTTGCAGATGAAAAGTGTCTGTACCCAGAAGAACCTGGAAACACTCGTTGGGGCTCAGTCTGCCAGTGACAAGCCCCTGTGCGCTGTGGGAGGGGCAGCGAGAAAGACGGATCCCTCCAGCCGACAAAGCGGGGCTCACTTTCACTGCTGAAATGCATGGAGAAGGGTCATCCGCACCAGCGCTTCTCAAACTCAGAGTTACCTGGGCAGGTTGTTAGAACAGTGCTGGGTCCACTCTGGAGTTTCTGATTAGTAGGCTTGGGTGGAGCCCAAGAACTTGCCTGTGTAGCAAGTTCGCAAGTGGGTCCAACAAGCTGCGGGCCGGGGAGCCCAGGGCTGCTGGCTGGGGTCCGAGCAGAGCAGCCGAAACAGGACCAATAGCCAAATCCCACTAGTAGGTGAACACATGTCAGTAAGAGGCAGGTAGGATCGATTCACGTATCTGAGAGACTTGGCATAGAGACAGAGTAGCAGCTTGTCAGAATATTTTGGCCAACTTTGAAACAAAAGCCACTTCCCTCCGCATGTTTCACTTGAGAAAAATTGAAACCTTGCGTTTACTCAAATACGTGGGAGTTATTTCACGTGCATCAGAATGATGTCATCCATTGCCCAAGGTATCCAGGAGGTGGCAGCCTAGATATCCAAAGAGGTCTGAAAGAACACACTCGATGAACCTTAAATGTCTAAGGAATGTCAATACCAGATGGAAAATAAGGACTATGAAAGCATTGCCTCATAATGCGTTTAATTGGCAGCTTTTTAAATGTTATGCATAAGATAAGGGTACATCTTATAATTTGTAACATCTTACAGTCAAAGAATGAAGACGTTTGTTTTAAGAGAACGTACAACACCTCAAGTCCGAGGCATAGATACTGTGGCTTCAGGCATGGCCAAAGTAGGTAACGATGTTAGGTCTCTGTTGATTTCAGTGAGTATATTCTGTAAATACAATGCCAAAAATGTCAGAGGTAGGGCCTTAGTGACGGAAATTTGGGGAACGGACTATGACAGTGGCTTTTATAATCATTAGGATGTCTTGGCCTGACAGGTTCACCCCATGAATGAGCCCCACTGGTCGTATTTAGTCTGTATTTGAACCAAATCTCCCTGTGACAAACTAGGTATAATAAAGAAAGGAGGAAAATGTTTCCAAACTCCACACCCTAAACTTACTTAACAAGCTGTCACAAAGATTTTTTATCAGCAAAGGAAAAGAAAAGAAAGAAATTTGAGCCTATCAGTTTTATCTTTTATAATGATAAAGATGTTTGGTCTCTTCTTTTCCTTCTTCCTCAAAACTGCAGTGAGAGCGCAAGGAGTTTTTTTGGAGTACTTGTGTTAAAGAGTGTTTTTGAGTGAACTTGCAGTTTTGCCTAGAATTTCTTCAATCAGTTCCTTTCCTTTCGTTTGTTAGCATTTTGTGGTAAACTTATGAAAGTACCTAATGCATGTGTCTGGATTAACAGGAAACGTGCGTGGTGTAAGCAGTAGGGACACTTCTTGTTTATTTAGTAAGTCTAGATTTGGGTGCTTTCAGAACTCTGGCTCAACATCCGATTTCCTTGGTGTTTGTTCCCTTATGTTTACAGAATGGCTGTCACAGATTGGGCATCACGTCTTCACTCTAGCACGTCCAAAGACAGGAAGTGGTGCAACCAGGGCAGCAAGAATGAGCCTTCTTCCATTGTCTCTCTTTCTGCCCCCGACTTGTTCTTTTGGTTGCTTGGTGGGTTGGTTGTTTTTTAATCAACCAGAAAAGCTTCTACAGAAGCCCCTGGCAGGTATTCTCAAGAGCCTCGCTGGCTAGAACAGGGTCACATGAACACTCCCAAGCAGCTAGGGAGGTTGGGAAAGCAATCCAACCTGTTTGTTCTCTAGAAAGGAAGGTAGGCCAAAGGGACAGCAAACTGTTGGGCATCCATCCGTACCATGAAAGTCGATAACCACCGTGTCTTTCAGTTTCAGCTCCAGAATTTGTCTTCGAGCACGGCTACCAAACATACCTGCCCACGGAGAGCAATGAAAACCAGACCACCACTGTCCTCTCTCTGCCTGCCAAGTCCCGCGCCAAAAAGCCCACGGCCCCACCTGCTCAGAAGAGGCTTAACTGTTGCTACCCAGGTAAAGGTGGCACTGTGTCCTGCGTGTACAGTACTCGACACTGAGCAGGCTCCCAGGTTCCAACTCGTGAACTCTTGACAACGCGACGTAGACATGCTCCAGGTGGCTCGGCCTAAAACCGGAGCCCACAGTATTTGCGCCCTCGTGCACGGCCCGCCTCTTGCCACCTCTGGTTGCTCTGCACATAGACTGTTACAGCCGGGGGACTTGGAAATGGGATTTGTGGGAAGTGTGGGTTACTGTGAGTTTTTTATGCTGTGCTGTAGCTTTGGAAGTCTTCCAGAGAGAAGTTGCTCTTTCTTTTTTATAAAAAAAAAATAATAATAATAACTTTTTTATTTGGAAATAATTTCAGACTTACAGAAAGCTTACAAAAATGTTCAGAAAATTTCTGTATTCCCTTCATCTGGGTTCCCCAAACGTTAACATGTTACGTGTGCTTTGTCATTCTTTCTGCACGTTCATCATTTTTTCCGATACCATTTTAGAGTAAGTTGCAGACGCACGGTCCCTGTACCCCTCAGTGCCTCAAGGTGTATTTCCTAGAAACATGGAAATTCTTTCACATAACCACAGTACAGTCATCAAAGCCAGGAAGTTAATGTTCATACACACTATTATCAAATTCCTGACCTTACTAAGATTTTACCAGCTGTCTCTATCAAAAGAAAAACCATTTTCCCTGGTCCAGGGTCCGGTTCACGATCACACGCGGCATTTAGCTGTGGCGTGTCCTTTCCTTTCATCCTAAACTCTTCTTTCGTGACCATGACATTTTCGACAAAGTCCAGGCCAGTTTGGTAACATGCCGCTCACCTGGGGTCTGTCCGGTGTTTCCTGGGCATGAGACTGAGTGATGCAGTCTGGGCAGGAGGCGCAGCCGAGATGGTCCGACCTCGGTGCGTCGGACTGGGAGGCGGGGATGGCCCTTTGTCCTGTTTCTGTGGCTTCGCTTTCCTCACTCGGTTAGAAATTTCTGCCCTGTTTTCCCGCTCTGCAGTTACCGTGTTGCGCTTTGTTATTAATCTTTCCTTGCCTTTGTTAAGGTTGCCAGTTCAAGACCGCTTATGGCATGAAGGACATGGAGCGCCATTTAAAAATTCACACAGGTAAGAAATGTTTCTTTAGGACATATGCCCGCGATACATGCCCTGTGGTAGGAGCTGGGGGTCCTGACAGGTCCGACACATAATGCGACATACGAGTGTCACTGGGAAACCAATACAGATTAAGTACAAATACGATGCTATTTCTACACATGTTTTAGCAGATGTTTAAAGCGTTGAAATCCAGGGCTGGAACAGATAGGAGCAAACTTAACTAGGGGAAATGCGCATGGCTACAGCCATTTTGAAAACCGATCTGTCAGAATTAATTAAAATGTAAATGTCCCTGTTTTTCTCATTTGGAGGAGATAACCCTATAAATGTGTGTGTGTGTGTGTGTGTGTGTGTGTGTGTGTGTGTGAGAGAGAGAGAGAGAGAGAGAGAGAGAGAGACAAAGAGAGACAGAGACAGAGAGAGACAGAGAGACAGAGATGATTGGTAAAGAAGAATAAGGGGAAGAATAGGAACTTTTATGCATCTTTACATCATATTAGATACAGTGAGTATGTTATTTTTGCAATTTTGAAGGGGGATTTAAGAAATACTTTTTTTAAAGGAGAGAAAAAGATTGATGCATGGAAAAAGAAAAATGTGATTTTTTTTCTAGTGATTTTAATTTTCTTTAATGTCTTATTTTTGTGTCTCCCAAGCTTTCTGCATGGAGAAGGCACTGCTTTTTCGCACTGTCTTAAACGAAGTGTGAGATGCCCGTAACTCTGTGATACAGGCGTGTCTGATGTGGGGACACAGTGAAATTGGGCGTGGGTGTCACTCATTGCCCAAAGTGGACATTTTCGTCCCAGCCTTTGGAAGATCAGTTATTTTTGATATTCCTTGGCCATGGCCGATGATTGCCTTATTGCACCAGGGGTCACCATCACGTCTAATCAGCCTCTCGGCGACATGTCACTTGCATTTATTCTGATGATCAGAAGGTTAAGTTACTAAGTTTCAGGTATTGGTGAGCATTCTCAATGTAGCAGGCAGCGGGCCTCTCCACGGGGCGTCCCTGCGCCCACACCCCGCCAGTCAATCACGCATCGCATATCCGTCGCTGCACAGGTGCGGTGCTGTGACTTGTCCCAGGATGGGGGGAGCTTTATGAAAATATAAGTAAGGGCAGCACCCTTTGGTCCCTTTCTGCAAACCTTCAGAAAGCATATTTCACATTCGGTTAGCCAAGCTTGGGTTTGTAGGATCATTTCTTGCAGTGTCTCCATGGACTTCGTTAGGTTGGGGGTTGACCGGAAGGCGCCCTCTCCCTGGTCCTTTCAGAGAAGAGGGCGTGGCCAGAGCAACACCAGCCAGCGGGGCTGGGCGCGGGCAGAGCCCGCCCGCAGCTGCTCAGGCTGCGGCAAGTACGCAGGACAGGGAGCCCAGGAGCTCGTGCGCAGCTGCCAGTGATGAGAAACCGCTGTTCTGGATTAGTCAGTTCAACTAGTCACATTTTTAGTGATAAAATTACACATTTTAGATGTGTTCTTAAGTGCCAGATTTTTTTTTTCTCTGACGATAGTGATCAGCTTTGGCTGACAATTGATACGAGCACTTGGCTATTCAAGATTTGTCCAAAATACCTATTCGATCTATTGTATAAAAAAGAAGGTAAAAATCCTGACCCTCACCCCTCCTTTTTTTTATCCACTGCTCAAACCTCACCAGTCTTATCGCCCAGGGTATCTCATTCTTCGATTTTGGCATGCCTCCACTGAGCCTAAAAAACACGCGCAATTTACTTTTTCCATCTCTTACTAAGTTAATATTGTATATTACTACATACTGAAGAATGTTGTCTATGACTTGCAGCTTTCCGTTTGCTGCTGGACATCTTTCCTCATCAGTATCTACATCCCTGTTTTATTCTTTTCGATGGCCAAGTAAGGAATGGGTTCAGCAATTCACAGTAACATCTATACACGAAATACTTTAGCCTTAAAATCATATTATGGATATTAATGGTGTGAAAAGCTATAGCCAGTGGGGAGGTAGTGTTGCATTTGGCTAAGAAAGCAAGACCATCATGGATTCTAATTCCAGTTGTTAAGATAATTAAGTAAAACCACTCAGAGGCATAGTGCCTTTCAGAAAGGAAGTGTTTATGTCACCCAAGAGTTCTTTCCATACCAAAGAGAAAGTACAGGTACACACAGGTGCAAAAGAGATTGGAAAAATAAATGTCAAAAAATGTATGGGCCACAAGCTGACATGTGTCTAGTGAGGGCAGATTAAGTTGCTGTTGCAGAGAAACCCAGACACCAGCTCAGACAAGCTAGGGCTTTTGTCTCCCTCAAGTTACTGACCTGGGCTGAGCAGGCGGTCCGGGGCACACCAGCAGCTCTGTGCTGTGAGACCGTGCAGGGATTTAAGGTCCTTCTGAGCCATTACAATACATTGCATTACATCATCCTCCGCCTGAAGGTGCGCTGCCCGAACCTGTCCGCACCTGCAGCTCACCCCCATACCGTGCTTACAGCTGGCGAGAAGGAGGGGAAAGAGAAAACGTACAGAGCAGGCAACGTCTTTTTACAAAAGGGATGCATTTACCTCCTCTGTCATTTTCTTGATGAGGACTGCGTTGCAGAGTCACACCTTGCTGCACGTGAGGCTGAGGAGTGTCACATTTGGCTGGTCAGCTAGGAGCTCCTAAAATGCACGGGTTCTGAGTTTTAGGGTGTGTCACATGTGAAAAGGAAAAAGTGGAGCATGAATACAGGGGAGAGGGCACACTTTGTTTTGCTTAGCTGGACTTCAAACGTTTGAGTTGCATTCTGTTTTTAGTAAATAGGAAACTCATACTCAGTGTAGGGAAGATTAGAAAGCACAAGCGATCGTGTTTTCATCTTCAACATAGCACGAGCCTGCCCCCAGGACGCCAGCTCTTTGCCGGTCACGCGTCCAGCTCGGGGGTTCTCTGAATCACCTTTGGTGGTCGTGCAGCACTCTTTCCAGAAGGCAGGGGCAGGTGAGCCTCTTTCTCTTTTGTGCGACTGCTCCCTGACGCGCTCTGGTTGTGTGTCCGAAGGAGACAAGCCCCACAAGTGTGAAGTCTGTGGCAAGTGCTTCAGCCGGAAGGACAAGCTGAAGACGCACATGCGGTGCCACACGGGCGTGAAGCCGTACAAGTGCAAGACGTGCGACTACGCCGCCGCCGACAGCAGCAGCCTGAACAAGCACCTGCGGATCCACTCCGACGAGCGGCCCTTCAAGTGCCAGATCTGCCCCTACGCCAGCCGCAACTCCAGCCAGCTCACCGTCCACCTGCGGTCCCACACAGGTGAGGCCCCCCGCGGCGCTCGCGCCCCGTGCTCCTCCTTCCTGCTGCCGTGGTCTTAGACCCTTAGAGCATTTAGTCGCGACGGAAGAAAGTGAACTGGGGACGTTTGCTGGTCCCGTGGTATGCAGTTTTTGCTGTTTTCCTCTCCCCAGAAATGCCTTTTTCTCAGTGAAATAGTGGAAAACATCAATTTAAAAGTATACAGGGTCTGGCACAAATAATGCCCCTTTTTTATTACAAACTTTTTATTACAAAATCCTAAGCATGTAATTCGGTAACATAACACTGTCACACTCAAACACACCCTATGACCTTTTAGGTGAAATGTTCACATTAAAACTATAGATTATTCCACCCAGGGTATTACCCTACCAACCACACTGAAGCAGGCATTACCTCTGCCAGACCCTGTGTGTGCATGTCTTTCCGTAACTTAATAACTTCTCCGTAGAAGTAGAGTGTTCAGTGGAGGGGACGTGCTCGATGAAATAGAGACATAAATGGCGCAGTTTTAATGCATTTCCGAGTGCTGGTTGGTTAGTCACTTCACTCCTTTTTAAAGAACACTCTGATTGGTCCAGCGTGGGACAGCTTGATGGAAAAACCGAGCAGAGCAGGTCACTTAGCAGACTGTGGGTGTTTGCCTTCCGGCAGGCATGTCTGTCAGCTGTTAAATGGCACTGCGTGACAACCGCCATAAAACCTCAGCGGCATGTCACACTCAGCATTTAACGCTCACGTACTTTGGGTCAGCCGGGGGTCGGCTGGGCAACTCTGTTGACCTTAGCTGGGCTTAATCACATGTGTGGGGAAGGCCGGGTGTCCATGACCTTGGCTGGGGGTCCGCTGGCTGCGAGCTGCCTGGCTGTCCACTTGCCTTGGCTGGGGCAGTCCCATCTGCTCCCTGTATTTCTTCTCCCTCTGGGACCTGTGGGCTACCCCAGGCTTGCCCTTGTCACGACAGTGGCAGTAGCACCAGCAAGTCTGCCCCCGTGCGTAACTCCATTTCAGACCTCTGCGTGTATCCCATTGGCTGAGGAAGGTTATATTTAGAGACTGGCGTCCAGAGATGGGGCCAAGCTCCCCCGCAGGAGGAGAGCACCACAGGGCGACATATCAAAGGCCAGAGAGACAAGGAGGGGTAAGAACTGGGGACATTTTTGCAAACAGCAGTCCTCCCCACCACCGTTCACCTCTTTCTGACACACAAATGCATTGACACCTTCCCAAGTCCCCACCCCCCAGAAGTGACATCCAATCACAGGATCAGACCTAAAGCCTAGGACCTCGTGGTCTCCATCAGGTCTGGTATGGGGCTTCTTCACCTGGAGACCTTTGCCGTGAAGGACAAGTTGTCTGTCCCCACACTACCTATGGATGGAGCTAGGATAGGTACTGTAACCTTGCAGCTCGAAGGGTAAGAACGGGAGGTTCACGCATTGCTGAAATCCCTCTGGCCAGTGTCCCAGATCCCCACTCTGGGGACAGGGAACGGTTCTTGATTAGGCTTTCTCTCCACTCCCTGGTTCTTGACCCGGTCCCCTGGGGCATCCTTTCCAGCACCTTTCTTAGCTCCCTCTGAAAGGAGTGAAAAGTGTACCTTTGAGAATTCTCTCTCCCTATGTCCTGCCTGCTGAATGTTGGGGACCCTTTGAGACTTTGTTTTAGTCCAGGCTGGAGACAGCTTTGCCGGTAGAGCTGTCATAAAGCTCCATGAGTCTCCCAGGCATCTGTGTGCGAAGAACCACACCCACGGTTCTTTCGGAGACTTGCCTCTCCTCTAGACCCGGCAGTGGGCGCTGCGGGTAACAGCCTCCCGTGGGTTGAATCCCCTGAGACTCGGAGGAGCCCTGAGCCTGCTGAGAGAATCTGCTTGGCTGCAGCTGCAGTCTCCTGGAGGTGGTAACAGGGTGTCTGACATTCATGTCCTTCACTTCTCACTCGGTTTCCCCCCAGACCAGTTCCCTGGAGGGGAGCTTTGGCTACAGGCTGTTTTCTTTCTTTGAAAACCTTTCACTGGCTGGAGGTGAGCATCTTTATCCAGCCCAGCGCAGCTTTGATTTTCTATGTTCTAAGTTCCATTTAGAAACTGGCCAGTTCTTTTTCATCTCTTCCTTGGGGTAGCTTGTCATGTGCAGCTTATGCGACACTTTCAGTGTGTTTGCCCAGAATTAATCTCTTTGATCAAGTCCAAAATTCAACAGGTGTGTTTTCTGTCTTCTAAGGTGCCGCTGGTGGCAGCTTTCCCAAACGTTTGCCATCCCAGAGGGTACAGCCAGCTTCTGCCTGCTGCCCAGCTGCTCTGAAAGCCCAGGCTGCGTAGTTTGGTTTTCTGTGTGGCAACATTCCACTTCCCGGTGCCAATATCTGTGTCAGTTACCTGGTGTCCCTAAAGTGCATTGTAGCAAACCCTCACGAAACCTCAGTGTACGCGACCTGCCGTTCTGCTCGTGTGCCGGGGATTAGCTGGGTGTCGGTGCAGTGCAGCCCTGCTGACCTCGGCTGGGCTCTGTTACAGGGCCGAGGCTCTGCTGGCTGTGGCCCGGCTGCCCACTGGGCTTGACTGCAGTACGTGAGCCCTGCCCCACGCACCTGCCATCCTCCTCCTGGGACCAGTGGGTGAGGCGAGGTTTGACCTTCTCATGGTGCTGGGTGACAGGTGTGCAGGCGAGCACACCCCAGGGTGCAAGCCCATTTCGAGCCATTACTGGTGTCCAGTCTACATAGCTGAGTAGGAGGACGTGGTCGGTCCTGTTGCCTGAGGTCCTGGCAGGCCATCCTGCCTCAGCCAGGGCAGCATGCAGACAGAGGCCACAGCTACCGGGAGGGGTGGTAGATGGGAGGCCTGGGGACATCTTTGTGATCGACTTGAGCACAGTAAGACATGGACATAACTGACGCCCAGCCGATTTTCCTCAGACACCTCCACCACCTAAGTTGGAGTTGTGGAAGGAGTCATGTTTGGAAGTGGTGCAGAGGCATTTTGACTTCCAGGAGAAAGTTGCTGTTCAGAGTGGCACCTTCACGTTGGACCTGAAAAGGTGTATTTTCTAAAAATGTGACTGTGTGCCCCACATGCGGTTGTCTCTGTGGAATGATCCTTTTCTCCTTTTAAGTTTGCGGCACTTGTCAATTTTACAAATTGTAAGACTAATAGGATCCTGCTTTTACCCGTCCTTTGCCTTCCTCGGCTGCACTGTCAGTCTTTGGAGACCGAGGATCGGGCAGCGGGCAGGAGCGGACATAGTCATTAGCCTTGCAGAGCGTGTGGTCCGGCGGGACTCTTCTGGACGGTACGCCTCATTGACGAAATCAGCGGTTGTGAGGAGAAGAAAGAAGGTGACGGCGGGATCTGAACCTTTGACTTCCACGTCAGAAGTGTTGTTAAGCTCTGTGAGATTGGGTCATCTGCTTTTTCTGGGTTTCACATCTGCTCATTGCTTTTTATTTTTAGAAAAGGCGAAAAAGATTGTCACTAATTTGGGCAGGGATGCAACAGGAAAACCTAGTAAAACATTCTGGGGCAAGAGACCCTCACTCCGGGTCTGCAGACGCCCCCACCCAGGGACCCAGGGATGGAATCAAGGAGGCCCATGATGTTGGGTGGGTGGTAGCTTTACACCTTCCCTTTCACTCACTCGTACTGAAGTGCGACACGTCCTTTAATTATGAGAGTGGGCAGCCAGCCTGACGGCAGCGTCTGTGCACTTGCTGCCAGGAGAAATCACAGACCTTTTCGTCACTGTTGCGAGTAGATTGGAGTGTCTGTGTTCTCTTCTCTGCCTGGAAGTGGTTGTGGTCACTAGACCCACCGTTAGATCTTACTACTCAATACGTCAGTAAAGTGCATGCATTGCTGAATCACACATTTTTTTCTCTTAATTTTTTCAACAGCATGACCACTTTCCTTTGTATTCCTATCCATGTTTAGTTTACTTTGCGCGTGTGAGCATCATTCTGAGAAAGGGTCCACGGGTTTTGCTGAACTGGGAAAAAGGGTCGACGGTATAGAAAGGGCTAGGAGTCATGTTCTAAGGCAGGGTCAGCAAACTTTTTCTGTTAAAAGTCAGATAGTACGTATTTTAGGCTTCTCGCGCCACGTAGCCTCTGTCACAATTGTTCGCCTCGGCCTGGAAAGCGACTGTAAACATCACATACACAGATGGGTGTGGCCGTGGACCAATAGAACTTTATTTGCAAAACAGGCTGTGGGCCAGATGTGACTATCGCTTACCAGTTCTTGTCCTAAAAGTCAGTGCGCACGACCGTAGCAGTGGTTAGTCACACGTGAAGCGCTGTTTAGGTTTGGGCTTCTCAGTTTTCTCGAAATGTGCTGTATTTGCCCCCTGTCACTTTTAACTGCACGTATCCAGCAGCTCGTGGTGACGGGTTAGGTCTTATCCCAAAAAGCCGGAACGTCTTACTCTTTTGAGTTTATGGCCTAAGAAAGGGCTCATCAGCCATGGGTACCAATAATTCCCTGACATCTAAGAATACCAGCTTTGGGGTCAGCCTGGGGTGGAACCCAAGCCTCGAGACGGACTCCTGGGTGACCCCACATGAGTCATGTAGTCTCTCTAGGCCTCAGCCCCCTCGAGTGTGCAATAATGGCATGAATGGTAATGACGTTGCTAGGACTGCCTACCGCATGGGACTGTTGGGAGCATCCGAGACCGTTCTTGTGGAGTGCTCAGCAGAGTGCCCGTCATCCCGGAAGCAACCGTGAAGAACGTTAGCTGCTCTCATTGTGCTTTTTGACACAGTGTTGCAATGGGCAGGGTCACCAAGGGGCCGTAGAGCCTTTGGACTTGACATTCACTGACAAAACCAAATTGGAACATCCCGGCCATTCCGATGTTTGCGATTTCACTTTCCCTGCTCATCTTTCAGCGAGTGTGAAGTTAAATTAAAAAAAAAAAAAAGTCAAGCAGCTGGATTTTGTAACTTCACAAGTAAAGAACGCAGCTGGCAATGTGGGATAAATAAAGTTTGCACGATAAACACGTCTTTGTTAATAAAAATCTGCCTGAAGTGTAAGCTGGGTGTTTGAATCACGGTAAAAAGAATGTTCTGATGAGTGAGCACGGAGGTGACTGATTGGAAAATGTGTCCTTCAATCTGTTGCAAGATGTAGCTCCATCAAAATCAACGGATTATGCAAAAATGGTACAACTGCGAACCATTCAGTGGCAGAGTGCTCACACTGATTCTAGGAACGATAGCTTGGTGGTTTCCAAGACTATGCTAAGGATATTTGCACGTCTTGCTTTATTTGGAACCGTTATTTTCAATCTCCATTTTTCTCCTGGGTTTTGTAACTCTGGTGGTGCACCAAACATGTGGCGGCGGCTCAGGTTTGGGGAAAGAAGAGAAGCCCCCGCCCCCGCCCCCACCCCCTCTTTCTCCTGCCAGGGGCCGCTAGAGCCGCAGTTAGAAGGTCTGCACCCGCCACCTTGGCGTACGTGGTTTTCTGGTGTGTGCTTCGGGGGGATCCGCTGTGGTTGTTGCCTGCCTGTTCTCACCGAAACTCACCTTGTGTTGACAGGGGACGCCCCCTTCCAGTGCTGGCTCTGTAGCGCCAAGTTCAAAATCAGCTCGGACTTGAAAAGGCACATGCGCGTGCACTCGGGGGAGAAGCCTTTCAAGTGTGAGTTCTGCAATGTCCGCTGCACCATGAAGGGCAACCTCAAGTCCCACGTCCGCATCAAGCACAGTGGGAATAACTTCAAGTGTCCGCACTGCGACTTCCTGGGTGACAGCAAAGCCACCCTCCGGAAGCACAGCCGGCTGCACCAGTCCGAGCACCCTGAGAAGTGTGCTGAGTGCAGTTACTCCTGCTCCAGCAAGGCGGCGCTGCGCGTCCACGAGCGCATCCACTGCGCCGACCGCCCCTTCAAGTGCAGTCACTGCAGCTTCGACACCAAGCAGCCCAGCAACCTGAGCAAACACATGAAAAAGTTCCACGGGGACGTGGTCAAGACCGAGGCCTCGGAGAGGAAGGACGCGGGCCGCCAGAGCAGCCGGCAGGTGGCCAAGCTGGATGCCAAGAAGACTTTCCACTGTGACATATGCGATGCCTCCTTCATGCGGGAGGACTCGCTGCGGAGCCACAAGAGGCAGCACAGTGAGTACAGCGAGAATAAGAACTCGGACGTGACCGTCCTGCAGTTTCAGATCGACCCCAGCAGGCAGCCGGCCACGCCCCTCACGGTGGGGCACCTCCAGGTGCCCCTCCAGCCCAGCCAAGTGCCCCAGTTCAGCGAGGGGAGAGTCAAAATTATCGTGGGGCATCAGGTGCCCCAGGCAAACACCATTGTCCAGGCCGCCGCTGCCGCCGTGAACATCGTGCCCTCCGCCTTGGTGGCCCAGAACCCAGAGGAACTCGCGGGGAACAGCCGGCTGCAGATCCTGCGCCAGGTCAACCTGATCGCCCCTCCTCAGTCCTCAGGGTGTCCGAGCGAGGCGGGCACACTGGCCCAGCCGGCCGTCCTGCTGACCACGCACGACCAGACGGACGGAGCCACTCTGCACCAGACCCTCATCCCCACCGCCCCTGGGGGTGCCCAGGAAGGTTCTGGCAGCCAGACTTTCATCACCAGTTCTGGCATCACCTGCACAGACTTTGAAGGCCTTAACGCTCTGATTCAGGAGGGGACAGCCGAAGTGACCGTGGTGAGCGACGGGGGCCAGAACCTTGCCGTGGCCACTGCGGCCCCACCCATGTTCTCCTCTGCCCAGCAAGAGCTACCCAAGCAGACTTACTCCATCATTCAGGGAGCGGCGCACCCAGCTTTGCTCTGTCCAGCGGACTCCATACCAGACTAGTGCTCCAGACACACAAGAAGGGAGTGGATGTGACCGCAAAGTGTCAGACGTAGAGTTCTGTGAGAAGTGTGCCCTTTATGTTCTTAAAGGTTATTGTGAAAACACGCCCGCCCCGGTAATAAACTGTGATTTTATATTGCTTACTATAATTTTTTAATGCTGTAATACCTTTGAGACCCCCTGTGAATCACAGTGTTGTAACGTGTAGAATCTCAAATGTTACCAGGCTGATTCCGATTGGGGGTTGGAACCCAGTGCACTGAGGAGTGAGCACATTTGTTTCCAAGTGGATCTCCCAACTCCAATAAAGGTTTTTTCCATCTCATTAATCTTGTGTAGCAGATGGTACTTCCCAGCCTTCTTACGTGCCGTTCTGAAATACCCCCCACGTTTGGGGCACTGGTGTTTTAGTACATGGATACAAATCTCTGCTATGAAGGGCCATTTTCTACATAATGTTACATGGGTATTTGACCAAGAAAAAAAAAAGTTTAGTGCTAATGAGATTAAAAGGAATGGTTTTCTAATAAATTGAGACGTTGAAAATATACTGAATGTTAATGATTCTGTAGTCACGGTGTGATTTGGGGTTGAGGGGATGTGAATTATCATATTAAAGAGAACTTGAAGAAGCAAAGGTTTGTAGTCCTCTCTCATAAGTGTTATACAAACATCTTACCTCCTTAACAGTCAAATATAACATGTGTGGGACCTAAAGTGGTACCACTATCGTTTCCATTTTGAAACTTCAGAGTTCCTGATGTGTCTGTTGAGATGCAAATATGAGGCAAGTTTCTACTAACCTTTAGGACAGAGTGTTCTCGGATGCCATTGTTTTAGAGACCACTGTTTGTGCAGTTCCAAGGAGAGGCAAAAGAAGCACCTTGGTTTTTTTAAACCGTAGGCTGTACTGAGAGGAGAGAAAGTCAAATGTTACTGTTTTCAGTGTAAGTGCTCTGTGACCAGTAGATAGCGCCAGAGAGCAAGCTAGGATGACCCAAGCTAATACCCAAAGACCGCTGTTTTCCAGCCTCTAGTGTGGTCTGCAGCTCGTGGTGGGCTTAGTAAGAAATGAACAAACCATGCTCTCGCAGAGTGTCAGCAAGGAGCATGAGCCGGAGAGGTTACTCTTGTGAGAGGAGTCTATTTAAAATGTTACAAGAACACTTAGATGCTTTTTTTAAAATCAGTTTTCACACACTTTACCTTCCCTAACACATAAACTTACTAAAGTTCTCATACACATCAGCTCACTTTCACATGAAAGATACATAACAAACTAAGAAAAATGAAAAGTCAGCTGCCCTTGGGAGATAGATACAGAGTCGGAGCTGGGTTTGTCTTCTTTCTTTCTTTGCTCCTTAATATTTGAACATAATTCTGGTAATTCACTGTGTTTCCTTTGCCAGAATGTATTTATTCTCATTTTCATTTCAATGGTAATAATGATTTGTTAACTGTAGTTTGATCAGAAGTTGAAAAGGCCTGCAGGACCCTATGTTAGTATGTTAATAATGTCATTGCTTTAGGATTTACATGTGGCCTTTTAGGAGGCTCAGCTATTGAGTTTTAGCTGGGAAGCTTCCATTGTCAAGAAACTGTTTTTTACTTCTTTCTTTCACAGAGTGCCCCCCTTTTTTTTCCAGCTTTTAAAATGTTTTTCCCCTGATTCTAAATGTAACGTAAGTTCATAATAGAAAGTATGGGAAACATATTCTTTAGAAAAACTAGTCGCTAAATGGTCTTACTACCCAGATGTAAATGTGGGGACCAGTTTCACGGACTGCGTCCCGATCCGTTCCCCATGCTACGTCTGTGTGTCTTCTGCGGTCACAGAGCTGAGGCTGAAGCGAGCACGCTGTCGAAACGTGCCTGAAACAGAAACCTGGCCGCAGCGTCCGAGGGTTAGGTGGCCAGAGCAGAGTGAGCCTCAGAAAGGAGAGCGGGGAGAAAGCGGGTCGAGGGCAGTGGTGTTCTCTGGGTTTTGTGTTTTGTTTTTTTGCATGTCTGACACTTCATAAGGATTAAAACAATTATAACTGCATTCATTCAGCAAATGATAATTGCCAAAGCGGCGTGTGCAGGCGGTGACGCAGGCGGGCAGGATCCTCGCTTGCTGGGAGTGGACAGTCTAGGCAGGCAGTCGGGCGAGTGAACATTTCTCACAGCACGTAAATGCGCTGATAGGGAACAAAGCGGCCTGACCGGTAAGCCCTACCGTCCAGACTGGGACTGCGCCGGGGAGGGAGGTCGGAGTGATGGGCGGGAGTTGCGCAGCTGGACGCAGGGAACGGAGAAGTGGGGCTGAGCATTCTCCGGTGGGCTAGGGAGTTACGCAGGTCTGGGGAGAGACAGGGCACCGGTAATTGGAGCGTTTTTCTCTGAGAGAAAGCAAAATAAATTTTTAAGTTGATGCTCCTTGGTGAATGTTAGCTCTTAGGAAGGTTGTTTATTCCTGGAGAACAAAACACTACATTTTATCACATGGACAAGATGGTCGTATAGTGTGTCACCCAAACTGGGAACCTTTTATGGTGAAGTGGCACTATTGGTAATTGTGTTGGGACAGAGGGTGTAAATCAGCTTCTGATTTACCATTATTACTATAAAAGGCCAAACCCAGAAGCTCTAAAATAATGACCAGTGCTTCACCCTCGTGGTGCAAAGCAGCAAAGATTGGAATTTCACAGCCCCTGGGGTCAGTTTTCCAGGGACATAAGTCACATGCCATAAAGCTGATCAGAATTCAGGTTTTCTACATAATGTTTTGGATAAACATTTGTTATTACTGTTAATATGTCTGTCAGTCTGTTCAGTCTTAGCCATGTGATCGTATTCCTGTTTTTAATGTTAGTAAATGAGGTAAATGAGATTACTGTTTCCAATCGGCATTCCCTCCCTGGCACAGAATTGTATTTATCCACCCTCGCCCGTTGGCATCATAGCAGGGTGGAGTGTGCGTCCCGGCCCCATCGATGTTGGGCCAAGCCATAGTTCTAATTTGGCTGTTTGGCTAACAAAATACCAGTGGACCTGACTGGAAGGGGGGCTTTGAATGTACCTGTATGACTTGGCTCGTGCTCTTGTTCTCACGTGACCTGTCAGGAGAAGAACATGCCCAGTGAGACAGGAGCGGACGTGTGGACCTGACCTCAAAGGCAGGCAAGAGCCAAAGCCAGCAGAGCCGCAGTGAATTCACTGGGAAAAAAAAAGGAAGAAAGAAAATCAGGATTTCTTAAGGAAAGCCACTGAGATTCTGAGGTTGTCTGTTTCACAACAAAAACTGACTCATAGAAGAGATGATCATTGCAATCTCAATTTAGCATTAGCTACTGAATTGCCATAGCCAGTGTTCAGTATTTATTTCAATGAATGAATGAAAAGATGTCTTCCCTACAATTCTACTTTAAAATCACTCTCATACACGTACAGTGAAAAAAATATTTGTCCTTATAAAATTTGGATGCAAATACATGAAGTATCTTCTCATCTTGTCTTGCCTCCTTTCCTTTCTTCTGCCTTTTTTTTTTAAAGATTTTATTTATTTATTTTTAGAGAAGAGAAGGGAAGGAGAAAGAGAGAGAAATATCAGTGTGTAGTTGCCTCTCATGCACCCCCTACTGGGGACCTGGTCCAAAGCCCAGGCATGTGCCCTGACTAGGAATTGAACCAATGACCCTTTGGTTTGCAGGCAGGCACTCAATCCACTGAGCTACATCAGCCAGGGCTCTTGTTCTTCCTCTTCTTCACCTTCTTCTCTTCCTTTCCCTCCTTCTCCTCCCTCCTCTTTTTTTCTGCATTTCTAGTCCCTTTCATGGGAAAGGGAAAGGGAAACCTGCCTCTAGGATCCCCACCCAGTCTACCTAAGACCATCAGTCTCCATGTGGACATCTCTGTGGAGAAGCCACATTTTCCCCACTGGCTCTGAGACTCAGCCCCTCCCAGGAGAAGCTTCATGAAAAGAACCAAGTCCTGCCCTGGCTGGTGTGGCTCGGTGGATTGAGCACTGGCCTGTGAACCGAAGAGTCATGGGTTCAATTCCCAGTCAGGGCACATGCCTGGGTTGTGGGCCAGGTCCGCAGTAGGGGGCATGTGAGAGGCAACCATATATTGATGTTTTCTTCTCTTTCTCCCTCCCTTCCCCTCTCTAAAAATAAATAAAATCTTAAAAAAAAAAAAAAAAAACGAAGTCCTGGAAATGCCTTAGTTTATAGGAGATGTTACACCTTCCTAGAGAGGATTTCGTTCATTTTGAGCCAACTCTTCAGAAAGATAAGCAGAATTCAGATTAATATGAAAGACTGTTATGTTGAAGGCTCAGCAAAAATTTAAATTTTTTTACTATTAAGGGTTCTTGCAAATTAGCCAATCGGCAGTTGTCTTTACAGAATGGCTCTCGGTGGATTCCTGCGTGCCAAGTGTAGACACACTCCAGTGCCTTTCAGCAGGTGAGCAGGCACCATCACACAAAGATCCTCAGGGTCCACTGCAGCCCCACTTTCGCCCACGTGCTTCACATGGGGCTGACACACCCCCTATAGGAGGGAGGGCGTGTGTCCCACCCTTGGCCAATCATAGCACCCCATGACCTTGGTCAGGGTTACTGGCCTACAGCAAGGGTCAGCAATGCTTTTTCTAAAGTGACAGATATGTTTGCTGGTTTCAACAGAAATAATTGATAGTATACATTTTAGACATGGGGGTCATCCAGTCTTCGTTATGGCTAATCAGCGCTGCAGTTTTAGCACAAAAGCAGCCATAGACAATACGTGTAAATGAATAAGGCTGTGTTCCAATAAAACTTTATTTATAGAAACAGGCAGCAGGCTAGAATTGGTCTACAGGACATAGTTTGACAGCTCCTGGCCTGAAGGTGGGCATATGACCCAAGGCAAGTTAGTCGGCCCCAACCAGGGCTGAACCTCGGGGCTTTTGTTTGAGTGATGGAAACAGAGGCACTGTCTTTACCTTTCTTTTCCTTGGATGTATGAGAATACAAGGCTATCGCTGCCTACACTTCCAAGTAGAGATGTACTGTTTATCTATTGCTGTGTAACAAATTACCCCCAAACGTAGTGGCTTAAAACAAAAAACACATATATTACTTCAGAGTTTCCATGGGTCAGGAATCCAGGCATCGCTTACCTGGGTCCTCTGGCTCAAGGTCTCTCCCAAGGCTGTAACCAAGGCCAGGGCTGGGGTCTCAGCTGAAGGTTCCACTGGGGACATGCCTGCTTCCGAGCTCACGAACACGGTTGTCAGCAGGATTCAGTTGCTTGTAGCCCATTAGGCTGAAGGCCTCATGTCCTCGCTGGCTGTCAGCTGGAGGGTGTCATTAGGGTCATGCCCCATGGGCCTCTCCATAGCACAGCTCACCCCCTGGCAGCTGACTTCTGTAAGAGGGAGCAACCAAGAGAGAACAAGACAGGGTGAGCGAGGAGAAGCCAGTCTTTCTGGTAATCTAACCTCAGAAGTGACATTCCCTCACTTTTGCACAAGTTTGTTCATTAGAAGTGGGTCTCTGGGTGTAGCCCAACCTCTAGGGGAGGTGATTAGCCAAAAGCAAGAGTATTAGGGGGTGGGACTCAGTCGGAGCCATGTCAGAAGCCGCCTGCCCCTTTAAGGGAGTCCCTGGGAGTGAACCAGCACACAGCAAAGCTGTGCTCAGGGGAGCAGAGGAAGGCCCAGCCCACACGACCGACCTACCAACCAAGCGTGAGCCCCTGGATGGAGCCAGAGCTGCAACAGAAATGCACCCCCACCGTGCAGCTGTGCGACACAGTTCCTGTTTTCCTTTGTTCTTAAGGCCCGATGAGTTGGGTGTTTTGTTACTTTCAAGCATAGGATCCCAACTAAAAGACACTGCATTACAGAAATTGAGTCAAAGGCTGCCTTAGGTATTTACAGTAATGGGTAGAAAAAGGTCATTTTTCACTGACTTCTTCCCCTGTGCCAAGTAGTGCCCTGAGCATGTGACAACTGTGTCACCCACCCTCAGGACAGCCCACAACAGTGGATAACGCAGCACCGCTCTTTTCACAAATGGGAACACCCCGTCCCAGAAATGGTAAGCCATTTGCTCCAGGCTAGAGAACAATGCTTTCACCAGCTCTGTGTTATGTCAGCATTTATGTATTTTTGAGCATTCATTAGGCTACATTACTTTTCAGTGAGTGCCTCTTTGGTGAAAAGATTATGTGTTTTACTTCTTAGTAGAAGTAAAGCCCAGCACCTCAAGTTAAATACATTTACCATATTGATTGATTAGTTGGTTGATTTAGCAATCCATATTCAGTTCCTCAGGCCTGAAGACTTAATGAGGGTGAGCTTCATTAGATCCAACAGGGGCCATTGTTCTTATAACTCTGAAAAGACTGAATGGATGTTTCTTATGCCCACTTCTCAGGTGATGAAACTGAGGCCAGAGAGTCCTGGGTCCCCGTTGCTCACTGCCAGACAGGCAGTGCCAGGACCCACCATCACCCCCGACTCCCCCATCCCACTTGCAGCCTTGGACTTGTCCCCATAACAGAGCAGAGCAGGAGCGGGTGGGGGACTCACACCTTTGCAATACGGCAGACAGCAGTTGACGTCCCGCAGAAATGGGCGTCGCAGGCAGGGATGCTCCGGCAAAGACCGTTAGCTCTCCCCTGTCACTGGTGCGCTGTTTCTTTTAGGGCGAGAGCCGCTGACATTTTTGTGATGTCTTTCACGAATAGTTCAGGTATTCCTAATCCCAACAGCAAAGCCATCTAAGGTGGTGTGTGTGGAGAGTTCTCTTTCCCATCCTGTGTTCCCTTCCCGGTCCTTATGGGTGACTGCTTTTATTGATTTTTAAAAAAATTTTTAAATAACTTTTTGTTTCTTAGTTACAGTTGCTGTGCAATGCTATAAAAGTTTCAGGCCTATAACCCAGTGATTAGACATTGTGTAACTTCCTAAGTGATCACCCCAGTAAATCCGGTACCCATCTGGCACCATACAGTTGTTGCAGTGTTAGGGACTGCATTCCCTACGCTGCACCTCACACCCCGTGACTGTTTTCTAACTGTCGATCTGTGCTGCTTCGTTCCCGCACCTTCTTCACCCACCCCCCAGCCCTCTTGCCACCTGGCAGCCGTCAGAATGTTCTCCGTATCTGTGAGTCTGTTTCTGGTCTACTTGTTCGGGTAACTTTTTCTTCTTATTGGGGTTTCCCCACCAGCAGACCCCGGGACGAGGATCAGAGAGCTAGTAGGTTGTTTGGGAGGTGATCCCATGAAACAACTGTATGGGGAGGGGAAGCGAAACAGAGGTGAGAAGGAGAGTTTGCAGGGGCTGTTAACAATACTCTGGTCACTGTGGACACCTTACTTCTGCTGGGAACCCCTGGAGTGGAGGTAGGAACTGGTGCCTCGGAGGTCTCCACCCGCCAGGCAAGGGAGCGGAGCTCTTTACCCAGCAGCCCCAGCATTCGCTGATGGAGGGCTGCTCCTGCGGTGGCAGGCGATCAACGGCCCAGGTCGTTCAGGCTGCTGCACAGGTAGGCAGAGGGGATGCTGGCAACCGGAGAAAACCCTCAGGAAAAGAAATGCAGGTGCTGGCAGATGAAAGTGGGTCCAGCATGCACCCAGGCGATATGGATGAGGGGGTAGGGGTGAGGCACCAGCAGCATTTGCCGTTCCAATGTTTCTTCATGCAAATTCATAAGCAAATGTGAATGTACTCTTCCATTACCCCCTCCCTTTTGCAAAAAAACAAAACTAAACTAAACTAAAAAACTAGGATACATTATACACAGTTCTCTCTCTTGCTTTTTTCACTAATGTATTCAGAAGATTTTATCTTATTAGTATATAAGGAGCTGTTTCACTCTTTTTTTTTTTTTTTTACGGCCACAGAGTTTTTCACTGAGTCAGGCTCTACCATGGTTTAGTTAGCAAGTGACCTATAAACAAACACTTGGGTTATTTCTAGGTGCTTGCAATTTCAAAGAGTGCTACAATGAATAATCTTGCAGATGGGTCATTTGGTGTGTGTGCCTGTGTATCTATAGAATAAATTCCCAGAAGTCCTCTGAGTTTGAGTCAGGCACACAGCCACCCTATTAGAATCCATATCCCCAGACTTCCTTGTGGCTACATGTGACCATGTGACTAAATTCTTGCTAATGGGACACAACCAAGAATGACACACACTCTTGGTCACCTCTGTAAAGGACAGCTGCTCACCCTCCTCTCCCTCTTTGCTCCTTGCCATGGGCGGGGTCACTGGTGTGGGTCTTTGCCTCAAGGAAAACATTCCAGGGCATAGTAAAGCAATAAGCTAAGACTCGAGTCCCAAGATGGTCTCATGGAGTACCATCCAGCAGACTTAAACCTCTGTTTTATTTAAGTTGCTTTTATTTGGGCTCTGTTAAATAGCCCAAAGCAATAGCCCAACTAAAGATGGGATCACTTTATAGTATGGCTGAACTAAGTGTTCCAAACACACCCTTCCTATCTTTTTCATGGATGTATCTCCAGCACACCTGCACAATGTAGGTATTCAATATAATCAATAAATTTACAATAATTGTTAGTCTATTTTAAAATAGTTTCAAAAGTTATTATAGTGTTAATATAGTTAAGTAAGGGTAGCAGGTAGATGACTGCCAATAATAATAATAATAACATTCTTTTTAAAAAGATTTTATTTATTTACTTTTAGAGAGGGGAAGGGAGGGAGAAAGAGAGGAAGAGAAACATCAATGTGTGGTTGCCACTTGAGCACCGCCTACTGGAGACCTGGCCCAGGCATGTGCCCTGACTGGGGATCAAACCGGCAACCCTTTGGTTCGCAGTCCGACGCTCATTCCACTGAACCGCACCAGGCAGGGTGAATAATAATAATATTCTTGATTATTTATTGTCACTCCTTTTACATATAGTCCCTTTTAAAACTCAGAAAAACCATCTGAGGTAGGTAGAATTATTATCCTCATCTTAGAGATCAGAAAGCTGAGGCTCAGGGAGGATAAGACCTTCTTCAAAATCACAAATCCATGAAGAGCTGGACTCTGGTGAGGTAACACACGTGAAATGCCTTCCACAACAGTGTTAAGCTGTGGAGAACCCCTGTGAATGTCCACTCTTGCCATGGCCATTACCACCACCACCACTGTTATGCTTCATTGTCTCTTAGGGAAGGAGAGGTAAAGAAACCTTCCCAAACCAGCCTAGGCTTGGCCTCTGGATGTGTCCGAGGTCCAACAGGCAAAGGGGGGAAGGGAGGACTAGGAAATGGCTTAGTCATAACCTGCCTGCCTCTACCGCCCACCCACCCCGCCCACCAACAGCCAGACTGATGTCCCTGAAAAATCCATCTCTGCCTCCTGGTCTGTGTACAAGCTATCCACTCTGCCTGGAACCCCCTCACCTCACTTTGTTTGCCTGCCCAAGACCCATACAGCTGGGGTTACGAATCCACCTCTTGCAGGAAGCTTTGCCTGACCACTGCGTGAACCTTTATTGCACTGTCTTGTTCACTTAGTCCCCCCCATTACTCTGTGACTCCCCTAAAGGCTTGCTGTTGCTTTCCCAGAGGTTAGCATAACACCTCACACCCAGATGGGACCCAACTACTGTTCGTTACACAAATGAATGGCTCTGGAATGAACTCTAACAGAAGATGTCAGTCGGGAGGACTGTGGCCTAAGACGTGGAAAATGACTCTTGGTCTGGGAGATTTCAGTGTTGCTAAGAAGGGATCAGAAATGCATTTTTCTCAGGAGTAGGTAAAACAACTGACCACCTCAGGCCACCACCCCCCTACCCCAGGTCTAGAAGCTTCGAATTTCCGTTCTTCGACAACATTCCTTTACAGTTCAGGAACTTCCAAACCTGTAGGGGCCATCAGATGAAGTGAAGGCTGTTTATTTTCTCTATAAATAGAGCCCCCGATCCTCTTTGTTGCCCACCCAGTAGCCCCTGCCAAAATTTCATTCCTTCATTTCAGATTCAGGAGCGGGACTTGGGGTAGGAGCAGAAAGGAAAGGAGGGAGAAGGAGGTATTTGTATGCTGGTTATTTACATTTTCAACTGAGACTGTGCCCTAGCGACCTTTCAACTACTTTCTTTCTTTCATTTCAGAAGTTATATATGCTGGTGGGAATGTAAATTGATATAGCCACATTGGAAAATAGTTTGGCATCTCCTAGGAAAGTTGAATGGGAGCATATGGTGTGATCCAGCTATTTCTCCCCCATGCTGTGCTTCTCAGAGTTAGAATGCATGAGAATCACCAGGGGACCTTGTTCCAATGCAGATTCTGGCTCCAGTGTGTCTCCAGATGTCACACGGGTACAGGTCACCTGGGAAGCTTGTTAAGCAGATTCCACCCTCTGTGCTTCTCAATCTTTAATGGGCAGAAGAATGACCTAGAGATCTTGTTAAATGCAGATTCTGGGCATAGAGAAAATTCTCTGAGTGAATCAGGAGACCCGTGCAAGAATGTTTACAGCTATGTTGCTTGTAATGACCCAACTGGAAACCGCCCATTGGCAGCGGAGGTGTAGACAAAATGTGGTGTATTCATACGACTCATACACCGGAGGTCACGCGAGAGTGAAAACGAACAAGGTGCAGCTGCCTGCGGCCACCTGTTCCATCGCACAAACTGAAAGAAGGGAAGGAAAATTACTCATACCGTTCAACAAGTAGCCAGACTGACCAACACGTTATTCGGGTGACAAAACTCTTTTTAAATAATAATTAGCTGGAGTCAGAAATGGCAGGGCACCAAGTGGCAGAAGGGAGGAGATGCTTTCGGCTGGGAACATGTGAACGGTTTCTTGGGTACAAAGAATGTTCTAGATCTAAAGTTGGTGGTTACCTGTTTGTTTTATTCCTTATAGTGCACATTTATGTTATACGCTCTTGCATGTGTGCCAAGTATTATGATTTTTCAAGTTTTAAATCTTGAAACGTTGTAGAAAGGCGCATAGCAAGGTGGCGGCCACTGGGACCATTGCGTCACAAGTATTGAGGTCCTGTCCTCTGGGATAACTCCTGTGACCGGGTCTCTGGTCTCCTCCACATTCACAAGTTTGCGTGCGCGCACGCGTATACACGGCGGAGCAAAAGTAGGGTTATAGTTGTTCGTATGGAAGATAATACAACATTAATAAATAATAATACAAGAATAAACTGTTTTGTGTACTCGCAACGGCAAACCTCCTTTGCCCCATCCTGTGTATGCATATGTTAAATTTTATGGAGAGATGCTGTTGGACATTTATGTATTTATATGCCTATAGACATGCACACAACAGCATGATTTGTGTACTTTCCTGTCCTTTGAACATTGCACTTATTTATCTGGAAGAATAAGATTCCCTACCAGTGCACATAGAAATACATTATTCTTTTTATGGTCAGATAGCATGTATTCCATTATATGACAGAAACACAATTCAGTTATGTTTTACTTTTTGACTATAAAGTAGTATGTGAATACATTCCCTTTTTTTAAGGAAGCGTTGTTGAGGATAATGTTCCCTTACATACACACAGAGCCTTTAGGTTCTTCAGTCGTTCGGCCCCCACCTTAATTACCACATATGGCCAGTGTGATGCCTCCCAGCGCCTTTTTATTCTGGATTTTCATGTTTCCTCATCGGAAGTACATACGGATTTGCGTGTTTATACAGAGGTCGAACTTGCCTTTTCCCTTCCGTTCAGTACCTCGGAGGTCTAGCCATACTTGCATCGGTAAATCTGGCGGATTACTTTTATTTGCTGCTGTATCCGTTAGTGTGGCTGGACCTCGGTTGAACCTAATCACTCCCCTGCAGTTGGGCATTTGGTTTCTTTGTCAGTTTTTGGGGGGGTTTTTTTGTTTTTTTGTTTTTTGTTTTTTGTTTTGCTGTGGCAATAGTGTTGCACAGACATCTTTGGACACATCCCTTCTGCACGTGTGAAGATGTTTCTCTGGAGAAGAATAGAGGGAAAGGAGAATTAATTGCTAGATGAAAGGCAGGGCAATTTAAAAATTTATTGCCAAACTGCCCTCCAAAGGAGATACAAACATTCACGCTTGCACTGGCAATGCATTAGAAGACCAATTTCCCTGCATCCTCCTAACAGTAGATGCTGTCAGCCCTCTTAATTTTTATTGATCTGGTAGGTGAAAAATAAAAAGAGAGAGGAACTTATGGCAGTTTAATATTCACTCCCTTGTAATTAGTGAGGCTAAACACCTCTTGCACGTCTGTTGCCTAGAATCTGCCATTAAACAAGATCTCCATTCTTCTGCCCATTAAAGTTTGAGAAGCGCTGAAATCAGAATCCACTTCTTAACAAGGTCCCCAGGTACTCTGTGTCCGCGTTAAATTTTGAGACACACCGGAGTCAGAATCTGCATTTTAACAAGGTCCCCAGGTGATTCTCCTGCGTGGTAAGTTTGAGAGTACGGTGTGGGGGAGGGACAGCAGGATCATAGCGCATGCTCACCTTTGCTAACACTAAAACAAATTGAAACAGCATTTCAGTCTATTTTAACTTGCATGTCTTTAATCATAAGTGAGCTTGGACATTTCTTTCATATTTTTATGAGCCAGATTTTTCTTTTCCAGAACCAGCTAGTCAGTGAATCTCACTTTACTTCAAACGCACCCAAGCCGATCTCCTCTGAGCCTTTGCTTTGGTTTCCTCTGCCAGGAATGCCACCTCCCTGGTGCTTCCCATGGGTGCCTGTGACAGCCAGGTTTTAGCTCAAAGGTCCCTGCTAGCCCAGCTCAGGAGCTCCCCCCGCCCCAGCCCCCACCAACCATCCTGTGACTCTCCATCACTCCACCCCATTTCCTCCTTTTTTTAAAAAAGATTTTATTTATTTATTTAGAGAGAAGGGAAGGGAGGGAGAAAGAGAAGGAGAGAACTATCAATGTGTGCTTGCCTCTCATGCGCCCCCTACTAGGGACCTGGCCTGCAACCCAGGCATGTGCCCTGACTGGGAATCGAACCAGCAACCCTTCGGTTCCAAGGCCGCTGCTCAATCCACTGAGCCGCCCCAGCCAGGGCCACCACATTTCCTCTTGATCGCAGCCGCTGTCCTGATCTGAAATGACCTTGTGCACTCGTGCATCTATACATGTGTGCATGCATGCGTTCGTTCATCATCAGTTCCTTCCTTCTGTGACTGCCCTGCTGGGTCTCCTCCGGCTCTCGGGTCGCTCTGCATCCAACACCTGGAGCGGACCAAGGAAGTCGTGTGGACTCAGAACCTTATCATCAGATGAGCAAATCAATTAGCTCCCCATCCAAGGAGGAATAAGATTAGCTTCTGACTAGAGGTACACCCCTTTGGGGAATCATTTGTGTCTGGATAAACAGTCACTTGTTCAGTCCTGTCTCCATCGTGGAGAACAGTGGCGGTGACGACGGAAGTCAAATGAGGTGGCCGAGGAGAGCACGTGACCCAGGTGAGGTGCTCGCACCCCTGGGAGGCCTGGGACACTCAGAGGGGCAATTAAAGCTTATTTTCATCTATTTCTCTTGGAAAATAAAGCAATTACTCGAGCAATTTTAATGAGTAGTATTAAGTGACTCATTATAGGAAACTGGTACGGAAGCACGGGCAGCGTGCAGTTCGGAAGGGCTGAGTAACGTCGACGCAGGCTTGTCTTCACCCGGTTTACGTTCACGCACAACAGTGCCTGTGCCCAGTTTCATGGGGACGACCAGGTCTAGATGAGCGCTAGCTACCATTATAGGAAACTGTAACTCGTCCTGTATCGTCGTAAGTGGTGACTGTTCACTCGTGGGGAGCATGCCTCTGAACTCCGCGCTGCTCCGTGTACTTGACCCAGAGGAATCCATCCTCCCAGCCTCCCTAGCTGTCAGCCTTGCCTTTTCACGGATGAGAAAAGTGGGGCACAGAGCGGCCTTGCCCAGGTTACCGGGGAGCAGAGCCAGGATTCCGACTGAGGCTCCCCTGTGCTCTCAGTCATCGCGTTGCACAGCCTCCGCAGTTGGGAATGCTTTGTGCAGGGTGGCCAGGAGACTCTGGTGGAGTTCAGAGGTGCACTGGCTACCTCTGGGCAAAATACTCGGTTGTCAAAATTACAGATACTCATTTTCTTTTACAAAATGACAAGCGTTGAAAACTTACTGACTTTCTCCATGAAGAAAGGGGACCACCTAACAACTGTAATATATGAGGATAAAGGTGATACAGAAAGAATGAGAAAGTGACTAGTTTGCAAGAGAAACATCCAGTGGAGAAATTATTCTGAAATACATGTTTGGCCTTGAGTCCCTTGTTCAGTGATTCCGTTGCTGAAAACAATGAAAATTAGGAGACGAAAACCTCTATCTGTGTGTAAAGTCAGCAGCAGGATTTCTTTCTGATCTGTTTACACGTCTTCCGAATAAGGAGCTCAGTGGGTTTGACCTCGTGTGTTAAACATAGAGCGATGCATCCTCTTCGGTTGATGTGCAGAAGCCCCAGACTGATGATCAGGAGAGGCAAAAATTTATAAGCTGAATTACAAAAAAAAGATCAGTGAATTTGTATCATTGGTGAATGGGATGAAAAAAGGAAAATCATAGCTTTTTAAGCACAGCCAGTAATACCTTGCTTTCATTGAGATCTCTATATCCTATGAGTAATGTTTTTTCAATTATGACCCTTGCAATCAAGCCATAAAAACCAAACATGGTATTAAACTGAATTTAGCACCATAAATTTGAATGCATATAGGGTGAAATATTAAAACAATGCCTTCAAAGAAAATGAAACAAATTTAATCAGTTGCTGTCATTACATTTGTGAAAAACATTTACTGGTTTTTTTCTTGAAACCCTGTGCACAGGGAACATGCATGATCACGGTGAGATATTGTTGTGTATCAAGTTCATGGGCAAAAACCAACACAGGGTGTAGCTCCACAGTACTTCCTACACTGCAGGGCAAGCAGAAGTCAGGACCGCTGCTTTGGCGTCTCCTAGTCACCTGCAATGTAACCAATATGCACATTCATGCAAGACACTGTGACACTTTTTAGAAAGAGCGTAGGTCACAGTTACACTATACACATGGCAAAGACCAGGAAACTACCTGTGTGCCCATCGGCAGGAGAGCGGACGGACGGAATCTGGTGTGTTCCCACCATGGAACATCACACAGCGGTCAGCGTAGATGAATGCTAGTGACAGCAGTGGACTGAAAGATGATCTTAGTACTCTGATAACTGTGGGAAAGGTAGTTCCTGGAAGATGACATACCCTTTTATGACGGTCTTTTAAAACTCAAGTGACATTTTTTAAATATTTTTTAATTTTTTCTTACTAACTTTAGAGAGAGGGAAGGGAGGGAGGAGAGGGGCAGAGGGAGAGAACATCAGTTTGTCCTTCCACTTCCTGATGCATTCAGTGTTGCTCTCTGCATGTGCCCTGACCAGGGACTGAACCGAACCCTGGCATACGTGAGCAGCACTCCAACCCACCGAGCTACCCAACCACTGCCAGGTGGTATATATTTTTAAAGAATACTTGTAGGTACCAAAAAAAAAAGGCCTAAAAAGAAAAAGCAAAGGAATGAGTATGCAGGGTTTAGGTTGATGGCTATTACATTAGAGGAGGGGGTAGTGGGGGCGCGGGAGGCGTAGGTTGCGGTTAAAGTCCTAGTTTGGGGGCTGTGGCCTCCCTGGTGTGTATTATATCCTACCAAGACGAAGAACAAACAGCCAAATACAGGCCAGCGAGGGATCAGTAAGGACCAGGTGCCGTGCAGCAAGGATTGATTAATCCGATTGCCTGCCCCTGAGCTGAAGAGGGAAGAGAGCGCTCGGCTCAAACTCGGGCACACCTCCAGCGGGCCAAAGGTGTCAGGTGTCACCCACCCTCCAGGCTGCGTGCGCTCCCCCTTTTCAGCTTCCCCAGAGGCAACCACCGCCCCCAGTTCACCCAGTATCCTTCTGTGACGTTCCAAAAGGAGACCCAGGCAACCCGAGCACAGACGGATGTTTCCAAACGGCATTACATTTCTGTGTAGCTACATGCACACCCCAAAGAAAACTTTTAAATCGCTTTAAACATTTTTTTAAATTTAACCTCGAAGGACTTCACCTTCCATTTACACAAACATCCCTAGAACCCAGTCACAGCTTGAAAATCAACAGGATGGTTGAGGAAAACAGCTCAGTGTTTGAGAAATATAAAAATGCACCTCTCGCAGGCCTTCCCCTAGGGTTTGCCAACGGGAACCTCGCAGCGGGCGTTTTCCCGGACGCTGTGCAACCCCGCGGGGCCTGCACAGGCCACAGCGGAAAATCCGCCCCCCTCCGGCCCGCACCGCGGCGCCGTTGGAAATACAGATTCCCAGGCCCGTGCCCGGATTCAGAGCTGAACCTGGCTGGGTCATTTTAAATAAGGTTCCACGTGATTCTCAGGTTCAGGCAAGCTCGGGCCACAGACCCGCCTTCAGGAATAACCCCAGTGGGGAGAAAGTAAACACCTGGGGGATGTGGGTTGGCGGCTCTCTCGCTCCCTGCAAGATGCAGTTCGCCTGGTGCAAGGAGGGGTTCCCCCTCCCCTCGGGTCTCATCGGAGTCCCAGCCAGTCTGAGCACGAACGCCAATCAGCGTCCTCGCCCCCGCCCGCGTCCCCGCAGGACCGCGCCTGGTTCACCTGCTGGGCGGCGCCCGCGCGCGCCGGCCCCAGAGGCTTCTCCTGTGTGGCCTGAGACCCGGGGCGGCGCTGTGCAGACGGATTCCCGGGCTCCGCCGCCCGAAGCCAAAACTTCCAGAATCTGTATTTTTACTCGGTTTCTCCAGGACACTGCAGTTGGGGACACCCTGGCCTCGTTTACATTTTAAATTCGACTGTGCAGCCAAGGTTGGGAATCACGAGTGGAGGTCGTGCCTTGCAGCCTGGGCTGCCTCTCCGGACGACCTGGGGAGCTTTAAAGACGACAACCCCCAGTGCCCGGGCTTCAGTGCGGGCCAATTAAGTCCGAAGGTGAAAGCGCGGCCCGTCCTGCAGCGGCCGCCCGGACATCGCCCGGAAGCTCGGGCCCCCCACCCCAGACCCACCGAGTCAGAATCTGCATTTTAACGAGATCCCCAGTGATTCCCGCGCACATTAAAGTTGGAGGAGAGCTGTGCTTCTGAAATTTTAATGGGCACACGAATCACCTGGGGATCTTGTTAAAATGCAGACATGGTTTCTCAAACTTGAACGTGCACACGAATCACCTGGGGAGCTTGTTAAAATGCAGATTCTGAAGCAGCGAGGCTGGGGTGGCGCCCGAGCGTCTGCATTTCCGACGAGCTCCGGGGTGGTGCGGGCGGCGAGGCCCGGGACCACGTTGTCCCAGGACCCCGAGGCCTTGGCTCTGGGCCAATCAGCCGTCAGGACTCGTGATAAATCGCCCTGCTCCGCTTCGGAGCAGAATTGCCAAGACATGCGCGCTCAGGCCGAGGGGGTGTAATTTCCGAACTCCGGGAATTGGCTGTGTGAAGTAGGCCACTCGCAGGGACTTGCCGGGAGCTCGGATCGTTACGCCATGTCGCGGCGCAAGCAGACGAAGCCCCAGCACCTCCACTGCGAGGAGACGCAGCCCACGCGCCAGGAACTGGCCGAGGCGGCCCGCGAGGTGGCCGGGGGGCCAGGTGAGTAGCGCTGCGGTCGCCCCGCCCGGGGGCCGGCGCCGTTTCTCCGGTGTTTCCGGACTCGCGTGAGTGCTAGGTCCCGGCACCAGGCGTGGAAAGGCGGATGAGGCTTCCAACTTGAGTCCTGGCACTCGGACCTCGGCGCCCCTGAGCCCTCCCCCCACCTTGTAAATTCACCCGCTTTGGGCAAATTACTCCGCTCTCCTTGTGGACCTCTCCAGCCGCTCCCCCCCAAACGCTTGTAAACGGCGGGTCATCTCCCAAACACGCTGCGAGGATGCTCTGAGACCCCTTCCCAGTCTGTCTTCCGGGCGAGTCGGAACTCGGGTCCCCGAGCTCCCTGGCGGTGGGCTGGGGCCAAGCGCCTGGAAAGTAGGCATTGAGACCGGCGCGCAGGGCCACCTTCTAGAGGATGGAGAAATACCTGAGAAAGGACCGAGCCTCAGCGGGTACACGGGGCTAAGTGCTGGAAAGGGACAGTAGCAAACGAGGAGGACAAAATTCCAGCTCTGCTGGAGCCCAGGGCCCAGTAGGGACGAGAGAGAGGGCACAGGAGCTAAACGTGGAGTGTTAAGTGTTCAGGGGTGCGCGCTGGGGGAACATAAAAGCAGCGGAGGGAGCTATGAAGGCTGAAGGCAGGGGGCCCTTTAAAATGCTTTGTCCAAGCCAGGCCTCACCGAGGAGGGCACCGTCGAGTGAAACTGAAGGTTGTGAGGGAGTGAGCCCTGGAGATGGCCTCAGGGAAGAGCATTCCAGGCCGAGGGATCAGCAAGTGCAGAGAGAGGCGAGGGCTTCCGCGGGCTGAAACCTGCAGCGAGTCGGATGGGGTCCGAGAGGTGGTGGGGACGCCGGGGGATCCTGGTGGACTTTGCATTTTACCCTAGCGAAACGGACCTGTTAGGGGATGGGGACGTCTGGCTGGGCAGTGCCACGGTTAAGACTTAGCGGGCTCCCCCAGGGTACCACGTGGCTGAGGAGGTCCGGGCAAAGCAGAAAGACCCTGGCCACCCTAACACCCCGGGCAGTATTTCTCACCCTGTGGCCCCTGCAGCCACCAATTCTGGAGTGCCTGAGGTCGGGAGCTTTGCTAAACTGGTCGAATCTTAACGGCTACTCTCTGGCACCCGCCTCCCCACCCCTTGGAATGTCGGGGGTGGCGTGAGGTCGGGGAATCTGCATTTCTAAAGCGCTTCCCGGTCTGACTCTCTTGTACTCAGATTCAGACTTCGTAGCTTGATCTCCCCACCCCCCTCCTCCCCTCCCCCCGTGGTTAGCTGATACCTAAGGAAGGAAGTGGGGAGAGAACTTTCAACTGTCTTCTCCCCTTCCCCTGCATTTTCCTGGCTGGGGGGGTGGTGGGAGGGAAGAGGGTTTTGGGTCTTCTCTCTGAGAAGGCTCAGACCCCCAGCAGGGGGGACATTGCTGACCACACTCCAAAGGTGATGGCCGAGGGCCAAAAGCTTAACCACGCCACTCCTGAATTAATAGTTTGCGTCTGAAACTAAAGCTTGGGCAGCCTGAATTACCATAACCAAAATACCATAACCTGCGCTCTGCCCAAGGCCTAGAATGGGGACAGGTGGTTTGGACCGGAACTGTCTTTCTGGGGCGGGGCCAGTGCTCCTGTTGAGCCTCTGAAAGAGGAATTAGGGAGTTATTGGAGATGTTGACTCTTTGGTGGGGGAAGCGATTATTGAAGACTTCCTGAATTACCCCACACTGTTTTTCAAAGTTCCTGCTGTGGGCTACTTTTTATTCCTGCAAACAGCGCAGGTCCTGGGTTTGAAGGCCTTGGGGAGGGTGTTTTGCATTGTGCATTCCCGGGGTGCCCCCTGCAGGAGCAGGGCACAATCAGAATCATGCCCCCAAACGCCTCAACACGGGCCACCAGCGCAGAGAAAACGCGAGCTGATGGGTTTTTCCACCTGTATTTTAGTCTGCGGTGCTGAGCCAGAGGCTTGCCTCCCGCCCCCCAACCCCCACTTTGGGCCATTCCGGGAAATGGCTTTGCAACCAGAGTAGCTTTTGGGGAAAGTATAACGGAGCAAGTCCATGGGTAGGGGTTAATCCCCACCAGTAAAAAGTAAAGTAACTCGGGGGCAGGGAAACAACGTTACACAGTAAGCATCTGCAGTTTCTCTAGGGGTTAGAAAACACTCACTGTGTTAAAGTGGATTCTGTCCAATGTGCCCCCTCCTTTCAGGACGGAAAGGTGTCTGCCCCAGCACTCGACACCTTTCCCAGGAGAGAGTGGGCTTCCCTGGATCTGTCTAAAGCAGGAGGGCCCTGCCCTTACGTTCTACCTGGGTGGCCTGGGATACCCATGGGACTAGTTTTCTGATAACTATAACCCATCTGTCTCCCGACTGTCTGTTTTTGCAGTTTGCACAATGCATTTTCCTCTCCAAGAGTCTGTCGCTCGCATGTACACACACACACCAATGAAGAAAACGCATCATGCGCACATTGGGCTGGCTTAGGTTCTTTTATGGATGCTAAATTTAATCATCTTCATGTAAACCTACAAATTAGGGGCTACATCCCCATTTTACAGATGTGGCAACTGAGGGCCAGCGAAGTTTAGTTAACACACCTACGGTCACACAGGTAATACATGATAGAACTGGAATTTGAAACTTACCAGCTGGCTTCCCAGTCAGTTCCCCAAACCACTGTGGTTTACAACCTCTCACTTAGATTTCAGCTTTTCATCTCTCTCGGTTTCTGTGGGGTTCAGACACTCAAGAGTTTGACCAGTTTCTTTTTAAAATGGGAATTTCTAAGTACTACAAGGTTTTCTGTTTTCCTTTGAGGGGTGTGGGGATGACCTTCAGATATGATGAGTGTGAGTCCTAGTCAGCTGAGACCTTGAGCATCTCCTCTGAGTCAGTTTCCATCCTCACAGTGCACAAGTCCCCAGAGTGTGGTCCCCAGACCAGCAGCATCTGCTGGGAACTTGGTAGAAAAATTCTGGGCTCCACTCCAGACCTACTGAATCAGGAACTCGAGAGGTGGGGCCCAGACACCTGTGTCTCTTAACAAGTCCTCCGGATGATTCTGGTGTGCTTCTCTGATCACATGCAGCGGGATCCCCTAGGGACCTGGTTAAAGTGCAGGCTGCTTCTGGAGGGGGGTGGAGTTGGGGGTGGGCCTGAGGTTTTGCTTTGCTACCTAGCTCCCAGTCATGCCAGTGTCGGTGTTCTGTGACCACCCTTTGACTGCCAGCGGTCTGGAGCCCAGTGACAGTCACCTGGGCAGTGCTTTCAAGGGCAGGTTTCTGGGATCTACCCTCACCCACCCCCCTGGGAAATTACATTTAACCCACAATTCAGATGGTGCTGATCCAGGTGTGGGGGCGTCTGGGACATTGTAGGGTGTTCAGCAACATCCCCAGCCTCAGTCCTCTAGATGCCATCGTCACGTGTGTGATCCTGGCCGTCAGTAGTGTCCCTGAGCATTGCCAGATGTTCTTTGGGGACAGAAAGACCCCAGTTGTGAGCCACAGGACTGGGATCACTGGTTCAGGCCCTGTTCTGAAGGGCTTCCTGTACCAGGACTGCCCGGGTGCGTTGGCGGCGGCCCTTCCTCCCTGAAGTGTGCGCTGACCCATCCTGGGCACTGTGCTGAGAGTTTACATCGACCATCTCTTCGCAGCCTGAGACGGGGCAGCAGCTCCTTTTCACAGCTGAGTAAGCGACTCCAAAGGGTTCAGTGAGCTGTCGGTGACCATCCAGCGAGTGTTGGGGCGGAGCAAGCCCTGTGCCTAGAACAGAAGCCCTCACAATGTGCCGCATGCGACTCGGTCCTCTCCTGACACAGCCTGAAGGAAAGTGGAATCGACCTTCTGTAGCTGGGGCGGACAGCGAGGGCCAGACCTTGGCCTGTGATTTGGAACTTAGTCACGATCTTTTTTTTTTTTTTTAAGGACTTCAGCCATGGAGAGCATCTCTTTAGGATTACTTAACCTTTGTTACAGAAGTTTTTAAAACTACCTATTAAATGAAACCATATGAAAGTGTCGTCTGACCACTTGGGCCCGTGAAAACGGCGATTTTACATGGTTCAGTGTTACTGCAAATAAAGAGAATGACGTCCTGGGCTCCCAGGGACCCGTAGCTGGGCTTCACCAGTGAATGGCACGTGGCCCGTCTCGTTCCCTCCGTGCAGCTGTCCCCCTGCCCTGGATGATTTCGAAGCAAATCAGACATATATGCAACTTATAAATATCCACCCCCAAACTATGAGAAAGTTTTCAAAATTCTAATTTCATCTTCACACCTTAAAAAAAAAAAAACCCTCATGAAACTTCCAGTTGATGTTCAGCGTCTCACTGTGTTAAATGGCTTTGCAATACGTTTAAATCAGAACCCAGATCTCGATGGGTTAGGCTGTCATGTCAAGCCTGTTAGCCTCTAGTTTTCCCCTCCTTTTTTCACGTTGTGGGTTGAAACACCTGCGTTTTGGTCCTGGCGAGCAGCGAGGGTTGATGTGCAGTCTGTGGTCTGTCACGGACTCGAGACAGAACCAGCTCAGAAATGGGGAGTAAGCATTTAAAAATAGCTTGACGTCGCCATGACACAGCTTTCTGTTTTAGCTGAGAGGAACGTCTGGGCTTCTATTTTTGTCTTATTGCAACTTTTCTCGTAATTTGTGTTTATTTCCTCTTATAAAATATTGGCTCGTGGTGGACCGGAAACAATTTTACAAACTCTAGGTCTCTGAGGAGCGCTTTTGCGTTTATGGTCTGGATTTTGGTCTGGATCTTGCCAGGCTCGTCCCTGTCATTATACCGTGTTCTTTTGTCCCCAGTGTTTCCTGGAAATGGGTCGTTAGAGGAAGGTGACTTTTTGTGAGACCAGAACGTAGCTGTCGGTTTTCAATGTGTTTTGTTTGTCTCTTTGGAGAGGCAATGAAGGGAGGTGAAGTAAGCGCGCACCTGCTCTGTTATAAGGCTTGCTGTGGTGGCTACATTCGAGAAATTCAGCAACAGTTCTTTTTGTCTCCATTTCAGCCTCAGAAGTAGATAATGATGTTCCGAAACCAACCTGCCCCTCCACTGACAACAGTGACACCCAGAAAGCCCCAGCCGTGGCCCCTCCCTCCGAGTCAAAGGAACAGACAGCCACCCTTGGAGAGAGGACATTCAGCTGTTGCTACCCAGGTAAAGAATACGCAGGAGCTTGCCGAGCCTTCCGGGCACCGTTAGGCGGGCCCCGCATGGGCCCGCTCACCGACTCCCTGCGCTTTCTGCACATGCAGCCCGGGAACGCCTGCTGTGGGTCCCGAGGCTTCAGGTGCTCAGCATGTGACTCATCAGACCCTCCATTCATACTAGTGTCTCCGTTGTTGAGGTTACATTCTAAGAAGAGTTGTTTTTTTTTTTTTTTCTTTCTCTTCTAGGTTGCCACTTCAAAACTGTGCATGGCATGAAAGATTTGGACCGCCACCTACGAATCCACACAGGTAGGTGTGTTCATTCCTTTGCTCAGAACTTTAGTGTAAAAAAGAAACCAGAAATACTGAGGGGGTTGGGGGGGATCTGAATTAAGTGCCGGGCATTTAGGGGTGAGCAGGACAGGTAACTATAACAGCTCCTGTTTGAAACTTTGACCAACAGGTAAGGGGAAAGTGCTAAAGGACCTATATTATAGGCGTTTGACCTAGGCTGCTCGTGAAAGGCTTTTCTGAAGAACAGAATCTCGACTTGAAGTATAAAAGATGGGAGAAAGGGAAGCATGCCAGGCAGAGGGAACAGCAGGTGCAAAGGCTCAGAAGGAGCAAAATTGGGTACCAGATAGTACATGAACTTGAACGCAGACCCTCCAGCCCTAGTCCAGCCTTCATATTATTGCAGATCCAGCCAATGTCTTAATTATAACCTAATGAGAAACCTTTATCCAGAACTGATCAGCTAGTGTGCTCCTCAGAAATTTACTGAGATTTCCTCCCCTTTTCTTAAATAGGCGTGAGATGAAGTGGGAGAGGCGGTCAGAGGGAGGGCTGCACAAGGCCTGTGGCTGTAGTAACCTTAGGGGAGAGCAATAAGGCTGCCTCTTGAAGGTGCCTTCCAAGCTGCAACCAGCTGCTGAGGACAGAGAGAGAAGATGTGCTGCAGCGAAGGGACTCCCTGATCCGCAGCCAGGGTCCAAGCGCGGTGGCCGCTGCTGTCGCGCCCCTCTGTCCGCCTGTTGTCCGTGGCCGTGCTGGCCCTACAGTGGCATTGTTGAGCAGTGGCTAGAGAGGTGGTATGATGTGCACATCCCGAGGTATTTACCCTCTGGCTTTTTACAGAACTCGGCCAGCCTTTGTCTCTAGGGCAGACCTGTGCTGGGCTGTGTGAGTCAGGATGCCGGTCTGTTGGCTCGTACAGAAACCAAACTAAGCGGCTTAAACGTTACCAGGTTTATTTCTCCCAGGTATAGCTTAAGAAGCCAGCAGTCCGCAGCTGGTAAACTGGCTCTGTCATCCTTAACGTAGCGCTTCACCTCCAGGTCCAGGCTCCTTAACCAGTGGAAAGGGGACGTGGAGCGGGAGGGGCTCCAGCCTCCCTCCCTCTTGCCCCAGAAGCAGCAAACCTGTGGCCAGTGAGCTATGAGCTGAACCTGGAGCTGGCCACCTAAAGCATCCGGGGCGGGGTGGACGAAGGGGGACTGGGAAACGGTTTCTAGAGGGGCAGCCGCATGCCCAGCTCAAACTCTGCAGCTCCATCTTCAAGGCAGCTTTCTGGACAGGGCGCATGGTGCTGTGGAAATAAGAGAACAGAGGGTCACTTCTTCCCGGGAAGGGTGGACCATGGAAAACCTCTTAGCGAAAGGAATGGTTGATCCTCACCTTGAAAGACAAGGCTGCTGGGATGACGATGCCATGAGAATTGCAGGAGCCATTTGAACGAAGATGAGACTGGTGAACATGGCCGGTTTAGTTGTTCTCCACTGCGGCTGTGCTACCGCCATCTAGTGGGTGGGGGCCAAAAGTGCTGCCGGAATTCTACACTGCACAGGCAGGCAGGCACCTTCAGAAGAACAACCAGGCACCAAATGCTGGGGTGGACCTAGAAAGAGACGCAGCAGCTGGATTAATAATGTTTTGTTGGAGTAACCCAGAGCATGATGGGGACGCAGAAAACATGGGCAAGGCCCTGTTTTGGTGGGTAGTTGAAGTGAGGGGTGCGGACCGATTGTTCCTTTAATAGACGTATACTCAAGCCCCTTCTCTGGGTCCGAGGCAACTCCAGTTCTGAGTCTTGTAGCCAGTGAGAAGTAGAAGAGGGGACTGGGCCTCACAGCATCCCTCCCTCAGGACGTGACCCAGAAGTAGTGTCCCTTGCGATTAGTGACATAGTGAGATCCAACTAATGGTGGCTTTTAACATCAACGCACCTCTGCCCGGCATCCCAGCCCAAGTTAAGTACGGCAGCTGGCCCAGAGCTTCTGGGCCTCGGGCTCCTGTTTTGTTGCTCGGACACCCCAATGATGCAGCTGTCCCCAGCACAGTCTGAGATGGCGTACCGCCGACCTCGAAGACACACCCTAGATGTTAACACACGTCACGTGGGCTAACGAAGCCTTGAATCCACGTGGCCAAGTGTGCAGCTACAAAGAGAAGGTCAGAGGACCAGGAAAGGAAACTGACACGTAGGCTGAAGGGCGACCCTGAGCCAGCTGCGAGTGGGAGGCAGGGTGACCACGTGTGTGTGCGTGACCTTTTTTTGGTTTGCAGGCTGGCGCTCGGTCCACTGAGCCACACCAGCGAGGGCTCAGTGATCTTTATTTTTTTTAAACCCTCACCCGAGGATATGTTGATTGGTTTTTGGAGAGAGAGAAAAAGGGAGAGAGAAACACCCATTAGTTGCTGGCTCGAACGTTCAGCCAAGGTGTGTTCCCTACCTGGGGATCAAACCTGTAGCCTTTCGCTATATGGGATGATGCTCCAACCAACTGAGCCACCCAGCCAGGGCATGTTGGTGACCGTTGAAGTCTCGAGCCCTGCCCTGACCAGTGTGGCTCAGCTGGACATCATCCCACAAAGCAAAAGGTCACCAGTTTGATCCCTGGTCAGAGCATGTGCCTGGGTTGCCAGGGACAACCGATCAATGTTTCTCTCCCTCTCTTTCTCCCTCTCTTCCCCTCTCTCTAAAAGTAAATAAATAAAATCTTAAAAAAAATAACTGGAGCCCAAATCTTTGCCAAATAAGTAGGACAGTGGTTCTCAACCCACTATTTTGTTTTATCTGTAGTTGTAACATTAGCCATCCAAAATTTTAAAATATTTATTCACTTAAAAATAACAGCCCCTTCTATTGCGAACCAGAAAGTAGCATTGTTTATACCTTCCCAGATCTCTCATGTCCCGTTTACTAGTTGGCTGTGTGCTCACAGCTGTTCCTGTCCACGGGCCACTGTTCTGTCATTTTGGTTGACACCTGGGAAGAACCTCTGGCCTCCCAGGGTGGACCAAAGGAGTACAGTCGTGGGTACGGGAACACAGAGTTCATCCTCATGCTGTTATTTACTAATTGTTGTATTCTTTTCCACACGAACAACTGCGGACCTACTGGTGCCCTACCTTGCGTATGATTGAAGTGCGGGGGGTGTGGATAGCCTTCTCAGACAATTGCTATTCTGTAGTACTGTGTCCCAGCACAGCAGCTGGTAGTTTCTTAACGATTAGTTGCTGAGTAGAATCTGCAGCCTCAGATCCGTAACCTTTCCAGACTGGGAAGTTAAAATCCATGGGTCTGTTTCCCACTTTGCGTTTACCCAGGCTCGTTTCTGACCTATCGTGCAAAGTGTTATGCGCTGGTCGTTCGGAAAACTCTGGTTCACCAACTTAGGTCATTCTTCCAAGTGCCACTGTACCACAGGAAAAAATCTCTTCTGTTAATATTACCAACCTCATTAAAAAAAAAAAAAAAAAAAATCTAGGAACCAGGAAGCTGCAAGCAGGTCTGTGTTTTGCGGCCCTGCCGTTCACATCCAGAGCTCAGATGTCACCACTGCAGTATTGGCCGCTCTCCTTGAAGTGACAGGCTCCCGTAGCTGATTCTGCCAAATCGCAGATCTGGGGAAAACCACAGTTTGTCCGTTGTCCCGGTCTAAAGGGCCCCAGCCGGGTACAGTGGGCAGTGCGACCTCCCCGCCCCCACCACGCTCGTTCTCAGAAGACCGGTGGGTTGCCGCAGAAGCCGCTTCTGCGAACTACCCGTTTCGTCACACAGGACTTTGAGAAGCCCTGTTCAGGGGGAGAGATTTAATCAGATGATGAGACCGGCCCCCTCTTGTTTGTTCCCTGGGGGGCAGGGCCGTGAAGGCCCTGAGGGCTGAGGTACCAGCACACTGCCCACCCTTGCTCCTGCGTCAGTGAAATTGTCCACAATGAAAAAGGCGAAGCCTGTCGTGGTGGGAGTATGACGGTACTTTGACCACAGACCCTTCCGGAAGAGTCTCAAGGACCCCCAGACTGCACTTGGAGAACCGCAGAGGTCGGGTGCCACAGGCAAAGGCGGGAGTGGCTAAGGACGGGTGTCTGCGCACCCGGATGCAGGCTTGCTGATGGCGTTCCTGGGGAGTGTGGGAAAATCAGTCCTTGAACTTGGATTCAGTCTTTTTATTACCTGTGTTCTAGAGTCATGTTGGGGGAGGGGTGTGTGTGTGTATATTTATATTTGTACATATGTATTTATATCTTAAATGCGAGGCTGTCCTAAATGAGGGGGAAAAGTTAGACTTTCAAATATACGGTAGACACAGTGAGGAGTAGGGGAAGGGGGGGCAGGATAGAAAATGCTTTATTTCTGGTTTTTCCCCAGGTAAAATCTTAGAGAATACGGAAAAATCAACATGTAAACAGTAAAATATCTCCGGATAGGTTTAAAAACAGCATCAATTTTCTTGTAGTTTTATACATCGAATATATATTGCTTTCTTTAAATTTTTAAACCATCCCACTCAAAGGTGACTACGTGGTATTGTTTGAAAGCCAAGAGTAACAGGACAGGGGTTTTTGCCACCTCTCCTTCCGTACCCCGATCCCACCCTCCCTCTGGAGAGTAAAATTTACCTGGGAGAGAAGGCTCGGAAGTGCCCAGAAACCCTGGACGGCAAGACCTTTGCTTTGTCAGAAACCGAAGTACCATGAAGCTGTAACACGGACAGTGTGCGTAGCAGCTGCAAGAAGCAGACACGAAACAGACCTGTGTGCGCAGGTGGGAGGCCGCACCTTGGGTTGGAGGCGGTGTGGGTGGGTGCAGGGGCGCAGGGGCACGGTGTCAGGACAAAGGTCATTGCCCCTCCCCTCATCATTCGCGGATTCCAAGTGCAGGAAGGAAGTTAGATGTGGAAGTCTCTAACGTATTGGGAAGCGCAGGGCGTATGCACGGTATGAGTAGACAGTTAAAACCCCAAAGACAGACCCATGTGGCTAAAGTTAAAACGCACAACAAGACACCGAGTTCAGACAAGGGTCCCTCAAGAAGAAGTCTGCCGCGTAGGGCAGAGTGGACCTTCAGCCCACAGAGGTGTCCCTACACGTGTATAAAAGTATCGTGTGTCGTATTCCCACGCAATCCAAGACGACCCGGTGGGAAGGAGCGTCCGTGCCGGTACTCGCATGAGAAGCCCGTGCGAGATCCAGTGAAACGCAGCGTAAACGCTGGATTGTTTGGTCAGCCGGGCTGTGGTGACAGCGGGTCAGAACACCACATGTCACCTGGCACTCGGGTTGATCATTGCCACACCCTGCCTCCCCACCTGCCCACTCAGGGTGTGGCTGTGGGGAGAAACTTGATGGAGCGCCATTGGAAGCAAAGCCACTTGCAAAAGAATTCGAGGGTTCTCTCCAGGCCCCTTGCTGTCCCCGTGTTTACTCTGATCGTTCAAGTCCATTTCTTTTGGGTTTTCCGCTTTCTGCCTTCCCACTTGACCTTGAGTGCCTTGGTCTCCAGGTCTGGGTTGGAGAGTAGCAGGAAGAGAGAGCCATCCTCCTCTTTGTCTTTCAAAGGAATGCTTTGGCGTCACCATCTTTAATCAGGGATGGTGGTTGAACGTCAGATGTCTTGGTCCTTGTAAGATGGTCCTGTGGGATTTATCTGTCCTCCCCAGCGTTCCCTCCCCCCTCCCCCACCCCCAGGTCGCCCACAGCTCTGTGCCTGAGGGTGGGGCAGCCTCTGTCTGGAATCGGGAACACACCAGATCAAGGCATTCTTGACCTTTTGTCTGCTGTGGACTGCGGGCAGTTTCGTGAAGCACACAGACCCCTCCCAGAATATCTTTAAATGTGGTAAAATCACATTAAAAACTACATCTCAGTGCAGTTGCTGTCAAAGCATTAAACGTGTGGTGTTTCCATACACTAAGCCCTGGTGACCCGAAGCGTGGCAAAGACCAGAAAGGCCAGCCTCCCCTGGGAGCGCGTTCGAGATGCAGAATCTCAGGCCCTGCCCAGAAACCCTGTCCTGCACTCTGATTTTACAAGCTCAGCTTGAGAAATGGGGAGATACTGGTCCAAGGGCACGAACTTCCAGTTACAGGCGAGTAAGTTCTCAGGATCCGAGGTACAGCGTGGCATCTGTAGTTAACAAGGCTGTATTGTGCGTTACCTACTGACAGCTGCTAAGAGTGCATTTGAAATGTTCTCACCACCAGAAAAGTAGTTATCGGAGGCGATGGAGGTGTTAACCACCATCAGGCTAATCATTCCTCCATGTGCACAGATACGAAATCATCACATTGTCTGCCTTCAACTGGCACAGTGTTACATGTCAACAGCATCTCAAAGCTGGGGGCAGGAATCTGCGTTTTAATGACACCCGCCCCCACCAGCCCCACGTGCAGCGTCAGGACCTCGGGGCTGGTCCGCTGGCGCCCTTCCTTGCAGAGCCGTGGTGAACACAAACGACCCTTTGGGAACTGCGGAAAGTGCAGGGCCGTGGACCTTCGTGGCTCATGTCTGTTCACCAGGGTCTCGGGGTCCACCATTAGTGCTGTCTGTTGGCTGCATTCCAAATGGGAGGAAATGCTGCAGGTTTTAGCAACAGAAATGTCACCATGTCCCATACCGGGTCTTTGACGCTCTGAAGTTTATCTGCAAGTCCCACATGAAGAATCCCTGATCTGGAATGTTACGGTCACCTTGAGCAAGAGACGTGAGTATGGCAGATGGCTCGCTGGCTCGCAACAGCGCTGGCCCTGCAGTGGCTCACTGGTTTTGCTCATGGGTCAGTGGGCAGAGCGCGTCACAGGGCTGAGCCTGCCCTCACCGGGACAGGGAGGCACAGCCCTCGAGGAAGAAGGGCAGTGAACGCAGCAACCCTGAACAGCTTGCTTCGGGCGCACCTCCAGTCTGGCGACTCTTTAGATGGTCCTTACCCGTTTCACTTGGTAACTTTATATCTTCCTGGACCGCCGTTCGTTTTACTGAGTCTTCTGAATTTACTGGGGTGACGTTCTACTTCATAGTTGTGGTTGACTGTGTCTCTGGTCCCTTTTCCCTTGGCAATGTCTCTGTCCTCAGCCAGATGCTACTTGACACCCGTCTTTCCTCAGAGTCATTGTAGACGTGGCTCTCACCCCAGGTGCATCTGGTGGGACGTGGTCAAGGCTGCTGCTGCAGTACGCAGAACAGTCCCCCGCGAAGAGTTGCCTGGCTGCAAGTGACAACCCCGCTCCAGCAGGACCTTCGCCTTCTGAGTAGGCTGCCCCTTCTCACAACCAGTTTTGGTTTTGTTGATCAAGTGCCATATAATCTTCACTTACTCCTCCTGGCTCACTTGCTTTCGGTCTCTTATTAAAAAATGCATTTAAGCCCATACACTTCCTTCCTAGAAGCGGCAGGCTGTCAGCTTTGATGCACACGCTCTCGCCCACATCCAGGAGGCTTGTAATTGGATGTGGATTCTGGAACGGAAGTTGTTTTAAAATATATCCTGCAACTTTCAAGCTGACTTTTCTGACAACCTTTTGTGAGACCAGTTAGATTCATAACAGTTGGACTACCGTCCACTGGGTGAGTTTTCTCTCTTCTTTACCAAGAAATCTCTAGTGGCTTCTTATTTTTGCCCAATTCTTATTTTGCCCAACATTATTAATGTTCCTGCTTTCTTGCAGCATTTTTCCATTATTCTGTACTCTGTTATTTGTTACATAGGTATCTTAAGCATGTTCAGCTGACTTTTTGAAATTTTTAACAGAAATCTAACCCACTTAGGTTCGTTCTCAGATTTAGTTTGATTTTTGCCTCCTTTTGTGCTCTTTTGTTTTTAACGTGGGTTCTCTCGTGGTTTGGAAGCAATACTTCCGCCTCATTACTTCCTCATGTCCCAGTTTGTATCTACTTCCTTTTTTTCTTTCCTATTATCTGGCGTCAACTGGTTTATCTTTTCCCGCTGAATGCTAGTTCCTGTGGGGGGCTCTCTAAATGATCCCTGCAGAACTTTGCAGACCGTGTCCCCATCTTGCCACCATCCCGTGCCGTCTGAGGGCATCGTGTGCCGGCCTGAGCCTTCTGCTGTCCGGAAGCTCTGAGAGCTTGTCATTCCGGGCTTCTGAACTGGGCCCCCCGCCACCAGATAAGACACTTGAAGACCCAGGGCGGTCTTCAGTGCGGGGAATTCACCATTTGCTCTGTTCTCTCCTGCACAATCAGAATAGCTTTCATGTCTTAACTTCTCTTGTCCTTTTCCTGTTGTCCTTTGGGGCAGCCTTCTGGAAGAGTCTTTAGCTCCATCTTCTTTTTTTTTTTTTTTTTTTTAATATATTTTATTGATTATGCTATTACAGTTGTCCCATTTCTCCCCCATCATTCCCCTCACCCTGCACACCCTCTCCCACCCACATTCCCCCCTTTAGTTCATGTCCATGTGTCATAAGTTCTTTAGCTTCTACATTTCCCATACTATTCTTGCCCTGTCTATTTTCTACCCACTATCTATGCTGCTCATTCTCTGTACCTTTTCCCCCCTCTCTCCTCCTCCCACTCCCCTGTTGCTAACCCTCCCTGTGATCTCCATTTCCGTGGTTCTGTTCCTGTTCTAGCTGTTTGCTTAGTTTGCTTTTGTGTTAGGTGTGGTTCTTAATAGCTGTGAGTTTGCTGTCTTTTCACTGTCCTATTTTTGATCTTCTTTTTCTTAGATAAGTCCCTTTAACATTTCATAGAATAAGAGCTTGGTGACGATGAACTCCTTGAACTTGACCTTATCTGAGAAGCACTTTATCTGCCCTTCCATTCTAAATGACAGCTTTGCTGGATAGAGCAATTTTGGATGTAGGTCCCTGCTTTTCAAGATTTCAAATATTTCTTTCCAGCCCCTTCTTGCCTGGAAGGTCTCTTTTGAGAAATCAGCTGACAGTCTGATGGGAACTCCTTTGTAGGTGACTGTCCCCTTATCCCTTGCTGCTTCTAGAATTCTCTGCTTCATTTTAATCTTGGCTCATGTAATTACGATGTGCCTTGGTGTGTTCCTCCTTGGGTCCAACTTGTTTGGGACTCTCTGAGCTTCCTGGACATCCTGGTAGTCTACTTCCTTTGCCAGATTGTGGAAGTTCTCCTTTATTATTTGTTCAAATAAGTTTTCTACTTGTTGCTTTTCTTCTTCCCCTTCTGGGACCCCTATAATTTGGATGTTGGGACATTTAATGATGTCCCGGAGGTTCCTAAGCCTCTCCTCATTTTTTTGAATTCTTGTTTCTTCCTCATTTTCTGTTTGGTTGTTAATTTCTTCCTTCTGGTCCACTCCATTGATTTGAGTCCCAGTTTTCCTTCCATCTCTATCGGTTCCCCATGCGTCTTCCTTCATTTCACGTATTGTAGCCTGCATTTTTTCATCTAGTTTGTGAGCAAAATCAACCAATTCTGTGAGCATCTTGATGACCAGTGCTTTGAACTGTGCATCTGATAGGTTGGCTATCTCTTCACGACTTAGAGGAATTGACTCTGAGGTTTTCATTTTTCCTCTGGTTTGAGCCATTTTTGGTGGGGTTTTTTTGTTTTGTTTTATTTTGGTTTTAGTCTGGTCGCGGCTATTACGTAGTGAGGGCTAGAGCCTCAGGCGCTCCCCAGTGTGGGGCAGCCCAGTCGCTGAGTTGTGACGCTGTATGTGGGGGCGGGGTCTGAGAGGGAACAATGGCGCCTGCTCCGCTCTCTCCCGGATTCAGTCCCTTCCGCCGCTTCCCCTTTGCTTGGACCGTTTGCACTCGAGAACGTGGGACCACCTGGTCAGCCAGCCGCCTTGTGCGGCCTCACTGGGTCTGCACAGTTGTCCCCCTGTGCCCGGGGTCCGCCAGCGCACCTGGAACTGCCAGCCACTGCTGCTTGCATTCCCGGGTCCGCACCTCCACTTTTTCCTGCCGCGACTCCGCCCCCTTACAGGTCTGGATGAATGGTTGTTGGACTTCCATACAGTTCAATTTTCTATAAGTTCTGGTTGTTTTCTTGTTTCTAAATATTTGTTGTCCTTAATTTTGGTTGTGAGAGGAGGCACAGTGTGTCCGCCTACGCCTCCATCTTGGCCGGAAGTCCTAGCTCCATCTTAAGTCTGTCTGTCTGTCTGTCTTTCTTTCTTTCTTTCTTTCTTTCTTTCTTTCTTTCAAACGTCCTTTCTTCTAGTCATCTAACTACACGTTTTATTTTGACAGAGGAGAGTGGATATTATTATGGGAATGAAAACTGCTTTTATAACTAAAAGTTCTTGATTTGGGAATGTCCCCCACAAGAAGTTGCTGAGATAACACAAGTGTAGCTGTTCCATGCACAGGCACTGGAGCCGAAATGCCTAGTTCAGCCCCCAACTTCAAGCATGTCTGTGACCTTGAGCAAATTGATGCAGGCATGTCTTCCTGGTTCTGGTTTGCCCCGAGCATTTGGTCCCTGGGTGGAGTCACTCATATTCGGATGTGAGCAGTCCAAAGGGGTTGTAGGGGAGGAAAGGGACACTCTAATTGGTAAAGATGTTCTGGGCACGGGGTTCTCTCTCTTCCAGGGTATCCCTAGCTACTTGGGGCCTCTGTGGCATTTCTCTGGTCTAAGCTCCCTTCTTTCCTAGTAGATGGGGGGCGAGGAGGCTATGGGAGAGTAGCAGCCACTGCCGCACTCCGGTCGGTACAGGGAAGGGAGGGTCCTCCTGACCATTTCTTGTGTGGTCCCTCAACTAGTGAGCCAGAAAGCTGTTCCAAGACCCCGAGACCTGCCACTTCCTGTCCTGAATACTGTCTGACCACTCCCATTTTCCCGAATGGGGCTTTCATCGAATCTCTCCCTTAGGACTCTTCGTGCTTTCCAACCCATCGTGAGTGACACACCTTCTCACTTCCCGGGTGATCATCTAGATTTAAGTGTCTCTATGTCTGGGTGTTCAGGCAGCAGGAAGAAGCAGCCCGTGTGCGCCCAGGGTGTACCATTTCGGTCAGGTCTCTCTGCGGCCATCTTCCAGAGCATCCAGTAAAACCCTGACTCTCTTATGTATTCGAAGGAGACAAACCCCACAAGTGTGAGTTCTGCGACAAGTGCTTCAGCCGGAAGGACAACCTGACCATGCACATGCGGTGCCACACCAGCGTGAAGCCCCACAAGTGCCACCTGTGCGACTACGCCGCCGTGGACAGTAGCAGCCTCAAGAAGCACCTGCGGATCCACTCGGACGAGCGGCCTTATCAGTGCCAGCTGTGCCCCTACGCCAGCCGCAACTCCAGCCAGCTCACCGTCCACCTGCGGTCCCACACAGGTGAGGCCCTGACCTGGAAACCGCGGGGCCCGGCGTGGTCTCCGGGGTGTCCACCTTTGTGTACCAAAAGCACAAGCGAGTTAAATAACGTGGTGTTTAAGAAATTTGACATCTCTGTGGTGGTTGTGAAGCTTGTGGATTTTTTTCGTGTGCCGGGGCAGTGGTGTTTAGTGAAACATGGAAATCTGACAGCCGGGTTTTCGAACTTGACTGCGTAGAGCACAGTGCGGGGTGAGCAGCCAGGGCAGCAGTCGAGGAGCAGAGAGGTGTCTTGGCTGATCCGGTGTGTAAAGTAGGTGTTTCGGTCATTTCACTTGAGTGCTGACTGTGTAGCTTATAGTTCAGAAACACGTAGCAAAATCAGTTGAGTGTTACTGCAGATCCCAAACTTCTAGTTCGAGAAATTAGACCTTGCAAAGAGCTTTTCCATCCCTTCTTTGTGAGGCGCCATTGAAATAACGATCAGTTGATTGGCAGGCCCAGCCAACCCACTGTGGTGCAGAAAAACGGGGGCTGGGAGGCTCCCACGGAGGCTCACAGAATGAGAGTTTTCATTGAATTCATGGAAGCGGCCAGCAGGAGGAAGGATGCTGGCATCTAAAACCGAGTCAAGAAAACTGTCCCGACAGACCAACGGGAGGCAGCCCCACCGCTGGGAGCCAGTCGGTCCCGCCAGCGTCTGGTCGTCCTGAGAGTTCTGGACTCGGAACTGGCACATGGTCTGCCAGGGCCACAGAGCTCAGGGAAACTGAAGCCTGTTGGCAAAGTGGCCCAAACTTCCAAGCAGGTAAAATCTGTGGCCCCTCTGTCTAATCCTTATACCAGTCCACTCTTCCTCAACAAACTACCAACTACGGATTATGCGTCCTTTGTGGGAAACGAGGGTATAAAAAGTGCCAAATCTGACAGATAACTGCTCCGGGAGCTAACCGAGTGCTCAGGTGATAGACAAGATTTTTTCAGTTCCAATCGGTATCTACCCACTGGCAGAAATGTCACCACCCGGAAGTGTTCTTATGAGAAGGTAGTAAGAACAAAGAGGTGTGAATGAAAACTAGGATTGCTGGCTACAAAGTTAAAAGAAAATTCAGAGATTAGGGAAAAAAATTGAACTGAAATAAGAAGAAGAGCTGGATGTCTGATTGCTGACTAGTTCTAGGAAGTAGATGTGAGAAAATGGAGTGAGAAAATGAATCTCACAATTCTAAGGGGCTGTGGGCGTGGAAGGGCTCCCCGGTGCCCAGGGCGGTGGCTGGAGCAAGCTATACCTGAGAGGGCTCCTCAGTACTGGTGGCTTCTGGGAGGCTGTGGAATAGCACCTTCAAGGTTGGAAAATCATTTTGAGTGTAGAATTTTATGCCCAGCCAGACTATTTCAAGTATGAAAGCAGAACAGACACAGGTGTATGCAAGGACTCAGATTTTTCTCTAAGCCACCATTCTAGTGGAAGGCACTAGAAGCCAAACTCTAGCAAAAGAAGGGAGAGAACATTTGACATGATGTGTGAATATCTGAATATAGCTAACTGGGATTGCAATAAAGGGAAGTATCAGGATGATACTGGTATAGGAGGTTAAGAGAAAAGAATTAGCAAATCAGAAATTCGGGAAGTCCATTAGAAATTCCGTGTAAACGCTGACATAGTTAAGAGACTGGACAAGTAGAGATCATCATGAGATCCTTTTTTCGCAGGAAGTGCACAGTCTAGTCAAGGAGTGTGCATGATAAAATGGGACCCGAAATGAGCATGTAGGAAAAGAGGTTCCATTCTGACCTTGGTGCTCGTCGCAACACCACCAGCTGGCCCAGGTGTGGCAGTGACGCTGAGAGAGGAGGGACCCAATCCTGGCGCGGTAGTTGGCTCTGAGGAACGTCACGTACCCAGGTGTTTCACTACAGCGTTGATGGGAGTGTGGTAGAGTTGGTTCATTACACGCCATTCCACCTGAAGTCACAGAACCCACTGACAAGGTTAAGAGAGGACTTGGTGGATGGAGCTTGACTCCCGTGTTGCAAACAACTAGTGAAAGCATGAGAAGTCACGGGTTGGAATGCTAGTGTTATTGAACTGTAAAGTGAAAATGAAGCTGTTTCTGACCAGAAGAGGGAATCCTCTAGAACTAACTGCCTAAGCTGGGGGACTAAAAGTTGTGAGGCTGTCACTCAGTTTAGAAGGTGATGCTGGAAGAGTAAAATCACAGCCTGCAATGCAGGGGCTGCTGGGGCGGGGTGGGGGAAGGGGTTGCCAGGATGCATGTGTAGGGTGAGTAGAGGCTCATCTTGGCCTACGGTCACTGCCAACGATGTTTATAAAGTAACAACCTCCGAAAGACCTGAAAACCCTTCCCAGCGCCTCCAGGGGTGCGGAGGAGGCTCTGGCTTTTCAAGATTTGTCCCCTGCGGCCATGAATTGTGTTACTTTTATAAATACAATTCAGTCTTGTGGTTGTAAAACTGAAACTTTTGCTAGTAACACAAACCAATTACCCGATGTAATTAGCTTAAATACTGGAGGAAGCATGTTTCTAAATCTGAGCTGGATTTGGAACAGTTGTTTGTAACATTGTATGCACCTCGTCCTTCTTCCCCGTTCAGTTTTGGGGATGTCGGGTTAAATGGGAGTTTAGAATCAAAACTGAAGTGACCCTGGTGAAGAGTATGAACTTGGATGCCACGATGCCTGGGCTCACATCCCTGCTATTTAGATCAATAACTTAACTTCTGAGCCTCAGTTATCCCCTCTGTAAAATAGGGGGGCTATACCCCCTCATAGGACTCTTGTGAGGACTCAGCGAGCTAGTACTGTACCTGGGAAATGGTGTTACTAGGAGGCTGACAGGTAGCTGGAGTTCAGAAGACCCCACTGTCTCTTTGCGGCCAAGTGTCCTGACGCATGTTTGGGGGGAGCTCTGTTTTGCCTGCCTGCTCTAATGGAAACACACCTTCCATTGCTAGGGGACACCCCCTTCCAGTGCTGGCTCTGTAGCGCCAAGTTCAAAATCAGCTCGGACTTGAAAAGGCACATGATCGTGCACTCGGGGGAGAAGCCTTTCAAGTGCGAGTTCTGCGACGTCCGCTGCACCATGAAGGCCAACCTCAAGTCCCACGTCCGCATCAAGCACACCTTCAAGTGCCTGCACTGCGCCTTCCAGGGCCGGGACCGGGCGGACCTGCTGGAGCACAGCCGGCTGCATCGGGCCGACCACCCGGAGAAGTGCCCCGAGTGCAGCTACTCCTGCTCCAGCGCAGCCGCCCTGCGCGTGCACAGCAGGGTGCACTGCACGGACCGCCCCTTCAAGTGCGACTTCTGCAGCTTCGACACCAAGCGGCCCAGCAGCCTGGCCAAGCACGTTGACAAGGTACACAGGGACGAGGCCAAGATGGAGAGCCGGGTCCCGCAGGGCAGGGAAGGGCCCCGAGACAGCAGCTCTCCGCACGTGGCCAAGATAGTGACGCAGAGGGCCTTCCGCTGTGAGACCTGCGGGGCTGCCTTCGTCAGGGACGACTCTCTGAGATGCCACATGAAGCAGCACAGTGACCATGGAGAGAACAAGGACTCGGACTTGGTCACCTTCCCGCCTGAAAGCAGCACGTCGGGCCAGCTGGGCGCCCTGGTCTCCGCGGGGCAGCCGGACGCCTCCCTGGAGCCCAGCCAGTGCCTCTGATTTGTGCAGAGAGGATGGTGAACCGCCTGGAATTCCAGGCAAATGCTGCTGCCCGGCCCTTTGGGTGAGACCATCAAGCCGGACTTCTAGCCACCAGCTCAGGGTGTGGCTGCCCACACTGTGTGGGCCTCTGGAGGCCATGGCTGCAGCCACTGTGGCGTGAGGGCAGACGTCACGGCAGCGCTGCGGGCGGAGGCACCGCTCCACGTCGCTGTCTTCCCCCCAGGAGTCGCCTGAGCACCAGTTGTCCCGAATGGGGGTCCACTGAGCGCCGCTCACCCCAGCGGGGATGGCTTCTTCAGGACGGACTGCAGTGCCCAGCCTGGGCCCCCTCCAGTGCAGTTGTTAAACTGGCTAGGCCACACGGGCACCGAAACGCAACCGATCTGTACGGTGGGGAAGGCTGGGATGGGCCTGGGACCTGGGCAGGGCCTGGTTCTACCCTGGGTGGTAGTTGTGAGAATGTTCGCCGAACACGTTTTTGTGTGGTCCGTTTTATCGGTTGTCTTGTAACAGAAAGGCAGGCTCATCTGCAGGAGGATGTCAGCGGGACCCTCCCGTTTCTCCCATAGACAGGGTGTGATGTGCTCCTCTCCATCCACTCCCTGCTCAGGTGATGATAACCTGTCTTAGTGCTGCGACCGGAAATGCAGTGTGACCTGTAGGTGGCAGCAAAGCTCAAGCTAACACAAGCTCAGCCCGTCACTGTGCCTTGTGAAATCAAGGTGTGTACTTGTATTCCTAAAGGACCAACTAGGGGCCCAACCGGCCCCGGCTTGGTTGTGGACAGGTGCTGTGTGGGACAGCCTGAGACCAGCATCTTTCGTCACAGTAAGCACGCGGTGTTTACTGAACCAACAAACAAGCAAAAATCCAAACCTCTTGTATAAATGTACATTTGGCTTGACTTCGGAGGCTGCGGAATGCCAGTGGCTTTATAATTGGTCCAGACTTGCTTTGTTTGTTCTAGTTCGGCATCTTTTCAAATACAGCCTCTGTTTAATACAAATCCGTGTGAGCCCTTCATCAAGCGTAAAACCCGTGCTCTTAAAACAGATTAAATAGATCCACTGGTTTTGGTAAACAAGGATAAAGGACGTGAAAACAAACTTTTATAGACTGTATACTGGGGAATATCTCATGAACAGCGAGAGGTGTGTAGCGTCGTTTGTTACACATTTTGCCGTTTGAACAAATCTGATGCCCTTGAAGTCTGCCGTCAGGCAGGCGATCCACGCTGCCGAATCCCCTTGGTGTGAGGAGGACCCCCCCACACACACACCCCCACCGTGGTGGCATCAGCCACTGCCTGGCTTTGGAACTGTGCTTCTGATGGCACCAAAACGTGTTTGGGCACTGAAGGCAGGTGCGTTGGGCGGGCTCGGCTGTCACGCTGCTGCTGCTTGCCCTGGGTCTTACCTGCGTGTCTGTCCCAATGACAGGAGGCTGGCTGACCTTTCGAGTGGGAGCCCGGAGATCAGAATCACACACACATTCCTCTGCCTCCGCTGTTGCAGCTCCTCAGACAGACAGGAAAGACGTCAGCCTTCCCCGAAGGGCTTTTTTTTTTTTCACAGCTGTATGGACTTCCAGGGTGTGCCCTCGACCCCAGTGGCACCTAGTAAGTTGGGGTCCCGGGGAGCAGGGTCAGTAGAAAGCTCTGGACCAGAGAGTGAGTGTCTGAGGCACGGGGTAGCTCCGAGGTCTCTTTGGTGTCTGAACTCTGCAGTGTTGGCACAGGAGCAGCCGTGGGAGATTTAAAAAAAAAAAAGAAGACAACAAGTCCATGTTCCAGTAAAACGTTATAAAATAGTTCGGGAGGAGGAGAGTGAGCTGGCTGACCCTGCTGGGATGAGACTGAAGACAGGTGACCGCCGAAGAGACTGGGAGTGGCCGGCGATGGCTAAGGGGCTGCCAGCAGGCGCAGCCGAGTAAGCAAAGCTCTGCTCCCCACCTCTGTCGGCGGGGTTCATACGGATCGGGAAGGGGAAACTGATCGATGAGTGCCTCGCAGTTTGACGTCGCTTACACTGGGGCGTGGGTGCATTTTTTCAGTAAAGGGCCAGGGCCTGGTGGTAAATATTCAGGGCTTTGCTGGCCTTGGTCTCTGCTGAGATAGTTCACCTCAGTTCACCTGTGCTGTTATAGCACATTCGCTCAGCTCTGCCACGGTCACTAAAGCAGCCACTGATAATAGTTAAGCAAATGGGCATAACCGTGTGCCGATAAAACTTTATTGACAAAAAGCAGGCTGTGATTCAGAGGGCCGTGGTTCACTGACCCGGAGCCGGACTGTTCACATGGGAGCAGCAGGGGTGACTGGCTGTGGGTGAGTGCTGGGAGAACTGCTAAGAATGCTGCGTTTCCGGTGCTCCCTTCCAGGGGGGTGCTGCTTCATGCAGAAGGTGGGTGAGTTCCACGTGGGCACTGGGACAGACTGGGACCTTTGGGTCCTGAGTCAGACCAGCTACAAACTCTGCAGTGAAGAGTCCAAGCATCAAAGTGACGTCCTCTTGCTTGTCTCTGCTCAAGGTGTCTTGCTGCCTCCTAAACACTGTAAAACACGAAGTTTTTGTCCCTACATTCAGTTTCTTCCGGAAAGAAAAGGGATGAGCCTTGGCCATGGCTCAGTTGGTTAGAGCATCATCCGGACACCCCAGGGTTGTGGGTTTGATCCCTAGTCAGGGCTCATACAAGAGTCAGCCAGTGAACCCATGAAGGGCTGAAACAGCAAATTGATGTTGATCCGCCTGCCCCTCTCTCTCTCTCTCAAATCGATGAATAAACAGTTTTTAAACTAGTTCATAAACCCAGAATTCTATACCCATCAAAGATATTAAAGGATGAACCCCAATACCCTTGCCGTGGTGGCACGTGTCCTTCTTCCCAGCCAGGCGCCGTTGTGCTGAGAACTTGCCCTGTGTTGCTCATCTCCCCTGGGTGCCATCCAGGGCTGGGACTAGGACGGGTGAGGAAGGCAGTCACCCAGGAATAATGTTTCAGTACAGTATTTATTTTTAGAGGGGAAGGGAGGGAGAAAGGGGAGAAACATTGATTGGCTGCCTCCTGCTCTTTGGGGATCTGGCTCGAAACCCAGGCATGTGCCCTGACCAGGAATTGAACTGGTGACCTTTTGGTTTGCAGGCCAGCACTCAGTCCACTGAGCCACACCAGCCAGAGCTTGATAGAGTATTTTTTTTTTTTTTTGATTGACCAACTGTGACCCACAGGTCAGGCACTTTGTTTTTGCAAACAAATTTCTTTAGAAGTTGGCGTAAGAGTTAGGGCAGAGCCGTGCAAGGGCAGAGTTGGAGCCTGTAATAAAAATCGTGACACTTCATTCACTGCGGATTTTTCTTTTTTGCATTGCATTTGGATTTTTGAAAATGGCATTAAAGTATTCACCTTGAGCCAGGAGATTTTTTTTTTTTTTTTTTTTTTTTTTAAGATTTTTTTTTTTTTTTTTTTTTAAGTACTTTTCCTTTTAGATTTTATTTATTTATCTTAAGAGGGGAAGGGAAGGAGAGAGGGAGAGAAATATCAATGTGCGGTTGCCTCTTGTATGTCCCCTGCCGGGAACTGGCCTGGCAACCCAGGCATGTGCCCTGACTGGGAATCGAACCGCGATCCTTCGGTTCGCAGGCCCGCGCTCAATCCACTGAGCTACACCAGCCAGGGCGAGCCAGGAGATTTTTGACAGCACTTTATATCTGCACCCAGGGCGCTGCCTCACCCACCTTACCCTAGTTCCTCCTCTTGTTCTCAAACTTGGAAACCGAAGCACGGAGGTGAAGAAACTTCCTGGAACGGAGTGGGGGCTCGGCTGGGTCTCCAGGAAAGAAGTGTTGTGTTAGAGTAATGAATGGGCCTGAGGAGGGTGATGACAGAACAGCCCAAACAAAGGGCGGCTTACAGCACCTTCTGTTTAAGTAAAGGGGCTGAGGAGGCAGGAGGTGAGAGAACCCTGCCTCTGGTAATAACTGTCTGGCTGACATCTCACCGAAGGTTTTACTTCAGACTCTCGGTTTGCTCATCTGTAAAATGGGCCCATTTCTGACTTCTGGCCTAGTGATGCAATCCACTGGTTTGGTCTTATATCTGTGTGTCCTTCTCTCATTTCTTGTTTTGCCTGGGGAGAGGGCAGGTGGGCAAGAACCCAGAAGTAGCACTGCGACCTTGTGACATCAGGGATCAGGGCTTCTGTCTCCCATCTCCCACCCACGTCTTCACCATGTGGCCAGGGTGGTGGCAGCTTAAGCTCCAGCCTGGGGAGAAGGTGGCCGCACACCCTGCCTCTTAACACTCCCGGGAAGCTGACTGTCCGGCTGGTCATGGGGCTTCGCTGCAGCAAAGGGTGCTGGGAAATGGCTGCTCCCGAGTGCCATGCGGAGTTACAACACTGGGTGCCTCGGCGCAGAGGTGCCCGTGGAGGTTGGGCATGGCTTCTCCGTGAAACACCTGGGACAGGTCCCGAGCAGCCAGGGCGCGCCGTCCACAAGCATTTCTATTTTGTCGGGCTTCCCGGGGGCTACCAGTTTTCTCCTGGACATTGGACCGTGGCAGTCTTCCAAGGTTTTTTGTCACTCAAGTCCTGGCGGTCTCAACTGTGGTTACTGGCTGCGGTCACCTGCAAAGCCGTTAGCTGTTTGGACTCTCCCACTGTGGGGAGAGGCCTGGGCATCGGTACTTCCCAGAGTTTTGCAGGTGATCCTGACGGGCACCCATTGGGAGCGGCTCCTTCAGTCGAGGGAGAAGGGCTGTCTTCCCCGGCATGTCGCCTGCGCTGCCGCAAAGGGCTCTGCACGTGGTGGCATGCTCTGCTGGTGCTGTCCTGCAAATCTTATTTTTTATGTATTGATTTTAAAAGGGAGAGGGGGAGAGAGTTCCACCCATCCATGCATTCATTGGTTCCTTTTTGTATGTGCCTGGACCGGAGATCAAACCCACAACCTCAGTGTACTGGGATGATGCTCCAGCCAACTGAGCTACCCAGCCAGGGCCTCGAAATTCTGAGTTTGTGAACAGGGGGTCCTGCACGTTCCTTTTGCATCGGGCTCTGCAAATTGTGTAGCCAGTCTTGTGAAGGAAGGGAGAGAACATGGCTGAGAAGGAAGCCTGTCTGCATCCCTGGTACAGAAGAGGCCTCGGCCCCTGAAACGAGGGACTCCTGGCGGGGGCGGGCCGTGGGGGCTCTGGGTGGAGGGAGCAGCAAGTGAACCGTAGTGTTCAAGCATGTCCTGCACGATTCTGTTCAGACCTCACAGTGAAAGGCGTTGGCCTTCCTCCTCGTAAGGGGAAATTGATCTCAGAAAAGTAACCTTTCTCGGGGCAGCTGGCACAGGCAGTCCCACCCAGGTGAGCTGACTCCATCTAGGTCGCCCTCCACCAGCAGAGGGGCGGGGGAATCAGGGACAGGACCTTGTGAGTTCCAAGTGTTGACACAAAAACAAGACAAGGTCTTCTGCGAGAAGGGTGAGGTCTGCAACTGGGCGGGGGGCAGGGGGGCGTCAAATACAGGCATTGTTGGACGATTGGGAAGACGCCCCCCGGCCGGCCCGCCCCACGCTGGGGCAAGTGCTCCCAGCATCGCTTCCCCCAGCACACGGGCCACGGAATTGCAGAGCGGCTCTCGCTTCAGCAGCACTCCTCACGGTGACAGCGCTTGAGGTCCATGAGTAGAAGTGGCCGCACAGGCTCATGGGCACCCATGCTTGGGAGACACAGGATGTGCGTGCGCCCTGGTTTGCTTCTACTTTAACAGAGAAGAAGTGGAGGTAAAAAGCTCCAGCAGTCTCGGGATTAGAACCTGTGTCCGAGGCCTCCGGTGGAACTCCTCCTCATACCTAACACCACCTGACTTGGATCCGGAGTTCGTTATTTTTGAGCCGTGGAGCCCTTTGTCAGCCTAAAGAAGTTTGGGCCCCCTCTCAAAGTGATGTTTAAAAGAATTTTCAAAATGCGTAGGCTTGCAAAGGGAAACAGGTAGATTGAAGTATTCCTCAAAGTATTTTTTAAGCGTCACGTGCATTTTATCAGCACATTAAATAGCAAGCTCCAGCAGCACATATGGTAGCCTCTCTTACTTGGAAGTAGCGGTGAGCACAAATGCTATTTCGAGGTCTGTGTAACAGCCGTAATATTATGTGGAAATATCTAATTTGTTGACTGAATCACAGGTCCTTCTACTGTGGTTTGGTGCCCACATCCGTAATCGACAGAATTGCCCAATTTCAGCTAGAGGGTGGTGACACAGATTTCCTTTTCTTTCCCATCTGAGCCCTGGCCCGTCTACTAAATTCCATCCCCGGTCCCCGACCTGTACATTAGGAGCTCCAATGCGAAAGGAGTTTCTTGGTAAACTTTGAACTTGAAGTTGCTTCCATCATAACTTCAAGAGCAAGTAGCACCAGCATTTGAATACCTGTCTCCCCACCAAACCGCCCCCCCACCCCGCCTCCGTCTTTGCATGGGGAGGGGTTCACCCAACGGGGCTCTTGGTAACACCTGCGGACAGTCTTTTTCATGTTAACGGCTCTCAACACGTCTCAGTCCTCACACGTCCGTCTGGGGGACCCTGGCCTCTTAGAAAACAGACACTGTGCGTTTCTCAGTCCGTTCTCAGGTTCCCCAGAAGTTGTGCGCACTCATGTTCTCTCAACACCGTGTGATGTATCTCTTGAAAGGTCGAAAAAGCCTGTCCGAATGCCACCTCCCGACCTGCCCTGGCCAAAATGACCGTCTCTTCCCTCCTGAAGCTTACAGTGGCTCTCATTATGTTCTGCTTCATTATGGGGTTGGTCTTGTTGTTGTCGGCACTGCTCACCCCCCTGCAGTGGTAAACTCCGCTGGGGACACAGACCCTGTAGTGCCCTGTCTGGGCTACATCCCGTGCATGACAGTCTCAGACCTACAGTCTCCTCCTGATTCGTGGGGGACACGAACGTGATCAATGTTACAATCAGGAATTTTGCAACTTTGCCGCTGGTGTCCCCGTGGTTTTGTGGTTTGAGGTCATGAAACCCTCTTGATGCTGAGTGGCTGTGGGCAGTGGGTTTGATAAGACATTATCTGGCAAGGACTGTCAGTATTTTAAAGTAGCTTTGCTTGCCCTGGCAGGGGTGGCTCAGTTGGTTGGAGCATCATTCCATAAACCAGAAAGGCCACTGGTTCGATCCCCACTCAGGGCACATACCTAGCTTGCAGGTTTCATCCCTGGTTGGGGCGCGTACGAGAGGTAACCAGTCGATGTTTCTTTATCTCCCCCTTCCTTCTCCTCTCTCTCAAAATAGGAATGGGCATGTCCTTGAGGGCTTACAAAGAAATATTTGGTCACGGGAGGAAAGGTAGAAAAGCAACGTAAGAATGAAAAATAATCCAGCCATCACAACAGCTTGAATGTGGGGGCCCCTCCCCCACGAGGGCTGGGTGAGGAGCTCCTCCCTGTTGCAGATGCTCTGATGGAAAGCTTTGCGTGGGGCCGTGGAGTCTGTCCGTGCTTGAGGTGAACGTGGAATATGGTGTGGTATTTGCACGCCCAAGGGCTACAGTCTGGGCGCCTGGTTCACCGTCCAGCTCTGCCATTTTGTTTGCTGTTCGACTTCAGCCACATTACGTAAGAGCGCTGTGCCTCGTATTTTTCTGGTCTATAAAACAGAGATAATCGTGGTGCCTCCCGTTGCAGAATTGTTAAATAAGAGCTGGACCAGAGTCTGGTACGTGAGCCCCAGATCAAGAGACAGCTAATTAGAATTTGTGATTTTAAATGAGTAGTTAATAATCATGGACGATCCTCAATTACCCGTGCCTACCAGGAGGTGGGGGAGGTTCCTGGATCCTCCGGTCATTCACGTGTGACTTTGGGATTAATTACCTGATTTTTGCGTTGGGTTTACTTTGTTAATTGTAATTTCTGATGCTCAAACTTCAGTTAGGACAGAGCTACACATATCTTAGGACAAACTTAATCCTCTTTGGTCAAGTAAAAAATGCCTGTACTTTGAAAAGAAACGGACATAATAGAGATAAGTGGACACAATGGCATAAAAATCGTCTGTCTGTTAGAAACAAAATTCCGCCGCCAGCGATGGGGGAAGACCGTGCTCTGCTAGAGGGAGACTGAGGGGAGAGCAATGGAGAGATGCAGCCAAAACACAGACTGCAGGTGCCCTTGGATCCATCTGTCCTGCATGTGGGCGTTTCTCCCGTGGAACCGATTGCATTAAGTATGCAAATAAGTCTGCACAAGGGCGTTCGGAGCAGCCCTGTCCATGAGAGCAGTTAGCGGGACTCAGCTGCAATTTCCACGAGAGTCAGGCTGGTCAGGTTCATGGGCGGCCACACGGATCTCAGAAACACAAAAGGCATGGCTGACCCACCTGTATTGCTCTGGAGAGTAGTAGTTGAAGGCCAGGGGTTTTTTTAAGAGTTTTTATTTATTTGTTTTTTTGGAGAGAGGGGAAGGGAAGGAGAAAGAGAAAGAGAGAGACAAACACCAGTGTGTGGTGCCTCTCACTTGCCCCTAATTAGGGACCTGGCCCGCAACCCAGCATGTGGCCTGACTGGGAACCGAACCAGTCGCCTCTTGGTTTGCAGGCCAGCGCTCAGTCCACTTAGCCACACCACCCAGGGCTGAGCTTGTTTCTGTTAAAAGAAAAAGTGCTCACACACACATATGGGGAGAGACAGAGATGACTCCCAGTTACAGAGCAGATCTCTCCCCTCATTCCTTCTATAATTTCCCTCCCGTTCTGGTGCTCCCCTTCAGTACAATATTCCCAAAGACCATCACCGCATCTCCTAAGAACAAGTAATACTGCACTAGGGAACAGTGCCTGTATCATCGGTATTTTCACACCAAAAGAAAATATTGACCTTAATGTCAAAAAGCCTTTGCAGTACAATCAGTCATTTTTATTGTGTGTTAAATTCAAACTTGCAGAGAATTTGGAAAATACAAAATAGCGCAGAAAAGTGAAATGACCTACAACGCGGCCCCAAGCCGGAAGGCAGCAGTTGCCGATGTTTCGCTCTGCAGTCTTTTACCCGGCTGTGTGCGTGCTCACGTCGCCGTGGGATGCGCGCCAGTGCGCGCGCTTTGAAGCCGCGCGTGGCGTTTCTTTCCGTTGCTCTCGTAGTGGGCGTTCGGGTTTCTTCTAATTACTTATAATTAACAATAATGCTGCATTTGTCATCTCAATGCATAAATCTCTTCCCGTAGGGTTATTTTCTTCCGATAGATTCCCAGAAATGGAATTACTGGGTCAGAGGTTTTGAGCAGCTTTAAGGCTCTTACTAAGTGTTGCCAAATTGCTTTCCACAAAGGTTATCCCAGTTTACGCTCAGCAGCAGCTCTGAACGGCCGAGTTTACCGCCCCCGTCTCCCAGACTGGGTGTTACCAGTACGTACCACACTAGCTTAGGTAAACTGCCCGTCGCTGTTACATTAGTGACTTTTGATGGCATTAGTTAGAGGAGCTTTAAAAAACCCACACGTGATTGCATGGTTTGCACTGATGTATAGTATATTAAAGAAAAGAATGGCAAAAAAAAAAAAAAAAAAAAGGATCACCAGCATGCTAATGACCTGGGGTCAGTAGGTGGATGCACAACCCACCGACCTCTTCTTCACCCAGAAGCACTGTGTCCACAATCGAATCATTTGAAAGTCCCCCACTTTGTTTAACACACAGTTGCCGTAACCAGCAAAAAGGGCAATTGTTAAAAATGTGGCCTTCGTGCCCTAAGAGTGTTGGGAGTTTATTCCAAGTGCCTCGACTCATTCGTCAACCTTCAGCACCACGTGTGTGTGTGTGTGTGTGGGTGGGTGTGCGTGTGTGTGAACCCCAGGACTCGCAGGGGCTGTGATGTCAGCTGGACGGCGATGCTCCGCCTGACCGAATGCTCCGCCTGACCGAAAGCTGCGAGCGCAGTGGGTTTTGCTGATGACGCTGCTTGGAAAGTGCCCAGCGGGGAGCCGTTTCCAATCGATTATATTTCATTGCTAATAGCCTCCAAGACCATTTCTACTGCTGTAATTAAATGTCGTTCTTGGTAGTTGAACACAGCCGTGATCGAGGAAGTGGTATGGCGACGGGTGCCACACACACAAATTGATGTTCAGCCTCGGCCGGGCTCGCGGAAACTCGGAGGGCAGCCTGGAAAGCGGAGGGAAAGTGCGGAGAGTAACAAGGCTGCTGGAGTCAGAAGACTAATGGGCGCCTCGGGCGGGGTGGGGGAGCTGGAGGGAGGCCATCCCTTAAAACTCTACATATTTAAAAGGAAGGAAGGAAGGAAAAGTGCTTGCCTAGTATCTGTTAACGGGCTACCCTCGATGCTTTTTTTCATTTCTCTGTCCTCATTTAATTGGGAAAAGGTTCAGGATCGCTGCTAAGTAGCTTAATTTAAGAGTAGCTGAAAATATGTGATAGGCATAATCCATCCATGAGAAAGGGCATAAGAGAGCCGGAGGATTACGTACCGTTTGCTGATTTCATTTTTGAAGTACAGAGTCTTGGCACTCGGCCTCCTTGTCTGTCTAGCCGCAGGACGGGGTTCTGTTTAATCTCACTGGAAAGCTGGCACTGAGGGAACAGCTCTCAGTGTTACGGTCTCCCTCCAGAATCCTGCAGTGGCGCGGCGCCGTAGCCAACATCAGATTATATTACCTGTGATACTTTTAAGGAGAAAACAGAAAAGTTGGCGCCTTCAGTTCAGAAATATTCATTGAGCACGTACTGTGTACCTGGCTTTGTGGCAGGTGCAAAGATGCAAGAGAACTAGACATCACCATATGATTTTATTTCTCTTAACTAAGTGTATTTCTTTTACTGCCATTATAAAAACACATGACAATTTGTAGAAGAGTCAAACCTTACATGTAATTTAAAAAGGGAAAGGCAGGGGACAGCTCAATAAATGTGGCAGGGAAAATTGACTATTGCATTGGAAAGAAGTTAGGTTTTCTAATTTAGTTGCAAAAATGCATCCTCTTGTTACATAAATAACAAAACCCAGAGAACAGAAGCGAGAGTTGTGGAAGAATGTACTTATGACTTTATTCAAAAGACACAAAACCTCCATGAATTAAAGCTCCAGAATTAAGACACGAGTATAGTAATAATAATGTACTGATAGCAAAGTTAACAGACAAGCAGGATACCAGATGAAATATTTGCCACCTATACTAGAGAAATGAGTTGCATTTGGAATGATCAAAGAACTCCTTCCGATTCATAAGTAGAAGACAAATGATCCAATAGGGAAAAGCATGGGCCACGGCTGTACCAGGGGCTAGACCAAGCCTGACTTGGGAAAGTGAGCCTAAAAAGACAAGCACACTCTCCACTGTGTTCCCCTCGCTTGCTCCGTTTCTCAAACCTGCCACCCGACTAATGCCTCCGGACCTTTGCACACGCTGCCCTGTTTGCCTGGAATGCTCTCTCCACCCTGTTCGCAAAGCTAGCACTTCTTTTGTCTGTTAATTCCGTAGCTGTCAGACTTCCGTTCAGCTCAGTCTCCGATGGTTCTGAGGGATGATTCTGTATTTTAGTTGTGCTTGATGTGGTTGTGCGGAGAGACAGGCCATGTCTGCCTACACCACCGTCTTGACCGGAAGCCCCTTTTTTTTGTCTTTTAGACCCCAGATTGAAGGATACTGTCTTGCAGAAACCTTCCCCGACCCCCTCCTATTTGAAATCAACTTCCCTTTTATTAGAATTTGTCTTAGCGTCTCAAAGTTAAGGGACTGTGTTGTCCCTGTCACGCCTCCGGGACTTAGGACAGTGCCTGGCCCCCAGAGGTGGGCAGAACGCTGACTGAGCCATTGGCAGACACTTCACCTGCCTCTCTCCTGTGTTAACTGACCAGTTGATTGTTGTTCTGCTTTCTGTGTCCATGTGTAATAAACTCTTTGAAGGCCGGGGTTAGCACGCGATCATTCACTGCTCTTACAGACCCTAAAAAGGAGCCAGGAGTATTGTGCGTACTCAGTAAATGTTTGTTAAATGAATAACCGAATGAGCCTCACGCGTTGAAAACAGGCGAACAAGTAACCCTTACTATGGATAGTGGGGACTGGGTAACATGGGACCAGGTAAAATCACGTGGCAACATTTTCTTGTAAGGGGGTATTTTCTGTTGGCCATTTCCTCTTTTAAACATCTCCTGTTTCCACGTGGCAGCCCACCCAAGGACGGGAATTCAGGGCTTAGAAGGCCCCTCGAGCTCAGGAGCAGCTCTCCCGGCCACTTCCTAGCCTCACCTTCAGATGTCACCAAGTGACCTGTCCACAGCTTCCACCGGCTGTTGGGGAGGGAGCTGGGCGGTCCGGGCAGAAAGGGAGGAAGTGACCTGATGTAATGAACGAATCTCCCACTTCCTCCAGCTCCTGGCAGACAGAGTGACATGGCGCCGATGCGCTCCTGGCTTCACAGGACGGCCCTTAGCACCTGAAATCCCAAAGCCCCAGAGCCTCCCGTCCTGCGTCCAGAACCTTCCTACATCGGGTCAGGCCTGCTAAATCGTGTCACGTGACTGACTCCGTGCGGTGGGCGCAGCTCTGTCCCTCAGGGCGCTGGGGGAGACTTCAATGCCCAGGGATATCTCTGCTGTCAAGGAGCAGGGGAGCTGGGACGCACAGGCTGAAAATTACTGACTGTAGTGGAAACTCCCACAGGCAGTGGGAAAACTGGTAAAATACAAACGGGACGTCTGGTGTGGTTGATAGAGTTGCCCTGTGTCAGAGTGTGCGAGACTGTTGGCGTGGATGGTGCAGGTGTACAGGGAAGGGTTCCCCCGGCAACGGATGAGGTTCTGAAATCAGATGGAACTGGGAAGGCACGTTCCCAGCACTTCCCAGCTCTGTGGCATCGGGCGAGCGGCTGATCAGAGCCTCTGTTTTCTCATTTTAAAAAAAATGTCCCCTGTGTAGGGCGGTCCGTGAGATGATGTGCCGTGCGACAGGTCTCCTATTCCGGTGCCTGCCCCTCGTAGATTCTCAGTAAATGCCTCACCCCACCCCAGCCCCGCCCTGTCCACCACTTCAGAAGAAGGAGCCCTCGGCCAGCCGCGCTGCAAATGTTAGGAAAATAACCAAGGAGGGGTGAGATTCCTCTGAGGTCATGGGGGTGGGCCAGTTCGGATTAGAAAAGTAGGAAGGGGACAAGGGCCCCCCTGCCCCAAAACTGAGCCAAGAGAGTCCCTTTTGATCAGTTTTTAAAGCTACAAAAGGCATTTCTTAAGCTATGGCAAGAAACCGTTCTTCTGTTGAAACTGCTCCTAGAAACTTGTGGTGTTGTTTCCTTCCCAAGCTAAACTCAGAGCGAGCACGGCAGAATTGGGGGCTCATGTTACTGCAGCGCTGGCTGTAAAGGCTAAAGATGGGGAACCACCGAGACGCCCCCAAGTGGGGAGGGGTTTAGCTAAATGACCTGCCGTCGCTCATCCGATGGAATTCTCTGAAGACATTGTACAAAGATAAAGTTCAAGTGCAAAATGTGTACACCTGGAGACTGATGGGACAGGGTCGTGCGAAGATACATGGGCCAAAAAAAAGGCAGGGCTGTGCCGCACGCACACACCACAGGCTGCCATTTGCACATTGAGAAGGACGAGTATTTATTTGTATGTTCATCCCCCGTCACTGGAAAGACACTCGATCAGCGTCCAAGAAGGGGACCTTTCAGGTCCCATCCTTCGTCTTAAAATGTCATCGCCAGAAAAGTTTTACTCTTCTGTCGTCGTTGTTTGGGCATGTTTAACCAGAGTTTGCGGCACACTAATTTCTCACCGCGGAAAACCTCAGACACACAGAGGAGAATCTCGGGGACCCAGCTTCCGCCACCCTCGTCATTCCGATCTGTTAGTGGGTGGCGCGTTCGCCGTGTTTCCCTCGGTGACCTAAGAACAGTGACTGTGGTACTGCAGTGACTCAATTCTGATCAAAGGACGCTTGTTTAAAATTTGTGTATAAGTTTTATTGCTTAGAAGTTTGACGAGGCTGATCTATAAAAGATTTCTAAACCCCTCAAAATTATTACATAAATTTTAAGGTAATGATGTAACAAATAATGACTTTGCCCCCAGAATACTTTTGGGCTATTTAAATAGCTATGAAAACAATTTAGATGTCAACTTTAAGACATGCAAGGGAGTACATTTTTTTTAAATTGCTTTAGAGGGTATACAAGAAAACAGCTTAAAAATCACTGCTCTAGGAAACCTGAGTATTTATTTCCAAGTCTCAGGGAACTTTCGTATTGTTTGAATGGAAACAAGTTCAGGTACAATGAAGATCTTTTGAAAAAATTATCTGAGCCCTGACTGGTGTGGCATCATCCTGCAAACCGAAAGGTCGCCGGTTTGATTCCGGGTCAGGGCATATTCCTGGGTCGCTGGGCATGCAGTGGGCAACCAGTCCATGTTTCTCTTCCTCTGTTTTTCCTTCCCTTCCCCTCTCTCTAAAAATCATCATCATCATCATTAATTTTTTCTAATTATCTAAACTTAGCTGCGGAGCCCAAACAGATGACCGTGTCCCGATGTGGTACACTCTGCCGATAAGCAGGATATCGCCAGCCCGGAGTCCTGCCAAGTCCAAGGGCACCGGTGTAAACAGCCCCTTCGCTGTCCTTCTACCTGGGCCGTGGGTCTCTTCTTCGTCCGCACTTTGACCCTGTCACTGGTGCCGTTTCACAGTGAGGAACCACGGTGATCATAAACGCTTCAGCAGTAAGCACGGAGGTCGTGACACGCGGTGGACCAGAGGGCTGACCTTGGCGGCTTTGGGAACCAATCCAGCCTAAAGATGAGATTCCCCGCCCCCCACACCCATGTGCTTTTTAATTTTTAAATTTGGATGATTTATCCATATGCATTTCTTTACGTAAAAACCCGAATTTGGCATTCAGTTGAGCAAGCACACAGGCCAGCCAGCAGCACCAGGACCACTGTCCCCCACGTCGGGAGTGGGGGAGAGGCCAATGTGGACATTCTCTTCGGCCGCTGCTCCCCAGGTCACCGCGGGCTCTGCCACTTCCCTTCATCTCTCTGTTTCTGCCATCTAGTGTCAACGGTCCTTGTCCTGTCACCTGTGGTCAGCCTTTCCACGTGGGCCAGAGGGACCCCTGCCCTGGACTGCTCACTGTCATGGCTCTGAACGGAAAGCACACTCACAGAAATGATTAAGAATCGTGGGCAGATGTGCCCCTCAGGGCCGGGTAATCAGCGGTGGCACCGAGCATCCGCTCTTGTGACTGACACCGCTGCAGCTCTGCTCCTAGGCCTGCGGACCAAAGGCGCTTGCTGCCCTGGCCGGGCCGTTCAGTGGGTTAGGGCGTCGCCCCAGGACGCCAAGGTTGCGGCTTGGATCTCAGGTCAGGGCACATAGAAGAAGCAGCCCACAAATGCATAAATAAATACGTGGAACAACAAATCAGTGTTTCTCTCTCTCTCTCTCATCAATTTTCTTAATAAAGGCACCTGCTTCTGAATGCCGTGAGGATTCACCCTATACTCCCGCTGACGGCAGGATTAACGGGCCTCCTGTGCATGCATCGGACACTTGGAGAGCCGGTCTCCGCGGCAATGCAGAGCACCCCCTTTCTCATTTCTCATTGTCCCGAGTCGTTACTCACAGCATCTGTACCAGTTGCACGTGGCGGTTAAGGAACGTTTTGTAATATTAAACAATTCGTATTACTTTCAGATTTTCTTATGTGCTGGTCTTGCTGTACCATGCTCTGATTCTTTCCGTGGGCAGTGAAATGAACACTGCTGAAATTGAAAACAGTTTTATAGCAAATATCCAGTGGGCTGTAGCCAGCACTTTTAAATACACATATTTCAGTTTTATTTAGGTAAGTTTGATAGAAAGCTTGATGTCAATTATGATTTTGTATTTTACCTTCCCATCTTAATTTTGAGTGTTTCAAAAGAAAACACTTTCAAACATTTATGAAGTATTTATTTTTTAAAATTTAATTTCTTAATGTTTTAAATTTTTTTAATATTTTTATACTTGGAACATAATTATGTGAGATTTTCCCCCCATCTTTTATTTTTTATTTATTTTTTAAGATTTTTATGTATGTATTTTTAGAGAGAAGAGAAAGAAGAAAGAGGGAGAGAAACATCAATGTGTGGTTGCCTCTCGTGTGCCCCCACTGGGGACCTGGCCTGCATCCCAGGCCTGTGCCCTGACTGGGAATTGAACCGGCGACCCTTTGGTTTGCAGGCCTGCGCTCAGTCCACTGAGCCACACCAGCCAGGGTTCCCCATCTTTTAGATGATTGTTGTCAGTATCGGGGGTCACCAAATGACAGCACTTTCTTTCTAACAGCCTTAGGGTTACATTTAGCGAGCCCATGAGCTGAGGATGGTTTTCACAGTTCTGAAGGTTTATAAAACAGACAAATAAAAATGTATGAGAGAGACCACAAAGCCTAAACCATTTATTATCTGACTCTTTACAAAAATAGCTTGCCAACCTTTGGTTAATAGAATGTAAGTCATGTAAAAACTTGGCTGTAACTGCGTAGTTAATGATTTTTACTGAGATGGGGGCAACAAAAAGAAATGTTATGAGATAAACATGTGATTTATAAATTCTATTTGTTGTTCACGCTGATAATATCACAGGCCCATCAGCAGAACACCTAGACATTGTGTGATAGGTGAAGTCTCTCCTCTTTGATAGTTTTCTGATTTTGAATCATAAATAATACAGCTCGATACCTATTTCGCTCTTGCCATTAAGGACGTATATACGTCGTAGCAAGAGAGTTAAATGTTTCGTGCAAGATTCGTTCAGCTTGATTCATGACTTTTACATGTCCTGGCGCATGCATGATCGAGGCCGTGGGCCACCACAGGTGCTGTTGGAGATCTAGCTGTCAGTTCTGCTTTGCCCCCTGAGCACATTGGACACCCCAGCCTAAAAATTTGAGGGCGTTATAGTGACAGAGCCCAGTGTCTACTGCCCTCTGTTGGCGGTGGGCAGAGTTGCTGCACCTTTGCTTCAGCGTGGAGTTTTATAAAGTCGAGAACAATTCCACGTTGAACATTCATTCAGGGGAGCTTCTGTGCTTTGTATCAATGCTCTGGTCACATAATAATTCAAAAATACAGAAAGCATGAAAAGCATTTAATTAATTGGGCACCACCTTTTTTTTTTTTTTTTTTTTTTTTTTTGAGGCAACATTTTTATCCCCCAGCCTCCACCACCCCCCTGCCCCAAAAGAAAGCCATTCTGGTCAAATTCTGTTTTTCTTTCCACTAATCACTGTCCTGTGTTGCACACAGATGCTTTGGGCCAGTTTCTCTGAGTCCTCTGGGGGCTTTGCGCTGATATTTCGACACCAAGAAGAGACAATCTTCTGGCTACTTGGGGGAGAAAAGAACACAGAGGCAGCGTGAGGCTGCTGATGCTGATCCCCGCTCCCCGCCCGCAGTTGGAGGCAAAATAATAGAGGAGGAGGGAGGGGGAGGAGGAGGCAGGGGAGGGGTTGAGAAAGAGGCGGGAGGGGAGGGGGGAAGGATTCTTCTAGGGCTCCAGCCCCCGCTGCGTGCATCTCAGCCACCTCACCCTTTGCTGAGACGGAGAGTTGCTCCTTGTAAGGGGGAACCTTGGCGAGTTGGAGCTTCTGGCTCTTTCTCCGGAGGCACAGCTGACGACTCTCACTGTCCTCCCCAAGGGACTGCCCTGGGAACGTCTGCCAATAGCCCCAGAGTCCCCTTCCACTACACCCGGGTCTTGGCAGGGGAGGTTAAAAGGAGGCGTGTGAAGGGTCGCCGCCTCTGGGATCCTGGTTCCTTAGGCAGGAGGCCAGCTGGTTCCCAGGAAGCTAGATGGCTTTTGCACGCAGGAATCGAGAACGTGGCTCTTCCCACATTTCACTCCACGTCCTGCTCTGTAAACTCAGAGCAGCCCAACCTCTTCCTAGGTCTTACCTGTGGCTTTCAGTTTCACAGCCTTGGAGAACCTTTACCATAATCGGAGCACTAATTTATGCAACTCTAGGTTGTTATGCTTCTGAGTATTCCTTTAAGGGTTCACCCTACGAATGCCAGAACCAGGTTCGGGGGTGGGGGTGGGAGTGTTTGGTCTAAGACATTAAGAAAGACTTTCATTTTTGTTGAGAAATATATTAATTTAATTCTGCAAATCACATTTTAACACACTTGCCACTTGTTTAACTTCCTAAAGTTATACCCACAGTACTTTTTTTAAAAAACGAAGATGTAGTCGTATGTTACATAGACATTCACTTTGTCACTTTAATTTGATGCAGAAAAAGGCCTTAAGAGGGGAAAAAAGGTCTTAAGATCTTACGTTTTCTTGTTTTTGCAAATGTGGTTCTAAAAGGAGGGTCAGGGGTCTTTTCCCATACAAGGTTTTATTTTTAAATTCAGATCCCATACCTTGGCATGCTAGGACAATGAAGTCCTTTTGAGTCTGTAAGTTCATTTTCTTTCATTCCATCCCAGATGCACTGTGTTGCCTGTAAACCCAGTGGAAGGAAGGGTCCCACGTAAGCAAACACGAGTGAGTACAGAAAGACCTTGGGGCGTCTTGGGGACGCTGACTCCTTCCGAACCGCCTTAAAAGAGATTGGCTATTGACAATTTAAATCTGCAGTGCTTTATCTCTTTGTTTGACTCTTGGAATGCCATTGATACCCTCTTTGTATTTGTAATTGTTTTAATTAGCCACCCAGCAGGGGCCTCTCACAGCTGGATTATGGGCAGCACAGCTGGACCCTACAACTCAGTTAAAATAAAGCACAGACTTTATGACGCGCTTAATTTCTTTTATCAGATTTTTCCTTTCTTCTCTTTCTCTCATTTTCACCCTCTCTCTCTCTCTCTCTCTCTCTTTTTTTTTTTTTTTTTTTTTGTGGGGGAGGGCAAAAAGCTTTAACTCCTCAAATGGTTTTGCTTTTGAAGAATCCAGAATTGAGTGGAAAACCCCTCTAACATGGGTACTTATCAGCATTTTATGTCTCGGGGAGGAAAAATAGCGCAGGTCTGCTTGCCCGCGGCTCTTCCGAAGACTTTTTAGGGACCTTCCCGGCAATATCTTGGGCGATCACGCTGAAGCCGATGTCGGCTGCTGCACTCCGGTGGGCGGAGGGAGGGGGAAGTTTGCATAAAGGGTTCTGTTGCCGTGGCAGTATTTGTACTTAGTGACCGCATCCTTCTTTTGTGGGTGGAAATCTGGAGGGCCCATTATGATGCAGATTGGGCAGCATTTCCATTTGTGGGAGCCGCGTGGCCAGGGGTGTTTGGGCTTTTGGAAATTCTTGCATCGTTAAGGGTGTTTCCCCCCCACTTGGCACTGGGTCCCGCTGCTGTTGTGACCACAAACAAACTCCCACCCCAGACCCTCGATGAGCATGAACGGAAAATCGGGGCTTGGCGCTGGCTTCACAGAGAGACAGCCGGCTCTCTCTTCTTTGGGGAATCTGTGAAGCTACCTGTCTGGACGGTAAAGCAGGGCTGGTCCCTGTGAAAACAGGCATTCCGAAAAGTCATCCTCTTACACGGCTCTGCAAATAGTTTAATTTTCTGATAGTACTCAAAATCACTTACTTGCATTGAGAAAGAAATGATAGCTCCCGTTATCAGACGTGGGAGAGGTTTTGGACCGGCGTTGGAAGGTCTGAGATGCTGTGGAGCCCGACTTTTTCTCGGGACATTTTCGGCAGCGAGCACCGAGTGTGATGTGGACCAAGGAACCCGATAACATGGGCCGTGGGGAGGGTTATTTTCAGTTTGGGCACAAATACTAGTATTTGGCCATCATTAGAACTAAGCAGGGTTATAATTAAAAATTTCTCGTTACATGGGTTATGTTTGGCTTTGTAGCCAATCCGAGATGCAGGCGCTCATTTGCTTTGTAAAACCAGGCACATACCACGGACGGAGACTGTGAATACAGACCCACAGCGGTTTGTTGGGCGCGATCGATCGTGAGACTTTGAAATTCAGTGGTGAGGCCGAGAAGAGGCCGGAACCTGCAGGAGCTGAAGGCCTGGGGGCTGGGAGATCCCTGCGGGAGCCGGGAGTGTTTGTGATGCACAGCATCACGACAGGACAAACAGCCGACACCCCGGCTCCCGAAGTTGGCCCACGCGGCCTGCGTCCACGGGGACAGCGGGCTCTGGTGGCCACACAGCCTCGTGGGTGCCCGCAGTGCCTCTGAACGGCTTGCTTTAAAGCGGTTAGTTAGAAAAATAAATAAAGCGGGGCAATCTTTTCACAACAATGAGATCGTGTATTAGGTAAGCTTTAGGAAAGACTTGAAACTTCGCGAAACTTTTTCTTTTTTCCATGGGCTCCCTCTGGCATAATCCGCACAGGATAGGGCCCATTTGGGGTCCACATTTTCAATGAGCAACTGAACAAAAATCACTGCCCCGAATGGCATAAGGAAAATACCCTGTGACAATATACTGGTCAAATTTTCAACAAACACCCAAATTCCAGCATTATTCTTTACTTGATTTTTTTTTTCTTTTACTTGAAGGGAAACAAGAGGCACGTGTTCTTCAGAATGGGTTAGGGACCCCCGAGCTCCTGAGGGGACAGCCACCCGGCCCCTGTGCTGGCTAAATGGCATCAGCGGAGGGAGGGCCTTCCCCAGGGGCTTGTGTCACTGGCCCATCTCCTGTGGCCCCTCTCCGTGACATCACTCGCATCTGCGACGACTTAAGCCTCCTGTTTCTTTGAAAACGGAATTTGAGAATATGAAGGGTTTATACTTTCTAAACTAATTAGCAGTGACCAGTAACTTGAAGAGGCCCGTGCCCCGCAGGCCACCCTCGTTTACCTGGGTGTCCCGCCAAGCCAGCCTCGCCCTCTCTAGACCCTTTAGCAACCCTGGGTGAGAGGGAGGGAGGCGTGCACTTTTTAAAAAGAGAGGACTCCTTCAGTGTGGTTCTGTAGAGGTTTGTGGTTTGTCGTTGTTTTTGTTTTTAATACAATGTTACTTGGCAAACAAATGCAGCATCCAGTTAGAGAAATGCATTTTTTAAAGATTTTATTTATTTATTTTTAGAGAGAGGGGAAGGGAGGGAGAAAGAAAGGTAGAGAAACATCAATGTGTGGTTGCCTCTTGCATGCCCCCTACTGGAGCCCTGGCCTGTAACCCAGGTGTGTGCCCTGACTGGGAACCGAACCAGCAACCCTGTGCTTCTCAGTCTGGCGCTCAATCCACTGAGCCACACTAGCCTGGGCCGAGAAATGCATTTTAAAGGAAGACTGTGATTTGCAGAAGTTTAATTATATAAAGCAGTTGATTAAATCAGTACTTTAAAAGAGAAGGCAGTGGGGTTTTTGGTATAATTATGATACATGAAATGTATATATTTATGACATAACTATGTAATATGTTTTATTCCCAAATGGAACAATATCGAAGATAACAGTAAGGGAAGAAAGCAAGGGCCCTGACCTGCATGGTTTAGTTGGTTGGGCATCGTTCTGCAAAGCAGAAAGGTGGCAGGTTCGATTCCTGGTCAGGGCACATGCCTGCATTTAGGGTTCTGTCCCTGGTCTGGCATGTTCCAGTGGCAACCAATTAATGTTTCTCTCTCACATCGATGTTTCTATCTCTTTCCCTCTCTCTTTACTGTTCTCTAAACAATAAATAAATAAAGTTTTTTTTAAAAGGAAAAAAGGGAGGTGTAGAATAGTGTGTACAGTGCAACAAAAAGCGTGCATGCAGTCGTGGATCTGTGCGTATCTGTTGCATTTGCGTGGAATCCACGCAAGAACCACCAGAACCGTCTGACACCCACGGTCAATAATAGCGCCCATCCCGGTCAGCTTGGAGCTTGAAGCAAAAATCAGCAATACCCCCTTTAAAAAAAAAAAAAGTTTTTATATTTTGTTCATCATGGATTTTTCTATGAATTTTTTATTGTCGTTAACTTTGAGTTTTTACACTTGCCTTAATGTAGAATTTATCTTGATTACCTCTCCTCCCCCTCTTCTTGGTTCTGGCTGTGCTTTCCTGCTGTTTGATCTTATTTCCACCTCATGCAAGTAAGTGTGTGAGGAAACTTATTCAGAAATAGAAAAGAAAATGCGTTTAGCCACAGGCGGCCCTTGGAACCCTTTGCAGCCGTGGTTCTTAATCTTTGGAGGGGTTACGGGTCCCACCGAGAATCTGATGAGAGCTCCGGTCCCCCTGCACCTGCAAACTATATTCTACGTTTGATTTCAAGGAGGTCCAAGAAGTTCATCTTTTAAAGAATGCCGGTACTTCCCCAATTAGAGAGATTCCCACCAGGCCAGACTTCCTCTTCCAACTCTGTCTGGCTTTGCTTACACCTTCCTTACCAAAGGAAGAACAAAATGTCTTATTGCTATTTTTCATGCCTTTATAGCTGTCTCTTAAGCGATGGCGGAGATGTTGTCCATCTTGGAGACAGATCACATTTCCTTCCTCCCCAGCCGATCTTCACTGTTTGGGTGGTTCCAGGTGAGGCCTCCTGGCCCAGGAATGAAATGGTATGTCCCGGTCTAGGACACCTCCTAAGAAGGGAGTATTGCTCTGAACTTACGGTCCATTGGCTGTAAGAGCAGAGCCCTCCAGCGCCTCCTTCCAGTAAGCCTTAAAGTGGGCTTTCTCCCCCTCAGCGCTGCTGGCATTTCGAGCTGGAGAGTTCACTGTTAGAAGGGTGGTTCTGCGCATTGTAGGGTATACAGCAGCATCTCTGACCTGTCAGATGCCGGCAGCACCCACCGCTGTGAGAAGCAGAAATGTGTCCAGACAAACGTCACCTGGGGACAAAATGGCCCCTGGCCCCTGCCCAGGAACCTCTGGGCTAGACCAGGCAAGTCATCCGCAGATGTGGTGGCTTTTCCCAGTTTTTCTTTCCAACTCGGTGAGATGTTTGCATTTCTTACAGTCACGACAAATGCATGGGGCAAGCAACTTCGAGGGCTTACTTCAAGTTGTAAGAGAGGTCAACCCTTAACTTCTGTCCTTCTTATAATAAAACAGTTGGCTTTGACGAATTTGCAACTGAAAGAATTTATGAAGACCTTCCCCTCCCTGAACCTGCCCTCCTCCCTCCTCCACGGATGCCCCTTCTGCTTCAGTTCCGGGAAGCGTTACCTGTTACAAATGACTAGCTAACGTAATCCCCAGTCTTTATGACCCCCAACTTTACTTCCGAAGGGTGTTTTCACCCAGCCCTGAAAGTATGACTTTCTGCCCGAGTGTAATTAAAATCCTGGTCCTCTATTCAAGAATGCCATTGCCAGCAATATATTAATTGTCTATTGGAGCTTGAAAGTATTCTTCCTTAACAGGGCTTAATGGGGCGTACAGCTCCAAGAGACATTCATAATCATGGTCCCCTCCGGAAATGGGACACTACGGAGATGGCTCATTCGCTTTCACTGTTTTAGGATTTAATGGAGGGTGAAGTTTTTAATCTACTTGTTGGGAGCTCAATATTCCTAAGAAAGTAAGTCTCAGCTTATAGTCTCAGCTGCCAGACAAAGTCCCTTCCAATTTCTTGTCTTTTCTGTCTTTTTTTTTTTTTTTTGAAACTTCTTTGTGTTTTATCATCAGAACCTAACATTTGTTATATTAATTTTAAATAACGTTAATTTTCCCCACATTTTTAGATAGATTTATTTATTTATTGGTTTTAGAAAGAGAAAAAGAAACATCGCTTTGTTGTCCCACTTATCTGTGCTCTCATTGGTTGGTTCTCGTATGTGTCCTGACCAGGGATTGAACCTGAACCTTCGGCGTATCAGGACAACACTCTAACCAATGAACCACCCGTCTGGGGCTAGGGTTTTTCCCATCCTCGATTACCCAATACATACGTAGCACACAAAAGAAGTGTTTTTAAGCCACAAAGAAGCAAAACAAGTCACTGGGAACACCAACACGCAGGGAAAACCATAGAGACACCGCGATGCGTTCCATTCACACCAGGATTCCAGCGGGAGCTCAGCGCCGAGCTCAACACCGATCCGACCCAGGAGCAGCAGAGCCGGCCCCCGGGCTGTGGAGGCATTTCATCCCTTCGGGGAGTGCCACTAGGAAGCCCCCTTCCCTGGCGGGATGTTTTTTTTAGTATATTTTATTGATTATGCTATTACAGTTTTCCCAATTTTCTCCCCTTTATCCCCGCTCTGCCCTGCATCCCCCAACCCTCCAGCATTCCCCCGACCTCAGTTCATGTCCATGGGTTGTACATGTACGTTCTTTGAGTCCTCTGTTTCCTGTACCGTTTTTGGTCTCTCCCCATCTCTCTTATGCCTACCAATTATGCTGCTTCTTCCCTGTACCTTTTTCCCAATATTCCCCCCTTCCCCTCCCCACTGAACTCCCTCCTTGTGGTCTCCACTTCTCTGACTCATTTCCTGTTGTAGTTGTTTGCTTAGGTTTTGTTTTCATTGTTTTCGTTTTAAGTTCAGTTGTTGACAGTTGTAAGTTTGTTGTCATTTTACTGTTCACATTTTTTTATCTTCTTTTTCTTAGATAAGTCCCTTTAACTTTTCGTATCATAAAGACTTGGTGATGATGAACTCCTTTAACTTGACCTTATCTGGGAAGCACTTTATCTGCCCTTCCATTCTAAATAATAGCTTTGCTGGATAGAGTAATCTTGGATGGAGGTCCTTGCCTTTCATGACTTCACATACTTCTTTCCAGCCCCTTCTTGCCTGGAAGGTCTCTTTTGAGAAATCAGCTGACAGTCTTATGGGCATGCCTTTGTAGGTAACTGTCTCCTTTTTTTCTTGCTTCTTTTAAGATTCTTTCTTTGTCTTTAATCTTGGGTAACTTAATGATGATGTGCCTTGGTGTGTTCCTCTCTGGGTCCAACTTCTTTGGGACTCTCTGGGCTCCTTGGACTTCCTGGAAGTCTATTTCCTTTGCCAGATTGGGGAAGTTTTCCTTCATTATTTGTTCAAATAAGCTTTCAATTTCTTGCTGTTCTTCTCCTTCTAACATCCCTATAATTCAGACATTGGAATGTTTCAAGTTGTCCCAGAGGTTCCTCAGCCTCTCCTCATTTTTTTTTTTTGAATTCTTGTTTCTTTATTCTGTTCCGGTTGGATGTTTCTTTCTTTCTTTTGTTTCAAGTCATTGCTTTGAGTCCTGGTTTCCTTCCTGTCACTCTTGGCTCCCTGAATATTTTGCTTTATTTCATTTTGGGTATCTTTCATTTGTTTTTTCATTTTTCAACCAAGCTCAGTCAGATCTGTGAGCATTGTGATGACCAGGGCTTTAAATGCTCCATCAGATGGACTGGCTGTCTCCTCACCGCTGAGCTCGCTTTCTGGAGTTTTGCTCTGTTCTTTCATCCGGGCCCTATTTGTCTCGGTGCGTGGTCCGGTGGTTCTGGTTGGCTGTTTCTTTAATTCCTCGGTTGTCAGAGTTCCATGCAGTTTGATTTTCTGGCACTTCTGGCTGTTTATTGGTTTTAGATTGGTTATCTTCCTTTTGGTTGTGCAAGGACCTGACGGGATTTAAAGTCAGAGCAAAATTCTAAGCCAGCCTTCCTTAATGTTGACAGGTCAGGATGCCTTTGGTAATCCTGTGCTATTTTGGCGGCTGGGATTTTTGTTTGCTGTTTGCCTTTGTGATTTGCATATTGAAAAGAGGCGATCTGTTCAGCATTGGCGGGGTGGTTCTGTACGCATGGGGCACAAAGGCCTGTGCGGGGAAAGCATTCTGTCCCAACCTCCCGTCTCCAGCCCGGAGGCCACTGCCGGTGTTAGTTTCTCGTATGTCTTTCTGGGGAGTGTTACACATTCACAAGCCAATATTTCTACACTTTTCTAGTTGTTGTTTCGAAGGAAGGATGTGAGACATGCTGGTCTGCATCTGCTGTTTTCACTTGCACGTGCATCTTGGAGACGGACCTCTGTCATCAGCGCAGAGAGCGCCCCCGACCGCATTTTCAAAAAGAGCTGCGCAGCGCTTCAATATGTGGCTGTGTGCCGTGTTTTCCACCATCAAACTTACTGCCGTTTGCAGGGTTCTGCTCTTTTTCAGTGACGATAATGTTGATCTGGCTGTTGGTAAAGACAGAAGTGTCACGTAGCAGCGCCCTGAACACCCCCACACCGCCTGCATCAAGATCGAGCCCCTGGGGCCCGGCTCACCTCTCCCAACCGTTTCCTAACACCCTGCCCCGCCCGCCCCTCACCACACCCCCAGCCTCCTCTTAGTCCTGGGCATGTGTGAAAGGAGGGCTGGCTGAGGGTGGGGAGGACCCCGCTTTGCAGGGTTCACAGCCTATTAGCAACTCCCCTGCCTGTCAGCAAGGCGAACTCCTGCTCACTCTTCAGCCCCAGAATTATTGCCTTTGGGACAATGGTTCTCAAATGGGGCAATTTTCTCCAGAGGACAGTGGTCTGTGACCGGAGACTTTTTTTTATTGTCACACCTGTGTGGTGCTGCTGGCATCTAGTGGGTAGGGGTCAGGGGACCTGCTAAACATCCTACTGTGTGCTCCATGGCCCTACTACAGATGATCCAGCCCTGCATATCACTAGTGCCAAGGTTGAGAGACCCTGCCCCAGGAAGTGGTGGCCCTTTTTGGATGGGGATCTCCTCCATCCTTGCATTGATTCCTGACCACGGCCTTTCAGACCAGGCGCCCTTCCCCCATCAGGCTGTCCCTCTCCAGTCCAGTGCTTGGGGGTCACACCCCAATGTCCCAGGGAAAGTGCAGCCCCCTCCTTATTGTGGAGTGTGCTTGCTGCCCCCTGTTCAGAGAGCAACGCACCTTGGCAAGACTCTGCCCTCGTTTCATCCACCCTCTCCTTGAGGCCCCTCCCCCTTTTGCCCCACCTCTGGGCCACCGCATGGCCCTGCTCTACAGAAGGAGACCCCAGGGAGGCAAAGAAGTGACACTGAAACTGACCCGAGGTGTGTGGGAGACCGCTGAGGTGTTTGTGGCTGTCACACTGACTAGGGACTGTCCCTGACACTCAGTGGGCAGTTCCAGGGGTGACAGATGTTCTCAGGAGGAGGGACAGCCCCACATCACAGAGAGGGACCCGGTGCCTCGTCCAGTTTCCGAGCGCGTTGTGGGGCAGTCATGCGGGACCTGCGGCTCATCCGCAAGAACATCGCCCATTTCGGGCGCCGTGTTGTCAGTAGTTTGCCGGAGTCTGTTGTCCCCATGTCGGTTCAGGCCATTTGCACGTTCTCTTCTCGGGTGCGGACGAGTCTGGCCTGTTAATTCCGGTTGTAATTATGTCCACACACACTGTTATTCTTCCTCTTTCCCACTCCACTTAGCTCGTAAATCCAAACTTACCGGTTGGGACAACGGTCAGATCTCTTTCTGATGTCCTTCTGGAATGGTACTCCCCAGCATTTGCCTCTGGGAATAAATATTAATATTCTCATCCAGAAAACAAAACGTCCCCACTTCCGGGAAGCCCTCACAGCCCGCCTCGTCCTCCTCAAACTGCACTCAGGGCTGCTGCTCTCCCCTCGCCCTGTGCCGGGAATTCTCGTTCCTGCTCTCGCGGCCAAGGCCGGACCGTGTTCGCTTGGCGCCTGGCTGCCCCTGCCCGGCATGCTTCGTGGGAACGGGGGCCCCGTGCTCCTTACTCTTTGCTGTGCTATCTAGATTGCCAGGTGTGTGTTCTAGAGCACAGGAGACGGTCTGTGTGTGTTTGCTAGATAAAGAGGGCACAGAGAAAGAGAGAGAGAAGAAAAATGATACCCAACACTTCGTTTTGGGGAAAAAAATGGGAAAGAGCTGGTCCGGAAGCCGCCCAGGGCGGCTCTGAGTCCCTGTGAAGTGTTACCTCTCACAGTTGGCTAGTTTGCACGCTCCTGGTTCAAATTTTGAACAATAGAGCCATCTTGAAGGGAACTTGCACAATGGGCCAAAGTGAGTTGCCACTTTCTGTGCAAGCAACAGTTAGCAAAGTCATTCTAACAAGTCGCCTGTCAGCTCCTACTCTAGGTCCAGCTGGACCCCTACCTGCCTTCAGGGGACTCACCTGCTGGAGGGAGATTCGGGCTCAGAGACGGACAGTCACCGAGATGTCCGGGAACCTCGGGGCGGGGAGCCCGGGAGCCGGAGAGCGCAGTGGGGGCTGGAGTGCTATGCAAACATGTCAGTTTCTGGTGACAAATGGAGCCGCCGGGGGGTGGCGGCCTCCTCCAAAGCAAGCATGACATGTGATGATGGGGGGCCGTGAGTCGGACGATGTTCAAGTGGGCCCTTGTCGGGTCAGGTCAGCTCCCAAATCTGTCAGCCCTCGTAGGCTCGGCCTGGGCCAGCCTTTGCAGAAATAGTCGTTTTCCCAAACCTCCCTCAAACTTCATTCTCTTACTGGCTCTGTGCAGGCTCCTAGGGTTGGGACCATTCTAAATGGCCTTATAAAGCCTTTTTTTTTTAAACAGTACATGAACATTGCAGAAACTTAAGAAATATACATATAAGAAAAAAAATTACCTATTGTCCCACCACCCAGAGAAACCCACTGTTAAGATTTCAGTGTTACTTCTTTGCATAGGCATTTTTAAACAAAACTGGGATCCTTCTATCCGTACTGATTTTATTTGTGTTTTTATTTGGAAACACTTATAGACTCACAGGACATGGCATGGAGCACAGAGGTCCCTGCACTCAGCTCCCCCGGGTGACCACAACAATAGTGTAGTATGTGCAGGTCCTTTTGTATAACTCCAAAAAAATTCTTACTCTAATGTGAACATCTACCTGTGTGTCCTTGCATACGCGATTCTGGTCTCCTGGGGGTGTGCTTGCCCCCTGCAGTCTAGTTTCCACACTGCAGCCAGAAGCATTTGGTTAAAACCTAAGGCTGCTCTCAACCCTCCTTTACTCAGAACCCCCAAGGGGCTCTCCCCTCATTCAAAGTCAAAGCCAAAGTCTTTGCAGTGAATGGGGAGGCCCTGATGACAGGTCCAGCACCCTTCCCTCTCCCTCCCCAAAGCTCTCATCATCACTTTACCACTGTCCCCCTCACTCACTCTGCTCCAGCCACACCAGCCTCCTTGCTGCTCTTCCAGCATCTCAGATGCGCGCCTGCCTCTGGGACTTTTCACTGGCTGTTCCTTCTGTCCGTATGCTCTTCCTGCAGGCATCTCTCCATATGGCCTCACCTCCTTCAAAGCTTGCTCAGATGTCATGTTCCCAATGATAGTTCTGACCCCTTTTATTATAAATAACTGCTTATGCCCCCACTGGACCCTGGATCCTTTTCTTGCCACTCTAGTTTCTCCATAGCACATAGAGACTTCTGACATTTTATAATATACTTGATTTTTATATGTTATTCATTGTCTGAGCACCTTCCCCTCAATTAGGACGTAAGTTTTGTAAGGAGGTATCCCCAGCACCTAGAACATGCCGGTAAAAAATAGAGGCTCCACAAAACATTAATCAGTGTGTAAATGAGCAGTGATTAAGAGCTTGGATTCTGTGTTCAAATCCCAGCACTGCCACTTATTAGCTGTGCAACCTGCCGACCAAGTTACCTTTCTGTGCCTCAGTTTCCTCACCTGTAAAATGGGGGAGTCATAATCATCTACCTCAGAAGACCGTTGTGAGGATTACCTTAGTAGGCACATGCCAACAGCTGGCTCGGTGTCTGGCAGAAAGTGAGTGAGAAGCAAATGCTAACTTCGGGTATTGTTTTATAGCCTCATTAATTGTGTGCCACAATTGATTTTAACAGTAGCTGGGTATTTAGATGCTTTGTTTTCCATGGGTTTATAGGAAAGTACACTGAACTGCCTCGTAGCTAGAACTTTGCACATACCATTAATTATTCCTTTAAGAAAAGATGTTTGTGGTGGCTTTTTATTTACTTTTTTTTAACTTCCTGATCTTAAACTCTTCTCTCTCCAATTAGACTATTTCTCTTGTTGTATAAAAAGTTCTTTTGCTTGGTATTTCCGTCACCAGAGTGTCTCATATCTTATAGATTGTACAGATATCCCTCTAGCGATTGTTGTTGAAGAAATAAACATGTAAGTGAGTGGAAAGCGAACTTTATTTCCCCAGCGTAAGTGTCCACAACCAGAGCCAGCCTGCCTCATTCGGGACCCAGTACGTATTTCCTGACTGACGAGTGAACGATATGTACATGCCTTCCTCAGTTTAAGTCATAAACTGAGTTTCCGACCCTGTGCCTTCCAAAATCTGCTTCCAGTCCCTGGTATCTCTGTCCTGTGAGGTACGGTGTAGGATTCGTTTGTATGCAAAGGTCCCTCTGTTTGGTTTAAACAAAGACATTTAATGGTCTCAGAAAGCAGGAAGTCTTGCGTCTCCAGGTAGACGTCATTCAGGGATGTCATCCAGGACACAGGCTCTCCAGGTCCTCTGTTCACCCTTCCTCGGCATTTTACTGTTGTCTCTCCTCATGGTCCCAAGATGGCTGCCATCACACCAGGCTCCTATTCTCACCCAGCAAAGGGAGCTGGAATAAGGAGCAGAAGTGCCTTTTTTCTCCCACGGCTCCTTCCTTTTATCAGGGAGGAAAGGGCTTCTTTTCAGAGGCCCCCAAATGGAGTCCGTGTCATTGGCCAGAACTGGGTTACGTGACCTCCTCAAGCTTAGTCACTGGCAGAAGGTGACAATTGCTCTGACTGGGGCAGACTAGCTGGCCCTTAGAATGGAATCCATGGAATCCTGGGGGCTCTGAGACTCTCTAAGTCGGGACTGCACGGTCAGAACAGTTTTCATCATAACGCTAACAACCTATTGACTTACTCTCATTGCTCGGACGCTCGCACTGAAGGTGCCCAAGCAGATGGGGGTGGAACTGCTGGCACCCCACTCTCGTGGCAGCAGGTCCGCGCATCGCTGGTGGTCACTGTGGTCTTTGCTGCCACGCACGCAGTTTGGGGGTGGGAGGGTGGGGACGGCCCTGATGTGGATGAAGCAGTCAAGTTTACTATTCTAGTAAGCACCCTTCCCTGAGGACACGCTGTTTAAAGTCCTCTGTGTGATGAAACAGGAAGTCCCCTCAAAGAAAGCGCCCCAGCCTGGGGAAGCGCTCGTTGGCGCCCGCCGTGGGGGCTGAACTAGCTGCACTTGTCAGGGAGCACCGTTCCCGTGTCCCAGGACAGCTGACGGCTGTGGCTTTTCACACCGCGGGCTCCGGCCCACGTGTGCCGGAGGACGAGCAAAGTAAACGTGCTGCAAGGACAACGGCACGCAGCGTGTGCTGCCGGCGATGCCATTTGACTTCTGAAGCAAAAATAGGAATTTCGAAATACCGTGCCCACCACCACGACCTGACAGCTTCACAGTTAGTGCTCAAGGACTTCCCTCGATGGGGATCGGTGGTGATATTAACAAATGGGGCTTTTTCAGATAATTTACGATGAAATGAGCCAGCATCAAGGTCTGTGTGACTCAGCAACACAGTGTTTGTCATTTCACCTGTGCATGTTGTTTAAAAAACAGTCCTGCACGGGTAAAAGATCTACTCAGAGTGCAAGGCAGGGCGATAGATTCTGATATAAAAGGCAGTGTGCGAAGTCCATTGAGATGATTTCAGGGTCTGTATGCAACTGACCTTTTAAAAAAAACTGCCACTTGTCAAGTTTGGGAAAAGTATCCAGTTAGAATCTCCACAGCTGTTTAAAAAGGTCACTAAATACCCCTGTATTTGCCAAACACGTACCCATGAGTGCCAGTTTTTTCCTTCCTGCTTCAACCAAAGCGGACTCATCTCATCACGAGGCTGGACGCAGGCGCGAGAACCCTGCCGCCTTCTGCTGTGGCCGGGCACCTATGAGGTTTGCAAAAACTGTCAGAGACTGAGCGCCTCTCTTCTCGCGAAAGCTTTTTCTTGTTTTTTAATTTTGGGAAATATTGTTGTTCCACACGTAATTCATGGAGTTGTTGTTTATGTTTCTTAACATGGAGTGGCATCGTTGCGGTTATTGTGAGTTAACAAACATTTTACAGTGTCCTCAGCCCCGCTTTCTAAGTGAGTGTATCGAGGACCGCTGGGTTAGGTGAATCCAGGAGGCCGGCACCGTTCTCTGCGCACGAAACCGGGTCTGGTTAGAGGGGATGAGGGGGAACGGCTGCTGGGGAGGCGGGGGCGCCGCCACACTTCCCAGGAACGCGGAGAGTGCAGGCAGCCTGTGTATGTGGTCAAGTAACTGCGTCTGCTGTGTCGTCGTCGTCATTTGAGTGTATGGTTTAATAGCAAACGCACACTTTCTCCGTGGCGTTGAGCTTCACGGTTACCTTGCACAGTGTCTTCGCCTGTACAGGAGCCTCACTGTCCTAATCTGTGAAATGGGACCATGGGCCCCTGTTCCCATCGCTCAGAGCCTGGCTCTGGGTGGGTCTGCAGTGAGGCGCATGAGCCCCTGGTACCGCGCCCCGTGCTGTTAACTCTCTCTGGTCTCTTTTTATTCTTATTAATGTTGCAAGATCACGGTCATTCCCCTGCACTTTCGGGACCTAGAGAAGCTGAGGCTTACAAGAAGCGGGTATTTTAAAATGACACCGGTGGCGAAGCGATTCAGTGACATGTGGGGCCCTCAGTCTCAGCAGAACTTACGGTGGCACGTGACCAGGCGAGGGTGAAATGGCCTTCCCTGATTCTGCTCCCCCCTGCTCCAGCACGCACACAAATACGCTGAGCTGAAGAAGTAAATATGAGTGTGCCTGCACGTACTGGGCCCAGTAGAAGTAACGCCTGCTTGGGTGTTCGGAGGGTAATAACATGGGTGGAATTATTTACAGTTTTAATTCGAACATTTCACCTAAAATGTCCTAAGGTGTGCTTGAGTGTGATATTGTCATGTTATAGAATGACGTGCTTATGATTTTTTAGTAAAAGATGTTGTAGCCCTGGCCAGCCTGCCAACCAAAGGGTCGCAGGTTCATTTCCCAGTCAGGGCACGTGCCTGGGTTGTGGGCCAGGTCCCCAGTAGGGGGCGCATGAGGGGCAACCACACACTGATCTTTCTCTCCTTTTCTCCCTCCCTTCCCCTCTGTCTAAAAATAAATAAAATCTGTTTTCAAAAACAATTGTAATAAAAAAGGGGTGTTATTTGTGCCGGACCCTGCATATTTCATTCCAGACCCAATATCCTGTTTCGAAGGAAATGGATCCAGTAAACGAACAGATCCGTAAGCAATTTTCCACTGTCTCTTCCGGCCTGACCGCACTGCCCCCACCTGCGGGCCTGGGGGTTCCTTTCCGGTTGGTAAGGATGCTCTGGCGGTGGGGCAGGTCGCACAACACCGTGAAGGCGCTAAACTCGCCCCTGAATTTCATACTTAAAAATAGTTAAAACGGTCAATGTTATGTTGTGTGTGTCACACCACAATGAGGAATAGGAAGGGGTCCAAGGGGCTCTGCGGTCCCCCTAAGGGACACCTGGCGGGGGCGGGAGGGTTCCCGGTGCTCAGCCCCCTCCCCACAGGAATTTCCCATGAGGCCCTGTGCATGGACCTCCCCGTCTAGGACTGGCCTGCGCATCTCCTTCCTTTCCTCCCGACCTTACAAATAAACAAACAAACAAAAAAAAAGTCCTACGCAGACAGGTCTGCCTGTGACTCTTACCAGAGTGACACTGTCCTCCCCGGGAACACATGGTGACCGTCACCTTGGGGAGCCACACCGAGAAGGGTGTCCACAGATGATGTCTTATCCATCCTACCTTCGGGGCAGGGCCGTGCCTTCGTGGCACGTTTTGGACGCCCAGCTGCAGCCGAGAGCTCTTCAGAGACCCGCCACTCACTCACTGTACTTGTGTTATCAAAGACCCCATAAAATCAAGTGATTTCCCCTGCTTTTGTCCAGGCGTCTGGAGAAAAAAGACACTTAATCACCTCAAATGCCCTCTGCTGTGATCCCCTCTGAGAAATAAAGCCATAAATGCGTTGAGTTCTGTTGACATTCACACCGGAAAGAGCACAGGGTACCAAGCATGGAGGTTTCCTTTTGTATTTTATTACTAAACAGCCAGAAAAAGGGCGGAGGGGCTCTCCTAGCAAGGCGGGGTGGCACTTCGAAGGGGAAGAAGGCATCCCTTGACGCCACCGCCAAAGGCAGAGGCCTCCGGAGGCGCTGGTGCCGCACAGCAGCACCCCCACGCCCTCCACGCAAGGCCACGCTAGGGGCGCCCTGCCCACCCAGGCCAGGCCAGGCGATCTGCAGGGCGGTCACAGACAGAGCTGCGGCCCCCTCCTCCCTGACGCAGGTCTGAAAATATCAACAACATTCCTGTCCACTGTAATCAAATACTTACACAAAAGGCTGTGGAATGCGCAATAATTTGTCAGGCATCCTTTTAGTGGCGTCCGCTAGAGCAAACTCTGGTAGGGCCCCCTTGACCCTGAGAGAGTGCGCCCTTTAACCTTCCGTGGGCCTCTCTTAGGCGGGGCCGTGCTCTGGCCAGATGGCCAAACTATCAAAGGTTTTATGAGTCAGAACTGCTTTCCTAACTTGCCAGTTGTGTATTTCCCTCCATGTTCCTGGGAGCCGTCAACCCAGGGGCTTTCGGTTGAGAACGCAGAACACTGTCCCGGAGCCTGTGTGTGAGCACCGGCCGGGCGCGCGCCGAGAACACAGCTGACCCCCAGATGAGGACAATTTCAGCTAAATATTTAAAAGAGCCATCAAGAAAGGAATGATTGATTGAGTCCCTTTTTTTTCTTTTCCTTTTCGGTTCCGGCCATGATCTTTTATCAAGCTGCAGGCAAACCTGCCCCGTCGGTAAATTCAAACTGTATCTTCCTTTCCCTCCGCCCCACCCGGCGTTCGCGCCGTTCAGGCAGGCTGGTGACAGATTAAGAACCGTCAGATCCAGTTGCGCCAGGAGTCCCAAGTGGAAACTGATTCGTCTCTCGTGTTGGATCTCAGGGTTACGTTTGTAGTTCGTTTTGTACATTTTGGAAAGCGAGTAAGAAATGGTGGGCGGGAGGTTGACTCCGCAAACAGTCACGAGCCTGACCCCCGAGAGGCAGGTTCCGTTCACTCGAGCCCTGCCCGGAGCAGGGAGGGAAGACCACGAGGTCGCTTGTGTGCGTCTAGGGCTGGGAAGGACAACTGCGGATTACACGGCCTCACGTGGCAGGTGGCCGGGATGAGGACAGACAGGGTGACGGGCCGGGGATGGGGGCTCGCCGCTTCCGGCCCCGGAGATGCTCAGGTTTGTGTGGTCGGGAAAGGCCTCCTTGGGAGGACGATGTTAAAGCAAAAGGTCGGAAGGGGAAGAAGGAGCCAGCTTTGGGGCGAGACAGGCCCACTCTCGAAACGTAATGCGGGCCACCTGGGATGAGCGGGACTGTCTAGTGAGAGGCAAAGAGCACTGGGTGGAAATGACTTAGGTACTTTGTAGTATATTTTAGTAGTGTATTTCGTGTCATTTGTGTCATGACTTAAATTTATTTGTAGTTTCAAAACCTTTTCATTTTGAATTTATTTTTATCAATTAATCATTTTATTTTAAAAATGTATTTAATAATATATTTTGTTGTTTGTAACCTCATAGGTTAAGTTTTCTAGGAGCCAGATTCACAAAGGTTAAAAAAAAAAAAAAAAAGCAAAAAGCAAGTGAGGCTAATTTTCACTATGTATTTTATTTAATTCAGTGTATCCAAAACCATTAATCATTTCAAGATGATTTTTGAAAAAAAATAGCAAACGAGATTTTTCCTTTTTTTATTCAGAGTCTTTTCAAACTAGTGTGTATCTCATACCAATAGCACATCTCAGTTTGTACACTAAATTTCCACAAAGATTCGATCTAAATTTAGATTTCAAAACATTCACAGTTGAAAAGGTAGATTCAGCCCTGACCAGTGTGGCCCAGCTGGTTGGGCTTCCTCCTGCAAATCGAAAGATCTCGGGTGTGATTCCTGGTCAGGGCACACGCCTGAGTTCCGGGTTCGGTCCCTAATCAATAACGTACCAGAGGTAACTAATTGATGTTTTTCTCTCACATTGATGTTTCTCTCCCTCTAAAAACAAATAAATAAAATCTTTTTTTTAAGGTAGGTAGGTAGATTCATATAGCCAAATTGTACCAAGTATACTTAAAAGTATTCTAATAACCGAATGAAGTGTCAATTTTCAAGTTTTAAATTACATTACAGTGAAGTTAGCAGTCCGGTTTCTCGGACACAGAGATGACATTTCAAGTGTGGGTGGCTACTGGGGCATGTGGCGGTCCGATTGGCCAGTCAGGCCTGGGGAAGAACCCAGAGCCGCAGCTGGGCAGCCAGGGCTGGGACCAGACAGCCCTCGGTCGGGGGCTGGGAAGGGTGTGTCGGGGAGCAGAGAGCCACCCCGGCAGGGAGCAGAGGCAGGGGCGGGCTCCTGCCAGGCCACCCGGGCTTCCTGAGCTGCGGAAAGGAGCGAGGATGTGTTATAAACGGCCCTCGTCTGTGCCCAGAGGGAAGGCAGGGTCGGAGAACGTTTCTGCGGCACTTGGCGAGCGGTGGTGGATTTCTGGTAGCACGGCACAGGCCCACCTGCGCAACCCGGGAACGCACGGCTGCCGCGAGGTCAGGAGGCGGCTCGCAGCCCCGCTGGGAGAGCCCCGCTGGGAGAGCCGAGCCCTGCGGACGGCCCGTGTGCGCGGCGGGCAGAGGCAGAGGAGGGTGCGGCGCAGCCTGGCGTGGGCCTCAGAGGGGCCTCGAAGAGCGGCGTGTGTGTCCACGTGTCTCCGAAACGAAGGGCATGGGACAAGGAACTATGTATGTGAATGACAGTAACACTGAAAGACACAGGTACCTAGATGCACACGCTGCACACATCCAGAGTGTGCGGGCGGTCGCAGCGTAGGCTGCAGGGAAGTGACAGAGTCACGATCATGGTGACGCAGCGGCCGGGGGGTCTTGGGGACAGGCCCTGTGGGGCGGCCTTGCCTGTGGTGTCTTATCTTCTTATTTTCACAACAGGTGAGAGACGGCAGCACGGTGACCGTCCTGGGTGATTTGAGGCAGTGGGGGTGTAAGCGTTTGTTACACTACAGTCTGTGCTTTTCATTTGATTGGAATATTCCTCAATCGTGTGTTGAAAACCTATCCCAAGGGAAGGGAGATCCCCGCCCCCGCCACGCCCCAGTCCGCACACACAGGGGTGGGCCAGCGTAGGTTCACAGTCGTGAGCGTGCCAATGCCGTGTTTGTTCTTACGTTATTGTTGTTTATTACTTCCGTACTTTCCGTGGCAATGACTGCAAACCTACCTCTGCCCGCCGCTGTATCGTCGGTCCCTGAGCGCCCTGTAGCCTTCCAGGGCTAAGCGTGTCTTGGAATGAAGGAGTACAGGGCAATTACTATATATTGTGTTTACTTACAACTTTTTCTGGGCAGGATGGAGTTGCTTGCCTAGTGCAGTAGTGACTTTGGCTGACAATCAGGAGGGCTGTTAACTCATTTATCGCTGGCATCAAGCTGCCTACTTTTATTTTCCTGTGGCTTCAGGAATTGGAAACCTGTCGTGTACCTCTCACCAAATGTGTGGAGCCCAGGAGACCAAAGCATGGTTCATGTTGAGCAAAAGCATATGTAAACTTTCAGAAGTCGGCAGCGCAGTGCTTGTCTGTGGCCAAAATAATAAATTCCTCGTTGCTGGTTCCTGAAGATACAGCTGCTGCCTCGGGCTGCTTGTTTGGGCCCCCACCCAGGGGTATCCAGCCCAAGGGCCTGTGACTGTGGCCCTAGTGTTCCTGATGGCATCAGGAGCAGCCCGAGGGGTCAGACAGCATGGCAAGGTCCCTGTGCCAGTAGGAGAACAGGGAAGAGGCCGTCTGAAACATCCTCCTCCGAGACCCTAACACCAGCCAGCCTTCTGCCCAGTGATCCTGGGAGGGGACAGGGCCAACTTCAGGATGTGCAGCTGTCCCTGTGCTCAGAAGGGCCCCCCATCTGGGGTAACTAGGAAGAGCTGGGATGTGAGCCAGGCCCCTTTGTCAACAGCACCACTGGCCACCATCGCCTCCGTGTGCGCCTGCTGCTCAGACCGGCCAAGGGAAGCTGTGTCGTCTGCATCTAAGGGACCGAAAGGCTAGGGCCTTGGAGGTCTCTGATTTGACTCAGTGTCTTTGCAGTCCCTGGGACAGTCACTGGGCCCCTGACTGGGCCTTCCGCCCCCACCGTGCTCGCGCCCCTAGGATCCCGGATTAGGCATTCTTGTGTCATCATCCTCTTAAAAGACAGCAGCTATGGTTGCCCTGACCAGCGCAGCCCGGATGGTTGGGCATCGTCCCGTAAACCGAAAGGTTGTGGGTTTGATTCCCGGTCAGGGCGCATGCCCAGGTTGTGCATTCAGTCCTAGTCGGGTGGATATAAGAGGCAACCCATCAGTATTTCTCTCTCAGGTCGATGTTTCTCTCCCTCTCTTTCTCCTTCCCTTTCCCTCTCTCTGAAATCAATAAGCAGGTCCTCAGGTGAAGATTAAAAATAAAAAATGTCACCAATCAAGCCAGTCCAAAACAGGGGCAACATCTGTGTGTGTCTCTCTAGCTGGTTGGTCTATGTGTTTGTCCATCTTTTTGCTGAGATCTGAGGTTACCGAGTCTTTACTTTTTTTTTCAAGCCAAAAGCTTGAATTTTATGTGGGTTTTGTCAACTTTTCAAACTCCTTATAAATCAAAGTCCGGCCGTGGGCCGGAAGCAGCCTACAGACCAGTTTGCAATCCTTCTTCATGCCTCAGTTTCCTCATCATGAAAATGGGGCCAAGGAACCTTCCTGTGAGATCTGAGCGAGTTACTATGTGTAAGGAGCTGCGGCCCCTGCTTGTGTTATTGTTGTTTTTAAATAATAATAATTAGGTGGAGACGCTTATGCAAGCCACACCATTGACTGCATTTCCCTCCCTCCACGACCCCCAGTGTTGACTAACTGAATCGTTCAGCTTTCGGCTGTTTTTAGTCCTGTCGACACAGCCTCGGTGCCTGCCTGTGAGCTCCGTGGGGCCTCACCGCCCCCACACACGGCCATGCGGCCGGAGCCATCAGAGTCTTTGCTCACATTACAGGTGCACAGAGGAGAAACTTCCCTGTCCCCGGGGACGTTCCCAAGCGTGCACAGAGGATCGCATCAAAGAAGAAGAAAGGAGGGAAAGGAGCTGCTCTGCCGGGTACCGCCCTTGCCGGTAGTGTCCCCTGAGCGACCACACCGTGCAGACCAGTATCTACTTTTTCTCTTATTAAAATTTTTCATCTAAAGATACAAAGTCGGAGGACTGACCCTTTGTGGAGTCAGATGATCTGCTGACCATGTTCTATCTATTTTGGCTCTAAAAAATCAAAAATTAAGTTCCATTCTGAAAGGCCTGGAAGCTTCTATGTATGAAGCCTGGACGATGGTCTCATTTTCAGTTCACTGTGAAATGAGAGAAACTATCCCCAAGATACCACTTTGGTCGGATGACAGAGAACAACCTGCACTTCACCTTGACACAGTGCGGGGTTTGGGCCGTGAGCAGCAGATGATTGGAGAACGCACATCGGGCTGGTGGTGCCCCAGGGGCGAAAATAAGTCTGAACCCGGAAATGAGCTGCCGCCCAGTCGTGCGCTGGGCGCCCCGCCTCCGGCACCGGGGTGGGCTGGGAGCTGTATTCACCAGCTAAGGCACCTCCCAGGCCTGGAACTGGGGGGCTTCTGGCTCCATCTGGGCAATCGTCACGACGAAGGCGTGACCCAGCTGGATCATCCAGATACAAGGAGAAAAATGAAGCAAATGGCCAAGGCTCCCCCACTCTGCTTTTTGCCTAAAAACCATAGAATGGGGCATTCTGAAGTTTGTGTTTTCTTTATTTTTTTTTTATTGTTGACACTATTACAAGTGACCTCCCCTTCCCCCCCTTTGCTCCCCAGCTTGTGTTTTCTTTAAATTTCTGAAATTAGCCACACAAGTGGCTTGGCTGTTTCCCGCACCTTCATCGAACCCACTTATCTAATTCAATAAGATCAGGAATTTTTTAAATATACAGATAGCAGTTGTACTCCTTACTCGAGCCAAATGGCCAACGCCTGTTTTTTTTTTCCTTACCCGGTGGTAGTCCTTTAGCACCACGTCCAGCAGATTGTGTGTGCATGTGGAGTTTTTGTTAAAAATTTTTGAAGGCCCAGAAGGTAAGTTAAGCAATCTAAATTGAATTACCTTCTTGAACTATGCACACTTTCAGGCCTTAATATTTAATTTTCTTTCTTTGTGTGTGTTTCCGACTAACTGATAAAAAAGATCAGTCACAGGCGTGTCAGTGAGACCGGGTAGGGTGCCACCTGAATATTTATCCTCCTCGGCCAGCCCACACTGAGAAAACAAACAGCAAAGAATGCGGCTTTTCACAGTTATCAGCTGCCCAAAACATCTGCCCCCCTGAGTGAATCACTCCAAGGCACCGGGTGATGTGGTGATTCCATGTAAGTCTCCGCAAACAACGACACCACCCTTCCAGAAACATAGCAGATGAACCTCGGTGCGTAATGGTTTAACTTTACGCACCGAGGTTCATAATTTGCCATTCATCCTGTTTTGGCTAAGAAAGTTGTTGTTTTACAGCAGAATTTAGCAAAGAGTCTGCACCTAGTGGACATTCAGTGGCATTATCATAATGAAAAGCATTTTCAAAACCGAAGGGGGAAAAATGACAAGTTTAAGATACACTTGAGACCATCTGCCCATGAAAAAGTTCAGCCTATTTAACTGAGAAACATGAGTAGAAAAATCTATATAGCGTCCAACTTCTTTTTTTTTAAACGGGGTGGTATAGTCTCATTCCAACATTTAAAAGGCACAAAAGGGTATGCAGGGCGAAGTCGCCCCTGGGTGCCCAGCTTCCCGGGTGCCCTTTCAGGGGTGACCAGCGGAGCCCTTGGCATGCAGGGGCGTGCATCAGAGAGCGTGCAGTCGTACGCACAAAACCACGTTTAAATGCTCCCTCTCAGCTCCGATGACGTGTGATTTGGGTTTTCCCTCCTGGGTTTCTTCTAAAATACTTGAAACGTTCGTTTTAGCAGGACCTTCACCCCATGAAGTAGCATATCGTTGGGCCAGTAAGAGCCGAAAGCTGAATTCTGAATAATGCAATGCGTTTCAAGTGTTTAAGTTTGCACCACGCGCTCACACCCACCAGAATCTGCTGGGACGCTCTGTCTGGGACCCTGTGGGAGGAGGTTGTACAGGAGACGATGCTAATTGATTCTTTTTGAGACTCTGGAGTCAGCAGCCCTGGTGCCAAGTGCCTCCCTGTCCGGAGGCTTCCAGAGGGACACTTTACAGTCCTGTGCTGTCACACGGTTTCTGTGTCTTGGGTTTTTTCCTCCTCCCACGGCTTCCCAAAGAACTTAGAATGAGTTCCACATGATATAGAGTCGCCACGGCCATGGGCCCACACTCCCTCCTTGAGTCCCCACAGCAGGGGCTGAGTCCGTGCTGATCGGCGCCTCCCCAGAATGCACTTCCCCCGCATTTTTGCATAATCGCATCCTTCACCTGTCTCGGTTCCAGCTTCAGTTCTGCCTCTTGTCAACGGCATGACCTGGGACACTCCCTCAGAGCCTCGATGTCTTTGTACGTAGAAAGTGGGGGTCAGAACCTAATTGCAAGATTGGAGGGCGAATTAAAGAGTCAAATCCGCCGTTAGAAAAGCACCGCCTGATGTTGGGCACCGTGACCGCATGGCCTGTTTCTGAAGGTGAAGGGCGATCACACCATGTTCACAGCACTAGTCACCATTTGCAAGGATTGGATTTACCCGTCGGCTTTCTTACCAATTCGTCTGTATTTGCCCCTAAAATGTAAGCTTCTACAAGGGGAGGGTTTGCATCCACTTCATCCAGTGCTGCGATTTCTTTAGCATTTCTATAGCAGTCCCTACCTGATAGGGCTGGTTTGACTAGAATGAGTTAATACATGTGAAGTCGTTTCAGTGGCGTGTGGAAATATGAAGACTTTCATACGTTAGTGGCACTTAGTATTTTTGCTATCATTTTGTGAATTTATACTTTTGAGGCTTCAATTTATACTAGTAAGGAATTACAGGCATCTGTATTTAACTGTTTTGGGTCACAGATCGCATTTTAATGTCAGGGATATTTGGCATCAAAAAGCAACCAGTGGGCCCTGGCTGGGATGGCTAAGTGGTTTGGGCATCATCCCATGGACCAAAAGGTTGCCGTGGACCAAAAGGTTGCCGGCTCAATTCCCAGTCAGGGCACAGGCCTGTGTTGAGGGCCAGTTGGGGGTGTACAAGAGGCAACCACACATTGATGTTTCCCTCCTTCTCTTTCTTCCTCTCTGTCCCTCTCTAAAAGATTTTATTTATTTTTAGAGAGAGGAAAAGGGAGGGAGAAAGGGAGAGAAACATCAGTCAGTTGCCTTTCACACTCCCCCTACCCCCAACTAGGGACCTGGCCTGCAACCCAGGCACGTGCCCTGACTGGGAATCAAACTGGCCACCCTTTCGTTCACAGGCCAGCGCTCAATCCACTAAGCCACACCAGCCAGGGCAACAAATACAGTCTTCATTTTAAAAAAAGAATTAACAAGTGGTAACCATTGATTAAAATGGTTTTTTAAGCAATGAACCTATATGTGGTCAGGGGAAAACAGCTTGGGGAAACTTCAGAGAATACAAAATCAAATGATAATGAGACCCTGTTTGCTTTTCACTGGGAAGCATAACATTTGCATTGAGAACACTCATTCCAGCTCTGTCTTGGGTTCGGTATGTTGGGCCAGTGGGAGGCGTAGTGGCAGGACAGTGGTGCAGAGTGTTGTTGATGGGGGAGGGGAGGAGTAAGGAGGGAACCGGACTCTCTGCCCTGGAACAATTCCTTCTCAACCCACTTCGATCGACCATTTCAGAAATCCAAGATTTGAGGCAGGAGGGAAGAGTGGTCATTTTCGGCATTGTCCCCTAACATGTTGATCTTCGGTATCCTGTTGTAACTGGGTGTAGCAAAGGAAACAGGTGGTCCTTGGCCCTTCTACCAAGCAGATGTGTGCGATTGGCTGGAGTTTACGTACTCAGCATCCACCACTCGGTGTGTTAATATGTCACAACAGGAGCCGCTGGAGATGCATTGCCAGCCTCTCCATCAGGCCACCGTTATTAAGCATCCATACGCTGGCTCCAGGAAGGATTTAACACTGAGGTCCGGAGTGGCTGGATGGATGTCCACGTGTAGAAAGAGCAGCCTGCGATTGTGTCCAGCACACCCGCAGTGAATGGCCTGTTAGGCGGACAGGGACTGAGTTAAGGAAGGGCGGTCAAAAACTCTTAACTCCGCCTTGGAAGCATGGATGTTCTTACAGTGCAAATTGAATTTATGCATTGCTCGTATAATTAAAGTTTGGTTCTCAAATTATAAGACAAACCTGCTACAAGAAAGTAACAAGTAATAAAAACAGCAGTAGCCACGAAGCAAAACAAATGTTCTGCCAAGCCCATCGGTTTCCCGTGAATCTGGCCACGTTTGTACTTACGGTGCCGCAGCACCCGGCGACCTCCCTGTCTTTGTCCTTTCCCGTTGCCGAATGCTTCGTGACACTTTAGATTTGAAATTTGAACTTAGGGTCATTTTTTTCACTCTCCCTCTCATTTAAAACCCTACTCACACATCACACCTCCCAAGCCACCCTCCCCCTCCAAAACCAAATAAACCGAAGAAGTCTCCGGTTTGGGGTTCTGGCAGGACCCACAGGCATCCTTGTCATCGGAGCCGGAGTGGACAGGCAAAGCTGCTTAGCCCTGTAACTGCCACCGAATCCCTGACTCAGAGCACTCCCAGTTTGTTGCTGGATTTCCCGAAAAAACAGTCTTATCAGATCAACAATGATTTCTGTCCAAAAAGAAAAAAGAAAGAAAGAAAAATCCCCCACCTCCTCTCCAAACGAGGGTGGCGGCGCCTGTGCACAGCTCCGGAGCTCAGGGGCCGTGGCTGGCAGGGGGTCATGGTGCATCTTGGAAGGAATAAGGGCAGATAAGTGCATCAAAGGGCCCCTTGACACTCGGTGCGGGGGGCGGGGGGGGGGGAGGACGCTATGCAGGCCTGTCTCCCCGAGAGCATCTCCCGCTTGATGGACAGGGGATTAATCCATGGGAGGGCAGTGGACAATGGCCGGGTGGGCTTGAGGCCCAACACCTGGGTGTGAGGCTGGGGGCCGGCCTGGGGCAGCTCCGAGCTGCTGCGAGGGAACACAGGCCCCTCCCCAACCCTTCCCTCCTCACCCGGCCCCAGCTTGCCAGCCTTTCTCCGGGATAAACGTGTTTGAAAAATAGGGTTTTTTTTTCATTTCGTTTTGTTTTGTTTTTGTTCTGTGCTTGGGGGCCAGGGAAGCAGGAGATGTTAGAAATCTAAGAGTCACCTGCTGTGAGTTCTTACAGGAAGGGGTTTCATAGGACAACCCATTGCTGTGGGCGGACCCTGTCGGGACCTGACGGGAGTGCATCCAGAGCGAAGGAGGCATTTCTGAGATGATGGGGGCGGTGGAGTCCAGGCCGGGCGATTCAGAGAAATCCCAGGAGAATGCTGCCACGTCTGTTTGGGAACCAGCAAGGAGCCTCTGCGAGTTCTGTCAGAAGTGAGAATGGCACTGTGTCTGCGTGCATGCACATGTTCCAAACAAACGGCTTAGTATTTTTATGCACAGATACTACATCACGTAGGGTGAAACAATGCGAATTCTAAGACACCTTTAAAATCCGTAAGGCAGGGTGGCCGGCGGGAGGAGCTTAGCTGAAGGTGTGTGGCAAAGTCTTAATAATGACTGAATCTGGGTAATGGGCTCGTTGTACCGTTCACTTCACTGTGGGGTCTGTTTAAACATTTTCACCCAGGTTATACTGACAGTAATCGGGATAAGCATTTTAAAGTGTTCCGAGCAGTGGTCCTGCGTCGCTTGGATGTGTCCACTGAGTCAAGGACACATGCTTGCCCCACCTGCATGGGCGAAGTACAGACAGTCCCCCGAGTGCGGTGCCCAGCACCACCAGTGAGGAACAGGAGCCTTGGAAACCACCAGACTTTTATTTCTCGAGCCGCACTGTGCCGTGAGCGATACCAGCTCCCTCTCACGGAGTGCTTGCCCTGCGCTCATGTTCTCACTGAACCCTTCAGCAGGCTCAGAGAGGGTGAGTACCTTTCCCCAGGTCGCCCAGCTCCTAAGTGGTCGATCCCGAGTTCAGACTCAAGGCAACCCAATTTTAGATCCTGTGCCCTGCCTGGTTGCCCACTTTCTAATAAGAGAGAGAAGAAAGGGGAGAGGAAATTCCCAAGCCTTGCTGCCCCATCTTTGTTCGGAACCATAAGTAATGTTACAGAGTGGTTATTTAGCTCCAAATGACCCATTTGGATCTTTTCCGAATCCAGGCTTTATCTAAAATTTAAAAAAAAAATTGTTTTCATTGTGAATTTTTTTTTAGCTACCGAGCTTCAGATATTACCTCACTTAATCCTCGGCAAACCTGTGAAATGAATATTACTCCCCTTTCACAAATGAGGAAACTGAGGCACAAAAGGCACTCACCCAGAGCCTCAGAGCTAGAATGGGGCAGATCAAAGCATTGCCTTAAAATATTTATTATTTTGCTGACAGAGTTTTCGGGTACCCCCTTAAATTTGCTGCCTCACCTCAGCCCCAGGCCTGCTTGCTTGGTAGCTAATGACTAATTGTAAAGGTCTTTAAAAGTAAAGAAATGGAAGAGCTGGGTTGGGCCGCTGGTGCCCCGCCCTCCGTACTGCTCCAGAGCAGAGAGCAAGACCCGTTCAGCTCCATGCCCTTCCCGTCCGAGTACACGGGAAGGGCAAGTTGAAGTGCTGAGCGGACGCACAGTCTCTGATGGCTGGGGTGTTTCCTCTTGTTCAGAAATTCTGGCAAATAATGATAGTAGTCAAATGATGGCAGTGATGGATGAAACCCCAAACGTAGGGCATTGATTATGCAGCTTTTCCACTCATTAGAGGAGAAGAGTCTGACATTTAAACACCAAGCGCTCTAAAAAAGAGCATTTCTAAGCAGGTCTTAGAAATAGGGAAAACAACCAAAAAAGCACATGTCGAAAGCATCCCTAGGAATGGTCGGTTATTGCTGGATGTAGAAAAAATGCTGGCCTCAAGTTTTGAAGGAAGAATCAGCAGAAACTGAAAGAAAGACACATCATTAATAATAACGTTAACAACAAAAGTGAGAGTTTACCCTTTTAGAAGAGAGATTCCAGGCTACCGCAAGAGAACATTGCATCTGTTTGAGAGCCAGCTTGAGATTTTTTCCAACTTTGGGTGCAAAGGACTGTGTCCAACAAGCCTAATCATATCTCATTTATAATTAATAATATACACAAGTCACCGAGCTAAACACTTTATACACATTAACTCATTATTCCTGTGACTAAATTCATAAATTCAAACATTTGCCTGAAAACCTCCCAGCTAGAAAGAGGCAGAGATTTGAACCAAAACATCATAATGCCCATCACAGCCATTTAAAACAAGGAAAGAAAATAAGTCCAGTTTTAAATTTTTCTAAAGGTGCCCCAAATTCCTGAGTGTCTGTCTGGAGCTCGTGCCCTTCTTTGCTCTTCTGGGCCTCAAACTGTTTTCAGTAGCATCTTCCAGGCAGATCCACAACTTAAGACACTTTCAAGGGGACCTAAACATTTCTCAGCTCATTCTGGGTCCTTTGCCTCTTCGTGGAAGATAATAGAACATTATCCTCCTCACCCTCAACCAAACTGTCAAGTATTGGGTTGGCCAAAAAGTCCGTTTAGTTTTTTCTGTAAAATAAAAGACATTTTTCATTTTCACCAATAACTTTATTGCTTTGGATATTTTGAGCATGTCAGCTATCTCCCCTCTGGTATAATGCCACCTGTTCTCAATTAACGTTTTGATATGATCGCAATGAACCCATTGGTGCACCCGACCATGGAGCACCGTCCAGCGAGAAGTCTCCAGCACGAAACTTTACAAACCATATTTGACACATTCGATCAGTCACAGCACCTTCTCCATACACTGCACCAGTCTTTTTTTGCATTTCAGTAGCCTTTTTACCTTTCTTGAAACAATAAACCATAATACGCCAAAAATGTTGTATATTTTCTTCCATCTTTAATATTAAAATGGCTACACAAAAATTTACCAATTTCGTAAGTTTATTTTTTTAACGCACGCTGATATGACCACTGTCACAACACAAAATTGTTTTGAATGAGGTTAAAGACAGCTAAGTGGCATTAAAGCTGTCACACAGAAAAAACCAAGCGAACCCTTTGGCCAACCCGTTAAAATAATGAAAGGAAATCAGTCGCCTGTTCGCGTGGTTCGGACTCAGGGCCCAGCGAACGCATCCCAGTAAGTGGCGCCAGGGAACATTTTGGGGGACACTTTCCAAGGGGACCTTCCTTATATGAATATCAAAACTGGAGGGTTGGGGACAACCGCCGGATGGATATCTCTTAACCGCACACGGTGACCAAGGGGGAGCCAAGCAGAGGAGACGGACGGCAAGTCGCCCCCGTAAACGGCAGGAACACCCGCTGCTTCGCCTGCGGGCGGTTTGTGCGCATGCTCCCCAGTCTCGCCATTCCAGGTGCACGTTCGTTCACCTGTTCACGTCTCCGCGGTGAGGCCTGTGTCTCGGAACCAAAGGCGCGTCGTAAGTTAATGAGAGCGAGTGTTTCTTCCTCAGTGGTACATAAAGTAGTCTCGCACCGTACAGCCCGTGGTGCCTTGGATTCAGCGGAACCTTGGGTTAGAAAATCAGTCATCTGTGCGGCTATCCCTAAAAATCCAGTGATTCATTTCAGGAGCTTACACCTTAGCACGCACCTTGGCGCATAAGTCATGAAAAACAAAGGTCATCGAGCCAAAATATGTAAACAAGTCCAAGTCAAAATAGATGTGGGGATCGCAGCCTCCAACTGCTTGTTAAAGAACCAAAGCTTCACGGTCTGGTTAATTCCCCGCACTCTCCTTCAGCCATCCATAAATTTCCATCTGTTGAATATTTGGGTAGGATACGGGGGTGGGTCGGTGTTTCATATCAGCCCGCAGAAGTTTTGTCCCTGCGCAGGGCCAGGAGACACGTGCACAATGGCATGCGTGAGCCCTGTGTATCAGCAAAGAGCCCCTTGAACTCCGCCTGCGGGGAACAAAGGGCTTCCGAGGCACCCCCGAGTAGCAGATGTTGAGTCATCCGAAGGGCCAGAACGCCAATTAGATATTGAACATGGCAGGGGGAGGGTGGAGTTTCCAAAACAAATGGCCGCTGAATAGGAGCCGTCCCGGAGTGTCGGCTCAGGTCCTGCTGTTCTTTTGTACAATGATTTGTGGCAAATTTGTTTTGTCACTGAGGCATAGTTCCCCCTGGGTCTTAAAGTGGTTTTGTGATCACAGAAGTTTTTTGCCACCACCCCCCCCTTGAAATGTCCTTCTCGTAACCAAAACTGGACATCAGTGGATTGCCTGAAAAAATAAACTTGAACAGCCACCCTTTAGCTTTTTGGGGGGGTTACAAAGAACAGTAATCCGTGATGGAGACATAGAAGTAGAAGCAGTCGAGAGAGAATCACTCAGTTAAAAGTATTATGTTTGGATAGAAATTGGAAAAAATTCAGATCACTTTTTTTTTCCTTTTTTTTTTTTTTTTTTTAGATAAAAGTTTATCATTTGGTCTAGCGGTTTTCAGATTTCCCTGATTTCCAGCTTTCCTAGGATAAGGATGCCATGTTAACTCGAAGCCTACAAATGAGAAAAATGCAGGCAGCGTGTGGTACAGAACATTTCCACAGTTAATTATGGATTTATATCGGTGTTACCCTCATAAATCATTCCCAGAGAAACAAAACCAAGCAGTGTTCTGTTTAAATAGTTTCATTTGCTTCCTGGGACACTTCTGGTTCTTTTTCCCCTTGAAACCACCCACATTCAGTAAAATTATGTCACTGAGCGGACGCTCCCCTGCTTGCTGCTCTCGTGTACTAGACCGTGGGGTACCAAAGCCGCACCAGCAGAAGAGGAAATTGGGGTTGCGTTGATTTAAGTCAGCCAGCGCTGTGACCAGCTTACTTAGTTCTCTCTCGACCTCTGGAGGTCAGATTTGACTCTATGCTGTCTGCTAATGCTCCACTATTTTTCATTGCTTTCCCTGTTCGAAATTGTGACCTACAGCCTTTTCAGCCTGCGGGGTCGTTATATTAAACCATCGCTAATTACGCCTGGAAACATATGCTCCCGTTTTAAGATGTCGTTTGAATAGAAGTCCAGCCCAAACCCCTACATTTGTCTCGTGAATGAAAAAATGTGAGCCTCTGGGTAATTCCAAAGGGTCTTCGTCGGATTTGAGCGGCATGTGGAACATAATCTACCTTATTCTGATTACTAATCTGGAAATTGCTGAGGATGAAGTCTGTTCCTAAAACGTGGACATTAAAGGCAGCGAATATTCTCCTTTCATTATATTATCAAATAGGCTGCTCTGACATCATCCTGTGGAGGGTACACTTCTACCCTTGCAGGAAACCTTGAGTGAAGAATATGACGTCAGTCTTTCTCTCTTCCTTCCTCCGCCCTAAAAAGGTGAGCACAAGTTACGCACCCGCACCATGCTGGGTCCTGGGATACGTGGATGGGTGGGGCGACCAGAATTCCCGGAACACCGCCTCTTTGTTATCCGCCTTGGAGATGCTCCAGCTGTTCAAGGGCCGAGGAAGGACGAGCAGATGCTCGCACGCCCCGTGGTCGCCGTGAAGAGAGGCGGATCTGAAGTTACCGGTCGGGGAAGCCTGGCTGCTCACCAGCATTCCTCTCGGATTATGTATGAAACATGAAAAACACCTCTTCGTTCACAAAATAAAGGATAGATCGTTTATTTTAGATCAGAGTAGCCAGAGACAGAGAGCGCATTAAAGTAAGTCATCCTGGCTGGTGTGGCTCAGTGCACTGAGTGCTGGCCTGGGTCACTAGTTCGACTCCCAGTCAGGGCACATGCCTGGGTTGTGGGCCAGGTCCCTAGTAGGGGGCGCATGAGAGGCAACCACACATTGATGCTTCTCTCCCTCTTTCTCCCTCCCTTCCCTTCTCTATAAAAATAAATACATAAAGTCTTTTTTTAAAAAAAGTAATTCGACTACGATAATAATTATTCTTATTTGTAATTTAATTATCTACAAATCATTGTATTAACAGATTAATCTATACATTATTATAGTGAAGTCTTATAAATTATCATTGCTGCTATTTTTATTATTATTATTTTTATTGACCATGCAATTGAGATATGCCACACAGAGATTTCAAGGGATTTGGCCCAGGTGGAGTGAGCGTCCCTAGCCCCGCCTGTGCCCGCGTCCCCCAGACCACATGGGTGTGCTGTGCCAGCATCAGTCTGAGAAAACCTCTCGGTGTCGCTGCTCAGCGTACACAGGTGAAATACGACAGGCATGTGGTGCCCTGTTGCTACATTCTTACACATAAACTGCTAACTCCGGAGTGCAAAGGTCACAAAAAAAAAAAAAAAAAAAAACCTGAGGCTAAAGATACCGTTTTGTCCAGAAGAAGGATAACGGAGATCTTTTTTTACCGAAAAATGGGGCCATAGCCAGATATTTCCCCATTTGCAAAGCCGCCTGAGGAATGTGTTTACAGACCTACTAAATAGCTGTAAACACTCTTTTTAAAACTTTTCATTGGAATAATGTTAGGTGGACAGAAAAGTTGCCGAGTGAAAGCAGAGTGCCTGTCGCCCCTGTCGGTCCGTCCTCCGCGCCCACACGCATCAGTCAGAACTGAGGCGCTGCCCTCCGCGAGATCCTAGTCACTAAACAGGCTTTGAAGGTCCCCGCCTCTGCCCGCCGTGCCCCTACATAGCCTTCGTTGTCCCTGAGCCAGTCTGGGACACTACAAGTTCCATTTCGGTATTCGTAAGTTTGTAAATTCGGGTGTTTCTGTGGTTCACTTCTCAAAAATAATTGATTTGGAAATTAACAATTACTTTTAAAAGGCACTTTAGGAGTAAAAAGAGTCTGGATTTGTTTTAATCAGTCAGATGTAGATGATAAGAAGAAGTCACATTTTATAGACATTTTTAAATCAGAATACATGTTTTTAATTAAGAAAGTCTCTTTACCCAAATGATAGAATGTACTGCTGTCAATTTTAAAAAGAAAAGGAAAGAAAGAAAGAAACAGATACCCTTGGAGATTAAAAGCACAAGATACCGTTTCTCACCCAACACATTTGCAACAATTAAAAAGATCGATAATACTCTCGGTCAAGTTTCTAAGCATCCCCATACCTCAGTTTTCCTCTCTGTAAAGTGGGGGTATTTATTGTTCTCACCCATGGAGAGGCCGGAGAGGAAAATGGTTAATCGTGGGGGCTCTGCAATGGGACCTTCTGGTTCTGTCTGGGCTGTTGTTTGGCTGTCCCACTTTTTGGCTGCCCGATCCTGGAGAAACTACTGGACTTGCCACCTGGTGTCTCGGTTTCTCTTCTGCAAAGTGATCTTAACCACAACACCTGCCCCAGGGACTAACTGAGCTGATGTACAAAACACTCTGCACAGTGTCTAGCACGTAGTAAGTTCCTATAGAAATATTTACTACTATTATTTTGGGGTTTTTCTAGGATGAACTCAGTTAACGCAGACAGGTAAAGGTCTTAGACCCCAGTGGCAAGTTAACATGAGCTGTAACTCTCCAGTGTTGATGGGAATGCAGGGAAAAGGGGCCTTCTGCCTTGGGAGTTCCAGACCACCACAGCTCAGATCAAAAGTTTAGATTTGATTCACAGTTTCACTTCTGGGAAGCTGGTCTGTAGGAATACCTATGCATGTGTACAAAGATGTGTATCCAAGACGCTCGATATGGTGTGACCCCCAAAGAGAGCAAGTGGGGACGGCAGAAGTTCCCGTCCCTGTTCTTGGGAGCGGTGAAGTGACCCTGCTGCAGCCACAAGGGAGAAGGAGACAGAGTTTTATTGGCGTGTATGGACTTTGAAGGCTATACATGATGTATTGATTGTTTTTTCATCTACCTAGCCATTTATTGATTATAATAAATGATTATTGACTGTCTGTGGTGTGCCAGGCTCTGCTCCGGGGACACAGCATCACGAGAGACACACAATTTCTGCCACCCTGGAGCCAACACTTAAGGAGGGCACAACCAATGGCCAGATTAAGTGTCCCCCAGGTGTCAGAGGTGGGGAGGGGGCTAAATTACATGGGGAAGTCAAGGAACACTCAGATCCTAATGCAGAGGGATGCAGGCCAGTGGACATCTGGGGGAAGCACATTCCAGAAAAGGAGAAAGCAGGTGCAGAGGCTTGTGATTTGGAGTTTAGCACTGAACTGAGTGAAAAAAAGATGTGAAAATTATGGAATCTAATTTTGACCAGGGAAAAAAGGAAATAAACAGAGGAGGAGATAGACTAACAATTGTTTGCAAATGGAAAAAGATGAGAATGCGCTGAAGTGTGTGTAAGGTTTATTGCAGGGCACAGGACCAAGGAGAAAATCTTCTAGGCTTTCCTTTATAAGACGACCACCTTGTTCCTGGTTTTCCAGTGAGCATGTATTATTTGTAATTTAGAAGACAAAATAAACATTAAGAGTTCTGGAAGATGGATAGCCTTATCTTTTCCTGAAAGAGCCTAGAATATGTAGGGTATTTTTTTTTATTTAACAGCCACACTGTTGACATTTGAGGCTTAGTATTTTGGGGTGGGGCCCATACTGTGCATTGTAGGAGGGTTAGCAGCATCCCTGGCTTCTAGATTCCAGTAGTGTCTCCCAACTTGTGACAGCTGGAAATGCCTGCAAACGCTGCCAAATGTCCCCTGGGGGTCCAAATGCCCCCCACCCCGCACCCTGACACCTTTGAGACCCTCTGGTCTAGGAAAAAACCTGGGCTCTGGGGGCAGCTGCTCACATTCAAATCCCAGCTCTGTCCCTTGCAAGCTGTGGGACCTGTTACTTCTCCCCTCTGTGCCTCAGTTTCCTCGTCTGTAAAATAGGAATAATCATACTGTCTTCCTGGGCTTCCTATGAGGATGAAAGGGCCCAGTTCATGTAATGCACTTAGGATAGGGTGTGGCACCCCAAAATGCTGGGTAAATGTTATCATTGATGTCCTTTCATGTCCCCTACAATCTCAGACCCCTTCCACAGGACAGACCAAAGCTTCCTGGCGTTCACCCTCTGCCCATGAGCCGGGCTCTGTCCCTGTGCATGGGAAACTCAGACAAGGGGCAGGAGAGGAAAGGAGTATCTGAACCCACTGTGCAGCCTGGGGAGCCCCCCTCATTAACACTTCCTGCACCTCTTGTTTAAAGGGGAAAGTGAGAGTTCTGTTCACAGAAAGCGTAGCTCAATGCAGCATTCTCCCCACGAGTGCTTCCAGAACCTGCCTGTGGGAGCCTTTACCAAGAGGTCATCGACCAAGAAATCATTCTAGCCACCCCGCCCCCTGGTGTGTGCATGCGCGCGCACGCACACACACAAACAGCTTATTTCCCCCAAAGCAAACTGCATTCCTCTACGGAGCCAACTCATCCCCTGCCCTCATCTGGTCCACGTTTCACTTTGGTGGAAATCAGAAACCAGACCGCACTGCCTGGCGTTGTGGACTTTCCTTAGGTTGGTTTCTTTTTCTATACAGGGCTTTATTATTCGTTTACTTTTTAGCTTTTACTGTCCTCATCAATGCTTTCCTTAGTTATAAATAAATGTATTTTACATATTTTATATACATATTTTAGATTTTATTTATAATATATAAATATATTATGTATAACATAAACATGCACACAATATGTTCATATTGTGTATATGTATAACATAAACATATACACAATATGTATTTATATATTATAAATACAGGTGACTGTTTCTATTTATAATATATTTATGCATATTATGTATATGTACATACATAAAATATTTATATTTAATAAGTAATTATTTCTATTTTATGAAATACATAAGTATGTAATCTACTCTATATTCCATATTAAATGTGTGTGAATATATTCTATTTAAACTTACGTGTATATATTTAAAATAGTGGTTCTCAATCAACAAAACAAACAAACAAGTATAATATAAACAAAGACACTGAATTTGAGAACAGTCTGTCAGTGTCCAGAGTGGGAGGGGAGGGAATTTCAGGGGAAAAGGGGAACGGTTTAGAGCAACAAGTATAAAGGACTCATGGACAAAAACTATGGGGGGGTGGAAATGGGAGGAAGGTGGGGAGGGCTGGGGTGGTGGGCTGGGGCGGGGTAAAAGACAGAAAACTGTACAATATCAACAATTAAAAAATACTGATTAAAAAAAAAAAAGAAAATGTATTAAAAGAATCAAATAAACTCTAAAAAGACAAAAAAAAAAAAATAAATAAAATAAAATAGTGGTTCTCCACGAGGGGTGATTTTCGCCCCTAGACTCCCCAGGGCACATCTGTCAACGTCTGGAGACAGTTTTGCCTATCACAGCTAGGGTCCTGCTACTGTCACCTGGTAGGTGGAGACCAGGAGCGCTGCTGAACACCCCGCCGTGCTCAGCACAGCGCCCCCCACAAAGAATTGTCTGAACCGAAACGTTGATGTTACTGAGACTGAGAAACTCTGATTTCAAGACATTAATACCATGCAGCCATTAAGCTCATAGGTAACATTTGCTGAGTGCTGAGAGTTTCACATGCATTATCTGTCTTTAATCCTTTTATCACCCCTTCTATCACTCCCATTTTGCAGATGAAAAGACTAAGGCAGAGTTACGGACCTTGCCCAAGAACACACAGCTAGTGGAAGCAAAGAGGCAGGATTTGAACCCAGGCCAGTCTGAAGCCAGAAGCCAGGGTCTGTCTCACTGTGCTACATGGCCTTGGAAAGTGCCTTGGGTGCATTGTGAGGAAAAGGAGGCAAGTGTACAAATTAATAAGCACGGTTCCATTTCCAGAAAAGGAAAAAATAGTGGATACATTTTGGGAAAATCAAGGTGATACCGCTTTAGAGGGATGCTCTCAGACACACCTGCACACACAGACACACCTGCACACACACCCACGCACACAGACGCCCACACTCTCGGTCTCCCAGGGTAGCGTCTCATCACAAAGTGCACGTCCCCTACCAAGCACTGACTACATCCTGTCCTTTCAAGTTACCTGGCAGGGTCACTTGACTGTTCTCTCTGTCCCTCACTGCACCACACCGTCGTTGACCCGAGAGCTGCTTTGGCACCTGTTTCTTCCCTCCATTGAGTTGTCAGGTTAGCTCGGGACCAGCGTGTAATGGGCTCTGAGTGAACATTTGCCAGGTGGGTGGGTGGGGTGAGATTACAGGAAGCCTTGCCTTCCTACAAGACAGAAAACAATAATGTCTAAGTTTATTTACATCAAACGTATTCTTTCTGAGATTAAGAAATACATCAGTTCGGTTTTTAAACTCAAATCATGATTCCTCCACGTGATGAAATATGGCTCAACCTACAGATGTAAAGTTGTAGGTAAGGATTGAATGTGGGGATAGGAGGCATTTGTGTGTTGTCTGATCGTGCGTGTGTGGCTGTGGGTATGTTGAGTGTTGTTGCGTGTGGTTGTACGTGCAGATGCAGAGAAAACAACTTAGGGAATGTGATTTCTTCTGAGAGGTGAAATGATGGGAGATTTTGGTGTCCTTTTTTTCCTTGTTAATCTTTTTTTGGATCTTCTACAGTGAGCATGTAATTCATTTTGTGACGAGTATGTTCTGTAAGGTGTCACACACGTCCCTAAAAATCACTGCACTTTCCCAAATTGCACAAAGAAGACCACAGTGCTTAATGGAAAACTCATCCGTGACATGTTAAAGAAAAGATGGGAACTGAGTAAAATGGTAGCACAGTTTTATAGGGACTACATTGTTAGGAAGTAGACAGGGTGGGACAGAGGTAGGTTTACAGTTGTTTTCTGTAAAATAATAAATAACAATACAAGAATAAACTCTGTGTTTCACGTACTCACAACTGTAAACCTACTTCTGCCCCACCCTGTACATATGAGATCTGGACATGGATGTAACCTGGCAGCCAAGGAGAGTGGACTGGAATGATCATGCGTGAACAATGACGACGTCACTGTACTAGTCAGTGGGGGCGGTAGACGCCGTTGAGTGAGCATGTGCACTGTGTGGCTATTGCATTCAAAATGACTGAGTGAGTAGAGCAATGAATCTGCATCAGATTTTGCATTAAGCAGAAAACTGTACTTGAACAACAACTAAATTAAAATTTAAAAAATTTTTTCATTAAGTTTGAACATTCCTCCACGGAAGATATTCAGATGATTCAGAAGGCCATGGGCAACTGGTGATTGGCAGCTTCATCACAACAGCACATCCGCTCATGCATCACATTCGTGCAGAGTTTTGGTGAAGCATCAGATCACCCAGGTGACGCAGCCCCTCCTCAGCCCAGATCTGGTGGCCTGCAACTTCCTGCTTTTTCTGAAACTAAAATCACCTTTGAAAGGGAAAGGACTTCAGACCGTTGATGAGATTCAGGAAAATACAACAGGGCAGCTGATAGTAATTGGGAGAACTTTGTGGGGTCCCAAGTTACTGCTTTGAAGGGGACATTGAGGTGTCATTGTCCTATGTACAAGGTTTCTTGTATCTTCTTCAATGAATGAAGAAGGTCTCTATTTTTCATAGGACGTGGCTGGATACTTTTTGGACAGCCCTCTTATACTACAATAAACATCCTACAAATGCACTTGACCTTGAAAGGGGCCTTGAGTTTGCTGTGGCTGTGGGCACCGCTAGGAGTTACTGTTCCGTAATAGAGGAGGGTTTTCTGACAGCAGGTGTGAGTGGGTGTGGCTCATAACACCTGGTGAACGGAGGGAGACGGAAGGAATTCAGCAGTGCGTGTGTGCCTTCTGTGTGTCCCTACCTGTCTTGTTCGCCTGGGTGCAGTTTTCAGCATTCACCCGTGTTTCGTGCAAAGGAAACCGCACATAAGCGAACACAAAATTTGTGTTGTGTTCAAATTGCATTCTAACATATCAACCGCATTGGGACAAATGCGTGTTTTCAGAAACAGCTTTCCAAGTTACTGGGGTACAGATATTTCTGGGTTAGAACTTGACACTTGTACTTTTTCCAAACAGTTATCACTCAGGTTTTACCAGAAAACTGTAGGTGGGTTACATAAGTTTAAAGGCGGTGATAGCAGGCATCTTTGAAGCAGCTACAGGGTGTTTTTTCATATGCATAATTGAATTTAACCCTCCCCAGAGCCACCGAGGGAGGGACCACACCAAGGAGCCTGAGGCACAGAGAGGTTTAGCTGCTTGCCCAACGTCACACAGCTGTCCTGTGCCAGAGCTGATATGCAAACCCAGGCCTTCCCTGACCCGAGATTATGTCTCACTCTTTCTTCTGTGATGCATTTGAGTGGGACACGGTTCCAGTAGCCATGTTTAAGTCGCATGCACAGTATAAAGGCTAAAGGAAGAGGAAGCTACAGGAGGCTTGGCTTGAATGCGAGTGACTCTGTCATGTCACGTGCCAGTGGCTCCGCCAGGAATATGCGACCATCCTCACGACCTTCAGGGACTTGTCCACTTCTACACGAAAACACCTGGATGATGGACCAGCAGATCACATTAGCCTCAAGACTGATGGACCAGAGATGGCAGGTGGCAGCCCGCTCGGTTCTTCAGCCCAGTGCCTTCCCTTCCACTGGCTTCACCGAGTGCCAGCAGGGAGTGCACTTTCCAGGTCATTGGGCTTGCAGGCCATGCCTGGCTCATCTCAGGGGCTGTCCAGTGTGGGCTGTACACAGGACTGGTGTCCAGCCCGCCTCCACCACTTCCAGCTGTGTGACTTGGGCAAGGCACTCACCTCTGCTTCCTCCTCTGTGACAGAGAGGGCAGTGGCTGCGTGACTGTGCAGGTGCAGCAGGTTGGTGTGAGTAAGGGCTTCGGTTGGTGCTGGCTGCAGCGCGCACCTGGTAAATGTTAGGGAGTGAAGCGGTTATTGCCCCGCCCACTGGGGCCCAACAGAATTTTCGGCTCAGGAATGAAATGTCATCTAGGGTGTAATGCCATCATGTCCCCGCTCTCCGTGCACAGTGGCAGAACACGGGTCCAGCCAGGGACCCCCAAACTTGAAACCACGCAGCCCAGCGGTTGTGGCAGCCCTGGGCGTCAGCACCTTTATTTATTTATAAATCGTGTAGCACTCCACCCCTCCAAACGCTGTAGTAGCTCTCGTTTCACTCAGAGTAAAAGCCAAAGGCTTCTAGTTGCCGCAAGAGCCCACCCTGAGTGAGCTAGCTCCCTGGCCTCTGGCCTCATCTCGCACTTCATTCTGCACCAGCCAACCCTGGCCTCCCTGCCTCCTTGCACACACCACTCACGCTCCCACCTCCGGACCTTCGCGCTGGCCACTCCCTGTGCCCAGGAGCCTCTTCCCCCGGATTTCCGAAGGCTCTCTCCCTCGTGCCCTTCACGTCTCTGTACAGATGTCACCTTCTCTAAGGGACCGGTCCCTTGCCGCCTAGATAAAATCAGAACCACCCTGACTCACTTCCACACCTCTGTCTCATTTTTCTTTTTTCTATAGTAACGTATACCTTCTAATAGACTGTGTAATTTAATCGCATAGGTTTATTTCTCACGGCCTTCCCCTCCCAGCCGGGATGTAAGCTCCATGAGGGCAGGGAGTTGTGCTTTATTCACCAGGCAGCTCAGCCCATAGAACTGTACCTGGTACGCAATAAAGATCTGTTGAGTTAAAAAGTTGCGCGAATAACAAACAGATGAATGCATGTTTTCTTTACTCACATAATACTTCGGGCTAAATCCAGAAAGACAACTTTGTTTTGGTACAAACTTCTCATTGTCCCTCAAGATCCTGTCTCTTTCAGCCGGGCTGAAAATTTCCACCCAGAGGGGTAAAAAACTGGATTTCCAAGCCCCCTGTAGTTTAGGTAAGGTCGTGAGACTAAGTTTCTGGGCAATCCGATGTCAGTAGAAGGGCCACGTGCCTGGCTCACAGCTTTGCTCGGAACTTGCCTGCGGCCCTGAGGTCCGGGAGTCTGCAAAGCAGGGAAGGAGAGGGGAAGGACACGGGTCCGAGGAGTTTATAGTGCTGCAGACCACCTACCTAGTTTTTAATGGAAAGAAAATAAACTTCTGTCGGTTTAAGGCACTGGGTTGTTTTTTGTTTGTTTGTTTTGGGTTTTCTTAGGGTTTTCTGTATCCCTCTCAGCTGTCAGTACATAATGCACTTCTTTTAATCTGGAATAAATGTTAAGTTAGGCTTCTGTCGAACCTCAGTGCACAACTGGCAAGCTTTTCCCAGCCCTCCCACTTCCGTCCAGCATAGCTGTCCCTTTCAGCGGGTTACATTGGGGAGCCACCAATTTCCAATATTTCTGGAATCCGAGCCACGTATACTCCCTAGTACACATAATACGTTACTGTAACTTGAATCGAGGAAGTATAGTTTCACATGGTGTGTACTAGTCATGTTGCTCCCGGATCGTCAGAAACAGCCACGGATGCCAGCTGGGGTTGGTTGCATCATTGTACCTCTCCATCCCTCCAAGGTTTCGTCCAATCAGCCAGATCTAGGCGGGTCCTGGGTCTTGCTGTCCTTATTCTCTGCTTTTCTTTTCAAAAGGAAATCAGTTTCCAAGGCAGAGGAAGGAAATAAATACTATTTACTGGGTTTTACTACTGAAGCGATGTAATTTACATAACAGCAAAATTACAGCCTAGACTCTCCAGTAGCAATTATGATGTAAAAGAACAAGACACATTTTTGCTCTTAAACCAACAGCAAAAATAAAGAGTGGTTAACTTCACCCAAAATTTTAATACTAATTTAATCTCATTTGCCTAGAGGGGGTTATAAAACAGGCATTCTTTGGCCCTAAAATTGAAATAGAGGACAACTTCCCAGGCAGTAAATTCAACTCTAAAAACCCCAAAGCAGGAGACTAGATAAGGCAGGAACCCGAAACCTCACCAGAATGAGGTTTCGAATGGACTTTCTAAGCCCAGTGACAGATAAGCTCTTCCCCCAAACAACAACAGAGCTGATTAGGAATTTTAGTTTGTCCTCAAAGCCCATCGTGACTCTCCCGTCAGCTCTGAGGTATAATGACCTTTGCTCTAACACTCACAGACCATACATTAGTTTTAGGAAAGTTAATGAGTAAGCAAACTTTAGTCCTAGAAAAGTGAAGTTGCTCTTCATTCAATACCTAAGAAATGAAGAAAGTCTTGGATTTGGGGGACATTTTAATGCCTGTCACCATGGAACACAGTCAGAGAAACTTTGGCCAGGTCGGTTTCCCGGCGTGAGGAATGGGTTCCAGGGCGTGGGCTGGAGAAGATTTTAGCTGCTGTGCTGGTCATGGGGGGCATACGTGGCCATGGCGTTCGGTAATGAAAGGGCTCGGCCTCCATCCAGCCGAACTCTCAGTCTGGTGCTGACTGATCCCGGACGCCTTTCCCCACTAACCCATGTCCCGTTTGACCAAGAGGCAGCGCACCTCGGGGGCTGAGCCCTTCGCAGGTTCGTCTCCCCAACAAGAAGTGAATTTTAAACAGATGTATTCGTACCATTACCTTCTATTTATGATAAGTGATGTGATGTGGGGGTCTCCATGGGTGATAGCGATCGAGGAGCACACGACTTTATCTTGAGACACACTTGTGAAAAAGTAAGAGAAGGGGTTAAATTGCCTTCTGTGCAGTACAGTGGGTCCTGGGACACGCCCCGCTGGCTGCTGCTGTCCTGTCGGTGTCTGAGGACGTCAGCCCGGGGCTGCGCTCAGTGAGCCCCCCTCCCGCCTGGGCTGGGTGTCACATGGGTTCAGAAGGGTTTCTCCATTTTTAAATGGCTGGAAACCATCAAACAAAGAGTGATCTTTCTTGACACATGAAAATGGTATCAAATCTAAGTGTCAGGGCCTGTAAGTGAAGTGTTGCCCAGCCATGCCCGGCGCGCACGTCAGCGATGCCTGGTGGCTGCTATCTGAACACAGCGCAGCGCTGACTCCCGACAGTGAAAGCAGCCTGCTAGGGGCGTGGGAGCGGGGGCGGGGGCGGGGGTGGCGCACACCCCACCACTGGCAAGGCTTGTCCCCCTGTTGTGATTCACCCCAGGGCTGGGGGAGGGATAGCTCCTGTAGCCTCTAAGACTATTAATTCCTTATTTTGCGTCAGGTTTTGTACTTTGCAAAATGCTTTTCTTGTTGATGAGCTCCTTTGTCCATTGCTCCCCGAAAGGCTTGGGGTGGACCACGGTGGTTTTACTGCCTGGCTTTCAACCCACTTCTGAAGAGAGGATCAAGGTGGGGGTGTCCCCAGCGTGATCCGTACTGAGTCACTGAATGAGTTAAACGATACGTTCCTTGATGATTTCATCTTTATGTTGTTTATTTAATTTATTGTAAAAATACTATATGTTCATAGAAGAATATTAGAAATATATAGACAAGCAAAATGGATAAATAACCTGGAACCTACCACTCGGCAGTTGTAACTTAGCATTTTAATGCCACATATATAAGTGTTTATTTAGGCAGTAATCCATGACACTAAAACTAGTATGACAATATAAAAGTAGCATAGAAGATTGGAGTTCTCGGTGAACATCCATGAGCATCACTTTTGACCTTGAGGTTCTGGGGTGTGGTCAGCTCAGCTCACGATGCCCGTTGATTTTTTTTTTTAATTCTTTTCTGGTTTAGTCCAACTGGATGTCGAGGTCTTTAGCTCTGTTGTCCGATAAACCTGCCTAGCTTTACCTTTAATGTCACCTGGTTGGTGAAACACGCTCATTGCATGGAGCGACAACATTCATTGTGCTCCCCTGAGTTAATTGGTCAGTTTCCTCTCCTGGTCTACTTTTTAAGTTGTACTTTCATATGCGTAATTAAAAGGTTACTTATAAGCTGGAAAAACTGGTCTGAGTTGGTTCAGAAGTGTAACAACTGGTCCCTTAGAAAGCATTCTTCTCGAGTCCCATATGGGGCAGAGTACTTGGCAAGCTAGTTGTACAAGTTAGAGTTTTTTAAAAATACAGAACCAGTTTGATGGTAATTGTGTAAGAAAAGAAGTAGTGTTAAAATAATGTGGAGGTTGTGGAATGTAAGCACAATTTAAAATTTCTATTTAAAGGTAGGCTGTCTTAAACAATTAAACTTTTCTATGAGTAAAGTATGTAGAATTATCATTTTAAAACTAAGTGGCAAGATACAGGACCAGTAACAATGTAATTTTCTAGTTTTTAAATTATAATAGAAAATAACCGCATGGCCTGTTGGATTTCACTGTGTATGAAACAATTCTGCATTTGTGCGTTCGTCTGTAGTCCTTTGTGTGAGTGGGCGTGACTCAGGTGGAGCCACAGAATCCTGCGGTTGCGTTTCCGACCTCTTCTTCCGGTGTTTTTCCCTGATGCGCAGCATCTTATACTCATTGTAACAAAGGCTGAAAAATGCAAAAACTTATAATGGGCCCTGGCTGGCATAGCTCAGTGGATTGAGCGCGGGCTGCGAACCAAAGGGTCGCAGGTTCGATTCCCAGTCAGGGCACATGCCTGGGTTGCAGGCCAGGCCCCTAGTGGGGGCCACGTGAGAGGCAACCACACATTGATGTTTCTTTCCCTCTCTTCCCCTCTCTAAAAATAAATAAATAAAATCTTTAAAAAAAAAAAAAAAAAAAAACTTATAATGGGGAGAATCAAAATGACTACATTATCAGATATAATTTATATTAACATTTTTAGGGATATTTCTTTCTAATGTTTGCTATAGATAACATTAAAATTAAATGGCAATTAATGTTATTAATTTTATTAATGTAGCTCTAAAAATGGTTGCTCTAGTATGTTAATATATAACAAACATTAGAATATATATGTAAAATATATTATATTTTATATTAACATTATACAAATATATTTGCAGATATACAAATATATTTTTTCTCTTGTTTCTACAAAATCTAGGTTGTATTCTGTCAATTATCATATTATAATTACTTTCCCATGTTACTACAAAATCTTAATTCTCATTGGCAGAAGTGGATGTGATTCTATGGAATATTAAACGTACCCAAGTCCATTTAATTATTGTCCCCTTTTAGGGCATAGAAATTTCCTGTAATTTAGAGTTAGTCCTATAATTTCCTATAAAGAAAATACAGACTTTAAAAAGTGTAAAATCTATCGAAATGCTTATGACAAGAGTAAAAATGTACATGTTTGCAGGTGATAAGAGCTGGCGGGAGGGGAGTGGAGGGCGAGGAATAGAGATAATAGGCTTTGAGGGTTGAGCTATTTGTTCCTGTCGCATTTCTATTTAATAAATAAGTGTTAGTTCTCTGTATCTTTGGACTCTGGAGTCACTCAAGGGATGAAAAACTCTTTTTCCCTTCAAACAATGACAAGTTCTGCCAGCATCGACTCTGATTTCCAACACGGACTCCAGACCTCCGGGACAGTTCAGTGGTACATCGTTCTCTTTGTTACGATTTGTGATGAAAGTTCCTCGGCTGCTGGTGTGGAATTCACGTCTGTCCTCTAACCCAGGGGTCCGCAGACTCCGTCCGCAAAGGGGCGGAGGGCAGACACTGTGGGTTTGGGAGGCACGCAAGCCCTTGGCAGCGACTCGAGCTGCCTTTCCGAGTGAAAGTAAGCAGAGGCAGAGTGTGGGGGGGCGCGGCTGTGTGCCGGTAGGACTGTGTCGAACTTCGTGTAATTTCCGCGTGTTACAAAATACTGTTCTTCTTTTGATTTCCCCCCCAACCATTTAAGAATGTAAAAACCGTTCTTTGCTCACAGAGAAACCGAAATGGTTGGAGGCCCATGTTCGCATCACGGGCCACAGCTTAATCCAGTTCTCTTCTAATTTTATCGTCCCAACGAACCTATGAAGTAGGCATTACTTGGCCTCGTTCTGCAGGTGAGAAAATGGGGACCAGAAAGTTTCAAACACTTGGCCACGGGCGTACAGTCGGGGCGCGCCAGGGCAGGATTCACACCCAGCCTGCTGGTGGTGAGTGGAGCTCCAGCCCCTCTTCAGAGCTGGGGTGTTGGGGTGGTCACGTGACCGCTCCAGACCTCAGTCTTCTCATCTGCAAAACAGACGCTTTCCACCCAGCTGCCCTGAGAGTTTGATGTAACCAAGCATATTGTCAGCAATACAAAGAGATGAAGAAAAATGCAGCCGGATATTATCTTGTGTTGTAATTCCTTCTGTACAAAGAGAGTTAGTTTAGAACAGGGGCTACAATGTGTCGACTCTGGGATTAGGCTGTTTGGGTTCAAATCCTGTCTCTGTCAGGACTGTGCATCAGGCCTTGTACTATAGGTTTTTAAGTGTAAAATGGGTGATAACCACAGTGCCTGCCTCAGATCGTGAAGAGATTAAATGGGTAAATACATGTAGAGTTGAACTTGGCTATTGGGACCGTTACCATTGTATTGTCTTCTGCTCTGCACTTAAGTGAGTGGCTCATGATGATAGGGTCTCACCTGGCAGCCCGAACACAGCATCAGACACATACACATGAGCTTCACAAATGGTTGCTGCAGAATGAATGAGTGAGTGAATGAATGGACAGATAAATAAACTTTTAGCATGTGAATAAACAAAAATCAAAATGTGAGTGGTAGTTAATTCTTGGTGTCTGGCATTATACAAGCCATCTTTTTTTTTTTTAATAACACAATCACTGTGTCCTTGATGTCGTTGATGGTCAAAGTAGACATCATCCTGTCCGAGTCACTAGTCCACACTCCATAAATGCTTAGGGTAGAGTTGTTAGTGTCTTAGAGGGTCTTGTGGAGGCCCGGCTGGGGCAGAGACGTGTCTGCAGGGTCAGAATCGAAAGAAACGGGGCAAATCACCTCTCCTCGTGGGTCTCCAAGAATCGTGGATATCTCCAATCAGTAGAATTTCCCGTGAAATGTGTTGCAAGGTATAGGATTCCCAACTTTTTTAATCCATTGATTGCGGAGGAGGGAAAGACAGAAACATCGATTTGTTGTTCCGCTTATTTATACATTGGTTGCTTCTTGTATGTGCCCTCACCGGGGTTCATACCCACAACCTTGGCGTATTGAGACAGTGTTCTACCCACTGAGCTTTGGGCCAGGGCTAGGATTCCTAACTTTTTATTGCACACACCAAAAGAATATTAAGTCAGAAAAGTGGCATCAACTTTTTTTTTTTTTGTAATACCAAAAATTAGGGGGGGAAGGGCAATTTTGGAATAAAGGGTGTTGTTTTAACTGAATAATTCTAGCTATATTTGAGGCGGGGAGTAAAACCACAAATACCAGTCAACTACCTCCTACTTCTATGTCCTTGGGGAAATTACTTCACCTCTCTTAACCTCAGCAGACTCGTCCGTTAAATAGGAAAGATGATACTGATAATATCTGCCTTCAAGAGTGGCTGTGAAAATTTAGTAAGATGTTGCTTGTAAAAAGCACTTGAGCATGGCGTACATCAGGGTCTCTCGAGCTCAGCACTGTTGACACACTGAGTCAGATCATTCTCTGTTGTGGCGACTGTCCTACGTCATGTAGGATGTTCTGCCGCATCCCTGGCCAGTGGCGTCTCTCCCACCCCCTCTCTCAGCCAGCTGGGACAACCAAAAATGTCTGCAAACATTGCCAGATGTTCCCAGGAGGTGAAACTGCCCTTCGTTGGGAACCTTTGGTTTCCTTGCCCTCTGTCACAGAATGGCCCAGGTCCATGGTGTCACGTTCAGAACCACTAGGATAGCCCAAAGTCCAGAGCACGTTGCTGGTTTGTAGTCATGGCATTAGCTTCCTAGGGCTGCCATAAGAGATCACCACCAACTGTATGGCTTAAAGCAGCTGAAATTTATTTCCTCACCATGGTGGAGAACGAAAGTCCAAACTCAAGGTGCTGGTGGGGTGATGCTTCCTTTGCAGGCGCTGGAGAAGAATCCCTCCAGCTCACTGGTGGCCCCAGGAGTTCCTGGCTTGTGGGCGCATCACTCCAAACTCTGCTTCCATCTTCACGTGGGCTTCCTCTCCGCATCTCTGTCTTCTCTTCTTGTAAAGACCTTAGTCATCAGGTTTAGGGTGCACCCTAGTAGTCCAGGATCATCTTATCTCAAGATAGTTAAATGTATTGCATGTGTAAAGACCCATTTTCCAAGTTAGGTCCCATTCACAGGTCCTGGGCATTAGGACTTGGACCTATCTTTTGGGGACCACAGTTCAACTCTACAGTTACATAGCTTGCTGGTAAAAGGGCAAGAACTAAGGCTTGACTGTTCTGCCTGCCAGTATTATTACTTAACCTCTCTAAATTTCAATGTCTTCTGTAAAATCCTAACAAAGGGATCCACCTCCTTGGGTTCATAGCAGCTCAGTTTGTGACTCTAGTTTACACAAGAAAGGACCGTCCGCCATGCCCGGCTGATGGCCAGAGCTCTGGGAATGTCCGCTATTGCCATCACAATCGCTGCCGTCCACTTCGTCATCATCGGCTCTTTCCTTCAGTCAGGTAAACACAATATCCCTCCAGAAGGTTTGCCTCAAGCCATAAACTAGATGGAAGCACCAACAATTCAGTTCTCTGTCTTACGATTGTTATTTCTTCCCGTGGAGGGTGGTGCAGGCCGTGGTCCCCCTCGGAAAGAGAAGTAATGACAAGAAAGCGCACTGCACACTTCCATCCCCTGCAAACCAGCAAGAAGAGCGAGCCCACCAGGCCTCTGGTGTCTCTTCCTCTTCTCGTAAAGAAACCAGTGTGGGGGCAGCAGGGCCCACCCTCCGATTTGTAGGCCTCAAAGGCCCTCTCTCCAAACACCGTCCCATCGGGGGTTACAGCTTCACCGTGAACTTTGGGGGGACACAGACAAGTCAGTTCAAAGAGCCACCAATTTTCTAATTTCCAAAGTTTTTGTTAATTTTTTCTTTAGGCATATATTGAAAAGGCTGTGTTTTTCAAAACAGATGGAGAACTTGGATTGGATACTTTGTGTGCTATTCTAGGGAGACCGTGCAGGAAAGAATACTTAAAAAATAAATAAAAGATCTCCGCAGGCGTACAGATTTTGGTTCAAATCCCAGCTCTGCCAGTTATTAGCTGTGTGAGCTTGGGGAAGTTGTTGAGCTTCTCTGAGCCTAAGTCTTCCCATCCATGAAATAAAGAGAATCCTCTACTGCCCTAACCGGTGTGGGTCAGTGGGTTGAACATCAGCCTGCAAAGCAAAAGGTTGGTGGTTCAATTCCCAGTCAGGGCGTGTGCCTAAGTTGCAGGCGGGTCCCCGGTTGGGGGCATGCAAGAGGCAAGGGATTGATGTTTCTCTCTCGTTCTCCCTCCTTTCTCTCTCTCTAAAAATAAATAAATAAAGTTTTAAAAAAAGATAATACTCTGTCTGCCTGCCCCACCTTCACTGGGTTACTGGGAGGAATCCAGGAGCTCCTATTTGTAAAGAACGTATTAGCGTAGTGGCTGGTAAACAGTACATTCTCAACAGGTGTGATGCTTCAGGTTTTAAACATCAGTGCGTTCAGACAAAAAAGAATGCAAGTTGCAGTTTAGAAAACACTTCACCATTGTGTAATGAGAAAATAAAGAGCTATGTAAATACAGAAGAACCTCGGTTCTCGAACTTCGTTCGTTCCAGAAGGCTGTTCGAGAAGGAATTTCTTCAAAAACTGAGTCATACAAATGACCGGTCGTACAGGTATTAGCACGAAAGGGCTGTCAGGCAGAGAAACGAAGTTTTGTTTGGCAATTGAGACATTTTTTCCATGAATAACTTGGTCAAGAGCCAGATTGTTTGAGATGGGAGATGTTCAAGAACCGAGGTTTGACTGTAATCGTCGGCTATTTCTATGATTTTTTTCTTGGGAATGCAAAGGGCAGATTGCTTTTATTCTTAAAAAAAAAAAAGATTTATTTACTTTTAGAGAGAGGGGGAAGGAGGGACAGTGAGAGGGAGAGAAACATCAGTGTGTGAGAGATACATCGATTGGTTGTCTCTCACACGCGCCCTACTGGGGACCCGGCCCTCAACCCAGCCATGTGCGGTGGGAATCGAGCAGACGAACTTCTAGTTCTCCGGCTGGTGCTCAGTCCACTGAGCCACACCAGCTAGGGCGCTTTTATTACCCTCTTTACCGTGACTATAGATTTAACCTGGACTCAGAGTTCCCCCAAAAGCAAATCCTTAAAGTTACCCACAAGTCATTTCTACCGAGCCTGCAAAGAGCTGTTTTGCCAAGGTCCCAGCTATAAATTCTTTCACGGAAAACTTGTACGTAATTTAAGCTCTAGCCTTGAGGCACTTACCTCAGAATCTCAATTCGTCACTGGGAAACCATCTTGTCTGCGCCATCTCTAAGTAAGCAAATTCTTGAGACACTAGTAACCTCCTGAAACGCGAACACGGAGCCACGGTGTAAGTACGGAAAACAGACAGCTGCCTCCAGGCCAGCGACAGGCAGCCGTTCAGGTGGGGCCTGCCTGAGCATCCTAGATATCTTCATCCCGGTCCTGCAGTCGGCCACAGTTCCTCCAATGTTTGGGCTGTGGCCAGGGGATATTTTTTTCCAAGTTCTGTCTTTTGGACGTTGATTCACTAGCTTCGAGACCAGATACCGTCCTCCTTAAATGGAACATCGAGCTGTGGGCCTGGTCGACCTCTCCCCAAATCCCCCGCTGCGTAACTCTCGGTTTGTTGCTGAACCTCTCTGTGCCTCCGTGGCCTCATCTGTAAATTGAGGAGTAGGGTGTGTAAGGGTATGGTGAGCATTAAATTACTTAATCCACGTCGGAAGTATCTAACGTACTGCCTTGCACCACACGGACACATACGGGAGAACGCACCCACAGGAGCCAGGGAAGTTACCGAGAGAGAACTGCACCCTTCAGGCCGGTCCGCCCAGGGGCCCTGACGTGACGCCGGGTGGGGAGCCTCTGATATCACTGTCCCGTCCAGCAAAGGGGCCCTACCTAGATTCTGTCCCTAGTCAGGGCGTGCGTGGGAGGCAGTTGATGGGTGTTTCTCACATTGATGTCTCCCCCGCCCCGCCCCGCCCCGTCTCTAAAAGCAATGAAAAAATGTCCTTGAGTGAGGATTAAAAAATTCAAAGGTGGAGGGGTACTGGCCTGGTACTCAGTCGGTGAGAGCATCGCCCCAGTACGGTTCCCCAAGGTTGTGGATTCCATCCCCAGTCAGGGCACGCACAGGAAGCGACTCATGAACACATGAATGCATGAGTGGGACGGCAGGTCAGTGTTTCTCTGTCTCTGTGTGTCTCTGTCCCTCTCTCTCTCCCCCTCCCCCTTTCCCTCTCTGAAATCAACACCTTTTTAAAATGTAGAACAAAGAGGGGTCCTTGATAGGAAAAAATAGAAGGACTACCACATGACAAAGTATTCAATAGTACAAAAAAGAACACATGGCAGGTAATTTAATAAGTGTCATTTACATCGAGAGTCTCGGCTCCCCGGAGTTACTCTGTCACTCGCTGCTCTCGGGAGGAAATTGTAGGGACCAGGTCCTCCTGCATTAAACTCTGCGGCCCTCCCCTTCCCGCGTGCTCAGCGCTCCCGGCTGAAAGCGAGCACCGTGGACCCCGAAGGAGCGCTCCACTGCCTCCTCGCCGACTGGGGAGCAGCGATCGTAATTCCCGCCGGAGGTTTTCGAAGACTCCAGGAGTCCCTGGCAATGCCCTTGTGCGGTGCAGATCACATCGTTTGTGTTTTCAAGAGGCCTTTGGACCCACGCCATCCCATAGAAACAATGCGAACCACATGTGAAATGTTAAACGTGCTGGTAGCTTTCTTTTAAAACGATAAACAGAAACAGGTGAAGTTAATTTTGGTAATATACTCTATTAGCCTAATAAAGGTAAAAGATCGCTTCAACATGGAATCAATACAAAAAATTATGAATCTGATATTGTACATTCTTTTTTTCCCTTTTCCATCCGAAGTCTTTGAAGTCCGCTGTGTATTCTGTACGCAGGGCACCTCCCGGTCCAGGCCGGCCGCAGGGAGTGTGCTTGGCAGTCGCGTGCTGCTAGCGGTGAGCGAACCGGAGAACGCGGGCCGAGAGAGAGAGCCAGTAAGAGTTTAAGAAGTTTTAAAAACTTCTTAAATTTTTTAAATTTTCGTTAAAGAAATTTTAGGTAAAGATTTGAAGTTGCTGAATAGATACCTTGTACACCACGTGGTCCGAAAGTTCAGCAGGTGCAAATTCTACACAGTGAAGAGCAAATCTCCCTCCCTCCTTTTTCGTCGAGAAACTGAGCCATAGTTAGAGGGTCTCAGGTTCTCATCTCCTCCTGGAGATCTCCTAGACAGATAAAGGCATGTGTACACAGGTATGTACACACACACACACACACACACACACATGGGTACATGATCCTTGAACAATGTGGGGATTAGGGGTACTAACCCCGCCCCGCCCCGCCCCGTGGAAAATGTCAGTGCTAACAGCCTCCTCTGGATCGGAATGGCCTTACAGACAGCACCATGAGTTAACACATTTTTTTTTCTGTTCACAGGCATTACGTACTGTATTAGCACAGGGCTAGCTAGAGAAGACAAGGTGGCAGTAAGAAAATCATAGAACACATTTGCAGTGCTGTACGTATTTATTGGAAGAATCTGTGCATAAGTGGCCTACTCACTTCAAACCCACGTTGCTCAAGGGCCCACTGTGTATACCAACACACCTGAGCACACACACACCCACATACATTCTTTACTCTCTCTCCTACAGTTGGAGCATGCTATACACACTGTTCTACACCTCGGTTTTTTTCACTGAATACTGACTGACCCACTAGCTGTGTGAGTCGGGGCAAGCTCCTGCATTTCGCTGAGCCTCGGTTTCCTCATCCGTGAAGTGGGGGTGGCAGTACCTAAATAGCTTCTGCAGAGGGTGGTTGAGAGGATCGTTGAATGAAGGACACGAAACTGAGAATAACGCCCAACACATTCTATAAATACTAGGCCTTTCTTCTTCCGTAGCTACAGATGATTCCATTGCACGGCTCTGAGGAGTTGGCACCGTGCCCCATAATGGGCGTTCCGTTGGCTTTTCTCTGCCCCCCTGGCCTTTGCTCTCGCAGAGAATGACCAGCTCTGCGTCCTGTGTCACTCGGTCCACGTGCAAGTGCACAGGAGGGCAAACCCCAGAGTCAGAGCTGCTGGGTTGGAGGGCGTGTGGGTGTTTAAGTCGGGTGTCCTGGCCAGGTGGTCTCCCCAGGAGACCTTCCCAGGTGGCAGCCCCACCTGCAGCGTGGGAGGGGTGCGCATGGACCCCAGCCTCACTCTCACAGGGCACGTCTCGTTCCCCCCTTGGTTCTTCCTCTGCCGCTGTGACGGACGCAACACTGCCCAGGACGGAGGTCTCCGTTTGCCCTTCGCTGTTGTCGTGAGGCAGGGCGTCTTTTCATGTCTGCAGACCACCCGAAGTTCCTTCTCCGGGAAACTTTGCTCACTTTTCTGTTACATTGTTGGACTAAGCCTTTTTGATCCCTGTCTCCCCCACGGGCCCTCCGGACCTCTCCCTACAGACCGTGTGGGTGCCATTCCCTTCCTCCCCCCATCAAAAATGCCGTACACTGTTGCCCTGGCCAAGCGGCTCAGTTGGTTAGAGCATCGTCCTGCACACCAAGAGGTTGCGGGTTCAGTCCCAGGTCGGGGAATGTACGGGAGGCAGCCAGTCGATGTTTTTCTCTCACATGGATGTCTCTTTATCTCTCTCTCTCTCTCTCTCTCTCTCGCTCTCTCTCACTCACTCTCCTCTCTTTCTCACTCACTACCCTCCTCTCGCTCTAAAATTAATAAACATATCCTCAGGTGAGGATTTCTTTTTTTTTTAAGCCACATACTCTTTCATTTATTCTGTAAGTATTTCCTTCCTTTCTACCCTGGGCCAGGCTCCAAACTAGGCTGGGAGTTCTGTGGGGAATGATGTAGACAAGAGCCCTTGCAGATGAGCTCGGGGAGGCACTGAGGAAGTACAGTCCAAGGTGCTTTCAGGGCCGTGAAGGGTACACGGAGCCGTGAAGGGTACACGGAGAGATGGGACAGAGAGTGGCTGCAGAGGAAACCAGCGGGCAGGGGGACTCAGGAGCGGCCTCGCAGGAGGACACGTGTGAGCTGAGATCTGTGTCAGTACCTGATAATAGTAAAAATAACGTTTAAAGGCATGGTGTGCTCTAAAGTTAACAGCTTCATGCTTTTTGTTCTTTCAAGAAGAGGTGTGGCGAAGCATTTTAGAGTGCCGGGTTCCAGAAAGAACGCACACCAAGGGGGGGGGGGTGGCTCACCCCCCAAATGCTCAATAGCGATTTAGAGTAAAAATTGGTACAGCCCTTCGGAGAGCGATCGGTGACTCTGGTTAAAGTTGACAGTGTGGGTCCCCTGCTGTCCTGTGCCTCGTCACATCCTTAGGTCAACCTTTAAGAGCATCTTAGGGAAAGCAAGGGACATTTGTTTTACATTCTAAAGTCGAAATATAAGACAAAAGTAAGTAACGAAGTCCACAAATGTTCACGGAGTATCTTCACATGCCAGGCACTGTTCAAGGCGCTAAGGAAACCGTGGTGGCCCTTACCAGTGTGGCGCGGTGGTTGGCGCACCGTCCTGCACGCCCAGCAGTTAGGGGTTCGTTTCCTGGTCGGGGTGCATATGGGGGCGGGGCGGGCGGTCAATGTTTCTCACATCGATGTCTCTCTCTCTCCCCATCTCAAATCAATGAACAGATATTTTTAATTTAAAGAAAAAAATCATGGTGAAGCAAGCCATCAAAGACTGGGGCCTGAGGAGCATCATGGGAAGACACACCCAGTGTGGGATTCTGGTTTTCCGCAAAAGGGAACCGAGTCTCGGAGAAATTGTCGTTTGCCCGAGATGAGCCAGCTAGGGAGGTGGGGAACTTTCCCGGCCCACACTTAGCCCCTGGCCAGCCCCGGGTCAGCATCGGCCTTCCCCACCGGGGCCTGGGTGAGTCTCCATGGACAGGGCCGAGTGCCCACTGCCTGGCTCACAGGGAGCCGCACCGTTCCAGGGGGGCAGACCTGACGCAGGGGCCACCCAGAAGGCAAAGCGGCGTAAGAGAGCGGGCGTGCAGACGGACTTCAGGCTTCCCTACGCCAGTGTGGGAGTAGAATCCCCAGGGGCTGGTTAGCACTAGCCGGGGAGACGAAGAAAACCGGCTTCTTTCTCCAAGCCAGGGACCGCCCTCTTCACTTGACCTGTCTTCTCCTCCCTCATCCTCTAAGAGTTTGCCCCCTGGCCGGGTCCAAAATGCTCTCAACCACTGCGACAACGAGATGAGACAAAACCCTGGCAAATGCCTTCTGTAAGGGGGCAGAGGAGTGAAGTCAGGCAGAGGGACGTCCACACCGAGTGTCCCTGCTGTTTATTCACCACTGATGAGGGACCGCTGGTGTGGGATGGAGCTGCCCCAAGGATGGGGAAGGAGCCCATCCGCCCAGGGGACCGAGCCTCCTCCTCCTGCAGTAAATGACCCTCAGATGGACACTTGACCGAATCCATCTTTTGGCGTATTTTCTTTGAACAGGAAAATGAAAAAGAAAGTCTAGGAAAGTAGAAAGAACTAACCCAGTGAGCGTCCCTGGACCCTGCTGTGACACACTGCGCATTCATGTTTCACCTCAGCTCTGAGACGTTTCTGCTGTTTTAAACTTCAGTTACTTCCTTTTACTTCCATCTCTCTTTGCCTTTACCCTGTTTCTCCTTTTACTAAATTCTTCAGTTAAGTGGAAGCTTATTTATTTTCAGCCCATCTCTCCTAAAATACATTCGAGGCGATGTATTTCCCTTTTACCACTTCAGGTGCATCCTGCATTTTCAGAAGAAGCAATTTGTGTTCATGCACATACATGTGTAACTACGTCCCTTTCATAGGGACAGGAACATCAACATGCATGTTTTTATATCAGTCATTTTAACTTTTCCCTTGATTTGTGCCAACTCCCCGACCACCCCACCACCCCAGTAGTACTCCTGCTGCCTGTACAAACCTGTCTTCACAGTTGAGGTCGTATCATTCCATGTTCTTATCCAGATTCAAGTAATCCTGGGAGAGAATAGTGTATCACAGTTTGTTTTAATGAACTGGGGCGGTGTTTTGCACTTCAATGCATTTAACTCTTGTCTCTCAACAATACCTCATGGCCATCCTTCAATACAATCCTTACAGTTTTCTTTCATTTTTGCTTCATGCCTGTATAATATTCCATGGTGTGACTGCAACAGCCCTTATTCCTCTTGTTTCCAGTTTGCTACCTTTAACAATGTTGTAATACACATCTGTGAATGTTAAAAAAAAAATCTCAGGTGTCACAGGAGCAGAAGGCTGCTGCTAGCAGCCACCACGGCAGGTGGGCTGACAGAGAGAACTCCGAATCCTGACCCCTAGACAGCCAGGGAGCGGTGGCAGGCCTGCTGAGAGCCTCAGCCAGCCCGGTCTGCCCTCTGAGCTGCTTTCCGGCATCCGAACACACCAGGGGCACCTTAGAGCCGGACCAGGACCCTTCCTGCCCATCCGATCTTTTACAGTCAAATCGTTCGTTCGCTCAGGCAGTCACCCGGCACCAAGCCTGTGACGTGCAAGCACTGCCCTGGGCCCCGCGACTCCACCTTGACGGCGGGAAAAGGCTCCAGCTCTCAGAGGGCTGCTGTCCCGGTGGGGAGAAGCGGATGATAGACAAGGAATTGAGGTCAGTTCCATGTGGAGAAGAGGGCTAGGCGTCACAGGTTGCCCGAGAAGGTCTCCCTGAATAGGTGACATTTGCACCGAGCTGTCACTCGGTCAGTGGTCGAATGATGGTCCCGATGTCCATTGCGTGTTTCCGCCCGTCTGCAGCTCCTTCTGGTCTTTGACACGCAACTGAGGCCACTTTTACAATCAGTGTAGTTTCTAGACCTTCGGAGTCTGGCTGTGTACCTCACAAGCAAAGCCAGAGTAACCCCCCTTTGGGGGAAACTCATGAGGTTTGGTAGTGACTGTATTAGAGGATTGTCAGGAAGCGGGTTTGACCCCGAACATCCAGTGAGAAGAGTAGGGAGGGAGGGAGGCCAGCACTTGAGTTGAAAAGGTTGGCTCAGGGAGCTAACAGCCCCTTCCTCCAAGGAGTTATTCCTTTCAAAATCTTAGCCAGCCAAGGGAGAAATCCTGCAGGAACCCCCCACCTCCACCCCACCCCCCCAGGGAACATCCGAGGACTGTTTCTAGGGCTTCACTCATTTGATGTGCAGTAAATATGTAAAAGCAGCAGGGGGCTGCCCGGAAACCCAGCAGAAAGAAAAATCCAGAATTGCAAATGTGAAACTCCCACCCCAGGAGCAGAAATTATGCTGATGGTGCTGAAAGCTGAAATCGGCAGCAGAAATGACTTCATACTGGAACATTGGAGAAGTGCAGCTTCTCCAGGGCACGACAATACCTTCCTCAAAGAGGGGTCTCCGAGGTTAGAAGTAAGACCCTTGTCTTCTGAGTCCTGGACAACCCTGCATGCTCTGTGCACCCCGCCCCCGCCCCCGCCCCAGCAAATCCCTCCCCCGGCATTCACAGTGAGTCCCAGACTCACTCCCTGTGGTGATGACCCGGGTGCTCCGCTGTTGGGCTCCCAGGTGGCATCGTGTACACTGACGTGGTGCTTTTCGATTTCTTTGGCTTCCGCATCTGCTCTCGAGCCCCTTAGCTTCTCTGTTAAACCGTGCGGAAGGCCCGGCGCTGAGCTGCAGGAAGGGTTTGGTCTGCAGGTTCTGGCTGCTTGGCCACCTTCATCTGCCAGCTTTCCTTACCGACCAGTGGAAATGGTATAAACGTGCTTTCTCTGGAAAGAACTGAGCTGCTTTCCCGCGATCCGTGGGCTGACGGAGCATCGCTCATTAGTCCATTCTAGGGTGGTCCCCGGACAAAACTTCAACTGCCGTGCCTTGAAAATGCCCCAAATGCTACTTGGTTCGCTCGGTTCACCCAACTGAGAAGAGGCGGGGAAGTCACTTCACTGAAGTGTCCTCTTTAAAAAATACATGCACGACGTTTCGATACACATGTATATTAGGTATTACGGTACACATGTCAGTATAGACTGAAATATGTATAATAGGTATATACACTCACATTCATGAGCAGAAGGCTTGCTTCACGTCGTGCATTCGGATAATATGAAATTTCGGTGATCGTTGGCCCTGACACCCTCCTGAAGACCAATTTCTGCAGCCCCCTTTTGGGTTTTTTTGTTTTGTTTTTTTACTTTTTATTCTTTTTATTCAGATTATATACATTTTTCGTATTATTGTTATTCCAAAGCCCACATGGCATCCCACCCTGGTCTTAATCCACTTTGCCATCCTCCTGAGCTTTATCACTGCTGTGGCTAACTGTATTTCTCACACACGACGCCAAGTTTCCAGGCCTGACTCTCACTCTTTCTCCTCCATCTCACCTCCCGTGGGCGCTCTGGTTTCTGAAGTCAGCTCACAGTCTTTTTCGCCTCTAGTAAGAGTCTCGTTTCTTTTCCACCTTTTACAAACAGTGGCTGGTTGGGTGAAATACCAGGGCTATTGCTGTTCATCTCCAAAGGAACTCCCATGTCTTCGCTATTTATTTGTATTTCACATCCCATAGAATGCTCTCCCTCCGTCATATTCCACTTCGCCTTTCCCCTCTGCAGCCCCCTTTGAAACACTTCTTGGGTGTTTTGCTGGCCGTAAGAGTGATTCAGGCGCTTTATTAAAAAATTCGGACCAGGGCAGGACCAGAGAGAAAGTTCTCCTGTTCGGAGCAGCAGCTGCAGCAGGGAGGGGCGCCCCCTGAGAGCCTGCACTAACCATCCTCGCCGCCAGCCCCGGCCGGGTCCTCTCTCCTCGTGGTCCCAGGCTCCGCTTGAATAAATGGCCGTCCTAGAGGAACCCAGACGTGTTTCCGAGGGAAAGGTGGAGTGCGGGGCAGGAGGAGAGAGGCACAGAAACTTTAGAAAAGCCACTGCAAAAGAAAGAGCGTTATTTTTGCTTTATAACTGATCCCTTGCCCCCACCCCCACTCCAGACCCTACTCCCCACTTCCCGCCTTCCCCAGGCGCTTCACACTTCGTACCTGGGATGAAAAGGGAGGGAGTTTACAGCCCTTGGTGAAAATGCTCAGGGTCAAATTATATACTCTTACAGCCCAGAGGAGGGGGGGCGGTGGGTAACAATTCCTAGGCAGGCTTTGGTCCCGGCTGACTCGCTGGCGTCGGTGATAATACAATTTTGTATGTTAAACAACAGATGTCAAATAGAAGAAAGAGACGGGGTCTTTGCTTTTCTTCTCCCATGGGCCTTGCTCCCCCAAAGCAGCCATTTTTTTCAGTTGCCATGACAGTGCTAATAGGAGTTTATCATTTTCCCATGCCTGCTGCATGCTAATGTTGAATCAATTCCCAAATGTTGTTATCTGGTTGGGGAAGAAAGTCCAAACCACCCTCTGAAATTGTAGGAGGACAGAGAGGCTGCTTCTGCCCTTGGCTCTCCCCACCACCACCCTCGGCTCCCAGCTGATGGGGCAAGTTACATAAAGCAGAAGTTTTTATGTGCCCGTCTATTAACGTATCAGTTACAATCTGCCACAGAACGGCTTGCTGATGCTAGATGCACAAATCGACGAGGCAGGGCGACCATGGCTGCTTTTGAAAGAAGTTGTAAAGAACCCAGAGCATCTAGATAGTAACTGTATATAATCTCTATAAATCACATACGTGTATTGAATATGTAACAATTCTACACTTTCATCCGGAACACTGACTTTGAAAACATCTGACCTGTTTACACAATGTGTAGAGGAAGAAAGCTTTTTTGTGAATTACTAAAACAAAGAATAATCATTTTCGTAGTTTTACTAACTTTATAAGAAGAGCACCGTCTTCCAGTGAACAAAAAGGATGTAGACATTTTTTTTAAATCATCTTTGGAAGGACTCCTTAGAATGAAGGAAATTTACTCTTAAAAAAATGGACAAGCAACTAGCCGTGGATACACAGATGTTTCTTATGTTATTCTCTGTACTTTTCTATATGGTTGAAATACTTTATAATTCCTTAAAACAGTTGTGAAAGTTTGTCCTTTAATTACTGGTGCTTCAGTCACAGCAAAATGAAGAAAAGGTTGGGAGGGAAGCCGCAGCAGCAGCGTAGCAGAGCAGATGCAAAATGAAACCCCAGAGTGATTTATAGCACACTTAGGGTTATTTCCCTCCTAATTTCTAACAGAATGCGCTGGTGGCTGTCAGGTGATGTTTGCTTATTTTTTTTTCCTCCTAATCCCCTTTAAAAAAATTCTTGCATCGGTTGAGCATCAAAATGATTACTTCAATTGTTGATAGCATTTATTCTCCTCCAGAATTGAAAATCCAGTTGCTTTTATATGCATTGTCCTCCTCATTTTTCCCGACCTCTGGCCCATTTTATTCCTTTTTTTGTTATTTTGAGTTGTTCTTTTATCGTTATCTGCAGGAAGCAGCATTAGCATGCAGCAGATAAGACCAGGATCCAGATGTGCATATCAAAGGATGAACAGCTACTTATTAAGGAAAACTTTTCTTCTTAAGCCCAGCTTCTGTTCAAAGGAATAATAAAGCCTATGGCGTTAGTGACAAACTGGTAATTCAATGCCCTGTCACTGCTGCGCATTGGAATGGGGTGGCGGGTGGGGGGAGGCAGGTCAAAGACGTTGGTAAGGTCCGCGCTTCAGAAAGCTGAAAACCCAGAACTAGTATGAAAGTTCACCTTCTCCGGACCTGTGCGTTTATATCCTGCTGTGTTTAGTCACTGTTTCCAGGGGGCTGGCAGGGGGCGGAATGAAAGAGCCACAAATCGGCCAGCTGGCCCTTCCAATGAAGGACGAAAGTTGAATCACAGAATTATTTTTTTAGAAGAGTGGAACAGGTTTACATTGACAGCATCCGATTTCAGGGCCGCTGAGCGGAGCTTCTGCGCCGGAAAATACGCCCGGGAACACCCGTGCCTGCGCCCCCGAGAGCCCCGCACTCCGACAGTCTGTAACGGAAACCCAGAAGACCCGTTCGCCATTGCTCAGGTCGCTCCCTGCTCCCTCCTGCGGGCGTCTCTTCTGGGTGCTCACAGGCACAGGTGCCCAGAGCTGGACACCCACGCACACAAGGGCACACAGGCCCACACATGTACGCTCAGTGTTGGTGGTTTTTGAAGTGAAGGACTCGGCTGCACGGGCTTCCTTCGTCTCCCTCTGCAGTTGGGTTTGCCAGGCTTTCTCACTCGGCTCCGTGCGTCCCCTCCTCCTCCCTTGTTCACGCACTGCGCCCCGTGAGTTGGGTGAGCTGGATGTATCGTGATGGTCCCTGTCCACTTCCACTTGGTGGCCATTTAGGTGTCTTCCCCTTTTTCCCTGTGGCAAACAATGATGCAATAAATATAATATTTTTCCTTGTCCTCTGCTCTTTTTGAGCAGTGCTTTTTTCCGTTTTCTCTGTTATCAAAAAAAAAAAAAAGCCCACTTCTTTTCGTACCTGAGTAAAGTTACACACCTATATGCGTACATCTAAAATATGTTAGAAGTCTCTCACTTGCTCTTTAGACTTAAGGTTTTAGAGAACTGTGATGTGTACGTCAATTCTGAGAGCACTGAGGTTCACTTTTGTTCTTGGGCTTTTCAGTTCTATAGCTGACTCCAGAATGACCTTGACTGTAGCCATTTTTGTATGTGCATGTTTATGAAAGTTAGCTGAGTCTTACAGAGTTTTGAAAGGTATTACTTGCCCTCCTATTTGGTAAGTAAACTTTGAGGTAAGGAAAAATTGCCCAGGGCAGAGATTTGCTAAATTAATTTTATCATAAAAATGAGGGCGATCTAATTCCTATCAACATCTAAATTCCCATCTACACTGTGACGTTATTTGTAATAGTAGCATCAGCAGCAATGCCTAATATCCGTGAAGGCATGCCACGTGGAAATAAGGACGCACCATGCAATGAAGGAGAGGGTGTTCTGCAGGAGAAGCGTCTGCTGTGCTGCTGCGGAAAGCCAAACCGTAAAACCTCAACATGCCGTGTGACCCACTCGTGGATGGTTAGAGTGGCGGACGGACAGACAGATGGACTCGTTAATGAGTCCTCTCCAAGGTATGGAATGGGCGAGGAGAAGGAGGAGGAAGGCTAGGTGTCTGCATTTGTTCGTACTAATTGAATTCCGTACCGTGGATACGTTAACTGTACTTTTGTATTACGTGGATACAGTTTCGTTAACCATTGCTGTCAGTGGTCTCCAAGACTGGTGCGTAGGCTGGTTGTAACATCTAACTGTTTAATTTTTTTTTTTGAAGGAGTATTCATGGAAGAGTATAAAGTTGTTTTATATACCTTACGTTTAACTTTTCACAGCCATATATATATCCATAGTTCGAAAGTCCAAAACTGGAAGTCAGTTTAAAGGTAGAATGTCCCCCATGAACCCTGTCCCCCAGCGCCGAGTTGGGCTCACCAGGGCCACCGCTGTCACCTCATTTGTGCACTTCCTCCTGACTCGGGTTGAGCACATTCAAGGAAATATGTCTGTGCGTTTATACACACAGGGTAAATTCACAAAGAAGTCTAAAAAAATTTTTTTTCCCACAAATTGTAGCCAATTATTCAAACTGCTCTGTAATTCTTTTTCACTTAAGTATGTATAAAGAGAATTTTTAATTTACTTACTGATTTGAGAGAGAGAGAGAAATTGATTTGATGTTCCACTTACTTATGCATTTACTGGTTGATGCTTATATGTGTGCCCTGACCAGGGATCAAACCCACAACCTTGGCTTATCAGGACGATGCTCTAACCAATTGAGTACCTGGCCTGGGTAAAGAGAATTATTTTTAAACTGCTAAATGATGACCAAGCACCAAGCCAAAGGCCTCCTGGGGTTTTAGGCTACTATTTCTAAGTCAGGGATTGCTTGGTCAATGGTTTCTATGGATGTTCAGAATGTGCTTGGACTCAAAGTGGCCATGGTCAAGCCTCCGATGGCTGTGACCCCAGGACTAATGCTGAGGCAGGGGGTCTAATGAGGGGCGGCCACTGGCAGCGGTGGTCAGGGACTCCTCAAAGACAGCATTGAGTGGCAATGGCAAGAAGCCAGACTCTCAACCACTCGGTCCAGGGCTCAGGTCCAAGCCCTACCACATACGTACTACTGGAGGGCTCCACGCAGTTGCCCTTGTTGAGCCTCAGTGTCCCCGTGTGGAAAATGGGCTCATAGCAGTCTTTACCTCTCAGGGTCGTAAGGAGACGATGAAGTAAGATGTCTGCCCGCCCTGCGTTACAGACCCCCGGAGTGACTTCCCTTAGCGTCAAACAGGGACTGAAGAAGGAAGGCCGTTCAGCCCTGGCCAGGTAGCCCAGTTGGTTCGAGCGTCGTCCTTGTACCCCGGGGTTGGGGGTTTGATCCCCGGTCAGGGCACATACAAGGAGCAACCAATGACTGCATAAATAAGTGGAACAGCAAATTGATGTTTCTGTCTTCCCACCCCTTCCTCTCTCTCTAAAATCTATTAATTTTTTTTTAAGATAATAAGGGAGACAGTTTGCTTTTCTCAGGAAAGTAGTCCTGGACCAAGGCATTTCCAAAGGATCTCCATTTACCCCAAAAGGAGACAGGAACAAGGGGAGAGGGGAAGTTCGTATTTTCTAAAAGTTCTCGCACTCTCGCCTGACCCTGACCCTCACACGAGGGCCCCGGGAGAGCTGCGTTCCGGCCCTTCGTGCGCTGTGTTTAGCCCAGGGAACGTCCAAGCAGGTAGCCGGCCCTCAAGCTGTCAAACGTGTGACAGTCAGAGTCGTGCCCTTTAGGAAGGACTCCAGCGTGATTCTCACATGTGAGTGAGCATCGTGGTCCCTCAGCGGCTTGGAGCCCCAGAGGCTGAAGCCCCCTCCAGACTGTCCAACGTTGCAGATTCAGGGGAACCCCAGAAATCACACTGCTGACGAGCTCCAAGGCGACACTGACCCTGCCTAAGGGGGGACCCCATTGTGAGAACCCTGGTTTGGAGGGCGTGCTCCCGAGCAAGCTGCCTGGCTTCCTGGGCGACGCACGACCTTCTGGGCAGGTTGTTTGAGCTCTTCCCAGCCTCAGTTTCCCCATCGGTACTATGGGAACAGCAGCAATACACCAAGGGCCAGTGTGAGTGTTTGGTGGGTTCGGTCACATTTAAACATTCCACCAAAGTAACTGGGCCACTTGTTTCTCCCTGGTCGTGCTTCTAACACAGGACACAGTGGTTTAATCAAATACCCTTTTTACTCTTCTAGAAATAAATAACAATAATAATAACAGCCTTCCATAAGCACTTATGGAAGGCCACCAGTCAGTGCTTCTCTCTCTCCCCCTTCTTCCCTGTAAAAAGCAGTGAAAAAAATGTCTCCTTGGGTGAGGATTAAAAAAAAAAAAAACCCACAAGAGTGGGGAGGAGCGTTGGGGGAGGGTGTTAACATGGAAACCGAGGGAGGGGTTTGGAGACCATTGCGGTGGTGGTCCAGGTCCGAGCTGATGGTGGCGGCAAGCCTGGGAGGTGGCCACTGCGTGTGATTCAGGGGCTGAGTTCAAGGTTATGTGGGAAGTCAGTGTGGCACCGGGTGGCACTCCGTAACGATGTCCGTGACTGTTCAGTGTCTGGGTAATGTTTCCCGACCCAGGTAAAGTGTGATGTCTGGTGTAACCAGGACTCTCCAGGCCTCCGTGGCCAGCTCTCCAGGAAGGATGCCTTTCTTCCGAGCACTCAGTCCCACACTGTCTCCCGAGACAGTGGGCCCTGAGTCCCCAAGAGACCGCGGGAGCAGCTCAGAGAAGACGCCCTGGGAGTGGGGATGCCCGGGAAGGCAGGGAGCCGGCCCTGCGTCCGCTGGCCCTTCCGGGTCTCGGACTTCCCGTCTGTGAAAAGATTGAGCTGATGGAAAGATACTCGCACTTCGTTAATGTGGAAGGTGCTTTTTTTTCTTGAATTGGTTGCATCGTACATGCATGTGCTAAAGGTTCGGAAAGTGCAAAAGGGCAGACAGTAAAATTAAATACTTTTTTCTGTCTCCATTGCCTCCCAACCATCCAGTTCCCCTCCCTGAAATTGATCAATTGGTTTATCAGTCTCTTGTGTAGCCTTCCTGAGCAATTACTTACATCTATAAGAAAATATACACATGCAAAACTTTTAAAATGATAAATACCATGACAGCAGTTTGTACCTTGCTTTTTTAAAAAATATGTTTTTATATGTATTTTAGAGAGAGGGGAAGGAAGGGAGAAAGGGGGGAGAGAAACATCTATGTACAAGAAAAAACATGGATCGGTGGCCTCACCAGGGACCTGGCCCCCAGCCCAGGCATATACCCTGACCGGGAGTTGAACCTCAACCTTTCGGTTCACAGGCCAGCACTCAACCCACTGAACCATCCCACTTTCACATGACAGGGCATCCATATCAAGTGCTTCCTCGTTCTTCTTGATGGCTGCATAATATTCTCCAGTATGAGTTTTCCACAATTTTTTTGACAGTCTCCAATGATAGACATGTGGTTGGCCATATTTACCACAATTACAACTATTCCATATTTTTGAAATGGACAGTCTCACTGTTGTAATAATTTCCGTATGTTTGTAATTTGTAGTCACATTTATTATGTAATTAAGTACATGGTAAATGTGTGAACATTTCAAAGACAGAGAGTCTGTGAGAGATGAGAGACAGAATCGCACCCTGTTGAGGAAGAAGCCTCCAGAACAGTCTTCGTTTGAAAACTAGCCGTAAGCCGTGCTGGATATGCCAGTTTCCGCCCCCGAGGCGCAGCGTGTCCCTGTGTGGCTCGGGCTCACTCGTCCTGCCCACCACACAGGGTTCCAGCGCGGGGCAAATACCACGCACCGAGTAAGGGGCAGCTGCCACTCTGCCGACGGCTACTGGGGTGATCGTTACTATTGCTTGGCTTTGCTGTTTTGTTTTGGATAAAGTATTTCTGGTGGGTTCTTCCATACGGCAGAGTCAGAGCCCCGAAAAGAGGAAACACCAGAAATCCACGCTTTCCCTCTGGAAATACGAGTGCGCGTAACATGCCGCATGGTAACAGGCGTGGGGGTGTTGAGCGGCAGACTCTACCTCCGTTTCCTAAGAGGTCAAATGACCTCCAGATTTCAAGTTTTCCATTATTCTCGCCTGAAAGGGACAATGGAGCTCTTGTGTGAACAGCTTTGGTGAGCCCAAAGGAAAAATTGGTCTTTCTAGGGAGCACAAAAGATTCTCTTTCCGTACTTTAGTTTGTCAATTGCTCTCTCAATGCAGAGCTGGCCAGCGGAGGACAGACAGTGGGGGAGAAAAAAGATGATCTTGCATCCATGGCTGGATGTAAGTATGTGACAGGGACAAATGGAATTTCGCATCGCCTCGTTGCGAAGGTAAAGTCTGCGAGGACGGAAGCCTGCCCAGTGGCCCATCTGCCTTTGCGCTGGCCTTGCGCCACGCCTGCGCTCTGCCTGGTTACGCTCGTTAGTTCACAGGGAGACAGACTGGAAAGAGGGCGCGAGAGCCGACTTCACTGCGGTGTTAGCCATCGCTGCTGTCCCTTCAACACGAAACACTCCCCGCAAAGTAAGGCCCGTGCAGGTCAGAGCTGGGGAGCCCCACTGATGTAAAAGGAGGGTTTGGTAAGGGACTCAAGTGTACAGGGGTTGGCTTTATCAAGTTTTATACCAAAAAGAACTAGGCAACAAAGGTTGTGGTTTTATACTTAGATTGTATATTTCTATTTAGAAAGAAACCAGAAAAGCTGACAGATGCCTTTTCCCTTCTAGAGAGTAATTGTTCAAATGAATCCACTTTGAATGGTAACCGAAATTCTATAATATATGAGTGAAAATGTCTGATCAGGGCTGTACCTTAACTTTAATATTAAAAGCTGTCAAAATAAGCTCATTTGATGTCATTTTTAACCAAAGACAGGTCTTAATGACAGTTCTGCAGTAATTCTGAGGACATCCTTCAGAATAAATAAAGTGTTCCTTTGGCTAATTTTCCTGACGAAATTGGTTAGCCTGGTAAGATTCACTTTTAACTTTTTCTTTCACTCCTCACATGAGGATGTGTTTGTTGATTTGAGAGAGAGAAGAAGGGAAGAGAGTGGGGGAGAGAGGAGGAGAGACACATTGATATGAAAGGGGAGAATCCATCCGTTGCCTCCTGTACGTGCCCCGCCCAGGGATCAAACCCACAACCCTTGGTGCACAGGACGACGCTCCGGCCAGCTGCACCACCAGGCCAGGGCCAGGTATTCACTTTATGTTCAACTTCGTGCTGAACCATAAGGACAATTTTGAAAAATATGTATTTAAAAATAATCATTCAGAGGGTTGATTAGTTTTCCCAAGGGACTCTTATAATCTTTTAGTGATGGAACTGAAGCCATTACTGATCTGGTGACAATTAAGTGGGATAATACGAGCAAACAGACTTAACGCATGATGCTAGCCGGTAGCTATCATTATCAATGATTATTTTGTGGCACATGGCATATTACTATAGACACAAATTAAGAACGGCAAGCACAAATTTAAGTGGAGCTGAGCATAGATTAATTGTTTTAGATAGGTTAACAGTTCATGTGGTTCAGAATCAAAAGTTAATGCAGAGGGAATGAAGTCCCCCTGCCAACCAGCTCTGCCAATCTCTAATTTCTGTTCCCAGAAACTTTTTGTGCTTATAAAACCTGAGAGTTATATGCATTGTTTCTTCTCTTTAATACACTAATGTCAGCATACGCTCCAGTTTCCGTACCTATAAACAACACGCCTTGAAGTGCATTTCATGTGAGCACGTGTCCTCGTTCTCATGCAGGTGACCGGAATGTGTCTAGCCGGCCCCCTACTGACGGACATTCAGGTTGTTTCCAGTCTCCTGCTATTACAAATAATGCTCGTGGATGAACACTTTTCACAGAAGGGGTTCGGTGTTTATTTACATAGGCTAAGAACATCTGTATATTAAGTTCCTAGAAATGGAGTCGCTGGTCCAAAGGCCATATGTGTTTGTAAGTTCGGTAGAAATGCGAATGACTGTCTCTCTGCACTCCTGCCCGTGCAGCCTGGCCTGTTATCAAACTCTTCAATCATTTGTCATCTAATATGTTTTAAAAAAATAGTGTGTCAGTATAGTTTATTTGGCATGTTTCCTATTATAAGAAAGGTTGACACCTATGTTTAAAAGCCACTGATATTTCCTTTTCTGTGAACTATCATCTGTCTATAGTTTCTCTATAGGGCTCTTGGTCTGTTTCTTGTTGATTTGTGGGGGCTCTTTATATATTAGAGAAGTTTGTACTGTGTTATATGAGTTGTCATTAGTTTCCTGATTCCTGTCTTTTTACTTTGCTTATGGTACTTTTTTTGTCAAATGGATATTTTTAGAGTTTCCAAATTATTGTCCTATAAAAAAGACCTTCCCCACTCCAAGATGATTTTGATATTCTCCGATAAGTTTCTTCTAGTGCTTTTACAATTCTGGGTTTTTTACATTTGAATTTCTGATTCATTTTGAATTTATCCTGTGGTATGATTCAAAGTATAGCTCCAATTTCATATTTTTTCCTAGATAGCAACTGAGTTGTTCCATTATCATTATTGTGTAATTTATCTTAATGTTTATGCATTTGAAAGGCTAAATTCCCAAATGTTCTTGAGTTTGTTGTGCAGCATTTTTTAAATTGATTTGAGAGAAAAAAAGGAAGGGGGGGAGAGCGAGAGAAACATCAATTTGTTCCACTTATTTATACATTCATTGGTTGCCTTTTTTAAAGATTTTATTTTATTTATTTTCAAAGAGAGGAGAAGGGAGGGAGAAAGAGAAGGAGAGAAAAATCAGTCTGTGGTTGCCTCTTGCATGCCCCCTACTGGGGACCTGGCCCACAACCCAGGCATGTGCCCTGACTGGGAATGAACCGGAGACCCTTTGGTTCACAGGCCAGCGCTCAATCCACTGAGCCACAGGAATCAGGGCTGGTTGCCTTTTGTATGTGCCCCAAACAGGGATTGAACTCACAACCTTGGCAGATCAGATGACGTTCCAAACAAATGAACTACCCAACCAAGGCCTATTATATATACAGCATTTATAAAATTATCATGTGAATCAATAATTTTAAATTGCAAAGGGAAACAGCGACTACTTACAAAAATCAAAATACATTAGAATAAAAGGTCCGTCGTATTCATTTTAAATGCATGCGCACCTGTGTGCACGCACACAGCGCTTCTGTGGGTGGGAGCCTGACACGGTCCCGTTCCTCTCGCCGCCGAGGCACCAGCAGTGGGGGCCAGCAAGACAGGAAGGGGGGCCTGCTGACAGGGCCTCAGGGAAGGTTTTCCTCACCCTTGCAGAGGGGCACAAGGCGGGACCTGACTTTTTGCCTCTGGATATCACCCTCTGCCCCACCCCAGTACCCCACCCCCGACTCCTGGCACTCTACAGCCATCTTGGGGCCAGGAAGGGAGGCGGCCTGAGAGACCAGCTGAGAATCAGAGAGTGGAAAGAAGGAAAAGGAAAAGGGAAAAAAAAAAAAAAACCACACTGGCTTCCAAATTAACTAAATCACCGCCCCTGGAGACATCCTCCTACCGATTCCTTGATAGATAGTTAATCAATGACCTGATTGTCCAAGCCCTGCCGAGTTGGGGGTTTTTGTTAAATGCAACTAAACTATCCAAACTAAGTACATTCCACCTTCGCCAAGATACTGAAAAATCTAGAACTTTCTTCTCCCCTATGTAGTTGAACTGACCCTACCCTCTCTTTGAAGTTGCTGAGTGTGGAGCAGGGTGAGAATACAACTTCATTAGACACAATAGTCAAATAAAAGTACACAGACACAGGGTCCCTTTGGTATCATGCAACCCGAATACGCTGCCGCCGCTGCCCATGGCTTCTCAGAGGAGGAAAACATTATGTCTCCATAAACGGTACTTCCCTGCTCCTAATGTATAATTTTATTGGGTTTTTTTGTTACTTTAAAAATGATTTTTTTGAAAATAGATTAGAAATCACTCAGAGCTATTTTGCAAAAACAGAAAATTAAGAAAATAGAAAGTTTAAGTTAAAACAATCTTCTCACAGTCCCAGATTCAACCTTGCTGTACGTTGACTCACCTGGGGAATTAAACAAACCGCTGCTTCCCGAGTCCCACCCCCAAAGATTCTGATTCCATTGTCCCAGGGTGTGCCCTGCATGCCAGGATTTTTACAAGCCTCTTGTATGTATGTCATTTTATTTTTATTTTGCAGTATTTTCCCTTGAGTTCCATTTGGGAACATTTTTAATTGCATGAAGAGTAAAATGAGCTTCACCCAGATTCACTGACGGTTGACATTTGGCCACATTTGCTTCAAATAACTAACTTACTTTTACGATTCACTGTATCGCTTCCATCCATTTTAGCACACGCATAACCGTAAAAAATGAATCGCTGCAAATTAATGGAAGTTCTTGCCTTGCGGCCTTTTCTCCCGCCCAAAGCATTCATGTTTTAAACAAGTAATATAGTTGCACCTTCCACAATTTTAAAAGCATGACAGGCTGCGCAGTGAAAAGCTGCTCACTCTCCTGCTCGAGCGGTCGAGAAGGAACTGGCGTGTCCCCCCTCCCTGTGGGCCCTTCTGGAGAAGTCTCAACCTCCCTGGTCTTCCCTCTGCAGCAAAACTTGGCCCAGGCACTTGTACGGTTTCTCAGCCCTGGTTTCTTATTGTTGCTCTCCTCCAAAAGTACCTCTTTCTTTTAAAAAAGCAATTTCAAATGAAAGAATGCCTTGCTGGTGGTTAAAAATTAATCAACTGCAGAAGGGCTAATAATGAAAAGCAAGACTGCCCCGCCTCACCCGCCAGGCCCAGTCCTCGGAGGAAACGCTTTTAACTCTTTCTGGTTGAGCCGGTACTCCTGAAATCTCAACGTTAGATTTACACCACGGGTGGTGAAGCGTGGGCTGAGGAATTTAATCTCTTGACTTCCTGCTGGGGGGAAGGCTTGGTTCTCTGGAAGCCCCACCAGAGGTAGAGGTGTGTCATCCTCTCTTGTTTGTTCCCAAACTACCTTTTTGTAGAAAGATACAAGGTAACTATTTGCTGGTCCCTTAGGAGCTGAGGGTGATTAGTATGTTGAATGAAAGGCAGTCCTCTTTCAAATGTTTACGATGTGCCAAAATGCTTTGGGGGGGAATCACCTCTTCTCCTGCTTAATTTCCATAAATACATTGTCTGGTGAGCTATGTTAGTAGCAAACCAAATCTTAGCAAATTCCTTCCCTCCCCTGCTCTAGAACTTGAGAGATGACCCTCTTGGGTTATCGCTGGGTGTGGGTTTCTATGTGGGCTTTTGTATTCTTGTATCTCCCCAGATCAAAGGCCAAAGAGCCGTTTCTGTAATCTTAAATCATATCTGTATGTATTCATTCAACAAACACCCAGAAAGCCAGGAGCTCGGGGTCTCAGGATAAGGAAGATTCAGCTGTTAATGAGTACAGAGATTTATTTCGGAGGGATGAGAATGTTTCGGAACTAGAGGTGGGGGCTGCACAGCACAGTAAACTCGCTAAGTGCCACGGAATGGCTCACTTTAAAATGGTTAACTCTGCGTGGTGTGCCCTTCTCATAAACACAGAAGGGTTGGAGGGACCCGCACAGCCCTCCCTGGGCTGAGCGGCGCCTCCGGGCTGTCAGGTCAAAGTTTCCGAGACGTCCTCCACCAGGTTGGCGAATGTCCTCTCTTTCCCCAAGAGTCCCAGAAAATCTCATCCTAGAGCCTCATCCTTTGGGAAGTACTTTCAAGGAAATGTATTTATCGACATCAGAAGATGTCCATGACGATTTGGTGCACAGAGCAGTCCGTCACCAACTGGTCTGTGCAGAATCAGCGCTTTCTCGTGAAAACACAGACATATGTTTAGGCACAGAAAACACGCTGATGTAACTCAGGCCGACGGCAGTTCTCTGTCTCGTTCTCTGTCTCATGTTCTGTCAAGCGGATTTCTTTCTTTCTGGTCTGTCTCCCTGTATTTTAAATCAGCCTGCAGGAGGATATACTGTTTAAAGGCAAGGAAGAACCCTCCCTTCGTCTTGCCTTTTTGCCCCGTCCCCCCTGCAAACATCCCTGAGTTTTGGCCTTGCGTCGTCACAGGCTTTGGAATGGAGACTGGCCTCTGTGGTCATCAGCATCACAGAGAGGGTGCAGTTTCCCTGATGCGAGCACCACGCTGGACTCCAGGTCTTACGGAAACGCCAATCGGCCTGCGGTGGTTTTCCCTTCTGTGAAGTGGTTACAGGTTAATGAACAATCGTGTGATCCAAGTAAAACCAGGCACTCTCTGCAGCCAGTCGATGAAAGGAGACATGTGAAAAGTAACACAATCAGGTGTCAAAACTTACCATACAGAGAATTCTTATCTTTTTTCCCTCCCTAAAAAATACTAAAGAGGGCTCAGTTCAAAACCAGTAGCATTGCTGATTCAAGTCTCCTTCCTCTGTCCTCCCCAGTTCATTTGGAGCCCCTGCAGCTGCTGTAACAAATTGTCACACGGTTAGTGGCTTAAAGCGGTTAAATTATCACACTACTTTACTCTCGTACAGTTCTAGAGACCAGAACCCCAAAACTAGTCTCCCCAGGCTAAAGTCCAGGTGCCGACAGGATTGGTTGCTTCTGGGGTCTCCAGCAGGAAACCCTTTTCCCTTTCTTGCTTCTGCAGGGTACCCACATCTCTGAGCTTCTAGGAACTTCTTCATGTCACCCAACCTCTTGCTTTTGTTGTTACATCTCTCCTCCTCCGACCTGCCCTCTCCCTCTTACAAGGGCCCTTGCAATGATATTGGGTCTTCCTGGATCATCCAGAATACTCTTTGATTATCTAGAGATCCTTCATTTAAGCACCTCTGCCAAGGCCCGGGTGCCCTGGAAGGTGGAGTACTCACAGGCTCAGGGGCTGGGATGCAGACACCCCTGGGTGACGGCAGCATCTAGCCCACCACGGACCCCATAACTTCTTTGGTGCTTCCTGCTCCGCTGAGCCCTGTAAGTCCCTCCCCCGCACACAGCCCCTCTTTCCTCCCAGATGATCCAGAGAGACTTCTGCCCTTGCCCACCCATCTTGCCTGATGCTCTGTTCCTGCCAGAGGACCTGGCAGCGTCAGGGCCACCTGGCACGCTGGTCCTCCCTGTCCCGCCCGCACACAGCTCACTGCATGGCGAGGCTGTGCCCCGGAGCGGGCTGCTTTGCTTGTGGAAAATCCTGGTCGCAGTAGTAATCAGGTTGTCGGGGGCTAAGCTGTTCAATGCCTTCTCCAGATAGGACGCTGAGCCCTTTGTTATGTATTGGTTATATTATTGGTTAATAAGGGACGCTGAGCCCTTTGCTATGTATTGGTTATATTATTGGTTAATAATCCAAAAGCAGAGCATATGTAAATGAGTTTATAAATCATTTGGATGATGATGACAACAATGATATCCTTAGTTTCCATCCTGAAGCAGCAGAAAGCAGCGGCGGAGAGCCAGATTCAGAAACCACACTCTCTGGGTTGGAAGCCCAGCTCCCCAACTTTCCAGCGGTGGGACCTCCATTAGACCCTCAATGCCTCAGTTTCCTTGCCTGCTAAAAGGCGATCAAAAAATATCCACCCCGTCGGGTTGTTTCGAGGGATAAACACAGTGAAGGACGAATGTGTCTGGCAGATAGTAGGTCCACAGCATACTTTAATTCCCTTAAAATATGAGGGAGACCAGGCAAGGCATTCGAGGCCCGGCTGTCCCCTGCAGGGTTTGCAGCCGGTTCCGAAGGCGGAGATGCCGTCTTGGCTGCCGTGTTCCCCAATGAAGAGACTCCTGATGATGCCCCGCAAACGGTAAGCAGGGCGAACGTTAAATATGTGTGCGGACACGTGTGTGCGCGCGCGCGTGCGCGTGCGTGTGTGTGCACGCGCGCTTGGGGAAAAGATCAACCTCAGAAAAGTACAATGAATGAAATGACAAATACTGTTAGAAGTGATGTGTAGCACAATTTTTTTAAAGAACTTATGTACCCAAAAGAACCCGCCCGGAAAGCCGAGCCTCCGGCCAACGACGGCGGCGGCGGCAATGGCGACCAGGCCCCGTGTCTCTGCGCGGAGGCGGGCGCTCCGCCGCGCACCTTCCGAGTGTGTGCGCTCGTCTGCCGCCTGCATCGCCAGCTTCCCGCCGGGTGTCGCAGGCATGGATTTTACCAGTCGGTGGACCTTTATCTTTTTTTTTTTAAACTTTGAAACCGATAGCTGCCCATTTTAAAATATTGCTTTGAAGCTACGATAGATCGCGAGAAGTACAAAAAGTACCGAGAGGTCCCGCGTCCCCGCCCCCGAGCTTCCCCCGCGGGCGACGACCCGCATCACCACGGACGTCATCAAAGCCCGGAACTGCCGGGCGCTCCGGGTGCTCCTGAGAGGTCACCGCTTGTGCACGCGTTCCTTTTTAATGTGTTGGAACGTGTGGCTCTATGACATTTCGTTCTCCGTGCCCTTTTCCACCCACGCCCTCAATCCAGAAGTACAACGTGCAGCCTGTCCAAGCCCATGGTGGCGTGCGGGGTCCCTCCCCCAGGCCGTTTTCTCTGGGTATATGCAGTTGTCGTTTGTTTGTTTGTTTTTAAACCACCGCCACAGCAACAACCACCAAAGGATCTTCTGAACTGTGTATAATTTTAAAATGTGCCTGTGAAAGACATCATGGGCATGTCCCCGTGTCAGAACAAATGTAGATCCACCACGGTGTGAGTGTGTTCAGGGTCAAATGTCTGGACTGGAGCTGTGGACTTGGCGTGGAAGCAGAAACCCAAGGTTCATGCCCAGGCGCTACTTCTCTTTGGAAAACGGGCCGTGCCCCAGACGGTCAGGATTTCCGAACCTGAGCCCCGGCGTTGCCCGCGCGGGGCCCGCGTGCCGCCCTGGCGCCGGGGAGGGCCAGTGCTTCCTCTGGGGGGCCAGCCCCAGCAGCTTGCGCATCTTCAGTCGCCCTGGCGCAGTGCTGCGCCCACACCTGCACAGGCCCGAACGCTGTTAACGTTTACTAAACGTTTTTACGAGACCTCCACCTTAACAACTTCCAGCGAAATCATTCTGGTCCTGCCCTGGCCTCCCTGCCCCCACGCCAGGGCGGCTCGCCCCAGGTTGGATGTGAACCGCGCATGGTTCCATTTCTGCTTTTACGCATTTGGCATAAACATTTCTTGCACCTCGTAAACACCTTGGCCAGTTTACCAGTGTCGTGAAAGATGTTTATGACCCAAATATGAAAACTTGGTGAGAATTAACGCATAGGCGGACAGGCTGCGTTGCTCCTGGAAAGAAGCGTCGTCTGAAGGGGACCCGCAGCAGGCCGGGCCCGGCCGAGGAGCTTCCCAAGCGCCGGCATACCCGCGTCTCACGTGGGCGCCGATCTCGGCTGTGATCGCGCCCCTTACTGCTTCTCGGAGATGGGGCGGCCCCGAGGTTTCTAATGGTTATCAGCTTCCTGTTTGGGTGTTTTTATAGCATTATTATGTTGCAAAGTGAATGAGGCAAAATAAAATAGGAAAAGAGATGTTGGACCAGGAGGTTAATAAAAATCCATTTTGTCACTTGACAGCCGCCCCCGCCGCAGCTTCCTCTCCGGGGCCCTCCGCGCCCCTTTGCATTGACCGATGCCACTGCTCATTTACGACGTGATAATAAAAACCTTCAGCCCCGCTCAGTGTTATTCTTTTCCTGCCCTGACAGGAGGGGACCAAATGGCCTGTAGTCCCTCAGCAGGCATTTTTTCATTAAAGACGATAACTTCACTGCGAACAACAAAATTCCAAAGGCATGTCAGGAAAGCAGCGGCCTTCGGGGAGGGAGGGAGGGGTCTGTGAGGCGTGCGAACCGCCCAGAGAGGGGCCCAGGAAGGCCTGTGGTTGTCAAATAAGGAAGATCTAACAAGCATCAGTGAACGGTGAACGCCGGAGTGCAACAGTGTGAGGAGTGATGGGAAACGCAGGCTCCGCTCCCGGCGGAAACGGTGTGATTTGTAGCAAGTAAGACATTGAAGCAGCATCAACTCGTAATCCACCCGGTAGTCTCTTATACAAGAACTTTCTTTTTCTATCATGAATGGATCCTTGGTCTTTGGCTCTGAAGAGACTTTAAAATGCAGTTTGCAGGTTTATAGATTTTTATGCCAAAAATTTACATTTTATAAATTTTGTATTGGTAGTAATCATTTTCAGTCGTAAAGATTTTTAGCCAGAAGAGCTACATATGGCTTTTTTTCCCCCTAAAACACATTATTATTAGTGCTTCTTAGTCGCTGGTTCAAACCCTACGTTAATTAAGCCCGCTGGTTTCAAACGGGGCCGTATTAGGCAGGTATGACGCAAATTGTCCCATCCTGTGTATGTCATAAGCCGTAAATGAGGCTTGATGGGAGGCAATCGATGTCTTTGAAGGAACACAGACAGATTTCTCTGCTGTTGCAACGTTAACCCTCTCAAGTAGAGATGGAAATATTTTTATAGGCCACTGATTCCTGAGAAATGTTTTATCTTCAGACAAGCCTGCCTGTTACGTACAAGGCATGTCCTTGGCTCAGAAACACAGATGAGATCGATCATATTCTAAATATCCTGTCATTTGTGGGCTTTGTGGGCTTGTTTGGTTTTTTTACTGAACCGTAAATACAGGGCGGGGCAAAAGTAGGTTTGTGGTTGCCAGTATGGAAGATAATACAGTCATTAATAAATAATAATACAGCAATAAACTCTGTTTCCCATACACACAACCGTAGACCTCCTTTTGCCCTGTCCGGGATGGACACTCCAGTCCCTATACATCAACTTCAGTCTTTTTTAAAGCACGTTGATTTCTAGCGTTTGGTAGTAGTAATAATGGCCCAAGTTCCCGGGCATGCGCCGTGTGCTTGGCCTAGTTCTACGCCTTGTCTGAGCGCTAATGCATGTCGTCCTTGCCACTGGCCAGTAAGGACTCAGAACTCCTGTTCTACAGGTGGGGAGATTGAGGAACTCAGCAGGGAAGAGGCTGAGAAGCAATGACAGCTCTCCTCATGGAAAGGTGGTGTTCAGTTTTTTCTGTCACAGTGTGTGGTGAGTGCCCTGGTACATCTGTGGTTGTGCACCTGTTAGGGCTTTTGCTGGCTTACATGCGAGGTGTGGCGTTGCTGCACCTGCGGCCAGGCGCCTTTTCCATATTGAAAAGTATTACTGCCCTGGCCAGCTGGCTCAGTTGGTTGGACAGAAGTCTCAATACACCAAGGTTGTGGGTTCAATCCCCAGTCAGGTCACAAATAAGAATCCACCAAGGAGTACATAATTAAGTGAAACGCAAAGCAGTGTCTCACTCTCTCTCTCACTCACTAAAATCAATTTAAAAAAAGAAAAAGAAAAGTCTTACTGCCAAATTGTTTAGGCATAGTGTTTATTCTTCCTATTTGGGGCAGACTGTTTTTATCTGCAGTTGTCATTTTTTTAGACAGTGTGGATGGGTGGATGATGGTCAGAGAAATAGAATCCATTTTCTAAGAGTCTTTGTTTTTGGTTTTGCTATTTAAAATTTTTTATTGATTGATTTTTAGAGAGAAAGGAAGGGGGAAGAGAGAGAGAGAAAGATGGATTTGTTGTTCCACTTATTTACACATTCATTGGTTACTTCTCATATGTGCCGTACTGGGGATCAAACCCACAACCTTGGTGTATCTAGATGATGCTCTAACCAACTGAGCCACGCGGCCAGGGTCTAAGAGTCTTTGAATTAGCAGCATTTTAGGCAGATTCTCCCCCACTTCCACCATAGGTAGGGGCTGGCCTAAAGGATGGGGATCGTTTCCCCAGATTTACGGGGAAGCGTTCATAGAATATGAATCTCCGCTCTTTCTCCTTTCATCTCCATCTTGAGAGCAAGGTCTAGAGACTTCTAAAATTCAGTTGCTTTGGTTTTTGTTTTGTTTGTGTTTGTCATAAATTTGTTCTAAGAGACAGTACACACACCAAACGGCGAGGCCCAGCAGCGGCCCATAGTGGAACAGGAGTTTCTCCCCAGAAAAACACTGGGTTGCCCCCATTCCTGGTCCACCCCCCACCCTTTGCAGTGAGCCCAGAGCAGATGCACACCCTTTCACTGCAAAAAGCAGATAAATGTGGAATGAACGGGCCCTTCAGCATTCACAGTTCAGCGCTCATAAAGTCGGAGAGTGAGGAAGACGGCTCCGAGTGTCTGTCTCCCCCTTCATACTCAGGGGACAGACACTCACTCTGCAGTTCCTGGGACTCGTGGGAAGCCCTGTCATCTGTGGGCAGGAAGATCAAAGTCTCTGCTGCAAGACGGGAAATGGGAGAATTAGTGTCCCACTAGGAGCCTCACCCTCCCTGAGCCTGGTGGTTCTTCTTATGACCCTGAGCTATTTGGCTCTCAGTCTGGGGTTTCATTAGGGACATAGGCACGCTCAACTAAGGGGAACGGAAGTGTACGCTGTGTTTGGAAGTCCAGCTGTTAGAACGAATTGCGATTCGGAACTGTCCATATTTGCCAAGCTCACAGCTCAGTGCCTGGCGCCCAGTGAGCCCTTGGTAACATTGGCCATTCTTCTTTTTCTTTTTTTTTTTTAAGAAAAATGCAAATGATCCTTTTTTTAAAATATTTTATTTATTATTTATTTTTAGAGAGGTGAAGGGAGGGAGAAAGAGAGGGAGAGAAATATCAGTGTGTGAGAGATACATCGATTGGTTGCCTCCCAACTGGGGACCAGGCCCACAAGCTAGGCATGTGCCCTGACTGGGAATCGAACCAGCGACATTTCGGTTCTCAGGCTGGCACTCAAGCTGGCACTCAGTTCTCTGAGTGACATTCGCCAGAGCCCATTATTTATTCTTATTATTCACTTCACTGGATGGCAAAATTATTTGCATGGTTCAAATAATCTTACCCTGCCTTGATGGAGTACTTCAGAAACTTCTAGAATGGACCCTGGCACACTGAAGAGCCGGACAGATTTTTACTGTATGAGGGTTGCAGACACTCCGGGGCGGTTCAGTGTGGAGCAGGTTCGTTACCCCCGTGAGAAGCTGGCTGAAGCCCAGGTTCAAATTCAGATGGGATTTGAACCTGGGTCTTTCAAAGCTTGCTCCGCCTTTTCTCTTTTCACTCCGAAATCAACAGTCGAGTTAGCTGAGGTTTCTATACCCTTCCTGGTGTGACCACTGAGCAGAAGATTTCCTTCCTGCGTCACTGGTAGCCCAGCGTAGCCTGGGTGCAAACCCAGATGCGGGAGCCCACAGACTTGGGCTCAGCCCAACCCTCGCCCCGTAGCCGTGTGATCCCGGGAAAACCACTTTCCCCGTTGGAGCCAAGGGTCCTCACATGCAACGTGGAGATAATGGTGTGGACATTTCAGGGTCCTTTTGGGATTCAATGATATTTGTAAGACATCCATATGTTTGGAGGGAGGCACAGCTCTCTCTTCAGGCCACCAGGGGCCCCTGAAGATGTGTGTTCCGAGCCCCAAACTTGTGACTTTGTTACATGATGTGGCAAAGGGGAATTACATAGCAACTGAGAGGATTAGGGCTGCTACTCAACTGACCTTGAGGTGGGGAGATGACCCTGGATTTGTCCGGTGGGTCCAGTGCAGGCGTGTGTTTGTGTTCTGTGGCGTGTACCAGGAGTCAGCGTTTCTCCTTCTGTAAAGGGCCCGGGGGTAAATATTTCAGACTTTGTAGGCCACGGAGCCGTACCATCAACTCCCCAAGCTGTACGTTCTCACCAAAACACCGAGTAGTCTTTTTTTATACTTTACTTTTAAAATGTAAGAACTGTTCTTAGCCAGCAGGCTGAACCGAAAGCAGCAGGAGCCCGGTTTGGCCAGTGGGCTCCGGCTTGCCGACTCCTGGTGTGAGCGTGCGCACACGTATGTACTTGGTGCCCCGAAACAGGCTGATGCTGTGTGTGCGGGTTTTAATCCATTTTTCAAAACCTGGCATTTATTACGATATATTCTCAGACTTAGTTATTTTAAAATTCCATTTTTGCATTGCATGGTATTTTTCTCATAAGGAATGGACGCTGTTCATTTTATCCCTCACTTTGTCCTGTATGAGCTACTACAAATAGTGTCACGCTAAAACCTTTGAGCGGAAGCCTTTGTTCATATCTCTGATTATTTCCGAGGATCAGTTCCCAAAAGTAGGTTGCAGTCCTTTTAGACAGGGGTGTCAAAGTCATTTTCACCTGGGGCCCACATCAGCCTCGCAGGTGCCCTCAAAGGGCCGAACGTCATGGTAGGGCTGTGTAAATGGAACCACGCCTCAGCCGTTAAGCGAGAGCTCAGTGCTGCCGCCCGGTAGAAACGAGGTGGAGGGCCGCATTCGGCCCAAGAGCCTTGTGTTTGCCGCCTGTTCTTTCAGGTCAGAGCCTTGGTAAAGGGTCGTGGAATGAGATGGGATTTGGGGAAAGAGAACAAAGCCTGCACATGCAGAGAAATGTGGGGAAAAGAACTCGTGGGCGAAGGTTCCAGCTCACCAGACGGTGCCGGAGTGCAGTCCGGGCCCTGCCACCGAGCAGCTGCGTGACCCGCTGCGGGCCGCTCCACCTCTCCGGGTCACAGTTTCGTCGTCTGCAAAATGCAGGTAAAAGTAGAGCCCCCTTCCTGGCTAAATGGGATCACACACACACCTGACCCGCAGGAACTGCTCGAGAAGCAGTGGCTTTGACCGTGACCACCACCATCTCTCACCAGACCTGAGAGGAATTTGAATCTACAGTGTGATTCGCTGACTGTTAGCACCCTGATTTTTAAAAAAAGGAAAAAAAAAGCCGGCACGACGGCTGCTGCTCACTCCCACGGGTCCTCCAGTGCCAACGGGCCCCTTCGAGCTGGGCTTGTCCATACACCAGTTCTAGTCCAGGACCCTCGGACATCTGGACAGGCTGCCTCCCAACGTAGGAGTCTGTGCCTCAGTTTCGCCCTTTATAAAATGGGAGATGATGGTGGCTCTCCTACAGGACTCATGAGAATAAAATGAAATACTTAAGCTTGAAGTGCAACTAAAGAAAATCAGTCGCACCCTGACTGATGTGGCTCAGTGGACTGAGCGCCAGCCTGCGAACCAAAGGGTCACGGGTTCGAATCCCAGTAAGGGCACATGCCTGGGTTTTAGGCCAGGTCTCTGGCGGGGGGAGGCGCATGAAAGGCAACCACACACTGATGTTTCTCTCCCTCTCTTTCCCCCTCCCTTGCCCTCTCTCTAAAAATAAACAAACACTTTTTTAAAAACCATAACTCTGAGAAAGGGTCCATGGGTGTCCGAATGTCAAAGGGATCCAGGGCCAGAAAAGGCAGAGCAGGCCTGGCTGGGGCTGTGCGGGGACCACCCCACCCCCTCACCCGCATTGGCAAAAAGCGGCAGTAAGTCGCAAAGGTGCTATTGCTCGCCTCTGGCTGCCCATCTTTCTGTTGATGCCAGTTTCTGTTTCTGGAATCGCCCACAGTGAGCATGCGTGACGCTGCCGTTCAGCAGGGAGCACAGCTCCTCACAGACACGGAGAGCATCTTCCTCCGGCTCACGGAGCATCTCGCCCCGATGCCAGATACCACCTCGCAGGCGCTGGGAAGTAAACCCCAAAAGGAAGCCGTCACTGAGGTCCTACTTGGAGTGAACGAGAGCCAGATGACCACATTCCTCAGACTTGAACTTTGAAACGACAGAAGGGCCCTTCCTGCCTACCAGGGGGCCAGTGACCGAGTGGGAGATCCCACAGCCCAGGTGCTGCCGGGGGTGGGGGGAGTGCGCCCACACCGTGAGAGAGGGCCCTGTGTTTGCCCGACTCCACTCCGCCGTTTCACAGAAACAGCTATTGCTGAGGCAAAGATGGCTAGAGATAACGCCTTCCCCTTGACGCTGCCCTGTGAATTACAGCCGTGAGCCCAGCGTGCCTTTCGTCCCTCGTCCCACGCCGAGTCTCGACCGTTGTTCAGTTCTCTGTTGGCGGTTATTGTGGTCTTGGCTGAATCACACAGGACGCTGAGTGCCAGTGAGCAGGGGAGGGGGTCACCTGCCCAGGTGATGGGTGCTAAGAACACAGTGGGGACAGGAGAGAGCTCTGGATGAGGAGCAGGAAACCGGGACTGAGCGGGTTGGTGGTCTATCCTTTTCAGCTTCAAGGAGGACTTGAACTTGGGGTTTCTGAGTCCTACCAGCTGAGACTCCCTGAATAAAGTCACAGCGTCACAACATGGTCTGCAGGCTCAGCTTTGCCTTCGGGGAGACCAAGACCAATCCTAACAGTCCCCGATTGGCTGCCCGCAAAGCCCCTGCTAGCTAACCACCACCTGCCCGCCGGGTTTTAAGCCCATCCTCTTCTCCCCTGTGACACCTCGAAAACCGGTGCGCATGGCACTCGTACTGCAGTGTACCGTGACGACCTTGCCTTAGCACCTGCTCTGTCCGGCTTTGCCAGTAAGCCGTCCACTCCTTGAGGACTCAGGCTGTGCTTGGGGGCAAGGATCTGGTACCGTGACTCTGAGCATGGGTTGGGATTCTGGCTCAGCCATTGCCTGGTTGTGTGACCTCGGGGAAGTCCCCTCTCTCCAAGCCTCTGTTTCCTCATCTGTAGAGTGGGTAGTCGGTGATTGGACTGAAGTATTGAGAGCTATGTGCCAGGAATGTTTCTAGATGCTGGGGATGTAGAACCTGACAAGAACCAAACACCTGAATTCTAGTTGGAGTAGGGGCGACAGGCAATAACCAAGCATGCGCCTCGTTATTGGGAGGATTACTTGAGATGATGCTCTTAAAGGTGCGCAGCGTAAGGCCGGGCTCATAACCGCCTACGCGTGGCAGGAGTGATTATTTTTCTAGGAAATCATTCCTGACCCCGCTGCAAGCAGCACCCTCACCCCACCCAGCTCAGGCCTGGCTGCAGGCCCTCCCTCTTGATGCCCGAGACACAGGCAGTGCAGCGAGTCACACGGGCGCGTGCCACACGGACGTGCCGACTTATGTGCACAGGGGCTCCCTGGAGGCCTCACCTACTGGAGGCACGTGCAGGAGGTTTTCACTCGTCTTTGTGCCTGCAGCATCTCACGCTGCACCCGGCCTGTGCTCGGCGCTGAGCAAAGGCTGGTTGGACCAACCAGAGCTCAGACCTAGAGAAAACCCCAAGGCTTCCAATGGCATTTAAAACACTCGTGTCCGGCTGGTTTTGAAAGAGTCCTCTAATAGCCAGTCTCCGTCCAGGTGGCCTCTGATGAGCCTCTCCTTCTCAGCGTCATGCCTTTGTGTGACCAGGAGAAGATAAGGACCCCTAGCCGCTCTAGGGACATGCCCGCATGGCGAGGAACTGAGGCCTCCCGCCGACACGTAGGGCCCTGCCAATCACGGGCATGCGCCACCTTGGAAGCAGAGTCACCAGCCCCAGTCACACCTTCAGAGGACTGGAACTTTGGCCAACACCCTGTCTGCACCTTCATCCAGCCAAGCCACACCTGAATTCGTAGGAGACCCCCACACAATTTTTTAAAGAAATGTATCGGCAGAGCCCTGGCTGGCGTGGCTCAGTGGATTGAGTGCCAGCCTCCAGAACGGAAAAGTTACCAGTTCAATTCCCGGTGAGGGCACATGCCTGGGTTGCGGGCTGGGCCCCCTGTTGGGGGGCATGTGAGAGGCAACCAATGAGATGTTTATTTCCCTCTCTCCCTCCCTTCCCCTCTCTCTAAAAAGAAACCGAAATAGAAACTTTAAAAAATAACTTAAAAAATAAAGCAATGTATTGGCAGAAACACAGCCAGCGTGGACCGAAAGGAGCAGAGACGGTACGAAATGAAGAGAGGCCCTTGACACCTCAGACTCGCACAGGCGGGAGGTGCTGCCTTCCGTGGGGGAAGAAGACCGACTCGGTGGAGAGCAGACCCGGAGGCCAGAGGGTGCGTCCCAGATGTGGTCACGCACTACAGGCCACCAGCCAGTAAGGGGAGGAGCCAGGTTTCCGAGGGAGCAGCCTGGTTCTAGAGCCCGTCCCCTGTCCTTCTCCGCGGTGCACTCTCTCCAATGGGCGGGTGGGTGGCGGACAGTACAGTTTTGGTCCTCTACAGTAGCGTTTCTGAAGGACAAACGGTGACCACATGAGTGCACCTGGAGGGTCAGGGGCCTGGACTCCCTGGCTCTGGTCTCACACCTGATGACCTTGGTGCCAGTTCACTCAAGGGATGGTGCGGCCGCTGACCTTGGGCCTTTGCTTTGAACGTGAGGAAGAAGGTTAAGGAAGGTGTGAGAGATACGGAGGAACAGTCACGTGCTATACCAGGTGTGGGGGGTTGTACCCCACCTTATCTTCAACACCCTGGAGTGGGTCTGCCTCCTCAGCCTTCCTGGTGTACATCATTCGTTCTCACCGTGTTTCTTTACCTTATGCGGATGGTTGTAATCTACATGAGCATTGTAGGAAAATCAGAGCTGACCAAGAAGCAAAAAGCAAACAAAGACGGTTCATAATCCCACTACCAAAACAATAGTCCCTGCTAGCATTGTTGTCGGCTTGCCTTTCAGTCCTGTTTTGTTTTGTTTTTTTAAACGTGCGTCATCTTTGCGTGATTTGTTGAGGGGGACCCAGTTCGGTTGTTACCTGGACATTTTGTTGAAAAGGCTTCAGCTTCTTGTTTTTCCAAAGAGATTCCTACATGCGTAGGAATTCATTTCTTCTTTCTTCCAACGGCCATGCACTGAGATAAATACACAACAGCGAGTTTTCACTCCTAGGTGGGTTCCAAAGGGAATTAAATGGATATATCACCTTTAAACTCTTCACAGTCTTCTGTTTTTGCCGCAGTGTCTATGCAAAGTAGGCATAACCATTAGGAAGTAGATTTATGGAGTCAACCATTTGTTTGGATGACGTGACAAATGGTTGGCTGATAATCTCCCTCGGAACTGACTAGATGATGGTTGTTGGCATTGGGATTCTTTCTCCCCGCAAACTGACGATCGGTTTGGAAGTTGTGGCCTGCTGGCTGATGAGCCACTTCGTCCCAGGGGCGGGGGAAACTCAGTTGTTGATGGGTCTTTCCCAGGTAGCCGAGGGGTGGGAGCCTGTTCGGGCTGGCCGCTCTGCCCTTCTGTGGGGGGATCCTTGGAACTGATACGAGTGATTGGAATGTTCGCGCTGAATTCATGTTAACCGTTTCATTTTTTAACTTAAGAAAATGATCTCTGTTGGGGTTTTCCTAGCCTTAAGAAGAGATTCAGGCTTGGTGGGCGGGGGAAAGAGGAAAGATTACAGAACTATACAATGTAGAGTGTGGAGAGGTGCCCTCAGCCCACGCCCCAGGCAACCGCTGTTACCATCACTTATTTACGTGTTTTACACTGTGACCTATGGAAACCATTTCTGTAGCATCAGGAAAGAGAAAAAGCCCCGTGTTAAAACTGAACCAGAACAGCAGCCTGTTAAAGGTGGGTATTTCAGGGTGGGATTATGTATGGGAGACTGTTTTCCTACTTCCCATTGTTTACCTGCATTTCCTACAACAAATGTGTGACTCGCTATAAAGACGGTAAATGGGTCACAAAAGCCAACTTAACTTACTGCATACGTGGGTTGGTCGTGGTTTGTGCGTTAACCTAAAGTGACCAGCAAGCTGCAATGTGAAGTGTGCACCCTGAGCCTCTGGTCTCACCTTCAGGACATTTTTCCTTCTCTTCTGCTACCCCTCCCCCACCCTGCCCTCTCCCCTTCTTTAAAATGTTATCACCTGTTGTCATACTTCCTGGAAGATCCTAAGGCATCCAATTCCTGTTTGAAAAACTGACAATCCAGAAACCGCCGCATGCAAACCCCGCATCCCCAGAACACCAAACACAGTCTGATGCGGTAGCAGCCCCTCCTGAAGACGTCAGTTAAACAAACACTCCACAAAGCCACGATTCGAAGGGTCAGCCCAGACACCAACTAATTTGTTCATATTTAACGGCTTACGATCAAAATTAGCAGTAGCCACACTTACAACACTTGAGGGCTGGCCGCAATCCAGGTAGTAAGGTAAGGGCCCTACTGCGCGCTTGCCTGACCTCATTTACTGTCAGAGTGACCGTGACCGTGTGAGAGGCGGAAGCGGCTTGAAGTGCTGGCTTGTGAGATCGGAGGCGAGTCACTTCATCTCTGTGGCTCTGGCTCCTCACCTATGAAGAGGGGACAGTCATAGTCTGTTCCTCAGAGGGTTGTTGCAGGCTTAAATGAATTAACACATTCAAAGCACCTAGCACAGCCCTGGAGGGTAGCTCAGTTGGTTAGAGTATCATCCCAATACGCTAAGGTTGTAGGTTCAATCCCCGTCAGGGCACGTCCAAGAATCAACTGGTGAATGCATAAAGAAGTGGGACGACAAATTGGTGTGTGTCTCTCCCTCCCTCTCCCCCACCTTCAAATCAAATTAAAAAAGAAAAAAACTTTAAAGCACCTAGAACATTGCTAGACACACTGTAAACCCTCAGTAAACTTAGCTACTGTTGTTCTTATTATCACCATTTAAGAAGGAAGACAGAGACATAAAGATCTTAAGTAATGTGCTCAAGGTCAGACAGCCAGGCCGGGCGGGGTCCTCAGGCTGGGCCTGCCTTCCTCCAGCGCTCCTGCCACCGACCCAGGAATCAGCACACCTTTCAAGTACAGGACAGTAAATACTCTAGACTTTAAAGATAGCCTGTCTTGAACATGACCACTCTCTGCCTTTGCAATAGGAAAGTAGCCGTAGCAAACACCGAAAGGAACGGGTTTGGTCGCCTGCCAATAGAACTTGATTGACCAAAGCGGGTGGAGGGCCACACTGGCTCTTGGGCTTTAGTTTGCCACCTCTGGTCTCAACTACTACGTAGCAGGAGGCTAGAATGGGAATCGACTTCCAGGCGTAGCTGCTCTGGAAAGAACCGCTCCTACCACATGGATTTCCGTCTGCTTCTGCCATGTGTGAATTTTACGTGAGAGGAAGGAATATTTCGTGAGCACTTGGGGAAGGCAACATCAGGCTTGTCTCTCTTTACCGACACATCTGTGGCTGTTTGTTTTTGATCTGCGGGGAGAAGATACGCAGAGCGCATGCTACGCATTCTCATTAAAGCAAGTGATAAACAGTACCTAAAACACAGCTCTAAGTCAGACAATGCTATCCTGATGGACAGGGCCACGCCTCCAGCCGGCTGAAACCAGATTAACAGAGACAGTCAGGGAGGAGATTTTCGTCAATACGGCCTCTCCTTGGTAATGTTTAATTCCACCCATCTACGTCAGCTCCTCTAGTTCCTCGAAAATTAAAATTGTCAGCACGAAGTTTCTTTGTCGCTAACCATGGGTTCTATTTTTCGTGGGTGAGCTTTGGCACGGGCGAGACTAGAACCTACCTCGGAAGGTTTTCAGAATTTTTTTGGTGTTTCGAGGGACACAGTTCACATTTTGGAATTTGAGTCCGTTCCAGATAATGGCGAATCCCAGATCTCGGTGCTAGGTTGGAATGTTTGACTCTGTGCGAGGGTATTGCCCCCGTAGACTTGGGTTTTTCCGAAATTCCTTCATCAGAAAGGAATGCGCTCAACGTCGGCCTGCCCGGGCTTTCATAGTCAACACTGTCTTCAACGTTAACTTACAGCTTCGAAGGGCAGGTCTCAGAGGGCAATCTAAAAACTTGGAAGAAAGGCAAAGACGAAAAAAATCCTACAGGTACACTTTGACTCTCTTAATTCATCTTCCTTTTGGATGACTCCACCTGGAAGGTTAACTATTGACCTTACAGATAATACAGTTGAAATTTGATCGCTTCAACTAACCTTTCGGTTTAACTGGTTCATCAGCCTCATCTCTTATCTCCAAACTCCCCTTCCCTCTCCCATTTTGAAAAATAAACAGGATTTATGAGAAGCTGGGTGGGCCCCGGGGGACAATCTACCGCCTACGTTCTGGAAGAATCCCTGTCAGGGTGAAGTGCAGGGGGAGGAAGACCGCGCCCACCAGGGGCTCTGGAGGGCCATTTGGCTCTGCCCTCACCTTCGCAGAGGGGCTCAACGTGGACTTCCGACACTACTGTCTGCAGCGACGAGTGTTCCTTGTACACCTCCCCGTCCCGAGCAGCCCTGGGCTCTTCCCGCCTGCAATCACCCTTCTTGGCCGTGCACACGGGTCTATTCGGTGCCAGCGTATCACTTGGTATCCTTCACAAGCTCCCCAGCTTTCTTGCCTCTATTTTTACTTTTTGTTGGGAAAGTTTTCCAACGTGCAGAAAGGTACAGAGAACAACGCATATCTGCACACACGCCCACTGTCCAGATGTGATCGTGGTCGGTGTTCTGCCGTATGCGCTTCATCGACTCCATTTTCCTTCAAGCGTGTCAAATTATAGACGTCATGAGTTTTTGTCCCTCAATCTCTCAGGCTATATCTTTAACACAATAGAGAGGGAGCTGTGTACACACACACACACACACACATACATATACATATAATATGTGTGTATGTAATCACAATTTCCCCCCAAGAGAGCCGTTACAGCTGGCCTATTTAAACCAGGGTCCAATCGAGGACCAGGCGTTACGCGTGGTGGTTACACGTCCCTTTTAAAGTCCAGAGTGGCCCTCCCTCCAACCCCACCTTCTTTTTCCCTCCCAGACATTAACTGTTTGAAGAGTAAGTTGTTTTGTTCGGCACAGGGTGGGACAAAAGTAGGTTTGCAGTTGCGAGCACACAAAACAGAGTTTATTCTTGCGTTGTCTATTAATTGGTGTCGTATTTGCCATACGAATAACTGCACACCTACTGTCGCCCCAGCCTGTGGTCCTTCTTCAGGAAGATGTCGCACGACTGTGCCCTGGGTCTCGTCCCTGGGCCACAGCTCTCGGTCCCCGTGGATGCCTGTGTTTACTGTTACTTCCGACTGGCACAGCCACACTGCCTTGCTTTTTAGATTTCTTGTTTTCTTTCTTTTTGGTCTGTAAAAAGCTGTAATTTATAGCTGCATACAGTTAACCTATCATACAGGTTTGGTAATGTATCACAGTTCAATGAAAATACCACACTTTTTCTGTATATATACAGAATACATTACTTATATATACTTACAAGTATATATGCAGAGTATTCTATGTGATAGGTACCAAATATCATAGATTATGTATACAGTTTATGCAAAATATGTACGTTATTCTGTGTATATATGGGATGTTTCTATTTAGAAAACTCCAGAAAGATGGAAATGACGTGTGACCCTGATAGCCACTGATCATGTGTTCACAAGTAACTGTGGGTTCATCTTGATTTGGGGGTGCTCGTCCACCCCCTTCATCGTTGGCCATCCCCCACCCCCACGTCCCCATCGGCTCCCAGCCGTGTAACAGCGCGGTGCTCGTTGCCCGCAGACCGGCCGCCCTGGGCCGTGTCTCCTGTGACACGGGTTTGCTCCCGGACCCGCCAGGCTGTTTGGGGCCAGCCCCCCTCCCGCACACGCACCTCCGACCGTCACCTCCTGGAGGTTAAGCGGGATTACTTGGCCCGCAGCGCGTGACTCTTCCTTCCCCTCGTCACCTTCATTTCATGCCGGCCTTTCCGGGCTGGCTGGGTTGCCTCCTTCCGCACCAGAGCCCCATGCTTGCAGGCACCGCAGCTCCACTCTGTGTCGAGCCGGAGGGTTGTCGGCAGGTTTGGAGAGGTCGTTTGAGCCGCCCTAGACGGGAAGACCTGAGTGAGGTACAGAAGCAGTGGGGGAACTAATCCACCGAGGGCTGGGGTGGCTTGTTTGGAAGGAAGCACCTGGTTCTTGAAAACGGTAAATGAAGTGCTAGCCTTTAACACTGGGGTGCACTCCCAGTAATAATTCAGATCTCTGGCTCTTTTGAGAAATGGGGAGGTTTGGCCCGCCTGCCCTGCCTTCCCATGTGCCTACGGGAAAGTGGCTGGGGACGCAGACACGGTCCCTTCCCGTGAGTACTGTAGACCCTGAAATAGAGGATCGCCCAGTGGACAGATATTACTCATCCAGCAAACACGGATTGAGCCCGACCATGTGCGAGACACTGTTCTAGCAAGAGATAGAGCAGTGGGCGGGGCAGAGTCCCCCACCGCCTGGAGCTAGGTCATGGGGTGAGGAAAGGGAGACAGACGATAAACAAAATAATCTAAGCAGAACACACCATTTGTCAGAGAGTAGTAAGAGCTACGGGTACACGTAGTGAAGAGGGGCCGGGACTGATGGTGGGGGTTGCCGTTTTATACGCGGGGGTCAGCGAAGGTCGTACAGAGGGCGGTTTAAAGGAAGCCGGAGCAGGGGAGGGAGGGAAGGAGGCAGGGAAACATCTGGGGGAAAGTGCTTCAGGCCCCGGGAACAACCAGTGCAAAGGCCCAGGGGTGGGGCCGTGCCTGGGGCACTGGCGGAGCTGGCCAGGGAGGAGACAGTGGGGGGGCTGCGGTCAGGGAAGCGGGGAGGATCCAGCCGTCCCCTGGCCTGGGCAGCACAGCCGAGTCATCTGACCCACACGTTCACGGCCGCCCTCGCCCACTCTGTGTAGAACAACGCGGTGGGGCAGGAGGGCCGCTGGGAAGTCCCCAGCACTCCCGGCCGTGGAGCAGGATGGGAGCGAAGGAGAGGGAGGGAAGGTCAGGCTCCGGACACAGGCGGACAGTGGAGGTGGGCGGGTGGATTGCCTGGGGACAGCAGGGAAAGAAAGGAATTAAGGAAGTCCCTTGGTTGTTTCTGTGCCAAGTGGTGGGACAGAGCAGCCCGGAGGCAAGCTGAGACTCCGTGGAGCAGCAGGCGGAGGGAGCCCAGGAGTTCGGTTTGCACCGTGGCACCTTCCAGGGCCTCTCCGGCCTGCGTGACGTCCAGAAGGCGGTGGCCTTTTGAACCTGGGGTTCAGGGACAGGTGTGAGCTGGTGCCTTGTTAGTGGACGTGAGGTGTTTGAAGCCAGAGAGGCTGAAGGAGACCGTGAGCAGGGCGGGTGCCCACGGAGGAGAGAACGGGGAGTGCAGGGCTGTGGCGTGAAACAGGGAGACGAGGGACAACCAGCAGGGGAGACTAAGCGAGGGAGGGGCCAGCGAGGGGGAGGGAAACCAGACCAATGTGCCGTCTGGGAGCCCCGAGGGGCTCAGGGGCAGGGAGTGAATTGGTTCTCGTGCTGCTGGTAGGCTAAGAAGGATGATCTTTGAGACTTGACCCCTGAATTTCACAAGGTGGAGGGTTGGTCTCTTCCAGCCTCTGCTTTCGTCCCCCTTTGGTTAACAAAGTCATTCATTCATTCATCCAAAATATCTCAAGCGCGTGACCACCAGTCTCCAAGATGGTCCCCAATGATTCTTCCCGCCACGCTGAGCAAGGCTGGCCTGGCGAGCTGGTGACCAATTGGATGTGGTGGTCAGGTGCCTGGATAGATAGTGGTGGTGATTGCACAACTTGGTGAATATACAAAAACAAACAAACACTCACCTGCACACTTTAAAAGGTGAATGTTATGGTGCATGAATTTATCTTAATAAAAGAAAAATTATCTATGGTGGAAAAGTCACATCAGTTACCACAATGCATGTAATACGATGAGTTATTTTACTTAAAAAGAAAACAAACACACCGCAGCGGCCAGCCTCCCCCACACACCTCGGAGGAGAGGCTGTGTCAGGCTCTGGGGACACCCAGGGGGCTCCTTGCAGTGGCCGGGGGCTCCCTTTAGTGGCCGAGGGCTCCTGGTGGGAGTTCCGGGGAGGACTGTCTCCTCCATTCAACAGTACACGGTGCATCGTGTGCCTGAGCAAAGGGACCACCCTGGCCCCTCGATCCTGAGGGGTTTCCGAGCGTGCCACCCCAATGTACAACGGCTTGGCATATTGACTATTTCGAGTTAAAGGCCCTGGAAAAGTAGCAGGCGCTAAAAGGGCTTCTGCCCCGCCCCCTTTTCTTCCAGAAAGCAGGAGAGAAAACTCCTGCATGACAGATGGCCTCCTTGCACCAGAAGAAACGAACGCTGGTGTCACCAGGGACGAGGAGTCAAGGCCAAGGCAAATCTGCACAAACTGTGTTCATAGCGCTCCTTACCAAAAACAAGTAAATAGCCCCTATCTTCCTTTCGTCTCCCCATAAATTTTAGTCGACTTTTTCCCAATTACTACTCTTGGTTCAGTCTAGTATAGAAGCACTAAGGCCTGCCTGCTTCTTTGGGGCCTTCATTTTTCTCCCGTGGAGGCCCCCAGGCACGTGTGGAAACAGTATTAAATACAAGTCGTGTGCTTTTTCCCCTTAACCTGTCTTCCATCGACATAACTCTCGGGCCCAGCCGGAAGCCTGAAGAGCACAGAGGAAGCGTTCGGCCTGGCCTATGCTGTTATCTTGCTAACTTAACAGCCGCGTTTTCTGTTCTTTACAGTGAAATACTGTTAACATTGCTACCCACGCTTTGTCCGCAGATGCGGTTCCATCCAAGAGAGGCCCATCGTCAGGGATCGAGGCCCATCTGAGCTGCCGGCCTGAGTCTTCCTTCCCAGGTAGGATCCAAGGGGGAAGGTCCTGGTTATGACAAATGGATCTCGGGGAAGGGAGTCAGGTGTTCAGAGGATGATCGGCCCTGGGGGAGGGGGTGAGACTCTAGCCCTGGGGCAAGGGGTTGGCAGGCTCGGGAAGAAGGGCAGGGACCTCCCGCCTTCCCTTCGTTCTCTTTTCCTATTTTCCTTGGTCTCCACACTGCGGCCCCCGCCCCATTCTCTCCCACGGCCAAGTGAGCTCTGGGGGAGACCAAAACACAGCTGAGCCTCATTAGTTACAACATGAGTAGCGCCCATTTATTGAGAATGTTTCTCGACGTGCTACATAAACAAATATACATACATAAGCTATCGCACATGTATATGCATATATATAGACATATATACCTACACATACGTGCATGTCCCTAAAACAGCCCAGTGAGGTGGGCACAGCTATTAGCCCCATTGTATCAATGCACTAAGGTACAGAGAGGTTAAGAAGGAGCTTGGCTGAGGACGGTGGAGTAGGCCTGGGTTTGGACCCGGACGGTGTTTTGGATTGCACCTGCTTCACCGCTGTGCCATCCATTGAAAGGGTTCTGAACAAGTGAGGGCATCATTACAAAGCTTTTTAAAGATGTGCACATTTGATTCAAAATACTTATGCATCTGGGACTATCGCAAGCCACCAGTTCTTCTGATTTTATATATTTTTTAATGCTAAACTATTGCACCAATGAAAAATCATTGTTGCAGTTCTTTAAAATAGCACCAGGGACAAGGATAGAGACATCTCCCCAAGTGGCTCTACAGTGAGTGACCACTAATTACAAATAACATTTCAAAGGAGAGGGGGGCGGCCGTTTGAGTAAACACATCCTAGACACAGGGCGTGTCGGGCAAAGGACTGGAATGCCGCAGAATTCTTTTCAGCGCAGCCGTACAAGAAAAGGGAGCCCTTAGCCTGCCTTTTATGTTTGATCATGTCCTCCTGGTAATAAATGTGCAGGGCTCCTATTGGGCGAGCTCCTGGCCCTGCCGTAAGAAGCCATTGTCCCCAGAACATATTTCAGTTTCAAATGCATGCCTAATAAACCCAAGCCCAGGGCTGGCAGAAGCCTCCGCATAACTCGAGGGGCGATTTCGTGTCACTCCCTCTCTCCGGAGTTGCACAGTTGGGTTTTGTCCACCAACCTCCGCCCCCACGTCTGTCCGTCTTTCTCTCTGCAATCTGTTAGTGGCAATTAGCCTAAAAGATGTGCCTCGGTGCTCTGGTTTGGTTTAAAAAGGCATTAATCTTGGTTATGGGGAACAGTCTATGCTAATGTGTGTTTTATTTTCAGCAAGTCTTATTGATCTGCACTTTCCATTCTTCCTTACTAATGTCCAGCAGCCCAACTTTTAAAGGGTCAGATTTCAAAGAGACTGCATCCTCTCCTTGGGATGTACACCCCCACCCCATATTCCTGGTAACACAAGTAGGGTGTCTGGTCCATGATCCATATGCACGGGACTGGTTCACGGTAGCATCCTGCGGCTCTGGAAGCCAAGGAGAATTTCTCAAGGTCACTGTAAATCTTTTATAGACCGTGGTGGTGGGGGGGGTGGGGGAGGAGCAAAACCACCTTTTCTGAATTTGAGAATCTCGCCTTCTGTTTTGGGAGTACCCAGACTTAACATTTCAGTAGTTGCCTAACCCCTGTGCTATTCTGCTCAAGGAAATTCCAAATGTCCCTGCTCAGTGGCTCTTGCTGATGACAGCAACAGAAATGTCAAAGCAAAAAGATCATTCCACCCTATGAAGCTATCTGTTTAAAATAAATTTCACATCTGGGAATAATTGTAATTTAATGGAAAAGTTACCAAGTTCGTATTGCGAGTTCCTACGCACTCCTCATCCAGTTTCCCCTCTTGGTAACATGTCACGCACCAAGGGACCTCTGTCAAAAGTGAAAGGCAGCTTTTCCGCTGGTGTCCTGTGTCTGTTCCAGGATCCAGTCCAGGGTGCCACGTTGCATTTTTACTGATTTTTAAAATCTTGTTTTGTTTTCACCACATTGACCACGCTACCACATCAGGTTTTTTCCTTCTTTCCTGTTTGTTTATTATTTATTTGTTTGTTTTAGCCATTCCATTAAAAATCATGGACGAGTAAATCTCCTGAAAGGAACCCTCGAGTATTTATTTCGATATTTTCTCAGCCGTGTTACTGTCCCGCGGGTGGCACAGATGAGATCATTTTCAGTGGTGCAACAATGAGCATTTCTCATTCAAGTCGCTATGTGTATATTTCAGTGGCTTCAGAAAAATACATAACGAGCCGATAAGGCCGTTTTACAGACATTATTCCCAACGGCGAGGCCAAACGTAAAACAGTGACCTGACACAAAGACGGCCCAGAGGAACGCATCGAGTGAGTGACGGTGCATGCGACTCCCGGGGAGGGCAACCTGGGGGAGGAGCACTTACAGGACGGGAAGTGGGACCGCTGGTCTCTTTCAGCTCCTTCCTCGTGCCCAGGAGGCAACTGAGGCCCCCGAGGGAAGTGGCTGGCTGCTGCTCCCTGGCTGGCCCGACCCCCACCGAGGCCGGCCTGTGCGTCGTGCCAGGTGATGGGCGCAGGTACGGGCTGCAGATCGTTCTGGTCCATGAGGCTTGAGAGCAGGTCTGCTGGTGGGGGGCGGGGGGGCTTTGGGAGAGTTTTCCTTCATCTTAATAAAGGACACCCTGCCCAGCAGTGGACAGGCCCAGTCGCCCACAGCCCCCCCCCCCCCGGCCTTTTTACGGCCGACAGGGGAAGCTGGTGATCATAAAAAGAGCTGCTTCTATATCCCACTCCAGAGGGATCGCCCAGGCATGCGGTTGGTGAGAAAACCTAGGCAAAGTGTGTAGGATATGCCGCTGTTGTCATCCAAGGACGGGGCGGGGCTGCAAGTCCACGCAGATATCTGCCTGTGTTTAAGAGTAAATAACAAAAAGAGGAACCAAAAGCTTGAAAAAAATAGTTACCAACAAGGGAAGGGAGAAAAGAAAGAACAGAGAGATCAGGCCAGAACTTCTCTCAAAACTACTCGGTGTGGTCAGTCGTACTTTGGTCCCATCTAAGTAGTCTACGTCATTGAAACTTAAATTCAACTTTAAAAAAAGCAATCCCCCAAATTTGAAAACAAAATGGAAAAAACAAACCTAGCTGTGCTTTATTTACTTAGTAGTGTAACTATGCAGAGAGGAAAGATTTCAAGGGACTTAAAATACAGTGGCTTGACTGTATATCTTCAAGGACGAAAAGAGCGGTAAAAATGAATCTTCAAATCATTTTTCTTAGTTATATTGTTGGTGGTTACGTTGGTACCACTATTCCTAGCCCGTTATGTATGAACTGTGGGCTGAGCAAATAGTTGTGTCCTAGGTAAGATCATTACCTTAAAAAAGCCTTACGAAGAAAACCTCATTGCAGGTTAATACATATGATTCTATAAAATGTTGGAGAAAGCAAATCACTTTTTTTTTAAATATTTATTTATTTATTTATTTTTAGAGGGGAAGGGTAGGAGAGAGGGAGAAGGAGAGAAATATCAATGTATGGTTGCCTCTTGTGTGTCCCATGCTGGGAACTGGCCTGGCAACCCAGGCATGTGCCCTGACTGGGAATCGAATCGCGATCCTTCGGTTCGCAGGCCCGCGCTCAATCCACTGAGCTACACCAGCCAGGGCAGCAAATCACTTTAATACAAAGCACCCATACTCTCATTAGGCAGCAATAACCAGCATTAACCTTGCTTATCTTTCCACTCAGTTTTCTGTGCGCAACTGTGTCCTTCTTTGACACAAACGACCTCATTCTGAATATATGTTCAGTAACCCATTTTTCAAATATTTTTATTACCGCATGACATTCTTTTCATATCCCGAAGTGTTTTTCTGCATCCGCCAGATTATAAACTCAGCGAGAGCAGGGCCTGTGGACAATATTTCTCCAACCTTATTCGTGCTCCCCGATCTCAGACTTTCCCATGCGCACCTAACACACCTACAGTTATTGACTATTTTCCTATAAAGCAACTCCCACTGATTTCTCTGAACCTGACCTTATACTGTTATCTTCTAGAAGCTATAGGTTTGATAAACTAGTTTATATGCTTCCAGTGTGAGTTAATACAAATGCATAACTAATGCAATGTAAATGTTCACCTGTGTATGGTTGTATGCCATCTCATGTACCCCATTTCACAAAGTTCTACAGCATACTAGTGCACTTTTATTTTTTTATTATTGTGCGTCCATTCCATGAGTTTTAACGCACTCCGAGGGCGGCACGCCCACCACCCCAGTCGGGACCCAGAGCAGTTCCACCAGCCCCCCAGTGCCCTCCCCCCAAACTCCCCCACCCCCGTAGCCCTCGCCTCTGGACAGCCCCTGGTCCCCCACTGTCGGGCCATCAGGTTATTTCCTAGTCTCCTCTTTGATGATTAACCCGCTTCCTTTGGGCATCGTTGTGTTAGAAGCCCTCTGGGATAGCTGCAGATTGTAATCAATCTGGGGTTCCTAAACCCTTATATAAATACCCAGACAGACCGGACTTACTTGGCTTTTCTTCTGCTTGAATTCTCTGTCTCCCCCAAGACGTCATGCATTTTTGAGGAGGTCCTGGCTTCCGTTGTCTCTGAGCACAGTGAGATAAAGACGGACAGTGCGCACATTTTGAAGATGGAGTCTCGCAGATCCAGCCCACGCCGCACACGGGCGCCAGTCTGGGCAGGGATTCTCACTAGCATTCCCCGCCCACCCCCCCCCACCCCGCCTCCAACACCCATCTGCTCACAGTCCCTCCCGGTACCAGGGCCATCTCTGTCTAGCCAGCGCCCACGAAAGACACCACCAGCCCCTGACAGGCCTCAGAGCCCTCCTCCGCATAGCTTCCCGGGCCGTTGGTCTGAGTTAGCATACCAGTACAGGTGTACTTGCTATTCTAACTCAGTCTTAGGTTGAGGTGGAAATGATGCCTCCATCTTGACCTGCAGGGTCTCTAAGCCCACAAGTCTTCGGTCCTCACACCGGAGTTCATGTACCCCCACCAGTGGTCCCTGGTCCAATATTTACTTAGGGGGGGGAGAATATGGCTAAAAGAGGTAGCACAGAGTGGTTCTTTGGGGTGGTGGGAGCGTTCTGAGTCCTGATGGTGGTCATCATCACACAAGTTGATACGTATGTCAAAACATATCCAACTCTACACACACCCCCTCCCCCAAATGCAGTTCAGTGAGACATGGCCCTGGCGGGGTAGCTGAGTTTGCTGGAGCGCTGTCCCGATACGCCAAGATTGCAGGTTTGATCCCTGGTCAGGGCACATTCAAGCATCAGCTGATGCGTGCATAAGTAAGTGGAACAACAAATCAGTGCCTCTCTTCCTCTCTCTCAAATCAATTTTTTAATGATTCTAAGAAAAAAAACCTGTTTACACAAGTGAGAGTGGGTGCTGCTGTGACAGAGGCGACTTTGAATGCACTTGAACTTACAGAAGCACTGGGCCGGTCTCCAGCCTGAGCACTCCGCCTCAGTAGGCCCGTCACTCAGTATCCGTCTCATACATAAGTGGACCCACATCCTGACACCCATGAGGCGGGGGAGTGTTGGTCAAGGGCAAAGCGAGCTGTCTAGCTCATAGCTTTCCTGTTTTGGCCACATGGGTGTCCTCATTTCCTGCAAGCAGGGTCCTTTATGGGGGGTAATTGTTAACCACTTGGGGACTTAAGAGCATCCTCATTGCTCTCTGAACTCTGCTCAGAGCTTGGACCACAAGGGCCCTGGAAGAACCACCTTTCTGCCCTCCTCCTCGCTTCACCTGCTCTGAGTGCTGCCCAGCCGCCAGCTCCCTGTCCTCCCTGTCCGCCCTGCCCACCCAGGTGAAAAAAGATGGCTCCCGTTTGATTTCACACAGTGCCAGCCCTGATCTGCAGATGGTCAGTTCTTGGGGGAAGAATGTGCCTGCCTGTAATTCCTTACACATCCTCAACTCACAGCTAGTGTTTGCTGAAGCTAGTCTGATGGCCACTTAAAGGCGTGGTTCTCCAAACAGGGTCCCAGGCCAGCAGTCACAGCAGTGTCTGTAAACATGTTCTGAAGGCAGATTCGGGGGCTCCACCCGAGACACTGAATCAGAAACTCGGGGGGCGGGGGAGGGGGCCAGCCCAGCAATCAGTGTCTGCGCACACTCTCCAAATGACCTTGGTGTTTCCTGAGAACCACCGGCCCACAGCACCGGTTCTCATCCGGACTGTACATTACAGCTGAGGGCAGGCCTGAGAGTCTTCTCTTCTAACTGGCACCCCAGTGATGCAGGCGTCCCCGGGGCTGCTGGCCTGGGGACCACACATGGAGTCCCAGAGCAGGACCCCAGCGTCATCTGAGGCTCGTCAACCCGCCGGCTTCCCCTTCTGCCATTCCCTACACAATTAAAAATTAAGTCCTGCCCTGGCTGGGAGGCTCGGTTAGAGCATCGTCCTGCACACCCAAAGGTTGCAGGTTTGATTCCCAGTCAGGGCACATACCTGGGTTGTGGGTTAGATCCCGTCACGGCGCACGTGGAAGGCAAGCCGATCAGTGTGTCTCTCTCTGAGAAAGCTGCAGGCCACCGCCGCCTCTGAGTCCTCAGACAGAGCCACACCCATTCTGTGATGGAGGCACTGAGACCTCAGGAGGTAAACAGCAAGCGTCTGGCCCGTGGAGGGACTGATCAGTATCAGTAGGAGGATTGGGTTCCCATCACCTGGTTTTGCCTTCACGTTGTGTACAGCCGATCACTCTGCACTGTGTGGAGATCTGTAACTGGGATCTACAGTTTGGGGTCTGCTATTAATAATAACAATACGTTTATCTTTTGATCCTAGGCTGACAGCTCTGGATGAGGCACATGCAGACCAAAGTGGAGGAAGACACATCACCCGGAGACACTGAGCTGGAGACAGGCCACCCCTCGGATGCTGAGGTGCCCCTTGTTGCGGCTGGGTGAGTCAGTTTTACTGTCCATGAACGCTGGGTAGCTGAGCTAACACTTCTGGAATTTTATGCAAGGAAGAAGGATATGTCTGTCTGCGTGACCCTGTGAGAATGGCAGCCCTTGACGTTGTGCAACAGATTGCTCTTCCCCGCGAGGTTTTCTTCCATGGCCACCAGCTTCCTTTGGAGAATTCTCCCCACTCAGGGGAGGCTGCCAGGCGAGGCGTGTTATTGTGTATCCCCTACACCACCCACAGAGCAGCCAATGAGAGAACTCTGTTTCAACACCCACCACCAACACTGCCTCCCCGATTGGTTCAGAGCTGAACAAGGGATCGCACTGAGCCACTCAGAGCCCTCCCTGGGACTCCTGCGCTAGTTGCCATGGAGGGTAAATTTACCTTTCCAGAGTCAGGTATCTTTAGATTAACAGCGTTAGCCTCCCCTCCACCTCCACTCCCCTTAACTTGCTCCATCCTGAAGGCAAGAGAGTTTTCGGTTCCTCCCCCTCATGGCCATCCTTGCTGATGTTGACACCGATGGGGCAGATATTAGACTTTGCGATGGAGAAGGGCTGGTGACTGTAAGGCGAAAGAAAGTACTGGCGTCCTTCCTTTATATTTAGTGTTCTTTAAAAAAAGACTCTTGGCTGTATATGGTACCAGCAAAGACCGTGTTTAAATGTGGGCGCTGAACTCCGGGTAAGGAAGTGTCGGTCATCTTCTCGGGCTTTCTTCCTCGTCTGTGGCACAGTGACCGTGTGGCTAGTTGTGGCGATAAGCACCGGGGATGCAGCGCAAGCAGACGCCGCCCTAGGGCTTTAACCCCCCAGAGCGTTAGAGTCAGCTCTCCCTTGTCCTTGGCCGTAAAGCTTATCCTCTAAACTCCTCTGCCCGGAGCCCCGTGGTAGCCGGTTCGCCCCAGCTGAGTGGCACCAAACCCCGCGGCCCCGTCCTCTTCCTCGGGGTTCTTAAAATTCTGGCGAACCCTCCAGGAGAATCCCCTGGATTTGTCCTGCCACCGTGTCATTCAGCTTTCAGTAATTCGAAATCTCAGAATTGAATTTCATCTCATGGGGTTTATTATGTTTTTAATTCAAAACAAATTCTTTTCATTGTTTAAAAATTCAAAAGCTGCATGAACATCTGGTATGAAAAAGTAAGAGTGCCACCTGTCCCAGAGAAAGCCCACGATTACTAGTTTGCTGTATTTCTCCGTCGCACTTTGAAAAGTGTATAAATTACCATACTTATTCTCTGTAAGGGAACCGCCCTCTTCACACTGTTTTTTGGCTGTACTTTCCTTTAAATGATACATTCTAGATGCGAGCGGTTCTCTACACTGCCGTGGGTCGCATGGGGGCGTTTACATTTAAACCATTAAGACATTGAGTGGAATCACACTTTTAGTCCTTCAGCTGCGCATTCCCAGTGCGGCCTGTGGCCGGTGCTTACCACGCTGGAGGACACAGCACTTCCATCGTCACGGAAAGTTCCACGTCTCCGCACACATTTTCCCCTTCAGTTTATTTGATCATGCATCAGTTTTCCTCATAAGAACATACAACAGTATGCTTAATCATTTCTTCTGATGAACACCGAGTCTCCCCCCGCCACGCACACTTTTCACAGGTGCAAATGGTGCTGCGAAGCCCATTTTCATACACCTGGCTTGGCTCACGTGCGCCGTGGCTCTGCTGGATGAAGTTCCAGGAGTGAAAATGCTCGCCCAAAAGCTGTAAAACTCCATGCAAATGTTCATCTTTACAAGAAAACCTTTGCTTTCTAGAAGCTGAGACCACAAGTGGATGTTCTTATTGGTTACTCTGTCTGATCATATGCCAGTACAGGGCAGAAGAAAGGAAGCTGATCTGTGACTTTGGGTAATTTTAATAGCCACAAATTATAGCAATACCATTTGTGAAGCTGCATCTTAAGTGGAAATTTTGGTTTTGAAGCCAGTGTAGAAAATTAAAAAAGTACATACAGCGAAAAAAATTGCCCTTAAAAAAATCCCTTACATTGCAAATAAAATACAGTCTTTGTGCACATTATACGTGTTGACCTAACAGTAGAAGGCCGGAGTGAAAGGCCACAGCGTTTATTTGCGATTGAAATAGTAGCTATTTGGGAAGCTCTGATTCAGGCGTAAACCCAAAGAGTGTTTCAATTAGGAGAGAAAGGCGAGGGTATCCACGAGAAAGGGAAGGGGAACAATTGCATCACCAGAAGATGGGCATTTCTCTTGGTGCAGATGAGCGGATTCTAAACAGTGTTTTTAATTTCCAGTCTGGCAGCCATCCGTCCGTTCTCATAATATCTGCTTCCTTCTCATCCTTGCGAACAGTGTTGCTTTTGGCCCAGTCCAAAGCTCATTTTCCCGTTTTAACATCCCAAACGTTTGAGGTATAAGATGTATAAGACATTTCCTCTGCGATGGCAGCTCCAACACCATTTTAAAGTGGCTCCATTTATATGACTTTTCCCATGGAATGGAAAGAGATACACCATGTACATACTAAGTGTAGTAAAGTGGAGTGGCTCTATTACCAAGGACAAAATGGGACGTTTCAAAATGAAAATGGGCTCAGTTCACCAAATGATATCATCCTAAACGTGTACATCCTTAATTACACAGAGCTGTTGTACCTGGAACGCAAAACAAGCAAAAACGAGAATTGTTTGACCCGTAGACAGGGAGTTAACCTGGGGATAAATTCCTGTTGGTTGAATACTGGGTCAAAGTCCGTATTGATTAAAATATGATGAACACTGCCAAATTGTTCTCAATGAAAGATAGTGGGTACTCTCAAGTAAAGGAACAATTGCTGTCCATAAGAATAAGAATAATAGCTAAGGTTTTGTTTTTTTGAGCACCTACTGTGTGCCAGGCTTATTCCCATTTATTAACTTTTTACTCTGACCACTCTGTTTCGCTTCCATTTTTTAGAAGACTGTTGGAGTAGAGGGTTTTAATAGCAACTGCGGATGTGACGATCCTCACAAATCCTGGCAATCTTCACTTACGCACATTTTAATTTTTCCTGCGCGACTGGGTAGCTAAAAATGGAGACTAGAGTAGCCAATTCATCCTCCCTGTTTCCCTCTCCTGCTGAATTTCTTTGCTTTGCTATTTTAGCTCCAGAGCCTGGAAGCAGCCTTCCAATGAAGTTTCCTTAGTGGACATTGAATTGTGACTTTCATATTGTTTTCATGCATTATGAAATAATCTTCTTCTTTTGGATGTTCCTCAACCACTTCACCAGAGAAATGTGCTTCACCTTTGTGCGTGTGTGCGTGCGCACACCATGCAAATTGGACACGTTACCCCCCCTTCAAAGATTCTCAACCACCTCTGCACCCCCCGCTCGACCCCCACTCAGCTTAACTTGTTTCCTTCTATTGTGAGAAGAAAATCCTGTGAATGCAGAAGTGGAGACACGTGAATTTTTGTTTCTCCTCAAGGTGCTTACCTAAGATGAGCTTTGTGATTGGAATGCAAGGAGCCACCAGAAGGAATCTCAACCCCATCCAACAAGATAAGCAATTATCAGATGGGCGGACCGACTGGGTGGTTAAGTCTTTTCCTAAGGAAGCTTAGGAAGCCACTTCAACAGTGCCTTCCGAGGGGCTTAGCCCACAGGGTGTGGCCTGCTAACTTGTGCTTTGGGGGTTTGTTTTTTATTAATTGTTTTTCTATCAGTTGCAGCCAATGCAGCTTTTAATTTCACAAAATTAGAGGGCTGGGAAATCTCCCTAGTTTGTTGCCCACCAAGGCAGGCTCTCAGTCACTGAGCGTGATCCCCCCCCCCCCACTGTGAACACGGGGTCCCCTGTTTTCTAGATGAGGGTGTGGGGCAAAATAAGTTTTTTTTTTGGGGGGGGGTGATTCTTCTAAGATGCAATCTGCCATTTCTGAAAGTAAAATTCCAAGGCAAATTGAGAGGCAGTGGTGATGGAAGCATCCAAAGTGGAAATTCTTGTGAACTTAAAAAAAAAAAAAAAATTCACAACTGCCCCCAAAGCCCACTCATCATTTTCAATCAACTTTTTTTTTTTTTCTGTCTTTCCGGTGAAAGGCAGTCTCAGAATTCAAAAAAGCCTATTCACTGGACAAGTTGTAATATTCATCCTCATTATAAAAATGACAGGACTGCAGAAGCCAGATGCCGACCCAGTGAGAAAGGGCTTACTTAATAGGACTTTCGGGCCCAGGAGCCCAGTGAGATTCCCGTCTGCAAAGGGTAAGTTGAAGGGAAATCCTGACTCCAATTATAAAGCAAAGACAAAATCCCTTGAATCCTTTCAATACGTCCATCTCCTCTGGCCAAATTGTGTTCTTTCGCCTTCCCCTCCCCCTCCCACATTTCCATAAACAATATGACTCTGGGCTGAGCTCCTTGGTCGGCAAATAAAGGCAGAGGGCTGAGTAAATTTGCTTCCCGGCAATTATTTTTGTGAGGTCACGGAGTTAAGCATTAAGAGAATACTGCTGCGGCCGGGTATTCAGTAACTGTATGATGTGCGCTGCGGACCTGACAAAAGAACTCGGCCCCCTTTGCTTTCATACCCACAGAAATCATTGACCGCCGAGCCTTTGTTCCCTAAATTCATCTGAGAAGCATCTTTCCCATGAGCAACCCCGCACTGCGGCTAATCTCCTCCTGCTCCGAGTTGGGTCAGTTAGCCTGAGTCGACACCGGCACGTTATCAGGATGATTACAATCGTTAAAATAATGAAAGAAAATAAAGAACCAAGGGGGAAAAGGAAAGAAAAATCCACCAAGAACTTCAGTGAACAGAGCAGGAATTAGCAAACTTTCTCTGCAGAAAGGGGCAGAGAGTGAATGTTTTCCGCGTGACGGTCACGTGGTGTCCAGGCCGAGGCCACTCGATTCTGCTATGGCACGAAAGTGGCCCAGGACAGCACTTAATTAAGGAAATGCCGCTGGCAGCTGTGTTCCAATGACACTCTCTTCATGGACACTGCAGTTTGAATGTGTAACTGGCATGTGCCATAAAAATAATGTTCTTTTGATTGTCTCTCAACCCTCTAAAAATGAAAGCCATTCTTAGCTCGTGGGGAGATTGGGTCTGTGGACTGTAGCTTGCAGGCCCTGGATCCAGAACAAGCTGGCCTTGGAAACCACTTTGGGGCTGAAGTTTGTGGATCGTATTTGAGGGGTCTCACCACCCTCACAGCGAAGTGCAGATGCTTAAAAACAGAGCTGGACAACGATTTCTGGAGGGGCATCTCCCGTTCCAAATATAAAGAGGAATCCCAGGAACTGGGCTTCATGCCACATACCCTGAGAAATCCTGATGAGGCTTTTAATCGCCAATGAACCCATCCAAACCCTAGGAGATTCAGCATTCCAGTCAAACAGCGAAAACTGCCCCCCAGGTGCCTTTCCGAAACCGTATTTCTCAGCCTCAACACCACTGACATTTGGGGCCAGACAGTTCTCTGTTGGAGCAGGGGCCGAGGTACCCTGGGCACTGCGGGATTAGTTGAGCAGCATCCCTGGCCTCCGCCCACTAAATGCTGGTTGCATCCCCCGAGTGGTGACAACCCAGAATGTGTCCAGACGTTGGCCCCCTGGGTGCCACAGTCATCTCCAGTTGAGACTCGCTGATCTGAACCAGCGCTGTCAATAGAACTTTCTGTGATGACAGAAATGTTTGATATCTGGACTGTCTCCCGACACTTAGCCACTCATGGGTACTAAGTATTTGAAATTCATGTGCCTGAGGAGCTGAATTTTAGTTTCGATTTAACTTTGACTGTTTTAAAGTTAAATTGAAGTAGCCACTCGTGGCTAGTGGCCACCGTACTGCGTGGCACTGCTTTAAACCATGGCCATCACCTGTCCCCTCCGTGGAGGACACGGGAGAACACAGCTTTGTGTTAAGAGTGGGGACTCATGTCAGACACCGATTCTGACATTCATTCATCCATTTAGTCTGTTAACATGTATTTCTTGAGCACCTACTATGTATCTGGCAACGTTCTAGGGATACACAGATAAACAAGAGCAATAAAGCGCCTGTCTTTCGGGGGACTTTCATTCTAGTAGTGAGGGGAGACCAAAATATAAATTTAAGTAAAGTAATTGAAAGTCATGATCCTCTGCAGAAAACAAAACAAAACGAAACAGTGGATTGGGAGAGGTTCTACTCTAGATCAGACGTTGCAGAGATGGCTCTCTGAAATGATATTTCAATTCAAATCGCAATGCGAATCACATGATACAGTGCACACTGCCTGGAATAGAACAACGGCTTAAGGAACGTTAGCTGCTCTTCCTCTTAAAAGCCAGCAGTTCACCTTTTGCGACATTACCTTTCCCTACGCTTCCCGGGCACTCTGCCAATCCTCACACGTTTACTCCATCCTGCAGAGGAGGACGGGGAGGCGCGTGAGCTTGTCCAGCATCGCCCCAGTGCAGCGCCGAAGGCCTGGCTGCTGCTCCTAAGCACCTTAGGGGGGAAAGAAATGCATTTTGGGGGACCCGTTAGTTCACTCCCCATCGTCCCTTCCCTCCAGTCCCTGGCAACTAATCCACTTTCTGTGTCTGTGGCTTCGCCTATTCTGGACGATTCATGTAAATGAAGTCATACAGTGTATGCTCCCTTGTCTGGCTTCTTTCACCGCGAATAATGTTTTTAAGGCTCACCAGTGTTGTAGCAGGTATTAGTACTTCATTCCTTTTTGTTTTGTTTTTATCAGTTTTTCTCTCTTTTTAAAAAATTTACCTTCCACCAGTTTTTAAGTGTGCATTATAATATTGCAACGATAGACTCGTTGTGGTCCAGCAGATTGCCGAAACCTTTTTGTTTTGTATGACTCACACGCTGTACCTGTCAAACAGCAGCTCCATAACTTCCCCTCCTCCCAGCCCCTGGAAGCCACCATTCTACTTTATACTTCTATGGGTCTTGTTACTGAATGGGATTACGCGATACCCGTCTATGACTGGCCTATTTCACTTCGCACAGTGCCTCCAGGTTCATTCATGTTGCAGCATATGACAAGATTTCTTCCTTTTTTAAGGCTGAATAATATCCCATTGTATGTGTTTATACTTCCTTTATCCATTCATCCATCCCTTCACAGACATTTAGGTGGTTCTACAACTTGGCTACCGTGAAATAATGTGGCAATGAACATGGGTGTGTGAATATCTCCTTCAGATGCTGTTTTCAATTCTTTAGAATATATAGCCAGAACTGGGGTTGCTGGATTGTATGGTTGCGCTACCTTTGATTTTTTTCAGGATCTGCTGTACTGTGTGCCCTGGTGGCTGCACCGTTTTACAGCCGCACTAATAGTGTATAAGGGTTTCAGTTTCTCAACATTCTCACTAATACTTGTTATTTTCTGTCGGGGGTGGGGCGTTGATAGTGGCCAGTATAATGAGTATGTAATACAGCTTTGTGGTTTCGATCTGCATTTTCCTGATGATGTGTGACACTGAGCACTTTTTCATACACTTGTTGACAGTTTGGATTATATGTCTTCTTTAGGGAAAGGTCAATTCAAGTCCTTTGCCCATTTTTTACCCAATGTATTTATTTTTGTTATTGACTTGCAGCAGTTCTTTACATATTCTGGTTGCTAACCCCTTATCCAGTATATGGTTGGCAAATATTTCCTCTCATTCCATCCATTGCCTTTACATTCTATCGATGGTTTCCTTTGCTGTGTGGGAACTTTTAAGTTTGTTGTAGTTCTGTTTGTCTGGTTTTGCCTTTGAGACCTGTGCTTTGGTGTCATATGTAAGAAATCATCGCCCATTCTAGTTTCATGGAGCTTTTCCCTAGATTTTTCTCTAGGAATATAAAACTCCTAGATTTTTTATCTACTTGGAGTTAATTTTTTGTGTATGGTGCAAGACAAGGGTTTATCTTCATTCTTTTGCCTGTGGAGACCCAGTTTCCCACCCCCCACCCCACCCCCCATTTGTTGAAGAGATTATTCTTTCCCCATTGTGTTGTCCTGGCATCCTTGTTGAAGGTCATTTGACCATATTTATGGGTTTATTTCTGGACTCTCTATTCTGTCCCATTAGTCTACTTTTTTCCGTTTTATGACTGAATAATATTCCAATGTGTGGATATACACCCTATTTTATTTATCTGTTCGTGAGTAGACAGACATTTGGGTTGGTTCCACTTTGGGGTTATTAGGAATAAAGCAGCTATAAACATTCATGTACAATTTTTTTCTGTAAATAGATGTTTTCTGTTCTCCTGGTTATATAGCTAGGAGTAAAATTCCTGAGTCAGTGGAAATTCTGTTTAATATTTTGAGAAAATGTCAAACTCTTTGCCAAAGTGACTCTACCATTTTACATTCCACCAGAAATGTGTGAGCATTCCAGTTTCTCTCTATCCTCAACAGCACTTGTTACTGTCTAGTTTTTTCATTGTAGCCACCCTAGAGGGTATGAAATGGTATCTCATTGCAGTTTTCATTTGTATTTCTCTGTGGACTAGTGATGTTGAACTTCTTTTCATGTGCTTATTGACAACTTATGTATCTTCTTCTCTTTTTTTTTTAAGATTTAATTTACTTATTTTTAGAGAGAGGGGAAGGAGAAGGAGAGGGAGAGAAACATCAATGTGTGGTTGCCTCTCACGTGCCCCCTACTGGGGACCTGGCCTGCAACCCAGGCATGTGCCCTGACTGGGAATCGAACCAGAGACCCTTTGGTTCACAAGCCGGCACTCAATCCAGTGAGCCACACCAGCCAGGGCCACTTACATATCTTCTTTGGAGAAATGCCTATTAAAATGTTTGCCTAGTTTTAATTAGGTTATTTGTCTTAAAAACAAATAAAATTAACTTGTAGGGGTTCCTTATATCTTTTGGATACTAGTCCTTTATCAGATAAATGATTTGCAAATATTTTATGGCTCGATGTTAAGCAGGCAGTGAAATGATCAGATCAGTGATGATTTGCACGGGTTCATCCATCCTTAGCTGTTTACGAAAGGATAGAAACCCATATCTATGGATTTCTTTGTATGTTCAACTCATCAACTAGGAATGGTATGGTTTTTAAGAATATTAGTGGTGGCTTAGAATAAGGATGCATTTAAAGGTATATATCACCATATGTTAGACACTGTCTTAAGCATTTTATGTGTTTTAAACTCATTTAATTCTTCTGTAATTACTCTCATCCATCCAGTTTTATAGATGCAGAAACTAAGGTACAGAGAATGTATGTACCTCGCCCAAGGTCACACAGCTAGTAATTGATGGAGCTCTGATTTGAACCCAGACTTCTGGTTCTCAAGTCTGAGTATTTAACCACAGCGCTGCAGGGAATCTTGAGGGCAGCTGGGGATCCTTCCTCTCTTCTAAAATCTGTGTCCTAGTTTGTGATGAAGGTAGACTCTCAGCCTCATCATTCTAAAACACAGTTGTTTAATTCGATGATCCCCAGACCCCTTTTCTTCTCAAAAATCGGTGATGTTTGGGCCACGTCTCTCTTAACCAGGCATTGAGAGATAGCTTTACAGCTCACCATGTCATTTACATCATCCCAGGGAGGCAACTCTCTGAGTGATATGAGGGGTACAGGTTTTGCAGTCCCGTGTTCCTGGGATCAAATCCCAGCTCTGCCGTCTGGAGGGTGGTGGGACTGTGGGTGAATCACTTAACCCTTCTGAGGCCCGGGATCCTCACCTGTTACATGCGTGTGCTTATCACAGTCCCCACATCATAGCTTATTTCCGAAGTGAACTGACATAATACATTCACAACACTTTGCTCGTAGTTCACACCCACTTAAATAACTGTCCGTTACAGTAAACATCAGCAGTAATTTATCAGTCAGCCCCATAGGTATTACGGGTTTTATTTTACTATTAAGGATATTTGAGGTCAGTGGCAGCGAGTGACAGGATGGGCTCAGGACCACACTGGTGCTGAGTGTCAGGATGAGACTTTTTACTCTGGGCTTTCAACACAAGTCTCGCGGGTCTTTTCTCCCATAGCATCTCCCCAGAGGACCTAGGGACCAAACAGAGATTTCGCCTACGAATGATGTATACTCAGATTCCAGAAACACCATAAAATCTTGCATAACAAAATACATAATTCATATGCTACTCTTTTTCTTTACATTTCGCTCTAGGGAAATATAAACATATATTTGCAAGTTAAATATAAATTGTACTCCATTAAAAGAAACTGTGAAAATCAAATAGGAATTGTGTAAAATGCTATTACAACTTAATAGCAGTGAAAACAATAAGCTAAGATTTAATTGTAAGATTTTTCTTTTGAGATGTAATTGACATAAAACAAGGGGTAAGTTCAAGGTGTCAGCAATGTTGACTGGATACATTTATCCCTTGCAACAGTTACTCCCAGTAGCTTTAGCTAAAGCCTCCATCACGCCTCATTATTATCACTTCTTTTTAGTGGTGAGAATATTTAAGATCGAGTCCCTTAAGAATTTTGAATAATAACAGGGTTGTTGACCAATTGTAAGATTTAATTGAGAAAAGTCAGGAAGGGTCAATATATATTGAGACAAAATGGGTTTTCCTTAAAAAAAAAAAAAAAAAAAAAAAGATTGCCCCATGAGAAAGACGTGAAGGATTTATTTATTTCCTTTTCCCCCGCAAATTATAGATTCCAAGATGAAATCTGAGGAGTCTGTCCTCCTCACAGGTGGGTTTTCCATCCCTGATGGGCAGCATGTCCTTCTGGGGACAGAAAGGCACCCTCGGCTCCTCAGCCTTTTATAAACGAGACCAGTTTCAGGAAGAATGTTGACTGATGAGGAAAATACTGCTGTATTTATTCATCAAGGAATTCTCCCTGCTGAGCAGCAAAAGTTGTTACTTTTTCCCCCCCTAGCAGCATCACTGTTAAATTCCTCAGCAGTCGGGGGAGAAATGCAAACAGTTAATCTCTAGAAGCTTCCTATCCCAACTCCAGGCTGGTGGCACTCACGTTGGGGGTGGCGGGGTGGGGGGGCAGCAGAATTTCTCAGAGGCCAGTGAGCAAGCGGCCAGGCGCCGGGCAAGAAGGACCCTCGCAGACATTTAATAAGGTTTAATTCAGTGTGTGGCCGAAGCAGCTTGGGCGTGCAAATTGCAGGAAGCAGCCCCAGAATTAAAGATGCTCCCTCCGAAGCCCTGTCAGGAAGGGGTGGTACCCAGGATCATAAATCGCCCTGCGGCTTTTCAGGAGTTCATGAGCTCCCAGGCCTCCTCCACAATAGGCTGCAGGATGGCTCTTAACACCTCGTTAAGGTTGTTTTTTACCAAATGCTAATGATAAAAAGGAGCCCTAAAAGCCGGGCTCCTTTTTATTCTGCATTCTCTCCTCTGGGATATTATTTTTTAAAAAGTCATAAAATAAAAATACAATACAATACAGAGCCCCCATCCTGGGGAGACTCGTGGACATTTTCAGGTGGACAGGAGCCCCCGGAAGTCAGGGCCAGGCCCCTGGGGAGGGAACTGTCTTCCCCTCCTGGCATCTCCAAAATACTACATTGCCAGTTATGAAATATTCAGCTGTTCCTTTCTGATCACAGCATAGCTTTGCCACTAGGGCCTCTGCACGGGCTGTCGCTGAAGCATTTGCAATAGTCTGTGGCATCTGTTAGGGCCAAAACTTTTTTTTTTTTTTTTTTGCACAAAAGAGAGATCAATGCTAAGAAGAAGACTATATTCAAACATTCTAGGACAGTGAGAAAACGTACTGTACATGAACTCTGGAAGTGTTTTTATTTCTTTTTTTTTTTAAGTGTATTCATTGCTTTTCTTAAAGAGAGGAAGGAGGGGAGAGAGAGTATGAGAAAGAGAAACATCGATTTGTTGTTCCACTTATGGATGCACTCACTGGTTGATTCTTGTATGTGCGGGGATCAAAACCACAACCTTGGCGTATCAGGATGATGCTCTGACCAACTGAACGACCAGGCCAGGGCTGCTAGAAGTTCTTTCTGATTCTGGAGATTCTGTTGTGAGACATGCAGGAAGAATTTCAACTTGGACCACCCCCACTGGAGACCCGGTCAGTCACCATCCAGCTGTGTGACCCTGGCCTGGGACCTCTCCTCTGTGCCCAGCCTCCTCATCTGTGAACTAGGACTAAGAGTGGCGGTAGCTACCTCTTGAATAGTCCCGAAGATTGAATGAGAGAATACCAGGAATGTGTTTTGCATGGGATGAGTCCGACCGCACGCCTTCCGTGAGCGGTACTTTGTATACGTTCAGTTGCTCGTTCGTTCGTCCATTCACCAAACCTTTCCCGGGCACCTGCTTTGTGCCCAGCACTGTTCCGGCATCAGACGGACACACAGTCCGGGCCCTCGTGGCCTGACGTTTCTGTGATGGTCTCCAGGGTGCGCAGAGGGGAAGGCAGAGGCGGGGCTGCTACTGTGCTTCTTGCAAGGGGTGGGACTAGAGGTGAATCACTCAAGCTCTGGAGTTGGGGGGTGCACCGGAGGACTGTGGGGGGCAGCCCCTCAGGAACCGTAAGCCTTTTTTGTTTGTTTGTTTGTTTTGGAGCAGAATCTCTCAGGTTCGGCACTATTGACACTTGCGTCCTGCTAGGTCTTCGTTGGTGCAGAGGGTGGCCGCCTAGTGCATTGGAGGGTGTTCAGCAGTGACCATTGGCCTCTACCCACTCGATACTGAGAGGAATCCCCCTGCCAAGTAGTGACAACGGAAGAAAACCGTCCCCAGCATTGTCCCTGGTTGACAGCCACTGCTCCTCCAGGTCCCCCACACCGCAGTTTCCTCCCTGGGCCGCAACAGCGACCTTCTCTACTTCGCAGGCAGGTGGACATGAGAAGAGGGTGAAATAAGGCTGCGCGGCCCACGGTAAACCTCGATAAAAGTGATCTACGAGCCCATGGGGACGCTTTCCCGTGTCCCGCCCCTGGAGAGAATGGCGGGGAGCTAGGCTTCTCCTCCGGCCGCAGGCACCCCGGACTCTGAAACGTCCTGCGTTTGGTGGGGAAATCTCACCCTGCCCCGTCCCGGGGGCTCCCTGGCAGTGAGGCCAGCAGTGTGGGGTGTGGGCAGCCACAGCCAATTGGTGTCCATGAGGGTTTACTGACCGCTCTTCCAGCTTGGCCTTTGCCAATGAGAAGGTCCAGGCAGTTATAGAGAACCAGTCTTGACTCTTTAACACGCAGACGTGATTCAGCCGAAAGGCCGCCCACTCTTGGGGTGGGCTCCTGCACCTGAGCTAAACAAGGAAAGTGCGCTTGCTTCCAAGTCTCTCTTTGCGGGAAGCTTCTAGAAACCCCAGGAATTCCCATTTGTGCAAGAGGCAGACTAAGAAAGAAGAAGGGCCCCGGCCAGGTGGCTCAGGTGATTGGAGTGTCATCCGTGCACCAAAAGGTTGCAGGTCCCATCCCTGGTCAGGGCACACACCCAGGTCGTGGGTTCAGTCCCTGGTTGGGGCGTGTGTAGGAGGCAACTGATCAGTCTCTCTCTCTCTCTCTCCTTCTCCCTCTAAAATCAATAAGCATACCCCGGGGTGAGGATTTAATATAAAAATTAAAAAAGAAAGGAGAAATAGAGCGTCAGAGTGTATGACCTTGGGCCAGTCATTCAACTTTCGAGCCTCAGTTTTGTCTCCCCCGTTTGGTTGTACAGATTAAAGGAGAAAAAGTAAGTGAAGAGTTTTCCTGTCTGAGCCCTGGTAGAGCTCAGTAGCTGGTAGCTAAATATCAAAAAAAGCTGTTTCCCTACTGAGCCACAGCTTTGCTCGTCCTCAAGGTACAGAGGACATCGGGTGACCGCTTCATCCAGGTTTGTCTGGAACTTGGCCCCGAGTGGGTCAAGTCTCAGGAAATCCTGCAGTACCGGCCAAACAGGGATGGTTAACTGCCCCACGGAATGACATGGGAAGTCATTTTCTGGTTCACTGTCCCAGGCAGAGAGCCCAAGAGGGTTAAACCGGGAGTCGCTGGTGGTGCAGGAAAAGCTGGGAGTCCCCGCCCCATGGGCCGCTCCGGAGGAGAATGTGCTCGTGGGTCCGAGCCGAGGTTTACGAGCACTCTCCTTGAAGGTTTAATGGCCCCCGGTGATTTATCCTATCTGGAGAGTCACCGCTCGGAGAGAAACCTGCTTCTCTGAGCTTCTGCTTTCCTTTACCGTCAAACCTTTCATCTTCCCCAAGAGTTGTCTCCATCCTCCATAAATAACCTCACTGTGGCCACACAAGGGCAGGGCCCCCGCCTGGAAGGCTGGACTCCTCATTTCGTGGTTGTGTAAACCAGTTCAACCAGAACGGAGACACTGCATAGGATGGACTGGGGATGTTTGGAACGGGCGGAGGGATGCAGGGGGCTGGGTGGTGGGCAGGCGAGTGGCCTGGCAGAGTCACAGGCGACCCGTTCTCCACATGAGGAAGTTGTCCACCGAGCGTGTGACCTCCCCCTCCTCCTCTCCGAGTACTTACCATACACACCCTCCCACAGCCAAAGTCTACTCGTAATGTCCACTAGAACCCTGTGCACGGAGGGACATTTTCTACAATCTGGACCGTCTGATGCAGTGGTGCCTAGCCCCCGAGTGACTGCCGGATGCCCCAGCTGGCACTGATGTGACTGAGGCACTTCCCCTTCCCAGAACCTCAGAAGGCGACCTTACTGGGAAATAATGTCACTGCAGACATAATTAGTTAAGAGCAGGGTGGGCTGTTAACCCAGCGACCAGTGTCCTTCTAGGCAGAGAAGAGACCCAGACACAGAGGCAGAAGAAGAGGTCATCGCGTGAAGACAGAGGCAGCGATCAGAGGGGTGTATCTGGAGGCCTTGGGGCAGCAGGACCGCCAGGCATCTATCTGCGGCATCTGGACGAGCCAGGAACCGTCCCCCCTGGAGCCCCAGAGGGCCTGGCTCGGCTGACACCAGGCTGTCGGACTTCTGGCCTCCGGACCCGTGCAAGGCTACCCATCTCTGCCCGTTTAAACCAGCCACTTTGCGGTCCTTTGCCGCGGCAGCTCCAGGAAACCCCATTCCCTAAAAAGGCTCAACCAGCTGACACTCCTGCCTGCCGCCCTGTGAGAGCTCCCGCCGGCCCTACATCTATCCTCTCACCCACACTGAATGTTGTCCCTCTTTTAAAAAAGGTTACGTTTGTTTTGGAATAACTTAATTACAGAAAAGTTTCGAAGATAGTACTGAGTTCCCATATGCCAGTGATCCGGCTTCCTGAATGTTAACCGTGGTGCGCTTGTCAAAACTCAAAAATTAGCGTTGGTAAAATGCTACTCACCGCCCTGCAGGCTTCATTTGGATGTCACCACTCTGTCCATCACTGTCGTTTTTCTGGTCCAAGATCCACAAGCATAAAGCCTCCGTTTTTTCGGGTACACGTGTGTTGTTATTTACTCCCCGGTGTGAGAAGAGTCCTTCTAATCTCTTAACGGAAGTTTCAGCAATCTTACATCTGGAAGTACTTCAAACATTCGGAGAAGCGCAGACGAGGTGGCAGACCTGTTTTACACCGTCCAGATTTAATAAACGTTAATATTTACAAGTCCACCACTCTTTCTTTACACTCGGGAAACACTAAAGCCCTGAGAACCAAAAGCTGACGGGAGGCTTTGTATAACCGTAACATGCCTTCTAATTGGGAATACAGCACCTGTATTTTACTGCAAATACATTAACGCACCTGATTTGCAGGGGCTGCCCAAGTGCAACGGAAATTCCGTATCCAGATACGTACACCATATTACCTTCTGAAAACCTAGAAAATTCTTTTTTTTTTTAAAAGATTTTATTTATTTATTTTAATTTTAGAGAGGGGAAAGGAGGGAGAAAGAGAGGGAGAGAAACATCAATGTATGGTTGCCTCTCACGTGGCCCCCACTAGGGGCCTGGCCTGCAACCCAGGCATGTGCCCTGACTGGGAACCGAACCTGCGACCCTTTGGTTCGCAGCCCGAGCTCAATCCACTGAGCTATGCCAGCCAGGGCTGAAAACCTAGAAAATTCTAAACTTTGAAACACATCCATCCAACCCCAGGAGTTTCCGATAAGGCGTTATGGAATCCATTAAATGAGTTTCACATCCTTTGAATCCAGTCTTTAAGAGAAAAAAAATATTGCGGAGAGAGCTAACATCGCTCCCCGATCTCATTCCCTCCATGCCTCCCAGGAGAACCCCCAGCTGGCGCTTGGACTCTGTTATTTTCCTGGACATTTTAATAATTTCACTTCCCAAGTGTACTCACGAAAGTAAGAGATGTGATGTTGTGTTCTTTGCCCCAAGAATAAAGCTCATTCACCCAGTGTCAAGTTTGAGTAACATTTATACTGTGTCCTCTGACTAAAATGTGAGAAATGAATAACAAAAAATGACTTCAGAAACCGTACACATTTGGGAAATTTAAGACACATTTCTGAAAAAGTCATGATTAAAAGGATACATTTTTACTGAATTTTGAAATTATTATAACTCGGCAATAATTAACATGCTACACAAAACGTAAGGTCTGCAACCATGGCGGTACTTAGGAACTTCAGTGCTTACACTGAAAAAAATAAAGGGTGAAAATTATTAGCCAATCATCCAACAGAAGAAATCAGAAAAGTAACAGTTGAATAATCTTAAAAGCAGAGGAAGGAAATAATAAAAACAAAGGCAGAAATTAATAAAATAGAATACAGAGATATGAAAGGAAGAATCAACACAGGCAAGAACTGAAAACTCTAATAAAACTGAGAAGCAGCCAATTAAAATATCAAGGAAAACCACAGAACAGCACAAATAAACAATATTATGAGACCCTAACTACATAAGGAGCAACAATGAAAAATACAAGGACATTATGAACAACTGTATGCCAATAAATTTGAAGACTTAGCTAAATAAATGGGTTAATGCCTAGAAAAATATGACTTGCCAAAGTGGACCCAATGTTTAAAATCAGGTTTTTCAAGAATTTAACAAGCTGACTCTAAAGTTCTTATGGCCGAGCAGATGGCCAAGAAGAGCCCAGGAAACTCCCGTGGGCACACAGGTCGGGAGAAATGCGCCCTGCCGAACACTGACCGTCATTTTGTCAACGGAGATGAAATTGAGACAATGTAACATTGGTGCAGGGAGGGAGAACCGGGGCAGGGGGGCAGAGCAAAGAGCCCAGGAATATGGCCAGCTGATCACGAGAATTACTATTATCATGCACGAGCTCAGATCTGTGGGGGATGAGAAATACTCAGTAGGCCCTGGCCAGGGCGCTCGCTGGGCTAGAGCCTGGTCCCCATACACCAAGGGTGCAGGTGTGATCTCCAGTCAGGGCACGCGCAAGCAGCAGCCAGCGGATGCGTAGATTGGTGGAACAACCAATTGAAGTTTCTCTCTCTCTCTCTCAAGTCAATCAACAAGTAAAAAAATTAAAGAAATATTCAATAAATGGTACAAGGTAACTAATTGTGCAGAAACATAAAGTTAGATCTCATCCTCATGTGATATATACACATCTACTCTAAAGGGTGAATTTTATGGTACGTGAATTACATCTCAAAACAAAATCTGTTCCAGATTAAAGACTTTAAAGTGAAAGGCAAGTGTTTAGGATAAAATGTAGGAAAATATTTTTATAAAGTTGAGTTAGGAAATGATATATTAGATACAAAAGACGGATTCCTAAGGGAAAGAAAATTGATAAATGCAACTACATTAAAATACAACAAATTAATAAGTATCATTATATCAGGACACAGCAAAGAAATGGAAAAAACGACCTAGTACCTGGGAGAAAATTACAATGTTATAGTTATTAGAAGACTGTCCAGGATAAATAAGGTACTTACACAAATCAGGAAGAAAAGTCCCACATAAAGTAATAGAAACAATGGACAAAATACTCGAATGGGCATTTCACAAAAGAGGAAGCAGGAATGCCCAATAAACGTATAAGGTGATGGCCAACCTCATCCATAATCAGGAAATGCACTTAGAACCACCGAATTGAGGTCCGACGCCTTCAGGGTGGTACAGCCTAGCACATTATACCATGGATGTCTGCTTCTTCCTCCCTTCACCTTTATCGCCCAGTCCCCCTCCCCTCCCCTCTGACAGCTGTCAGTCTGTTCTCCGGATCTATGAGTCTGTTTCTATGGTGTGTGTTTTTTGGATTCCACGTGGAAGGGGAATCATATGGTGTTTGTCTTTCTCTGTCTGAATAATTTCACTTAGCATCATACCCTCTAGGTCCATTTATGCTGTGGCAAGTGGTAAGATTTCATTCTGGTTTTTTTTTTTTTTTAAGATTTTATTTATTTATTTTTAGAGAAAGGGGAAGGGAGGGAGAAATGGGAGAGAAGCATCAATGTGTGGTTGCCTCTTGTGCGCCCGCAGCCGGGGCCCTGGCCTGCAACCCAGGCATGTGCCCTGACTGGGAATCGAACCGGTGACCCTTTGGCTTGCAGGCTGGCACTCAACCCCCTGAGCCACACCAGCCAGGACAGATTTCATTCTGTTTTATGGCTGAGTCATATTCCATTGTGTAAATGTACCACAGTTTTTTTAGCCACCTACCTACTGATGGATGGGCACTTGGGTTGCCTCTATATTTTTTGCTATTATAAATAACGCTGGAGTGAACGTAGGGTGCATCTGTCTTTCGAATTAGTGTTTTGGGTTTCCTTGGATATATTCCCAGAAGTGGAATGGTTGGGTCATAAGGCAGTTTCATTTTTAAGTTTTTGAGGGAGCTCCCTACTGCTTTCCACAGGGGCTGCCCCAGTCCGCACCCCCAACGACGGTGCACGAGGGTTCCCTTTTCTCCATGTCCTTGTCCACACTCGGAAGCAGAGGGAAAGGGAGGCGTAAGAGGTGGGCATCACCCAGCCTCTCCGTCGAAGCCAATCTGAAGAGTCTTATTTTTTTTTAGAGATTTTACTCATTTTTTAGAGAGAAGGAAAGGGAGGGAGAAAGAGAGGGAGAGAAACGCCTACATGTGAGAGAAGCATTGATTGGGTGCCTCTCGCACGCCCCCGTGGTGGGCCGTGCTGGGGTCACTGGAGTACACTCAGTCTGTCATCCCTCGAAGATGAGAGGTGCCTTTACCATGAACACAGTGTTAGGCTTGAGTCAGACCCATGATGTAACGTGTGTGTGTTACATCATAGATGCGTGTTGTGTACACACGTACATAGATACTTCTTTATAATGTAATACATGTAAAATACACTATCTATGAACAATACATATAATATTGGGCTGGCCAAAAAGTCCATTATGTTACATTTTTTCCATAAAATAAAAGACTCGTTTTTCATTTTCACCAATAGCTTCATTGATTTGGATATTCTGAGTATGTCTGCTCTCTCCCACTATTGGCTTCTAGTGGGTAGAGGCCGGGGGTGCCGCTAAACATCTTCCAGTGCATTAGACAGCCCCGCAGCACAGAATTATTTGGCCAGAATGTCATTAGTGCCAAGAAACTTTGCAAGCCACTTTTGACACTTTCAGTCATGAAGGTAAGTGCTGATAAAAGAAATTAAAACAGGAAAGAGTTATAGGAAGCATTGGATGGAAAATTTAATTGTCTGTAGGAGAGTCTCTACACACAGTTGTATTTTAGACCCTCTCTAGGAACTGAGTTTTGAGTAAAAAGCTGCAGGAAGTGAGGGCCAAGCCGTGCGGATTCCTGGTAGAAAAGAACAAGGAAGGTAACGGCGTGTGCAGAGGTCCCGGGGCTGGAGCGTGCCTGGAGGTCTCAAGGAGGCCGGTGTGGTGGAACAATGGAGAGAACAAGAGTACGAGTACCAGGAAATCCTACGGGAGAGGGTATGGGAGCCAGACGATGTCAGATCTTGAACATCACTGGCAAGATTCTGGCTTTGATTCTGAGTGAGGTGGGGGCCACGGGCGGGTTTAGAGCGGGCGGGGGGGGGGGCATGTGATCTCACGCAGGCTGCTTGTGGAGAGGAGACGTGGGCGTGGAAGCCAGGAGACCTGTGGGGAAGTGACAGCGATACCCGAGCCAGAGATGACGACGAGGCCGTCCTGCAGGGCTGTCGTGGACACCAGACGGGTCAGGACATGCTTCACCCGCTTCGTAGAGTTAAAAATCTCCAGTTGGCTTGCTCTGTCGCCCGCCACCCCCAGAAACTGAACAGAACAGGCCCAGGACCTCTCATTCTGACGCTTCCTGACACTACATGGTGATTCTTAGTTCCTTTCTCGATCTCCCCCAGTAGCCATTGAGCCTCCTGTCAACGGGGCTGGTGACCAACGTCCAGGCCTGGTGGCGGGTCGAGATGAAACACGGCAGCTCCTAGAGCCGGGCCAAAGCGTGTGCATGAAACGCACCTCTGCAAGGGCGTTGTCGCCGGAAGGGAGATTCCAGGAGGAGCCTGTTTCTCCAGAGAGCTGCTGCCGTCCCCTCTGCCCTCGGGAGGGGAGCCTGGAATTCCTCTGGGGGAGCTCCCCTTGCAGACCCTGTGAATCCGAGGAGTCCTGTTTTCTCTGTAAATAAGGCAGCTACCCGCAGTGTGGCATTTGGTAATAAACGGAGGCGAGGGCATTGGCGGAGCGAAGGGAGGAAAACCTGGGGAAGACACTCAGAGGAGCCTTCCTGGTTTTCGAGTGTGACGTACCATCACCCTTGAACCCCACCAGGGTTCTCTGTCTGGTGGGGGGCATTTGACAAAAGGTGTGTCCCCTACTATTGACCGTGTTGGTCAAGCCACGTTCATTCACTGAACTCCGAGCCGTCAGAGCCCGGGGTGATGAGGGGGTGTCACGGGTCTTCCTAAACCACCTCCGCCAACGGGACAAAAAGGAAACCCTTGGCCAGGCTTGCTCTCCCGGTTCCCTTCAGGGTCAGACACTGCCCCCCACCCCCGCACCCCTCCCCGCCCCGCCCGGGGCCTGATTTTGTTTTTCCACCTAAACTGGGACCCCCATGGAGTCGGAGGTTCTGTTTATTTGTTTTTGTAGCTCAACAATCTGGCTGCAGAGCAGCCGGCAAGGGTGACATGAATGAGGGAGTGGGTAGGTGAGTGGAGGGTGGGTGGATGGAAGGGTGGATGGGTGATTGGAAGGGAGGGAGGGAGGCAGGAAGGTTAGGAAGGAAGGAAGAACGAATGCATTCTCTTTGCAAAAAGCTAAAACACTACAGACGAGGCTAACGTCCCCTCTGGCGACCTGCTTTCCCGTGTCTTTCCCTCCCCTGCCCAGTGGGAACCTCCGTCCGTGGGAAGCAGGTCTCCGGGACGTGTTCGGTGCGTGTCCCTACGTGCCCGTGCGTCGGTAAGGAACATGGGACGTTGCTGGGGGTTTTCTGTGTTTGTCTTGCAACTTGCTCTCGTCGCTCGGTGACAGACGTGGACTTTCCCAGTCAGTTCACACAGGCCTCTTTCTCGTTCCCGGTGGCAGAATAGTTCCAGGGTTCGGGTCTGTCCCGTAGCTTAATTGCTTGGTTCCCTCCTGGTTGACATACTGTCGGTTCCCAGGTTTCCTTGCTCACCATCAATGCCACAGCCGTCGTCCCTCTCCATGTGCCCAGGGGCCCTTCATTCGGCAGTTGTTCGAAAGCCGTGCGCGTGGTGCGGAGCGGCCGACTCAGTGATGTCCCCGTGCCCATGGGACTGGCATTTAGGGGTCTTTAGAATCGGCTGTGTTCCTTCTCCATCGGTTTAGATGAGACCTGGTGGGAAAGGGGGGTGGGGGCTGCGGAATCAAATGGGACTCATTTCAGTCCTGGGCTTTTACCACCAGCTCCGGAACCTCGGGCACAGTGACCTCTCTTTCAGGGTTTGGGCACCCTTGGCTGCACCCCTCAGGGCACCGCCATGAAGAGTGGCTTAAATACTGTGTGCGAGGGCCACCTGCCCCTTAGGGAGCCCTCGGTAGCTACGGACGGTCACTGTCAAATGCAGTCTCTCTCAGCCCGTAGGGTCTGAGGTGCCCAGCTTAGACTTCCCTGCTGTCAACTTTTAAAAAGTTAATTCTGGCAACTTCTCTCTAAAGTGACACCAAAATCCCAAGCCAAGGCTTAAGAAAAATCTGAATATTTAGATTTCCTGCCACTTATAAGCCAGCATGACATGGTGAGCGTAGCAGTAGCAGTCGGGAGAGCAGGACACTTCTTGGAGGCTAATTCCGACAGGATTTCGGGCTCTTCCCCGTCACCCCAACCCGATCATTAATAGGAGCCAGGAAGAAGGCACGTATTTGTGATGGCTGATTCCCGAGGTCCTGGCACTCCAAACATCTGAGGGGAAAACAGTTTGTTAATTGCTGTCTAGACAGTTTATTGCGGCAATAAGATCAAAACCCAGAATGCTAAGGTTTGTGGTATGAATCATGCAGACTAAACAATTGTTTTATTGCATTTACAGAGAAGTTGATTTATAATGTCACTGGGTAATAAAATGCCTTCGTGGTTTCTCGGAAATAATTTTGCTCCTTTTCTGCCTCTCTGTGATAATTCCACCACTCTGGGCTGCCCAAGGGTGTGCTCTGTCACATCTGAACAGTTTCTTTCCAGATGTCTTATTGTCATCAAGGGCCAGCGTCTATTCCACCCTGGCAGAGCCCCTGGGAGTGCAGGCAGCTGGGAGGGGCGGCCTTCAGGGCCCAGCTCCGACAGCTGCGTCTGCTCACACCAGGACACGTGGACACTTGCTGAGCCCTCCGGCTTTCTGTCTTGTTTGTTGGCAAAGGCCAGTTTGGTGTCTTCCCCTTCCGCACTGGGTCCCGGATGAAATGGGCAGAGCTGACCAGCTCCTTGGTGCCTCCCAGACCCAGGGGCTGACGTTCCCCGGCCCGCAGCCCCATCTGTACCCTGACGGCCCGTGGAATATGACAGGAGGAAGGGACAGGCCACTCTGCACGTACCCAGCACTGCTCCAGGCCCGCAGCTGTGCTCCCAGGCTGACCGCTGACAACAGAGGAAGAGCTCAAAGTTCAGAAAGTCTTAAGTGGCTCGCTCAAGGTCAATGTTGGGAAATACTGGTTCTTCAGGCTCCAAGTCCAGTGCTCTTTGGTGCCAGAAGCCAAGTGAGTTGAGATTAGCATCATCCCTGAAGGGGACGTGCCCTCTGCGTTCTCCCTTCGTCATCCCTTTATTGGCTCCAGTAAAACCCATGGTGGGGGCAGCTGATCCCCAAACCCCGGAGTTCGAGGCTCATTGTTTTCATCGATGTGAAATTCATAAAACATAAAAGTAACCATTTTGAAGTCCACAACTTTCACAATACTGGGCAGCCACCACCTCTCTCTAGTACAAAAACACTTCCATCGCTCTGAAAACCCATACCCACCGCTCTGAATTCCCCTCCCGCCACCAGCCCCTGACAGCACTGCTCTACGCGCCGTCTGCGTGGATTCGCCTCTCTGCCTGTTTAGGGAATCGTATCACACGAGAGTTTCTTATTCTTAACGTCCTCACTTAACGGCAATGTTTTCAAGATGCATCTACACCAGCGCGTGTATCTGTGCTTCATTTCCTTTTAAGGCTGAATAATATTCCGTTGTGCTTACCTGCCTCCTTTGGTTTATCCATTCATGAGTCGGGGAGCATCCGGTTTATTTACGGCTTTGGGCTATTACGAATCTGCTGCTGTGCGTGTGGGTGTGCATTTGAATGCCTGCTTTCAGTCCTTTTGAGAGTTTACCCAGAAGCGGAATTGCTGGGTCCTGTAGTAAGTCTATGTTCAGCTTCTCAAGGAACCTCCAACCTGCTTTTTTTTTATAGCAACTGAACCATTTTACATTCCCACCAGCAATGGATGAGCGTTCCAACATTTCCATATCGTTACTAACACATTATTTTTCATTTCTGTTTTTGTGTTTTATTTTGTTTTGTTGAGGATAGCTATCTCACTGGCTATGAAGTGGTATCTCATTATGGTTTTGGTTTCCATTTCCCTAGCGCCTAATGATGTTGAGCATCTTTGCTGGCCATTTGTATACCTTCTAAGGAAAAATGTCTGTTAAAGTCCTTTGCCCGTATTTTGATTGGGTTATTTGTCTTTTTGTTGTTGAATTGTAAAAGCTCTTTATTTATTTTGGATGCTAACCTTATATCAGGTATGTGATTTGCAATTATTTTCTCACACTCTGTGAGTTGTCATTTCCCTTTCTTTTTTATTTTTTTTTTATTTTTTTTTTTTAAGATTTTATTTATTTATTTATTTTTAGAGAGGGGAAGGGAGGGAGAAAGAGAGGTAGAGAAACATCAATGTGTGGTTGCCTCTCACGCGGCCCCCACCAAGGGCCTGACCCGCAACCCAGGCATGCGCCCCGACTGGGAATCGAACCTGCAACTCCTTGGTTCGCAGCCCACACTCAATCCACTGAGCCACGCCAGCCAGGGCTCCCTTTCTTTTTTAAAACAGGTTTTTTTGTTTTTGTTTTTGTTTTTTTTTTTTTTTTGCCCTGGCTGATGTGGCTCAGTGGATTGAGCGCTGGACTGTGAAGCAGAGGGTCGCTGGTTCGATTCCCAATCAGGGCACATACCTGGGTTGCAAGGCCAGATTCCCTGGTGTGGGGAGCACAAGGAGCAACCACACATTGATGTTTCTCTCCCTCTCTTTCTCCCTCCCTACCCCTTTCTCTAAAAATAAATTTTAAAAATCTTTTTAAAAATAGTAAGAATTCAAATAAGAGTTTAAAAACAAATAAATAAAATAGTTTTTTTTAATTTAATTATTTCAGGGGGGGATAGGAGAGAGTGAAAGAGAAACATTGATTTGTTGTTCCACTTATTTAAGCATTCATTGGTTGATTCTTGCATGTGCCCTGACTAAGGATCGAACCCACAACCTTGTTACATCAGGATGACACTCTAACCAACTGAGCTACCTGGTCAGGACTCATTTCCCTTTCTTATGATGTCCTCTGCTGTCCGAAAGTTTTTAATTTCTATAAGGTTCAAATTACCTAGTTTTTCTTTGCTGGCTCATGCTTTATTCTTCCTTTTGTTGCTTATGGTTTTTGTGTCACATGTAAGAATCTACGGCCAAATCCAAGGTCATGAAGATTTACCCCTATGTCTTCTCCTAAGAGTGTTAGGGATTTAATGCTTATGTTGAGGTCACTGATCCATTGCGAGTTGAATTTTTTTTATAGCATGAAGGAAAGGCTCATTTACCTGCGTATAGGTAGCTAGTTATCACAGCCCGAAGACTAAGGTTTGTGGACACCCTTCATGTCTTATCGTCAAGGGCATCTCTGAAGCCTGAAAAGGTTTAAAGATACTCTTCGGCTGCCCTAGAACTCAGAATCCCACTCTTCACTGTCGGTCTGTGGCCTTCGCCAGGCACCTCGCCACTCAGAGCCTGCATGGCCATAAATTGTGCAAGGGCAATCATACTGGCAGCGTCTTCTGGGGTTTCTTCAGGCACCCAGTGAGAATGAATGTAAACTGCTGTGTGCTCACTAGGACATATTGGACAAAGGTAGATAATTATTATTCATTATTATTAATAATTACATTCCGAGTAAGGAGGTGAGGAGATTAAGAAGTACAAATAGATAGTTACAGAATAGCCATGGGGATATAAAGTCCAGCGTAGGAAATGCAGTAGCCAAAGAACTTACACGCATGACCCATGGACATGAACAATGGTGCAGGGATTGTCTGAGGGAGTGGGGGTGCTGGGTGGAGGAGTGGCAAAGGGGAGAGAATCAGGACAACTGTAACAGCATAATCGGTAAACTATAATTTAAGCAAAATAATAATTATATTCCTGTCACTGTTATCAAGGTGATAAGTTGAAAGGACCTTTGTCCTTTGAAATTCCAATTTCTGTTGCTTGCTAATAATATGGACAGGAAGTCTGAATTGTTTTCTTAAAGGGGACATGCTGGCTTTTTTGGAGCAGTTGATACTAAGTGCAAAGTACAAGGTCAGAGAGGAAGAACACTTGAGGCCTGGGCACCTCGGGAATCATTTGTTCTCAGCCTCACCTGTGCTTCCTCACCCTCTGTGATGCAAATGGACATGACATCTGCCCTCACCGGTGACCAGGCTTGGCCAAGCCTGGACCCGCAGGGTCTCCTGTTGCCAACTCGGCCACTGTCTTTGGATGAGCATGTTTGGGAAATAGAGTCAACGGTCAAACTTTCAGAAACGAACATAGGAAAACATGACCTATGGCTAGGGAAAGAGTTCTAGACTTGACGCTAAAAGCACAGTCTATAAAGGGAAGAAGTGATAAAGTGGACATCATTGAAAGTGAAGGCATCTGCTCTCCGCAAGGTGCTATTAAGGGAATGAAAAGACAAGCCTGTGGAAACTATTCGCACATCACACACCCAACAAAGGAGTGGTATCCACCATGAAGGGTCCTTGTGGTGCTGGGGTAAAGAACTCCTGAAACTCAACAGCCAAATAAACATCCCAGTCAGAAAATGGGCCAAAGACACAGAGTTCACCGAAGACGATGCACAGAGGGCAAACAAGCTCACGAAAACTTGTACAACGTCATTGGCGGTCAGGGAAATGCAAAATAGGAAAACAAGGAAACATCACATACCTATTAGACTGGCCGAAAAAGGGAAAAAAGAAACAGAAAAAAAGACAGTGACACCAAATGCCAGTGAGGATATGGAAAAACTATTGGGTTGGCCAAGAAATTCGTTTAGTTTTTTGTGTGAAATAAAAGACACATTTTTCATTTCCACCTATAACTTTATTGATTTTTCATTTCCACCTATAACTTTATTGAATAACATCAATAAAGTTATTGGTGGAAATGAAAAATGTGTCTTTTCATTACTCAAAATACTCAAAATATGTGGATATTTTGAATATGTTGATTGTCTCCTGCGTGGTATGATGTCGATTGTTCTTAATTAATGTCTCAATTTGATGGCTCTCAACTTCACCTGGTCTACCCGACCATGGAGCATCGTCCAGTGAGAAGTCTCCAGCACAAAACTTCGCAAACCACCTTCTATACATTCTGCCAGTCACAGCACCTTCTCCATACACTGCACAAATCTTTCTTTTGCGTTTCGGTTGCTTTTTTACCTTTTTTGAAATAATAAAGCATAATACGCCAAAAATGTCACATTTTCTTCCACCTTCACTATTAGAATGGCTACACAAAAATTTACCAATTTTGATAACTTTTTAAAATGCACATTGATACGACAGCTGCCACAATATAATCGAATACAATTGTTTCCAATGAAGCTGAAGACACCTAAGCACTACTAGAGCCATTGTATGGTAAAAATCGAATGAACTTTTTGGCCAACACAATACTTTATCCACACAAACATTACGGACAGTCCAAAACACAAGTTCGGCAGCTTCGTAAAAAACTGTGTATGCACCAACCATACAACCCAGCAAGTGCATCCCTGAATATTTATCCCAGAGGAAGGGGATTCACACTCACACGGACACCTGTGCATGGACGCTTATAGCCGCTCTGTTCACTCTCAGACCAGACTGGAAAGCACACAGATGCTCCGAGCAGGTGAATGGTTATACTGGGGACACACACACCACAGGTGAATGGTTACACTGGGGGCACACACACCACGGGTGGGACTCAGCAATACAAAGGAACAAGCTGTTGATACACTGAACAACCTGGACGGCCCCCCCAGAGAGTGCTATGCATGAAAAAAGGTTACTACTATGTGGTTCCATTAACTTTATGTCCTTGAAATGAGCAAACTATAGAAATGGAGAACAGGTTGGTGGTTGCAGGGGTCAGGGGCAGAGTTGGAGGCAAGAAAGGGGTTTGGCTAGGAAAGGGCAACAGGAGGGATCCTGGCGGCGATGGGAACGGTCTGTGTCTGGGCCGGGTCATTGTCAATGTCCTGGCTGTGACACCGTACTCAAGTTCTGTAACATGTTACCGTTGTGGAAACTAGGTGAAGAGTACATGGGCTCTCTGTGTTATTTCTTACAACTGCATGTGAGAATCTACAGGTATTTCAAAGTTAAAAGTTTGAATGTATATAGAATGTCAAATTATATCAAATTGTTGTGTTTATATATCAAAAATGGTCTGATATTGATTGGTACTTTCACATGGTTCAACCTAGTATTTTTTTTTTCCACTCAACTGAATGGGCAGCATTCAGAACACAAATGGGCAGCTTGCTTTTCATTTTGCTCAATATATCACCTATAGAATATTCCAGACCAGTTCAAACACAGCTGCCTCCAGTTGCAGAGCTACAATGCCATATTCTAGGTGGCTATCACTTATTTTGACAGCTTCCTCTAATGGGCATTTGTTTTTTTCTATTACTTAGCTTTTACATACAGTGTTGCAATGTATTTCTTCATACATCATTTGTCCTGTGTTCAGTCAGGTCTTTTTGATGAATTTCCAGCAGCGTAATTGTTAGGTCAAAGGATGTGTGCATCTTTTACTTTCATAAATGTTGCCAAATACCCGCCAAGGAGGTAGAACCAATTTTTACTCCCAGCCAGGAGGCCAGGTATGAGAGACCCTGCTGCCCCACACCTTGGGAAGACAGTTATCACACTTTGATATCTGCTAATATATAAATGGGAAAAAAGTGTATCTCACAGCAATTGATATTTGCATTTTTCTTACAATGCCCAGGGGTCAGACTCTTTTCTTATCTAGCTTGCAAACCTAATCTACATTCATTTGCAATCTCCTAAAGGGATTTTGCTGTATATTTCCTTTTACCACAGAGAGTATTTGCATTCAGTGTGTTTGCATGCAGGGGAAGATTAAGAAATATTTGAAGATTAATCGCCACACCTGCACACCCGCACCCGCCCCCCTGAGCCTCACCCTCCCCTCCTCAGGCTACAGTGCACAGAATGCCAGTGGAAATCAGAAATGTGTGGATGGAGTTGGACGGCAGGCGGGGTCAAAGGAAGCTGGGGCTGCTTTGCCTAAACTTTCAGGGCTGTTTTTATAGGCGGCTGGGGCACCAGACTCAAGGACTTATGGGCTTTGCACAATCCAAAGGAAAATACAGAATTTATAAATGGCTACAGAACGTATCGTGCTAACTGACACCTGCCAGTGAACTGAACTTAGTTTTTAGGAGTCTTTCAGTCCCAAGAACAATATATTCTATTCTTTATTAATTTTTTAAATTTTCTGCACACTTTTATTTCCTCTTCTATAAGTTTCCCATTTGTATACAATGACAACTTTATTATTAGATTGTTTGTGAAATATTCTATTAAATCAATAATTGCCATTTAATTTTGAACATTTAAACAATGACATGTATTCCTTGTATATGAACTATATTTACATATAACGTTATATATTGTAACATATGTTATTTATAATAACATACCTAATATTATATATGGTGACACACATACAGCAAAGTTTAAAGGACTGTTTATTATGCCTGGCCGTTTAGCATAAACAATGAGACATTCACTAAAACACTTGCTAAAGCATCCATGGAACTCTTGACCAATAACAAATACACGGGGAAATGACAAGAGTTTCTTATTTTGAACAACGGGTGGGACTCTGGCTGATAAGACGCCTTTCGTGCTTTCGTGAATGCTAACAGGGAAGATAGTTTAGGAACATTCCAGATGTTTCTCCTCTCCCTCCCACCCCCTCCCTTGGGTGCTCCTGGATACCCATCCAGGCCCTTGGAAACCTCTCTTGTGGAGCGGTCCCACTGTGTGCCAAGTGACGGTGGGCTCGGGGCGGATCCCTGCACAGAGGTCCTCTGTCTGGGGTTCCCTCTACACACTGGGACCCGGTGAATTAGTCCCCCTCTAGAGAGCCTTCCTTCGCTGAGAATGCTCACCTAAGCAAGTGGTATTTTCTGTCTTGTTCTCCTTTCTTCTTTTTCTCAAGTGTAATTCAGATCTCAGGAAAGCGTGGGGAAGATAAGGAAATTGCTAGAGGACAAGGTACTTCTAGCTTCTATACTCTGTAGATGATTGAGGATTTATAATGAGCATGTGGCACTTTTTCAAAAATTCTATTTCCCAGGTGTTGGTACCATAACCTATAGCCCTAGAGACACATGCAATGTTCTGATTTTGACCTACTTTCCTTGTCTGCTGTTCACTTTCATATTTATTTAGTTTTATTTCAGTGGAGTGGTGGGGGTTGGGAAAGAAGGACAAACCAGCTACTTCCTAGTCATCATTTTTCTCTTAGAATAAAACCTTTATTAGTTTTTAAATGTGACAGTTGGGAGACCAATTAAAAGCACGATTACATCAATTTTTACTTATCGATTGATCTTAGAGAGAAAGGAAGGGAGAGGGAGCGAGAATGAGATACCAATTTGTTGTCACTGGTGGACTCTTGTCCGTGCCTGAGCTGGGGTCAAGCCTGCAACCTTGAGATACTGGGACGATGCTCTAATCACCTGGGCTACGTGGCCAGGGCCAAAATGACAGGAATTTTCATTTTCATTTTCATTTTCATTTTGGGTCTCCTCTTTAAATGAACGCTGGCGGGACCTTTAAGAAAAAAGGCTGAGCCACATAAAATGAGAGCAGCGAGGAGCCTTGGGGTTTGCGTGCGTGTGCCCTGCGGAGGGAGACTGGCCCTTCCGTCCGTCCGTGAAAAGCAGCCTTCTTTTCATGGGAAACCAGGCCCCTGGGTTATTAGGCTCACAATGAGTTCCCCAGATGGAGTTCCCAGGAGTGAGGATTCTCAGAGGAATAAAGAGAACCCTAGAGGCTTCTGTTTGGTTTGTTTTGTTCTTGCTTCACTGAAGTTTTGAATAGCTCACGCTTCCAAGTGGCTCCAAATCACAAAGTCTCACCAGCAGTGAGAAGTCCCTTAACTACCGTCCCGCAGCCCTGGCTCCTTCTCGTAGTGACGACCACAGGCCGTTCCGTGTAGTGCTCGGAGATCCGGTGTGCGTGCACAGGCAAATCCGGGCACTCCGATTCCACCCTCCCCGGCTGGTGTGCGGGGTTAACACTCCTCGCAGACTGTTTAGCTCTCCGTCCTTGCTCGGCCCCTTGATTCCAGCCATTGTTCCATCGCAATACCTCCTGAGCTCATCAATCTTTTCTACGGCTACGTAGTGTTCCACTGTGAATGTACCTTAATCTATTTGACTGGTCCCAATTGATGAGGGTGTCGGGTCTCTTTGATCTTGGGCTATGACGAACAGTGGTCCCTTGACTGTTCTTCGGGAGACACCATTTCACACATGTGTGAGCAATTCTGAAGGGTGCATCTCTCCAAGTGGAATTGGTAGATCAAAGAGTTTATGAGCCCATTTGTGGGGAGGAAGGACCCGAGGTGCCCGTGTTATTTACAAGGCTAGCTTTTCAATGCCTTCTGCTTCACAGCCTTCATATTTAAATTAAGATGCCCAAGTAATACATTAACAGGTTCTCCCTGCGGATCAAACCGATAAATAAACAGTCCAGAAGGACAGAGAGTAGCCCGTGGAAGACCCCCCGAGGTTCCCAGCCCCCTGGCGAACACCACCGCACTCTCCTTCTCAGAATGAACCACCGTGAGCAGTCAGCGCCTGCGATTCCAGACCTTCCCGGGCATTCACGTTCCTGCTCACATACGCTCATCCCTTGCTGCCCATGGGGGACAGGCCCACCCAGCGCTGCCGAAACCCGCATGTGCTCACGTCCCTCCTGCAAAGTGGCATAACGTTCGCACGGAACCCACACACGTTCTTCCGCGTCACTTCCCGTCACCTCCGGATTACTTGCAGCGCCAAGGCTGTGTAAATAGTTCCGACTGCCGTGTTTAGGGGATAACGAGGACCGACGGAAGTCTGTCCTGCTCAGGACAGATGCAGCTCTCTCAAGCCTTGCTCCACAGTGCATATCCGCCACAAGGCAACATTTTTTAGAGTATTTAAGACCTGAGGTTGGTTGACTCCACAAATACAGAAACTAAAGATAAGAAGGGCCAGCCGTACCTATTTCTTTCTTTCTTTCTTTTTTGTACCTGTTTCTGTGCAGGTCTAGACAGACACACAGATAGGTAGATAGATATAATGTACACACGGGTATTTGTGAGTGTGTGTGTAAACATAAAAGTTTACAATAGTGGTTGTCAAACTTTTCTGTGCCCGAGTCTCCTACGGATTTGGTTAAAATGCAGGTTCCACCGCGCTGGGATGGGGGTGGGGTCTGAGATTCCCCATTTCCGACAAGCTCCCAGATGATGCCAGTGTGACCGGGTTTGGGTGTTCTTCTGTCTCAGACTTGTTTTGGTTTTTTTTATGTAAATGGGATCGTGCCTACTTACTATTCTGCAACTCACTTTTTCCCAGGCCAGGTCATTTGGGAAGGCGATATAGATGAGGCTTAATATGTGGTGGGTACATATCAATACTCCAAACTTTTATGAAAGAAATACTGCTGTAATTGGTTTTCAACCTGGGAGGCCTCTGAGACACTCCCAAACTGACTGCATTGAATTAAAAGGATTGGTGGCAATGTGAGAAGCAGTTTTTATTTGCTAGTGAAATTAAGCCTCCAGTGACTTGAGAATTGTTTCTGTTCAGCTCATTATCCTCTCCTGGCACCGAGCGATAGGGTGTCCTTTATTTTTTTTTTTGTAATTTTATTTTTTTCCATCACCATTTATACCCTCTTCCACCTCCACCCCCCTCCTCCCCAGGTTAGGGTGTCTTTTGAGAATGGAACAGACATGGAGACAGGAGAAAAAGATAGGAGATTCTAGTCTCCTAACATAATTCACTTCACTGGCCAAAAGCGTTTTCCACTGGGCATTTAATTAGCATAGAGAAAAGCAAACAGGACTACAAAGTCCTTTCTGCAGGGTACAGACTTCTCTGTCATCTCTCACCTGTGCAAGAACAGGGGTGCATGGTTTGAATTCAGGAAGGTCACTGAAGGTCACTCTGGTCACTTGCGCTGGAGGCCAGGGCCCCCTCCCTCCCCTGCTCCTCCTTCGTGCACTCCCCCCCTCCCCGCCTGCCTGCCTGCCCGCCCGCCAGATCTCCAGACTACATCAGGAATCCATCCGTTTGTTTGCTCCCCATGTACCCTAGAAGGCCAGACCTAAGGCCTCTCCCAACTAGGCCTCCACTTCCTCTCCTCGGCCGTGGCCGGTCCCTCCCCCTTGCTCAGCACCCTCCGGCACCGAGGACTTCGGCTCCTTTTCCTCACCCTGTAGGACCACACCGCGCCCTCTGCCCGGAATGCCCTTCCTCCCCTGTCACCCATTCCCTCCCCCTTCAGTTTTCAGCCCCAAGGTCCCTTCCCCAGAGGACCGCCCTGGGGCTGGGTAACCCAGCTCTCCCACCAGCACACTCGGAGCCTCCTCGTCAGTCACAGCCGTTATCCCAGAGGGGAGGGCCAGCTTCTGCATATTTGGGAGGGCCGTGCGGTTGATATCCACGTCCTTCCACCAGACCACGGGCTGCAGGAGGACACATGCCATGCCTGCTTTGTTTTTAGGCACGCCCGGCGCTCATCGTAGGGCGTGGCGTGTGGCGGGTAGACGAGCAGTAATTTGGTCGTTCGAAGGAAGGGAGGAAGGAGGGCTCGGGGCATGCTGGCTTTTTAATATTGTTACTGATACCGTGGCTGAAATGATTTGGTGAAGATGCTGAAGGGCGAGGCAACAGACTGGAGCAGATTGGGTTCAGATGGTGGAAGGGGCCAGGAGCCTCAGCTAGAACCTGTCTCTGCAGCTGGGCCAGAAGGTAGGACAGCAGGTAATGATGGCACCTTGGAGGTCACCTGCAGTGACTGCATCTCGCCAAGGCTGGTACTTGAGAGGGAGAAAGAACAGCCCTTTCCTGCATTTCAAGGCCATACCCTGAGCCCAGTGCTCTCCCCGGGAGGTGGGTAAGAGCTGACCAGACCCAGGCAGTCCCAGGAGCAGTGTGGAGTGGCGAAGAGCACCCACCTGGTGATTCAGGTCCACCCCGGGTTTGAATCTCGTCTTGGGCAGTCTTCTCCCAAGTGACAGACCAGCGGCAACCTCAGTGTGCGAAGACAGGGATAATAATCATGGGGCATTGCGTAGATACGATTGGTCAGTGCGTCTGCGGCCGCAGGCCTTGCTGAGCACCCAGGGGCAGGATGCGCCATTGTCCAAGCCGGTCCTGAGCCCCAAAGGACAACCCGGGGACCCAGAGTGAGAAATAAACCAAAGTAAGACCGCAGGTGAGGTCACTGAGTAATGCCCAGGTGAAGGGCGGGCAAAACCTCCTGTTTCTCACAGAACCCACTGAGCACCAAATACGCAGCCCTAAAATGTGAAGCCTTGATTATCTGTCCATCTTTCTTTTTCCAATTAATTCTTTTTTACGATTTATTTATTTATTTATTTTCAGAGAGAGGGGGAAGGAGAGAGAGAGGGGGAGACAAACATCCGTTGGTTGCCTCTCACACGCTCGCAACTGGGTACCTGTCCCCCAACCCAGGCCGGTGCCCTGACCGGAATCAAACAGGAGACCTTTCGGTTCACAGGCCGGCGCTCAGTCCACTGAGCCGCCCCAGCCAGGGCTCCCATTTATTTTTGTTCGCTGCTCCACCCTCAGTGCCTCGCCCGGTGCGGGGACGAGGGTCCGGCAAAGGAGGTTCCGCATTTTGTGTCCCAGGCGCCCTCCTGCCTCACTCTGGTCCCCACCCGGGCCTGGCATCTGGCGCATGCTCAATGAAGCAGTTTTTGAATGAATGAATCCAGAGACCCGGAAACAACCAGACGTTTGAGTTCACCTTTCGCCCAGATGTTTCGACTTCTGTTTGGAGGAGCCTCGGGCTAACTCGGAGACAGTTTCTCTGACCCTGGCCTCCCAGGACACAGGCCTTACGATCACCAAAACAATGGTGACAGCACCGATATTTAGCCTTTCTGGAGCTCTGCACATCTGCCCTTTATAGATCCTGCCAGAACATTTGAAGGAGCCACTGGTTTTTCGTGCTCCAAGACTGGGCAATAGGCTGTGCGAGCAAGTGAGCGGAGAGAGAAAGAACAAAGCAGCTGATGGCGGCTGTCCACAGAGCTCATTTCCGCATGGAGAAGGCGGCGCAAGCGCCCACGGCATCAGGGCTGCGCAGCTGCCCCCGCCTGCTCACCAGCTCACTTTGTCCTTTAACCGACCTTCACGTCAAGAGCAGAGTTACGCTGTTTCATAACTTTGGGAACATGTTTCCTCTGCATTCCTGAAGCTTTTCTCCATGTCCTGTTGTTTATTTAACCTATTTTTGGCATTGCATGAAAAAAAATTTTGTTTTAATTCTCACCCGAGGACGTGTTCATTGATTTTTTTTTTAAAAGATTTTATTTGTTTATTTTTAGAGAGGGGAGGGAGAGGAGGGAGAAGGAGGAGAAGGGAAGCATCAATGCATGAGATGCATCGATCGGTTGCTTCTCTCTTGCTCACACCCATTGGGGACCTAGCCTGCAACCCAGGCATGTCCCCGACCAGGATTCGAACCGTCTGCAGGCTGGAGCTTGATCCAATGAGCCTCCCCAGCCAGGTTTGTTTATTGATTTTAGAGAGAGGAAGCGGGGGAGAGAGAGAGAGAGAAAAACATTGATCAGTGGCCTCCCTCCCGTACCTGCCCTGCCCGGGGTTTCAACCCACAACCTAGGGTGTGCCCTGACCGAGAATCGAACCCACAGCCCTTCTGGTGTACGGGACGACACTCCGACCACCTGAGCTACCCGGCCAGGGCTGCCTCGCAGTTTTTTTTTTTTAATTTTTAGATTTACACCTCCAAATACGATTCCTAAAAATAATTCCTACTGGCCCTGGCCGGCTTGTTGAGGGGGTAGAGAGCCATTCCACTGCACTGAGGCTGCGGACTCCATCCCTTGTCAGGGCGCACGCAGAAATCAGCCAATGGCTGTTTATATCGATCTGCGCGTGCATGCGCGTGCGCGTGCGCGCGCGCTTGCATGTCTCCCTTTTTCTCTCTCTAAAGTCAATAGAAGTCTAAAAATCATTCAGTGTACTTACATGATTTAAGACCTAGGAAGAACAGGCACAGTGGCAAGACCCCCCTCCCCACCTCTTCTCCTCCTCCGCCTGGTCCCTCGCCCCCCCGTAGTTTCTCGTGGATTCTCACGGAATCTCTCTCTGCGGGCGCCTACGCGGATTCTTACGGCCCTCTGTGTCTTTTGCATGCACATCCGCACGCCGTACGCACTCTTGTCTGCAGTTTGCTTTTCTTCCTCTTACCCTTCGTGTCTTGGAGACCATTCTGTCCTGCCGTAAGAACTTCCTCATTCCTGGACCCAAGCACATTCTATTCCAGCCTGACGGACCGGAAGCTCCAGGCCTGTGCTGGCGGCTATGTGTGCTGCTGCCGTCCTTTGCTATTTCAGCGGCGTGTAACTGAATCCCCCAAGGTGTTTCAGGTCTGTATGCAGGCGTAATTTCCCCTTGCATTTGTTTGTTTGTTTTTAATGAGACAGTACATGTTCATTGTAAAAATACATATAATTCAATTAATACCGATATGTGTGCAGTAAATACCTCGCATCTGTTCCCAGCTCCGGGTCTTACTCTCTGGATTTGTGTGTCCCCATTGCTAGTAGTTTGGAAGTTATTCTTCTAGACCTTTTTGCATTCACTCACAAATATATTCAAATAACTTGGGGATTTTTTGCAAACACTGTATTGAGAATATTAATACTTGTGAAACTTCTTAAATGTAATCATATGTCTTGGGCATTTTTCCCCTGTCATTACTGATAGTTTTAACTTTTTTGGTAAGTTTGGTTTGATTTTTTGACAGCTGCAGAGCCTTCTAGAATATGACTGAAAACACACTTTTTTTTTTTTTCCTAGATTTTTTATTTATTTATCTTTAGAGAGGAAGGGTAGGAGAGAGGGAGAGGGAGAGAAATATCAATGTGTGGTTGCCTCTCGTGTGTCCCTTGCTGGGAACTGGCCTGCAACCCAGGCATGTGCCCTGACTGGGAATCGAACCGCGATTGTTTGGTTCACAGGCCCGCGCTCAATCCACTGAGCTACACCAGCCAGGGCAGAAAACACACTTTCTTTAACTACTCTTCTAATAATGTGGCCAAAGTTTTAAAATAATTGAGTCGTCGGGAATAAAATCTTCAGCGTCCTATGCAGAATGAGCACATACGGCAAAGGAGGAATTCTGTGCGGCGGGCGGGAGGAAGGAATCGCACGGAGCATCAGTGATCGATCTGAAAACCGTGACAGCACCTTAACCAAGGGGTCAGGGTTAACGTCACTAATGAGTTGACGCAACAACGCAAAGCTCTCGATAAGACACACTGAGAAGCTCGCACCCCATCTGTCTATTCTTGACCCCGAATGCGTGACTTCTTTCCAATCGAGAGAAAATGTCAGGTGCTTTCAAACCGAGGGACATTTTACAAAATGCCTGACATGAATCCTCTAAAAGTTCCAAAGTCAAGGGAGACTGGGAAAGATGGCCAGACTGTCATTGTACAGTACGGGGACCTTCACTGGACCCTGAAACACGAAAGGAGGCCGTGAGTGGGAAGACTGTTGAAAGTTTAGTGGTCCATAGTTTAGTTTAGTTAGCAGTATCGTACCAATGTTAATAATAATAATGTGCTGATGTTCATTTCCTGATTTTAATAGTGGCAGTATGGTGATATAAGATACTAACATAAGGGGAAATGGATGAGAGGTACAAAAGGAATCTGTAATATTTTAAAACACATTATTTGTATAAACTAAATAGACACAAAACAGCACTATAGGTGTGTGTACCTTCATATCTATGTATATTTAGAGATACACAACACACGTATAAATAAATATATGGAAAGTGGATCGGAAGGGCTCATTTTAAACACACAATAGTGGCTGTCTATGACAGAGAAGGAACTCGGATTGGAGAAGGAGACGAGGGGAAAGTGTAGAATAATCTTTAAAGGGCCCCGATACTCTGTCCCTCTGTACTGAGCCTATAGACACACACAGATGTGTCTACAATTACATGCGTGCACACACGTACAAAATCACATAGCACTCCCCTGCCCACCCACCCCGCCAGAGCATGGCTTCTAATCACAGAATCCCCAAAACAGCCTGATACTCAAGTAGGTGAAGCGTTCTGAGCACAGGAATTGTGGCTCATCCCTGTGGCGAAACGCGGACTCCAAAATGTTGCTAAATAAAAAGGCGAGAAGCAAGACCGCCTGTAAGCAGAAAGGCAAGTGTGGGGCACACTCGTGCATGCATGCTTGTTGCCCGTGTGTAGCCCCCCGCACTGTCAAAGGAGCCACAGAGATGCTGACCCCAGTGGGACCAGGGGAGGGAGGGGGGAGGCTGGGACAGAGGGTGAGAAGGAGGGAGAAGGTCTTTCTCTGCCACACCCTTTTGAACCTTTTAAATTTGCTAACACATTCATGTGCTGAGGACAGAAATAAATGGTTAATTTTAGAAAAGACTCTTTGTGCCCTGGCCAGGTGGTTCACTTGGTTGAGGCAGCATCCTGTGCACCAAAAGGCTGTGGGGTGGATTGCAGGTCAGGGCACACACCTAGGTTTCGGGTTCGATTCCCAGACGGGCATGTACTGGACGCAGCAGATGGATGTCTCTCTCTCTCTCTCGTCAATAAACATATCCTTGGGTGAGGATTAGAAAAACACAAACAAACAAGAGTCTGCTTGCACAAACCAATGACGAAAGCATGAGCGGAGGCATGTGATCAGTTTCACTGTGGCCTCAGAGGCTCCTCAGAGTAACTCCTGAGGCTCAGTGACAAAAGGCAGACGCCAGGGCCAGAGAGCATTTTCCTTCCTCCAGCAGAGAGCCCCTGGGGGAGCTCAGGCTGTGGGGCCCCGCCCCCTGCCCCCGTTACTCCGCGGGGCTGCACAGGGCTGCACGCGTCTCAGAGCCTCGGTCTCCTCACCTGTGCCATGGGAACAGTGGCGTTGCCTTCCCAGCAGTTGTGTCCGGGGAGGATGAAATGAGACCGCCCTGGCAGGGGGGGTGCCGCCTCTTCTAGTTCCTTCTACCACCTCTGAGTGTTGCAGCACAGCCGAGTCCCAGAATCCGAAGCGTGGGGCATTGGGAGAAAGAAGAAACATATGCTTAATTCCAGAGGCCGTTCAAGAACCCGCCCACGGCGGGGTGGCCCCTTGGCGTGCCTACGCGCCTTCGCCTTCTTTAAATAAAGAGCTGGAGACCCTGGGTTTCTGCAGGCTGCGCGAGTTGCCGCAGGCCACCGGGCTGGGGCAAACCCTGGCCATTTATTCTCCCTCTTTCAGCCTGTTCCTGTGTTTATACTACCCTGTTTAGTTTAATGCACATCCCAAGATTACCCCCAATACACATCCTCGGAAATGTTTATGGAAATTCTTTATAAGCAAAGGGCTTTATTTCCCTTGAGTAGCTGCAGAGACAGCGCTCCGGTCCCTTTTTTTGTTTTACTGACAGGCTTAAACACCTCAAGATGCCCCCGGCCCCCACGCTGAGTGGGTGTGCTACCCCAGCCCACCCAGGCTTCCGCGGCCCGGTAGACACTGGGTGGTGGGAGCCCATGCCAGCCACTCGGGGTCCGTCCTGGATCCCCAGCCCCCAGCCCTCTCTCCAAAGCAGGAATCCTGACAGCTGGTTCCCTACTCTGCTGGTGGCTTTGTTCAGGTGGGGGGAGGAGGAAGGGGAAGAGAAGCATGTATCATTTTGTATCTGTTACTCCCCTCCCTCCCCACGTAGTTACTCAACGCCTGTTAAGGGCCAGGTGCTGTTCTCAGCTATCAGAGAGAGAAATTGCTTTCCGATGACACAGGTAGACCATAGGTAAAAAAACAAGTACATAAACATGAAAAACCCCGGAAGCGGTAAGTGCTGTGAGGACAACGCTGTAAAACGATGTGATTAAGAGCTGAGGGAGCAGGAGAACCAGCATAATCTAACCAAGGGTCACATTCGAGCAGAAACTCAAATGAAGTAAGGGGAAGCCAAAGTTCTGGGGCCAGAGCAATAAGTGCAAAGGCCCTGGGGCTGGACCTGCCTGTGATACTGGAGGAAGCATCAGAGGCCCAGGTGACTGGAGGGCAGGGGTACTGCTGGAGAGGCCGGCAGAGCTCGGCTCACCAGGACCTGGGAAGCCAGAGCAAGGACTGACAGGTTTCAGCATGTTCTGATTTCAACGGAAAACCTGCAGGAGCTTGAAGCAGGGAAGGACGGGGTGGGATCTGTTTTTCAAAGAGCTCTCTGGCACCCTTATGCAGTGTCGGTGGGGATGGAAGCTGGCCCGCCCACTACAGAAAACAATACGGAGTTTCCCCGGGAAATCAGAACTAGGTACTTCTGTCTTCCAGGAGTCCCACTTCTGGGTACCTACCCAAAGGGTATGAAGGCAGGATCTTGAGGAGACAGGTGCCCTCCCAGGTCTATCAGAGCATCGTTCACGAAAGCCGAGAGGGGAAACGACCCCCACAGGCTCGCCGGTGAACGGGTGGGCACAGAGGGACGGCGCACGTACACAGTGGAGCATCTTGGACCATGGGAAGGGACAATGCCCTGCCATCTGAGACCACGTGGGCGGGGCTGGAGCGCACGGTGTCGGGCAGGGTCAGGCAGGCAGAGAAAGACCAGGACTGCGCGCTGCCACGCCCAGGTGGACTCTGAAAATAACCAAGCCCGCAAAAACGCAGAACGAGAGGTGGCTACCCGGAAATGGCGGAGTGGACAAGACTGACAGTGTGTAAGGGCAAAAAGTTGTGACGTGTGGTGAATGAGCCTTAGAAATCTAACGCGTAGTGTAACGAGTGTAGACAGTACTATCGTACTAAGTGATGTAAGGGGGTAAATGTCACGTCATTCCTATTACAATGTATGCATTTATCAAAGCGACACCTTCAACTTACACGATCAATATAAAAGATCCCCTCGGGTCCCGTATCCAGGATGGTTTCTAGAGGAGAGCGTGAAGCAGGAAGGCCAGCTAGGAGGTCCCTGCCTGGTTCGACAGAGCATGGCGGGGTGTCTTCCGAGACCTGCTGGCACAGAGAGAGAAGCAGACAGGCCCAGAAGGGAACGTGCCCGTGGGGAGTTCCGGTCGGACGCCCTGGGGGATGGCTAGGATGACACAAGAGGAACCATGGGTTATTGGCGGGGGCAGCGGAGGGGGGGTGCCATTTCCAGCTGGGAGGGGGGCCTTGAGATGCCGGTGGACGTCCGAGGGGGGTGGCATCAGGAGTCCGTCGCCCCAGCGTTAGTCACGGTAGAGGCCGACACGCACTCAGCATTTGTCTCGGGCCAGGAGCTCTTTGAGCGTTCTCCCACACGTCGCTCCACGGCAGCCTCACCGCATCCTGCACAGTGATGGTGGCCGCATTATCTCCGTTTCTTAGATGATGAAATAGAATCTCACCAGCCCTGGCTGGGCAGCCTGGCTGGTTAGAGCATCATCTCAATACACCAAGGCTGCGGGTTCAATCCCCCAGTCAGGGCACATGCAAGAATCAACCAATGAATGCATGGATGAGTGGAGCAACAGATTGATGTTTTTCTCTCTCCCTTTCCCTTCCTCTCTCTAAAATCAATTAAACAAAAAAGAGAGGGAGAGAGGGAGGGAGGGAGGGGGGAAGGAAAGAAGGAAGGAGAGAGAGGGAGGGGAAGAGAGAGAGAGAGAGAGAGAGAAAGCTAGTTTACAGAACAGTTTAAATAATTTGTCTAAGATGACTCAGCCTGGATTTGAACTCATGGATGTTGGACTTAGTTATGGGTTAAATTATGTCCCTCAACAAAGCTGTGTTATAGTCCTCACTCTAGTATCACGGAATGGGACCCTCTTTGGAAGCACAGTCTTTACTGAGGTAATGAAGTTAAAATGAGGTCATTCGGGTGGGCCCCACTCCAGTGCGACTGATGTCTTTTCGAGAAACCCAGACACACTCATGACAGAGGGAAGACGGTGTGAGGAGATCTAGGGGCAATACGGTCAGCTACAAGCCGAGGAGAGAACCCCGGAATGGAGGGACCCTTCTCTCGCAGCCCTCGGGAGGAGCCAGCCCTGCCGACACGTTGATCTTGGGCTTCCAGCCTCCAGAGACGTTGTTGTTTAAGCCCCTCGTTTGTTAGAGCAGCCCCAGGAGACTTCAATGCCGGTACTTTCAGCTGCCAGCCGTGTGCCTCCTGTAGCATGGATTCCTACTGAGTTGTCTGCCTTCTGTACGAAAACAGAGGTGTTGCTGGACAGTCAAAATCACAAAAAGCCTATATCTCTAGTACCTCATATGTAAAAGCCAGCTCTTAGGTATTAAATTTTTTTAATAAATTACTTTATTGATTATTTTTAGAGAGAGAAGAAGAGGGGAGAGAGAAACATTGATTCATTAATTTGTTGTTCCGCTTCTTTGTGCATTCGTTGGTTGGTTCTTGTAGGTGCCCTGACTGGGAATCAAACCCACAACCTTGGCGTATCAGGATGATGCCCTCACCAACTGAGCTACCCAGCCAGGGCTAAATCTTTGCTTTTTTTTATTACAACTTTGAGCTTGTAAGGATTTCCTGCCGCCCTACCGGGACAGGAACCCACCACAACATAAAAGTTCAAGCTGCTGTAAGATGTTGATTTCTAACCATAAGATGGTATTACCGAGTGTGTCCGTTCGGGATCCGGGCAAGAACTACGAGGCTCAGTACAACGGAGGAGAGTTGCATAAAGGGGCATTTACAATGGAAACCAGTAGGAATGGAGAAGCACCCTGGGGCTCCCAACCCAAGGGATCCCTTACCTCCTCTCACCGTGGAAAGGAAATGGGGAAGTGGGTGTCAGAGCTGGCAAGAGCTGTAGGAGAGGCCACCCCACAGGGGCTGTGACCTTCAGCAGAGGGACACAGCCATTGCCACACCAAGGGGTCAGTCTCCCAACCTCGCTCTCCACCGACCTCCATCTCCTTGCTCCCCATAAGCTGACAAAACCGCAGATGTCACAGAAGCCAGTGAACACAGTCCCCGCAGACCAGCCTCCTGGGCACAGAGCAGGGAAGAGGAGGCGGCGGGCCTTTCCCAAAGAGCGAGCAGTGTTCTGCACACTTGGGCTGTCCGCAGAGCTAATGCTGGCCAGGCGACAGACCCCATTTCTTGAAAGATCATCCTATCCCTGCCAGTTATTTATGGTGCTCCATATTTTGCAAGAACCATGTAAAATATTTTACATGCTTTTAAAAGTCATAAATGTAATGAAGCCAAGATGTTTCAGCAAATGTGCCTGACAGACAAATCCTGCCGAAGATCCACTTTTAGCTGACGTCAGGACCGCAGTCACCGCTCATGACCCAGTGAGCCTCTGACGAATTTATCTGCCCATCAATCCGTGCCCTGACCCCCGTGGCTCCCAAGCCATCCAAGCTGTCGTTGCGTCTTGAGAATGTATCCATTCCTTCATATGCTTCCTGCCATCCATCTCTTGCAAGTATCCTGCATTTTGCCGTGTGCGATGCACACCCGTGGTCTTGGTGCGCGTTATACACAGGAGTGTCATGCCCATGGTGGGTAACCATTATACCCCTGTATAATGTGCATCCTTATTTTTCCCTCAAAGATTTGAGCAAGAGAGTGTGCATCGTACATGGCAAAAATATGGTACTGCTCTTTAAAAACTGAATTTGTGCCCTGGCTGAGTAGTTCAGTTGGCTAGAGCCTGGTCCCACTACGCCAAGGTTGCTGGTTCAGACTCCAGTCAGGGAACATATAAGAAGCGGCTAATGAATCATCACTAGGTGGAATAACAACTTGATGTCTCTCTCTCTCTCTCGAATTAATAAGTTAAATTGAAAAAAACAACTGAATTTGTCCACTTGGGAATGCATTAGTAAAAAGAGATTCCTGTACTTTATTTGGGCATTCTGCATGCGAACTCCGAGCCAAGCTTTCTGAGACCCTAATGAAAATACGTGTGCCTCCAATGTAGGCTGGTATCTCCAGGAGCTCAGGGTGAAAAATCACCAAACTAAGAGCTTAACACTAAGCCTGTCATATGAAAAGAATATCTAATTTGAATACACACCATATGCTGAGTCTGCTTCTAGCCTTTTACATGTAATAATAATCACACTCATTCCCCCTAATAAGTGTACCATGCATGTGCTTTTGCCCCCATTTTACAGATGGGTAAAGTGAGGCCCAGAGGGAGCTGAACCGAGCTGACTGGGGCCATGTAAGCTGACAGACAGAATCCAGGCAGTGGGACTCCAGAGAGCATTCTTTTTTTTTTCTTTTCCAAGATTTTATTTATTTACTTTTAGAGAGAGGGGGAGGGAGGGAGAAAGAGAGAGAAAAACATTAATGTGCTAGAGATACATCAGTCAGTTGCCTCTTGCATGCCCCAAACTGGAGACCTGGCCCACAACTCAGGCATGTGTCCTGACTGGGAATCGAACTAGCGACTTTTTGGGTCACAGGCCGGTGCTCAATCCACTGAGCCCGGCCAGCCAGGGCCGGAGAGCAGTCTTAACCTCTGTGCAATACCACACAAAGAGACGAAGGGCATCCTTGGAAAAATAGTTTAGGGCAGCAGCACACACGGGCGGCCTGAGCTTGGGTGTTCGATAGTAGGTCCTGAACCTGTCTTCAGGTCTGGACCACAGCCTGGGCCAGGGCTCTGACACGGGTCTGCCCAGCGGCCCGAGGCTGGGGTACCCGCCAGGTGTCTGGGGATACGAGATTGGGCTGAGTATACGCTGCCCCTCCTCAGGTGGTACCTGCGACCTGGAGGAGAGGGGTCTGGGTCGAATGCAAGTAAAGCAACGTTGCAACTGTGACGAAGGCTAGGGGAGAGGTGGCCGGTGCATCGGGCCGTGCATGAGGGAGCCTGACCTTGTCAGTGAGGAAGGGCAGACAGGACTGAAGGCTCAAACTGGAGGCCTTAACAAGGCCTGGGAGGCAGGGTGTTGGGGGCAGGAAGGGGCAAAGCCCCCACAATGTGGAGAAAGTCTGAAAAGAAGCTGCTGGAGACTTGGGGCGCAAAGTGGGGAGATTGTGAAATTTGATGGGAGCCTCCACTTCCTTCCTTCCCAGAAGCACAAGCGGGTTTGCCCAAAATTTGTTACACAGACCTCTGACCGATGGTTAAAAATCACTGCCTTAAGGAAGTGATTTTACACATTTTGCTTCATTTACACATGCAAAGGGCTCTAAAGCCTTTACTAAGAAACCATTATCACAGTAACTGGTGATATTAAGTTGGCTAATCAATTGAGCTGAAAGCTTCCAGGCCTCCAGGTGAGTTGTTGTTTTTTTTTTTTTTTTTCAGCCACACCCATCAGGCCTCAGGCAGAAAGATTGAAGGAATAAAATAATAGAGAAGGGAGGAAGCAGGAGTAATCTGGAGAATTCTGGAATACACGCATAACAAAAGGGTCTCAGAGTCCTGAAATCCTAGGAAGAGAACTTTCCCCACCTCGGGCCACACCTGGAACTCCACCTGGGAATGCTTCCCTCTATTTTCTGGCTCAGAAGCCAGAAGGAGGTTAGATGACCGACTTAAGGGCATGCCTTAAAGAAAAGGGAAGACACGCGTACTTGCCACCGGTTGATGAGACGGGATGTGCAATGTGGCAGGTCCGGGTTCAAGTGCAGACTGTCACGTCCTGGCTGCGGGGATGGGGACGATCACTTTCCCTTTCGGTGCCTTTGTTTTCCCGCGTGCAGAATGATAGAATAAGCCTTGGCCGGGTGGTTCTGTTGGTGGCAGAGTCATCCCCGCGCCGAAGGGCCCAGGACCCCTCCCGGTCAGGGCGTGCGCGGAAGACAACCGACTTGGCTGTTTCCCTCTCGCACCGGTGCTTCCTCTCTCCCTTCTTCTTTCTCTACAATCAGTGTTTTTAAAAATCAGCAGGTGGGAGAGCCCTGGCTGGTGTAGCTCAGTGGATTGAGCGCGGGCCTGCGAACCAGAGGATCGAGGTTCGATTCCCAGTCAGGGCACATGCCTGGGTTGCAGGCCAGTTCCCGGCAGGGGACACACGAGAGGCAACCGTACATTGATATTTCTCTCCCTCTCCTTCTCTCCTACCCTTCCCCTCTAAAAGATAAATAAATAATAAATAAAAAAAAATCTTAAAAAAAAAAATCAGCAGGTGGGGACTGAAAAAAGAAAGAAGAAAATGAGAGAATGGGAGGTACCGCCCACCCTCGTCTTCCTCCTTTCTTGCTCCTGCAGGGATTTCTCTGTGTTTCTGCCAAAGCAGCCTCGGCCGTTCCCACCCCTCCTCCGCTGGCTGGCAGGGTCTTATCTGTGAACAACACTCTAGTCAAGAACCTCACAGAGTTCCTTGCCCAAACCTCAGATGCACAACCCAAATTAAAGCCACTTCACTTTCCCCCTGCCTGGTCGCACGGGTCCTCGGATGTCTGACCAGCTGCTGTTCCCTGCCACACCCCAGCTCTGCAAGTCTCCGTCCCGTTCTTTCCTCACCCAGGGAGGGGACTCCATGAGGAGGGGACTGGCAGCTGTTGACTTGTGTCATGCCTCAGTGTCCCCCTGGGCAGGGAACCATCCAGAGCAGAGGTTCTCAACCAGGAGCAATGTGGTCCCCATCTCAGGGGACATGTGCCAGTGTCTGAAGACATTTTTGGTTTTCGTACCGGGACTTGCATCTAGTAGACAGAGACCAGGGATGCTGCTAACCATCCCATAATGCACAGGACAGCCCTACAGCAAAGAACTACCTGCCCGCAAGTGTCACCGGTGCCGAGGTTCAGAGACGCTGAGCTGGGGTCTTGATTTAGCAAGGGGGGAGGTGGGCACACAGCCCCTTTGAGAGTCCCAGGAGAGCTATGAACCTTCTCCCCAGGAAAACGCACCCGATTTGGCGTACACTGTCGGGTGGCTCCATAGTCCAGGGAACCTGCTTACAGGTCACGAAGCTGAGACTGTGAGCCCTTGAGTTCACGAAGGGCCTCGGGTACACAGGTAGCACGTTCAAAGCCTTGACCGCTATGTTGCAATAAAAAGGGGCAGATATTATGTTTTCCCAACAATTGAGCAATTCATTTCAACATGGATTATTCTCCTGTAACCAGTGAGACCTTGGGGCCAAAATCAACAGCAAAAAAAAGGAAAACAAAAAATGGCACTGAAGACACGGTTGCGATTAACAAAGGAAAGACCCATCCCAAAGGAGACTAGTCCGAGCCAGCTTTCAGCCTTTCTCAAAGCCTGGATGGCGATTATTCAAGGACAGGAAGGTAAGTCACCTCGGACGGGGCTCTCTCCTCCAACCTGCGTGAGCCTGGGGCACGCCGACCGCTGTCCCGGAACGAACACCCGCCATCTCCCGAGCCTGGTGCGCAGTCTCGGGTAATCCTCACGACTTGCCCGCTCCTCCCACTTCACAGCTGAGCCAGGGTCTTGCCAAGTACGGTGGAGGAGCCGCCCTCTGCCTGGTTTGACCTTCCGGCCCTCCGTGTTTCTGACCCTCAACCACTCCAAGCTCCTTCCTGCCTCAGGGCCCTTGCTGTCGTCTTCCAGAACATTCTTCCTTCAGCTCTCCGGGTCTTGGCTCCCAGTGGTCACCCATGCGCATCCCGACTCGAGTAGCCTCCTCCTCTCATAGCTCTCTGACTGTCTCGCTCTGTTTATTCCCTCGTGACTCACATGCAGTCTGCGCTAGCTTTAGCTCTGCGTGCTGTTGACTTGTTTATCATCTGTCTTCCCATGGGGCCGGGCGCTCCAAGAGGTCACTCGGGACTGCATGGCCTGGCACTTTGCCTGCCTGGTGGGTTGTATGAAGAGGCCAGTGAGTGCCTGGCAGTCAGATACGCTGATACAAAGTGTTGCTTCCCAAGCATGTGTCTGGGGGCAGACAGGTCTCAGCTTTTCCCATTTACAGTTTCTGCATCTGTAAAATGGGAATAGCAACATCTGCTTCTCGAAATTGTGAGGGCAGCTAACAGTAGGGCCCCAGACATCAGCTCCAATTTTGTTGGGACACGATCAATGCTCATCTTCCCTGATAAACTCTTCTCAGGGGACCAGCCCTCCAGAACCTTCTCACTCACCCCCAATCGCATTTTTACATTCCCTATGAAAATATGCCAGAGGTATACAGGGCTTTCTACGCAGCCGTGGAATTTTCTGTGCGGGGTCAGACACAGGGGACAGCTCTGGGTTTGCCCAGATTCAGCCAGCTCTCCCTGGCTTCCGGTTGGTCTCGCCAGCCCTCACCTCCAAGGACATTTCTGAAACCAAACTCACTGCTCCTGACCCTGCCGTCTTGATAGGCCCTGTCTGATGAAAGGTGGAATCAATTTCAATACTCCCACGCCTGTCTTCCCTCCTTCTCCCACCCATTTTCATCCATCCATCCATCCATCCATTCATTCACCAGCTAATGTTTATCTAATACCTTGTGGGTAAGACCACAGGGCTGGACTCAGAGCCAGGCCATTTTTAAGTGCTGTGATGAGGTGCTGGTGATAATAGTGACATCGACAGCAACAACGGGCCTTGACTGAGCATTCCCTGTACTGAGAGAGATCTGAAGATGGTCCAGAGGTCACCACACTTTTTCTGTGAAGGACCAGATAGGAATATTTTAGGGTTTGTGGGCTAAGAGGCAGAGCTGAGGATATTATGTAGGTCCTTCTATAAGAGAGAAAAAAAAACTTTAATTGATGAAGTGCAAAATATTACGATACTACTGAGAGAAATGGAATTCTTTTGGAGGATAACATTTCACTTGATCAGGGTTCAAAGTCAATGCTTCTTATCAAGTATGTAGTTAATGGCCATTTCCGAAGCGCTTTCTTAGCCTGCGGGTCACACAGAAAGAAATGGCAGGCTGGGCTGGGCCTTTGGGCTGTGCTTGGCTGACCCCTGGTATGCCGCCTAGGAAGTTGCTTAGTTCTGAATGTTGGCCTAAATCCTATGAGACCTTGGGCATGTCACTTACCTTTCTGCACCTCAGTCTCCTCCCCTGGAAAATGGGTATGATGGTAATAGTAATTATACCATGGGGTAAAGGATTAAATGCGTGCAACAGTGGTCAAAACAGTGCCTGGTCCTAAGTAACCAATTCCATAAACCCAGTTACCTATCTGACCCAGCTTCCAGCCGCCAACATTTCCCCAGCGCCTTCTGGGCAATGTCCCTCGTGGCAAAGTCCCAGTCATCCTCACCCTCTGCTCTGAGTCTCTTTGCTCCAGCTGAGCGGTGTCCCCCCCCTCCCCGGGACACTGCTGGTCCCCCAGCCCTCTCAGGGGGTGGCCGATGCCCTCCGACACCCCAGCCCACCAGCCCAGAGGAGGAGAGGGGAGCTCCTTGCCCCCTCTTTCCTCACACACGCTGCCCAGTCTCTTGGAGACCCAGGTGTCCTCCCCTCACTCCTCCTCTTCGCATCCTCTGCAGATCCCTGGGGGCTCGCCTCTCGGTCCTTAAAGATTTCGAGACCCGATCCAGTCTCTCACTCACCTGTAATGACTCTGGACAGTTCCACGTCTTCGAAGACGATCCTTTCGATGCCCCGGCTGCTCAGTCCCTTCACTGCCTCACCACCGGGGCCTGGTCCACACGGTCGTGGCCACACTTCCCCGTGCTCCCCTGTCCTCGTTTCCTGAGACTCCATCACCTGCACCGCCTCGGCTGCCAGCTTTCCTTCCAACCCTTGCCCAGGGCGTTTCTGCTCAGTCCCTTCGGGACCCCGAGGCTGCCAGTTCGACTTCCCCTAGCCTCCACACGGACTGTGTCACTGTCTCGCTGTTGTTACCCCCTTCCCATCCCGCCTCCTCTTGCCAGGCATGGGTTCTCGGAACGCCCCGGCTCTTCTCTTTCTCTGTGGCTTTGCCTGGCCACACCCCATGCTGGGTTCAGTCCAACTCTTGGCCCGTTCTGCACTGTAGGGCACCTGCTGAAGGAGGCAGGGACAGCGCGCACCCTTGGGGGCCGGCTGCTCTCCGAACACGTGAGTGCCCGCGTGGGCCCAGCCCCCACCTCACACACACAGCATCTGCCTCCCCCATTCGTTCTCTCTCTCTCCTGGCGGACCGCCCCAGCCCTTCCTTCTTCTCCTCCAGCCCTCAACGTCCTCCGCCCTTCCTCACTCTTCTTTCTAATTCCAGTGACACAATGGGCGCAATCGGGCTAGATCAACTAATTTGTCTCAATATGCACCCAAATGTTCTCCTCCCTGCTGCTAGGGGTGAACCGTATGCTACCAGCACCCCGTCCCTTCCTGCCTTCTTAAGGTCCTCGCTCTGTACTTCCTCCTGCTCTCCCTCCGTTATCAGGGAGGGTCCTCTCTAGCGTCACCCAGCACCTGCTGTCCTGTCTCCCTTGCAGTCATATTCCCCCTGAAGCTCTCCTTCCCACTTGACCCCTTCCTCCCCCAGTCACCAAGAAACAAGTTCGGAGGAGCTGACCCTCTGCACCGCCTCCTTCCTTTATGTTCTTCAACCCTCTCCGTTCAGACCTGCAGCTCCGTCGAAGTCTCTCTTGGTGACCAGCCGTCTCTGCGTTGCCCAACCCAGCAGTCAAGTCCGAGCACTTGTCTTCCCGGAATCAGCAGGGTCGTGTCCAGACAGTAGATTCTTTCCTGTGAATCACTTTCCTGCCTTGGCTCTCTGGGTGTCCCCCTCTTGGTCCTTCTGATGGACTGACTGGTCCTTCTCAGTCATTTTTGTAAGTTCCCCAGCTTGTCTCCTTTAAACTTGGACTTCCCCAGGCCTCTTTGCGCTTGATTCTTCCTTCTCTCCCTTCTCTACCTAGATGATCCCAGCCTATCCTGAGGCTTCGAACACCATCATAAGGTGACGTCACCAGACTCCTGGGTCTCACACTTGAACGCCAGACTGGTCTAGGCTACTCCTGATTCGACTTTCCCACTTCAGTGTCGAACTGGTGTCTCAAACACAGCAGGCGCCCAGTGAGTAAGGAGGCCCACCACCACGTGGCCTCCCCCCAGAGCCTGCCCTGCTTCTGTACCAGGCCCTTGTATCCTTCCAGGTGCTCAGGTCAAAAATCTGGGAGTCGTCCTTGACCTCCCTTTCGCCACCTCACCTCCAATCTGTTAGCAGGTCCCATCAGCCACATGTTCAAAACGTAGTCCCCAATCCAAGCCCCTCTCCTGCCCCCACCAAGCCCCCCACCTTGGTCCAAGCCCCCACGCTCTCCCTCCCAGACCATCCTATCCCTATAGTACCTCCCCGCCCCGCCACGGCCTGTCAGGACGTTCAGAGTTCTCCTTGCAAAACCCAAGGAACGGCTGTGTGTTATTCCTGCGCTCAAAGCCTGCAACAGCTTTTCATCTCACTAGACAAAAAGCACTGTGCTTTAAAAAAGAGGGGGGGGCGGGCTGCCCTACTGTTATTTCCTTAGCAGTCCCATTAACATGAAACTTATCTAAATACCTCAGTGGTGCAGGACAATTAAGACTTTTGAAGCATTCTGCTAGCCAGCCCTTTTGAGCTACGCTTTACATTTTTGACATGTCCTAGTAATTATTCGGGTGTCTATTTGGTAAGGTGCCACTGGGATATGACATTTAACACAAATGGAAGGAAGGAAGGAAGGAAGGGAGGGAAGGAAGGAGTAATGATAACTTTTATTTGGATTGTGAACTCAAGTTTTTCACCCTGAAATTAATTCTCAGTGCTTAGCTCAGGTTTCCACTCACAGTGGACAAAGTTACTCATATGTATCCATCCTTGGGTGAGGATTTAAAAAGAAAGAAATTAACTCTTAAAAAAAGAAGAAGAAGAAAATAAAAGAAATTAACTCTCGGATCACCTGGAGGGTGAAAAATGACTTTTTGTTGTTGTTGTTGTTAACCCCTCTGCTTAACTCTCATTCCGTTTCCTAGGAGTTTTATTCCTTCTCTTTTGGTGTCTTTATTTACCCCCTACATTGATCACCCCCCCCCCCCCCGCTTTCTTGTTCTCAGTTTCTGCCGTCTTCTACTCATGTCTGCCCTCTTGGTTTCCCCTCTTTCCCTCCATTTCGGGGGGCCTCATCCCCATCTCTTTGTCAGCCCACCAGAGTAGTAGGGCCACGTCATTTGTTTACTTGGGAGTCTGAGCTGAGAAAAGAAGTTAAAATCTCTCCACACATTACAACAAAGAAAAGAACGTTTTATATTCCCTTTCATGGACAAAAGATGATCCTTTCTTCCCCTTCACAAAATCCATTTAGGTGTTTATAGACCGGTTATCTTAACAATGACCATCCTTGGCTTTTCTCTCTGTGCCAATTAACATTCTTAATTGCTTCTCTCCAACTCCGTCACGTTTTGTGTGTTGGGTAGAGGTCTCTGACAAGTTTATTTTCAATTAGAATTTACATCGCAAAGACGGATAGTTATTTATGACAGTAAACTTCCCTGTGTGCGGAGCTTTTAGCTCTTCAAGGTTTGCTGTAATAAAGAACGCTGGCTGGCTCCCGGCAAAATTTACAGAAGTGTCTCCTCGGGGGGATTGTTTTTTAAAGACAAAGTTCAGAACAGGCACTTTTTTGAGAGCGGTAGGCAGGATTTTTTTGTCTGGTAGATAACCCCCCAAACTGTTTAAAAACTTACAAAGCCAGAGAACACCTTTAGGGAAGGTTGAATGGAGCCACTGCAGAAATGTCTTCGTGGGGAGGGAATGGGAACTGCTTACGGAGGGGAAGGGAAGGGGGCCCGTTTTCAGCAGGAAAAATTGTTCAATCAATTGAACCTTCAACTTGCTTTTGAAAATCTATACGTTTCTCCTGCCCAGTTACGCAATACGTGAGCATCCTGATAAGCGTGTTTATGAGGTTACTGATTCAGCTCGATCGCTCCTATCTTGCGCAAGAGCCCACGAAGGGAGTAAGACGGCATTCGGACGGAAAAAGCTCTCGAGGGGGCTGTGACTCTGGGAAACAGCAACAGGCCTTTCAGAAGGACTTGGGACATGAGGCCTTAAGGAAAGAAGTCCAGTATCTGGATGGAGCTGTGTGAACAGGGTGTTCGTTGAAATATTTTCTGTACTAAAACATGTCATATATATAACAGGGATTGAGTAAGTAAAGTTTCATTCACAGAGTGAAAAATTACATCAGAAGACACATTTAGAGTGTGTTTGTTTATTTATTTAGTCATTTGAGAGAGAGAGAGAGAGAGGGAGGGAAACAGTGATTTGCTGTTCCATGCATTTATGCATCTGTTGATTGATTCTTGTATGTGCGCTGGCTGAGGATCAAACCCACAACCTTGGTGCTTGGCGTATCAGGACAATGCTCAAACCAACTGAGCTACCCGGCCAGGGCACAATGCATTCGTTTTAATGCAGTGGAAAAGGGCTTGTGAAATCCTGTTCAGTGGGGGGGGGGGGGGGGGGGGGGGGACCAAAAACAAAACAAAATAAAAAACCACTTCAAAATATATTTTTACAGTGATCTCAATGTAAAAGTTATCACATTTATGGAAGAAAGATTGGAAGAAAATTCACTGTAAGTTATTTTTCCCTAATCTGCAGAGGAAGCAGATACATTATTCAGATCAACCCAAGGAGTGAATATAAGATTGTGCAATCTTTGAAGAAAAAGCCAGAAGGCAGGACTTTGATTCCCTTGGGGGAGGTTAGCAAGGCTCCTGAGGGGAAAGATAAGAGGGTTTGATGGTGATTTAGTACTTAAAGTTTCATTAGAAAATATTTTACTATTAAAAAAAAAGATACCAGGGAGATGCTAACATGGCCTTGAAATCATATGACTTATAAACCTGGTTTCTGAACCCCAGCACTATTGACATTTTGGGTCAGATGATTCTTTGTTGTTGGGGCCGCCCCGGATATTGGAGGATGTCAGCATGATGCCCGGCCTGCCTACCAGAGACTGTGGTGACAACCAGAAAACAGGGCGCAGGCATTGCCAAATGTCCTCTGCTGTGGGAGGGGGCAAAACCACCCCCCAGTGAGAACCACTGCCTGCGGACCTAAAGGATCACCATTCCACAGTGCATGAGTGCCCAGGGCGACCTAAAGACCCGTATGCATGGACCAGAGTGAGCTTATCAGGGGCCTTAGGGACAAAGAAGCCAGCCCCATGGACTTTTGCATTCCTAGTCCATGTAGTCTTCAACCAAAGAACCTGCACAAAAAATTCTCCTTCTCTGACAATTCATTCCTGCTTTAAGGAACTCGCTGGAATATTTACACCCTCTTTGTCTTTTTTGAGTACACGGCGTGGGCTTCAATGTGTTAGCGGCAACGTGGAAGATGAATTGGAGCTAGAAATTGTTCAATACCAGTTTGGGGTGGGTAAAATGGCCACAAGCAGAGAGAGATCAAAATGGATGGGGGGCCAGATATCGTGCGTTAAGTGGCGATTGTTGCAATTAGCCGGACTTCACAAGCATAAATCACCCCGGCAGAAGGGCTCTGGGCCAGGACACACCGAAAAGTGGACATCTGGCCCCATCATAAAGCACTCCCAGTGAATTAATTACAAGCATGATTTCTGAAGCAGTTTTTAGCTCAATTTCTAAATCTCTAGAATTTGAAGAGTTCCTTCCAGGCATAAAGCCTTCCATTGGAAGCCGGCAGATACCGAATTGATGCAAATCCACAGCCTCCAAAAGTTTGGTCCGCATCGACACAAAGCCGACGCTTTATCCTTCCTGCATGCCAACCTGACATTTCCCGGACTGGAGCGTCAGCGGTTACCATGGGGTTACCATGGTGGGCCCCTGGGCCGCTTCCTGGCAAGGAGACTTAGAGACCCAGAGGGCCTGCGAGTTTGCAGGGACCGATGGTGACAAGACCAGCCTGGCCGCTCTGCTCTTTCCGAGCTTGAGATGCTGGGAATCCCACGGAGGAAAAACCACACTCATAATTACGGCCCTTTCCATGACAGGGATAGCCAGATATGTAATTGTCTTCTTAAAAACAGCTTCATTTAGGTGTGCTTCACATCTCACAAAATTCCCCCGTTGTAAGTGTACAGTTCGGTGCTTGTTAATAAATTTAAACTATCGGGCAACCTTCAGGCAAGCTTGTCATTGCCTTTCCCCCCGATGGTGGTAAAAGATACGCAACAAATTGTCACCATCTTAATCAGTTTGTGCTGTTCAGCAGCATTAAGTACATTCGAATGGTGGTTTAACCTCCAGAACTCTTTTCATCTCGCATACCTAAAACTCCACTCCTATGAAGTGATGACCCCCGCCCGCCCTGGCTGGTGGGCTCAGGGGACTGGGCACAGGCCTGCGCACTGAAAGGTCACTGGTGGGATTCCCCGTCAGGGCACCTGCCTGGGTCGAGGGCTGGGTCCCGGGACGGGGGCGAGCGAGAGGCAACTGATCCACCCTTCTCTTGCACGTCACTGTTTCTCTCCTTCTCTTTCGCCCTCCCTTCCCCTCTCTCTAAAAGTAAATACATAAAATCCTTTTTTTTTCAAATACTCTTTTTTTATTTTTATTTATTTATCTTTAGAGGTGAAGGGTAGGGGAGAGGGAGAGGGAGAGAAATATCAATGTATGGTTGCCTCTCATATGTCCCCTGCTGGGAACTGGCCTGCAGCCCAGGCATGTGCCCTGACTGGGAATCGAACCGTGATCCTTTGGTTCGCAGGCCCAAGCTCAATCCACTGAGCTACACCAGCCATGGCTAAAAGTAAATACATAAAATCTTTTAAAAAAATAAATAAACAAACTGACTCCCCATGTCCCCCTCCACCCAGGCCCTGGTGACCACCATTCTACTTTATCTCTACGACCTTGACTCCTCCGGGTCCCTCTCTAAGTCGAAGCACACAGTATTTGCCTTCTGTGTCTGGTTTATTCCAACCAGCGTAACACCCTCGGGTCCATCCCTGTTGCGGAACGTGCCGGAGTTTCCACAGCTGAATGGCAGCCCTCGGTGTACAGGCCGCATTGTTTACTCACCTGTTCGTGGACTCTCGGGTCACCTCCGCCTTTTGGCTATTGTGAGGGATGCTGCTCTGAACACGGGCGCGTGAGGGTGTCTCCATGTCCATTTTCAGTTCTTTTGGGTCTATGTACTCAGAAGTGGAAATGCGGGATCATACAGTAAGTCCGTTTCATTTTTTTGAGGGGCTGCACTGTTGTTTCCCAGAGCGGCCACACCCTTTACAAATTCCCACGAGTTGTAATAACCTTGTCACGCTTTATAGTCAGGCCCCCCAAGTTATTCACCATCGATCGACAGATTCAGTATTATTTATTGTGACTGCTGGGTTCCGTTACTGTGACCAAGTGCTAGGGACACGTGTCTGCCCTCGTGGGGCCCACAGTGTGCCAAGCAAGTGATGAATGGATGCACCATTAAATCTATAGGGATGAAGTTTGAACTGTGCTCTAAACGCCAATAGGCAGGCCCTCACTTGGATGAGGAAGTGCCCGTTTTAGGAAGACGGCTCCGGCAGGACAGAGCAGAGAGGACCTTGGTGGAAAGCTACTGAATTCCTACATTCAGTGAGGCGGTGAGGGAGATCTGAGCTTCTTTTCCCGTCTGTGAAAAGGGAATAAAAATGGGTTTTAATGAGGATGAAATAAGATTATGTATCTCAAATAGCTTCCAACAGAAAAACCTATGGGTTTAGGGACTGCTTGCTGAAAAATATAACAAGCAAACTTCTGCCTGAGCAAATAGAACGATCGGATTATATAAGCACGGTTACTGAACAGCAAGCATACAGAGTTTAATATAATCCTTTCCTGGGATCATTTTTTTCCCCTAACTCAGGTCCCACCCAGGTCTTTTGATCGGTTAAGGAATATTAAATAATCCCCAAAAAGTTTATTTTTGTAAGAGTTTACCTGAGCCAGACTGACCGCATGCCAGGAAACACAACCTCAAACGCTCCCCTTTCTTTTCTGGAGGTGATATTCGTGGAGGGGATCCACTTGAGGAAAACCTGTCCTTCGCTTTATCTGTAGAACTCACTCCTACGCACCCTGGATTTTCCAGGGCAGGCTTAATTTCACATGTTTTCTCTCACCACAATTTTTTCTTGTTTAGCTCTCTCATCTGTACTGAGCTACAGCTGGATGACAGGTATTGGGCCGGTGGCAGGAAGAATGTTGGCGTCCAGTTTAGGGACTGACCACCTGCTCAGCCACTTCCTACTTGGCTCACTTCACATCTTTGAGCCTCAGTTTCCTCATGTTCGTAATGGACAAAACAGAGCCTCTCTCCCCTGGAAAAATCGAATGAGAAAGTGTGCATTTAGTGAGTCTTTGGCACATACCAAGGGCTTATTATCATCATCTTACTGGAATTTTTTGCAATACAGACTATAATGGAAAAGGTGTGTAGTTCAAAGTGATTGTATCATCCCAATATGGCAATATTCGAAAGTTCTAAAATTCTGTGAGTACAATATTACATTATATTGGATGATACACAGCTATACAGTAAATGTCTGTGTATTTAATTCTCCTAACTGCCTTACACAATGCAGATACTCAATAGATGTTAAATCAATGTGAACCCTTTAGCCTTGTAAGTCTTTGGTGAGTGTTTCTGTCTTTATCTGGCAATTTCCTTCATTGTAAGGGGCTGCAGCTATAAAACCTCCCTCCCCCCCTCCACATTTGTGCATTTCATTGTCAATCATAATTATCATCACCACTTGGAGACTCCAATAGCACAATTGTATTACCTTGTTCTAAGTAGAAATGGTGAACATGTTTTCACTATTACCAACTAACACAAGTAAATACACACAACTATCTCTTCCACGCCGTTTTCTTTGAACCGCTACTATTTATTGAGCTGTATACCCCTTGTACACTCAGTAGGTTGGCAAATTACATCTGCCACATTATCTTACACAGAAAAGGTGTTGGGAATACAAGCAGATTAGTTAGCAAGGCAGGTGTTAATTGGCCTTAATACTCAGTATGAGAATTCTAAAGGCTTCCATGTATTATTAAACCAAATTCTTGCCTTTACGACTTGGCTGTTGACTGTAGTTTTATCTTTTTTGCTTTAGGGGACTTACATAAAACAATTGAAAACGGTTTTGAGAGACTTCAAATATTGCAGGCTTAACCTTTCGTTAGTGAGATTGTGTTAATGACCACGAATATCAAAAAGATGATCAAGCTGGTTTATTTTCTGCCCTGGGTTGTCCAAACACCCAGGTGAACACACTTAGGAGCCCGGCATTGTATTTTGCTCCCATTCCTGATGAGCTTACAAGAAATTCTTACAAGCTGGGAACCTGATGAATAACTAATCAAGAAAACCCAGTGCACAAATGGGGAGGGAGGGTTTATAGCTGCAGCCCCTCACAATGAAGTAAATGCCCAATAAACACAAATGCCCAGAGGCAGCATGGAAACACCCATCAAAGACTTAGGAGGCCGAAGATTTCACATTTATTCAGCATCTATTAAGTATTTACATTGTGGCAGGCAGTTAATGGAATTAAACGCAGATTTATTGTGTTGCTGTATATGCATCTGATATGATACTGTACTCACCCACACACACAATTTTAGAAAATTCCAAATAGCCCCATATTGGGATGGTACAATCACTTTCAACTCTATACTTTTTCCATGATTGTCTAAATTGCAAAACAAAACAAAAAACAATGGTGATTAGTTTAAGAACAACCAGCACACTGTGCTTCCATGGGTGATGTAATAAAATAGGTAAAGTAGTGGATAAGTATGATGTTATGAGACATTTATGGCTCATGGGGGGGGTGCAATCGCCTGCTGTTTCGATACTGCCTGAATGTGCTCGCCTTCCGCCCTTTCTGTGTTCAGAATCCTGTTACTAAAAAACCAGAATCAAGGTCGTGTTCTAACAAGCTAATCCTCGTGACTACGAATCCTGGGAGCTTTTATCATTTAAAGCAAATAAATTTTGGCGATGGCATCAGCGGAAATTTTGGCAATTGGAAGGCCGCGTTAAGAGTTGAGATGGATTGGGAAGGGTTGACTCAACCACCATTTTCACTATTCTTCCTTCAGGCGTCACGGAACTAGATTTTAACATTTCCACAGAAAAGAAGATGGAAGGGGACACGGGTCACATCTCCGGCTTTTTTTTTTTTTCTTTTTGGATTTTTGGTAGATGTAAATACTGAGTCACCAAACAGACCTTCCTCCACGGCTTGCGCGAATATCAGCCTTACAAAAGTCGTTTTTGTAAGGGTTAGGGTTCGTTCCAAAACTTTTGCCTAAGTCCCTAATTTTTAATAAGCACACAATTCTTTTTCTCTGCAAGGACGCAGATCAGTGGAGCGAAGGATGGGTCCCCCTCCGCCCCCGCCCAGATTTCGTCCACGACTCAGCCAATCTGAGGCCGGATGCTAATTAGTTGCGCTCCCTGGACGAACACGCCTTTGTCGCCTGCAGAGCCGGACTACAAAGCCCAGAATGCCTCGCCCCTCCCTGATCAATGAGGGCTTATTTAAATGATCTCTGAGGTCTTGGACCCAGGCCAATCAGCTGTCAGGGCTCATGATAAATCGCAATGCATTATTGATAATAATAATTACTGGGACATGCGCGTTCCGGCCGAAGGGGGGTAAATTTCCTAACTCCAGGAATTTGTGGCGGAGTGGACGAATAACCGCGGTTCTCCCGGCGCCCCGATGCTCGCACCATGTCGAGGCGCAAGCAGGCGAAACCCCAACACATCAACTCGGAGGAGGACCAGGGAGAGCAGCAGCCGCAGCAGCCGGCCCCAGAGTTTGCAGATGCGGCCCCAGCGGCGCCGGCGGCCGGGGAGCCGGGTGAGTGGGGCCGGAGGCGCGCACTCTTCCCGCATGTTCGCGGGACCCTCGAAGGCGCGGGCTTCAGGGACCTAGCGGCTTCGAGCGCAGCTTCTGGAGCGGAAACCTGGGGCTACGTTCCAGAGAAGAGAGGCAACCTCAGTAACCGCCCCCCCCCAGGGGCCCTTGTTAATTTTACATTTTTATCGCTTCCCCTCACTTGTGTAAATTTCACCCCTGGGTCTCTCCCTTCTTATTGTAAAATTGACCCCCACCCTTTCCTCTGTCCCTCTCTTTCCTGAAAGGTTCCCTTCTCCTTGTCCTCTGCCCCTCTCTTAATTGGTTCCACTCCCCTCACTAGTAACCTCCCCCCCCCACACTTGTAACTTAGGTTCCCCTCCTCCCTCCCTGGCGCCGCTTTTAAAAGAAAGACCCCGGGGGTCCCCACCCTTTCCCTCACCCCTTGGGGGCTTTTCTAGGAGGCTGGAGAAGCGGCGCACCCTTGGAAGACCCCCGGGGGAGGACGATCTGTTGCTTGCGCCCCGCCGGGGCCGAGCGGGGGGAGGGGGCGCGACCTCTCCCCAGCCCCAGGAGCTGGGGTGCGGGCCACCCGCGCTGCGGAGGAGATTGGAGGGCCCGAAGAGGTGGGCAAGAAGGGCCCAATATTTCCTTTTTAAGAAATTTCTTTTTTGGTTTTCGCTTTTTCCCCGGGGCTACGCCGCCTCCCGATCTTCGCCCTAACCTTTCGGGGCCTGACCTCCAGCCATCTTTGATTTCCGACTTCCTAAAATAACCGCGGCGTGCGGGAGGGGAGCGGACCCCCAGGGGCCGGGGTCGCGGGCGCGCGGCCGCCCTGCCGGGGTGCATCGGCCTGGCGTTCTGCGTGGCTTTTCTGGGGCGCCCCGCTTTCTACCAGCGCGCCCCAGGGACTGGAAGGGAGAGGTCGGGCCAGGGCTGCGCGATCGCGGCCGGGGCTGACCAGCCCACGCTGCCGCGCCCAGCGTCTCCCGAGTCCGGAGGAGTTCGGGACCCCGGCCGTGCCCCGAGCGGCCGCGCAAACTCCTTTCCTCCTCGCCACTTAACGGAGGAGGTTTTAGGAGCGAGTCGGTTTCCCACTATCTCCCTTCTGTCCCGGCCCGCCAAATTGTCGCCTGATAAGTTTTTAGCGTCCGCATGCGGGGGGGGGGGGGGGAGGGTGCGCTTTTAACCTCTTGGGCCTTGTCGGTCGCCGCCTGCTTCCTAACATCTCCACTGTGAGTGCGGGTGCGTGGGGCCACCCAGGAATTCCGAGGTACAACTCCGTCGGGAACACGGTCGCTGCTTTTTGACTGCTGTCCTCTCTTCCGGGGAGGAAATTCATACACTTCCCAGATAATATCCTGCGTTAATATAAATCCCCACTACCTCCAAAATAACATTTTTCCAGGGCGAGTAAAAGAGGTCTGCTCGACTGAGGGGCGGGCTGTGCCTTTTTGGGGTGCCTGATGGTCGGGTAGTACGCACCCGAGGTCCCAGGAGGGTGTATTCTCTTTGTGCCTGGGGGGTGGGGTGGAGGGAGCGTGGAGAGGCTTCGTCGCCTGGCCCACCTGGAACAAAAGGGTTAACCCTCCGCCCACCGGCTTCCTCCGGAGAGGAGGGGCGAGCTCCTGGCTCTGACCCCTCCTCCCCTGGTCTGCTCTGACCTCTTCCCCCTTCATTTTGGGTGAGCGCTTGCTAGTGGGACTTCTGGTGGTGGTCAGCACATTTAAGGGGAGCTTGTTACTTAGGGCGGGGGGCTTCTTAAATTAACGCTGGCTGGAGTTTGCAATCAGTTAACCCGAACTAGTTAAGGTCTCAGGCCGGGCAGTGCGCTCCCTCCACAATTTGGGATGTTGGGCGGGGCGGGGGGTCGCTATTGATCGCGCTTGGTTCGGAGCTGGCCGCCGAGTTGTGTGCGGGCGCCCCCTGGAGGCCCAGCCTGGCTTGCGCCCTTTGCTGAGAGGCAGGTACCGGCTCGCACCTGATGGGACGGGCTGTGGAGGGGAATGGAGAGCGCTGGGCTGGGCTAAGGATGGGCGTCCCTGGGGACTCTGGTCAGTTACCCGCGGGATCCCTGGCTGTGCCGGGTATTTGCCAAGTCTTTGGAATTCTTTCCAAGAATTCCTCGATCCTCGAATGTGTTTTGCCAAGCAGTACATTGGAATGGCTGCATTTTGCATTTGAGCAGCCTGTTTGTATCTGTGTACATACAGATACAGCTACAGATGGGTGGATATAGATATGTGTGATTTAAAGTTAACACGGGGCCGATGCTATTTTGCAAAGCCAATGTGAGACCCACTGGTAAAGCAAACGGTTTTTGAGGGAGTAAAATGAAGTTTGGCCATCAATTAGCAGATCAAAACATCTGCAGGTGGTCAGGGGGACTGGAGCTACACACAGGAAAATTAGCATTTTCTCAAAAGAGTTTCAAACGCCCTTTGTGCTAAACTGGATTACAACCTTCGACGATTAAGATTCCCAAGTTTCAAATAACTGCCTAGCCCCAGTTTCTAAACTGAAATGACCTACATTGGCCAGTGAGGATTCTGAGAATAGGGCACTTGGGAGCTCCCATTTTAATTGAGGGGGAGAGGGAAATGTGTGGATTTGTAGCATTACTGTTGCAAGCCAACTTGCTGTGTTTCCATCTGTGTTTCGGAAGGAGAGAGGGACTCCAACTGGCCCACAGCCCCTTTTGTTCCGTTAGAAAGAGATTGCACAAGCCAACGATATTCATTCAAGCCTCTGCTCGCTTCCTCACTGGTGGGGAGTTGGGGACCCATCTCGGAGGCAGGGGAATAGAGTTGGCACTTCCCCTTTTTAAATGAAGCTGGTTTTTTTTTTTTGTTTGTTTGTTTTTTTAAATAAAGGTTTAGGGATGTGCCTTTCAGTCTGGTGGTGTGACTTTTCAGCCATGTAACCTGGAGACATAACCTGGTTTCTCTGAGCTTTTGGGTTCTCTGTATAGTGGGAATGTGATTGTAATTAATACTGTTCAAAGTAACAATGCTTTCGTTTTTATTTATTTACGAGATAGTGCTGAACTGCCCACTGAGATAGCTGTCCATTCTGTGTTTTTATCTTCAGCCGACTGTGTGCCAGACACCAGACTGGGGGCGTTAATTAAGTACAGTAGCTTTCATTCACATTTTTCCTCATCAGGGAGGGGAAGCTGCAGCTCCCGGTTGAAATGGCTTGCCTGTAGCTGCCTTGTCCTGTTGGATCGGAGCCTTGCTCCAAGGGCTGTGTTTGTCTTGGTTGTAGAGGAATTGGTTATGGGATGGACTTTCTGTCCGTTCCTTTGATGAGAGGCTGTGGTGTTGGCCTGGTTGGGTTTGATGATCACTCCTCCCTTTTAATTTTTGAAGTATGCCTTTGGAGGCTTTCGATGAAGGAGGTCCCTGCGAAGCAAGTCGGAAATAAAGCAGAGTTTGCTCTGCCCTTGGGAAAAGGATGGGGGGATGAGTTCCAGAGGTTGCCTTTTTCATCACCTATTGTACCTTTGGTTATTTTTGAAAAGCATCTGAACATTCCAAAAGCCTGTAGGTCCAGACAAGAACTGCCTCTCCAGTCACTGCCATCCTCCGTTTTTAGATTTTTTTTTTTTTAATTAATTTTGTGTCTCTTTGCTTTGTTCAAGGGGGCTCTGCAGAAGGAGGCAACAAAGGCTCCCTGCCTGCACAGAGGTTACAGATTGCCTAAATGATGAGCTCCAGTCCCGCTAACGTAGATAGATAGCGGTGCTTACACACCTCAGCAGCTGGAGAGCCGCCTTCTTTTGCTTTTTTTTTCCTTTTCAGCAGAGTCCCTGAATTTTGATCTTAGACTGGAGGAATTTTTTTGACTCTCCATTAAGTAGAAACTAAATTAGCTCTAATTTGCCCTCTGTGGATTGAGTTAAAGACTTGCTACTTAGCTGTCTCTTGGATTGTGGAATTCAGATCTAAAATTGAACCAGTTAAACTTCCAACTAGTTCAGTCCTTGAGGACTTCTCGGTTTCCTTTTGTTTTTTGGTAATTATCCTCCTGGTAGGGGAGGGCATTTTAATCTACTCATTGTAGTTCTATTAATATAGGAATGGGGGAGAGATAAGCTTGAGTCCTAATGCATCTCTCAAGATAAACTTTTTTTAAAAGCATTTTCTCATCTCCAGCATTTGATTGGCCTCTGGTAGATGAGCTTTTCTTCCTATACAATGAAAAGAGTATTTTCTATCCATTTGGCAGTGATTGAATCTAAGCCCCCTGCTGGGTTTACTGCATTCTTCCAACTTATTGGATAACTAGATGCTGGGAGATAACATTCCTAAAATTCGGAGTGGGGGTGGGGTAGAAGGCTACAAGCCCTGCTTGCTCTGTAATCCTCTGAACTTCGAGGAAAACTTTGCTTTTTTTCCTTGTGGGAAGGGTTCACTTCAGCATCACCCAAGCAATTGTTCATAACAGTTCTCTGGCGCTTGGGCAAATACAGTTTCAGTCTTTGCCAGTGGTGGTCTGGAGGTAGAAGGACTTTTTACTGCACCAGCAAACAGAACTCCTGCTGTTTTTAAGATTCAAATGGGAAGTGGCTGGTAAGGCTACAGAAGAGGCCAGCCTGTGTATACAGTGAAGGCAAGCTGGTATTCAGGTCGTAAATCACCCCAGGAACTGGTCGATCCTTCTAGAGCAGGGGAGCTTAACCTTTTTGGTGCCATAGAGCCCTTCTCCCCAGAAAGTATTTAGATAACACCAAATGAAACACATAGGAATACCAGGGAAATGAATTGCACGAGATAGTTATCAACAACAAAAACATTTGTGGGCGAGTGACACGTGCTTTATGAACTAGCAGCTGGTCAGCTAATCACCAGCGTTTTCAGTAATGCAGGAGCATTAATACCATATGAAAATAATCTGTTTTCTGTTGATGACAAACTCACAGTGTCTGTGATTCCTCTGTGGTATGTTCCCTACGTTCATAGGTAAAATAAACATTCCATTTTAGTTTAGGTTGGTGAAAAGGAAGATAATCTGTGTTTTCTTATCCATTTCCACGGACTCCGGTTTAAGAATGCCTGCTTTAGGAAAAACTTGTGTTTTTGATAAGGGAATATTATACCATAGAGGGTGGACATATTTGGGGGGGGAGTAGAAAACATTTATTGATGTTTCAGAGGCTTGTGGCCTTCCAAAGGACCACAGCGTATGAACAGATAATAAACTAGATTTGTGGCATTAAAGTTTCGTGGCAGGGCGTGATTAGGAAAAAGGCATCGGAAGCCTCCATGGAGGGGTGAGATGGAAAAGGTGGAGAAACCCTGCTCCAGAAGAAACGCTAAGTTAGGCCGGTCATTTTAGTGTCCTTGTAGCATTTAAGCAGACGGCCCCCGTTCTTCCGTTTTCTGGTTATCAACATGTCTTGTTGAGCCACTTCCTTATTTCAGTCTCAGTTGACATATCTGTGAATTGGGAGCAAAGACCTTCTTTGATTGTGTGGCCGCAGAGATAAATGAGTTAAGGGGTAAGAGTCTGAAGTGTATGCTTTGTTTGGAGAGGGTGATGGTTTGGCTGAACCTTACAAAGGGGAATGGGCATGCTTTGTCTTGCGGGGTAGGGGGCAGCTTTCCTGGAGCTTTGTACTAGGAGACTGGTTGAGACAGAAGGTGTAAATGTGCTAATTAAAAAGAAACTGTAGCACAAAAAGTGTCAGCAGTTTAAGGTTCTCACCCCTCGCTGCCTTGCAGGCGGCAAGAGCTAGACACCGGCCAGGTCCTCTGACTTCGGAGGATTTTCCACATCCGTGTTCCTATCTTTATCTGCAACACAGATGGGAGCACATGACACACAGATCCTGTCCTCCTTATTTTTTCCTCTTGAAATACTTCTTGGGCAATCCTTCTATAGCCTTGCACGTAAAACGTGGGTCCCTTTTCGTAGGCTACAAAGGATTCATCTCTTTCTGAACCCTCATTGACCTCACCAGAGCCTTACTGAACGACCAAGGTGCATCCATTTTTGTTTTTGGTGAGAAATGTATCTTCGTTACCACAGAAAATTCTAGCAAGGGGATTGTTGGGTCAAAGAAGAATTCCACTAGAATTAGCTAAAAGGTCCGCTTTTTAAAGTTTAAGATTTATTTATTTACTTTTGGAGAAGGGAGGGAAACATCAGTGTGTGAGAGAAACATCCATTGGTTGTCCCTCACATGCCCTCCGCCCGCAACTGGGGGCCTGGCCCGCAACCCAGGCATGTGCCCTGACTGGGAATTGAACTGGTGACCCTTTGGTTTGCAGGTCGGCATTCAATCCACTGAGCCACACCAGCCAGGGCACATTTTAAAGTTCTTGACACATAGTTGCCAGAATTGCTTTTCCAGAAAGATTTGTGCTACCTAACAGCCCCACAAACGCACATTTGGAAAGCGTGCTGTAGATGCTCTCTGGGGGTTGACAGATACTTTTAACTTGATTCTTGAAATAATGACTCTTGTGGGGCGGTATTGAGGCCAGAAAAAAGGCAGCACCTCCTTGTTGAATTCTCCCTAAAAGGTCAGGGCTGCCTTGTGTCCCAACTTTTTTTTTTTAATTGACTTTTTTTAGACGGGGGGAAAGGAGGGAGGGAAAGAGAAAGAGAAACAAGGATTTGATGTTCCGCCCATTTACGAACTCAGTGGTCGGTCCTTGCGTGCGCCCTGCCTGGGGAGCAAGCCTGCGACCTGGGGTGTGTTGGGCAACACTAACCTCCCAGCTTACCTGGCCAGGGCCCTGCTCTTACTTTTAAAGTCATTTCTGGGTGCCCCAGAAAGGTGGTGACCTGTATTCGAGGCCCTCACCTTACCCCACCCCCTTAGCCAACTTGACTCCTCTGGCTTCCCTGTCCCTGCTGGGGTTTCTGTGAGAGCAAGATAGTTGCAGTCTCAACAGAAGGCACATGATAGGAAGTGCGAGAATAAAGGAAGGGAGTGTGCAAATGGAGGGTCTGGGTGCTGTCTGCCTGGGTTTCAGTGAGTACAGTGTGTATGGGGCACCTAGGGGTGCCTCGTCAGAATACTGGGGGCTGTAGGTCCATCTCTCCCCCATGGGGTTCCAGAGCCCCAGCCTTCTGCACAGTAGGAGGTGAGAATGAGCTGGTTGATGAGATGGTTTGTTGTCAGGAGCCCTAGTTGCCCGGGTATAACTTTTAGCGATAGAAGAGATGGGAGTGGGGAGAATAAAAGAACTAAAAAAATACAAATGGCTGGGGAAGCTAATGTTCCCTAAATACCTACAGTGTCTGTACTTTCCCCAGATCCTAGGATGGTTGGTGCCAGGCATGTACTAGGTGCTCAGGCATTTGTTAAGTGAATCGCTTACCTCATGAGGTAGTCGTGATTACAGGTGTTTCGCAGAAATTCTGCAGGGCAGGCCCACCACATCAAACCTGTTACTGGCAGGGGAGGGTTGGATTGGCCCTCTGGTTCTGAGGGGAGCTCGCTTATGTAGACAGAAGTCCCTGACCTCGTCCCTTACTGGTCTGTCCTTACGCAGATGAAGACTCCAAATCCTCACAGTTGGATTGGTCTAAAAGGCACTGTCCTGATTGGTCAGAATAGAGTCGCCCTGGAATGCTTCATTCAGTTCTATTGGTTGAAATAGAATTCCAGGAGCTCTTGAGAGCAGGCAGTTCAGGGAAGAGGCGGGCAGTCCAGCTCCGGCTTCTCTGAAGTGCAGTTTGTGTGAGGCCAACCTCATTTTCACTTACTGCATGGAACGCATTTGCCATCGGAAGCTTGTGTTCAGTGGCCGGGGTGCAGGTCTCTGAGGGGGTTATTTCTAATAAATTACATGCGTCTCCTAGGGTTGCTGTAACCAGTTGCTACAAACTGGGAGGCTTAAACCAGACTTCTGTCCTGTTAACGGTTTTGGGGGTTAGAAGCACGGAGTCCAGGTGTCAGCAGGATTGGCTCCTTCCGGAGGTTCCGAGGGGAAATTGGTCCCTTGCCTTTTTCTCGCTTTGTGTGGGCTCTGACCTCCCTGCCGTCTGTAGGTCAGCATACATAACCACTCCATTTGCGGAGTCTCTCTTCCCAAGAGGGTCCATGCAGGGGTGCTGGGATTGGTACCGAGACACACTTCCGGGGTGAGGGTGGGGTGTTCGTTGACCCACTGCTCAAACGGTTAGTTCATTCAGCCCCTTCAGAGGCCGAGCCCCCTTCCACGGTCTTGGTCGGTTGCACTGTGTGCGATCGTGATTCTTCCCAAGCAGTTGCCCCTCGTCCTTCCTTGGGCAGAGTTCTTAGCTTCTCCTCTCTTGTCACAGGTGCTCCAATGAACTACCCAGGGGCTGGCGAGGACATGATTGGGGACCGAGTGCCAGCAAAGAGGCCTCGTCGGGAGGAGACTCACATCTGCGAGAAATGCTGCGGCGAGTTCTTCAGCTTCTCCGAGTTCTTAGAACATAAGAAAAATTGCACTAAACACCCACCCGTCCTCATCATGAACGACAGTGAGGGGCCGGTGCCTTCGGAAGACTTCTCCGGGGCCATGCTGAGCCACCAGCCACACAGCCCAAGCAGTAAGGACAGTCACAGGGAGGATGGCAGCAGCTCAGGGGACGGGAAGGAGAAGCCAGGGGCCGAGTCTGTTCTGTACTTAAAGACGGAGACAGCCCTGCCCCCCGCACCCCAGGACTTAAGCTATTTACCCAAAGGCAAGGTGGCCAACACGAACGTCACTCTTCAAGCACTACGGGGCACCAAGGTGGCGGTGAATCAGCGGAGCGCGGACCCGCCGCCCGCCCCCCTGCCCGGTGCCCACAGCATCCCCTGGGTCCTGGAGCAGATCCTCTGTCTGCAGCAGCAGCAGCTGCAGCAGATCCAGCTCACCGAGCAGATCCGCGTCCAGGTGAACATGTGGGCCGCCCACGCCCTCCACTCCGGCGTGGCGGGGGCCGACGCCCTGAAGACCTTAGGCAGCCACGTGTCCCAGCAGGTTTCTGCAGCCGTGGCTTTGCTCAGCCAGAAAGCTGGAGGCCAGGGTCTGTCTCTGGACACCTTGAAACAAGCCAAGCTACCTCACACAAACATCCCTTCCACCACCAGCTCCGTGTCCCCAGGATTGGTGTCCTTCGCCCTGCGGCCAGATGGCTCGAGGGTGCTCCCGAACCGCCTCCCAGGGGCTTTGCTACCTCAGGCCCCGAGCTCGGTGCTCTTCCAGAGCCCTTTCTCTGTGGCATTAGATCCGTCCAAGAAAGGGAAAGGGAAGCCACCCAACGTGTCCCCGGTGGATGTCAGACCCAAAGACGAAGCCGCCCTCTACCGGCACAAGTGTAAGTACTGTAGCAAGGTTTTTGGGACCGATAGCTCCTTGCAGATCCACCTCCGTTCCCATACCGGAGAGAGACCCTTCGTGTGCTCTGTCTGTGGCCACCGGTTTACCACCAAGGGCAACCTCAAGGTACACTTCCATCGGCATCCCCAGGTGAAGGCAAACCCCCAGCTGTTTGCCGAGCTCCACGACAAAATGGCGACAGGCAATGGCATTCCCTATGCACTCTCTGTCCCTGTCCCCGTAGATGAATCGAGTCTCTCTTTAGACAGCAAACCTGTCCTGGTACCAGGGACCCCCAATGTAGGGCTACCTCAGAATCTCTCTTCGGGGACTAACCCCAAGGACCTAATGGGTGGCCCGCTGGCCAAGGACCTGCAGCCTGGGCCGTCTCCGGAAAGTGAGGATGGATCCGAGTACTCCGGGGTGGGGCCAAACCATAATTCCCCGCGGGTTGGCGGCTTCCAAGGGAGAGGGACACCCGAGCCAGGTTCGGAGACCCTCAAGTTGCAGCAGCTGGTGGAGAACATCGACAAGGCCACCACCGACCCCAACGAGTGTCTCATCTGCCACCGTGTCTTAAGCTGCCAGAGCTCCCTCAAAATGCATTACCGTACCCACACCGGGGAGAGGCCGTTCCGGTGCAGGATCTGTGACCGAGCCTTCTCCACCAAAGGCAACCTGAAGACGCACTTCGGGGTCCACCGGACCAACACCGCCGCGAAGACGCAGCACTCCTGCCCCATCTGCCAGAAGAAGTTCACCAACGCCGTCATGCTGCAGCAGCACATCCGCATGCACATGGGCGGCCAGATCCCCAACACGCCCCTGCCGGAGGGCGCCTGCGACTTCGCGGGCCCCGAGCTGGTGGTGGTCGGGGAGAACGGCGGCCCGAGCGCCGCCTGTCACGATGACGTCGAAAGCATCGACGTGGACGAGGTCGGCTCCCAGGACGCGCCCGGCAGCTCCTCGAAGGTCCCCGTGCCTTTCCCCAGCCTCCACTCGGCGTCGCCCACGCCGGCGTTCACCCTGACAGCCCCCCCGGACGCCCCGGCGAAGGTGGGCCCCGCTTCCTCGGCCCTGCAGCGGCAGAGCAGCAGGGACAACGGTTCGGTGGAGAGCGACGGCTTGACCAACGACTCGTCGTCCTCGGTGATGGGGGACCCGGAGTATCAGAGCCGAAGCCCGGACGTCCTGGAGACCGCGTCCTTTCAGGCCCTCTCCCCGGCCAACAGCCAGGCAGAGAGCGTCAAGTCCAAGTCTCCTGACGCTGGCGGCAGAGCAGACGGCTCGGAGCACAGCCGCACTGACATGGAAGGTGATAGAGCTTTGACTTTAACTTATGTCCGTTGTGGGCACGAGGCCATCCAGAAGGAACCTGGGTTGGACTTGACGAGCGGAGAGTGTGATAAATGTGCAGCAGCTCCTCGGTAGGGCAGGTAGCCATTCTGTGCTGCTGGGTGGAGGGAAGGAACCGCTTCCTCGACCCCCTAGTGACTTGCTGTGATGTGTGACGGTCAACGCGCACGTTGGCTGGACGGCGTACTTTCCTGTTGGTTTGCATTTCTGTGCTTGGGCCCCCCGCGGGGACAGGACATACGGGTGATCTTCAGAATACAAGAATTTTGAGAGAGTGGGCAGTGTTTCGTTGGCCACTGAGATAATTTCTTGATTCTGAGGTCCCACGCCCTCATCTGAGGTTCACAAACGAGTAACTCTTGGGGTCAGAAAGAATCTAACCAGTGTGAAAGGTACACATGAAATAAATGGTGGGGTGCCTGTCGATGTCATTGATGGCCAAGGCGGGGGGGCGGGGACAGCTGCATCGCAGACCCCGAGAAGGATGGGTGCCTGGGCATACTTCAGAGGGAACTCGTCCTGTAGGGGTTTGAACTTGGATGCACCCGTATTCCCTGCGCAGTAAACAAGTTACAGGAAGCTGCTTCCGAGGTGTAAATTTCCCCAAAGCCGCTTCCAGGCGTTCGGGCAGGGCAGTAGTTGTCAAAGCTCCTCTTTTGGTTCGAAGAGTGGAGAAGCGCAGGATGATAAAGGTTTGGGTTTTCTTTTTTTCTCTCTCTCTGCATGCTAGTTCGGAGCAGTCTCCCGTCGACATTTGTCCGAGCCCAGCCAGCCTACGTCAAAGTTGAAGGTGCTTTCGGACCCGCGACCGTGTCCCCAGGCATGACACCTTTGCTAGCGGCCCAGCCACGCCGCCAGGGCAAGCAGCACGCCTGCACGCGGTGCGGGAAGAACTTCTCATCGGCCAGCGCGCTCCAGATCCACGAGCGGACTCACACCGGGGAGAAGCCCTTCGTCTGCAACATATGTGGACGGGCCTTCACCACCAAGGGCAACCTGAAGGTGAGCTTCCTAGGGCTTTTCCGCGGGGCTGGGAGCTAGGTGTCCTTGAGCAGCACCTCTCCGTGTGTGAACTTTCTACACGGAGCGAGTGGGATGTTACATCTCCAACCTGGAAATAAGTACCCTTCAAAGGAGCACATTTTCTCTCGCCACGACATCTCTGAGAGGGGATGCTTCTTGTCCTCAGTGCATGCAGTTAGTGATTTCTCCCCCCTTTTCTTTGGTGGCACGTAAAAAAACAATGACGCGTTGCATGAGGGGGTGTCGTCTAGGAGCAGGACGTGTATGGGGTCTACTTTTCGGCTCCAGAGGGTTTCCCTGCTGGGGCCTTGCCGCAGTCGTCCTGCAGGTGTTTGAAATCGGGCGGGAAATGAAGATGCTTGCCGCGTGCTATAGCAGAGAACTGAGGAGTCATTCGTGCATTTCATCATGCTCCCAGACCTGATGGGCGCCTTGTATGGCACGTTGGTTTTATTCCCTGGCTCGCTACATTGAAAGGCGTACCCCAAGTTAGATGGATATGTCATCCAGTGCCGCTGCAGTCAGAAAGGCAGGCCTCCGGGTTATCAGCAGTGGGTTGCAAATGGGGCAGGGGTGGGGCGTTCTTCCAGAGAATGGCCTATTGTTCTAAGCTGGTTCCACCTGAGATCTCCGGGGCGGGGGGTGAAAATGGCCTGCATAAGAACTCAGAATGGGGACTGGGGGCCTGAGTCTTCCTCTGAGCCCACCCTCCAGTTTTACGCAAGGCATGTTTTCCTCTGGTTCCTTCTCTCCCTCTCCATCGAGAAGAATGCTAGTTAAATTCTTTGTAGTTAGAATAAAGGTTGAAACTTCTTCCTCTTGGAGTTGGCCTAGAGGATTGTATGTCATTTCAAAAATTAAGAATACTTTCTATTACAAAATGACCTGTTATTCTCTTTAGTTGGCAAAACTGCAGAGAGGAGGAACATGAAGTAACTTCATCTCTCATACCAACATGCAGAAATAGAGAGCTTAGCTTGGTTCGCAGGCCCTGTGGTCAGCCCAGGAAGGTTCTGGAGCTGCCCTTGCTGCACACGTGGCTTGAGGCGGGGGGCTTCTTGTCCCTCGGTTGCCCACCCATGGGGGCAAGGTCATGGTGACTTTGGGGCTGTCCTGGAGATTGAAGGAGTTCCTGAGTACAGTGCTTCCCATTATGTCTGGGACACCTTAACAGCTTCTTAGAGTAGTCGAGAGCAAGTCACTTCTGAGCTTCACAAGGTAACTCCTGACCTCTAAGGATGGCTGACGATGTAGTGAGAGTACCGCAGAAAACCCGGCACCTGCCAGATTCTCTCACTCCTTAATGAGGCTGAAACGGGCTTGAAAACTCAAAAGCCGGACCAGGAAAGGAATGCAGAGAGGAGGCCAGGTTGAAGAAGGAGTAGGCAGGACGACCCTTGGCTTTCCTCCCTGCCCCCATGGAGAACGAGGACTTTTTTGCATGTAAAATTTAATTTAAAAGTGTAAATTAGGTTGTTAATGGGTTGGGTGGAGCCAGGCCTGTGTGCAGGCCCGCTGTGGCCTGTGGCTTGGCAACGTCGCGCTCACCTCTGCGCTGGCCGGAACTTCTCTGCCCCTCTTCCCGCAGGTCCACTACATGACCCACGGCGCCAGCAACAGCTCCGCCCGCCGCGGCAGGAAGCTGGCCATCGAGAACACCATGGCTCTCCTGGGAACAGACGCAAAGAGGGCCCCGGAGGTGTTTCCCAAGGAGATCGTGGCCCCTTCCGTGAACGTGGACCCTGTCGTGTGGAACCAGTACACCGCGATGCTCAACGGGGGGCTGGCCGTGAAGACCAACGAGATCTCCGTGATCCAGGGCGGGGGCCTTCCCGCCCTCCCCGTTTCCCTGGGGGCCAGCCCCGTGGTCAGTAACAGCAGCGCTGTCGCCAAGATGGATGGCTGTCCGGCAGCCATCAGCACCGACGCGGAAAAGCCAGGGGCCACCGACAGTGTCCCCAAACACCAGTTCCCTCACTTTCTGGAAGAAAACAACATTGCGGTCAGCTAGACTCCAGGAAAGCCCGTTCGGAAGGAGAGGAACACCTGGCGACCGCCGGCGACCTGGACCTCGTTTGGTTTGGTTTTTTGTTTTTTTGTTTTTTTTTTTTTAAGGAACCCATCTCTCTCTTTCTTTTTCTTTCTTCTTACTGACGTGCAGACGATGTTTACAGTTGTGACCACAACCTCAGGCAAGTCCTACAATCACGATGTTGCTGTGCTGCTTTGCAAAAAAAAAATCATACGAAAGCAAATACAGACTAGTATTTTTTTTTTTTAATTTTGGAAAAAAGCGGGTCTTGCAAAGTAGCTTTGTTACTTGAGACAAACTGTACACACGGAAACTTTGTACAAGCTAGAGTCACTGCTTCCAAAGACTGCCACCTGTTTTCAAGTTGGCGCTCGCTGAACCACAAGAGAAAAGACAACTGTCTAGTCTAACTGGGGGAGGGGTGCCGTGTGCTTCCGTGGTGACCGGGTGCGGGTAGATACTGTGTCTGTCGTTTTTAGGGACCTGCTTGGTGTGCCGCTCAACCCTGCGCCCCCCCCTTTTTTTTTGAATGTATTTTTTTTTTTTTAAGCTAAGGTAGAATGGCAAAATCCCCTCGACCTTGGGGTCTTCGGTAGGGGGCCCTCAGGCAGACCGATCGTAGTCCTTAGGGAGTCGCTGTGTGCGCTGCTGCTTTTTGAGGACAGTTCAGGTGGGGCCCAAAGGGTGCTCATGTGTCCCCTGTGCGTTCCAGGTGCCACCCCCTTCCTGAGCACCAGGCCGGGTGAGCTCCTGAGCAGGGGACGTCAGGTGACTTGATGTAGTCCGCCAGTGCCTATTCTATGGAAGAAATGGGTTTTGCGTGGGAGAAACTCATGGAAGGGCATGCTTCTTATTAGAGGTTCACATACTAATTTTTATAAAAACTTCCTCGATGTGACTTACGCCAAATAATTATGCAGATTCCCCCACCCACCCTGAATGTTGTTGCATGAAGGTTACAAAGTTGGAACAGGCAAGCCTGGGTATGAAAGCTTTAATTTATCTACCTCATTTATTTTTTGATTTTTGTAGCCTTAGTCTCTCTTTTCCTATTGTATGACCGCTGACAGCGTTCCTGGTCCCTGTCTCAACCCTAAGAATTGATGTATTTGGTGGGAGTGGCTAGACGTTCAAAATGTTTTTGTGATTTTTTTTAAATCCCCTTTTCTGTAATATTAAGCAAACAGTAAACGTTTCTTTTAATGGTTTGACGAGGAAGAAGGGAAGACCCTCATTTCTGTGTTGGAGGAGTGTTGTGTGATGCTGCCCCCCCGTGGAAGTGTAGGTCAAGAGTATCCAAAGTTGGCCCCTGAGTGATGGATTGCACCTGACCGCAGGATCCAGCAACACTGTTTTGTTCTGCCAAGTTGTGCCTTTCCTCCTGGGACCGCCCGTGAACACAACGAGAGCACCTGTGCGCACTGAAGTGGATGCTGTTACGGAGGACACGCCGGGGCCTTGTGAATGTATCCTGTACAGAGAGGACCCTGTAGTTTGTACCTGCTGATGCCGGCTGTTGGAGAATAAATTTTGGACATTTTGTTTCCCCACCATGTGTGTCTGTCGAGTTTTTCTGGTGGTTTCTGCTCTAACCCTGAGGTCCTTACCTGACAGTCGTTTCCAGGTGCCCTCTGATTCTCAGGTCCTAGAATGAAGGAGAACATCCGGTTCTCCGGCACATGATCGAGTTTTGGGTTGGCCAAAAAGTCTGCTTAGTTTTTTTAGTAAAATAAAGGACACGTTTTTCGTTTTCACCAATAACTTACTGATGTGGTTATTTTGAATAGGTCAGCTATCTCGCATGTGGTGTAACATTGATTGTTCTCAATTAATGTCTCAATTTGATCACTATCAACTTCACCTGGTCTACCCGACCATGGAGCATCATCCAGCAAGAAGTCTCCAGCACAAAAGTTCGCTAACCACTTAGGACAGGTTTGCTCAGTCACAGCACCTTCTCCATACACTGTACAAATCTTATTTGCACTGTAGTTGCGTTTTTACCTTTTCTTGAGATAATAAAGCCTAGTGTGCTGAAAATGCTGCACAAAAATTCAATATTAAAATGGCTACACAAAAATTAACCAATTTTGATAATTTTTTTTAATGCACGTTGATAAGACAGCTGTCACAGTGCAGATCTAACAAAATTGTTTCAAATGAAGTTAAAGACACCCAAATGCTATTCGAAGTTTAATGAGAGTAATCCCCATGAAGAACTTTTGCTGGGGTTTGCATATGACCATAAAGGGCTTAGCATGTCCTAGACTACCCCACCTTTCAGCCCATCCTAACCTGGCACAAGTCAGTGGGCAGAGAGAATATTTTTAACTATCATACTTGGGGGCTTCTTTGGAAGGAATAGGCTGCAAGTTCTCAGGGAAGTGGGCGGGGGGGTGCTCATTGGAGGAAGACCCAAGGCACGGGCAGTTTCGTGACTGGTCAGGTGCCTCTTGCTCACCTACTACGTTGGACTTTGCAAACCCAACAGCAAGAACCAGCATCAGGCCCCAGGAGAACCTTCGAGTGTGTGGGCCCCACATTGTCCCAGAGGGTATTCTGACATCCAGGAAAGGGCTGGGGGCTGTGTTCTGATGATTGTTGACCTGACACGAACTTCAAGGTTGTGTGTCCCTCGGCCTCAGCTCATCTAAATGTAGGGTGAAGCAGCCACTCCACCAACGGAGCAAGATGAAGCCCGTCCTTCAGATAATGGGGATGCCCCCCCCCCAGCCACTGCACCCTGACCCCGTGCGTCTGCCATGTTCACCCTTTCTCCCCTTGGTACCACCCACCATCACGGGTCAGGTCTTTCTCGATTCAAAGGTCTGATCATTATTTTACTTAAGGAAAAAAGTATGTCTTTTCCCCCCTCTCGATCATACCTCAGACATCTTTCCAAGGTAAAGTCCGCTTCTGGCTGGTCCTTTTCCAATATCTGCAATAATGCAAAAACGTTTAAGTAGTTCTTGCTAGACCAGCACGCCTGTCTCCCTCAAACTATTTTCGTAAAGGATTTTGATCACCTTTGTGGCATACTTTTCATTCTGGTTTTTTGTTGTTTTCTCTTTGCACTTGAAGTAACTCCAGGTGAACTGCTCGAGAGGCCAGGAACACAAACTCTGGTGGCGCTTCCCCAAGTGTGCGCTCCATCCGTGGTGTGTGTGCGTGTCTGTTTTCTCAGCCCTAACCCTGAAAGCCCTTATTTCCTTGACGCAAGCTTTTCATTTTTTCCCTTACCGAATGTACTGCAGGGACACTGGCTAACAAAGTTACGCAGGTTTCAGACGTACGATTCCACACATCGTCTGTGCACCTACTGTGTGCTCACCACCCCAAGTCAGGTCTCCGTCCATCGCCACTGTCCCCACTCCCCCTGCATCACTCTAATGCTGCCCCTGTGCACAAGCTTTTTCTCTTTTGCTCAATCCTGCCATCCCCCCCCTCCCCACGACACACGCACTATCAGCCTGCTCTCTCATCCATGAGTGGGACTCTGTTTTTATTGTTAGTTCAATTTGTCCATTAGGTTCCACATATGAGTGGAATACATGGTACTTGTCTTTCTCCGACTGGCTTATTTCACTGAGCATCATGTTCTCCAGGTCCATCCATGCTGTTGCAAAAGGTAAGGTTTCTCTTTTTCCTTCCTTCCTTCCTCTCTCTCTCTCTCTCTCTTTTTTTTTTCCCCTTTTTTTACAGCTGAGTAGTGTTCCACTGTGCAAATGGACCACAGCTTTGCCCACTCATCTCCTGATGAGCGCTTGGGCGGCTCCCAGACCTCGGCCATCGTGAGCAGGGCCGTGACGGGCGCAGGAGTGCAGAGACTCCTCTGAGTCGGTGTTTCGGGTTTGGAAGCCCACCCTGGGGGAGTAGGCTGTGATGCGAGCACACCCCCATCATGCAGTGAGGCCCCCGAGTTTATGGAGCCCCGGAGGTAAGCCATGCAACTGCCGTAGATTTCGCTCTTCTAACTCGAGAACTGCCTGTCCTCTTGTGTCTTGCTCTGTGGGTTCCGCAGATTCAGAGCTGTTATGATTGATACTTGATAGATCAGGGGTGAAAATGATACTTGATAGATCAGGGGTGAAAATGAATTTGACAGCCCTGTGATAGATGATTTAACAGAATCTCAACATGTTGAATAAATGGCCAGTTATATCAATAAAACGGCAAGGTGGGGGTGCGGAGGGGGACTGTCCGGGTTGCTCGGTTGGTTGGAGTGTCGTCCTGTACACTAGAAGGTTGTGGGTTTGATTCCTGGTCAGGGCCCAGACAGGCAGCCAATGATTGATGTTTCTTTCCCATAGATGTTTCTCTCCTTTCCTTCCTGTCTCTAAAATCAATGGAAGAAAAACATATCCTTGGGTGAGGATTAAAAAAGAAAACCCGGGGGGTGGCAAACTTCCACCTTTCCTCCTGGCCCACTAGTTTTCACCCCAGAGCCTGTGTAAACAGTGTTCTGGGGAAAGACTTGTCTGGTGCAGATGCATTTGGAGAAGCTGTTCCCTTTGGCGGCAGAACCTGCCGAAGGGCCATCAAGAGTGGGGAAGGTAAAGTTGAGGCTCGAGCTACCCCCATGCAGCAAAAAGTGGAGTTGGGGCACACAGCATCCCCTCCTCTCCCCTGCCCAAGCCCTGCCCCTCCCCCTTCCTCCCCGTTGAGATGGACTCAGCCAAGAGCGTACAGTGACTCCTGCGCGACCTTCGCCACACAACAAGCATCTGGCTTGAGTGGTGGACCCGTGTTCACCTAGTGCCAGCATCCTGCACACTCCCATCCAGGTGGAGAGCTCGCCACAGCCAAACCCACCATCAGGGGAGCAGCCAGAGGGTCCTAATCAGGCCCGGGACTCAGATCCCTGCTCTCCTACACTCGACATTTCAAGGACATCTATGAAGACCAGCAGCTGAGAGCCTCCAAGACCATTGGTGAAACAGCTGAGTGAGCCCAAAGGCCCCAGAGCCTATTCCACCCCCAGAGGCACCTTCATCTTTGAATTGGACTTGCCTCTGGACACCCAGTTTTCCCTTGAGGGCCAGATGCCACATGGGAGCCAGGCCAAGCTTCCCTCCAAGCAGGTGTTTTCCGAGGAAGAAACAGGACAGCCCTCAGAAACCCTTCTGGCCATTCCAGGGCTCAGACGGTCCCTGAGAGACCCTGAGATGCCCAGCTCTTCAGGTTCATGGTGCAGGAGGCGGAAGCCACAGGGCGAGGTACTAGGGAGATCTCCCCTCAGCATCCTGCAGGATGACAGCGACCCTGGGACTCTGACGCCACGACAGGGTAAGCGGCCCTCTCTCCCGAGTGAAGATAACAGGGAGCTGAAGGAAGGGGCCGTTCTGGGAATGGAGGATAAGCACGGGAGCGAGGCCAGGATCGAGATAAGGAAAATCAGCACTTGGCTGCGGCAGAGAACGAGGCCACGTCTGGCCCAGACCTGGCCTCACCAGGGCCCGGTGATATTCCGAGTCCTCTCCCCCATCTTTCCCTGGGAGACTGGCAAGGTTCTTCTTCTTCTTCTTTTTTTTTTTTTTTTTGACACCCCCTAAACTACCAACTGGGGAACTGAGAACTTTCTTGGACTTTCTTTGTGTGTTATGTGTCTCTTGTATATTAAAGGAAGTGATTTAAAAAAAAAATGCGGAAGGCAGACGTTTGATTCGACCTGACTGCGCCAGGTTGGCCCAGGCAACCGTGTGGCTAACCCACAGGGAAAGTGTGGAAACACTTCTGCATGTTTGCAGGAAGCTCTTTAGGGTTTCAAAGGCCACTCCCACAGCACCACGACCTGTTGTCTGTCTGCAACTCAGCAGACGGCTTGAGCCCGGACAGGAGAGTTGGCACGGGTAGGAAGTCCAGAAACAAAGTAAGGAAGGAGATGATACAGGTACATTTCCAATCAGGAAGGCGTGAGTTCATGAGGAAGAGAGGAGGCCCTTGTCAGCCCAATGGCAGGCGGCCATAGGGCAAGGTAATTATGGAACCTCCAGTAACTCACCTGCACAATGGGGGTAATACCTGGATCAGAGCCAGGTGAGATGAGAGGAGAGCATGAAATAGCTCGATCTGGGGCCCAGGAAACCTTCCAGTATGGTGGCCGTCACTGTTTCTCCTGTTTGGCTCAGAAGATCTACACTGTCCTGCTTGGGTAGGCAGAATCGGTTCCAGCTGCGTGGATCAGGTGGCTTCTCTCGGTTCAGTCTCTTGACCGACGGAGGAGGTCACGTGGGTCAGGAGGTAAACCTGCGCTGGGCAGCTCCATCTCGGAGAACGTCCCTTTCTGCGTCTCCTACACCAGGGGTGCATGCGTGCCACAGCCTGTTTCAGCATCCGCTGGTTGCATTAGAGGTGTGGAATCAAACGCCAAAGGCCAAGCTGGTGGAGGGCCTCTTTACCATGGGTTTTCCACGTAATTTCCAGCGAGGTCACATGAGCCACACAGGATTTCATCGGGGGTTGCCACATTTCGTGGCTCCTTCCTGTACCTTTCTTTTTCACCACTGCCCTCCACAAACACCCCAGGACACTGAATGCAGGTGGTTGAAGTTACGAAATAGCAGAACCCTGCTGATTCGAGGTGCTTCCTTGGTGTTGGGGAAGCCCGTTTTGAGCCGGTCAGAAAGCTCTGTCTGGCTAACACTTTTTTGCTCCTGCTCTTGTACTGATTAAGGTCAGGTCCAAATGCTGCAGCTGCGCATTCACGCCTTGGCTTCCTCCTCTCGTGGGAATCACTCATTCATTTTACCGATTCTGCACCCACCGTGGGTTCATTTAAAGGGGCTTGGTCCTGTTGGTGCCCCCAGTTCTGTGCTCTCGTTTCCAGATAAAATCATTAACCACTTAAGTAAGGCATGCCCGTTTCTTTTCAAAGTTTTTTTTTCTGTTATTTTATGACTTCTACATAACAAATGCATCTCTTTGGCCACTTGTTTTACTTTCTTAAGTTACAGGTAATACGCTACGTGTGAATGGCAGAGTAGCATAAATTAAAAGACAAGTTCTCTAAGAAAAGCTGGTAAGTGTTCAATGATAAAATTGAAGGACATGTGGCCATCAAATATAACCGTCAAAGTGGCGTGAGTCCAGGTACGAATTATGATCAGACTGAATTTTTTCAGTCGAGGTGTATTTGGCATGACATTAATTTCAGGTGTGCACAGACACTGGGGAGTCACCATGGCGGGCAGGGAGGCCCAATTCTGTTCAGAGAAACTGGGCTGGCTTGGAAAGTTGTGCAAGTCCGCCCATCTGCCCCAAGAAACGACTGTGTTTGGCGAAGCACGGCTGTTGTCTGGGGATAGATATTCTTGGTACTCCTGGAAATGCAGGCTTTTGCCTTAAACCAAACCAACGCCCCAGATCTTTATCACTTTGCTGAAACCAATTCCACCTCTTTCTAAATACCAAAAGGGAAATGGAGCATTAGTAAACTAGGCTAAAAGGAGATCGGAAATAAATTGACCTCTCAGAAGCATACCTCAGCATGAAGATAGTAAGATAAGACCTTGCAAATGTGTTTAAAAAAACCCCAAAAGCTTCATGTTCTGCCTTTGAAAGTCTAAAGTGGATTTGAAAGTGGACTTCCCCGAAGAAGCAGGAACTTCCCGAATGACTTCCCTTTCTTCCCTTGTGTTTGCCCAACCTCCAAACCTTTGTAAACTGCCTATTGTTTTAGGCAAAGCGGAAGTAAATTGAAAGGAATACTAGTGTTTTAAAGACTAAGGCATGAAACAAAGGATAGGAAGGCTGATTTTATCCTGGTGGGATAGCTGGTGGCCTTTAAATTAAAAGCAGGGAAGCCAGTGACCTTCCGTATCAGCTGCTGGTAAAGCCAAGGATGGCTACCCCAGATCTTGGAGAAGCTTTCCTTCTCCTAGTCACATAAGTCAGTGTGAAGGGGTTTTGTCCATTGGGTTTTCCTCATGCTTGCTGACTACTCTGATGGCTTTCAGGCCATCCTGAAAGGAGAAATCCTTTTCACTGACGTTCTTAAATGCCCTGAGTAAAGCATTGGACCCAGTCTTCCTCTTCAACCTCTCACGTGGCGAAGACCGCAGAGAGGGGAGAAGAAGAAATGAATGGAATTTAAAAGTGCTAATCTATGGGACTCCACGGACCAACAAAATTGTTTTTAGAAAACTCTGGAGTTGGGGGGTGAAAAATAGGAGAGAACTGCTTAGGGATGCCAACTCTTTATTTTCAGCACGCTAGGGTGACTACCAAGCATCTCTCTCACCGTGTCCTGTTTTATCACCCACACTCTAAAATGTTTACTTGTTTCTTTTCCTCGTGCCCTGTTAACATACAATAGTTCAAAGAGGGAACATCATGAGTCCTACAAATATAAAATGAACATGTGTCAAAGATTTTAACAGATCGACAACAGACTGAGATAAGAATAGAAAGCACTCCCAAATTTTAGGCAAATGAGGAATGTTGAAGGGAATTTACAAATAGATCCAAACTGCAGCCAGTATCCGCAGGGCAAGAGTCCGATGCACCTCAGGGGATGGGATTCATTTGCATTTCTATGGCGAAGAATCCTTTGTGCCTCTGAGACGAGGAAAGGCACAGGGGACCTGGAAGAGAGGAAGACTCATCCAGTCCGTCTTGCCCTTCTCAAAGTCATTTATAACCTAGAGTCCTAGACACCAGGAAGCAGGGACTGCGTGTGTCTTGGTAATGGAACCCCCAGTGCCTCAAGAACACCGCGGTTTCTCAGTGAAGGTTACACGAATGAGTGAACGTTCTGTGGAATTTCCCCTAAGCTTCCTAGTGCCTTTTTGGAGGATGCTGTTGCTGCGGAATGCTCTTAACTTAAGGAGTGTCCTGAGCCGAGATTTGTGATGCAGCCTTTTCTACAAGTCAGCCGGGCAACTGCTCGGCTAGCTGCCTGCCGAGCAGCCCGGCACCAAGGAAGAGACCAGAGTCACACACACTAACTGTGCTGTTCGCTCAGCTTTTATTGAAGGCAGGTTCACTCAGAGTAGAGCATCAACATACATTAATATCCCACTCACACTCCAACAGTCTAGAGAAATACCACACACACACACACACACACACACACACACACACACACACACACACGGCAATCAGTGGGGGATGAGGCACCCGAGTCCCAGAGTGTCCATCTGCAGGTCTGGAAGAGAGAGTGGTGGACAGGGGAGTGGTCACTGTCTTACAGGGAAGGATCTCCGGAGCCAGGCGTGCAGCCAGCGGGGCAGAGCCTCTGGCAGCCGATGCCCAGGGAGATCAGCGTGGCATGGAACAGCTCTCCGGGGTGTGGGGCTCGGCTCTCTCAGCAGGGGTCTGGAGCCTGCCTCAGTTATACCCTTGAGAGTGGCACACTCCACCCTTCTGGGTCTCTTGATAAGTGTCTTGGCACCCGACGCTAGGCACCCAGGGGTGGTACATGGCTGTTCTGCTTGACACCCATGAGGACAAGTGTGGAATGTCCCCAGGAACATATCTACGGGTGGTCCCGCTCTGCAGACGTGGCTCTTCTGATCATGTGTGTGGATGTCTTAGGTGTGTCTCCTTGCCAGACGGGTCTGCTCTGACTTAGGCAGTTTCCGTCTTGAACCAAAGTGTCATGGCTGACGGGCAGCCATCTTGGTTGACATGAGTGAGTCCACTTTGTTTTATATACTTTATGCTATCTTGATCAGACCAATGCCATTTTATTGGTGCTGCGAATGAGATTAGTGTTAGAGAGGTTAGTGCTCATAAGGCTGACCTTATGAAGGATTTGAAAATTATCTTACATCACACTGTAGCCCAGTGGGTCTCTGCCAGGGACAATTTTGCCCTCCAGGAATGATTTTGCAGTGTCTGAAGTCTGAGGTGGTTGTCACAACTGGGGAGGGGGTGAGGACTGCTTCTGGCATCTTAGTGGGTGGAGGCTGGGGACGCAGCGAACACAGGATGGCTTCGCAATGGACATTCAGCCCAAGGTCAGAAGGGGACCAAGTGGGGCTCTGGGGACCACCCACCTGGAGCATTCATCCAGAGAGAAGAATCTAGACACCAAAAGGACTTCATCACTTCGTGGCCCAGCCTGAGTTTTCCCAAAATGTTTTTCTTCATTGAGTTCCCGATTCCCCTGCTTTCCGTGTCATCCCAGCTACTACGCGCCCGTGACGTCTCGTCCTCCAGCACTCGGTTGGCAGGAGCAGCCAGCGTGGACATCTGTGAAAATGCGGCTGAAGGGTGGGCTGGATGGAGTCTCGCGATAGATAATGGCCTACATCTGCCATCGGTTGGCAATGCTGGGCAACTTCTGTGGGCCTCAGTTTCTCTGATTTCTGGACTGCGCTGGTTCACCTCTCAGGACCCTTTCCACCCCAGGCACCTAGGAGTTGGCAGCTTACTGCATGCAGGGCTGATGGACAGTGAGGGCTGCCCAGGCCACTGGAAGGGGTTACTCCTCAGAGAGCAGAGCCCTGAGGTGACCGTTCCTAGCACCATGGGGAGAAGGCAGGTCCGGGCTGGAAAGAGGGCTGCTGTGCCCCCCTGAGTAGGACCCAGTATTACCCCTCATCCCTTCACTGCCCCTGCTCTCCTCCTCTCCTGAACTCTCCTGGCACTGCTTCTGGCTGCCCCCCCCCGCCCCCCGCCCCGGGCCTCCCTCCGCTCTCACGCAAGCATCTGGGGCTCTCCCAAGATGAGATAAAAGCCTCTAAAGTGATTCTCCTCCTGAGGGATTGCCTTGCTGAAAGGGAGTCTTAAAAAGTGTCTTCTCCAATGATTATAAAAGTACTCTGAACAAAATTTGGAGACTGCAAAGGCAATAAAAATCATCCCTATCTTTATATGAAATGTTATTAACTTTTGGAGATTAAGAGGGGGCTCTTTGGTTTTTAGAAAAGTGTGTTAAAGCCCTGATCAGTGTGGCTCAGTTGGCTGGGCACGGCCCCACAAAGTGAAAGGTCACTGGTTTGAGTCCTGGTCTTGGCTGGTGGGTCCGGTCCCTGATCTGGGCACGTACAAGAGGCAACTGTTGTTCCTGTCTCATGATGATGTTTCTCTCCCTCTCCTTCACTCTCCTTTTCCCTCTAAAAAGAAATGAAATCTTTTTTAAAAATGAAATAAAAATGTACTGAATGAAAGCATTATTGTAAAAGTGATATATGTTTACTAGAAAAAAAGGAGAAAGTATACACAAAACAAGAAGAAGGAACATTTAAAGATTCAGCTGGATGTAGCATACGGATGCATGACGTTAATATTGGGCTGGTCAAAAAAGTCCACATGTTTTTTTCCGTAAAAATACAATGTACATTTTTCATTTTTACCAATAACTTTATTGATTTGGATATTTTGAGTATGTTGGCTATCTGCTGCTATTGGCTTCTAGTGGGTAGAGGCCAGGGGTTCGGCTAAACATCTTCCAATGCGTAAGACAGCCCCACAGCAAAGCATTATTTGGCCAGAACGTCAACAGTACCATGAAACTTCACAAACCACATGTGACACGTTCCCTCCGTCACAGCACCTTCTCCACACACTGTACAAATCTTTTTTTGTGGTTCAGGTACATTTTTACCTTTCTTGAAATAATAAAGCATAATACACCCAAAATGTTGTGTGTTTCATCTTCAATATTAAAATGGCTGCACAAAAATTCACCAATTCTGATAAGTTTTTAAATGCACATTAGTATGACAGCTGTCACAATACAATCTAACAAAATTGTTTCAAGTGAAGTTAAAGACAACTAAGCACTGCTAGAGCCATCGTATGGAAAAAACTAAACGAACTTTTTGGCCAAGCCAGTAGTAAGGAAAACTGCTGAGTTTGGGGGGTGGAAATGGACTGGGTATATGGAGCTTGCTGAACTGTCTGCTCAAGTTTTTTGTAAGTGAAAAACTATGAAAAAGTAGCCTATTAATTTAACTACATTTAAAAGAATTATTATTCTTTTGGTTCAGAGACATCTACCTGATAATACTATGGTGTTCCTTCTTTATGTTGGGTAAAATGATATCCATTGTAGTAGTAGGAGGAGGAATTGCTAAACTTTGATGAGTATTTATGACACGGCGTGCATTGTATCAAGTGCTTTATCTGTTCTCACGACTGCTCTGAATTCTTCCAACGACCCTAAAATAATGACCCTCACATGCTGCTTCCTATGTGATTAACTCATGTAAACCTTCCAACAACCCAGTGAGTCCATTTTACAGATGAGGAAACCGAGGCCCAGTAGTTTGTGAGTGAAGAGGGTCCCAGGCCAGGATGCCACAATTATCACTCCATATTCTAGGAAACGAGGGCCCAGTCTGGTGACGGTGGACACCGGGGTGCTCCATGAGGGCTGCCGGGAACCTGGATTAGTAGGTGCCTGGAGTGTCATAATCACGGGTTCGATTGGTCCTGGGGGCCACTTTTCCTGCCTTCTGGAGCCCGAAAGGCCAGCCAGTTCCTCACCACGTGTGACTTTGTGCAGGGCTCTCTGAGCTCCTGGTTCCTCACCTGTCAAATGGGTGCGATTATTTAGATTTAGCTGGCAAAGGTGAGAGGATTAGGTGTGGCGCTCTGTGTGTTCTAGGTGCTTGATAAAAACATAGCTCATTGTTCTTGAACCCCAGCTGTGTGTGGGGTTAAAGGATCACCATCTCCTTGTTCTTTTCTGTCACTGGGTGTAGTGGTGGAGTGGAGAAGAGGGTCACCAGCTGGTCTGAGAGGGGCAGGTGGTAGAAGGTGGGGCCTACTCTGATGCCATAGTTGGGGACCAAGGTGTTACCATTTCTTCCACTCAAGCATACACTGAGTGCCCACTGTGTGCCCACTATGTGCCCACTGTGTGCCACGTGCCATATCGATTGCCACCCTAGATGCAGAGAGAGAGCAGAAGGCAAAGCAGACCAGGCCTGTTAGCCAAAGAATGCTATTTTCCCTTCAAATGTGCAATGTGGCGACTTCTAATGACATGCTTCTCTTCTTGAGGAACTTAACTGGAACACAAGATAAGTCACACTTTTTGGTTTGAGATCCATCTAGCACCTCCTTCTGTCACTCAGGACCCCAGACACAGATATTTTTGGTGGCTCCTCCCTTATTCGTAGCAAACTGATTAAAAGGCACCAGACTGTCACATGAAATACACAAGTGTAACTACTTAAAAGTTTACTCTTCAGTTGCAGTTGGTTGATATATAAGGTGTCACATTTAGAGCTGCTTTAATTACACAGGGACTCTTAACTCTCCTCTCTCTTTTCACCACTGTTCACTTTCTGTTCTCAAGATAGGCCCTTGGAAAGCTGGTGCAGGCCAGGACACTGGGAGAGTGTGTGAGCCAGTGTGGCTGAGGGCCTGGGTGAAGGAGTTGGGGGTGTGTGAGATGTGAATCAGTGTGGTTGAACGTCCGAGGGGCTGAGAGGGCACATGTGTGAGCCCCAGAGGTAGCTGAGGAAGTGTGAGCAGGTTTGGGTGTGTGCATGTGTGTGATTACGACTCCTGGGGATCCAGGTGGGAGAGTGGCAGTCGGTGATGGTGAAGGATGGTGGGTGAGTGAAGTCAGGTAGGGTGTGCCCTGTGCGATCGTGATTCCGGGGGGCACACTTGTGCGTGTGAGGCATGAGATCCGGGGGGGTACATAGGGTGCATGACTAATGGAGGAGGGGTGCAGATGTGTGTGATTGCGAGTGTCAGACAGGTGAGAGTGTGGGCAGCGCCTGCATGTGAACGCCTGCTGGTGCGAGAGTGAGCATGTGAGACAATGTATGTGACGTGACGCGGTGAGCGTGGCGGGGGGCTGCACGTGTGTTGGCGACTGTAGGAGGCCGGTGGGCCGGCGGTGGCCGGGCGTGTGCGCGCACGGCCGGGCGTGGGCGGGGGGCGCGTGGCCGGGTGGGCGCGTGTGGGGGGCGCGCGGCGCGGGCCGGGGGCGGGGACACTGCGGCGGCGCGGACCCAGCCAGCCGCCCCCCGTGGCTGGCGCGGGGCGAGCGGGTGCAGCGCGGAGCTCGGGCCCATGGTGCGCCCGTGTCCATCGGTCGGGCCGCGCGGGCGGCTCCGCGCGTGGCCCGGCGCTCGCGAGCTCGCCCCCTCGCAGCGGTCCCGGCCCGCCCGCTGCCGCCGCCTCCTCCCTCGGGGCAGCGCGGCGCCGGCGGGCGGCGGCGCGGAGGCCGGACCGGGCGGCGGCCCAGGCGGCGCTGGGGGCGCGGCAGGCAAGGCGGGTGGCGCCGGCGACATGACGGACAACATCCCGCTGCAGCCGGTGCGCCAGAAGAAGCGGATGGACAGCAGGCCCCGTGCCGGGTGAGCGGGGACCAGGGTCACCTCTTTGTCGGCGCGCGGCCGGAGCCTGGCGCTCGGGCCGGAGCCTGGCCGGGCCTGACAGCTTGGCCGCGCCGGGCGCCATGAGCCCGCGGCCGGGCGGGGGAGGCGCGGGGCGGGCGGGCGGCGGGCCGGGAGCTGGCTCCTCTCAGCTCTACCCTGGGCCGGTTGCCCCGCGCGATCCTGTCCTTTTGGGCCTAAGCGCCCCGCCGCCTCGCGCCCCTGTCCACCTTCCTTGAGAAGCCAGGAGAATCCGGGCCCGCCCAGCGCTGTTTACAGTCGCACGGAATTGGATCAGCCGTACCTTTTGACGGTTTCGTTTGCTGATTTCTCCTCTTCGTTGTGATTATGAGGTGGTCACTACCATACCGTGCTCCGCGTGTGGAGCAGTCCTCGGACGCCTGGATGTGCTCGGCTTATTGGGGTTGGGGGCACGGGGTCCTCTGCAGCCCCCACCGGGGCCCCCCATCAGCGCCTCCAGGTTCCAGCCCTAAAACGGCCGCCTTCAGCTCTCGGCCCTGGGTGGACCTGAACCAGCAGCCGCAGGAGGGAGGGAGGGGCTCCAACTGGCCGAATTGAGACCCCCCCTCCCTGGCTCCCCACAATTTGAGAGAACGAGCCCCTGGCAGGCAGGGGTTGCCACCTGCTGCGGCTTTCTGGCAGTGACAGACCCTGGGCAGCCTAGGCGTGGGCTTCTCTCGCTTGGAGAGAGGACGGGTACATATATTGCGCTCTTCCGTCTTCCTATTCCGAGGATGGCAATGACCTGTTGAGGTTTTGAGGGACTGTGGCACCAACTGCGACAGATTTACCGAGGGGGGAGGGGGGAGGGGAGCTAGGTTAAAATGCAGATTTCCAGTCCCCTGCCCAGACCCGCCCATTAGAGTTCTTGGGGGTGCATTCCACCAGGCCGCCCAGGTGAGGCCCTGGCGCCCCCAGACGCCGAGAACGGCAGCTGGGCGGGGCTGCGGCCTCCCACAGGGCCTCCGACCCGCCCTTGCCTCTGGCGTCCTGCCCTACCTGGCACTTCCCTGTGGCCGCGGCTAATTGCAGCGTCAGTTGCTTGGTGCAAGGGGGTGGGGAGAGTGAACGCCTAGGGTGGCTTCTTCAGGTGTGCGTGGTGTTGGGGGTGGGGGGGAAGAAATGCTGTCAGCTGCCATTTTGTGGGGTCTTTTGTCCCTGCCTTCCTTGCATCTGGCAGTGAGGCCCCATCGATTTTGCAGGAGGAGAGAGCTGAGTGAGGTTATTAAGGACTGCCGGGAAGACGCTAGGAAGGGAGGTTGAATTTAGGATGGTCCGACACGAAGGCAGACAGCCCCTCCACCGCTGCCTTCCCTGTGTTGTGTTTTAATCCTGACCACTCCAGGCTCTAGACGGATGACGTGAGCACTGTGTCTGGTATAGTGCCTGCTCGTCATGTACACCCTGAGTCAATATTCTAATTAATTTATGTGATCAGTGGTTAGTTATTAATTCATGCTGCAAACAATGATGAAATGCGTGCTGTGTGTGGGTCGCCGCCTGGAGATCCCAAGATGAATTAGCTAAGACCTGCTCGACAGGTGCCGGTGTCCTGGCCCTGCCCGGGCTGGAACCGCCTGGGGAGCTTAACCAACTGTCATCCCAGCCCCGGGTTAGACCTTGGAAATAAGAATCGGGGGTGGGGCCTAGGGATCTATCGACGTTTAATTTTCTCAAAGCTCCCAGATGATTTTAATTGCAGTCCTGGTCGAGAACCTCTGATTCAGTGCATGAGGGAAAAATGCAAATAATTATATAAAAGTGGTAGTTACCAAGAAAGAAATAGGTACTGTTACTGTGGGGATCCAGAGAGAGTGGTACAGACAGTTAAAAACCAAACCAAAACAAAATAGAAGGTTTCTGTTTGGTATGGGATGGGGGATCACACCCCCTTTAGAATTTGTCACTTTGGAATTAATTTATTTCCTGCAAGTGACACGGATTCAGGTGCAAGTCATGTACCAGAGAGCCAGGCACTTGCGTTCAGTCTACAGCTTTGCAAGTAGCCGAGCCCAGGTGGGAATCTCGGCCGTATGGAAATACTTTGGAGAACAGTGGTGGTGAGGCTTCCTGCAATACGATGGGGAGAGGTGAGTTAAAGGAACAAGAAATTTATATGTAAGGGGTCAGGCTCTCTGCCCGGCGCTTGAGGTTACATGGCTCTGTTTTAATCCTCATAACGACGGTGCAAGTTCTGGGAATTAATTCCCCCGCTTTATAGACAAGAAAACCAAGATTCAGCGATGGTAAACACTTGGCTGGACCTCGCCCAGACAGTCACTGTGAGGGGCGGGGTTTGCATCAGTCTACTCATTTCCCCTGATGGCTCTAAGAGGTAGGGTGGCTGGTGGGTTTTGTGGTTAAAAATCCAAAAACCAGGGGTGCCCCAGGTCCAAGGAGGCAGTGTTCCTCTGTGTCCGTCCTGTCATGTTGCCAAGAGGCGACGCTGACTTGCGGAATCCCGTGTGGGCCGGCACCCCTTCTCTCAGAGCAGGTTCCACATCCTGCCGTTGAGAAAACTGTGGCCATCGTTTAGTTAGGAAACGAGACATTTGCCCCATATTGCTGGAGGCCATTTTCTGACACTGTTTGCTTTGCTTTTGGCTGAACAGGGTTCCCTTCTTCTTGGCAAAACGCCAGAGATTGGTTGCTAAAAGCATGGGTTTGGGAATTGAGGAGCTGGGTTCAAGCCCAGCCTCCGTCCCTTACTAGCTGTGTGACGTGGAGCATTATTTTAACCTCCCTGGGTCTCAGGTTTTCCATCTGTAAAGTGGGAATGACAATTACGTATACCTCGTGGGGTTGTTTTGAGGCTCAATTTATGTCCAGTTTAGAACGGTAAGCAGCACTCAGCACACCTTTGTATCTCCTGGTGAGGTGGACAGGATAACGCGCCCCACCCAGAATGTCCACGTGTGACCTGTGAATATGCTGCCTTATGTGGCCTGAGGGACTCCCCCAGTGTGAAGTTGGCACTGAGATGGGGGGCTGCCCTGGGTGACTCAGGTGGGCCCGGTATAATCACAAGCCTCCTTGCAGGAGGCAGGAGAGTGAGTTTCAGAGCTGGAGCAAGACCGGAAGACAACAAGCTGCTGGCTTGGGGGTGGAGGCGGGGCCCTGAGTGCAGGGGCGTCCAGGAAAATAAGGGAAGGGACTGGCCCTACCCACACCTTGACTTGAGCCCCCCCAAAACCGTCCTGGACTCCTGGTCCCGGGAACTGTCAGAGTGTGAACTGCGGTCATTTGTTGTAAGCAGGAAGGGGAAGCTAATGCCGAGGGGTGTGCCCTGTAGGCCTGGAGAATGGATTCTCCCACTGGGCTTCCCATCCTGCCGGGGCGACTGGGGGCCCCCTGCCTGGTAGGTGCAGCAGGGGCACCTCCAGGCTCCAGGGTGCAGAATTGAATCAGGCGAGCTGCACAAATATTTATTGAGGATCTGCAGCGTTTTGCTCTGAACTAGTGTTCTCTGGTGCTACGGAGTGGCCCTTTGACGTTGGGTTTGGGTTTTTTTTTTTAATCTCTGTTTCACTGCTAAGGAAACTGAGGCCAAGAAAGATTAAGCAGTCATTCGGAAGGGCCAAGAATGCATGGCAGGAAGTAGTAAGAACTCAGGCAGGGCGGGGGAGGGGGGGCGAGCTGGAGCAGCCAGGGCCCGCAGCAGCTGGAGGGCGTTGGATCAGCTCTGGGTCTCCAGTGCTGCTCTCCTCCGTGTATTTGTTTCGTCTCTCCTCCAGTAGCAGTGAATTGTTCTTCCGCCGAGTGACGCAGGAGAGAGAATGTGGGAGTGGCCGTCGAGGTACATCGCGTCTTGAAAAATGCATTGAGAATAAAGATAAGAATAGAGTAGGTTACAATTTCAAAGATGCAGCAGCAGATGCGGGCCCCTTGCTCTGTGGTTAAGCATTTGGATTCCAGGGTCATACACACTTAGGTTAGCGTGCCAGCTTTGCCGTTTTCCTGCTTGTACCACTCCAGTGTCTCGTCTCTTCTGTGCCTCAGTTTCTTCTCCTGTAAGCACCCCTGGAGAGCATCAGAAATTGTTCTTCTCTCAGTGCGCTCTTGCATTGGATGGCATCTCTTCTTCCTTCTGGGTCTTTTTTTTTTTTAATGAAGCATTTTTTTCTTTTTTCTCTTTAAAAGATTTTATTTATTTTTAAAGAGGGGAAGGGAGGGAGAAAGACAGAGAGAAACATTGATGTGCAAGAGATGTATTGGTTTGTTGCCTCTTGCCGCTCCCAGCTGGGGACCTGACATGCAGCCCAGGCATGTGCCCTGACTGGGAATCGAACCGGTGACCTTTTGGTTCACAGACTGGTGCTCAGCCCACTGAGCCACATCAGGCAGGGCCTGAATGTCACTGTTTATGGGAACTAAGAACTATAATGCCGCTGTGAGGAGCTCTTCTTGCAGTTACGCATATTTAACCTAGAAGTCTGAACTCTTTCTTGAAGCCGTTACGTCTAATTTGTGGGACCACAGTGCCCTTTCTCTTTGGATACGATGGAGGTCATGTTAGGCACAGAGCCCAGCTGACCCTCATCAGTCACAGCAGTTACGTTCTCTGAAGTCCCCGCCACACGCGAACTCACAACTAGTGAGTTATTGCTTCTGGGGAAGGTGCAGGGTCAGGTGCCTGCGAGCCTGTGCTCCCAGCATTTTTGTCAGCTGATCAATACAGAACCTCGTTTGAGGTATATTCGTGTTTAAAGGCACTGTATTTGATGAGTGTGGTCAATGCATTAACTGTGAACTCACGGCACTCCACTCACGCGGGAAGGAAGCACATCAAACACACACATGTATTTTCTTTGTGAGACTCATCATAGCTTTTTTTTTTTTTAAAATAAAGATTTTGTTTATTTTGCCCTGGCTGGTGTGGCTCAATGGATTGAGCCCTGGCCTTTGATCCAAAGGGTTGCTGGTTCGATTCCCAGTCAGGGCACATGCCTGGGTTGCAGGCCAGGTCCCCAGTGGGGGGCATGCGAGAGCCAACCACACATTGATTCTCTCCTTCTCTCTCTCTCTCCTGTCCCCTCTCTCTAAAATAAATAAATAAAAATCTAAAAAAAAGATTTTATTTTTTTAGAGGTGGGGAGGGGAGGGAGAAAGAGCGGGAGAGAAACGCTGATGTGAGAGAGAAACAGGTTGACCGACGGGGGACTAAACCCGCACCCCAGGCACGAGTCCTGACTGGGAATTGAACCGGCGACCTGTTACTTTGCAGGATGATGCCTAACCCACTGACCCACACCGGTCAGGGCTGGCTTCTTATTCTTGGGAGCACTAGACAGTCTTGTGCTGGGGGCCATTGAGCAGAGACATCGCTAACAAAAAGCATGATAACGAGGAAAACCTGGCACTAAGCAGACAGACAGTGGAAAGGACACCGCATGCGGCTCGGGAGCTATGGCAAAAGGCAGAAGGTCACCTTGAGGGACCTCCGCTGGGCGTGCGTGTGGGTGATTCGAATGTTCCGCACTGGGCTCACTCCTCTGTGAGTGACCACAGGGTGCGGCGGGCGCTGATTTGGAGTTGACACATCTGAGGCAGAAGGTAAATTTGCACCTACGGAGGCCACGAACGATGAGGGTCGACTGTATACAGGGGTGTTTTTCCATGGTCCGTCCAGCGACCCGGTGGAGGTGGGGGTAGGTATACAGCAGGTAGGGAGGTGTTTGGGGGGAGCCTGTGCGAGGTCATGCTCGTGGGTGACACGCAGAGACCCCTGCTCGGGGCGGACGCGCGGTGGCACGAACAGCTCCTGGCTCCCTCGGGTGAGAAGGGTCTCGGCGAGCCTTGGCAGCGGCCCATCGGGAAGTGCTGTCCGCGTCCCCTGCTGCCTGCCCAGCTGCACTTGGGCCGTCGTTTCCTGTCACAGAGTCCCTGCCGCAGGCCCTGCCCCGCGCTGCCGCCTGTCACAGGCAGTGACGGCCACGGGGTGTGGACTTGCAAACCCAAGTAGGGCCGCGGAGGGGTGGAGCGTGGCGGGTGCAGAAGCCAGGCTTGCGGGGCTTCCCGGAGGAAAGAGGCCAGCCGCGGCCCCTGGACCTTAACGACGAGTCTGAAGGAGGAGGCGAAGCGCCAAACAGACCCACCTGTGGCCTTTTTTTTTTTTAACTTCTAGTTTTTTAAATTTAACTTCTACATTATTTTTTATTCTGTTTTTCCATCACCATTTATCCCTCCTCTACCCACTTCCACCTGCACCCACACCCCTCCCCCATGACCACCGCACTGTGGTCCCTGCTGGTGAGTTTTCTCTCTCTCTCTTTTGTCCAATCCCTCCGCCCCTCCCTCCAGAGCGGTCCACCCGGATTTTCGTCGTCAGTGACTTTTCAGAACCTTCTTTTGCTATGGTCACCCAGATGGAAATGGCGCAAGTCGTTTCATTCCTTTATGGCCAGCTTTGGAACTGGGCACAAGGTTCCCCGGAGCTTCTCTCACGACAGTGAGTGAACTTAGGTTCACTTTAGAAAGAAAAAGCCCGGTTGTGAGGTTTTTTGACGGTGACTTTTACCTAGAGGTGGGATGGTGATGATTTCTCAAGCTAGGTCTGCTTTCCTTTCTCGGTGTGTTTTGAGAGACTGAGGCAGGATTCCAAGGTTGGCCTCTGGGAAGTCTCTGCGGAGATCCCTGGGCCCGACGTGGAGAGGTTAGCAGTTACTTTCATGGCTCCTGCTGTTCGTCCCAAGTGATACTTGTTTTCTCCTTGCATGACTGATTGGAAGTTTCCTCCTAAGATACTTTTAAGTAAAGCCCTGGTCAGGGGGCTCAGCTGGTTGGAGCATCATCCTGCTGCACCAGGTTGTGGTTCGATCCCCAGTCAGGGCACCTACAAGAGTCAACCAATGAATGCATCAATAAGTGGAACAACAAATCAGTGTCTGACTGTCTATCTGTCTGTCTCTCAAGTCCATAAATAAAAAAAAATTAAGAAAAGATACATTTAAGTAAAAACAAGTATCGACTTACAGAAAAGTCGGAAGTCAGTAGCAGTTCACGAGGTTTATGGACGGGCCCCAGGGCTTGCCTGACATTTAGGAAGTGGTGGCCTGTGCTAAAATGGTGCTCTCTGTCTAAAAACGTGACATCGTTGTGCCAATAGATTAGAAGATGTATTTGTGCCAAGTTTTCTGAGAAACATGATTTTTTAAACCGTGGTCAGTTTACCAGGTTGACTAGGGATCTTAATGCTGTTTCTGTCGTCATCTAAATGGTCCGAGGGGACTGTGGGCCCGTCCAGTTAGAGGGGGCTCAGGGAAAGAAGGGGTGGGTGCTGTGGCCTCCTCCCGCTCAGATCTCCGTGGCGTTTGCCAAATGCCAGGGACGAGCCTGTGGCTGCCCTCCCCGAGGGAGCAGCGAGCGCCCGCCCCTCGAACTGAGCCCGGTGGGGTCTCCCACACCCCGCTGGGCTTTCTCCCGTGATGCAGGTGAGGTCAGACTCGGCCTCGGCACCGTGGATCCTTTGGGTCTGGCTGTTCTCTGTTGTGGGGCCTTCCTGTCCTTGGTCTGATGTGCTGCCTCCGCCCACTGGACACCAGGAGTACCCTCCCCGCCCCCAGGCATGACAACCACAGACGTCTCCAGACATTGCTAAGTGTCCCCTGGGCAGGGGAGGGGACAGAGGGGGGAAGTGGGCAGAATTGCACCTTTAGGGACCTCTGGACGAATGGGATGAATGTGCCCTGAGGGGCTGTGCCCCATATCACCTTTGTAAGGTGACTCATCTCATCTTTTTTAAAAAAAAAAAAGGGAAAAAGAAAAACCTGTTGGATGAGAACTCCTGCTTGGATTATTGTTCTTAGCTCTGAGGTCAGCCTTCTGATTTAATAACTAAGGAATCCTTGGGCTGTTGGAAGGGAACATTTGTGACGTGTTGTGGGCTGACTTGTGCCCCCTCCCCGAAGTTGTCATATGTTGAGGAGCTGACCCCCGCCCCTCAGAACGTGACCATATTTGGGGAGGGAGCCTTTGAAGAAAAGATGAAGTTGAAATGAGCCCCAATTCAGTCTCACTGGTGTCCTTATCAGAAGAGGAGATGAAGGCACACAGAGAGATGCCAGGCGTTGGGGGAAAGACCTTCCAAGGACTCAGTGTGCTCTGCAGGCCAAGGGGAGAGGCCTCAGAAACAACCAGGCCTGCCCACACCTTGATCCTGGACTTTCAGACCTGTGCGAAAATAATCCCAGTCTGTGCGACTTTATCATGATTGGCCGCAGGAGACTAATACCGAAAAAGCGTCTCATGGATGGCTATTTTTGCAGGTGTGGTATCTCTCGGTAGTATTAATCAACCTTTGTTTTGAACTGATGTTGATGAGAGCTCTCCGGGAGCATGTTGCCAAGTCACGTGGACTGAGCCTACCCCTGCCTCCCCCGCACCCAGTAACCCAAAACTCTCACCCTGTGCTCTGCAGGGTGGATGGAAAGACTCATTTTATTTTGAACTTAAGCAGCAAAATACATTTTCAACCTGTCTCAATGCCCTTTCCTACGTGAGGTTTTCCACACTATCCATTCGGAGCAGGTGACTTCTGTCCAGGGGAAAGGCCTCCGGGTCTTTCGAGGCTTCCGTGATTTGGAAGGAAGTATGTGTGTGTACTCCGTTGCTCCTCGTGAAGGCTGATTAATAGCAGAAATGACATGACAGAGGAAAGTTCTAGAAACTTCAAATTATCCTAGTAACTCTCCATTCTTCAGGAACGTGGTGTCTGTGTTCAGAGTTACGTATCGATCCATATTTTCTTTCTCGCCCTCTCTGGGTACGGCTGTGTGGTGGGGAGAATGCGCAGAACTTCGGCTGCTCAGATGTCTGTCCTCACCCTGTGAGAGGAAATCATTTGAAACGGCCTACTTTTTAGCATCTATACAGTCTCCACAAAAATCCAAATAAAATTTAAAACTGGAGAACTTCACCCACCTCCCGTCTTCTCTCCTCATTTTTGTACGCCCCGAAATCAAAGACAATAGAGGCTCTCAGACCAGGAATGACTGCGGTGTTCAGGTAAATCAAAGGACCAGGGAGTAAACAGGTGAGACCACTTGTCCCACCTGGTGGGGTTTTTTTCCCCTGAAATAAGCCGATTTTAAAAGATGATGCACAGGCACCCATACACACACACACACATTCACACTCATGAAAGGGCACAGGTCCTAAATGCACACAGCCCCGTGAATCTCCGTGAAGTGAACACACACACTGTCACCAGCAGCAGGAGCCTCCCCCCGCCCCCGCCCTAACCTGTACCCTGATGGCCAGCAGCGGAGGTTCCTTTCGCCAGCACTTGTGCCTGGCTTTCCTGGGTCCACGTTCTGTCTATAAGGTTAGACCATGTTGCATGTGTATTGTACAGGGTGGGGCAGAAGTAGGTTTACAGTTACGCACATGGGAAATAATACAGTAATTACTAATACAATAATTAATAGCTAATAACTGTTTTGCGTACTCACAGCTGTAAACCTGCTTTTGCCCCACCTGGTAGTTTGTTTGTCCCTGTGGCCATAGGTAGACATTGTATAACATACCATCTCTCTGTTATAGAGAGAGGGGAAGGGAGGGAGAAAGAGAGGGAGAGAAACAGCAGCGTGTGGTTGCCTCTCACGCCCCCTACTGGGGACCTGGCCTGCATCCCAGGCTTGTGCCCTGACTGGGAACTGAACCGGCGGCCCTTTGGTTCACAGGCCAGCACTCAAACCACTGAGCCACACCAGCCAGGGCTTAACTCTGGTTTTGTAGGTGGTACCACTGCGGATGGTCTCGTGGCATGGACACGTAGTCCCGCCCTTTCTCCGTTTCCCAGGAAGCCGAGACCAAGGGGGGTAAAGAACCAGCCAGCCCAGGCCCCGCGGCTCTTAAGCAGCTGCCTGCTCCCCTCACAGGTCTCAGCGCCATTGGCTCTTCTTCAGATAGGCCTTTCCAGGCCACCCGCTCTGAAGAAGCCGCCTCCCACCCGGTGACATATTCCCGTTAATTACTGTTATTTTGCTTGTTTTCCGTTGCCACCCTGTCCACCTGCAAAATAGTAGGCTCCGTGAAAGCAGCCCCCTCCTCTGTCTTGCTCATACCCCAGTGCTCAGCACGGAGCCGGGCACGGAGCCGGTGCTCTGTATTTGCTGAGCGGGTGATGGAGAACAGGAGTCCCGGTTCCAGGCAGGTCTGCCCGCTTCCAGTGTCCTGGGTTTTATTCGGAATCGTTAAGATCCCCAAGGGACTCTGCGTTCCCCATTCATCGGGGTGCCAGTGGTGTGCCGGGCCCGTGGTGGGCTCTCAGTGCGGGCGGGTGCTGAGCATCGGAGCCAGCAGGAGGAGAAGCAGTGGACCGGTGGGAAAGAAAGGGGGGGTCCTTCCCCCTCCTCCTTCCCCTCTGTCCCTCTTTTCCCTGCCCCTTTCTCATTCACTTAGCCTGTGTCTTTAAGAAACTAGCCACAGCAGCATCTTGTCTCCAGGTTTGCATTACAGATCTCAAATTGATCCCAGATTTGCCACTTGGCCGGAGCTGCCCCTGTTGCAGCCCTTACGGGCTCTTAGCGACGCCTGCCGCATCACCGAGGTTTCCGAGCATCTCCAGGCAGTTGCATTCACCGGGGCTGCGCCTTTGTCAGTCACAAACACCCTGCGCAGTAGCAGTGGGCTGTTTGGTGCCAAACAAGGGCACTAACTAGCAGCTCAGGGGACCGGGGTTTGCTGCCCAAGGAGCCCTGCCGAGCCAGAGAGGGCCGGCGTGGCCCGGGAGGGGCCCGACCCACTCAGAGCCGTGCAGGCATGTCCTTCTCAGCTCTGGGGCCCTGTAAGGGCCTTCCAAGCACTAGAGGGTTATTTTTTTCATTAGGAAAGTAATAATCTCTAAAAAAAAAAGTAGTGGTTCCGATAATAGAAAACTTAAAGATGCAGTAGCTAGAATTATTTAAAAGCCTCCGTCCTGTTAACGTAAAGGCATGATCCCTTGGCCTGTGTTTCTGGTGAGTAGCTATGAAGTGACATGATTTCAGTTCATTTTTGCCATTATAAACTGGAACTTAGCCTAGAGGGGATATGTAGATACATGAACTTGCTGTTACAGTTGAGAATTTCCATGGGCCAGAACCCCAGGTTAAATGGACCACGTGGATGTTCAGGCCCCTTCCGGAAGGGCTCCGTCATCTCACGCCTCGCGAAACCCAGACCCGCCCCACGTTCCAGGGGCAGGCTACGGGCGACGCCTCCACCTGCCGTTTTAATTTTGCTCCTGCCCAGTGCCTGCCCACGAGGTTGGGAGAGTTGAGAAAGGAGCGAGAAAGAAGTAAAAACGCCAGCTTTCCTTTCTCTGTCTACCCCCTGTTGGGCTTCCTGTTCATCCATGAGTGAGAGCGGCGGGGGCTGGGGGGGGGGGGCTGTGCGTGATTGAGGACACAGTAAGTGCTCTGTAGACGTCCTGGGTGAACTGAACCCCTCGTGGTGGCGTGTTTGAGAGTCATGGGAGATACGTTTGGCAGTCTGCAAGCATTCAGCAAATGTTTGCGGAGTGAAAAAAGGCAAGTCCACATGCAGTTTCTGGAGATAGAAGCCGTGTGTACTGAACAGAGCAAAGAGCGCGATGTCTGGCTTCCCTGCCAGCGGCGGAGGCCAGCGGCACCGTGGTGGGAGCCCAGGGTAGCATCGCCCGGCAGCATCACCATCGGAGGAGGTGGGACCGCGCTCCCTGGTGAGCGCCCTTCCACACCGGAGGCTGGTGATGTACCAGACCCTCCGCACCTCCACTGCCTGTTTCCAGAAGGACAGGTGTCGTCACAAGTGCCCTTGGCCTTCCCGGGGCTGTTTCAGTGCCAAAGCCATCCCCGAGGTGGGGCCTGTGGGGCAGTGGCTGCTGCCCAGGTCTCCATGGGAACAGGGGCGGAGCCAGAGCCTGGGAAGAAGAAAGGGTTACTGACCAGAGAGGTGGCTCCCCAAGGCCAGGGTCAGCTGCTGAGGATCTGGAGGGGCTGAGAACGTGGGTTTGAGCAAGATCGTCTCTGTTCAAGTTTGGGCTCTGCCGCTTACTACTGGCTGTATGGCCCAGTGCCGTGTGAAGAGCACTGGACCGTCAGGAGGCTCTGCCTGTCTCCAGCTGCAGGACAGTCCGAGGTGCTGTTTCCCCACCTGCCAGCGCCCACCTGTGGGACTGTGGTGAGCAGTGAGGGAGTCATTCACACGGAGGACTCCACCACAGCCCCTGCCCCAGGCTGGGCACTTTACAGATTTTTTTTTTTTTTTAAAGCCCTGGCTGGTGTGGCTCAGTGGATTGAGCCCTGGCCTGTAAACCAAAGGGTTGCTGGCCAGGTCCCCAGTAGGGGGCGCACAAGAGGCAACCACACATTGATGTTTCTCTCCCTCTTTCTATCTCCCTTCCCCCCTCTTTAAAAATAAGTCAAATCTTTTTTAAAAAACCCTCAAATTTCTGAAATCTTTTTAATTTTAATGTTTTTAAAAATATTTATTTCTTTTTAGAGAATGGGGAAGGGAGGGGGAAAGGGAGGGAGAAAGAGAGGGAGAGAAACATCGATCAGTTGCCTCCCGCACGTCCCCAACCGTGGACCTGGCCCCAACCCAGGCATGTGCCCTGACTGGGAATCGAACCGGTGACCTTTAGGTTTTCAGGCCGTGTCTCAATCCACGGAGCCGCCACCAGCCAGGGCGAAAGATGTGTTTGCTTATCGTTTGGTGTCTGAGAAACTGCCTTCCATGTAATCACTTGATTCCACTCAGTTCTCTGGCGTTTTGTGGGCCACTGGCACACGCTGGGTGCTCTGGCACCAGGCCTGTTAGAACCTGTGAGCGGGTGACCTACATCAACCGCAAGTGCATGAGGTGAGGCGGAAGGCCCACCAGCGCTGGGTGCCTGGGGCAGGAGAGAGTCGTCAGCCCCGCACAGAGTGAAAGCGCACCTTCCGTATCCAGGCCTGGGGCAGCGGCAGGGGCAGGGGCGGCGAACAGTGTCTGGTCTCTGACCCTCGAGCTTGCGGCTGAGATCCGAGGCTGCCCGCTGGGAGCCGTCTGCTGTTCGGGTGGCAGGGGAGGTAGGGGTTTTGTTCTGTGTCTGAGTGTAAACGTTCGACCAGCACAGCGTCACGTGGTTCGGTGTTTCAAAGGCGCAGAAAGAAGCGTGCAGTCGAGAGCACAGCCTCCCTCCCTCCTCTCTGCTCAGGCGCCCCTCGATGTTCGGTTTGTTAAGGTCATTCCAGAGAACTTTAAAGCATTTGTTTTTTTAAAAAGCCCATGAATTAATTAATTTATCTCTCTCTTTCTTCGTTCATCTATCTAGACACACACATAGATTTATCCATTTTTTTTAAAGATTTTATTTATTTATCTTTAGAGGGGAAGAGAAGGAAAGAGGGAGAGAAATATCAATGTGTGGTTGCCTCTCGTGTGTCCCATGCTGGGAACTGGCCTGCAACCCAGGCATGTGCCCTGACTGGGAATCGAACCGCGATCTTCTGGTTCGCAGGCCCGCGCTCAATCCACCGAGCTACACCATCCAGGGCAATTTATCCATTTTTTTATTCAATTGTTAATACACCTTACAGAGCACAACGTAATTTTTTTTTGTTTTACTTAATAATATACCTCAGACTCGTTCCACTTCGATACGTAAAAACCTTCCCCCCTTTCCAGCGGTTTTGTAGGATTCCGTGGAGCAGGTACGCCACGCTTCATTTAGTCTGCCTGCCGCTGACGGACACGTGGGTTATTTCTAGTGCTTTGCTGTTGCCAGCAAGGTAACCGTGAGCGACCTTGACCACGAGTCTTCGTGGCCACGTTAGGGCATATGGGAACACGCAAAGGGGACGTCGTGAATGCGCATTTGTGGTTTCGACCCTTATCACCAGGTCGCCCTCCCTCCTGGTGATGCCGATTTAGGCCCCTCCCAGCTGTGACAGTGTGCTTGCCACCCCAGCCAACACAGGTGGCAGGCTTTTTGATCGAGGTCATCATCCTAAATAAAAACCGACGCTACCTCAGCGTGGGTTGGGTTTAGCATTACATTTAAAAGTTGGATCCGTCGCCACACATGAAGCGTTGGCGTGCGTCCGAGCCTGTGTTTCAGCTCTGCCTTGCCGAATGGGGTGGTGGGTCCTGCTGGACTAGTGCGGGAACGTGTCCTGCCAGGGGCGAGCAGGGCGGGGTGGGGGCCACCACTTCCTTCCCACATGGTGCCCTGGCCCACCAGACCCCGCGTTGGTTTTTGTTTGTTGATGCTACGCTACTGGCGAGGCTTCTGTCGCTGCGAGCTGGCCAGTCCTTGTCTAGAGCGAACGGACAAGCACAGTGCAAGCAAGCGCCACCTCCTCTCCGCGTGTGAAGAACAGAGAGTTGGGTTTTGAAGGGTGAGTTGGTCGGGGATGGGCTGGCCGCCAGAGGTGCGGTGGGAATGAACCCTGCCTCGGGGTTGGGAGTAGGAGAGCCAGCGAGGGAAGACCTGAGCGCCCGAGTTCTGGAGCTCACCTGCCTTGGCCGCAGTTGGCAGCCTGATCAGGGCGGACCTGGGAGGCGAGGGTAAGAGTCTATAATTAGGGGAGGCATGTGGGCTGCTCGGCAGAGAGAGGCCAGCGGGGAAGGTGCGAGGCAGGGGAAGTGGGGCAGTTCCTACCACCCACATCTGGCCCTTCCCCCAGGAGAACCAGAAACGCCGGCTGGGGCGTGCGTCTGGGTTCCCCAGTATTTTTACCCCAGACCTACCTGTATCAGTGCCTAGATTTCATTAAGACGCAGCACACAATACATTGCATCTCTTTCGCTTTATGTTTTCTCCTCCCACTTTGCCACTTGCATCTTGACCTGCCCGTGGGTGACCTCATTCTTTTAATGCCACCGGGTCTCCCTCCATGACAGACGCGTGGGCATTTCCAGGTCTTGCTCCCTCTCTCTCAGGGCTGCGGGGAGCGTCCCCTTGCGCTTCCCGTCGCTGGCCAGTCCCTGCAGGAGGTCATGCTGCGGCGGCAGCAGCGGATCTGAGCTCTCCATTTCAAGAGAAATGGCCGCCCTGACTTTTCTCACTGATGTGGCTTTTTTTTCCCCCTGCGGCCCGAGATGCGGTTGGAGGTCAGTGCGCTCGCTCCTTTCTCTGCGTTCTGACTTGAGATTTTGCTTTCTCGTAGTTAAAAAAAACCCTGAATCTAGCCACCAAGATGTTTTTAGAGCAGAGTAAAAGTTTCCTTCCGTGCCTCCCTTCTTTTTCCAGCGTCCCTCTCTTCTTCCCACCCCGCCCAGGTGCCCGAGCCTCACAATTTGGGTCCCAGCCTTCTGGACATGCAGTCCAGTTCAGCAACCACTAGGTACGTGGGGGCCATTGGTTTATTTTCTACTTATTGATTTGAGAGAGAGAGAAAGAGAGAGAGAGAGAGAGAGATTTGTTGTTCCACTTATTCATGCACTCATTGCTTGATTCTTGTTTGTGCCCTGACTGGGGATTAAACCCGCAACCCTGGTGTATTGGGACGATGCTCTGACTGACTGAGCAACCCGGCCAGCGCTGCACGTGGCTACTCAAAATAATGAAACCTTTAGAATAACATTTCCACTTTACATTTTGGGGACTCTGGTCCCACGCGGCTAACTGGCGGCTCTCGGACAGCGCAGATATAGACCGAGTCCGTCGTCGAGGAAGTGTGGGGGTGGGGGTGGGGGTGCTGCTCTGGACCCGGTTCGTGCGGGGCTGTCCTGTGCATTGTAGGGTGTTCAGCAGCATCCCTGGCCTCCACCCACTGATGCCACGGGGACAGCCAAGCAGCCCTCTGGACACTGCCAGGGGCCCCTGGGGTCGCAGGCAGATTCACCCTCCGCCCTTGGAATGCTGTAGACTATTTTTCTTCATACTGCTCTCAGTTTATCTTCCCATTCTTCCCGAATCTTCCCAGTGTCAACACTGACACCATGTCTTCCTGGAGCCTGGCTTCCGGAAAGGCTGGCGCGTCATGTAGCAGGTAAATCAGCAAATATTGACAGAGCGCCTGCCGGTGGCCATGGCTCTGCGGGCAGAGAGGATCACTTCTTTGGAGGCCCACTCCTTGTTCCAGCACTTACCTTTTCCAGAAACATTGTTACCTTGGCACTTCCTCCTACGGTATTTGCTGTTCCCTTGCTTTCAGCCAGACCGTGTGAAACCATTGCAAGTCGGCCCTCGTAATCTTTGTTTTGGAGTCAAATTGTAAGAAAATCTACTTGGGTTTTTCTTTGTTGAAATGGTCTAAGCTGATTGCAGTGCAAACTAAATTATTTCTAGCCTTACATCTTAACCTATTTGAATAGCTGTTCATATGAACGGGCGACAAAACTATTTCATTTTTTTTTTAATCTAGAAAAATAACTTGAGAAATAATACCTACTTTTAGTTGAATGCCTGTTACGTGCTAGGCACTGTCCTGGGTCTTTTCTGTATAAATCGTTCATCCTCGCAGTCATTCAGCAAGGCAGGTCTTCTTATCTTTTCACAGAGAAAGGAAGTGCCTTGGAAGCCGGTGTTCCTGACTCTAGCCACGCGGTCCTGCTGTTTTCATTCGGTGGCTCTCGCTCGTTACTTCTGTGTCAGCCTCTCCATTAATTTCTCCCTCTCAGGGCCTCTGTCCTGTAGCCCATCTCCCCAGCCTGTCCAGAAGGTAGCTTAGGAGTTACTTTGTCCTGGCAAGCGGCAGACAGCTCAGCTTGGTATTAAGCAGCAGGCAGCAGTAGCAATCCATGATCACAAGTGACAGCTGTCACAGCACAGCTCTGGGCACCTCCCCTCCCAGACCTTGGAGGGGGCGTGGGGGGCCTGAAGTCCACCCACTAGACAGAGGGGGTGTGGCAGCAGCCAGCCACGAGGCGAAGAGATTTGCAGGTTTTAAATCCAGGAGTTGAGAAGGAGCCTAGCTATGACCTCTTCTGCTTTGGCAGGTGGAGGGGGGTGGGGGGCACTTGGTCAGTTGTAAATCTGCCCCTGAGCCCAAGGCTGCTACCGCAGGCCATTAGTTCCCCCAGGACGGGCAGGTGACTTTCTAGGTGCTGCCGTGATAAAGTCAGAGTAACTCAGGGGCAGGAACGAAACCTCACGGGGACACTCACTTCCGGATTATCCAGTGTTCCTGCAGTATTTCTAGCCCTGCCCGGGCCCACTTTTTAACAGCGGACGCTTGCTCCTGTCTTCCCGGCGCAGGAGGGGGAAGCAGCTGGCAGGCGGCCAGGCCAGGCTCAGCCACGCATCTGGTGGGAATTCAGGGGGAGTTGTTGGCTTTTCATGGCGTTGATTTTGATATTTGCCTTCAACGCACGACAAGCAATGCTGATTTTCCGTTTATGACACTGATGTGAAATTACCTTTTAAAATAAATGTGTGTAAATGGAGCTCTCGACCCGGGCACCGCTGGCATTTGGGGCTGGATCATTCCCTGCTGTGGGGGCTGTCCTGTGCATCGGAAGAGGCTAGCTTAGCAGCAGCCCGGTCTCCACTGCCTCCCACATCCCAGTGGCTAACCCGGCCCCCTGATTGTGAATCCCTGATGTCAGGTATGCAAATTTAGCCAGAATCACGAATTCAGACAGTAGAGGTGGTTGGATATCACAGAAATCCCAGGAGCGTATGAAAATGGCCGGAGTTTGGGAAACTGCTTTGGGAATTTCCTTTAGTTGTGTGGTTGGTCAGCTTACTAATGTCCTCGTGCGTCCTCTCGGGCACTGACGTTGGCACGAGGCTCAGGCTGGAAGGAGGCATCTCGAAAGCGAGGCTGTGAAGCCGCATCGTCCTCCGGAACTTTCAGTCATGCTGCAGCATCCGGCACCTGCACAGTCCGGTCCTTAGCCACAGGCCACATGGGGCCGTGGGGCACAGGAAATGTGCCTAGTGAGAATGAGGCACCGAGCTCTCTGATTTTAACTATCCCCTCCCACCCACATTCCCCCCTTTAGTTCATGTTCATGTGTCATAAGTTCTTTAGCTTCTGCATTTCCCACATTATTCTTGCCCTCCCCCTGTCTATTTTCTATCCACCGTCTATGCTACTTATTCTCTGTACCTTTGCCCCTCTCTCCTCCTCCCACGCCCCTGTTGCTAACCCTCCATGTGATCTCCATTTCTGTGGCTCTGTTCCTGTTCTAGTTGTTTGCTTATTTGCTTTTGTTTTAGGCGTGGTTGTTAATAGCCGTGAGTTTGCTGTCTTTTCACTGTCATATTTTTTATCTTCTTTTTCTTAGATAAGTCCCTTTAACATTTCATTCATATAATAAGGGCTTGGTGATGATGAACTCCTTGAACTTGACCTTATCTGAGAAGCACTTTATCTTCCCTTCCATTCTAAATGACAGCTTTGCTGGATAGAGTAATCTTGGATGTAGGTCCTTGCCTTTCAAGATTTCAAATACTTCTTTCCAGCCCCTTCTTGCCTGGAAGGTCTCTTTTGAGAAATCAGCTGACAGTCTGATGGGAACTCCTTTGTAGGTGATTGTCTGCATATCCCTTGCTGCTTCTAGAATTCTCTCCTTCATTTTAATCTTGGTTAATGTAATTACAATATGCCTTGGCATGTTCCTCCTTGGGTCCAACTTCTTTGGGACTCTCTGAGCTTCCTGGACTTCCTGGTAGTCTATTTCCTTTGCCAGATTGGGGAAGTTCTCCTTTATTATTTATTCAAATAAGATTTCCACTTGTTGCTCTTTTTCTTCCTCTTCTGGTACCCCTATAATTCGGATGTTGGGACGTTTAAAGATGTCCCAGAGGTTCCTAAGCCTCTCCTCATTTTTTTGAATTCTTATTTCTTCCTTGTTTTCTGTTTGGTTGTTAGTTTCTTCCTTCTGATCCACTCCATTGATTTGAGTCCCAGTTTTCCTTCCATCTCTATTGGTTCCCCATGCGTTTTCCTCCATTTCACATATTGTAGCCTGCATTTTTTCATCTAATTTGTGAGCAAAATCAACCAATTCTTCGAGTATCGTGATCACCAGTTCTTTGAACTGTGCATCTGATAGGTTGGCTATCTGTTGGTCGCTTAGAGGAATTGGCTCTGGGGCTTTAATTTGCTCTCCGGTTTGAGCCATTTTTTGTTTTTTGGTTTTTTTTTTTTGGTTTTGGTCTGGTCGCAGCTGTTACGTAGTGAGGGGTGGAGCTTTAGGTGTTCACCAGGGCAGGGCAGCCCAGTCGCTGAGTTGTGACGCTGTACGTGGGGGCGGAGTCTGAGAGGGAGCAATGGTGCCTGCTCCGCTCTCTCTCGGATTCCAGTCCCTTCCGCCGCTTCCCCTTCGCCTGGATTATCGGTCTGGATGAATGGTTGTTGGACTTCCGTACATTTCAATTTTCTGTCAGTTCTTGTTGGTTTCTTGTTTCTAAATATTTGTTGTCCTTAATTTTGGTTGTGCGAGGAGGCACAGTGTGTCCACCTATGCCTCCATCTTGGCCGGAAGTCCTGATTTTAACTAATTTTAAAGGGCCACTCGCTGTGTGTCATCGCAGCCACTGTGTGGGACGGCTCAGCTCTCGGGGAGGCAGCATGGAGCGGTCAGGATGGTGGCGTGCAGAGTCTAAGAGGTTAGAATTGCATCCAGTATGAATGCATCTTCTTTTTTAAAAAACTTATATTTTATTGACGGTTGTCCCAACTTTTCCCCCTTTGCTCCCCTCCACCCAGTGATCAATGGGAGGGTTTCACCCAGGCCAGTCAGGGGCAGTGATTGGCTGTGACCACTGACCACCTACCTCTGCCCTCTGGGGAGGATCAGCCGTGGAGGGGCAGGGTGGTGGTGGTTCTCCGTGGTCTGTGGCTGTCCCCTGGGGGCACTGGCCCTGGGGTGTCCTGGGTGGTGCAGATCAAGGTCAGCCCCCACATGCGTTTTGCTCAGGGCCACCCCGAGTAAGCTATAAAGTAATCTGAGGTGGCTGCTGCTAGTGCTGGGCCTGGGGCTCACTGAGACTGGCTGCTGCTTGTTTGAGAAGATTTAGGAAGTTGTGAAGCAAGAGCCAAGAGCAGGCATTCATATGGAAAAACAGCTTGGGTGGGCCCATCAGATGGGTGGGGCAGAGTCTCTGGGGGTTTCCAAGGCGAGTCACATGGTTTTAGCCAGGTTGATGGAGTCTCCGGGATGGCACCAGCTTGCCTGCTCAGTGCTGGATGGGTGTGGTTTCAACCAGTTCCGTAGTTGTCAGACTTCCATCCATTCCAACCCTTCCATTCCAGTCAAGTTCTTCCATTTCAGAACTTGATTTCTGACAGTTCCGAGTTCTGTATTTTAGTTGTAATTTTGATGTGGTTATGCAAAGAGGTGAGCCATGTCTGCCTATGCTGCCATCTTGACCGGAAGTCCGGGATGCACCTTTCAGGAGGGTCCAGGCTTGTGGCAGGCGGGACTGTCAGATGGGAGGTTTGGGGTAGTGGTGAACAGATACCCAGCTAAAGGTGGCTTGAGTGAAGTAAAACAAAACAAAACAAAATCAATTTATTGATTCCTAAGACAGCGCAGAGAATGGACAGACCATCACAGAGCTTTTCTGCATGTGGAAGCACAGGTCAGCACTGCATGCTCTGCGTGCTCCATGCAGAGAATAGCATCCTGGACACACCTGTCAGCTCCTTGCTTTTTGATGTCGCATATGTTGCACCAGGGCCACTTGGTGCGCATAACTTGCTTTCTCAATCTTCAGAGGCTGTCGGGAATTCCATTTGGTGGGTGTTCTCGATTTATTTGACCAGCCGGGTTTGATGGACGGTCAGGTCTGCGTCCAGTCTCTTGCCACCGCAGCCCCGGCTGCACTGAGCGGGCTCCTGCATCGGGCACGTGCGTGCACACCTGCAAACCAAGTCGCAGCTGTTTAACCTGGCCACTTGCCGGGTGGAACCTACCGCTGAAACAGAATAGACAGAACCTCTTTGAACAGTCATCCGGTCAGAATGCGGTCCTCTGAATTTCATTCTTTAGCTTGCATTAGAAACAGACAACCCTGGGATCCATCCCGCCGCTGTTGCAGGACGGGAGAGAACTTCTGGTTCACCGCGCAGTCCGTCCTGACCTTCTACAGGGCTGGCCAACCTTCTGGCGTCTTTGCGCCACATGGGAAGAAGAAGAGTTGTCTTGGGCCCCACATTAAATACATTGTGACATGCAATCACACACACACACAAAAAACCCTCATAATGTTTTAAGTGAATTTACGATTTTGTGTTGGGCCACATTCTAAGCCATCCTGCGACACGTGTGGCTCGTGGGCCACAGGTTGGACACCCCTGTTCTAGAAGTTCTCTGCTAATAGAAGGATGTGCTTCCCACCAAATGAACCCACCCCTTCCTTCTTTCCCTCCCTCCCTCATTTCACACTTAAGAGTGTCGGCTGGTGGCCAGTTTGGGTAATTCACACCTGAGGGCAGGAATGGGGGCGGGCCCCCTGAGGCTCCCCTGTGTCTCTGGCCTTTGGACAACTTAGAAGGCCACCAACGCGAGTGAATTACTAGAAGCAAAAATCTGTCCTTATCAGAGCCACGCCCCACCCGAGCACCAGTTTGCTGGAAGGAGGATGTTATTTTTAAGGAGCAGGATCGTGTTTCATCATGGAAATTTCCAGCATCAGGCAGGCCGCTTGCTGCTGTTGGCTGGCTATCTCAAGAGTCCTGAGTCCCAGGGACTGTGTTTGCTCTGCCCTGGACCTCAGCACCCCACCACCCCACCAGGGCCTGCCTGGCCTGTAGGACGAGGGGAGACGGGAGGGCCTCGGTGGACAAGTGATTATGTGAGTCTTGTCGGGTTGGTTTCACTTGGGCTGGCAGTGTCTCCAGGGGCTGGCAGGGCTGGGTGCCTCCTGCCAGCCATCTGTGCGGGGCTGGGAGGTGACCGTGGGGCGTTGCCATTGAAATGCCCGTGAGGGCTTGTCACTCTCCACACACCTTGGTTGTGGGCTCTCCAGGACACGCTGCCTTCTTCTTGGGGGTGGGGGGCAGGTCTCAGAGTGGCTTTGTGCTGCCAGCACAGGCCATGTTCCCAGGTGTTCCCTTACCTTGTGCACTGGTGACCTGGCAGCTAATGAGCTGCCCTCTTGGGACAGCCAGGGGGGTGGGGGCACTCAGGGCCAGTCCGCCTGCAGCTTGCACACCGGCCCATCTCCAGGCCACGCAGGGCTCTGAGTCACTGCTTTTCTGTATTGCTAAGAGGAGAGCCGGGCCGAAAGGAGGTCCTTTCCCTCCTCCTTTACCCGGCAATGTTGGTGTAACCAGCAACCTTGATGGCAGGGGCGTTGGAAACAAACCAGATTTCAAATAAGACGGGCGTGGTTCGAGGCCAGACCCGGCTGTTTCTCACATCTCCGCAAAGCTGGGTGCTTTATGCAGCCACCCTGAGCTTTCCTCTCTCGTCTCTAAAATGTAAAAGTAGTAACAATCTTACCAGTTAAAAAATGAATGCTGTGTTTCGAAATAAGCGATTTGGGCTTGGACACAGAGCATCTCTGATTTTGAACACAGATTCTCAGGAGCCCCAGCTCTGTTCTCCATCTCACCGCAGGACGAATCCCAGCTGTGGCTGTGGGACCAGCCCGGTGAAGGTGCTTGAAAACCATTCCGAGAGCGGCGGGCAGGTGTGGGTGTGGCTTCGGCGGTGGGCGTGGCCTTGACAGTGTGGTCATGTCTTCTTCACAGGTGCTGTGAGTGGCTGAGATGCTGCGGTGGAGGGGAGCCCAGGCCCCGCACGGTCTGGTTGGGGCACCCCGAGAAGAGGGACCAGAGGTACCCTCGAAATGTCATCAACAATCAGAAGTACAATTTCTTCACCTTTCTTCCTGGGGTACGTACAGGCAGGGACCACACCTTTGTCTTTCTTCCCACACCAAACGTAGGCCATGATGCCAGTCCTGGAAGCCCGGGGTCCCCGGGGCAGACTTTGTGAACACACTCTGTCCTTGTCCCCTTAACCGCTGACTGTTCATCTTCCCTGGCCCTCAGCGCCTGGAGGTGGCTGCTTTCTGTTTGTCAGGCTGCGATCTTCCCCGATCAGTTAGCGTAACCTCACTTTTACTTGGCGTGTTGTACATAAGCGAGAAGATGATGTTATGGGAACGTGGCATCATAAGCCAAAGCACCAGAAAACCCAGCAGTGTTTACACTTCTCCCCCATCATCACGTAACACGTATTCAGCCACAGGAAAGTTGGAGGGTAAGAGTGTAAAGAAAGTTTAAAAAGGTACATTTTAATCTTACTATCAGAGAAAGAATTTCTGTTAACATTTTTGCTCTACTAACATTTTGCTAATTGAAGTTTCCATTTCACTTGGTATCTTACTCTGGAGTCAGCATTTCCACATTAACTTGTACAAATCCACGGGCTTGCACTCCTCAAACCTTCCCCCCAAACATGTGAATTAAATACCTGTTTTTATCCAACATGGCCTCCAAATGCTCTGATTGACCTTAGAAGCAGCAGGAGCCACCAGTTCCGCTGCTGGAAAGGAAAAAAAAAAAGTTACTATGTGTGATTTCTTCTTCAGAGATAATACAGCAACACAAATACATTGTACTGTAGCCTAAGGTCAGTGTAATGTTTGTTTGTTTCATTTAAGGATGATTTGGCTACAGTCATCGCTAAGCTGTCTCAACCCTCCCTACCCTTCCACCCAAATCTCAGTATCATAAGTCAAGAAAAAGTTTATTTCTCGTTCCTGGACATTCTGATGCAGACCCAGCCACTTTCTTCCATCTGGCAGCTACGCCTTCTAGAATGCACGGCCACGAACGTCCCTGTGACCGGGCGGGAGCAGGTGGTTGGACCACGGCTCCTAACCGCCTTAGCCTTGGAGAGACATGTCATTTTCATGCACTGCCCAGTGGCTGAGTCTCACGGTGTCAGTCCCCCTGCCAGGGTTCACAGGAATAGTCAAAACCGCTGGAGCCCACCTGCCACGCAGGGCGGGATTCTTCGGTGTGTCTGTATTTTATGGTGCTGAGATCGTATTATGGAAATGGCAGTTTATCTTGCTTTAAATTTTTTTAAATCTTTTTTTAACCTCTTCCTTTTTTGATCAATTTTATAGCATACGCATTTTCCACTAAAACACATTCTTAAAAGCAACATTTTTTTTAAAAAAGGTTTTATTTTTTTTTTAGACAGAGGGAAAGGTGGGGAGAAAGGGAGGGAGAGAAACATCAATGTGTGGTTGCCTCTCATGAGCCCCCTACTGGGGACCTGGCCTGCAACCCAGGCATGTGCCCTGACTGGAAATTGAACCAGCGACCCTTTGGTTCACAGACCAGCACTCAATCTATTGAGCCTCCCCTGCCAAGGCAGAAAACATTTTGAGTGGCTTACCTGTACTTACAAAGTAGTTGAAGAAATAAAACATAACAGACACATGACGGGGGACTCTGCCTACTCAGCCGTTCCCCACCCCCCGATCTCTGTCCACCGCGGATGAGAATAAGTCTACCAAGACATGATCTGCTTGGGGAGGAAAGGTGGCTGGTCTCTCAAAGGAGAAGGGCTGTGAGCTTGTTCCTCATCGGGCTTTTATTGGGTTCAATTTGCACAGGGATACAGGTAGAGCTCATCAGCCATTGGCAGGAAGTAAGGATCAAACAATAGATAACATTCAAAGAACCAGGAGGGCTTATTCTGAGTCAGGTCAGTTAGCTCAAGGGCCATAAATCTTTGAGAAACCAACCCATTTCATGCTTGGACCCTTATCATTTGAACAGAGGAAATTAGCGAAGCAGGTTTCACAGGATCTTACGTATTCTTCCTTAGGCCTGATTGCCCCGGGGAACCGCCCTTTCCAGCACAAGGCTGCACCACCCTCCAGCATTGTTTCAGGCCTAAATCAGGTGGGGGAAGTAAGGCAGCCAAGAGATTAGGAGACTTCTCACACACAGAGAAGTGGGCTGTGTCAAAGCCAAGGGATGAGGGTCCATCACCCTCTTTTTCTAGTCCCCCAAGTCCTTCCCTGACAGCCCCTTTGCCACCGGGCCTGTCTGAAGCCATCCCTCCCTTGAGAAATCTTACCCATCATTGGCTAACCAGTCATCCGCCCGGGGCGAAGCAGGGTGAAGTAAAGGGGGCAGAGGTGGCACCCCTGCTGGGATGATAAGCTTTGCCTCCTTAGCGGCTTATGGTCCCAAGGTCTTTTACTCAGCCTTAGCCATGGTGGGGTTGCCAGCTTCTGAAACCAGGCAGGGTGGTTCCCAACAGACTCAGTTGAAGCCCTCACAGTGCCCTGTCCACCCCAGAGGTAACCGCTGTCTTGAATTGGGTGTGTACAATTTCCATATGTGTCATTATTTACATTTTTTAAAAATCATACTTTTACCCTGGCTGGTGTAGCTCAGTGGATTGAGCGCAGGCTGTGAACCAAAGGGTCGCCAGTTCGATTCCCAGTCAGGGCACATGCCTGAGTTTTGGGCCAGGTCCCCAGCAGGGGCCATGTGAGAGGCAACCGCACACTGATGTTTCTCTCTCTCTTTCTCCCTCTTTTCCCCTCTCTCTAAAAATGAATAGATAAAATCTTAAAAAAGAATCATACTTTCATTACATGTAGGACTGCTTGATCTTTATGTGACAGGTATCACAGGAGCTGTGTTCTTCTGTGGGAAAGTTTTTAAACATCGGTCCCCTCCCACTAAACCTGCCCAACCTCATCAGACAAACCTCGAGTTTGAATGTCTCCTTCCTCTTCTCTCTCCCTTCCAGGTGCTGTTTAACCAGTTCAAGTACTTTTTCAACCTCTATTTCTTACTTCTCGCCTGCTCCCAGTTTGTCCCTGAAATGAGGCTGGGCGCGCTGTACACCTACTGGGTTCCCCTGGTGAGTAAATTGGCATCGTTCGCTCGGTGACCTCAGAGGTCTGGGGACAGACAGCTCGGTGTCCCTCCCACCTGAGCACGCGGGATGGGAGAGCGGCCTTTTGAGGGAGAGGGCGCCCTCGGAACCAGCACCCCGGGAGTCCCCCAGACCTCTGGTCGCAGCTTGTTTGCTGCCTCAGCAGGGTCAAAGGTGAGGAAAGGCTGTGCCACCCATTCATTCTGTCGTGCAGCCCCCCCCCCCGCCACCCCTCCCCTCCCCGCCATTCCTCATCTCAGCCAATGCTGCTTGCTTCCTGTGCGTCACCCATTTCTAGACTCTAGGGACACGGTGGCAAATGAGGAGCACAGGGCCTCCGTCTTGCTGGCTTATGCTGTTTGAATTGTTTTCTGAGACCCCATTTCCTGTTTACTCTATAGAGTGTTGAGCGTGAGGGTTTCAAAAAGTACACGGAATGTGACAGAACCAACCGGAATGCCCCTCCATCCCTTCCCTTGCTTTCTTCTCTTTCTTCCGTCCCTTTGGCGAATGGTTATTGAGCACCTGCTCCGGGCCAGGCACGGTGCTGGGTGCTGGGGGTGCAGCCGTGAACAAAACATGCAAGTTCTTGCTGTCCCGGAGTTGATTTTCAGAGGGCAGGGCCAGTAAACAGACTAGTAAGATCGTTTGCCACTGTGAGACGTGCTGCGAAGGTAGCAGGGAAGAGGTCACAGCACAGTCGGGGGACCCCAGGCACACGGAGCGTCTGTTGAAAGGATGAAGGTTGGGGTGGGCGAAGCGGAGGGGCGAACTGGCCAGGGGGGCCACGAGAGGCCTCCTGAGGAGGTGATGGGAAGGAGAGTAGGAGGCTGTGAGTGTTCCGGGCACAGGGAGCAGCCGTGCAAAGGCCCCGGGGTGGGCACCGGCTCGGGGCATTCGCAGGGCAGAAGGAAGCCCAGCGTGGCTGGTATGCGGAGAGGGCAGAACTGACGTCTCTTTTCCTCCAGCGACATCATGAAGCGTAGTTGCTGCGTATTTTTCTCTAAGCTGGACTCGGGGAACACTTACATTCTCTTTTCACAAATGTGGTTAAATTTTTAATCTGAAGATTTTTTTTCTTTTTCCTGATTTGAGAGCAAGAGACACACACACACACACACACACACACACACAGAAGAACATCGGTTTGTTGTTGTTCCACTTCTTTACGCATTCATTGTTTGCTGCTTGTATGTGTCCTGCAAAGGTGGGGATTGAACCTGCAACCTTGTCATAGTGGGGCAAGGCTCTAACCAACTGAGCCACCGAGCCGGGACGGAAGAAGATTGTTAAAGTAGAAAAGATCCAAGTCCCCCTTAAAGAAACAAAAGCAAGCATATTAACCGGTGGCGGGTGGGAGATTGGTAAGGATTTGGTGCAGGGGCGTTTTCGGAGCAGGGGGAGCCAGCCGCGGAGGGACCGTGAGTGGGCCCCGCGCCCCATGCGAGTGCCGCATTGCCCGGCAGGTCGGGCCAGCGTCTCCAGCCGGGAGAGCAGATGGGGGTGTTATTTCTTCCACATGAGCAGCGGAGGTGCTTGGGAATGTGAGACTAGTTCCTTCCTCCTCTGAGTCGCCCGTGGGTGGGCGTTGGCGCAAACCTTTGTCGAGCATCCTTTCCGCGGATGGCGGGCATTCCCCTCTGCGCGTGCGTCTGTGTTCTCACATCCCGCGTGCGGCGGACTCGGAGGCTGGGCTGATGGGATCGAGCGTCGGGAGAAGTAGGAGCTCCCGCCCTGGCCGGAAGTGGAAGGCGCCTCTCTGCTCCCTCGGGTGCAGACACGGGCCCGGAGTGGCCTGGCCCAAGAGTTAGAAACTTCAGAGTTTTATACGGAATGCCCTAATTTTATGTAGCTTTTTAGTTCTCCACCTATGTGGTACATGCCTAAAGTCAAAACCATACCTTGCTTATTTTTAAAAAGTCCGTACTGTGTATAAAATATAATTTCTTTTTTTAAAAAAGATGTTTGTTTGTTTGTTTATTTTGGAGAGAGGGAGAGAGACAGCGATGTGAGAAAGAAACATCCGTCGGTTGCCTCTCACAGGCCCCTAACACGCGCCCCAGGCATGCGCCCCGACTGGGAAACGGACCGGAGACCACAGGGTTTGGGGGACGACGCTCAACCCACTGAGCCACGCCAGCCAGAGCGAAATACCATTTCTTGATCACCTTTCCAAAGTGTAGTTATTCGAAAGGTAGTACATTCACGTGATTCAAGAAACAAGCAAAAAAACACGTTCCTAGTGAAAAAAATCTCCCATCCATCCAGGTCTGCCCCCAGAACACTGTCGTTTTTTTTTTTTCTTGTCTTTCCAGAGTTCATGAACAAGTACAATGAGCAAACAGTCTTTTCCTGCTCCCCTTTGACTCTTTTTAGAAGAAAAGTCACAAGATATCTACAGTTCTGAGTAATTTTTCTTTCTGATTCCCAGCATCTTTTTCTTGCTTTTTAAACACTGACGGCTCATTTTAAAAACGTTGAAGCACCGGGCGGATGGACCGCACTCCGCCAGGCGCTCTGCTCGACCCCGCTCGATGCGGGGGAGAGCTCCCTCGTCCCTCTGAGCGGCGGCTCTGTGCCCGGGGCGGGCGGGTGGGCCTGTGCCCAACTCACTTGTCTTCTGTGTCTGGTCCTCCCCAAACCCGGGTCTGCTGCCTCCCAGGCGGGTCCTGTTCGCTTTTCTTTTCTTTTTTCCCTTCCCTTCCCTTCCCTTCCCTTCCCTTCCCTTCCCTTCCCTTCCCTTCCCTTCTTTTCTTTTCTTTCCTTTTCTTTCCAATTGCAAAGCATTTTTTTATAATTGGAGAAAAAATTGAAGAACAACCAAAGGGGGGAAAAACCCCAAAACTGCCTGTGCAGTGCCCGCCCCCACCCCCCACAACCCCCCATTTATACTTCTGGTTTGTTTCCTTCTAGTTTCTTCTTCCAGGTGTCTGTGTTTCATACACACTGTAGCACACAGTGTAGTGAGTTTTATATATATATATATATATATATATATATATATATATATATATATATATATATGTATGTATATATGAACAAGTACATGTGTATATATATGAGTATATGTATTGTAGATGCATATGCGTCTCAAGGTGGGGGCCCAAGCTGTCCACACGGCAGCTAGCCATGCGTCTCCCCGTCTTTCCTCACTCTTGCATTTCAAGTGTGATACCTGGGCTCAGGTGTGTGCTGTCCCCCCTCACGGTATCCATCTGCCCGGCCTGAGGCATAAACCCATCATCCGAAAGGATCTGGGGTACAGACCTGTTCTGCCCCCTACAACCTCGCTCACCTTATCACTGGCACCTATGGTGGGGAAGGGACTTGAGCCACGCTGGGTATAAGTTTCCCGAGCTCTCAACCAGATTCATGTGGACACAACTGAGGAGAGATGGGTGTACGCAGGATGTGCCTGCCTGGGGAGGTTGGGTAGGAAGTGAGATCCGCCCGGCTGGATGCTCCCGAGGCGGTCAGCGGAGGGTCCTGTGGACCGGAGGCCAAACGCACGGGGAGGGGAGAGGATTCTTCACTCGATGAGCAAGAACCAGAGGAGCCAAGGAGGGCAAGGAAGTTGCTCGAGATCACTCTAGGATATGAAGTGTTTTGGTCTCACAAAGGTGGAAACTCTCTCTTTTAAAAAAAAAATATTTATTTATTTTTAGAGAGGGGAAGGGAGGGAGAAAGAGAGGGAGAGAAGCATCGTTGTGTGGCTGCCTCCACATGGCCCCCACTGGGGGTCTGGCCCGCGACCCAGGCATGTGCCCTGACTGGGAATCGAACTGGTGACTCTTTGGTTCGCAGCCCTCTTTATATTGTTAAAAGAAGGAACGACAGGAGCATTTTGGAAGAAAAAGGAATGAATGTTCTTGCCTCTGTGGATGGATGCAGGAGGAAAATCTAGCTGGAAACAGTTCACGAGTTGGGGTCCCCGACTCGGGAAGATGAAGCAGTTTTAAGTTTTCTTTTTGTTAGTTGGTTTATAATGGTTTCCTTGTAAAAGTTTAGGACGTTACAGGTAGACTGAAGTCTCCTTCGGCCCCCATCTTTATCTCTTCCTGGCAGAGGACTGTAACCAGCAGTTAAGGAAGTTGGAAAGTCTTTACCAGTGTTTGGAATCTTTGTTGTTTCTGTGAGCTGTGTTACATCGTATGTTCTGAAAGGTCCATTTCCCCTCGGTCCTGCCCTGCAAACCACATGCGTCTTATTCTAGCTGTCTGCTGGTAAGCCCCCCCCACCCCCTGCTCCCCTTGCCCTGTGGTTCTCTAGATGCAGAGCAGTGTGACTCTTAAAAGCAAGCACTCTGGAGCCTGATTTCCTGAGTTCAAAATTCCTGCTTATTACCTAGGAGCTTCCTTACTCAACCTCTCTGTGCCTCAGTTTCCTCCTCTGTAGCATGGCGATCTCAGGGACGGTGACCTGGTGTGGCAGTTCTCCTAGGGTCGCTGGGAGGGTGAGAGACATGGCAAGGAGACGCACATGTTAGTGGTCCCCATCCCTCAGCCACCGTCTGTCTGTGGACGGGCAGCTTGGGGGTGTCTGCGTTTTTCACTCTCAGAAGCCCCTCGGAGTTGGTGAATGGGGTGTCCTTGTGCACCTGTGTCCGTGAGAGTTCCTCCAGGGTGCGTGTGTCGGAGGCACACGAAGAAGGAGGCTTGCTGGGGCACGTGCATTTGGGACAGTGAGCTCACCCTGCCGCCCTCTGGCCTTTTCTGTCCCTGGCCGCAGGAGAGGAGGGTGGACTTCAGCGGGGCTCACCTCCTGTCCCCTCTCTCCGCAGGGCTTTGTGCTGGCCGTCACCATCATCCGAGAGGCCGTGGAGGAGATCCGATGTTACCTTCGGGACAAGGAAGTCAACTCCCAGGTCTACAGCCGGCTCACAGTGAGAGGTCAGCCTCCGGCCCCCTGGCCTGGGCTGCAGCGTTGCAGCTCAGTCATAGGTCGCTGACAGTCAGGGAGCAGAGTTCAAGGCCTCGAGCCGGTGGGCGTGTGGGCACCAAGTGGTGGGACAGTCACTCAGTTGCTGGTACCAGGGAGGCTAACGTGCTCCCTGGGGCTTGGGGAGCCTCGGGCTGCATCCCCAGGTTGCCAGGTCCTCTGAGAAATGGTCCTGTGGGCTGACTCGTGCCTCATCAGTCTGGAACGGAATTATCCGCTTTTGGAATGCTCTGCTCGCTAACTCCTTACCTTACCTGGTCCAGCTGGGAGGGAGGGAGTCCGCCCTGGCCCCCTTCACGTGGGAGACTGTGAACTCTGCCCCACATCCCTTTGCAAGGGAGCACAAAATCAAAAGATGCTCTTTCAACTTTACAAAACTGCCCTTCCCTTTGTTACAACTCCCTTAATGTTACAACTTTGCAACATTAGTTTCTATGAATCTATTTATCTATTTTAATATTGAATTATAGTTGACATACAGTATTAGCAACATTCGTCCTTAAAAAGGCACCACTTACATCAATACTGCATCTGTGACGATTTCCGTGTTGGCATCTCATAAATCCTCAGAACTGAAGAGTGGAGGGGGCCTGACCCAGAGGGAAGGGTCCAGGTAGCCTTTCCCCGCGGAATCCCTTGTGAGACACGAGTGTGTTAAATGGCGGAGCTTGAAAACCCACCGAAAACCCCGCAAAACAACCCAGCCAAGGCTGACTTGGGTTTCCAACTTCCAATTCTGTAGATTTCCTGTATTTGGAAAGGAGAGAACGTACCTTCAGTTCCCTAAGATCACTGATCCTATTCACGGCTTAATGATGTTCCAGGAGAGGCTTAATGATGTTCCAGGAGAGGCGGAGGGAATAAAAGCAGTGCCTTGCCTGCAGGAAATGGGGGGTTCTGAAGGGTAGAGAAGCGGGGTTGGGGGTTGGGGCTGGGGGTGGGGGGACACTGGTCCCCGATCCAGGGCGGGAACTGCTTTAAAGCTGAGCTGTTAGCCTCCCAGAGAAGCTGGCCATCCACAGTTTCAGGGTTTTGAGTAGAATTTTCCTTTTGGGAAAAATGTCAGAGGACTGCGTTTGGGCCTCCAAAAGTTTTTTTTCTTTGAACAAAAATCCCTTAAGCGCATGAAAATGTTTGTTTTAGTGCCTTGAATACATTTTCGTAGTTGATGGTCTTAAAAATTCGCAAGTCTCTGGGAGAAGGGGGAATTTAGAATCGGTGTAGAAATAGACGTTCTATTATTGCCAGACCACTGTATTTTAGGGCATTTTGTGCGCTTAAGAGTAAAAACGCAGTACAGTCTTTGCAAAGGCGGGCGGCTTGGCCTTTCCATGTGGGTACAGAGGCCCTCCCTGGAGGGCGTGCTCTGTGGCCGTGCATGTTAAACCCCCTGTTAGGAACACATTCTGACTATAACATTTAGAATGCTTGGCGGCGGACAAAAGGCCCACCGGAGAGGGTGGGTTTAGAGCTCAGAGGAGGGGCTGGGGTCCCCTCCATCCTGCATCCAGGCGCCTCCCTTTCTGTGCTTCTTTCCGCATTGTGATCGCTGTTCCGGGGAGTGATGTCCGTGGCCTCCCCTGCAGGCCCCTCCTCAGCGGCTGCTGGAGCTCCACTCGGTCCCTGAAAAGGTCCAAAGGAGACCTGGCAGATGGCTCTAGCCGTAAAACCTTGTCTTCCTTTGTTGGTCTCCTTTGGCGGCCCTCGGTTTCCATTGTCCCGCTGATGGGGCAGTAGGGCCCGCAGAGCAGCGCGCTGAATATTCACCCAGACCCCAGCCCTGCGGTTTGTTTGGAAAGCCCCCAAAAGGGGCGCTGAAGAAGAACTGTCAGCTTGGAAAGTGATTGGTGGGGGGTGGGGGGGTGGTGAGTTTAGTTATTTGATACACTTTCGGGGGAAGGGCCCGAGAAAGAAGCCCAAACTGGAAGATTTGAGAGAGAGAGGAAAAGAAAGGAAGCCTTTTCTGACCTTAACTTTACTGTTTAATGACTTAATCATATTTGCCTGACTGAGGCATTTCACCGAGAACGTTTCATTTAGTGAAGTTCAAAAGCAAAATGAAACAAGTGTGGGTCTGTATATCTGTGCGGGGCTGTGTCCTTTGGGGGGTCACATGATATCTTAAAATGGACTGTTCAACCCTAGTTTTGCATTTAAAAATGTTTAGGAACCAGAGTATCACGTCCTTGACCACTAGCTTCTAGGCCTTGCGATTTACCTACCATTCTGCGTCATTTCCTGATTAATAATACAGTACTTGTGCTAAGAGTGAAAACGAATTTTTTTTTTTTTTTGGTAATGATGTCTAACAAAAGAGTTGCAGAACTCACGGGGAGAACTCATGCCTGTCAGCCAGCTTCGGCGATCGTTGACATTTTCACACTTCGGCTGCACCAGTCTCCCCGTCTAAGCCATCGGAGAATTAAGGTGCAGACAGCATGCCGTTTTGCCCCTAAATACTTCCATGTTTGACCCCTGAGAGGAGCTTCTCTTACCTAACACAGTACAGTTGGCCAAATCAGGGAGCTTAACGTTGGGGCACCACTATTAATCTCATCTAGAGCCCTCCCTCAGAATTCGCCATTTGTCCCTCACCTGGCCTTCAGTAGCATTTTTTCCCCGTGGTCCAGGGACCAGTCCAGGTTTGCCGCTTGCACTTGATTGTCCTTTCTTCGGGGGCCCCCCAGCCCGGCCTAGCTCCTGGGGGTGCGTTGCCGCCACGCTGCCGTTTGGGGGAGGGACAGGCCAGTCTGGGGTCAGTTACTACTTGTTCTTCGCTCGCCCCTCAGTTTGCGTCAGTGACGTCTCCCAGCTAGACGCGTGGCGTGCATTTTCAGCCGGAGTTGATACAGCTCTAAGAATGCCGAGGGCGGATTTTTGTCAGGATGCTGCCAGAGCGTTAGAGGCATCATGTTAATCAAATTGAAAACGTTTCAAACTTCGAGAAAAAAACGAATTTGATTTTGAACAACGGACCTGAAAGTCCCCTGGGAGGGAACAGCGGGTGACAGCTATTTTGTTTCTTTTAATAGCTGCTTGCAACCTTTTTTTTTTTCAGATTATATATGTATTTTTTAATTTCTGTAAAACAATAACAAGGTACAGCAGTGCCTGAAATGCATGAAAATTCACAGAAAAAAGTACACAAATGCTGAAAGTGCATGTGAAGAGATCTCAGGCTTCTTCCAACATTTTAGATCATTTTATTTCCTTCAGTGTGTATCTAAAGCAACAGGCCAGTGGGATTCATTTTTAATTTAGTTGTCACGGTCTAATAAGGATTTCAAGTATCTTATTAACATAATTAGTCATATGCGTGGGAATGACTTTTTATTCATTCTTTTAAGAATGTTTAGGCTCCATTTTGTCCCAAATCTAGGATCGTTTTCTGTTTTTCTCCCCCCGCCCCAGGACATGCTTATTGATTTTTAGAGAAGGGAAGGAGAAAGAGAGAGAGACATGGATGTTCGAGAGAAACATCAATCGATTGCCTCTTCCATGTGCCCCAGCCCGGGGCCGCACCCACAACTTAGGCAAGTGTCCTGACTGGGAATCACACCTGTGACCTTTTGGTTCACAGGACGATGCTCCCATCAGCTGAGCCGCACCGGCCAGGGTGATCGTTTTCTGTTCTAAAGAGAGAAACACACGGGGCCGGGCGTAGGGAATTCAGGGTCCAGTGAGGCATCCGGGCATGTAAGCAGATCATTTAAAAACCCTACCTAACAGTTGTCCTCTATGGGCGCGAGTGTGGGGCCCTTACGAGGGAGGTCCGCTCTCCTGACCGCCGCGTTCCTGGTTCCGGGCCGAGCTATGCCTGGATGTGGGGCTCCGGCGTCTGCCCCTCCCACCCATGTGGGTGGGTCCGTTAACTGGTCACTAGTGAGGCACTGTCACAGTACCTACCTAAGGGAGCTGCTTGAATGGAACCCTTACGTGGGGAGAACGTAGGGCTGTGCCTGCGGTTTGCTCCAGAAAGGCAGTGCTGCTGGTGGTGCGCATCGCGCCAGGGGTCCGGTAAATGTCGGTGGGCGCATCAGTAGAGGTCTTAGCCAGGGGTTATTGGAGGTCATGGGAACCCAGCAGGGAGATGCTGATGATGTCTTCGCAGAAGAGACGACCCTCAGCCTGCGTCTTCCGGGATGGGAGACGGCAGGACTGCCGACGAGATTCTCGGTGGTGTTCAAGATGCTGAGAGCAGAGCATGAAACCAGGCGAGGGACCCTGCTGGTCAGCCCTGGGGTCACGCGTCCACGAAGTTGCCCTGATTAAGAGTTCCCCAGAGGCCCCAGGTCCTGAGGGCCAAGTGTGTGGGGTGGGGTCGGAACCCCAGGTTCTAGCTCCACCTTGTTCTTCCCAATGAGGCGGTCTTTCGGGAGCCTGTCCCTCCTGAGGACACAGGAGACCATGTAGGCCAGTGAGGACCCGAGACCCTGGGGTCCAGGAATCTGTGTCAGGAATCTGTGTACAAGACACGCTGTGGGGACAAGGTGACGCTGGAGCTGTCTGAAGAAATGCTGTCCACACTGGCAAGCAGGAGGCGAAGAAAAATGGAGAAAGTTTACCTACCGCCAGCCAGCCAGGGGCTGGAGGAGGCCTAGGCTGTCGTTTTTAAACAGCCCTTAGGAGGGGGGGGCAACTTTTCCAGGGAACTGGGGCTCAGAGAGGGAAAGTGCTTCGGCTGAGGCGAGGTAGCTCGTTCGTGATGGGGACCTGGGCTGGTCTGAATGTGCAACCTTAGCCTGTAAGGCCAGGCACCTACTGTGTGCCAGAAGACGAGCTCAGCACGTTGCTGCAGACTATCTCAGTGGTTGCTGTAGTGTTCAGCCTTAATACATACTCGGCAGAAGGACTTTTTTTTTTAAAATATGGAACGCTTCATGAATTTGCGTGTCATCCTTGCGCGGGGGCTATGCTAATCTTCTCTGTGTCGTTCCAATTTTAGTACAGGTGCTGCCGGAGCGAGCACCTGCAGAAGGACTTTTAAGATTTTAGTTTATTTCATTTTTTAAAGATTTTATTTATTTTTAGAGAGAGGGGAAGGGAAGGAGAAAGAGAGGGAGAGACCATCCATGTGTGGTTGCCTCTCACGCGCCTCCTACTGGGGACCTGGCCCACAACCCAGGCATGTGGCCTGAATGGGAATCGAACTGGCGACCCTTTGGTTTGCAGGCCAGCACTCAATCTACTGAGCCACACCAGCCAGGGCAGGACTTTTAAGATTTAAAAAACAAACTTTTTTTATTGATTGATTTTTAGAGAGAAAGAGGGAGGTGGTGGTGGGGGAAGAGGGTCTGTTGCTCCACTCATTCAAGTGTTCGTTGGTTGATTCCTGTATGTGCACTGACTGGGGGTTGAACCCACAGCCCGGGGATGATGCTCCAACAAAGTGAGCTAGCTGGCCTAGGCAGGACTTTTACGACTGAAATAATTTACAAACACATTTCTGAGTCCGGAGACACCTGTCAATTCAACTTTCTCATTCTAAGGTGGAGAACTTGAAAGCCGTTTCAGGATAGTGCTTTCCGATCAGTGCAAGCCTCCCCTTCCCTCCTTCTGGAGATCCGCATTTCAGCGTTATCAGAGGCTTACGAGGAGTCCCTAGACCTTTATGGGTTTTGTGGCTCTAATTATAGAGCTGTCTCTCCAAATTAACAGCGTTCAGTGGCACTGGAAAAACCCCAAAGGCAGCACAGAGAGGATCCTGAAGTCAGGTCCAACCCAGCCAAACTTAGTCTAGGCTCTTGAAAGGTTGGGGTTGGGTCAGGAAGGCGGCAGCATGAGGAAATGAATGGCCTCTCTTTATCCTTGTCTTCCCCCATCCGAACGTTTAACTCTGGAGCGGGGTCTGCCTCGACTGTCACAGGTGGCCAGGGCAGTTGGGTTTGCAGGCTCACGGGATGAAACCCAGGGTCTTCATACCAGGAATGTTTCCCCAGACTCACTTGCAATCAGGGGCTAAATGAAGCAAGTGGCTAATTAGCCTGGAAAGAAACTGCAAATGGAAGCACAAGTAGCACAATCCCTGATGTGTCTTTCCTGCTGGGGCCATCTGGGCATGCGTGAACCGTGTCATGAGTCATAAGCCAAAGGTCTGTGTGCAAAAGCAGGGTCTTGAGCTGTTTCGTACATGCGTGACATCAAAAACAGAGGACTTTTCCTCCTCCCCAGTTCTTTCCAGATAGTTCCCCAGTTACAGACTAATCTCAAGGATCTCTCGCCTCCGTTTGAGAGTACTATCTTTTTCCATTCAATTCAGAATCCACTTTGGACCACCGTGTAGGATGGCAAGTAACGTGACTACATTTTGAGGGCAAAGGACATGCGTGTACTTCTTTTGGGCTGTGGTGTTTTGTCGGAGTCCATCAGAGGGTAAGGTAGTGTAGGGAAGATGTGTTCATCAGTGAGGAGTCGTTTGGCTACTGGTTAATGAATTACATCAAAACTGTATTTCTAAACGCAAGTGTATATTCTCTGTATGCATGAACACATTTATGTTTTCCAAGCATAAACTCCATTCAGACAAGGGGCAACGCTAGGAGAGGCTTTGTGCATTCTTTGGAGAAGAGAATGACAGCGATGGTCTTTTTTTATATGATTTTAGCAGAAGTTCTTTCCTAAGGATCACAAATACTATTAGGTACGCAAAGAACTCCCCTTCCTGAGCGTCCCTCGTTAAGACTCAGAGCCTCCGCTTTTTGTGGTCTTATTTAAGACAGATCTGGCCAAACACTTCCTTACACATTCTTCGACACCTGCAAAGTTGTTCTTTCAGACCCCTAAGGGCTTTTTGTATTTTCTTCCAGAGTACTCCATTTCACTTTATTACAAATATTGGTGAACTGATCTATTGTTTAATTAAAAACAAAGTGGAAAAAATTCACATGCAAATTGCAACGGTATCTTTCCCGGAAGGTGTTTCCCCCCTGCTGGGGGTGTTGGTCTATGTCATCGTCATTGAGCACGAGGAGCAAGGAGGGCCATTTATATATTTATTTTAAAAGCCTCTGTTGGGTATAAACTTGTCACATCGAAACCCCAGCTTTTCTTTTTTAAGTTCCCCCTCTTTTAAACGAAAGCCCCAGGACGCGCCTATGGAGGTTCCAGCGATGCTTTTCAACCCTTTGCCCGTTTCCCAACAACAGTGTTTCCTTAGGCTTTGGGGGGTGCGGACAGCTCTCCGGGAATGTGCGTTTTTCATCTTGAGACCCTGCTCGAGCGGCTGCTGGGCCCGCAGAGGCGTTTGCATGTCACCCCCCGCCCTCCAGGAAGTGTACACAGGCTGCAGAGTTTACAGCTCGTCACAGTCGGATCAGAGCGTGAGCTGGAGAGTAAACCATTAGCGCATGCGGGGTGCTGCTGTAGAGCTGCAGGAGCAATCCGCGTCCCGCACGCACAGTGAAAAACGGAGCAAAGCTGGTGGGGCTCGGGGTCAAAACACAGGCCCACACAGACTAGTGCCCAGGATTTATTTTAAAAAAAAAATTTTTTTTTTTTTGCAGGCTGGTCTGCATTTTGACTGAATTGTCATTTGCTTGTTTCCACTCCAGGGAAACATCTGGTTTCTGCCCCCAGTGCGGACAGACCGCTCTTATTCTGAAGCTGTCATCCATGAAAAGCGTGGTTTGGGCTCAATGGTTTTGCTTATGAAAGGCTTGGGGTCCATCTCTACAGAAATAAACAGCTCTCCTAATTGAAAGTTTGCTCCCTGCGATAAACCCCGGCTCAGAGGCGGGCTTGGGTGAAGTGGCGAAAGCTGAAAGGAATAAATTTATTTTACAGAGAGCATTTAATGATTGAGGATGTGGCCGGCGGAGAATTGTCCACTTAACCTTTGTGAAAGTCCCTTTGCCAACTTCTGTCGAGTGTCTGTACATGCATTTAAAACGTCCAGCGCCTAGAGGTTGGAGAGAGGGGTGTTACGGGGTGCAAAGGAGAAGAGCGATTGGCGGGGGGCGGGGGTGGGGCGGGGAGAGGGAAGAAAGAGTTCTGTGGCCTCAGGTCTTAGAAGCGGGCCAGGCCTTCCTGTGCCCTTTACAGAGGCGATGTCCTGGGAGTTTCTGCATCTGTGCGGTACAGCTGTGGCACTCACTCTTGGGGTCCCTTGTTCAGAGTTACTAAGAATTGTAAGATGGCGACAGCCCGTCTTTCGCCCAAGGGTTGGCGGGTGGCACTCCCGTTTCAGGAATCTCTGGGGTGGGTGAGGTGAAAAATGAAACTTGGGAAGTGCGTCTGCTAACTTCTCAGTGGGGTGGTGGGGGCAGTGTCTGGGGAGACGGTATAATCACTGTAAACGGGCTGTTTTTTATTTCTCCTATTTCTTTGTTAGGGAGACAGGGAGCTCCGCCAGAGGGCATCTGCATCTTGTTCTTGTTCTTCTTCTTCTTTTTTTTTTTTTTTTGCAAGACCCATGGCAGAAAACTTGAAACAGTGGTTGAATTAAGGTTAGAAATGCTGTGTTCTGGGTCCTTCCCTCAACTGAAGCATGTCTCCCTTCTGTCAGTCCCAGCCTCTTCATCTGACTGGCCCTTCCCTCCCCTCCCTCCTTCCACCCCAGCTATGCCTTTCCTACCAACTTGGGAGCCCCGGGTAGGGACATTTCATTCAGCGAAGCTGGGAAAAAAACCCCAGTAAACGTTAGAAGTACCACTCTCTGCCCCACCCTCTCTCCTCTTCCTGCTGTTTTTTTTCTCCTTTTCTTTCTTTTGGTTTTGTCTTCTCTCAGAACACAGGCATACACAGGTACCCACTAAACTCGGGCGGGCCCTCCAGGCAGGCCTGACCTGCCTGTGTTTTGATTGCCAAAGAGTGACGATGGGGGACAGGAAGCCCACGTTTGTGGTCAGGGCTGCGTGTGAGCTCGGTAGAGCGGTTGCGAACAGGGTCTCCCTTTTCCGAAGCTGCCAAGCTGAGCTTTACCCCCGCCACCAAACCCATGCCAGTGAGGGGGCCTTGCTGAAGAAATACCCTGGTGGCACGGCTCCCGGGCACCCCCCCCCTCCTGCGAGGGAGCCCGGGCCTGTGGCTGCCGGGCCTACAGCAGGAGGACCAGCGTGTGCGGGTCAGCCGCCTGCTGGGTTCGCCGCAACCCGCTCTGCAAACACAGCGGATTAGAGGGGTTTTGTTGAGGCAGAACAGATGGACAGACAGAGGCAGAGTGCACGCTGACCCATCGTAAATCAGGACGCTCGTACAAGAAGGGAAAGATCCGAGCCTGCTCACTGAAACATTTGAGCTGACTTAATTTACTACTTCTTTTCCTTACTAGACAAGCACCTCGTGCTTATTTAAAAACATCAATGTGAAGACCTTAGAAAGTGTGCGTGCCGGACCGCAAGATAAACCTCCGCATCCCCAGAAAGACATTGCTCTCACGCCTTTCAGTGTAATCCTTCGGTTTTGTCCTGTGTCTCACCAATACACACACACACACACACACACACACACACGCGTATACAATTACTGTTGGATAAGACTGAAATACATGCTTTTACTGTCTTTCAGCTAGGTAGTAAAAGATGTAACTAGGTCTGGAAGATCGGGCACCAAACGTGAGCGTTTGGGTCAGGCCACCAGCATAAATTTTAGTAATAAAACGAAAGACAACGTGTAAATTTATGTTTGGGAAAGTTGGGCCCAGCCCCAGGGAAGGAAAGTTCCCTGGCACGGAGGGCCGAGTTGAATTGACGGCCGCCCTTCCAGGAATGCCTCCGTAAGCTCCCCAGGAAGAACCGCGGGTCTGTGCCCGGTCGTCCTGTTGCCCCCTAGTGGTGCAAGAGGAGTAGTTCAGGCAGGAGAAGAATTCGGCACCTTGGACCCTCTCTCTGCCCACTGCTAACGGGCTGACTGTTTAGATCAATGGGTGCCTTCTCTTCCCTCTGTAAATGTACGGACCGAAGGCCGAGACAAACGAGCGCTTGAGCCTCCCACGTGGCAGGGCCCAGGTCGTTGGACTGAGTTCTAGCGCAGGGTTTGACTGAAGCGAGATGCCGTTAAATGCTCATGTTGTGGGGTGAGTTGCTCATTCTTGGGGAGGAGCTAAGGGTTGGTCCCACCGGGCGCCATCCGCTGCATGCTTTCTAGAAGTCAGTAGGGTTCACGGACGATTCTTTTAGTGCCAATTCTACTTGTTGGGATGAGCTTCAATTAAATACAAAAATTAGTGAAAACCAAACCCAAATCAAACCTCGCACAGTTGTTTCAATAGCAATATTGGAATGCTTTGAAAAGTATCAGTGATGCTGCATTATTAAAGAGACACGTGGCGTTATGTGGAAAGCGTGAAATATTGTGGAAATCTAGAGTTGTGCACTCAGGTTATTTCACTAGTGTTTTTAAGTTCTTTTTAGTGCTGAAGAAACAGAAGCTTGAAATCCTCATCCTTAATGCTGGGTATTTGTTGAATAAGTGATTGAGTTATTATCACTATTTCTTTTCTATCTTGGCTGAGTGTTTGTGCATTGAATGGGCTTATTACGAGGTGCCAATAACAAGTGTTTTACAGCGTGGATCTCTTGGGCGAGAATTCGACCCGTTACTGGGGTACGGTGCTGGACACCTGGCTCTGATCGGCCAATGCCACCGTCACCTCTCTCTGTTCCCTGCGTTCGGGCGATGTTTTCGGTCTCGCCAAAGGCATTTGTACCTGCGGCCACGCGCATGCATGTGCTACTCACATGCTTTCTCACCTCTGTGCCTCCCTTTCCTCTATCACTGGTAACCAGTCTCCTTCCTCTGGTTCATCCTGCCCCCCACCTCCTGTCCAGGATGTATATACGCCTCCCTGCACCCCCACCCCAGTCACTCATCATTTGAGTCGTGCCTCCCCTCGAAGGTGGGTGGTGTGGGTCCCTGCCCTTAGGCTGTGCCTGGCAGTCAGCAGGCATTCAGGGCGTGATGCTGGAATGCTGAACGAATAGTCAGGGCTCCGTTCTAGCCCTTCTCCAAAGGGGGAGCTTTCCCTTCCCTTCTGTTGGCTCCCCCAGCCCCCTGAACGCACGCCCATCATTTCATACACTGTTTTGCACTAACAGCATCTGTCTGGCTGTCTTTCTCACCAGCTCATGGGTTTGCACACTACAGCTGGTGGGCCAGCGTCAGCCTGCCATCTTTTTCTTCTTCTTTTTTAATATGGCCTGGGAGCTGAAGATGGTTCTTACATTTTAAAATGTGACATATACAAAAACTGTTAGTCTTTGTCAGGGAGACACTGGGAGAGAATTGCAGACTGCCTCTTGGCCTGTAAAACCCAAACTGTCTGTTGTCTGGGCCCCTTGTAGCAAAGTTTATCAACTCCTGCCTGAGACTTTCATCACTGAATTCTGAGGATATAGCGCTCAACAAACATTTTTCAAGCTGAGCTTACTGTTTCTTAGTCCTTCCTCTGGAGTCAGATGGTGTTGACTCCGGGTGCTGATCTGTTATGACTGTGAGGCTGAGATAGGGCATCTCTGAGCCTGCTCTCATCTGAGATGAGATGATCGCACCTTCTTCCGAGGAGGAAGAAGAGACAAAGCCATCCATCCACACGTCCGTTTCTGAGCCGGTGCTGAGCACAGAATCAGCGACTAATGTTACCCTTAATTTTTGCCCAGGTGGACATTCAGCAAAAGTAATCTGATCATCATTGTAGAAACCAAACTATATAGCAGGTATAAATTAAAAAAAAAAATCAATTGCTCTTCCTGAAAATGGCCAGAGGTGACCTCTGAAAATGATTCCTTATTCATTTGACCCACAAAATCATGCAAATCAAGAGGTTCAAATCTCTGTTCACCTTGTGAACACCTGTGAAACTGCTCAGGCCATCACGGGTGCGCATATTTGAAGAACCACCGAGCACCTGAAGGATGTCACTTTCCAGAAGCAAAGTGTGCCCTTCTGTCGTTAGTTACAAGGGTGGAGTTGGTAGGTGTGCCCAGGCCAAACAGTGGGGCGGGACACGGGGTCAGTGGCTCAAAAAGCGGGCTGAATTTTTGCTGCACGGGCTTCAAAATGCAGCGTGATGCTGAGCTGGAGGGTTTAGATGCAGCCCCCGTCTCTGGTCGTTGAGCACATCCAGGAGAACAGCGCCCCCGAGAGGCAGCGCAGGGCAGGGCCGAGGGCAGATCCGCCCCTGTGTGGGTTCTCCCTGCCGCGTGGCCGAGATCCTTCCCGACCAAAAAAGCAGGTTGTTCCCAAACCCGAAGAGGAGGTTGCACAGGAGAAAAAGATATTCCAGAAGAAATTGAAGAAACTTACGGCCCGGGGGGGTGGGGGTAAAGTCAACATAAAATAAATACTAATAAAAGCAAAAAAAAAAAAGTCATTTTGGATTAGCTTCTTTCTTTTTGGTGGTATTGGAAATTAAGACTTGCCCTTCTGTCCATGGAGCTAACTCTTCCTTTTCTTCCCCATTTCTGTGTGTGTGTGGGGGGGGGGCGGGGGGTGTTTGAGGCTGAATGAACCTTGTACGGTATGGACTTGGAGCTTCTAAGGCACCGTTACGACAGAAGATCTCACTGGGAGGGGGCGAGCACTCCCCGGAGCTCTGTGCGGGGGGTTCGTGTCTGGAGCCGGCTCTGCCACAGGTGCCCCCCTTCTCAGAGGGGCAGGAGGTGACGATGCTGGGGGCAGGGCGCACATGCGGCGCGCTGCGTGGACTTGGGAGGCTGGCGGACGCTCCGTAAGACGTGCGGAGCCACAGCGAGTTCAGTTACGATGTGTCTCGGGCCTGTTCTCCTGCAGGGACCGTGAAGGTGAAGAGCGCCAACATCCAAGTCGGAGACCTCATCATCGTGGAAAAGGTGAGTGGAGTCTCTCGGCCGTGGTGTGCGTGCGTGCTGGTCGGGAGTCCCTGCCGCCGCTCCACGGTCCTGACCCGTAATTTGTGGATCTGACAACACCCCCCGATGGTGTGTTGCTGGCACTTCTGTTCAGCAGCTCTGCCTGGGGAGGGAAGTCTTTTTTCCCAGAAGACACATGCACAAAATATTTTTTGAAGGGTATGTGTGCCGGTGAGCCAGAAATCCTGCTGACAGACGCCGGTTTTGACTTCCTGCTTGATGTGTGTGGTTGTTTTGGGGTGCTTGTTCTTGTAACGTGTGAAGTCTTTGCTAGAAGTCTGGTAACTCCATACGTACAGAAAAATGTTTGTCCCTTACCTTTTGAGCCATTTTAGCTTGCATTTTTTGACTTAAAAACCTGGGGTTTGTGCTTTTTTTAAATCATTTTTTTTTGTAGGGAGGAGGGGCTCACCTGAGAACAGTAAAATGGCCAAAAGCTGCATCTTTAAAAATAGCACCGCTAATTTGCTCGTCACTTCAGCAAACTTGCGTCTCTTCCTACTGTGGACATTTGGAAGGAATTGGGTTTTGGGGGTGGTCCTGGAAAGTGTTGGAATAATATTTGATTAGAAAAAGGCTGCGTCTTACACCGGGGTCTGTAGGAAGTGAACCGTGCCACTTTAAAGGGATTAAACCCAAGAGCTCAGAGTCGATTTGCGGTGAGGGGAGGCTCTTCTGGGTGGCAGCGCGGAAGAACAACACACGCCTGTGCGTTTTCACACAGTTCTCTCTGTTCACGACTAAACGCTGGCGGCTGTGGGCTTCTCTCTCTCTCTTTTGGAAAATGGCTTTTGTTGCTTCTCACGACGTGACTGCCTTACGCAAATCCCACTGGAAGCCAAACATCCAGCCAGAAAATCGGGAGAAGCCAAAGCGGGAGCAGGGTGTGCGTGCCCTTCGTTTCGGCTGGACCGAAGCCAGCGAGGGGAGCCGGCGTCCAGCCCTTGGGTCCCCGGGCTGGAATTTCAGGAGGCGGTGGTGGCATTTCCCTGAAAACTAGAAGCTTTCTTTCCAAGATGAGCTTTCAGCAGGGGATTAGAAATGGAACAGCAGCGTGCAAGATTTTTGTCAGATTCAAAACAAATTAAATCCCTCCAATCTGTCTTTGACAAAGGCGGATCCTGAAAAGAGGCAGCGGGTTTCGGAGGCCCCCTCCCCTCCGAGGGGGCTGGGGGGCCAGGGGACGGAAACCCCCACATGGGCATTCACAGTAACAGTCTTTCTTTCCTAACACAGAACCAGCGGGTGCCTGCTGACATGATCTTCCTGAGGACATCAGAAAAAAATGGTAAACATCTGGGATCAATTTTGAAAATAACCATTAACCTTTCAGTGGTAATTTGGCAAAATAATCATTTGAAAATGTAACAGAAGTAGATGATCATTTCGGAGCCACGGAGGCGAATCCAAACAGCCCTTTTAATAGAGCGGTCTTCAAAAAAAAAAGTTTTTTTTTTCCCGTGCTCACAGGTCAGCAAGTAGATTCTGATCCTTACAAAGGTACAGTGAGTCGGTCCCTTGCTGAGTCCCAGCTGGCGAAGTCACACACACAGGGGCCCGGCTTTGCCTCTCGGGGCTGCGTCCAGCTCCGCATCAGCAGCTGGTGGGAGGTGGAAGTGTGTCTGACCGGTGGAAGGAAACACACAGAGCCCCTCTGTGCTCTGGGACAGTACCGGGAGGTGCGGGGTGAGATGGGGCAGTAGAGGAACAGGGCAGAGAGGTGGGTGGCCCTTCGAGTCCTCGAATCGTGAGTGGCAGGGCCGTGCCCGCCCTTGCCCACCAGTTGGTTTATTGTTACAGCCCGTGGGAGCGCGGGCACCGCTCCCGGCTTTACAGGACCCTTCTCCCGGGGGGGGGGGCCCTCCCCCCACCGAGGAGCTGCCACCCCGGCCTGCCCGCCTCATCAGCTGGCTCACATCTCCTTTCTCTTTATTTTTTGTTATTTAAGCCGCTCGGAGGGAACAAGGCGGTTTTTCTCTTGCCTATCAGGCACAATCAGAGATCTTTGAACCCCTGGAAAAAAAATGCACGTTTGTATTCCTTCGAGGTTCCTGCAGCCTATTTTATTACAAATTGAATAAAAGTATGGGTGAAATGCTATGCTAATAATTCATGAAGTGACGCAGAGAGGGCGGTGGAAGGCACTAGATGGAAGCTGTCTTGTAAAAACTGCAGCTTTGTCCTCAAGTTGGTTCTTGTGTCTTGGTCCCTGAAGATGGAGTGTTGTGGATTAGGGTCCCTGAGGTTCTCTCCCCTTCTTCAAAAAAAAAAAAACCCCCCCCCAAAAAACTCACATCCCCCCACAAAGATTAGCAGCGCTGTTCCTGGAGAGTCCTTGGAAGTCCTCACGGCAGCGCTGGCGAAGTCATTACGTTCTCTGGTGACGCAGACAGCTGAGCGGCAGCGCGGACTCGAGTGCGTGAGACCCAAACGCGCGCCCCTGCGGAGTGCCGGCCGCTGTGCCTGACGGCAGACTTCCGAAGTGCTCTCCAGGTGGTGTGGACCAGCCCTTCGGTGCTCACCGTAGGAGGGCGGTGCTGGTTATCTCCATTTGTCCACTGGAGGAAACTGAGGCTCCAAGAGGGCGTACAGCCAGCAGTAGGTGGTGGAGCTGGGTCCCTGAGAGGGTGCTCTGACCTCTGCCCAGAACGGACTCGAACGCTGGTCATCGCATGCCAGCCACTGTCCTCTGCGGGGTCCTAACAGCAAGCTCGTGAGGTCTGCATTTCTCCCCATTTTACAGAGAGGATACACTGAGGGTTAGCGAGGTCGAGTAGCAAGCCCAGGCTCCCACTGCGAGTGAGTGGGGGAGCGAGGATTTGAACCCAGGTCTTTCTGGCCCTAGAGCTTATGGAGGGAGTGGAAAGTCGGGCACATGTTTCCTCTCCTTTTTGGTGGTCGGCCGTTTGTTGGCTGTTTGTACAAGGCCCCAGAGCCGCCAAGGGAAGGCTTCTCGAACTGCTGGCGAGTGGACGGCCCCCACTTTCCTTCCCCAGGGTCTTGCTTTCTGCGGACGGATCAGCTGGATGGGGAGACGGACTGGAAGCTGCGGCTCCCGGTGGCCTGCACGCAGAGGCTCCCCACGGCTGCTGTGAGTAGCTCTGCCCACCCGGGCACGGACTGGCCACGGCCACGGCCACGGCCACGGCCGGGCTGTCAAACTCAGGCATCCTCTGGGGCCAGGCATGGGAGGTCCAAGGTGAAGTGGGGCTGCTGGGGTTCTGGGGTCCTGGGGAGCTTTGAGCGCCGGTCGGTTCCAAGCACCGTGGCCACGTGAAGGGTGGACTTGGCGTGCAGGACGGGGCTGGTCCGAGGGCAGCGCAGAATCTTAAACCGTGACGTGAATAGAAGTAAGCCAGGGCACGTCCGTCGTTCCTCTGCTCAGGACGTCCGACGGCTTCGCTCGCGGCTTACTGAGCATCTGTCCGCGGTCCCTCCTCTCATGCTTAAACCCGTGTGATCTGTCTCCGAGCCGAGGCCAGCCACCAGAGCTTCGCGCAAAACCGAGGCTCTGTCCCCACCGAGCTCCTCCATCCCCCCAGCCCCAGCCTCTGGCGACCACCATTCTGCTTCCCATGCCGGTCCGTTCGACTCCTCTAGGGACCCCGTGTGAGTGGGGTCCTGGGGTGTGTGTATGTCATTCCGGGAGCGGCTTGCTTCACTGAGCATAAAGTCCTCAAGGGTCGCCCATGCTGCAGCGAGTGTCAGAACGTCCCTCCTTTCCCAGGCTGAATAGCACCCCGTTGCATGGGCGCGCCACATCTCGTGTGTCCGCTCATCCGCCGGTGGACACTTGGGTGGACCCTTTCCCAGCCCTCTGGGCTGTTGGGAATGACGCCGCTATGAACTCGGGTGTACGAATACCTTTTTGAGACCTTGCTTTCGGTTTCCAGCAAACGGAATTGCTGCTCCAACAGGAACTCTGTGTTTAACTTTTTTGAGGAGCTGCCACACCGGTTTTCATGGTGGCAGCATCTGACATTCCCGACAAGGGTGCACGAGGCTTCCAGTTCTCCACGCCCTCTCCCGCACTTGCTTTTTTGACTGCAGCCGTCCTAATGGGTGTGAGGTGTCCTTGCTCGCTATTTCACCTCTGCCCTTCCCAGGGCTTTGCACGGGGCAGGTGCCCGGCAGCCATTTGTTGAGCGGGCGGGCACTTTCATGGCCATGAGCAAGCCTCTAGCTCCGAGTGCGGCGAAGGGGTTCTGTGCCATTGGACAGCTGGGGGACCAGCATCTCTGCCGTAGTGTCTCTCAGCGCCCTGGGTTATTATTGCGTGTGGCACTTCCTAAACCTACTTAATTGAGCATTTCCCCTCTTTTTTCCGCCTGCCCCGTAAAGTTAAGCACCTGTTTGCTCGGTTCAGGAAATACAGCTGCTTTTGAAAAAGAGTGGCTGGCTGGCTCCTGAAATCTGCCTCGTCGTGAACTGATTTTGTTCTTCCTTCTGTGGAACAGGATCTCCTTCAGATCCGGTCGTATATCTACGCAGAGGAGCCGAACATCGACATCCACAATTTCGTGGGAACGTTCACCCGGGTAAGGGAGCGCAGCTTGCCGTGGACTGCGGTCTCGAGAGCGTGCATTCGCTGTGGAATCCCACAGACCGGCGTGCGCAGGCCTTCGCCAGGAAGGAGCTTTCGGTGGGGGTCGGGGCGGGGTTCCCTAGGGAGGACGTCCTGCCTGGCCAGCTGACACCTTGTTTCTTAGTGGGGTCCACGCCACTGGGGATTCCTTCGGCCTTGCGCAGCTGGAACGACCCGATAGCATGGACGCACGTGTTGTTATGATTCTCGTTGTAACGCTCGTGTCTGGAAGTCCCTGTCCCCCGCAGACGGGCCCCCACCCTCAGTGATCTCTAGGAGTCCTGCCTGCCGTCGTCCCACTGTTTAAGCCACTTCTCAACCATTTGGAGTGGAAATTAAATTTGGGTTGGGGTTACTTCAGGAACCAGGGACAAGAGACTTATGGCGCCCACAGTAAATGGTTCTCGTTGTCTTTTTATAAGGGCGAAAGACTCCCTGCTTGATCCGCTTCTGCGTTTTAGTTCTCACCTGATAAAACTCATCTTCCGTGTTCGAGGCTTGTCCTTCTTAGATCACAAGCCAGCCTTTTCAGGTGTTTCCGTGGGGGGTGGGTGGGGGTGACCCCGAGGCCGGTGGTTCCCGCTCTCCTGGCCGATGCGTGGGCGTCTCCCCAGGGTTCATCATCCTCCTCTGCCCGTCGGGAGAAGAACAGCGTAGAGACAGCTTGTGTGGTGTTGTCAAAACCCGGCCCCATATGCGTGTGTCCGTTTGGCCTCTTCCAGGAGGACAGCGACCCGCCCATCAGCGAGAGCCTGAGCATCGAGAACGCGCTCTGGGCCGGCACCGTCATTGCGTCAGGTGAGGAGGCGCCCTCTCCCAGGAACGTGGTAGCAATTTGCAAGGGGAGGAAAGTCCTCTGGTGCAATTAGAATAATCATCCGTCAGTGGGGACAATTAGTCGTCGGTCAGACAGGGTTTTCCACTGGTTCCGGCACCTCCAGGGAATCCAGCTGACACCAAGCTGCCCCTCCGACACTTAGAGACGTCATGAGCAGCGGCCGCGCCGGCCTGCGGCCCTCACTGCAGCGGCCGCTCCGGGAATAGCCCCTAATTGCCCCTGCAGATTGACGTTCTAATCTGTCCCAGAAATGGGGTCTGCCCGGGCGTTCTGGCTGCAAGTTGTGGCTGTGAGGGTGGCCGGGTCCTGGTACGAGGGGCTCCATGTGCTGAAAGGGGCCGTGGGCCTGAGCTGGAGCCTCGATACTGAAGACACCAGGGTGGCACAGTGACGTGGGGGGGGCGGGCTTTCAGTTTCGTGCACTGGGGGTGAGACTGAAGAAGAGGGGTCCCGGGGGCTGGGCACAGCTGTCAGCAGCCCTGGTTGATATCAGGGGGCTCCCACCTGTCTGTCATGCAGTGTGACAAGCCTTTCTGTGTGTCACACATTTCACTCAGCCCTCCCAAAGGTGCCATGACGATAGGTGCCAGTATTGTCCCCATTCTGTGGATGAGGAAACCGAGGCTCAGTGAGGTTAAGTAACTCACTCGCCCAAGGTCCCACAGCAGGTAAAAGGTGAGCTGGGACTGGAACTCCAGAAGCAGAACTCATTGCGCAGCTATTAGTATGTAGTATGTAGTACATAATAACATAGACTATCGTTAACATAATTCCTCGGCCGGTAATCTTCTGCCTTTACTGTGGGAGGGATCCGTGTTTCCCCTTTCAACATCTCCCTCCTATTAACCCGTCTGCCTCTGCTTCATGGCTCTTCGTGGCTCTTGGTGCAACAGACACACAGTCCGGATACTGCGTGACAAAGGGAGGGAATGACCAGCACGAGGGAGAGCCCTGGCCGCCTGGTGTCCCCGCCCACAGATGTACCGCTTAACGCCGATGGACAGAGACGAGCTCCGCCCGCAGTTCTCACCGTGTTGCCCTTCCCCCGCCTGCCTGTGTCGGCCGTGTCGGCCGGGCCGTGTCTCAGTTCCCCTGGTGACTGCAGACGTGAGAAGTTGGTCCTTAAGATTCTTCTCGGCCACTGCCCGGTCCCTCCTTGGCTTCTCGTAGCCTCGATGTGTTTAGTTCGGCCCTTGTTTTGATAATGTTAATTAAGCATTTCAGTAATGAGGACCTGTGCAGATGCCCATCTGGTTTCATTCTGGCGATGGTCTCCGCTCCTTCCTTCCTGCTTTCCTTCTTTCCGTGAAGCAAACCCTGATCGAACACTTGTATCTAACGATGCCAGTCTCCTTTGCTGGGTCCGGGCGCTACTCGGTGTGCCAGAAAATCCTGGTCTCCACTCTCCTGGGGTTTGTAGTTTTCTGTAAGTTTAGTGCAGGCTGAAGGTGTTGGGGGAGAGGAAACGCCAGAGAGTTCTACGCATTTCCTCTGAAACCAGTAAAAAGGCGAGTGATGGAGTGGCAGAGGCAGAGAATTCTGGGGTGGATAGACTTGTTGTCAGCCTTACTCTCAGAAATGAACAACCATCCTAATTATTAGTCGCTTTTCATTTACCGAGTGCTTTGCTGCCATTCTCTTGCGTTGGCCTCACATGAGGACATTCAGTGGGATGCAGAATGGACCCTCAGAGAGGTTAAGCAACTTGCCTAAGGTCACACAGCCTTGGAGCGGTCATCTCCTGGCAGGAAGCGAGTGGAAGGCAAATTGGAATCTTGAAGAGTGGGGAAAAGATTTTGAAATGTCTCATTCGACATGTGTTGTGGAGTTAAAACATGCATTTTCTTTCCGCTTGTTTGAATTAACAATCTCTCTGTGCTCGGTGAAGTGGGAGGATAGAGAACAGGGGTTTCTCCTGATCCACCAGCATTGCCTGCCATCTGCCTCAGCGGGTGTGTGTTTTGGAGGGAGGCCCCGGAGCTGGGCATGTAGCATTTCCGTAGCTGGCTTTGGTTTCCCTGGCTTCTCGCTGCAGTTTGATTCTCATGCATACTCGGAGTTAAACACAAGCCATTTCCTTCTGGTGCTCGACTCAAGAGATGGCCACCAAGAATAATCTTAATTCTATGACATTTTGCATCTGTGTTTCCTGTAGAATCTAACTCTTGTGTCTTGGTCACTCTGCTCTTATTAGTTGGAAGTTTAAACTATAATAAAGCTTCCCAGGGTAGGTGCTGGAGGTTCAGCGTCAACCTGTAAGGGATGCAGTTGCCATGGTAACCCCGCACAGTGCTGCTCGGCTGAGGAATCACCAGGGTAGTGGTAGGGAAGGGGTGGGGAGGCTTGGTAGAAAAAGGTGGCCTGGAGGTGACGGAGGCCAGGTGTTCTTGTCCAGTTCTTTCTGAGACTCTCGGTGATGAGGGACCAGTTTGTTGGGTTCCCCGAGCCCTTCCCCCCAAATCTGTAGCGGGCGGGTCAGTGCCCTGCTGTGTGTGACCAGCGTGCAGGTCGTGCCTTGCGTACCTTGAGGTCTGAGTTTGGTAACGCCCAGCTGATCCGTCCCCTGCTCAGTGCGGTTCGTCCTGTGACCGCACGCCGGGGAGCCATAGCAGTGTCTAATTGCCTTCAACATGGCTGAACGTTCGCTCTCTGGGGTTCAGCATTTCTCTTGTTGCTGACCGGGAACAAAGGGATCACCGTGAGGCCTGACCCTGGGACCACGCTGTTGTGCAGAATTAGGAAGGACTTCATGGAATCCCGACCGCGATGGCCTTGGAGGAACTGGCCAGGGGCTGGCTGGTGGGTCAGAGAGGGGCCTGGGGTCTGCAGGCTGCGGAGGTCGAGAGGGACGAGGACAGCAGAGCGAGGAGGAGCCGCAGAGGTGACAGCGCAGGCGGTAGGGGTCAGAGGGCTGGGCTGGAGAGGCTGGGGTCACACGAGGCGCATGGGCCCCGTGTCACCAGATCTTCCAGTTTTCCTGGAGAAGCCAGAAACCTCCATTGTTTTCATGAAAGCTCCTGTCTTTACAAGGTGCCAACGAATTCAGCACCTTGAAAGCACTGTGCCAGCCTGTGCTTTGTGGGGTGATGCCAGGGTCTCATCTCCTGGCGGCAGTTTTGGTCTTGAGCACAGGGAGATGTTGTGGGGGGAAGGCCATCTTCAGCATTAAAGGCGATGATGAGGTTGGCTGGTTCCAGTGAGGGCCCCTCCCTTTGGGAGCTCTTGTTAGTAACACAGGTTTCAGAAGAGGCGGGAGGAAACAGGAGAGAGTTCTGGGAGTTTCCTGTGAAACCTCTCGAACCCTGAGCATCGGGCATCGAGACCAAGAGTGCGGTACGTGAGCTCAGCCCAGACTCGGTTCCCCCTGTCCCACCATCTGCCGTGGCGACAGGCCTGCGTGCACCTGGAGTCGGCCACCTGCCTGGGAGCGGCCCGCGAACTCCCCCGGCCTGCCATCTGCCGGCAGCAGAACACTGCGTGCATTGAGCATTCACCTCGAGGGACTCTGGGGCTCTTTGTCCAGGGGACCCAGGCCCAGCCCGTCATCCGGGGTCACTGAGACTGGTCTCCCGTCTCTCGGAGTTTCTGTCTATTCTCCTGCCAGCGCCGCTCCGAGGAGAGGCTGGTTTAGGTGTTTGCGTTTTCCAGCAGGGACCGGTTGTTTGTATTCCTGGGGTCTGCCCTGAGAGCTCGGCGGGGACGGCCCTGCTCGCGTTTCGGGTTTCAGCTCAGATGTCCTCAACTCAGAGCCGCCGGCTCCTCTGACACCCAGGACCGGCCACAGCCTCGCCCCCTGCCGGGGCCCCCCTCCCGTCTCTCCTCCTGCTTGTCTCCACCACGGCTCCCAGCATTCCCATGGTTGCCGAGTTTCTTGGTTGCCGAGTTTCTTGCTTCCCCCCTTGCCTGTCTGTCTGCCTTCCCCACTGTGTTGAACATTTTCTTGGCACAAGCTGAAAAGGGAGACAAAGGTACATTTTTGATAGATATTGTCCAGCTCCCCTGCCCCCCAAGGACATTGTTCCCGTTTATGCTCCTGCCAACAGTGGGTACGACAGGGTCCAACCCGCCACCTCTCGGCCAACACTGGGTATCAGTCTTCGGAATTTTCTTTGCTGTGACGGGGCTCAAAATGGTTTGTTTCGCAGTTCTTTGATTCGTCACCAGGTGGTGCTGTGCCAGGGGGTGGGTGTGGTTCTCAGGAAAGGCTTGTCACCTGGACAGACAGACCCCCCGCAGACCTGCTAGTCAGACACAGAATCCGAAGGGAGTCAGACTCAGCGGCAGGAAGGCGCTGTAAGAAGAGGGGTGAGCCCTGGCCGGTGTGGCTCAGCGGACTGAGCGCCGGCCTGCAAACCGAAGGGTCGCTGGGTGGATTCCCGGTCGGGGCACATGCCTGGGTTTCGGGCCAGGTCAGGTCTTCAGTGTGGGGCGTGCGAGAGGCAACCACACCTTGATGTTTCTCTTCTCTTCTTCCTCCTCTTCCCCTCTGTCTAAAAATAAAGAATGTTTTAGAAAACGTAGAAGGTGGGTGGTGTGCCCATCTTCCCAAGTTCCCACGGCAGTTTCTGCGGAGAGCAGTGTTCTGGGCGTTAACCAGCCAGCCCCGCGTGGCCCCGAACACCCACCATGTGGCCAATGAAAGTGGGGGACTACATCCAATCTCGTTTTCAACAGATTTAAGCCTAAATTGCCCCCCACGGCCGGCCACTACCTTCCTGGTCAGTGTGGCCGTAGGTCACCGGTCGGCCCCAGGTCACCGGTCGGCCCCAGCGGGAGCATGCCCACACGCTCCCGGCGTGGGCGCTGAATCTGGAGGACGCCCTGTCGGGGGCGCAGGCTCTGGTCCCACCGGTCGGCGCTGACGGTCCTTCGTGCCTCGCTGCTCTTGTTTCAGGGACTGTCGTGGGCGTCGTTCTGTACACGGGCAGAGAGCTCCGGAGCGTCATGAACACCTCGAACCCTCGGAGCAAGGTGCGTGCGCGGCCCCGGGACGCATCTCCTGCTCGTCAGACCTCGCCACCTGATGTGCTGTGACGGTGGGCGCTGGGGCCGAGGAGCCAGATTTGAAAACTGGGGCACCAACAGCGTTGTTTCATTGTTGCAGACCTGCTGTCTTAGCTCTCTGCATACTTGTGCATATATGTACGTAGATACAGCTGCACGCACATGTCACACCTGTCATACCCAAGTAGGTGTTCGTATGTGCGTACGTGAATACGTGCAATTTAAAAAATGTATTTTATTTTTTAATTTAATTTTGTTTTTCGAAATTAAAAAAAAATTTACGACCAAAACATTTTATTTCCGTTTTCGAACACATGACATTTTAAAAGCTTTTACGTGAAAGCGAACCGTTGTTTGCCAGGTGTCCCACAGGGTCCTTCCCATGCATCTCATCAGACCCTTACACCCACCTGTGAGCAGGTGCTTCCTGAGTGCGCGGTGGGGAGGCCGGGCCCGGGTTCGACCCTCCGCTGACGGTGGTGGCGGGGCCAGGTGACGGCTCATTTCACACTGCGGGCCTTCCTCCCCACCCCCCGTCCCAGCCCCGCCCCTCCTCCAGGTTGTAGGTCAGAACATTGCAGAACGATGTCCCTCCACAGCTCCTGTGTTTCCTAAACTCCGGTCATTTTCACCCCACCCCAACAACTGTCAATGTCATCTCTTCGATGCCTTTGCCTTATTTTGGGCCATATTTCTGTGAAGTTACGGGTTTGCTGTGCTAGTTACGTTTTTAAAAAATACATGCTAAAATAAATAGGTAATTATTAAACTAATGATGTTAATTTATGCAGTGCCTGAAAATCAGGAACCACCAGAGCTGTGGGCCCCAAACTTTCAGGCACGTCTGCATCAGTGTGTGGGGCGGTGGCCCGAGTCCTTTTACGGGTCACTGTGCAGGGCAGTGACCGAGGAGCACACGCCCCAGCACACATGGCCGTGACCTGCTTCTGTGTTTCCCAGCTTAAGTCTTCCTAAGTCACCAAGGGAAATCTGATAGCAGAATTCTTTGAGGTCCCTTGGATTGGATGTCTATTAGGGACTCCAGCCCCCCCGTGCTGAGTGTCCTCAACCAAAGCTGCAGGGATCAGTGGGTCCCGCTGTCGCACCTGGTGGAGGCGCTCTTGGGTGAAGGACTGTTCTCCAGGTGGGCTGTGGGTTGCACCCGCTCATCCCAAGCTCCCCTTTGTGCCCCGTCCCCCAGATTGGCCTGTTCGACCTGGAAGTGAACTGCCTCACAAAGATCCTCTTTGGCGCTCTGGTGGTGGTGTCCCTGGTCATGGTGGCCCTCCAGCACTTTGCCGGTCGTTGGTACCTACAGATCATCCGCTTCCTCCTCCTGTTCTCCAACATCATTCCCATCAGGTGAGCAGAGGACGGGCTTGTGTTTGGGTGCCGGGACGGTGTCCTCTCTTTGCCACTTTGCCGAGTGAGGACCTGGAACAGTCAGGGTTGGGCGTGGGAGCCACGCTAGGGCCTGTAGCATCCGAAAACCATGTGGCTTCATGATCCATCCTTTCCTGAATGACTCTCTGCTCGGAAGCCCTTGCTGTGCCTCGCCCAGTCCACAGTAGGGATGCCAGTTGGCATTCATCTCATCGGCCAGCTCCAAGAGGCTGGCAGTGGCCGTGGGGAGTGTGTTGAGAAGGATCCTGAGCCCCATCTGGGCTCAACAGGAAGTAATGCGGAGACTGGTGAGCAGGGGAAGCACGTACAGATTGCTCACCTCGTTTGGAGGCTGCGTAAGTGGTTTACAAATGATGTAAGCAATAAATCATCATGAAAAAAAGCCAGAGGTTCACAGTAGCAAAAGATTACAATAAATCAGTTCGGAAAAGGTGGAACACTTGTGGAGACGGGTGGTGGGGATGCTTGCGTAGCAGTGCGAATGTGCTGAATGCCCCTGAACTGCCCACTTTCAATAGTAAACTCTACGTTGCATATATTTTACCTCAACTTAAAAAAACGAGCACAGCCGTGGCTGGCATGGCTCAGTGTGTGGAGCATCATCCCGCAAAGCCAAAGGTCACCAGTTCGATTCCCGGTCAGGGCACATGCGTGGGTTGTGGGCCTGGTTTCTGGTTGGGGTGTGCATGAGAGGGAACTGATCTGTGTTTCTCTCCCTTTTTTTCTCCTTACCTACCCCTGTCTCGAAAATAGATAAAATCTTTTTAAAAAATGAGTGTAGCGCTGGCTGGGTGGCTTAGTTGGTTGGAACGTTGTCCCGTGCACCAAAAGGTTATAGGTTTGGTCCCCAGTGGGGATGCTAATGGGAGGCAACCGATCAATGTTTCTCTGTCTCTCTTTCTAAAGTCAATAAACTCACCCTTGGGTGAGGGTTAAAAACGTCTTAAAGAATGAGTGTAGTGTCAACAATACATTAGCTCAGGGAGCTCGGAGTTAAGAAGCAGCAAGACCAACAGCTACCCCTTCCACAGTGTAAGTGGCCGTGGTCCATGACAGAACAGCTTCTCGGACATGGCGAGCGGCTCTCGTGTGACCAGACAACGGACTTGACTCCGGCTCCGTCTGGGGATTCAGGCTGGGCAGGGGCTCCTCCAGGGAGTAACTCCAGGTGCTGTGGCCCAAGCGACGTGTACGGAGAGTCCTTGCTGTTTACAGACGAAGACACAAGGAGCCTGGTGCAGATCCTGTTAACCGGTTTGCTCTGGTTTTCTCACCAGTTTGCGTGTGAACCTGGACATGGGCAAGATCGTGTACAGCTGGGTGATTCGCAGGGATTCAAAAATCCCGGGGACTGTGGTTCGTTCCAGCACGATCCCTGAGCAGCTGGGGAGGATTTCTTACTTACTCACCGACAAGACAGGTGAGCTTACTGCCCCCTATCCCTCTCCCCCACCCCCGCCCCCCCAGGATCCAATGGGAGAGAAGGTGTGTGGGTCCTGTTTCTGAAGGCAATAGAGATGTCTGCTGCTGCTTTCGATGAAGAGTGATTGTTCGGTGATGATGATGGTAACAGCAACAAAGTTTTACAGAATGCCTTTGTGCAAAGCACTGTTCTGGGGTGTGTTTATATGTAGTTACTTAGTTACTCCTCATGCCAACCTGGTATTTTTACAGGTGAAGAAATGAAACAAAAGTTGACTGATTTGTGTAAAAGCAGCCTTTGAACTCAGGCAGTCGGCTTCAAGTCCTGACCTTGTACCCCAAATTACTGCTCCACAGTTTGGTGTCATAGTGGTTAAGAGCAAGGACTGGGGAGCAGGGAGGCCGGAGTTTCAGATCCATCTCTACCATTTCGTGTCCACAGGATGAAAGGAATCTATTGCAAAGATCCTGAGCGGCTCACCAGAGCAGAGAAAACCCAGGTGTCAGGAAGGAGAGAAATCAGGAAAGTTCCGGATGTGGCAGTGTCAGGACCCCTGGGTGGTCTCTGTAGGGTGCAGGTCTCTGTCTGCTCAAGGTTCAGGTTCCTTCAAGGTAGAACCTGATTGGACTAGTGTGTGTCACGTGCCACCCTCTTGGCCAATGGAACGGTTAGGCACCCTGATTGACACTCCCTCTGGACCATCCCAGGAAATGAGGGGGGGTAATTTCCCCCAAGGAAACCGAGGATGCCATGTTCAAAAGACAGGGAATTGGATTCCAGGCCAACAAAACCCCACAGCAAGAGCAGGGGTAGAGCTAAAACCAGTGTGTGACATACAGTAAACACTCCAAAAAAAAACAAAACAAAACCCCAAAACACAAAACAAAACCGATCTACCGCTGCTGCTAAGGCCAACAGCAGCTCCAGGATGTGGCACCTCACCCGTTCGCCTTGCATTCCAGGAACCCTGACCCAGAACGAGATGGTGTTCAAGCGGCTGCACCTGGGCACGGTGGCCTACGGCCTGGACTCCATGGACGAGGTGCAGAGCCACATCTTCAGCGTTTACACCCAGGTACCCGCCGCCTCCGGTTCCGCTGCCCACAGCGGTCCTTGACGTTTGCGAACGCCTTCGTCAAGATACAACTCAGCATGCCGTGTGACTCCCCCTGGTGCTGTCCTCATGGGGACTGAGACTTCTGTCCCGAGGGCTCACCGCGTGGCTTGTCACGCTCACTGGCTCCGGGCTGAGCCCCCCTCCATCCCTTTCTTTTTTTTTTTTTTAAACATTTATTTATTTATTTATTTACCTTTAGAGGGGAAGGGTAGGAGAGAGGGAGAAGGAGAGAAATATCAATGTACGGTTGCCTCTTATGTGTCCCATGCTGGGAACTGGCCTGCAACCCTGGCATGTGCCCTGACTGGGAATCGAACCGCGATCCTTTGGTTCACAGGCCCGCGCTCAATCCACTGAGCTACACCAGCCAGGGCCCCTCCATCCCTTTCTGAGCACCGCGGCCCCCCGATGACCGTACCAGACAGTCTCGCTGTTGTGGTGCGTCCCTCCGGCAGGAGACACGCCCTTGCCCGTGTGGATGGTGCTTTTAAGAGCTTGTGGTGTTTGCAGAAGCCATGCCTTCTCAGGACATTTGCGTAGTTCAGCATTGGTGGTCCATTTTTGGTTCAACACAGGTGGTCCATTTTTGGTTCAGCACAGGTCACACTCTTCGTAGAGTGCTCAAAGTTGGGAAATGACATTGCTTACTGTGAACTTGAACTTCTATCCTGGCCCTAGCGAAGCTCATGAATGGATTTGCTCATCCTGGCCGTGGGTTGGAAAGAGCTAAGTGTCACGGAGTTAGGTCATCTCGAGGTTGGTGTGCGCCCAGAATTACAGCACCCCTCCCCCCCACGTATCCGTCTCTCGTGACGTCTAAAACCCTGCAGGAAACACATGAACGTTTTCGCCATGAGAGGTATGAAGGCTTTCCCGTGGGGTTTTGTTTTACGCCTTTATCGAGGTATAATTTACATACTATAAAAATCAACTGTGTTAAGTGTGCAGTTCAATGACTTTTTAGTAAATTAAAGAGTTACGGAGCCATTGGCACAGGTCAATGTCAGAACACACCCACCACCCCAGAAAGCGTCCCTTAAGCCCATTAAGGCGTCATTCACCTGACCTGTAGAATTTATTACTGGGGTTTTATCACAGTGCCGTGTGAAGCACGGTGCTCGGCACCCCAGGGTCAGATCCCCGGGGACGGTCAGGGTCCCTAGACGTGGTTTCAGCAGGTGAACCAGGTGGCCTCCAAGTACAGCAGTCTGGGAACACCTGCCAGGAGCCTGAGGTGCGCTCTCATTTTCCAGAACATCAGTGTCTGCATCTGTGGACTCCAGAATTGACATTTTAGCTTCATCTTTAAAATTACAGCAGGGATTAAATCTTACTCGTGGTCTTGAGACTGACTCAGGGACCCCCCGCCACCCCACGTATCAGACCAGCGTCTTCTCAGCTCCAGCCCTTGAGGTGCCCTGCGGAAGGAGTCGGAATTCTACGATGGGTTTTTTTCCGGAACATTGAAATGTGGCTTGCAGTTTAGGGAGTGACCAGGTGATGGGTTTGAGGGAGGTCATTTACCTGAAGTAACCTCGGAAAGAAGGCGTGTGGTTTTAAAGGATTCCGGCAGGAAGAGTTCAGATTATTACTACAAGCCCGAGTAAACCACAGGAAAATGGCCAACACCTTACGAGATCAAACCAGGACAGGCTTTCCATGTGGCGATTTTTTCCTCTCTGGCTTATTTACTTACTGCTACCTTTAAACCACAATTGGGATATAATTCCTCAGCCATAAAATTTACCCCTTCAAAGTGTACAGTTCCCAGTGTTTTTCAGTATATTCTCAACATTGTAATTCCATCACTACTGTGTGACTTCCAAACATTTCCCTCACCCCCAAAAGAATCCCCACCCCTACTACCGATTCCCTTAGCCTCTGGCGATCACCGGGCTACTTTCTGTCTCCATGGATTGGCCAGTGCTGGGCACTTCATGTAGACGAGACCACACAGTATATTTTGCAGCTGGTCACTCCATTTAGCGTAATGTCTTCAGAGCCCTTCCAGGTGGTGGCATGTGTCAGGACTTCGTTCCCCTTTATAATTGAATAATAGGTGTGACAACTTGAATTATAATTTTCAATCGATTATCATTTTCAGTGTCCCTTTCCCTGACTGTATGTTTTTTGATATTAGCTAATACTGTGAAAAATGCTGTTTTTTATTTTTATCATATCTTTCCAGAATTTCACCTTTTTACTGTTTTATAATACAAAACACAACATTATGCAAAGTTAAACATATGTACATGGAGGCACCGAAACATTTTTTTCCCCAACGTGTTACATGATTGAAATATTTTGAGACAGCTGGTCTATGTTACCTGGTATGTGGAGTCATCTATTTTATTTTACTCACCCCAGCAAGTGGAAGTATCCTTCACTGTTGTTAATGTACGTGTCTCCACAGAAGACCTGTACCAGCCCTTCTGCAAATGCCTCGAAGCTATTTTGTACTCGTAAATTCATATTTTTCAGAAATCACAATTGATGCTGTTCTACACATTTTGATCTGTGAACTGTCAGCTTTCACTTAATATTTTGTCTCGATATTGTTTCAGGATTCTTGTTGGAATTGGAACTCACTAAGCTCTTTTTCCCTGTTCCTTTTTATTTTTATTTTTTTAAGGATTTTATTAATTTTTAGAGAGGGGGGGAAGGGAGGGAGAAAGAGAGGGAAAGAAACATCAATGTGTGGTTGCCTCTCACATGGCCCCAACTAGGGACCTGGCCTGCAACCCAGGCATGTGCCCTGACTGGGAATCAAACTAGTGACCCTTTGGTTCACAGCCTGTGCTCAATCCACTGAGCTACACCAGCCAGGGCCCCTGTTCCTTTTTAATGAGCGTGTTGGTGGTGAGCTTGTGAGTCTCTGGTTTCTTTTCTGCATGCGCTGCCTTCCGCGGCTTCGGGCCGCCAGGCCTTCCTTCCTGAGTCCCACCCAGGCTGTGCTCCTCCAGCTTCCTGCCTCCATTGGAGACATAGATTTTTTTATCTGTGTGTTTTTCTCTGGGACACAGCTTGCTTTGTTTTTCACTCATCTAAAACATTTCCATTATTTATTGATGATGCATTTATTTTTGGCTCGAAACAAAAGACACATGATAGATAAGTACAAAGGAAAAAAAACATTGAAATCACCTGTATTAACATCACTTAGAAATACCAATGTTAACTAACACCTGGATGTTTAAAACGCCAAACTTTCTCCCTGCCTTTGTGTGTCTGGGGAGATGATGGTTTACTTTGTTTCTTTGGGTGTGTGTGTGTGTGTGTGTGTGTGTGTGTGTGTGTGTGTGTTTCTGTCTCTCTTCAGTTTTCACCTGAGGATATGTTTATTGATTTTAGTGAGAGAGGAAAGGAGAGAGAGAGAAACATCGATGTGAGAGAGAAACACTGATTGGTTGCCCCTGGTACGCGTCCTGACTGGGGATTGAACCCATAGCCTTTTGGTGCACAAGACGACACTCCAGCCAACTGAGCCACCCGACCAGGACTGTTTCTTTACAATAAGAAGGTGTCGTATTTCCACAGTTCTTTTTAACTAGAGTTGAACAGGGCCCTCTTGCATTCCTTAAGTGCAGGGGAACCAACTTTATTTCTTAAAGTTCTTAACATATTTATTGTTCATTTTGAGAAGCATTTCTGGTTTAAGTAACACTGTTAGAATAATACCATCCAACTTCCTTTTTTCACTCATGTCGGCAATTCTGATCATTTTTAATGGTTTTGTAACAGGGCCCGGACTAACTAGGGTAGGAAAAGTGGGGGTATCCACCTTGAAAGCAAAAGTCATTTGGGAATGACCCCCCAAAAAACATAGTAATCAAAATAAATCATAGTCGTAATGCAACATTTTCAAAATTCAAAATTCATGCGAAAATCCACAGTGAACACAATACTGAAATTTTAAATTGACAGGATCCAACCGGTGCAGTTGGGCCTCCCCCACTTCCTGGCCTCGGTTTTGCAGTGTTCATGGCCTTCTATGGTGTTTGTTTTTTTTTTTTTTTACCTCAGCACATGATGTGTCAGGCTGGACAGTTCTTTGTTGTGAGGGCTGTCCTGTGCATTCTGGGGGAAAGAGAAGGGGAGAGACATCAATGTGCGAGAGAATCGGTTGCCTCTGGCACACCCCCAACTGGGACCTGGCCCACAACCCAGGCATGTGCCCGGACTGGGAATCGAACCAGTGACCCTTGGGGTTCAGTTTCAAGGCATTGAAATGTGTTGCCTCAGTCATGCTCTGAGATGTCTACTGTTCAGTAGCGAACATTGTATTTATTCAGTCACTTCAGCAGCCTGTAGCTCAGTTGACTCATTTGGAACTAGCGGCTGTGAGCCTGCCTCTGTGGAGGTGCCCCTTTGAGGTTAACGAGGTACCAGCTTTGAGCGTTCTTTGGGGGAGTGAAGCGGGACTATCGAAACAGGAATTCCTTCTCTTCGGTAGCGTGCGTATACCAGTCGCTGCCCATCTATAATACCCATCGATACGATGAATGTCCGCGCAGTGGTGGTGCAGTTTGAATTGCATTTAGAAAGAAAATTGATCTTCGTGGTGACTCCGTATTTAATTTTGGTATTGATCTTTCCTGTTCTACAGGATGGAGCTCTCGGTGGGAATTGCCCCTGCCCTGGGTTACTAATGAGAAGCCGGGGACTAGTTTTCATTGATTCCCTGAGTCTCGTTGGGTGGCTGGGATGCCGTAGAGCCCCTCGGAAGCGTTAGACGGGATGAGGTGCCCACCCAAGGGCCCACGTCAGGGGCCTGTGCGCATGGAGGTCTCGATTCCCCTCCCCGCCCCTGACCCCGTGTGGAGCTCTGCCACCCTCTCCCCTCCCTGAGAGGGCCAGCGGTTGCTTCCCCCAGGGCAGAAAGGCTTGTAACCTGCCCCTGCGGACGCCACATCTGTTTTGATTTTCCCCTGGTATTTTTTAAGTAAGAAGAAATGTGTGCAGGTTAAAGGGCCTGTGGGGAGGAGGCTGGAGATAAACACTGTACAATGTGAAACTCTTCCATATGGGGAATGTGAGGATGTTTGAGGACCGGGCCCTGCTACCGAGGCTGGCAGCACCCCTGGCAATTACCAGGGCCTTAATGATACATGCGGGTCGCCATTTGGTGTGCGAGTGAGCCTTTTGCTCGGCAATTAAAAGAGAATTTCAGAACCAGTGGTTACGACCCCTCCTCCCTGAAGCAGCTTAGTGGGAAAGGGGATACGTGTTAATTTAAGAGGGAAAGAAATGAATCTGGGACATTAAACCAGTGGCCTGGGGGTCGGGGCCAGTCACCCCCATCTTCTGATCGGTTGTCAAATGGTCCCCTAATCTGAAAGGGAGGTCCTTGAAAAATCAGGGCTCCCTGTGCTACCCCACATTTGAAACATTCGTGGGAGTATTTGTCCTCCATAGACATGAAGTCAGGGTGTTTATAAAACGCAAAGGTTTGCGAAGGGCGCCCTGAACTCGGCCTTGCCTTCCAACCCAGTGCTCCTAAAACTTGCCAGCCAGAGCAATTACTTCGTCAAAGGCCTCGTTACTGCCCCTCGTGTTAAGTCGTAATTTGGTCCAGGTGCTGAGGAACGCGGGCGAAAACGAAGGCGTGCATTGGTGCCTAGAACGGAACTCGGGGAAAAGCGTTCTGGATTCAGTCTCCCCGGTCGAGAGAAACTTCCCGGACCTCGTGGGTCCTCTTCGTAATGTGGGAGTGAAATTCTTCATAATCAGAAGCACTTGGCCAATAATGATTCATTTAAACTGTAGGTCTGATTCATTACTCTAATTATTGTTACCATGCAGTGCCCTTTGGCCTGGAAGTGAAACTCGTGTCCTCTTGACACCAGAGGTTAACAGAGCAGGAAGCCGGAGCGGTGTGTGTGCCTGCATGACAAGAATAATTTAGTAATTGTCTAATTACCTGAGGAGTCGAATGCCACTGCTAAAAATAGTATTAAAAAATTAAACGCAACCCATTTTCTTGTTTCCCGTAGCCCATCTGTTCTCTATTTTGGGCAACCGCGTGTTCACGGGTATAAAACACGATTCATTCTCAAAGATTGGATCGCATCTCCTCTGTCCGATACAATGTGTTTCTAATGGAACGGAGCCCCCAGTATGCCCATGACCTTCTTGAGCTCCCGGGACTCGGCTGTGGAGGCAGGAAGAAGACTGCAGGCCCTTTGTCCAAACCTGTGATTTGAATACAGGACCTGATGTCGTTCCATTTGATATGTATTTCTTCTTGGAGATGGAAAAGTCAGGGCCCCCACCGTCACCTCAGGGGACAGGAAAAGGTTTATGTACTAGAGATGCAGCAAACAAGCTCTCTGTTCTCCTGGTCTGAGAGGACAGCCGTCAGGTAAACAAGCCACTTTTAGACAGAGGGGACAGTAACCCACAGGAAGCTTGACTTCCACTGGGGAGGGCAAGTGGGGTAATGTGCATTAAGGGGCACAGAGAAGCCCTCTTTTAGGAGCGGACATTTGAATTTAGACCCCCGCGATGAGCTAGAGCGAGCCAGCCCCATGGAGGTCTGGGAAATGGTGGTGTAGGCAGAGGGCACAGCAAGTGCAAAGGCCCTGGGGCAGGAAGCGGCACAGCAGCGTTCACGGAACAGAGGAGGTCAGCGTGGCTGGAGCAGTGAATGAGGACGAGGATGTCGTGAAAGGAGGTTGCAGGGATGAGTGGGGGCTGATCAGAATGGCCCTGTGTGCCATGGGAAGGCATCTCAGTTTGGTGGAATACTGCACCATAAGCTCAGTGGTCATTTTTCAGTGGTCTTAATTTTTTGTTACATTTCAAGGCAACAGAAACCATTTTTTTCTTTTAAGATTTTATTTATTTATTTTCAGAGAGAGGGCAAGGTAGGGAGAGAAACATCAGTCGGCTGCCTTTTGTACGCCTCCAACTGGGGATCTAGCCTGCAACCCAGGCATGTGCCGTGACCAGGAATCGAACCAGTGACTTTCTGGTTGGCGGGACAATGCCCAACTCACTGGGCCACCCCGGTCAGATCAGAATCCCTTTTTCGAAGGAAGACCTTCACGGCACCCAACGTGTGACATCGAGAGGAGTGGGCTGCTTGTCTTCCACACTGGGGATGCCGAGCAGGGGTGCCCGGGCATTCCTGCTCTTCGGGGTGTGGAGCCTGGGTTGAGCCCCTCCCCAGAGCTCACTCCTCTCATTGGCAGGAAACTGAGAGGCACAGCGAGCTGATGTGACTTTCCCCAGCTCATCCAGGAATAAAGCTCAGACTTGTTAACCTTCGGTACTCTTTTCCCTGTGTTGCTTGAAGCCATTTTCCCCAAGCCTTAACCCACGAAGGAGGCTCAGCCACCTGTTGAGAGGTTTGAACAAGGGGATGGCGAGGGCTGTGTTAGCAACGGGACAGCTGCTTGGGCGGGTTAAGCGTCTGACGTCTGCGTGGAGAGCAAACATTGAACGTGTGCAGCCGTACTCTTTTCAAAGAAGTTACTCTTGAAAAACCTACCTGAAGTGCAGGGCCAGGTACCGTTTTGCGGTACCTTCATCTGGGCAGGTGTCATTCCTGTTGTCGCTGTCTCTGCCCCCGCCCCAGTTGCTTGTTACTGATGGGTGGTACCCCTGTGGAGCACCAGCCGAAGCTGTCGTCTTTTTATTTGAAACCAGAGAGTGTACATTTAAAACAGTGATTCTACACCACATCACTGTTTTAAATGTACACTCTCTGGTTTCAAATAAAAAAACGACAGCTTCGGCTGGTGCTAGAAGCTAAAGAACTTATGACACATGGACATGAACTAAAAGGGGGAATGTGGGTGGGAGAGGGTGTGCAGGGTAGAGGGGAATGAAGGGGGAGAAATGGGACAACTGTTATAGCATAATCAATAAAATATATTAAAAAAAAACAAAACAGTGATTCTAAACCAGGGCTGCGGGGGGTGGGGGGCGGTCCTCCTGGAACATTTGGCAACAGGTTGCTGTGTCTAGGGCAGAGAGAGGTGCTTCTGGCATCCAGGAGGCAAGGGCAGAGATGTGGGCCGACACCCTCCGGCGCACAGGGCTGGGCCACCACAGAGAAAGTCTGCCCCAGGTGCCAAGGCTGAGAACCCTGGTCTGAAACAGCGGGATCGCTCGCAGTGCGGCGGGACCCTCCCTGTGGGAGGCCCCCCAACCCCACCCAAAGGTGGACAGGGTCACCTGTTCACAGGCAGAACCCCCCACATTCAGTACGTTGTAATTATGTTCCTCTTCACGTCGCATGTTTTCTTTCCCCGAGCGTAAACGACCAGACCCCTGACAGTTCCTGCCCTTCGTGGCAGCGTGGCTGTGGCCGCGCCTGAGCCTCCTGCTAGACCCGTGGTGGGGAGAGCAGGTCCCCGCCTGGCTGTTCTTCCTCACCCTCGAGACGCTTCGGTGCCTCTGGTCACCTCCCTTGTTCGTCTCTCCTCCCCGTAGCAACCCCAGGACCCGCCGGCTCAGAAGGGCCCCACGATCACCACCAAGGTGCGGCGGACCATGAGCAGCCGCGTGCACGAAGCCGTGAAGGCCATCGCGCTCTGCCACAACGTGACCCCCGTGTACGAGTCCAACGGTGTGACCGACCAGGCCGAGGCCGAGAAGCAGTACGAGGACTCGTGCCGCGTGTACCAGGCGTCCAGCCCGGACGAGGTGAGCCCCGGGCGGGTGCGGTTTGTCGGAACTCCCTGCCCGTCCCCCAGGGGCCTCGGGCGTGGCCCCCGAGGGGCTCCCCGGGCACGGTGGACCGGAGCCAGGGAGCTGCTGGGCTGCCGGGCAAATCCATGTTCAAACGCATGCAGGACTCGGTCTTTCCTAGGAGCAGTGGTCACGGACTTGAGAGCTCTCCTCAGCTCCGAACGGAGGGGGGGGGGGGGGGTTGGGTCCCCCTGGGACACGCGGCAACGTCCGCTGATCCGTCTAGGGAAGGGGGGCGCTTCTGGCTTCGAGGCAGCGAGGCCGGAGGAAAGCGCGCGGGATCTGTTTGTGATTCAGGTGGCCAGTCCCTAGGGGGCACAAGGTCCCATCGAAACCACATCCCCTTTAAAAACAAACAGCGTCACTGAGGTAAAACTCACAGACCATACAGCCTCCCATCGAACCCGCACAGGTCCGTGGTTTTTTAAGGACAGTCACAGAGTTAGGCAGCCACGACCGCACTCAACTTGGGGACATTTTCGTCGCCCCAACAGGAAGTGCTCCATGCCCATGTCCCCCCAGCCCCCTCTGTTCCCCAGACCCCGGCAACCGCACCCGCTTCCTGTCTGTGTGGAATTGCCTTCTATGGACATTTCGGACAAAAACGTGTGTAGGGGCCCTTTGTGTCTGGCTTCTTCGTGTTGCCGCACGTGTCAGAACTTCGTGACTCTGTCTGGGTGAGAGGTATTCTGTTGTGGGGGGGGACACTGCGCTCCCTGTATCCAGCCATGGGGTGGGGGCCATTTGGACTGTGTGTGTGTTGGTTTGCTTGCTATACTGGGTGATGCTGCTGTGCACATTTGGGTACACGTGTGTGAGGGGACACATGTTTTGTCTCTTGGTGTATATCTAGGAATGGGATTGCTGGGTCACCTGGTAACTCTGTTTAACCCCCTTTTTTTTTAAGGTCTTATTTTTAGACAGAGGGGAAGGGAAGGAGAAAGAGAGGGAGAGAAACATCAGTGTGTGGTTGCCTGTCTCACGCGTCCCCCACCGGGGACCTGGCCTGCAACCCAGGTACGTGCCCTGACTAGGAATCAGACCAGCAACCTTTTGGTTTGCAAGCCAGTGCTCAATTCACTGAGCTGCACCAGTCAGAGAGCATTTTTCTTTTTTTTTTTAGCGCAGAAAATTTGGAAATTTCAGAAGACAATAAAGAGGAAAACGGGTTGATTGCAATTTCACCCATAAAGGACCACAATAGGCAACTTTCCCAGAGCATTTGGTCCCATCTGACATGCGTTCGCTCAGTGTATTGTGTAATCGCCCCAGCACCTAAGCAGCACTGTTACTGTTGCCCTTCTCAGGAAAGAAAATTCACTGGTAGCAAGATCGGGTTAGCCTGCAGTCGCCAGGATAGTTTTTAAAGTTTCTCGTTTCGAAATAATTCCGGACTTAACAGAAAAGTTGTGAAATTAGGACAAAGAATGCCCATTTACCCAAACTTCACTCGGATTCTTCCGACGTTAACATCTTTGCGCCTTCTCTTTATCCTCCTCCCTTTTTCTCTTTGAAGAGTCAGCCGGAGGCGTGATCCTCTTTTACTCATGAACATGTTTCCCTTTTCACCTAAAAACCGAGGAGATTTATCCGGACTGGGAAATGAACATTGGTGCAGTACTGTTATCTAACCCACAGCTCTGACTCAGATTTCAACACTGCGCGGCTAACTTACACCTTTGCACTCCTCCCCGCTGCCCACGCCCAACCCTGGCAAAGCATTTCCCCAGGTCGGGGTCCCGTGCAGGGGCACACGCTGCATTCAGTTGCCACGCCCCTGGAGTCTCTTTCAGCCGGGAAACAGTTCCTCCGCCTGCCTGGATTTTCACCACCTGGACACTTCTGCAGAACGCAGGCCGATGATTTTGCGTGGTAGCACGTCTGCCGGTTTGGGTCCGCCTGACGTTTACCTGGTGCATACTTGGGCCGTGCATTTGTGTTGGTGGCAGGAGACACGTGATGTTGGCGTGCCCCGCTGTTGGAGATGCCAACTTTGGTCACTTGGCCAGGAGGGGGTCTCCAGAGTTTCTTCCTGGTAAAGTTACCATCTTCCTTTGTAGCTCATCTTAGGACTTCCGCCCCCTCAGTGGCCGGGCCAGGGTTCTGACCTGGGGAGTTCGATTTCAGAGCCCAAGTTCAACCCTTTTACTAAACCACTTTTTTTGTTTGTCAGAAGCCCCTGAGGACATTTTGATAGACAGCCTTCCAGTTTCTTATAGTTTTTTCATTAAAAAAAAAATGGGAATTTTAATACAGGTATGGTTTTGTAGCATCCTTTTTCACTTAACATTTTATTATGCCTGTTTCCCAATTTTCTTGAATATTGATATTTTAAAAAATATTTCATTTGTCTACATTTAGAGAGAGGGGAAGGGAGGGAGAAAGAGAGGGAGAGAATCATCATTCAACTGCTTCTCGTACGCACCCAGACAGGATACCCACTCAGCAACCCAGGCATGCGCCCTGACAGGGGATCGAGTGGGAGACCTTTTCTTTCTGGGACGATACCCAACCAACCGAGCCACATCGGTCAGGGCTCTTGAATATTATTTCAAAAAACCCAGTTTTCCAGAATTACTGCGCATGTATGTATCCTGATACCTTTAACCGTTCTCGTGTGTCTGGAACTCAGGGTATTTCTGACTTTCAGCCGTGACACTTACAACCATCGTGGTGAGCATCCTTCAACCCAGTGTTTCTGGCAACAGTGTGCTTGGGTTCACAAATTCAGCAGGTGCGTTTGGGTGCCTACGATGGGCTGCGCGATGTCAGCGTTGGACAGGCCGGCCGCCCACGGCCCCGAGGGGGTGGCGGCGGGGAGACAGCTGAGCTCCCGAGCCTTGAGTTGCAGCTCTGCACCTGGGCCAGCCGCTGTCCCCGCCTTCGTGCCTCCGTGGGTGTGGCTGGGACGTGGGGCCCGTGGCAGGGTGCCGTGAAGCCTTGCCAGGCAGTCAGTAAAGCCGTGGGTCACATGGAAGGCGTATTTTTCAGGCCCGTGACCTAAACGGCCAGAGTGCTTCCCAGAAAAAGAAAAATTAAACCGTTGTCCTCTCCCACCAGTATTACAGGATCGCCAGTCAGTTGTGTTTTGGTTCACTTTAGGAAGGAAGGGGCTTCTCTGGCGCACGGGGTGGTTCAAAGGCCTGGGCTCCTCTGCGAGGTCGGCGTTCGCTGGGGCGACAGCCCAGGAAACGAGAGGCCTCCGAGTGCATCTTTGCCCCTTGTCACTTCTTTCCCTTTCTCGGGGGTGGGCCATGGAACGTGTCCCCCAGGAGACTCCTCCTCCTTCCAGCCTGCTTGGTGTTTGTGGAACAGCTCAAGCTGTGACGCCCGTTTCACCCGTGACCGTGGACATCTGAACCAGGTTTTTTTAGGGGTGAAGAACGTGGGGCCCCCCGGCCGAGCGCCAGGGTGGGAGCTGTGCGCAGCAGGAGAGAAGACGGAGGGGCAGCCGGTACGGGTGGCCCTGCTGGTCTCCTCGCGCTGGACTCGAGTAACTGCGACGGGAGGTTTGCCGTCGCTGCTTCACCGGGTGTAGCCGGGTTGATCTCGATTTTCCGTTTGGGAATGGGAGGACGATACCACGGAACAGTGGGCGCGAGGAAGGGCCGGAGTCTTGGTGCCGACAGGCTGGGAACCAGCAGCGTCTGGGGACTGGTGGCGTTTGGACAAGTCCCAGGTGTGGGGGATCCGATTGGTCCCCTCCGGCCCCTGAGCTTTACCGCCCCAGTCGGCTGTGGAGACGCAGGAGGGGTGCTCCGCCGGGCCTGTCCCACAGCCTCTGCCCCCGCCGAGCTGTGAGAGGCTTGTCGGGGGGCTCTGCGTGGAGCGTTCCACGAGGGCCAGTCTTTCACGGGATGAATGCTCGGTGCTCCTTAGCTCCCTTCGGTTGCAGTCTGTCCATTCATTGTACTGCGGTTCAGAGTGGTCTTGCTTTTCTAAGCTTCTGAGTGATGTCTGGGGGGAAAAAAAAAGAGGTGTGTATTTTCTTTTGGCCTTTCGTGTCCTCACAGGGCTCAGTGTTACCTTATTGGTACTCCCCCCCACCCCCGCCGCCACAACTTAATTATTTCATGTTGTGCAGTTATTTCGTGTTTATGGTGGAATGTAGGGAAAATATAGGTGAGAAAGAAACTCAGCCACCAGCCTGTTAACAAAGGGGATAACCGCTGTTGGTAAGTTACTGACCAGCCTTCTAGACGATTTCCAAAGCGCCGTACCACAAATGGCAAACCACTACAGACACACCACGTGACCGAGGGCAGGCGCAATCTCTGCTGTCACAGCCAAGTCTGTCGGAAGGCTGGGCTGTTTCCAGATCCCTGTAGGATTCCCCACAGACGTGGCTGCGTCTAGAATCCTAACTTTGAAATCCTATATCAATAAGGCATCGCTGGCCCAGGCAAGGTCAGTTTATGAAATGCATGGAGGAGTCAGGGTTCGTTTTACTTCGCAGCGGCCGGAGTAATTTCTGCCAGTCGGGGCAGTGTTCATTTCCTGTAACAGAAAGCAGGATTTCCTCAATTTGTTTCCTGTGCACATTCCGCTTGGGAAGACTTGAAGGGTCTTCATTCAGCTATTGATTACAGCCCGAGGGGGCCTCCGTACAGTAGCTCCCAGGGGGAGGGAAGAGGTCTAATGGAGCACGCAGGCCTCAGCCCTGACGACATTCTGCCATTGGCAGGATATGGGGGAGCCCCGGGGCGGGGGGGATGGTAGGGACAGCGGAGATCGAGATCGTGGCGGTGATGCAGCTTTTAATGTATCTGTTCCGTGGCGTGAGCGGTGGAGGAGGGGCAGGTAGAGCACCCTGAGACTCACTGGTTGGTTTGTTTTTTCCGTGAATCCTTTCATATTAAAAAAAAAAAAATTCTCAAACTTGAAAAATCACAAGCACTAACGTTCTGCCGAGAAAAAGTACACATTGTCGATCCAAAAAGAAGTTGATCAACGTAATTCTTAGCGATGACAACTATTCATGCTCTGGTATAGATTTTCCCGGAGCTTTCCTAAACTTACGTGTATGTGTAGAAGCATAATTTTATGTTTCTGTACTGCAGAATTGTACTTTTGAAGGAAGGTAAAGTGAGTTAAGTAACATCCTTTAGAAAGTCACATGGTTTTCGTAGCCCTGTAGGACTTATGTGAGTGTGCACGTGTTTGTGTCATGCATGTGTTCATATGCACACTGCGCACACGTGTGTTTATATGCGCATGGGTGTGGACATGTGTGTGGTGTGTGTACACATGTGGGTGTGTGCATGGGTGTTTGCACATGGGTCTTTGTGCATGAGAGGATCAATGAAAGTTTCTCCTCCATGTAATCCGCTATGCCTTGCCTCGCTCAGTAATTTCAGAGGCCCTAATTTCAGAGATGTTACATTGTCTGTAACGTCTAGAGTGTCCTGAGTGGCCACCCTGTGCTGGTGGCAAAGAGGGAGACGTCCGTCTCTCTCTCACCCTGAGACCTCCGTCCCCGAAGCCTCCATGTAGGCCCTCCCCTCCCAGCCTCTTCCTCCGAGCCGCCCCCTGTTAGCGGTGCCTGAGCAGCCTGGCAGAGAGAATTCTTGGTGTCCATGGCAGTCTTCCTCGCCCTTTAATTATTAATATTTTAAAAAACGTAAAAGCCCAGTTGTGCACGATAGATACAGTTTAGCCCCTCGCTTTTAGTGACTCGTCTTTCTAAAGCAGAAAGTGGAGCACCACAGCCGAGACACCACGTCCTGCCGGCCGCGGAGGGCCGAGTCCCCATCGTCGGCCCCGGGCGGAAGTGAGATTCTGCCTTTCAGGACCCTCCCTCCCGTAACTCTCACGAACGATGAGGGCATCGAGGGGCCCCCCCTCGCCTTCCTCGTGCGGTGCTGGCCACGGCGAACTTCCCAGGTCTCGCTTGATGAGTGGCGTGACTTTAGACAGATCATCGCTGCCCTTGGCCTCCTGCAGGGGGTGGGGGGGGGGATGACATCCTCAAGCTCACAGGCCCTTAGAGAAGAGCTAGCGAGGGCAGTGGTGGTCCTGACAGCAGTGAGGAATTGGCACCTGCTGAATACCTGCTCTGTGCCAGGCACCGGGGCTTCAGCACCCCTTACCCTCCCAGTGACCTGGCTGTGCCATTTTGCCAATGACGTGGTCGGCCAAGGCCGCATGGCCGGCAAGATGAAACCCAGACAGCTCCCACCCCTTAAATTCTGCCTTTTCACCCACAGACAGTGGCTTCCTAAACACCTGAGTGCTGTGAAGAGCTAAGCACCTGCGTTTGGGAGACTCGGGTGGATATTGGGTGAGGTTCCAGAGTGCCTGGTGACTGCTGCCTGTCTGGTCCCCTTGCGTGTCCGGTTCTGGGCCTGCGTTCAGAGTCTGGGTTCTCCCAAGCTCAGCGGAGCTTCCCTCTTTGCTCATCGTGGGAAGCTTCCGGGCTTGTCGACAGTAAACCTTCGTGTACTGGACCCTGGAAGCCCACCTGCGTGGACTCAGAGAGGTTTAGGTGGCCGGTGGGGCTTTCCCACCATGCCGCCACACCTTTGGACCCGAGGGTGAGGTCAGAGCGCAGGTGGGGACGGAAGGAAAAATTCCTCCGTCAGTGTTATTGATTAACTGCGGGGTAGGGTCTGAGAACAGGGATTTGGCTGCTCGGAAGAGAGGGGGGCTGTGGGAGGCAGGACAGAGTGGTTTAGGGACACTGTACAAAACTGTCGAGTGAGCCTGGGACGGAGCCCGTCCTTGGGCCGCAGAGTTCTGCCGAATGTGTTAGCGCTGCCCAGAATAGAGTTGGTGGATAGTCCTTTCGAAATGGCTACATTTCTCCGTCGATGCTGCCATTCTTCCTTCTCAGATACTAATTTTTATCTGGGTTCAGTGACAGGGCCCCGAAATTCAAATGTGGGATCAAGGACATCGGGAACACGAGTGGCCTCTATTCCACTGTCTAATCCTCTGGTTCTTAAACACAGAGAGCTGATTCGTTTGCTCCATGCTGTGTTTCAAAATAATGTAAAAAATCTGTGAGCTGGGTGGCCGCTGCCTCAGTTTACCCTTGGCCCCTGCAGAGCCTGCCCTTCTCCTGTCTGCCGCCTGCCTGACCCCTGTTGGCACTCGAACCTGTCAGCGCCCTGTGGTGCATCGTGGAATCTCCTACGCAGGTGAAGAGTATCTTAGGTCTGGGCAGATTTACAGTCTCGAAAGGCTGGGTTAGGGCAGACCAGCCACTCTGCGTGAGCAGGGGTGTTTACACTGGCCAGCGAGTTGTATTTGCCACCTGAGAACCCCTTCAATCAGAGGTCAGATACACGCGTGTTCTCAGGATAGTACGTCCTTGCTTTCGACAAGAATTCAAGGCTCTTTCATTAGCCTGGCCTGGTGCATTTCCCAAGCGCACGTTCCCGGGTACAAAGGGAAAATCATTGACACTTGTCACAGGTGGTTTACGGCTGACGCACCAGTGTTGGAAAGGGCCGTTCAGGGACCGTTCTGGCACGGATCCTTCACGCAGGCATTTTAGGGAGGGATTTCCTGACGAATCCAGAACACGTAGCCGACGCATGGGCTGGGACCAGCCCCCTCTGTCCCCTTCTTGGTTTCTAGCATGGGATCAAGTTTGGATCTCGTTGTTCCTTCATTCATTCATTTACCTTAACAAGGTTTCCTTTCCTGCTGCTGCTCTGACCTCCTGCTGTTCTAACCCAAGGTTCCCTGAGACCCCAGCTCGGGCTGTTAAGGACAGTGAGACTCAAGACCCTGAAACCCTTAATGCTTTGACAGTGGGGAATGATTCTTTGGAGAGGAAGCTCAGACCTGTCAGAATGAGAGGCAGCCTGACTATACGCCACCTTGTTGTGTGAAGGGGGGCGGGGGCTCTTCCCACCTTGCCCCGGGGCGTTTGGTCCTGCCGCAGCCCAGAAGGGGTCTGAGCACCCGGATCCTAAGCCCTCCTAAGCCTGTCTCTTCTCAGTAGGACCCCGGGGGTTTCCTGTGCCCCGTTAGAAAGCAGCTTTAAATGAACGCTGACAAAGTCTCGGGAGGAGAGAGGAAGGTGAAAATGAACAACCCCCTACAACGCTCGTATCCTGTTGGAATCAGCCCCGAAGGAGATGATGAGGTTTTGATTAGGACGTGGGACCCAAGGCTGTGTGTGTGTGTGTGTGTGTGTGTGTGTGTGTGTGTGTGTATGAGTGAGAGAGAGAGAGAGAGAGAGAGAAGGGGGTGGGCAGCAAATATAATCTTTATCGTTTTTTACTGAGACAAGCATAGTCTCATGCAGGTCCCTTAACTCTGTTGAGAGACTCTCTGTAGGATAAAACTTGGTTAAAAGGTATTTACTTACAGTCCTTGGTTCTTCCTCCACTGGGACCATTTGCTGTTGCTCATTCCGGAGGGACAGTCCAGCTTTTCCTCTAACATAGTCGTGTGGGGCCGTGGTGCGGCGGCTGCTCGGAAAGCCCCTGTCCGTTCTGGAGTTGGAGACCCCTTCTCCAGCGAGGTCAGGGGCAGCCTTTGGGGATTAGTAGGTCCCCTCGAAGCCCACATTCACAGACTGTCTGCATCTTTCCCGAACAGTGAAATTAGGTTCTTAGGGGTGAAGTAACAGCTGCTTGAAAACAAGAATGAACAAATTCCCTAACAGTCAGTTTGAAAACATGCAAAGAAGAATTTTTCTTTTTCTTTTTACATCAAATTGGTTTGCAGAGGAATGTAAGTTTAGTTAAGCTTTTTGGGGCTTTTGTATACCTAGGTATTTGTATGGTGTTGGGATGTTTATTTACTTAATTAAAAATAAAAGAAATGCATATACATGCTAAAACTACTTCAGCAGCATAGAAAGATAAAGTAAAAGCTGGAAGTATTTCTCTTCATGTGTATCATTCTAGAAACATTTTATATACAGATGGGACTATTTCGTATATATGGATCTTTACTGGCTTGTTAATTTTAAACTTCGAAAGAAGACTGTTAGGAGGTGAGGCAGGGGATATTGGATTAAAGAAACAAATGGGTTAACAAAGGCTTACACAGGCTACCAGCCCCCGCCCCCCCAAAAAAAATGGAAAGGAGGAAAGAAAACCCGTCATTACTTGATTAGCCCTTTCTTCGGGGGAGGTCAGTGCGACAGCTTCTGCCATTGGTTGGGTTGGAAAGCCAGTTCCTGTTCGCCTGGTTGACTGGCTCTGACATAATTAAAACAGGGTCCGGTTTCCCATTCTTGAAGAATAACTTCTTTCTAATGTAAATTCAGTTAATATCAGCAACAGAGACCTAATTAGATCTGCAAGCACAGCGCCAACTTAGGATGCATAAACACAACACTTAGACCCGGGACAGAAAGGAGGAAGAATCCACTTTGGGCCCCGAATTTCAGGGGCCTAGGAGGGCGTGGGGTGGGTGGTGGAGCAGGGTCGGAGCCCCGGGGTTTGGGCTCCTGTTTGACCCCCCCACCCCCACAGGACATGGCATCTCAGCCGAGGTGATGCCTAGGGGTGCCAGGCTGTGGTGGCCTTTGCAAGGTCTCTTGGTGAAAGGAATGGGGGGGACTCAGAGTGAACCCTGATAAAATAGAGGTGTCGGAGGCAGTGGCTGCTACCCAATTTCCTGGAAAAGTGACCTTGACCTACCAGCCCCTCCACGAAACAATAACCGTTATGAAACGTCTCAGAAAAGCAGACTGAGCGAGTAATAGAATGCATGCCATATCCCCACTTCCAGGCGTAAAGACACCAAAGACATTTCAGGTAGAGTTGACGCCATCTGTATACCTCTTTGCCAGCTCCCCTCACCCCTCCAGGCACTCTCCTAAAATCCACCCCCTTTTCTTTCCTGAAAGAGTGTTCTATAAGAAGAAAGGGGTAGGGGGTAGATCCCATGCCCCTGAACTTAGATCAGAATAAAACGGCAGCTGGGTTGGCATTGAACCCGGATGCCTCCTCGGTTTGTTTCCTGCTGCCGCGGCAGCAGATGGCTGCACATCGGGAGTTTCCCCATGACGAGGACTGGTTACACTCTAGTCCTGCAGGTCAGAGGTCCCCCGGGTCTCCCAGGGTGTGATTAGGGTGCGGGCGAGGCTGCGTCCCTCCCTGAGGCCCCAGGGACAGTCTGTCCTTGCCACCATGCCCAGCTCCCAGGGGCTGCCCACGTTCCTGGGTCCATGGTCTCTTCCTCCATCCTGAGGCAGCGATGTTGCATGTCACTGACCCTGCTCCTGGCCTGACATTTGCTTCTGGCCACAGCCAGGGAAGTTCTCCCGTTTCAAGGCCCTCCATCTTGATTCGATCTGCAAAGTCCATTTTGCCATGGAAGGTAATGCAGTCACAGGTGCTGGGGCCTGGGACAGGGGCACCTTTGGGGGCCGTTGTTACTCTGCCTACTGTACCTCCCCTCAACTTTCCGATGGTGACTGTGTCTGGGCGGACACCTGACATGCCACGCCTCCAGGAGTACGGTGGTGGCTGGGTCCCTGGCCTGGCCTTTGTCACTTCCCGCTAGCATCACTGGGCGACTGCCCTTCTCCGAGCCTGGGCTTCCTCGTCTGTGTGACTGGTGTGCTCAGCCTCAGCAGGACTGATGTTTGGGGCGGGCCGATTTTCTGTTGTGCCGAGCAGCGTTCTCTGGCCTCCACCCACTCCATGCCAGCAGCACGCACCCCCTCCCCCAGTGGCGACAACCAGAAACGTCCGCACACATTGCCAAATGCCCCTTGGGGCGGGGGGTGGATACGGAACGGCCCAGTTGAGGGCTGCTGCGCGTACCGCCCGGCTGGGTGTCTGGGAGATGGAGACCGGAGGCTGAAGGTCAGACTGCCCCGTCCAGGTAATTGGCCGGCCTGGTACATACAGAAGGGACCCGTGGGCGTCCTAACCACCTTCAATCCCGTGCAGTTCTCCCCGCCTGGGCCCTGGCGTTCGGCCTGCCTTGGGCCCCGGAAGAGAAGGTGAGTTGTCCCTCACAGAGGGCAAGGCCCCCACGGGCCTGGAGGGGCAGACGGCCAGCCCTGGGCTGGCAGAGTCTTCTTCCCCAGACCCACAGCCACTGCTTGCCTTCCACCTGTCTGCTCCCCCTTCCACCGTGGTGTTCATTCGCTTGACCTGCGAACCAGGACCCTCCACCCTGTGCCTGACCTTCGACCCTGTGTTACATGTAGGTGGCCCTGGTTCAGTGGACCGAAAGCGTGGGCCTAACCCTGGTGGGCCGAGACCAGTCTTCCATGCAGCTGAGGACCCCTGGCGACCAGATCCTGAACTTCACCATCTTGCAGATCTTCCCTTTCACCTACGAAAGCAAGCGCATGGGCATCATCGTGCGGGTGAGTGCTCCGCTGCCTGCGACTCGGCGGTTTCAGAACCCCGAGTGTGCCCCTGCGCCCGCGGGGCTTGCCACGCTCTCCCACCCCTTTCTAAGCACCTTTATCACATCGTCTGTTGCCCAGACTCACAAGGGAATGTAACCCCCTAAGCAGGGAGGAAAGTAGTCCCTCCATCGGACAGAACCTCCGAGAGCGGCCCAGCTTCCGGTTGACCCAGTTCTAGAGGGAAAGGTCTCAGGAATGTGGATGGGGCCCTCGTCGGTACGAATACATTTTTCATTGTGTGCTCTTTTGTTTAACTGTGTATTTTTTAAAAAGATTTTACGTATTTTTTACAGAGGGGAAAAGGAGGGAGAAAGAGAGTGACAGAAACATCAGTGTGTGGTTGCCTCTCATGCACCTCCTACTGGGGACCTGGTCCAAAGCCCAGGCACGTGCCCTGACTGGGACTCGAACCAGCGACCCTTTGGTTCACAGGCTGGCACTCAATCCACTGAGCCACACCAGCCAGGGCTGGTATTGTGTATTTCTTGTGGAAGTGAAGTTCACATCATGTAAATTAACCGTTTTAAATGTGTATTTCAGTGGCGTTTAGTCTATTCACAACGATGCGCACCCTTCTGTCAAGTGTCAGAACAGTTGGGTCGCCCCAAACGGAAACCGGGTACCCCCCATCACGCAGCGTGTCGCCCAGCCTTCCTCCCGCCTTGCCCCAGCGATCCCAGTCTCCCTTCTGTCTGCGGATCACCTCTCGTTAAATGACCTTTCGTGGGTGGTTCCTTTCGCTCAGCGTGATGTTTTCAGGGTCTGTCCACGTGGTAACAGGTGCCAGCACTTTGTTCTGATTCATGACCACGTCACATCCCGTGCTGCTTGTCTGTTCCCCCGTTGACAGGCATTCGGGGTGTCCCCACCTTTTGGTCGTCGTGAGCAGCGCTGCTGTGAATACTCGCACACGAGAATTCGAACGCCCGTTTCCGATTCTGTCGGCGGGGGGGGCATACCCAGGAGCGGGGCGCGCCTGGTCAGCTCCTCCGTTGCTGGGTGGTTCTGCCTTTTGAACCCCCGAGGCCCATCGCACTCTTTCTGCAGTGCTGTCTGATCTTCCACTCCAGCCAGCAGTACACGAAGGTTCTGGTGTTTGCACACCCTCCACAACACTTGTGAGTTTCCGTTTTTTAAGTGACAGCCGTCCCAACGATTGCGAAGCGGCGTTTCATTGTGGTTTCAGTTTGTGTTTCCCTAGCGACTAGTGATGTCGAACATCTTCATGGGCTTATTGGCCGCCTGTGTATCTTCCATGAAGAAATGTCTATTCAAGTCCTGTTTGCCCACTTTCAAATTGGGATGTCTTTTTTGTTGTTGTCGTTGAGTTGTGAGAGTTTTTTTTTTTTTTATATAGTCTGGTCACTAGAGCTTTATCAGAGGTATTATAATGAAAAGTTTTTTTCTCATTCTGTAGGTTGTCTTTTTACTTCATTGATAAAATTTCTTCGGTGCACAGAAGTTACTAATTTGGACTCAGTCCAATTTGTCTATTTTTTTTCTTGGTCTTGACTAGGTATCACATCTAAGAGTCCATTGCTAAACCCAAGGTTGTGAATTTACACCTGTATTTCCTTTTAAGAGTTGAGTAGTTTTTCGTTTTTGGGTCACTGATCCCTTTTGAGTTAATTTTTGTGTACGGTGAAGTGTGGGTGCTGTTGGGTGGGCAAAGATACCATCTTAAAAAAGCACTCCGCCCTACCCAGGTTATACAAATCAGCGTTTGGTTAAGACATTTGGAGCAAATAAATCTGTAAAGAAGATCAAAACTGTTCATCCTTATTTTTCCCACCGAAGACAGCCACTGTTACATTTTTTGGAGAATCTCCCTTCAGTGTTTTTCTAAGCATATGTGAGTGTAGACAGCCATAAACATATTTATGAAATTGGCATTCAACGCCGCATACGGCTCTCTCTCTCTCTCCTGTCCAGTGAAGTATGGATGGTGAAAATTCTCTCATAGTATTAAACATGATTTTTTAGTGATTTTCATGTGCACATGGTGCTTTGTTGGGAATAAAAAGCCAAGTACCGTTATTTAATTAAATATATATATTTTGGGTTGCTCATGTCTCTCATTTTTCACTGCTAGGGATCCATCACTGGGGAGCTGTATGCCAGGCTGTCTTTGATGAAATGCGTGTGATTTTGCCAGTTTCTCTTGGTGGCTGACCTGCCTTCCTCGCTACCTTTGCTTTTGATGGTCGGGAGTCAGCATCCAGGGTGTTCGGACCAGCTTTGCATTTTGCCCAAATCTCAGTCTGCTCCTCTTCCGAAGTGGCTTGTCATCCCAGGGTCATCTTCTCTGCAGGGGACACCTGAAGATACCTAGAGACATTTTGGTGGTCACAGCTCAGAGGCCAGAGGCCAGGACGGCCTCCTCAGGAAGGAGAACACCCCGCCAGGGTTCACCGTGCCGGGGCTGAGAACTCTCAGTCATAATGTGTCCGTAGAGCCTGCGTTCTGACAATTTTTTTAGACAGTAACTGCCCACTGCCTGATGCGAGGAAGTGGTAGCTGGCTCTACCACTAGGCGGTACCACTAGCCACTTCATCTACCAGTAGGTGATGAAGGCTCTTGGCTTGTCCAGTGACTGGAGACAGTTAGGGTTTTGCTGTCGCCTGGTTCATCAACCCTCTTAAACACGCGCGGGCTCCCGGGCAGGACGCGGCCGCGCCTTCTCGCCACTCACACAGCGAGGCCAGGCCTTTGCCTCGCTGTCTGGCTTCGCAGCAGCTGGGCGAGGCTTGGAGAAGCCGCTGTCTTTGGGGCTCCGGTGCTTGCCCTTAGGAAGGGAGGCAGGGTCGCCTGCTTTGTTTATTCTGTGCACAAGTTGCTCCACGGCCCTCCCCACCTGGAGCGGTGATGTCAGGTCCCTGGTCCAGGTGATGCTGGCCTTGTCATCGTGTGAACGGAGGAGGCCTTTGAACAGGTGCCAGCACCAGGCTGCCGTGGGAAAAGATGAGCCCCCCCACCCCGCCCCGACAGTGCCGCACGGGCAGCAGATCACTGTGAATTTGTAGCGTCATCTTGCCGTGATCTGGGAACGAAGTAGCCTTGCGATGAACTTGGCGGGAGGAAGTGGCTCATGGGTGGAGGAGGCGGTCGACCCGGTGTTTGTGTTGGACGAGCGGTCCCAGTTCTCCTGGGTCCCTCTGGGGCGGAGGAAGCTGGGGAGGGGGCCTTATTTCCTACAGCTAAGTTGGGAAGCACCTTTTGGGTGAAGGGGAAAGGAAAAAAAAACAACTCGGATGCTTTCCTGTTCGCACCCCGCAGCTCCCCTCGGCCCGAGGCGCAAGCAAGTGCAGGCGCCAAGCTCCCCAGGGCGCGGAGTGCTCTTGGCGGCCCTCACAATGCAGGTGGCTGGCGGGGGCTTTTCATGAGTAAGCATGTCGTTCCGAAGGATTGTCAGTCGTCAGAGGGCATTGGAAAGTCATTTTAAAAGAGGAAACTGGATCCCTGCCTCGGCTTTGTGGCCTTATTTTGTAGGAAGAGTTTATAGGTGTGTGCAGCCTGGGCGCCCTGGGGTGGTAAAATTCAGGCACACCGTGGTCACAGCCACCACGCTCTGTTCCCTCGCCCGTCTCACCGCCTCCAGACTCCCCGTGGTGGCACCGTTGAGAAAAGGGTCCTGCACGGGGCAAGAACCAGCTGTTTCCTGTCATTCCCCAAAGCCAGGGTTTCTCAGCCCTGGTGCTGAGGACCTAGGGGGCTGGGTGATCCTCGGGTGTGGGACTGTCCGGAGTGTGGGAGGCTGTTCAGCAGCATCCTTGGCCTCATGCCAGCACCATCACCCCCCGTTGTGACAACTGAAAACGTCTCCAGACGCCACCACATGCCCTCCTGGGGGGAAGAATTGCCCCCGTTGAGAACCTCAGGGCTAATAAGGCTTGTTCTCCACATGCGGTGTGACCGGGGAACTTGGGGGATCGGTGCCACTCAAACAGAGGGGGCATCCGATCTGCGGTGTGTCCGGCCCTTTGCTGCGTGCTCGCTGTGTAGATGGCGTTGTCTAAGCCACAAAGACCTGTGCAGTAGGAGTCGTTCACCCCCGCGCTTTACAGGCGAGGAAACTGAGCGTTGGAGAAAAGGAGTAGCTTGTTCCATGGGGGGATCGGCCAGGAGCTGGCACCAGGTCCGACTGAGCCTGCGATGCCTGTACAGGGGGTTCCCTGCTCCCCGCACCAGCTGGTCAGACTGCAAGGCCTCTGGCTAGGTGCTCAGGCACACGCAGGGGCTCGGGGTTGTCCGGATCAGCCGTTCTCAGCAGAGGCGTTCTGCCTCCCAGGGGACATGTGCTGATGTCTGGAGACATTTTCTCTGTCACCCCAGGGCGGGCAGGTGTTGCCGGTATCAAGTGGGTAGAGGGCCAGGGACGCTGCCAAAGGTCCTGCCATGCACAGACCACCCCCTGCCCCCCACCACCCCAGTAAAGAATTCTCCAGTCCCGGTGCTCACGGTGCCAAGGCGCGAAACCCTGAGCTAGGTAGCCCCCTTCCCAAGCCTTGTGGATGGGCCGTGGTTTGGTGGCACTTGGTGGTCCAGAGTGTGAATTTAACGTTATCTTATAGCGTGGGCGTTGTTCCTGGTGAAATGGTAGTAATTAACACACACACACACACACACACACACACACACACAAAACACAGAGTTCTTACATCCTTTTGATCTTGCTCTCATCAGACAATAATTTTCCAAATGCTTTGAGTTTTCTTCTGTGTTCTGTGGCCTTTGCCCTAAAGCGGGGCCCCCCTCCGGCGTTTTATCTCTGGCCAAGCGAGAAAACAGCCACGTCTGCTGGGTGCCCTCTCACGCCACCTGCCGTGGGAAAGGGGCACTGCAGCCCAGAGCAGGCGTTCTTCTCCGTCATCCTCGCCTTCCGGTCCCCCTAGGATGAATCCACGGGGGAAATCACCTTCTACATCAAGGGCGCCGACGTGGTCATGGCTGGCATCGTGCAGTACAACGACTGGCTGGAGGAGGAGGTGAGTGTGGCGGGCTGGGCAGCGAGTCCTGGCCCTTGCGCAGCGCAGGGAGGCGGGTCTCTGGAGTCCTTTACCCGTGGCTGGTCACACACATCGCCCCAAAACGTCGCCGCCTCAGATAACCCATCCCTTTGCCCTAGTTTCTGTGGGTCGGAGGTCTGGGCACGGTGTGGCCAGGTGTCTCTGTCCAGGGTCTCTCACAGGCTGCGGTCGAGCGTTCGGCTGGAGTTGGGGTCTCATCGGAAGCCTCAACTGGGGGCAGGACCCACTTCCAAACTCACTCTGTGGTCGTGGGCAGGGTCCGGCTCCTTGGTGGCTGGTGGCTGCCACGTTCCTTGCCATGAGGACCCTCCCATAGGACAGCATGCAATGCAGCAGCTGGCTTTGTCGGGGGGGCCAGGTGCGGAGCAGGACAGGGCGAAGACACGATGTCACTTGTTCTCCCACTTTTGCCACGTTGTTTGATGGGAACAAGTCACTGGGTCCAGTGCGCACTCAAGGGAGGTGGTCGTACAAGGTGCGGGTACCAGGAGGCGGGATCCTGGGGGCCGTGTCACAGGCTCCTGTCCCGGGTTAGGGCGCGGAATCGGCAGGCACCGGGAGGGAAGGGGCTCTCGGGTTCCTGGGGCCGCTTTTGTCTCTCCCTCTCCGCCCCAGGCGGGGGGCGGGGGCGCACCTGCTGCGTTCCGTAATGTTATACCTTCAGTTGGGGAGGTAGGTTGCAAGCCCAGATGCCGGCAGGGGCCAGGCAGATGACGGAATGGACGGAGCGGGCCAGGATGCGTTTTTCGGGCAGGGCCACACTCCGCATGTCGGATGCACTGGCAGAGCGTCCCCCACCCCCGACACCTGTTTTCTGGGCGCATGCAGAAGCGGCCGTGTCCCACTGGCCTCGATTGTAGTTTTTAGGGAAAGCACACCCGTGTTGTCAGAGGTTCAGATTTGTCTGTGGAGTCTTACAGTGTTGACTTAAATTTTGGAACATTGGCACCTATACGGTGCCAAAGGAAACCGTGTGTGGCCTGCGGGCTGTCACAGCAAAGGTGACCTCCCCTTTAGAAGGGTTACCCAGGGAACACTGCTTTGGGGAAGTGTTCTGATTTGCTGTCTGCCTGCCCCCTCGGGAAGGGCCTGGTCCCCTTCTTCAGCGTCCAGCCCCCTTCAACAAGAGTCGGGGACTCGGGGCAGAGTCCTCGGCACGGCTGTCCGCTGACCGCCGTCTGCTTTTCAGTGCGGAAACATGGCCCGAGAGGGGCTGCGGGTGCTCGTGGTGGCCAAGAAGTCTCTAGCCGAGGAGCAGTACCAAGACTTTGAAGTAAGTGGCTCTCCGCCCTTTTTGTTCTTTTTCCAGCCCTGCCCGCTCCCCAGTCACACCTCCCCCCAGCGCCCCCTCGCTCACGCTGCTCTGGCCATCCTCATGTCATTCCTGAGCACGGACAGGCTCACTTCTGCCCCAGGGCCTTTGCACTAGCTCTTCTCTCAGCCCGGAACTCTCCTTCCTCGCATTGCTTGCCCCATGGCCCACTCTCTCGTTTCCTTCAGCTCTCAGCTCAAATGCTGCCTCCTCCAAGAAGTCTTCCTGGACTCTCTACCCAAGGCAGCCCGGTTTCATCCCTCTCTATCCATCACCCCCTTTAACTTTCTTCATTGCACTTATCACAGTCCGTAATGACCTTGCTTATATATATTAACATTCCTAATATCCCCTTTCTGGAATAAAATCTTTTTGAGAGCAGCACTTGGCTACTCTGCTTGGCTCTTATATCTCTAACATTTAGGATAGTTGTTGGCACATAATATACGTTCTGGAAAATTTGGAATGAATTACCCTCTTGTGGCCCTAATTTTTTCAAGCCATATAAAATGTTAGGGTTGAACTAGGTCATTGATTTTTACGGCCAAGACTCCCGGCACAAATACTTCTTGCTTACCATCTTGTCCCGTAGACTGTGTGTCCCTTGAGGGGAAGGGCCCTCCTTCCATCCCCAGTCCTGGCATAAAGCCAAATGCGCATGCACACACGATGAGGGGGGACAGGTTAGGGGACAGGCTCAGGGACCCTTGTCCTGTTCCACCCACAGAAGCTGTGCCTGGCTCTGTCTCTTCCATGTGTTTGAGTTCTTCCTAAAGTTTTCATTAACAAGCGTTCTAGGCCTGCTCTGTTCTACCTTCCTTCCCATTTTACAGGCATCAGCCGTAGGTGGGCCCACCTTAGGGTGTGGGGGGTTTGACTTCCTTCCAGGTCTTTGCCAGCACTGTGAAGGTGGGAGGAAGAGAAGGGCTGGGTCGATGTCCTTGGAAGTGGGACTTTGCCAAGGACCTTGGTTGTGAAGTGTAGGTTTTGTGTGGGAGAACCTATTGTTTTTTTCCAAGATCCTGAGATGTGAGGCTGGGGCGCTTATTGCTGCTGCATGGATAAAAACAATAGGGGCTCAGAGAGGTTAAGCAACTTGCCAGAAGTTGCACAGCAGGTGAGTGTAGAACCAAGGGTGCAACTTAGGTCAGTCCTGGTGCAGTGCCTGGACTGATGAACTTGCAAGGGGACCGGGAAGCCTCGGTTTTATCCCTCTGAGGTTTACACCATGTGCCGCGGTGGCACCAGGCACGGCTCGTCCCACTCTCGGTGTCAGACAGCCTTGCTGAGTGGTGACTGCAACCCCCGCTGTGTCCCAGGCCCGCTACGTCCAGGCCAAGCTGAGCGTGCACGACCGCTCCCTCAAAGTGGCCACCGTGATCGAGAGCCTGGAGATGGAGATGGAGCTGCTGTGCCTGACGGGGGTGGAGGACCAGCTGCAGGCGGACGTGCGGCCCACCCTGGAGACGCTGCGGAACGCTGGCATCAAGGTGGGGCTGCCCGCGTGACCGCCCCCCGGGGAGAGGAGCTCCGGGCGATACGAGTGTGGAAGGACAGACGGGAGAGAGGTGGACGCGGAAACAGAGGGAGCCGGGCATGCGGGGGCCTCTAGCCTGTCGCGGAGGGGCCACTGTCAGCCTCACGGCCCTGGTTTGGGAGGTGGCGTGTGTGTTTGCTTTTCTGGCTGTTCCCCCCCAACCACGCTGGGCGCCCTGAAGGCAGGACCTCCTGTATCCCTTTATCCCTCATTGTCCAGCATGTTCACTATGATTTTGTCGAGTGACCGGCCAGCCAGCCCTCTCTCTTTTGGTCTGGGCGAATGGGTGACCGCCCAGCAGAGTGACCGCCTGCCTGCCCCAGCAAACTGCTGTATTTATAGTTTGCACTATACTGTTTGGGGCCAAAAAAAAAAAAAGATCCGGTATTTCAATCAGGAGAGGCCAGTAGAGGGCGTCTGAGGAGCCGGCGACATCTCAGTGGACCCCTAGCAAGGTATCAGCCAACCCACTGGCTCAAAGCTCCTGAAAACCTGTGAGTGTTGGCTCCCGCCTCTGCCCCAGAGTAGTTCCCGCCCCATCCCTGGGCCTGCATTTGGCAACAGCGCGTGTGAGCAGGGCTGCGGGAGCTTGTGGGTTAGACCCGCAGTGAAGGGGCCGGTGGAGCTCGCCCGCGTGAGGGCCTGGATTTTTGTAAGCCGCATGCTGTCTGTCGTGTGCCCTTGGCGCCCAGGAAATTGCCCGTGAGAGCCCCCTTTTGGGAAACTGGTCTGGTGTCAGAAGGCCCTGTGTGCGCTGCATTGTGGTGGTTACAGCTGGTCACTGGGCCATTTCTAAGACTTTCCCTCTTGGAGTTTCGAAGATTCTAGTTGCTGCTGCTGGCTTCACCCTGAGGGGTTTTTTTTGTTTGTTTTTTTCCTTCTCAAAACCATTCTCTCCAAAAGATGTTTTACTCCAAAGGAAAAATTCCCCGAAGCGGGGCTATGAGGTCAGAGGCTGAGGTTCTCGGTGTCTACTGAAGCGTGTGGCCCCGTGGGTCTCTGAAAGTGTCACACCGGTGTTGGCTGCCACCAGACGCAGTCGCTCAGCGTCTGGAAGCCCTTGACCCGGGCGTTTCCTGTGGTGTGGAGGGGACACCACGAGCCTTCAGGAGGTAAAAAGGACACGTAGCAAGTGCAGCTCGATGTCCTTGGAAACTCGGCCGATGCAGGTGACAGGCTGGCCTCAGACCCTGAGGTCCACAACGAGGACCGCTGTCCTGCTGTACTTTCAGGTCTGGATGCTGACGGGGGACAAGCTGGAGACGGCCACATGCACCGCGAAGAACGCACATCTGGTGACCAGAAACCAGGACATCCACGTTTTCCGGCTGGTAAAGCGCTCTCTGCACTGGGGCCTCGTGGGAGTGTGGCAGCAGTTTGCCCCGTAACCTCATGACCCTGAGTGGGCCCCTCCGGGGGGGGCGAACCACGGTAACCACCTGGGCGGGCCTAACATCGTCCGTTTGGGAGGAGTTACTGAGTGACCCAGGCGAGGGGAAGGGTTCCTTCCGGTGGTTCAGGGGCATCTTGTTCCAGGCCAGTGTTACCGTTGTATTCTCGGCCTGGTGGGGGTTGCTGTCCCTTTGAGAAGCTGATGGCAGTTAGGCCCGATCAGCGTGAAGGGTGCAGATGAGCTCACACACGTGAAATTGTACGTGTGAGTCCAGGATTTCACCGAACCCTTGGAGGTCCCGTCCTTGGATAAGAAATAAATTCCAGCTCTTGGATCCTGGCCTGTCTGTCCTCCTGAAGGAATATTTTTAGAAGCCTTTCTTATCTTTTGAAAGATTTTAGATATTTACTTTTAGAGAAGGCAGAAGGGAGGGAAGAAAGGGAGATACATCAATGTGTAAGACAGGGGTGTCGAACTCATTTTCACCTGGGGCCACATCAGCCTCGCAGTTGCCTTCAAAGGGTTGAATGTAATTTTAGGACGGTACAAATGTAACTACTTCTTAACAGTTAAGCAAGAGCTTGGTGCTGACAATGGGTGGAAAAAAGGTGCCGGGCTGGATAAAACAAGGTGGAGGGCTGGATTCGGCCCATGGGCCTTGTGTTTGCCACCTGTGGTGTAAGAGATACTTTGATCAGTTGCCTCTTGAGCGCCCTCAACTGGGGACCTGGCCCAAAACCCAGGCAAGTGCCCTGACTGGGAATCGAACCTGCAACCTTTTGGTTCACAGACCAGTGCTCAACCCACTGAGCCACGGCAGCCAGAGCTTTAGGAGCCTGTAGAAGGAGGTGTGTTGGGTGAGCTCAGGAGAAATGTCCTGCCGTTGTGGCAGGCACTTGACCCAAGCAGCGCAGGCATCAGCGGCTACTCCAAGGCTGGGAGCCATGCACTGGGGGGGCTTTCTGGGGTTGGGAGGTGAGGGGCACTGGGTCCCCTCTGGGGCAGGGTGTCCCGCTTACCTGAAATCAGAGCCACCGTGCCACGCAGCTGCAGGGACTCGAGGGGCCGGGGTCCCCTCCTCACCCTGCCTTTGGTCCGTAGCACGCAGACGGCCGTAGAAATGCAGCCGCTGGGGGAACAGCACAGACGGCGTGTAGAGGCAGGTACGGTCGGTCCTCACCGTCACGGGGTCCGTGTCTGCAGGTCCGCCTGCGCACTAAGATCTATCTGTCCCCCGAAATCCGTACTCCAGGTGCCTTCGGAGCCGCCTGTGGACAGGTGGCAGGGGCGCCCGGCGCACACGTGCGCAGCCGAGGCCGGACAAGGCGATGCTCCGCCGTCCTGTCTCAGTTCTCACGCTGTGCACAAGTGGCCTTTTCACAGTTTATCCAGCGCCACGTTTTTGCATTTTCGTGCTTCCTGTTAGCGATTCCACTGTGTGAAGTGGCCCCCAGCGCAGAGGTGAGGGGCTGGCTGCTCTCCCTGAGCGCAGGAAGGCTGGGGTGGGCCTCGCGGAGAGACCAGGTGGGTCAGATCGGCTGCGTCTGGGCGTGAGTTCTGGCCATGCGTTTGGTGCTCATCATCAACGGATGCGTGTTTTAAAAGATGTCTGTGAGCAGAAACACATGTGAAGTGAGGTTAGGTGCTGATCGCTCGACAAAACCACGGTGAGCACAGGCTCGTAGGCACCTAGCCCGTGGGTCCCCAGGACCAGGGGCTCCGTCCGTGTTTGCCGACTCAGTGTTCAGCGTGAGGGGGTGTCTGGCCTTTGGGCGTCTCTGCGCCACAGCAGAAGGAGAGTTGTCTTGGACCACACGTTAAATCCATTGCGGCATATAATCACACACACACACGCACACACACACAAAACAAACCCCACTCATCATGTTTTAAGTAAATTTACGATTTTGTGTTGGGCCGCATGCGGCCCACGGGCCACAGGTTGGACACCCCTGGAGAGAACGTTTAACCATTGCGGATAATGAGCATCGCCCTGAATGTTCTAGAACTCAGGTTGCTGGCTCTTGTGCTGGCCCCCCGTTCCGGTAAATGAAGTTCTACCTACACGCAGGTGCACCTGCGTGCTCACACGGTCGGCCGAGGCTGCCGTGGCAGGGCAGCACAGGGCTGAGCGGTGGTGCCACAAGCCCTCAGAGCCTGCAGCGGTCGAGGTCGGGTCCTGGGCCAGGCCGCTGGCTCCCCCCCCCGCTCCCCCCCCAGGCGCCCACCCCCGGTGTTGCAGCTGTGTTTCTTCAGGGGGGCCGGCGAACTCGCCCTGCTTCGGTTTCCTTACGTGCGAAGAAGAGCCGTCATCTTTGGCACCCCTGGGAGTCCCCGTGAGAAATGCTCCGGGAAATTCCATGGAGAGTGCTGAGCAAGGGCCTGGCACAGGATGAAAGCGCCGTCTCTTTCCGCCCTTGATTTATGATGTGGGTCGCAGCCGCCGTGGGGAAGTGCAAGGGGATGGTCGGTGCACGGCCTCTCCGGATTCCCACGGAATCACCGCAGACAGGACTTCATCTGGCTCTGGGTCCAGAGGCAGGGGAGGGGTGGGAGCCCTTGGCCGGGCGGCCATTGTCTTCGCGCCGGCTCCAGGAAGCTGCCGTTTGTTGTGCTGTGGTCCCCAGACAGCAAGGCCTCCTCCACACCCCTCTGTCCCCCCTCAGGTGACCAACCGTGGCGAGGCGCACCTGGAGCTGAACGCCTTCCGCAGGAAACACGACTGCGCCCTGGTCATCTCTGGGGACTCCCTGGAGGTAGGCTGCCTCGCGCCCCTTCGTGCGGCCCTGGGGGAGGTGACCTTGGCCAACCCAGCCCCTCCCTCCCCCAACAGGTCTGCCTCAAGTACTATGAGTACGAGTTCATGGAGCTGGCCTGCCAGTGCCCAGCCGTGGTCTGCTGTCGCTGCGCCCCCACCCAGAAGGCCCAGATCGTGCGGCTGCTGCAGGAACGCACTGGCAAGCTCACCTGTGCAGTAGGTAGGTAGGCGAGCTCCCCTGTGCAGGAGGTAGGTGGGCAAGCTCCCCTGTGCAGGAGGTAGGTGGGCAAGCTCCCCTGTGCAGGAGGTAGGTGGGCAAGCTCCCCTGTGCAGGAGGTAGGTGGGCAAGCTCCCCTGTGCAGGAGGTAGGTGGGCAAGCTCCCCTGTGCAGGAGGTAGGTGGGCAAGCTCCCCTGTGCAGGAGGTAGGTGGGCAAGCTCCCCTGTGCAGGAGGTAGGTGGGCAAGCTCCCCTGTGCAGGAGGTAGGTGGGCAAGCTCCCCTGTGCAGGAGGTAGGTGGGCTGGGGCCCGGATGTGTCCCGCTGGGACATGGGATCCATTTTCAGGCAGGATAATTGGCTCCTGCGGCGGTGTTCTTTCAGCTGCCCTGGGCCACTTAAGCTTATTAGGTCATTGTATTTTCCCCCGTGGACTCGGCACTATTTTTGTCATAGTTCTTATTCATGCTGTTTCCCTTGGAGAAAGAGCAGATAAGCTTGCCTGAGGGCCTCTCTCCCAGCCTGAGCTTGTGCTTCCTTTGCCAGCAACGTGGGATGCAACGGAGCGGTGCAGACCACACACCCGGGTGCTGGACGTGGGTCCCACTCGCTGCTGGTTTTTATTGGCTGGGTGCCCGGGTGGCTGCCCTCCCCCGTCTGAGCCTCAGTCTGCTCAGTGGAGGAATGGGATGGTTACAGGGCTTTTTTCCGTGGGCACTCAAGGGATTAAATGGACTACCTTTTAAAAAGTACTCTTCCCAGCACCCTGCCCGTGTCCAGTCAGTGCCCGTCCCCCGGGCCCTCCGGCTCTCCGCTCCTCCGCACGCACAGTAGGGCCCCGCTACCACGGGCTGTCGGTGTAGGTCAGTGGGGCCGTGCAGAAACGGCGGTTTGGAGGAAGCACTCCGTAAAAAGGCACAGGCCGATAGCCAGGTGTGATGCTTGCAAGCAATCAAGTCCCTCGCCTCTCCCCCATTCCCCGGCTTCTCTCTCTGGTCTTCACGACACAGGTGATGGCGGCAATGACGTCAGCATGATTCAGGAATCCGACTGCGGCGTGGGTGTCGAGGGGAAGGTGAGCCGGGATGGGACGCCGAGGGCTCGGCGCGGAAGGGTCTGATGGCGGGGCCTTGGCGGGGAGCGGCTCTGCCCCAGGAGCCGGAGTCTCTCTTTCCCTCAGAGGCGCGCAGCTTTAGTGCTTCTGGAAGTTGCACGTTAGAAATTGTACCTTGTAAGGAACCGTGTGTCCTGATGACTTCGTCTTATTACCCAGGAGCCAGATCTTACAGACTGTGTCTTACAGACAAATGCTGGGTTTGGGGGTTGTTGTGTTTTTTTTTTTTTGTTTACCAAACCCTCAATTTAAAAAAGAAAGGCTTTTGCCATGCTGTTAGGGCACAGTGAACATCCTTCAGGCTTTTCCTTCGTGGTGGCCTTGTAGAGAGAAGGCACGAGTCACCACGTGGTGATGAGTGCGGAGCACGGAGCAGCATTGGCCTGTCGCTGAGAGACCCTGGCGGCTGTGGCGATCCCCAGCGTGCACACAGTGGGGGCAGTTTTTCTGTCCCCTTCCCTGTCGACCATGTGCTTGCTGCCCATGGTTTGCCCCGCCCTCTCTAATTAGTGCCCTTCGCTACTGGCCGAGATATTGGTCACCAACTTTGTCAGGACTGGCTGGGTGCAGGATAAGGGGACAGAGGCCGTGTGTGCGAGGGCCCGAGAGGCTCCCCTGTGCATTTGGGTCCCGGCCTTCATGGATCTGGCTGGTCCATCGCCCTTTCGTTCCTTCCTCACCCTTCCTGGGTTTTGCGTTCTCGTCCACATCGGCAGTGGCTTGAAGGTGCAGAGTTCAGTGGCCCTTGAAGGGGAGGTTATGTCCGAACCCTGTGCAGACGCCTTTCGTGCAGGTTTGAGGAAGCACGCGCGAGTTTGAGCCGGAGATGGAATTCTTTGCCCATGACTATGTAGAACTAAAACATTTTTCTTTAAAATTGAACTCTGATGCCTTTGGCTTTTTTTTTTTTTTGAGTTTAAAGGAAGAAGTGGTCACTGTAAAAAAATTAAGACAATTTAGACGTGGATTTAGTGTCTTTTTTTAGATAGCTGCATCTAACTAGTGACACTAGTTATTCTTCAGAATTGTTGTCTGTGTGTGTTATTGGATATGAGTATGTATGTTCCAGGGTGAGCAAAAGTAGGCTTCTCCTAGTGAGCCTATGACACAGAGCTGATTCTTGCATTATTGCCTTTTTTTAAAAGATTTTATTTATTTATTTATCTTTAGCGAGGAAGAGAAGGAGAGAGGGAGAGAAACATCAGTGTGTGGTTGCCTCTCGTGTGTCCCCTGCTGGGAACTGGCCTGCAACCCAGGCATGTGCCCTGACTGGGAATCGAACCGTGATCCTTGGTTCGCAGGCCCGAGCTCAATCCACTGAGCCACACCAGCCAGGGCCATTATTGCTTATTGATTGTTGTAGTATTTCCCATAAGAACAACTGTAAACCTACGAAAGTAGGTTTACTCCTCATTAAACCTTCAGGGTAGGTGCCCACCTCTGTATATACACACATATGCACATATACATATACACATATACACATACACACATATACATATGCACACCCAGATATCGTATGCACATATAAGTGTTATTTTTATGTACCATTTTACATTGGAAACATGTTATGCATTTTTAATGCAACTCACCGAAATCCGTTATACCTTGGATTTCTTTCTCCATCAGCCCACGTAGATCCCTCAATGCTCACCTCCTCTCAAACCTTTTTCTTTGAAAACGTCCCTCCTTCGGGAAAGCTGAGCTGCAACAGTGGGCCCTGCTCCACCCTTCGCTTCAGTTTACCAATTGTTCGCGATTGCCACAACCTCTGTTGCCCCCGACCCCGTGCTCCAAATCCGCTGAGAGTCAGGTGCCAGTGTAATGTGTGACCCCAAACGCTCCAGCGTGGACCTCTTAAGAACACAGGCACCCTACGTGTGCAAAACAACGTTATCTCCCCCCACCACATGCCACGGTCATAGAATATTACATAATTTCCGCAGTTCAGTTTCTCCCGTTGTCCTCAAAACGTCTGATAAAAATATCTGCAGGAACCAATTGCAGTGTCTGCCGGTCACACATTGCGGTTACCAGCGGACGCTCATGTCTCCCTAATCTTCTTTTAGCGTTGTGCGCTTCCTCTGCCTTTTTTGGGGGGGTTGGTTTTTGTGACATTGATCTCTTTGAAGCGTTCAGGTCAGCTGTAGAGTTAGCCCCACAATTCGTGGGGTCAGCCCCCCGGTTGCTGTGGGTCAGGTTGGATTGATTCACAGTCTCTGCTTGGACTGCGGGTAGCTCCTAAGGGGAGTTTGTGTCTTCCCGTGGCCTCAAATACGGAGGCTCTGATGTCCATCTGTCCTGTGAGTGGCATCTGTCACATACTTTTTAAAGTTATAAAATTTTAAAAGTTCCATTACATGGTTGCACTGTGCCTTACTTCTCCTTCTACGAATGTGCAACGCTGTATGTTCATGAACGCGCCATTGAAGGTTCCGTCTAACATTGTTGGCGGCATCTGATTCCCCTGTGTGTGTGACCCCCAAGGGAACGGAGCGTTCTAAAACGCCTGTCTCTGAACGAGCCTTTGCTTCTGACGCACGTTACGGAGTGGGCCTTCCCCCCAAGGCTTCAGACGAGCTCTGTTTGACCTCCAAATTACAACTCTCCGTGATTCCGAATGTTTTTCGTTTAAATAAATTCCCCTTTTAAAATCAAATTTAGACCTGGACCACCAGCTGTGTCTAGCTGGAAACCAAAGAACCTCTTTCTTGAAGTTCTTCAAAGATCTCCTTACCAGGTCTTGCTTTTTCAATTACAACAAACGTGTTTGCCTTGACCTCTCCTGCCTCTGATGGCGCCCGATTTTGTCGGATTTCAGGAAGGAAAACAGGCCTCGCTGGCGGCGGACTTCTCCATCACGCAGTTCAAGCACCTCGGCCGGCTGCTCATGGTGCACGGGCGCAACAGCTACAAGCGGTCAGCCGCCCTCAGTCAGTTCGTCATCCACCGGAGCCTGTGCATCAGCACCATGCAGGTGGGTGGGCGGCCGGCACCTCGCCCAGGGGTGCGCGGCTCTCCTGGGCAAAGCCCGGAGGCCAGGCTGTGTCTCGGAGCTGTTGCCTGCTCCGTGCAGCTGGTCGGCCTCGGATTGCTCCAGATTCTTCATTTCTTGGGATGTTGTGTCGATGACTGGGGTTGTGAGAATTGGACGTGAGTTATAATTGGTTTGCCAGAGGGGAAAAAAAAGCAGTTAAATGCTGAGTTTTTCTCAGGCAGAAATAAGGGCCAACAGCGAATAACCACAAAAGAAGAAAAACCTGCTGTTCTTGAGAGCTTCCTGTACGCTGGGCATCGGCCTAAGTGTTCACAGCGCGGTATCTCACTCGGTCCTCACACTAGCCTGCGTCCACTCCGCAGACGGGGAGTCTGAGGCTCAGGGGTGCAGTCCACTCAGACAGGGGGACCCCAAGCCTGCGCCCTTACCCAAGGTCTCCTCCCTGGTGCTCTCGGTGCAGAGCGGCCGTGGCAGGTAGCTGTGTCCTAGGCAGAGCGGCCGTGGCAGGTAGCTGTGTCCTAGGCAGAGGGCCAAAGCAGAGGAGGGAGAACATTCTGGGTGTTGAGAAACATACCCACTGATTTTCCTCCACGGGCACTGAGACTGAAACACTCCCGGGTAAGCGGTGAGAACAGAGAGGTGATGTATCTTGGAGCTCACAGTTTTCTGACCGAATCCCTAAGTACGGCAGGTCCTCCATTTGTTCAACATTGTTTCATTAGAACATTGAGAACTTAATGTCATGAGAACTTAACTCCTTTTTAACTCAGCCTATGGTGAAAACTTGTTTCATTATATGTCGTTTCAGTTAAAGGCACACAACCTATCGACGAAGTTAAGTGAGGACTTACTGTGCCTATGCTACCGTGAGCAAATCACTTTACCACTCTGGGCCTCAGTCTGTAAAATGGGTGTAAGACCAGCCTCGCCTCTCAGACAGGGTTCCTTTGAAAAGCAGAGAATTTTATAAGGGATCAAGTGCGGAAGGCATTTTTACTATTGTTAATAAAAAACAAAATGGGATCATGTGTGAAATAAGGCGACATTTTAATTTGTAGGAAAGGGGTTGAATCAGACACAAAAGGCATGAGGCGCCCTGCCTTTCGGAGTGAAGTTGTGCTGCTCTGTTTACAAGAATTCCCTCTTCGCTGGCCTCATCCACACCTGCCTTTTGGGGTGACCGTGTGTTTTTAATGTCTGATGCATCTGTGAGTGTGGGGGCCTTAAGGTGATTTTCACCGACGTGCTCTAAACCCCAACAGCTGGTGTGGTTCGTCCGACCACATCTGTACTTCTAATTTGTGTGGGCTCGTCAGTTGAACTGGCTAGTACTGTGGTTTTAATCGCTGGGAGATTAATCAGCTCGTCTCTGGGCCGGCACACAGACGCTGGCCTGGGTGAGCTGACTTCTGTGAGGCTCGTATGTTACCGGAAAGACCGATTCAGAAAAAAAATACTGCACGAGGAGAGATTGTTCTCTGTGCTAGAAAAACGCCCTTAACCCCTGTCCACTGTGCTGAAAGTGGCCGGCCAAGAGCAAGTGCCTGTTAGACTTGGACCTTGACCTTGGTCTCTTTGATAGATACAGACGTAGTGTATTGGTTTTCCCCACCCACCCATCCAAAGTGCCCTTTTTGAGATGGCATCTTTATGGTCAGCCCGGTGCTTTTGGAGAAAGGCTCTCAGTGGTGAGCTGAAAAACCAAACGCCCGGTTTTTGACCTTCTTACAGCCACCCTTTGTCTGCAGCGGCCCAGCCTGGGTCAGAAGTTATTTGAAAAATGGCTTTCACCTTTCCGGTCTGAAGTCACGATCAGGGTGCGGCGAGGGCTGTCACGGACCTCGGCCCTAGGCTCTGGGTTCTGTGCTAAGGAAGCTCCTGCAGCAGGTGATAGAGGGGCAGACGTCTGGGGTTAGAGACACTCCTTCTAAGCCCTAGGCTGGCTCAGCCTTTCTCTCCGTGTTCCGTTTTCGGGAAGCCTTCAGGCAACAGTTCCCCGCTCTCCCCCTCAGCCGCTGGCAGAGTCCCAAAGTGCCATTTACCTGCTCCGTTTGCCCTTCCGCCCAGTTCAGGTGATAGTAGGACGTGGTCCCATGTGTGGTTCCGGAGACGCCCTGAGCTCATGGAACGTAGTTCCGCATTCACGGCGGGGCCTGGCGTGGACTCTGGAGCTGAGCTCCCTGGTGTGCGTCCTGGCTGTGTCACTCGTGAGCTGTGTGATCTTGGGCAAGTCACTTAACCGCTCTGTGCCTTTTCTCATTGGTCACGTGGGGATGATGGCGACAGTGCCTGCGTCATCAGGTCGTCGTGAGCATCAGATGAGCTGGTACGCTCAGGTGTGAAGTAAGCGCTCGGCAGGAGTCGGGCGTCGTCTTTAGAAACACGAGCAAGCGCTTCCGTCACCACGTCTGGTAACATCTTCCTCTCTCCTCCGCACAGGCTGTCTTTTCCTCGGTGTTTTACTTCGCCTCCGTCCCTCTGTACCAAGGATTCCTCATCATCGGGTAAGGAAATGCAGGCAAGGTAGTAGCTTTTTCGGGAAACCACCCGGAAAGCGCCACAACAGAGAGCAGAAACGCTGTCCGACCAGCCCCCGCCTTGCCAGGCAGGCTGGGTCCAGCAGCGCTGTTTGGAAACTCTTTGGAATTGCTCTGCTTTGGAGCTGCTCAGCCCGTAACCAGACCGGGGAAGTCGAGTCTGATAGGCGAGGGGTCCGCGTGCCGGGCCGTGCGGGGCTGGTGAGGGACAGCCGCTCGCCCACAGCAGGCCGGGGCGATGGGCCAGTTGGCGACCCGAGCCCGGTTGCAGGTTCGCAGACGGGGCCGTCCCCCTGGGGCCCTGGAGAAGGAGGAAAGCGGGGTCTGGAGCGGGCTGACCCCGGCGGGACATCCTGCTGCTGGGTTGGCGAGGCGGGCAGAGCCTCGCTCACTCTCTCCCTCGGGCATGCCACGGAGCTTGACCCCTGCGTGCCACTGACCCGTCGGAAGGGTGTCCCTTGGGCGTTTGCTGCCGCCAACCCCGACCTGGAATTCATGGCGTTGCTTTTGCCCGGTTCAGAGAAGTTGCCCAGGTCGGTGGAGTCTGGTTGCCACGTGCCCTAGATAGGGAGGCTCAGGGCGCACTTCCCGTCCTGAAGAGGCACAGAGGGGCCGGCTGGCCCCAGGGGACACTCTGACCAAGTGCGCCTTCCACCTTCTTACGTTTTGCAAGTTCAGCCTGCGAGTCGGTGCTGGAATTCCAACAGGAAAAGTGAACTCTTCTGCCCTGGCCGCTGGGGCTCGGTTGGCTGGAGCGTCATCCTGTGGACCAGAAGGTCCCGGGTTGATCCCGGGTCAGGGCGCGTACAGGAGGCAGCCATTCCGTGTTTCTCTCTCACAGCGGCCTCTCTCTCTCCCCCTTTCCCTTCCTCTGTGTCTCAACAAATTAAGCAATGAAAAAAATGTGCTTGGGTGAGGATTAAAAAAAAAAAAAAAAAAGGAGGATGTCTTTTGTTAGGCCCCGGAAGAATTAAAAGGAAAAGCATGCCCTGAGTGTGGCCAGGGGCTGCCGCCCCCACAGGGCCGCCTGTGGTCTGGGCCCCGGTTCCCTCTCGGCTCTCACCTCCCCCCCTCTCTGCCCACCCAGCTCCGGCCACCCTGGCCGCCTCCTCCCCGCCTCTCTGCCCACCCAGCTCTGGCCACCCTGGCCGCCGCGCTGTTCTTCAGACAGGACAGACACCCTCCCACCCCGGGGCCTTTGCACTCTCTGCGCCCTCTGCCTGGAACGCTCTTCCCGCCGACATCTGCATGGCTGCTGCCCCTCGCCTTTCGTGGGTGTTCGCAAATGTCGCCTCCCTTGGCCCCCGCACCCCATGTCTTGCTCCCCCCTCCCCCTCACATGTTCCTCCTCAGCGCTGACGTCCAGCACTCGGCACAGCTTCCTGGGGCTGGTGATCGACCCCTGCCCCAGCTCGCGGAGGGCGGACGTTTTGGTCTGCCTTTCACCCTGAATCTCCCGTGCTCAGAACGGGCCCTGGCTCGTAGCAGACACCCGGCACGTGGCTGTCGATGGTTGAGTGGGAATGGGGCTCCGGAGGCTGGGTGAGCACAGCACTCCCGTCCCAGGGGCTGCGTCTGACCCGCGGGGACCTTCTGTCCTAGGTACTCCACCATCTACACCATGTTTCCCGTCTTCTCGCTGGTCTTGGACAAGGACGTCAAGTCGGAAGTCGCCATGCTGTACCCGGAGCTCTACAAGGATCTCCTCAAGGTCCGCCGAGCCCCTTCCTCCTCCTCCCCCCTCCCTCCCCCTCTCCCTCCTCCTTCCTTTCTTCCAGTCCTCCTGCTGTGTTTCCCGTATAAGGTTTCTGATTCAAACACACTTGAACCGATGGCTTTGGGGAGGAAGGTGCGGGAATTGTTTCTCTTAAGAAGGTCACACAGGCACCTGTGAAGAATATTAAACGGCACAGTAATACGTGAACTGAACACACACCTGCCAACAGCTTTTGCAGAGCCCCTGACACTCCCAGTTTGCACGCCAACAGCTTTTGCAGAGCCCCTGACACTCCCAGTTTGCACGCCAACAGCTTTTGCAGAGCCCCTGACACTCCCAGTTTGCACGCCAACAGCTTTTGCAGTCCCTGACACTCCCAGTTTGCACCTGCAACTTGTGTCTGCTGCTAGAAGTGTTTGTACACACCGCTAAAAAGTGTGCGTGTGCGTGTGTGCGCATGTGTGACTTCATTTCTTTGTTCTCCAGGGGTTTTTACTAAAAGATTTCTTTCTGTCCGATACCAGTTCTCTTTAAACGAACTTCTCTCAGTGGAGACAGGCAGGTGGCTCGTCTCGTCCGGGCACCCCCGATGCGCCTCGCACCATAACCTGTTCTGTCTTCCTCCCATCCAGGGGCGGCCACTGTCCTACAAGACGTTCCTGATATGGGTTTTGATTAGCATCTATCAAGGTAAGGAAGGGTGGGACCGCCTCCTGTCTTCTGCTCTGGGCCTGACGCCAGGGCCAGCCTTGCTGCTCTGCTGTCTGTGGGACACGGGGCAGCTGGGACCCTAAAATAGCGGAGTGTGACAGTGTGCGCCCAGGGAAAGCCCCCTCAGCATGTCCTACACGCTCGAATACGTGGCACCGGGGGAGTCCCCTATGTGACGTGGCGCTGTCACTTAATGGGATGAAGTCAGGGAACAATAGAATAGAATCAGTCCTAATCAAAACCTGCTGAGGTGTTTGAGCCTCGGCAACAAAAAGCAATCCCTTTTTCTGAGGTCCGGTTGTCATTTTCGAAAAACATTTATTTCAGCGGCCTCCAGGGAGGGGTCCGTCCCTCAGACTGTAAGACGGTTCATCGAAGTTTGAGAAGAAAATATCAAAGCTTCTCTTCGTTCTGTTTTTATTTTTCCTCCCTCTTTTTAGAATTTCGAATTTCTGTGTGTGTGTGTGTGTTTTACCGTGTGCATTGCATACAGTGGTCCTAATGCCTGTCTACACCTGCACGTACATACGGCACAAATGTACATACATATTCGGGTTCACTTTGAGTGTTTTCTACTGATGGGATGCACAAAGAGTGCAGAGACCGTTAAATCTGCTGGCAGGTGGTTAAGTTGTCATTAAACAGGAGAAGGGGGAGCCCTGACCAGTGTGCTCAGTTGGTTGGGCATTGTCCTGAGAAGGGAAAGGTTGCTGGTTCGATTCCCGGTCCCGCCACATGCCTGGGTTATGGGTTCAGTCTCTGGGTGGGGCATGTACAAGAGGCAACCAATCACTGTTTCTCTCCCTCCCTTCCCTCATCTTTAAAAATAAATGAAAATAGAACCTTTAATAAAAGCAGAAGGGGGTACTTCTAAGGAGTGTATCAAGGTACAATGTACGCAGCTAGTTACAGCAAGCCAACCCTGGATGAAAGTTCAGGGTAGGAGACAGGGCTGCCGCACGCATCCCACCGCCTGCATCTCCCACCGGTTGCGACAGGTCGTGCCAGGCAGGCACTCGGGGCGTCTGGGGGCTTCCTGCCCGGCCCTGCCTCCGAGTGGTGCTCTTGTGCCCCAGTATTTTCGCTCACTGTGAGGCACTCTCCGTCCGGTCCCTGCCGTGCGTAATTCCTTGAGGGTCCCTCTGGGTCACCTCTGTCATTTCGTGTAAAATTGGCCATCGGAACTCTCGGGGTGTCCAGGTCAGCGGCGTTCAGTCTATTGACACTTCCGTGAGACAGGTCTCCCGAACTGTTTCATCCGGCCACACAGAAATGGGGCCCACTCGACTGCAGACCCCTCGTTCCCTGTCCTGGCAGCCCCTGGGGACCGCGGCAACCGGCTCTCCGGTTCTGCTGCAGAACCCGGTCTAGGGCGACCATGCCTGTTCGTCTTTCCGTGACTTCCTACCTCTGTCATTTTAAATAATACATTTAAGTGTCTATTTCTTCTTCCACCCACTTCAGATAGTTGCCCTCTCCTCCTCTCCCTCCCTCCGTCCCTCTCCCCCAACCCTCCTGCAGTTACACGCTCTATTATACAAGATCCAAAGGGGAACTCGGAAAACTAGAATGCGATGCCTCTTCAAAACTTCCGTGCAGCGCCGCTCACTTAACAAGTGGCACCTTTCGTATCTAAATGGGAAGGAAAAATCAAAAAGGGGTCTAGCGTGCGTGAGCAGAGTGAGCCTCGGCTGGGGACACATGGAGGGTCAGCGCCCCGCACAGAGGGCTGGGCCGGGCTGGGGTGGGGCCCCTCCCCCCACCCGGACTCTTCTCTGCATTTCCAGGGAGCACCATCATGTACGGCGCGCTGCTGCTGTTCGAGTCGGAATTCGTCCACATCGTGGCGATTTCCTTCACGTCGCTGATCCTCACGGAGCTGCTGATGGTGGCCCTGACCATCCAGACCTGGCACTGGCTCATGACCGTGGCCGAGTTGCTCAGCCTGGCTTGCTACATCGCCTCCCTGGTGTTCCTGCACGAATTCATCGGTAAGAGCCCCCTGCGGGTAAAGCCTGTCCTTTGGGGGCAGAGGTCTCGCTGGCTTGTGAAGGATGGCAGCTCTCCAGTCCTGGGCTCTTTGTCCAGCAGGACTTTGCTGTCCCCATTTTCTTATTGGTGTCCCCTTGGGACAAATGGCAGTTGTGACTCAGCCACCCGGAGCCGAGGCTGTCGGGCATGGTCTCCGTGTGGAGTGTGTTCCTTCAGAATTGCGCTATGCTAAGTGGCTTAGAAGAGGATGCTTGTTCAAGGAACAGGAACCTGTTGGTGGGTTTCTCCAGGGAGCCGACCACTGTGCTGGGCTCCGTGGAGATGTGGCGACGTGAGCGTCCAGTTCTTGCTCGTGAATGGACAGCAGTCTGGCAGGACTTAACCCTTACTCAGTTGAGAAGCTGCTTTACCACGAAAGCGTCTTTGGTGACAATTCTTATGTATCAGTGAACACTCCTTAAGAAGGTTTTGGTCAAGATAAAGGAACATCCTTGTGAAGAGTAAAGTCTTAGAACAGTTTGACCATTGTCCCCAAAAATCTGTCAGAATGGGTTTTGTGAGCACCTACTATGTGCTCAGTGGCTTGAGGCTGAGGGGGGTGTCCCACGGCTTAGAAGACATGAGTTCCACTGTCTGGAAACCGCGGTTGGTTGCTTTAGACGTGGCCCTGCCACAGGACTGGGTAAGCAGCACAGGGTGGGCCTCAGGCCTGGCACTTAGTAGGTGCTTAGTCAAAGCCAGCTGCGTTTTCCCCACCCTGTGCTCAGGTGCAGGCAATGGAGAGGATGTTTACTGGGGCCTCCACTCCAAGTACTGTCGAAAGCCACCAGCTGTCCCTCCTCTCTCTGTCACCAAGACCGTGCTCCTGCAGGGTTTGCGCCCTAAGGCATGGACGGGCGTGCCTGTCTGGGGTGGGGGTGCTCAGCCTGCCTCGCGCCGCCCTCAGGTCTGCCCAGCGGCTTGCGCTGCCCGGCACAGGTGGCGGGGAAAGTGCTGGGAAGCAGAAACGTGCGTCGTCGAGGGTCACCTTCTGCTCTCTGGCGGCTGTGTTTAAGAAGACAGTCTCCAACCGTCAGGTCCCAGATCGAAAACCCCTGTGAGGGTTGTCACTTGCCCGCAGCTTTCTCTTGCTGGTTGTTGAAAAGAGCAGTCGGTCGAACAGCAGGAGTGCAGACACAGGGCAGAGAGCAGGGAAAGCGAGGGCGGGCAGCCTGACAGCCTCGACGGGCTTTCAGCCCGTGCGTGGCACGGCCGTCCCCCTGGAGACGGGGAGCGAGGAGGACGGGCGTCGAGGCCGGGAGGCCGCGTGCTGGGGACCGGGAACAGCTGGGATGGCTGCTGTGGGACCACACGCACGCTCACCGCTGTGTCCCCGTTTGCTTGCAGATGTGTACTTCATCGCCTCCCTGTCCTTCTTGTGGAAAGTGTCTGTTATCACTCTGGTCAGCTGTCTCCCCCTCTACATCCTCAAGTATCTGCGAAGACGGTTCTCCCCCCCCAGCTACTCGAAGCTCACGTCCTAGGCCGTGCGTTCGCTGGAGGGGGCTCTGGCCTCTGCTCTCCTGATGGACAGAGTGCAAGTTCCGTTTCTCATAACCGCCGCCCGAGGACGTGGCCAGAGCTGCGGATGCGTGCCGTGCGGACTCGGGAAGGCTCCGCGTGGAGCCCTACACGGACCGGACGGGAGGGCGGCTCCGGAGGTGCCCGAGCAGGCCTGGTGGACTCCCCTGTGGCGGCGCCTGTTGGAGTGAATGTGAATTCGTCCTCCTGGGTGGCTCGGCCAAGAGATTTCTCTGTGGGTCACTGTGCCAGCTCCCTTATGGCTTGAATTTTGTTGTCATGTGATAAAAGTTTCTGTCTAGTTGAAGACTGTAGAGGATTTTTGGGTTTGCTTTGTTTTTTTCCTTTCCCAACTGTCCTAATGTCTGTTGTACCCTTGACGTCTTTCTTGCTCCTAAAAACTGGTCGTAGAGAAATGGAAAGCTCTCCGTGGCGGTTTGGGGGACGAGACAGTGGCACCTGGTACAGAGTGGTCCAGACGCTGATCTCGATTTGGAAATGCCACGCACGCTGTCAGGTGGCCCTGCGTCCTGGAGCCGCACGGGCGTCCTAGGGTTCGGAAAAGCCCAGGAGAGGCCAGGGGCCTAAACGCCGTAAACCCCACTTGGTCCTGCATCTGATTCAACACCCACAGCCCTAGAATTAACGTCACCTGCCACCTCGTAAAAGAATTTCAAAGGCGTTCTGCTTTGTTCAGACCTGGTAACAATTATCAAGCCGGGGGCCTCAGACGTTTTCAGAGTTGTTTTCGCAGGAACTGTGCCACTGGACAGCCCCAGCTGTGTCGACAGGGTGATAAGAGAGGCAACTAATTCTTGAGACAACGTAGCTCATGCAGCTCGGACCCGGGGTCCAAAGTGGAAAGGTCAGGGATGGGGGCTCTTTACTTTCACAACGAGCTGTTTCCCGTTAGGAGGAATGATCGAGGACGAAAGGACAGAGAGGCAGGGGCTTCTTACCACGTGGCCGTGCATGGTGGCAGCTTCAAGCAAGGACCCCCCTGTGGGAGGAGCCTACAGATTTCAAGGGGAACTTCTGAAAGGCAGCCCTCGGTAGAGACTCCGCCCCTACCGGGGTGGAGTCCCAGTGCGCGTGCGCCTGCGCTTCTTAGGAAGCTGCGGCTTCTCGGTTCAGAGCAAGAAGGGAGTTTGCGAGCACAAGACGTGACAGGGCTGAGCAATCTTGGTTTTTCTAGTCACTGCTTGGAGCGGCCACATACGCCTGCTATGAGGGAAGGTTCAGGGTCTTGGCTAGCCTTCAAGAGCCAACCGCGTTCGAGGTCTTAGATTCCTGGTTCATTCCTTACGAGTGCACACCCGTCCACCCATCCGCAGGGCGCCTCCTGTGCGCGGTCCGAGATGCAAGCGCCGGCCTGGGTGCTGACATCCACTAGCAGAGGGGACCCCGCTCTGGGAGAGCTGGGGACACGAGGAGCCCACCGCTCCTCGCCTTCGTGGCACCCTTCATCTGTCTGCTCAGGTGTGTCTGTGGCCCTTTTAAATATATAAAATGGCAGCAAGTTGCAGGCTCTGGTAAATGGGCGATGGGGCGTCACTTCCGTTCTTCTTTAAGACGCTGGGCTTTGGCGGCACCGGCCCCTCTCCGCGGCAGCCTTTCCTTCCCTCCCCCAGAGAGCGACAGAGAACGCATACAGGGTTGGGGGCAAGAGCAGGGGTACCGCGGTACGTACGGAAATTAACATGGTAATCAATCAATAATAAAACGACAAACTCCATTTCGCGTACTCACAACCGTGAACCTGCTTTTACCCCACCCTGTATGGCAGTGAAGGGATGGTGCTTGCAGAAGAGGACCTTTGTCCGGAACTTTGGGAAAGGGCGAGCAGGTCTGTCTGCGTCGCGGCATTATTTTACACCATTGTGAAGGCGGAGGAGGAGGAGGACGTGGGGCTCCGAGTGTTCGCACCTCGACTTGTCGTTGGGAGTCAGGTGGTAAAACTGGAAGTTTGACTTCAGTCATTCCGCTCTGCGCTGGCAGAGCCCGGGCCTGGCCTGTCCGCAGCCAGGTGATGGCCCCTGCAGATAGGTCGCCTGCATTCCTTGTTGGGAGATTTTAGCTGTTCCCAGCAAATACAGGGAATGCAGGTGGTCTCTTCGGTCTTTTCCTTCATTCCCAATTTTGACCAAGGTGAGTGAGTAGACTCAGTCAATGATGCCTCAGTCAACTCAGAAGGTGCTGCGGTGACATCTCAAAGGGAGGAAGCTTCTAAGAGGGGCTCAAGACGCCATCCCTGGGAGGCGAAGGTTGCTCATCAGCACCACCAAAAACATCCTTGTCCTGTCTTCGGGTGGAGGCAGTCAGGGGCTAGAGGGACTAAAACCCAAGTGGAGACCCCCACGGTGTAAGCCCCCCCAGCAGCAGGCAGGCCGCTCACTCCCCCCACTGGGGTCCTTGGGCGTCTAGGAATGTGCACACACGCGTGCCTCTCAGACTGTCAGAGTGTGAATCCAAGCAGAGAACCAGTGCGTGTGCAGGCACCCCAGGGGCTTTCCGAGTTGTCTGGGGTGGGGGGAGAGGGACCAGGAAACAAGCAGAACTCCCCAAGTTTGGAAACCTTAACCAGAAGGCTTCTATTCTCTTGGGTCTGGAATCCAGAAAGATCTTCCCTTCCTCTCAACGGGGCCTCCGCCTCCAGCAGCCCATTTCGTCTGAGGCCAGAAGCCCTGTGGCCACCAGTCAGCTTTTTAAACTCTTCCTGACGTAAAGATCACGACCCCCTCTGCCCTCCGACCGCACTAGGTATTTGCGTCAGAGCAAGCCCTCGCCTTGTTTATGATGGTTTCCGACGTATCTTTTGGCGACCAGTGCTCGTGCAGGGGAGGAACAGCTTCTGTTCGGTTTCTCTCTTTTCCCTCCTCCCTCCCTCCCTCCTTTTCTCTAAGAAAATGGCCAGACAAGCTTCTCCTTCTCGAGTGATTTCTCGTGCCTGAGAGGCGCATAACTTCGAGAGCGCGCGCGCGTGCGCGCGCGCGCAAGCGTGTTGCCTGCGCTGCTGGCTGAGGCTCTCAGGCTGCTTGGGGCTGAGGACGCGGCCACACAGCAGCGAAGGGCGGGCGTCCTGGAAACAGCTTCACGTTGAAGCGGACACACCTGTTCACAGCCGCCGGGCGCTGGGCAGCCGGGGCTGGGGTTCCCCAGGCTGTCAGCACGATGGCACCCAGACCCCAGACCGCCTCCCGCAAGTGCGACCCTTCTCTGTACTGGCGATCTTCGACACCGACATCCGCGTGCCCTTCCCCCGTTTCTCTGCTGAAAACTTGGGTTGTTTTCACAACTTGGGGATGTATTTGGAGTTTTGTGCTCAATGGAAATCGATGTGATAATACCTGTTTTTCTTTCCCCAGACTTTGGCTTTTATACTCTGTTCTGTTTTTACCAGGGTGGGGATGGCAACGCCCTCCCGCCTTTCGGGGGCCGCATTTTGAACCTTTGCCAAAATTGCAGATGGGCCCTATCAGTTCTTCCACTCCATCCCGCTTAAGGCAAACACGTAGCAGCTACTCTTAATCTTTTTTGTGTGTTTGAAGTGTGTGTGTCTGTGCGTATGATGTCATCTTAAGGCTTTAGAAGAGATACTTGGTTTGGGTTAAAATCCCATCATGCCGAGCTTTGTGTTCATTAAAAAAAGAACAATATGAGTTTTGTAAATATAAGAGATTTTATTTCTCCCTGCTGCTTTTACTTTTTTATTTTTTCACCCTCACCCAAGGACCTGCTTATTGATTTCAGAGAGGGGGAGGGAGAGAAACATTGGTGCAAGAGAGAAACAGTTGGTTGCCTCTTGCCTACGTGCCCTGACTGGGGACCGAACTGCAGCCTTCCTGTGCACAGGACGAAGCTCCAGCCACCTGAGCCACACCAGTCAGGGCTCCTCCCTTCTTTCAGTGTAAAGCCTTTTGTCATTTGTATATACTTCTTAGAAAATATTTCCGTTTATTGTGTCCGTGGCATCTTGGAAAGAATACACACGATGGTTCTGGACGGGACTGGAAAGCACAGCCCTTGCGTGAGCCTCGTTCCTAAGACCCTGAGCTCCGTAGCATCTCCGGACGCCGAAGCAGCGTCCCTATGAGGCCGTCCTCTCTGTCCGGTGTGGTTGGGGGTGCAGCCTGCTAATGTCGCTGGACAGTGTCACTGAATATTGTGTTCATGGGGGAGGCGGGGGTGTGTGGCATTTGCCCCCCCCCCCAAAAAAAATCGTGGCTGATTTATGATTTTCTGGCGATGGGGACCACAGTCAACTCCTCTAGGATTCCGTGAGCTCCTCATTAGAAGGTCCCTCTGTGGGTAATCCCCGTTGCCAGCGCTCAGCAGGACAGTGTTTTGATTAGGGGGGGCTCTGGAGCAGTGCGCTTTAATTCCGCAGGAACTCCCAGATGATCTGAATTCTCGACCCATGGGTGGCACACGTGATCCTGCGTGTTTCCGAGCGGTTCTGCTTTCATTGTCTGCCAGCGCGGCCCGTTGCTGTTGCCCAATAAAGCTTGCGTGCTTCATGCCTGTGGGGGTCGTTTTAATTTGTGTGCGAACCTGAATTCTGGTGTCAAAAGGAGGGCTTTGGGGGCTAATGCTCCTATTTTTTTTTTTTTTTTTTTTTTTTTTTTTTTTGCGGATCTCATGGTACATCAACAGTGAATTAATTGCTGGTTCTCCATTTAAAAACATTATTTTGATTTTGGCATAAATGCCCTGCCTCAAACCCGTGGGTTATTTACCCAGTTCCGTTTTCCAGACATGTCAGAGTTTCAAAAAGTGATCCATATACGTGGAAAAAGAGAGAGAAACGCATTCTACGAGATTCATGTTTTATTTAACACACGGCCCTTGACTGCTTGGGATAGCTTTTTGGGTTTGTTTTTTTAAGTCAAGTGATAGAAGATTTAGGAGCATGATCACTTAAGTTTCAGGCAGATGAGGTTTCTAAGCTGTTGCGTAGGAAGCAGAGGACACGTTTTATCAATTCCTTCTAATGATTCTCCACTAGGCGTGACCTTGTCCCCCAGGGGACGCGTGTCTCTGTCAGGAGTTGTTTTTGGTTGTCACGACTTGGGAGGGGATTGCTCTGCTTCCAGGAGGAGAACCCAGGGTCGCCGCAGACCCTACGACACACACCAAACAGCCCCCACAGCAAAGAATTATTAGACCCCAAATGTCAAAAGCGCCGAGGTTGCAAAACCCTAATAGAACCAGCATGTCCGTTTTACCGTTTACAGACGTCTTTCCTGATTTCCAAGGGAGCCCAGCGTTACACGCTCCCGTCTCAGCCGTCTGTGCATGCGGCTGGCAGATGGTTTCATTAGTAGCTCTCGGTGGTGTGGGCTGCTGGTTCGCTCTCATTGGCTTCCCATCGAAAGGCCGTCCTCAGTTTACCGATTAGAAAGAGAATCGTCCACAAACTGTCTTCGTCGGCACTGGCTCCCCTGGGCAGATCGGGGAAGCACACTCTCAGCTCTTGTGACGTGGGCCCCAGAGGCGAAGCTGGGCAGTGCTTTTCCTGAACCACGTGCTCTTGGTGTGAAGTCTCGGACTCTGCGTTTGCCTGCGTGAAATTCCGTGGACGTGTGGGCGCTCCTCCAGCTCAGCCGCCGGGGGAAGCTGAGGATGCAAAGACGTTTCTGTTTCCCGCTGTCAACAACCAGGCAGGCCCGACAGACCCAAGACGCTGCTTTCGTGGCTTCAGAATTTATTTCTTGGCCCAGAGGTCCGTAAAAAACAGACAGTTCTCTTCATGTCATTGACCAGACTATTTTGCTGGACTCAAAAAACAACCAACCACCCAAACAAGCAACGGGGGGTGGGGTGGGAGATGAATAATATGTAGTCAATCTTGGATATTTGTATTTAAACTTTTTTTTGTTAGTTTTGTTTTTCTCCACTGCAGTTTACATGCAATATTATTTCGTATTCATTTCAGGTGCACAGCATAGTGGCTAGAAAATCATATACTTTAGAAGGTGTTCCCCCCAATACGTGCAGTACCCATCTGGCACCATGCATAGTTATTACAGTGTCACTGAGTGTGTTTCCTATGCTGTGTCCCTGTGTCTGTCTTGTAACTGCCAATCTGTACCTCTCGACCCCTTGAGCTTTTTCACCGAGGCCCCCAAGCCTGCTCCCATCTGGCAACCATCATTCTGTTCTGTGTACCTGAGTCTGTTTCGGTTTTGTTCGCTTGATTATATTGTTCAACAGAGTCCACGTATAAATGAAATTGTATGGCATTTGTCTTTCTCTGACTGAGTTGCTTCATGTAGTATAATACTCGTTAGGTCAGTCCGTGCTGTTGCCAATGGCATGCTTTCATTCTTTTTTATGGCTGAGTAGTATTCCATTGTATACATGTACCACCAGCTCGTCTGTTGATGGGCGCTTGGGTTGCTTCCATACCTTGGCTATTGTAAATAACGCTGCAGTGAACATTGAGGTTTCTCCACATGTACCCAGAAGTAGAATCGCTGTGTCGTAAGGCAGATCCCTTTTTAGTTTTTTTTTTTTTAAATCATAGTTCTTTTTTTTTTTTTAATATTTATTTATTTATCTTTAGAGGGGAAGGGTAGGAGAGAGGGAGAAGGAGAGAAATATCAATGTATGGTTGCCTCTTATGTGTCCCATGCTGGGAACTGGCCTGCAACCCAGGCATGTGCCCTGACTGGGAATCGAACCGCGATCCTTTGGTTCACAGGCCCGCGCTCAATCCACTGAGCTACACCAGCCAGGGCTCCTTTTTAGTTTTTTGAGGGAGCTCCACACTGTTTTCCACAGGGACTGCCCCAGTCCGCACCCCCACCGACGGTTCACGAGGGTTCCCTTTTCTCTACACTCTTGTCAACACTTGTTGTTTCGTGGTTTATTGATGATAGCTATTCTGACGGATGTGAGGTGGTTTTAATTTGCATTTCTCTGATGATTAGTGACATTGAGCATCTTTTCATATGTGTGTTGGCCATCTGTGTGTCCTCTATTCAGGTCCTTTGCCCATTTTTTAAATTGGATTGTTTGTTTTTTCGGTGTTGAATAGTGTGAGTTCTGTATGAATTGTGGATATTAGCCCTTTATCAGATGTAACATTGGTGAATATTTTCTCCCATTCAGTGGGTTGCCTTTGCATTTTTGTTGATGTTTCCTATGCTGTGTAAAAACTTTTTAGTTGGATGTAGTCCCATTTGTTTATTTTTCCTTTTGTTTCCCTTGCCTAAGGAGATATATTAGAAAAAAATATTGCTAAGAGAAACGTCTGAGATTTCACTGTCTTTGTTTTCTAATAGGAGCTTTATGGTTTCAAGTCTTACATTTAAGTGGTTAGTCCACTTTGAGTTTATTCTTTTTTTTAATTTTAATTTTATTTTTTAATTTTAATTTTATTTTTTAATTTTATTGATTATGCTATTACAGTTTGAGTTTATTCTTGTATACGGTGAGAAAGGTAGTCTAGTTTCTTTTTTCTTTTTTGTATGTATCTGTCCAGTTTTCCCAATAACATTTATTGAATAGACTGTCCTGACCTCATTGTACGTTCTTGCCTCCTTTGTTAAATGTTAATTAACTGTAGAGGGTGGGTTTATTTCTGGGCTGTCTGCTGTGTTTCATTGACTTTTATGTCAGCACCATGCTGTTTTGATTACTATAGCCTTGTAGTATGGTTGGACATCAGGTGGTGTGATACCTCCAACTTTGTTCTTCTTTCTCAAGATTGCTGTGGTTATTTGGGGTCTTTTGTGGTTCCATATAGTTTTTTTAATTATTTGTTCTAGTTCTGCATGAAATGTCATTGGTGTTTTGACAGGAATTGTGTTGAATCTGTAGATTGCTATGTGTAGTGTGGACATTTTAACAATGGTAATTCTTCCTGTCCAGAGACACAGTATATGCTTCCATTTATTTGAATCTGCTTTGATTTTTTTCTTTTGTGTCTTACAATTTTCCAAGTACAGATCTTTGATCTCCTTGGTTAAATTTATTCCTAGGTATTTTATTTCTTTCGATACAATTGTAAGTGGGAATGTTTTCTTAGTTTCTCTTTCTGATAGTTCATTATTGATATATAAAAAACAACCTATTTCTGAACATTTATTTTGTATTCTACTACTTTATTGAATTTGTCAGTTTTTTGGTGGAATCTTTAGGGTTCTTTATATACAGTATCATGTCATCTGCAAATAAGGATAGTTTTATTCTTTTTTTCCAATTTGGATGCCTTTTATTAGTTCTTCCTGTCTGATTGCTGTGGTGAGAGCGTCCAGGACTATGTGGATTAAGAGAGGTGAAGGTGGACATCCCTGTCTCGTTCCCAGTCTTAAGGGAAACACTTTTTGCTCAGCGTGTATGATGTTGGCTGTGGGTCTGTCATTAATGGCCTTTCTTACATTGAGGTGTGTTCCCTCCATTCCCACTTTGCTGAGAGTTTTTATCATAAATAGGTGCTGGATTTTACCAAATGCTTTTTCTGCATCTATTGATCTAACCGTATAATTTTCGTCTTTCATTTTGTTTATGCGGTGTATCACATTTATTGATTTGTGCACTTTGTACCAGTCTTGCATCCCCAGAATAAATCCCACTTGATCGTGGTGTGTGATCTTTGTATTGGATCTGGTTTGCAAACATTTTGTTGAGGATTTTAGCATCTATGTTCATCAGGGATATTGGCATATAATTTTCTTTCTTTGTAGTGTTTTTTTAAATATATTTTATTGATTATGCTATTACAGTTGTCCCATTTCTCCCCCATCATTCCCCTCCACCCTGCACACCCTCTCCCACCCACATTCCCCCTTTAGTTCATGTCCATGGGTCATAAGTTCTTTAGCTTCTACATTTCCCACACTATTCTTGCCCTCCCCCTGTCTATTTTCTACCCACTATCTATGCTACTTATTCTCTGTACCTTTTCCCCCTCTCTCCTCCTCCCTCTCCCCTGTTGCTAACCCTCCACATGATCTCCATTTCTATGGTTCTGTTCCTGTTCTAGTTGTTTGCAAGAAGGGGCTGGAAAGAAATATTTGAAGTCTTGAAAGGCAGGGACCTAAATCCAAAATTGCTCTATCCAGCAAAGCTGTCATTTAGAATGGAAGGGAAGATAAAGTGCTTCTCAGATAAGGTCAAGTTCAAGGAGTTCATCATCACCAAGCCCTTATTATATGAAATGTTAAAGGGACTTATCTAAGAAAAAGAAGATAAAAATATGACAGTGAAAAGACAGCAAACTCACAGCTATTAACAACCACACCTAAAACAAATGCAAACTATGTAGCGTTTTTTTTTTTTTTTTTAATCTGGTTTTGGAATTAGAATAATGTTGACCTCATAAAATGAGTTTGGGAGTCTTCCCTCCTTTTGCATTTTCTGGAATGGTTTGAGAAGGATAAGTGTTAGTTTTTCTTTGAATGTTTGGTAAAATTCATCTTGAAGCCATCCAGCCTAGGACTTTGGTTTCTTGGGAGTTTTTTGATTACTGCTTCAATTTCACTAGTTCTAATCTGTCTATTTAGATTCACTGATTCCTCCTCATTCAGTTTTGGGAGATTGTCTGTTTCTAGGGATTTACTAATTTCTTCCAGATTGTCTAATCTGTCGGCATATAGTTGTTGGTAATATTTTCTTGCAATCCTTTGTATTTCTTTGGTGTCAGTTGTTACTTCTCCTTTTTCATGTCTCACTTTATTTATTTGGGTCCTCCCTTTTTTCTTGATGACTCTCATTAATGGTTGTCAGTCTCGTTTATCTTTTCAAAGAACCAGCTCTTGGTTTCATCGATCTTTTGTATTTTTTTTTTTGGACTCTGTTTCATTTATTTCTACTCTGATCTTTCTTACAGTTTCCTTCCTTCTCTTTACTTTGGGCCTTGTCTGTTCTTTTTCAAGTTCCCTTAAGTGTAAAGTTAGATTCTTTATTTGAGATTTTTCTTGTTTCTTGAGAGAGGCCTGTATTGCTATGAATTTCCCTCTTAAGACTGTTTTCACTGTGTCCCCTAGATTTCGGGTTGCTGTGTTTTCATTTCCATTTGTTTTAAGGTATCTTTTGATTTCTTCCTTCTTATTGTTAATCCATTCAATGTTTAGTAACGTGTTGATTAACCTCCATGTGTTTGTGTGTTTTTCAGTTTTTTTCTTGTCATTTCTGGTTTTAGAACATTGTGGTCAGAGAAGGTACTTGATATGATTTCAGTGATCTGCACGGAGACTTGTTTTGTTTGTCCTACCATTAGTCTGTCCTGGAAATTGTTCCATGTGCACTTGAAAAGAAGGTATATGCTGCTGCTTTGGTGTGAAATGCTCTGAAGATTATCAGTTCAGTCCATCTGGTCTAGTGTGTCATGTAAGGCCACTGTTTTCTTGCTGATTTTCTGTCTAAAAGAAAGTTATTGGTGTCAGTGGGGTGTCACATGCCCTAGGTTGACCGTATTTCTGTCAGCCTCTTCTTTTACGTCCATCAAGATTTGCTTTATATATTGTACTGAGCTGCGCCTGTGTTGGGTCTGTAAATGTTTATAAGGGACACAGCCTCTTGTTGGCTTGATCCCTTTGTCATTATGTAATGTCCTTCTTTGTCGTCTTACAGCCTCTGTTTTAAAGCCTAGTTTGTCTGATTGGAGTATTGCTACCCCAGTTTTTCTTTCATTTCTATTTGCATGAAATATCTTTTCTATCTCTTTACTTTCAGTCTCTTTGTGTCTTTCTATCTAAACTGGGTTTCTTGTAGATAGCATATACATAGGCCTTGTTTTCTGATCCATTTGGCTACCCTACGTCTTTTTTTTTAAGATTTTATTTATTTATTTTTAGAGAGAGGGGAAGAGAAGGGGAAAGAAAGGGAGAGAAACATCAATGTATGGTTGCTTCTCAAGTGCCCTCCCACTGGGGACCGGGCCCCCAACCCAGGCATGCGCCCTGACCTGGAATTGAACCAGTGAAACCTTGGTTTGCAGGTGGCACTCAATCCACTGAGCCATACCAGCCAGGGCTCTTTTTTAAAATGTTATTGATTTTTAGAGAGACAGAGAAACATCAACTTGTTGTTCCACTTATTTTTGCAGTCATTGGTTGATTCTTGTATGTGCTCTGACTGGGGATCGAACTCAAAACTTTGGTGTATCAGGACGATGCTCCAACCAACTGAGGTACCTGGCCAGGGCCTGCCCTATGTCTTTTGATTGGACAATTTAATTTATTTACATTTAAATTGATTATTGATAGGTATGTATTTATTGCCATTTTTTTGTACATATTGATATACCACTTTTTTTCCTTCGTTCTTCCTAAAGAAGTCCCTTTAACATTTCTTATAATTAGTTGTTTGGGGCTGATGAATTCTTTAGCTTTTTGTTTGGTCTGGGAAGCTCTTTATTTCTTCTTCAATTTTAAATGATAGCCTTGCTAAGAACAGTAGTCTTGGCTCCAAGTCCTTGCTTTTCATCACCTTGTGTGCCAGTCCCTTCTGGTCCGAAATGTTGCTGTTGAGAAATCAGCTGGAAGGTTATGGGAGCTCCCTTGTAGGTAACTAACCATCCTTCTCATGCTGCTTTTAAGATTCTCTGTCTATAATGTTTGCTATTGTAATTATGATGTATCTTGGTGTGGGCCTCTCTGGGTTCATCTTGTTTGGGACTCTCTGGGCTTCCCGGACTTGTGTGTCTTTTTCCTTCATCAGACTAGGGAATTTTTTGGTCATTATTTCTTCAAAGAGGCTCTCAATTCTTTGCTCTCTCTCTTTTTCTTCTGGACCCCTACGATGTGGACATGGTTATGCTTCATATCGTCTCAATGGTCCCTTAAACTATCCTCATTGAATTTTGTTTTTCTTTTTGCTACTGTGAGTGGGTGTTTCCTGTTATCTTGTCTTCCAAATTGCTGATCAGTCCTCTGCTTCAGCTAATCTGCTGTTGATTCCTTGTGTATCCTTTATTTCTGACATTCTGTTCTTCATTTCTGACTGCTTCTCTTTTATGGATTCTATGTCCTTTTTTATGCTTACTATCTCTTTGTTTAAGTTCTCACTGAGTTCGTCCCTTCCCCACTAAGCCCTTGAGCATCCTTATGACCATTGTTTTGAACTCTGTATCTGCCTCATCTCATTTATTTCTTTATCTGGGGATTTCTCCTTTAATTTGGGGGATGTTTCTTTGTCTCCCCATTTTGGTTGCCTCTCGCTATTCATTTCTGTAGGTAGATCTGTGTCTCCTGGTCTGGGTATGGTGGTCTCATGTAGTACATGTCCTGTGGGCTTCACCATCTCAGTCTCCCTGACCACCTGAGCTAGGTACTCCAGAAATGTCCTTGTGTGCATTGTGCAAGCCCTCCTGTTACAGTTGAGCCCTGACTGCCGGTGGCCTGTTTGTGGGTGGCGTGACCCTCAGTCCGGCCAACTGTGAGGATTGACCTGGACCGCAGTGTACAAGCTGCTGCGCAGGGGCGGACCCCAGGAAGCGGCACTTGCTTCTGCAGGGTGTGGTGCCTGTTAGGTCTCCCTTTCGGTGTGCCACTTGGGGAGCTGATTGGGTCATGTTCCCATGGGGTCTAAAGCCCAGCACCAGGTGTGTTGGTTCTGGGGCCTCTTGGGAGGGACTCCAGTCCAGTGTTGGAGCTACAGAGTGATCCATGTTTGGCGGCTGCTTCTCTGAGACTGGGTGCGTGTGGGAGGGGCTTCGCTCCTACTGAGGCTGGCTTTCAGTACCCAGCCTGGGGAAGGAGAGCAAAAGGCCCAAGACGTGCCGAGATCCACCGGTGCTTGCGGCGGCTTTTCAGATGCAGTCACCGAAAGAGCCCTTGGCGGTACGGGAATTGCGTGGTTTCTCAGTGCGACACCAGGTGGGGCGAGTGGCGGTCACCAGGTTGGCAGAGGTTCCTGGAGCAGCTGGGGGAGGTCCCACTGGTGGTGTCTGAAACTCCGAGGCCAGGTCTCTCGGGGGATCCCTGGGGGAGCCCACTCTATGCTGCTCTGGCGGGTTTTATAGTAAAGAGCTGACATATTTTAAGAAGAGAAAAAGAGCTGGCCAGAAGGAAGTGCATGGAAAAGCCCAGGAGGAGACGGGGCCGACCGTACAAACCGGCGAAGCAGCCCTCCAGAGCTCTGAGGCGGAGGCCGGTGCTCCCCCGCCACACGCGCTGTGCTGCATGGCATGGCGGCACTGAGCAGAGACCCGAACACTTCACTTGACATGGGAGACCTCCTGGAGAAAGGACAGGAAAGCGAGCCCCTCGACCTTCATCTCATGAGCAGACGATGGCTCGCCTTCAACAAGGGATACAGGCACCTGGCAGAGACATCGAATCCCACCAGTGCCAAATGACCGATGCAGAGCGCATCTCGCAAACATCTGAGAACAACGTTCACCACCTTCAGAAGACAATCGTGGATGGCTGGAATGAAAACCTTCGTCTGCAGGAGGGTTTAAAGCCATTGTCCTGAGAGCGGGACAAGTGGAAGGGAAGGACGCAGGAGCTGACGGGGCTGAGCGCCCAATGCACGGATGCAACAGCACCTGACCCAGGAAGAGCCGCTTCGGCTCTCCGGTTGACCCCGTGCTGAAGGCCATCCAGGGGCCCCGGCTCCGGGCAGGAGGTCCCGTGGAGGCCGGTGCCCTGGGAACAAAGGGAAAGAGAGATATCACCCAGTCCCTCCTTCAGAAGCCCATCTGAAGAGTCTCATTTGGCTTCTGACTTAAATGTGCATGAAAGAAAAAAAGAGAAAGTATCCAGAAAACTGTGTGAAGAGAATGAAACAAATGGCACGCTGATGTGACAGAGACCGTCTCCAAACAGACCAAGCATCCTTATGGTCTGAACATTTGCAGCCCAACAGTCAGACTCACGAGCTCTGGCTGTAATGTTAGAAGCTGCAGAGTCCGATCAAGAGCAACTGAAACAGCTTCTGACACAGCCAGTTGGTCAGGGAGCAAAGGCACCACCAAGAAATTGAGAAGGGGTGTCACCAGGTGTCCAGTGACATGAACTATACCCATCAGAAATGCAGGAAGGGAGGAGGGGTGGTTGGATGGATGGATAGATGGGTGGATGAATGGAAAGATGGGTGGATGGAAGGCAGGCAGGAAGGAAGAAGGATGGATAGATGGATGGATGAATGGAAGGATGGATGGATGGAAAGATGGGTGGATGGAAGGCAGGCAGGAAGGAAGAGGGATGGATGGATGGATGGATACATGTATGGAAGGTGAGTAGGAAGGGAGGAAAAGAAGGAGGAAATGTTGCATTCTCTTTGCAAAAAGCTAAAACACTACAGACGAGGCTAACGTCCCCTCTGGCGACCTGCTCCCCAGTGTCTTTCCCTCCCCTGCCCAGTGGGAACCTCCGTCCGTGGGAAGCAGGTCTCCGGGACGTGTTCGGTGCGTGTCCCTACGTGCCCGTGCGTCGGTAAGGAATATGGGACGTTGCTGGGGGTTTTCTGTGTTTGTCTTGCAACTTGCTCTCGTCACTCGGTGACAGACGTGGACTTTCCCAGTCAGTTCACACAGGCCTCTTTCTCGTTCCCGGTGGCAGAATAGTTCCAGGGTTCGGGTCTATCCCGTAGCTTAATTGCTTGGTTCCCTCCTGGTTGACATACCGTCGGTTCCCAGGTTTCCTTGCTCACCATCAATGCCACAGCCGTCGTCCCTCTCCATGTGCCCAGGGGCCCTTCATTCGGCAGTTGTTCGAAAGCCGGTGCGCGTGGTGCGGAGTGGCCGACCCAGTGATGTCCCCGTGCCCATGGGACTGGCATTTAGGGGTCTTTAGAATCGGCTGTGTTTCTTCTCCATCGGTTTAGATGAGACCTGGTGGGAAAGCGGGGTGGGGGCTGCGGAATAAAATGGGACTCATTTCAGTCCTGGGCTTTTACCACCAGCTCCGGAACCTCGGGCACAGTGACCTCTCTTTCAGGGTTTGGGCGCCCTCGGCTGCACCCCTGAGGGGACCGCCATGAAGAGTGGCTTAAATACTGTGTGCGAGGGCCACCTGCCCCTTAGGGAGCCCTCGGTAGCTACGGACGGTCACTGTCAAGTGCAGTCTCTCTCAGCCCGTAGGGTCTGAGGTGCCCAGCTTAGACTTCCCTGCTGTTAACTTTTAAAAAGTTAATTCTGGTAACTTCTCTCTAAAGCGACACCAAAATCCCAAGCCAAGGGTTAAGAAAAAATCTGAATATTTGGATTTCCTGCCAGTTCAGAATGATGTAGTGAGTGCGGCAGTCAGCATGTTCCCCCGTAAGAGCAAATGTAAAGTTCCCGGTGTGATAACTGGGCCCTGTTGGGGAACGGTTGATAATTATTATTTATCATTACTAATAAGTATGTTAATAATGATCATTGTTATTCAGTTCCTACCACTGCTGTCAAGGTGATGGGTTGGAAGGACTTGGAAAGGATGTCTGTGTTGTTTTCCTGAAAGGAAGTCACTGGCTTTTTTGGAGCAGTTGATACTAAGTGCAAAGTACAAGGTCGGAGAGGAAGAACACTTGAGGCCTGGGCACCTCGGGAATCATTTGTTCTCAGCCTCCCCTGTGCTTCCTCACCCTCTGTGATGCAAATGGACATGACATCTGTCCTCACCGGTGACCAGGCTTGGCCAAGCCTGGACCCGCAGGGTCTTCTGTTGCCAACTCGGCCACTGTCTTTGGATGAGCATGTTTGGGAAATAGAGTCAACGGTCAAACTTTCAGAAACGAACGTAGGAAAACATGACCTATGGCTAGGCAGAGTTCTAGGCTTGACGCCAAAAGCACAGTCTATAAAGGGAAGAAGTGATAAAGTGGACATCATTGAAAGTGAAGGCATCTGCTCTCCGCAAGGTGCTATTAAGGGAATGAAAAGACAAGCCTGTAGAAACTATTCGCACATCACACACCCAACACAGGAGTGGTATCCACCATGAAGGGTCCTTGTGGTGCTGGGGTAAAGAACTCCTGAAACTCAACAGCCAAATAAACATCCCAGTTAGAAAATGGGCCAAAGACACAGAGAATTCACCCAAGACGATGCACAGAGGGCAAACAAGCTCACGAAAACTTGTACAACGTCATTGGCGGTCAGGGAAATGCAAAATAGGAAAACAAGGAAACATCACATACCTATTAGACTGGCCGAAAAAGGGAAAAAAGAAACAGAAAAAAAGACAGTGACACCAAATGCCAGTGAGGATATGGAAAAACTATTGGGTTGGCCAAGAAATCCGTTTAGTTTTTTGTGTGAAATAAAAGACACTTTTCATTTCCACCTATAACTTTATTGATGTTTCATTTCCATCCTCCTGATGTTATTGATGAATAACATCAATAAAGTTATTGGTGGAAATGAAAAATGTGTCTTTTCATTACTCAAAATACTCAAAATATGTGGATATTTTGAGTATGTTGATTGTCTCCTGCATGGTATGATGTCGATCGTTCTTAATTAATGTCTCAATTTGATGGCTCTCAACTTCACCTGGTCTACCTGACCATGGAGCATCGTCCAGTGAGAAGTCTCCAGCACGAAACTTCGCAAACCACCTTCTACACATTCTGCCAGTCACAGCACCTTCTCCATACACTGCACAAATCTTTCTTTTGCGTTTCGGTTGCTTTTTTACCTTTTTCGAAATAATAAAGCATAATACGCCAAAAATGTCACATTTTCTTCCACCTTCACTGTTAAAATGGCTACACAAAAATTTACCAATTTTGATAACTTTTTAAAATGCACATTGATACGACAGCTGCCACAATATAATCGAATACAATTGTTTCCAATGAAGCTGAAGACACCTAAGCACTACTAGAGCCATTGTATGGTAAAAATCGAATGAACTTTTTGGCCAACACCATACTTTATCCACACAAATGTTCCAGACAGTCCAAAAAACAAGTTTAGCAGCTTCGTAAAAAACTGCGTATGCACCAACCATACAACCCAGCAAGTGCATCCCTGAATATTTATCCCAGAGGAAGGGGATTCACACTCACACGGACACCTGTGCATGGACGCTTATAGCCGCTCTGTTCACTCTCGGACCAAACTCAGACCACCACACAGGTGCTCCGAGCAGGTGAATGGTTACACTGGGGGCACACACACCACGGGTGGGACTCAGCAATACAAAGGAACAAGCTGTTGATACACTGAACAACCTGGACGGCCCCCCCAGAGAGTGATATGTATGAAAAAAAGGTTACTACTATGTGGTTCCATTAACTTTATGTCCTTGAAATGAGCAAACTATAGAAATGGAGAACAGGTTGGTGGTTGCCAGGGGTCAGGGGCAGAGTTGGAGGCAAGAAAGGGGTTTGGCTAGGAAAGGGCAACAGGAGGGATCCTGGCGGCGATGGGAACGGTCTGTGTCTGGGCCGGGTCATTGTCAGTGTCCTGGCTGTGACACCGTACTCAAGTTCTGTAACATGTTACCGTTGTGGGAACTAGGTGAAGAGTACATGGGCTCTCTCTGTGTTGTTTCTTACAACTGCATGTGAGAATCTACAGGTATTTCAAAATTAAGTTTGGGTATATAAAATATCAAATTATATCAAATTGTGTTTATATATCAAAAATGGTCTGATATTGATTGGTACTTTCACATGGTTCAACCTAGTATTTTTTTTTCCACTCAACTGAATGGGCAGCATTCAGAACACAGTTGGGCAGCTTGCTTTTCATTTTGCTCAATATATCACCTATAGAATATTCCAGACCAGTTCAAACACAGCTGCCTCCAGCTGCAGAGCTACAATGCCATATTCTAGGTGGCTATCACTTATTTTGACAGCTTCCTCTAATGGGCATTTGCTTTTTTCTATTATTTAGCTTTTACATACAGTGTTGCAATGTATTTCTTCATACATCATTTGTCCTGTGTTCAGTCAGGTCTTTTTGATGAATTTCCAGCAGCGTAATTGTTAGGTCAAAGGATGTGTGCATCTTTTACTTTCATAAATGTTGCCAAATACCCGCCAAGGAGGTAGAACCAATTTTTACTCCCAGCCAGGAGGCCAGGTATGAGAGACCCTGCTGCCCCACACTTGGGAAGACAGTTATCACACTTTGATATCTGCTAACATATAAATGGGAAAAAAGTGTATCTCACAGCAATTGATATTTCCATTTTTCTTATAATGCCCAGGGGTCAGACTCTTTTCTTATCTAGCTTGCAAACCTAATCTACATTCATTTGCAATCTCCTAAAGGGATTTTGCTGTATATTTCCTTTTACCACAGAGAGTATTTGCATTCAGTGTGTTTGCATGCAGGGGAAGATTAAGAAATATTTGAAGATTAATCGCCACACCTGCACACCCGCACCCGCCCCCCCTGAGCCTCACCCTCCCCTCCTCAGGCTACAGTGCACAGAATGCCAGTGGAAATCAGAAATGTGTGGATGGAGTTGGACGGCAGGCGGGGTCAAAGGAAGCTGGGGCTGCTTTGCCTAAACTTTCAGGGCTGTTTTTATAGGCGGCTGGGGCACCAGACTCAAGGACTTATGGGCTTTGCACAATCCAAAGGAAAATACAGAATTTATAAAAGGCTACAGAACGTATCGTGCTAACTGGCACCTGCCAGTGAACTGAACTTAGTTTTTAGGAGTCTTTCAGTCCCAAGAACAATATATTCTGTTCTTAAATCAGTAATTACATATTTAATTTTTGGATATTTGAAAAAATAGGTATGTGTATTATATATTTCATATATTATATGTAGTTATATTTCATATATAATATATTACATATATAGTAACATGTCGACCAATTGATGGTGCCAATTTAATGCCAACAGGCGCCCCCAATTTGGGGTGTGGTGAAGAAGGAAACTTGATCTAGTGTGAAACAGTGAAACTGGGATAAAGCATGGCTGTGAGGTGGCCCCGGGGCCCGGCCCCTCTCTGGCTAGGCAGCTCTCCTCAGCTCCTGGCCGACACTTTGCCCACAACATCTGTGTTGCGGCTCAGCCAGGGAGAGACAGTCTTCAACCTTCAATGGAAAGGGAAGGTGTGGGCTCCCAGCCAGAGGGGAGCTGACTTATAGACAGCAGTCTCTGACCCTGGTCCCTGATTGGTCTCTCCTCGTGTAAATGAGGACTCCAAGTCCGTGTAGTCTGATTGGTCCAAAAGGTGGTGTTCTGATTGGTCAGAGTAGAATTGCTCAGGGTGGTAGGAGCTGTGCAGCTCTAGATGGGCAAAGCCTCAGTCCTATTGGTTGAAATAGGATTCCAGGACCTCTTTTACAAGGGCTGGCTCAGACGGTGGCTCAGATGGCAAAAACACAGTGCGGGCAGGCAGTTCAATGCAGGCTTCTACCTGAAGTGCTGTTTGCGTGGGAGGCCCCTGTGCAGAAATGGCTGCTAGGCTCTCTGTTTTTAAAAATGTGAGCCCAGCAAGCCACCCAGATCCCTTCTTAGTAGTTGTCTTCCTTTTCAGGGTTCATACTTACATATAGCAAAATTTAAAGGGCTGTTTATTATACTTGGTCATTGACATAAATAATAAAACATTCATTGAAACATCTGTTAAGCACTCAGTGAAGTATTTATGTGACTTTACAGATCTCCTGGACCAAAGGCAATGACCTCATAACAGATACACAGCAAGTGGCAGGCGCTTCTTATCTTCAACAACGGGTGGGACTCTGGCTGATAAGACGCCTTTCGTGCTTTCGTGAATGCTAACAGGGAAGATAGTTTAGGAACATTCCAGATGTTTCTCCTCTCCCTCCCACCCCCTGCCTTGGGTGCTCCTGGATACCCATCCAGGCCCTTGGAAACCTCTCTTGTGGAGCGGTCCCACTGTGTGCCAAGTGACGGTGGGCTCGGAGTGGATCCCTGCACAGAGGTCCTCTGTCTGGGGTTCCCTCTACACACTGGGACCCAGTGAATTAGTCCCCCTCTAGAGAGCCTTCCTTCGCTGAGAATGCTCACCTAAGCAAGTGGTATTTTCTGTCTTGTTCTCCTTTCTTCTTTTTCTCAAGTGTAATTCAGATCTCAGGAAAGCGTGGGGAAGATAAGGAAATTGCTAGAGGACAAGGTACTTCTAGCTTCTATACTCTGTAGATGATTGAGGATTTATAATGAGCATGTGGCACTTTTTCAAAAATTCTATTTCCCAGGTGTTGGTACCATAACCTGTAGCCCTAGAGACACATGCAATGTTCTGATTTTGACCTACTTTCCTTGTCTGCTGTTCCTGTTCACTTTACTATTTATTTAGTTTTATTTCAGTACTGGTGGGGGGGTGGGAGTGGGAAAAGGAAGGATGAAACCAACTATTTCCTATTTGTCATTTTTATTCTAGGATGAAATCTTTATATATACACACACACACATATATATTAAAAAATTTATTTATTTTCAGAGAGAGGAGAGGGGAGGGAGAAAGAGAGGGAGAGAAACATCAATGTGTGGCTGCCTCTCACACTAGCCCCCGCCGGGGACTGGGCCACAACCCAGGCCTGAGCCCTGACGGGGAATCGAACTGCAGACCCATTGCTCTGCCGGATGATGCCCAGTCAACTGAGCCACGCCAGTCAGGACTTTGTTTTTTTAACGTGACAGTTGCAGGATAGCTTAAAGCCAAATTACGGAAATTTTAATTTTTATATTGGGTATTATCTTTAAAGAAAATTGGTGGGACCTTGAGGCAAAAAGAGGGAGCCACATTAAAGGAAAAACAGCAAAGGATGAAATGGCACTTGCCTGCGGTGAAATTCCATGAACAGGCGGTCGCTTCTCCAGCCCAGCCACGAGGGGGCGCCCGAGGATCGAAAGACACTTCTGTTTCCTGTTTTCAACAACCAGGCAGGCCCGGCATACCCGAGACGCTGCTTTCATAGCTTCAGAATTTATTTCGTGGCCAACGGCTCTGTAAAAAACAGACATTTCTTTTTATGTTGTTGACCACACTATTCTGCTGGGGGGAAAAAAAACCAACAAAAACGGGTGGGTGGGGGCTGGGAGATGAATATTTATTTGATCTTGAATATTTGTATTTTTGAATAATTGGCAGCTGGGCAGGCTTGCCCTCTGCACTGTCCAGGCTAATAAGGTTCTGAGACGAAATGTTCCAACAGCCCCAAGTACTCTAACTGTTTTTGTTATGAAACTTTTCAGGGTGACATGAAACCCTGCGGTATTTGTGAGGAGATCTATAAATGATGGATTTGCTCACCTCAAAATAGAACTGCAGTCGCTCCAAACTTTCCAGAAGTCAGAGCACAGTAACAGAATTCATTCAGGACTTGCTAATTTCCTACTTTAAATGGGTTACATAACAGAGGCGCCCCGCCTTTGCACCTCTCAAAACTACCCATGAAGCGATGGTGAGAGGTATCATTAAACGCCAGAAATAGCTTTGCTAACCTCTGGGAAAAAGATGAGTTTTTTTTCCTGATATCTCCCCCCTCTTTTTCACCCAAACATTGCATAATGTCAAAAAAGTCAACTCTTTCCACGGGATTTAATTTCATCCTCCATGTGGCTGTGGTCAGAGGGGTAACTTAAGCACTTTGGGGGCTGGTGGATTTTTGGAGGATCACGCATTCGCGGATCAGTTTTCATCCGAAGCCTTAGCAGACAGATCCTCCCCATCCTGGGGCTTCTCCCCTTCCCTCTTGCCCGCCCCAACCCCCGCCCCTTTTGTGGATGAGCTATCTACAACGTAGCGTCTTTTCTGCAAGCCTGACTTCTTGTAGGAATGCCAGAACGAAGCCACTCCCTGAACTTTCCATATTGAGGTTTTGATTTAGAAATGGACTCCCCCTAAAACTCGGGCTAACTGAATCATATGTGAAGTCACCAGCCCCACAACCTATGCTCGAAGATCAGCCAGGTCTCATTTCTCAGAACTCAGTCTGCAGGTTCTTCTTGTTCACCCCAGGAACTTGGTGTTCCCAGCCTCCGCTGTCCATTTTCAAGAGACTTAAGGGAAAAACATTTTTTTTTCTTTTATTGGGTCCAGATAAGCCCAGGAATATATATATTTTTTATTTCCTTCAAGAAAGATTGCAGAATCCAGAAGGAGAAAGAGGAATAGGGGTCATCTAGAATATGTTGACATTTTCATTCATTCATTCATGAAATATTTACTGAGCACCTTATTCTCTGTGTTGGGTATTGTTCTTTGGGCTGGAGGCACAGCGCAGAACAAGACAGACAGTCCCTGCCTTCCTAGTGATCTTATTCTTGTATGTCTATGAGAGCCCACATACCATCCCAAGACAGGGCAGGGTGAGGGGAGGGCACACAGTGACAATCAGGTAAGAGTAGGAGGGAGGGGATGGGCCAGTGGAGCAGGAGCCTGAAGGATGAGAAAGAGGGAGCCATGGAGGAAGTGGCATTCGGGCAGTGGAGTATGCAAAGGTCCTGTGGTAGGAAAGGCTGGGCATGTTGGAAGGACAGAAAGAGGGGCACATAGCTGAGATGCAGGTGGGGACCATGTTGTTTGGACTAAAAAGTCCTATATGAACTTCCAGCCAAGATGGAGGCGTAGGTGGACACGCTGTGCCTCCTCGCACAACCAAAATTAAGGACAACAAAGATTTAGAAACAAGAAAACAATGAGAACTGACAAAAATTGAACTGTACAGAAGTCCAACAACCATTCATCCAGACTGGTTAGAGGGGCAGAGTCGAGGCAGGAAAAAGTGGAGGTTGGTGGACCTGGGTGCCAGGAGCCCCAGGTGTGCAGGCGGCAGCTAGCAGACCCCAGGCGCACAGATGGCGGCTAGCGGACCCCAGGTCCGGGGTGGCAATGGATAGACTCAGTAAGGCTGCGCAAGGCAGCTGGCTGACCTGGTGGCCCCACATTTGCGTGCAGATAATCCAGGTGAAAACGGGGAGCGAGACAGACCTTGCAACCCAGGGCCCCAGCACCAGGAAATAAAACCTAAAAACACCGATTGAAAACACATGGGGGTTGAGGTGCCGGGAGAGACTTCCAGCCTCACAGGAGAGTTCGCTGGAGAGACCCACAGGGTCCTAGAACGTACACAAGCCCACCCACATGGAAATCAGCACCAGAGGGGCCCAATTTGCTTGTGGAAAGAGGCGGAAGGGACTGAAATACAAGAGAGAGCGGAGCAAGTGCCATGGTTCCCTCTCTGACCCTGCCCCCGCATACAGCATCACAACTCTGCAACTGGGCTGCTCCGCCCTGGGGAACACCTAAGGCTCCACCCCTCATACGTAACAGGCACAACCAGACCAAAAAAAAAAAAAGAGAGAAAAAAACTAAAAACCCAAAAAATGGCTCAAACGAGAGAACAGATCAAAGCTCCAGAGCCAATTCATCTAAGCAACCAAGAGATAGCCAACCTATCAGATGCACAGTTCAAAGCACTGGTGATCAGGATGCTCACAGAACTGGTTGATTTTGGTCGCAAATTAGATGAACAAATGAAGGCTACACTGAGTGAAATGAAGGAAAACACACAGGGAACCAATAGTGATGGGAGGAAAACTGGGACTCAAATCAATGGTGTGGACCAGAAGGAAGAAAGAAACAACCAAATAGAAAAGAATGAAGAAACAAGAATTCAAAAAAATGAGGAGAGGCTTAGGAACCTCCAGGATAATCTTTAAACATCCCAACATCCGAATTATAGGGGTACCAGAAGGGGAAGAAGAAGAGCAACAAGTGGAAAACTTATTTGAACAAATAATAAAGGAGCACTTCCCCAATCTGGCAAAGGAAATAGACTTCCAGGAAGTCCAGGAAGCTCAGAGTCCCAAAGAAGTTGGACCCGAGGAGGAACACACAAAGACACATCATTACATTAGCCAAGATTAAAATGAAGGAGAGAATTCTAGAAGCAGCAAGGGATAAGGGGACAGTCACCTACAAAGGAGTTCCCATCAGACTGTCAGCTGATTTCTCAAAAGAGACATTCCAGGCAAGAAGGGGCTGGAAAGAAATATTTGAAATCTTGAAAAGCAGGGACCTACATCCAAAATTGCTCTATCCAGCAAAGCTGTCATTTAGAATGGAAGGACAGATAAAGCTCTTCTCAGATAAGGTCAAGTTGAAGGAGTTCATCATCACCAAGCCCTTATTATATGAAATGTTAAAGGGACTTATCTAAGAAAAAGAAGATAAAAAATGTGACAGTAAAAAGACAGCAAACTCACAGATATTAACAACCATGCCTAAAACAAAAGGAAACTAAGCAACAGCTAGAACAGGAACAGAACCACAGAAATGGAGATCACATGGAGGGTTAGCAACAAGGGAGTGGGAGGAGGAGAGAGGGGGAAAAGGTACAGAGAATAAGAAGCATAGACAGTGGGTAGAAAATAGACAGGGGAGGGCAAGAATAGTGTGGGAAATGTAGAAGCTAAAGAACTTATGACACATGGACATGAACTAAAGGGGGGAATGTGGGTGGGAGGGGGTGTGCAGGACGGAGGGGAATGATGGGGGGAAATAGGACAACTGTAATAGCATAATCAATAAAATATATTTAAAAAAACAAAAAGCCCTATATGAGAGCCAAGCAAGAATTATTACTATTATTATTATTATTATTATTATTTTATTCTCACTCAAAGACCTGCCCATTGACTTTAGAAAGAAGGGAAGGGAGGGAGGAAAGAGAGAAACATCCATAGGTTGCAACCGGGGACTGAACCTGCAACCTAGACATGTTGGTGTAAGGGACGACACTCCAACCAACCTAGCGACACTGCCGAGGGCAGCAGCCATTATTAAAGGTAGCCCACCACAGGTGTCCTAGGTCCAAGGGGCCCCGTTTCACCCCTTCCCTTCTCCTCAGCTTCACTGACCCGCCCCTGCTGGCTCCCACGTCCACCCCAGGGGCTGACTTTATTTGGCCTAAGTGACACTAACTATGAAATAAAGGTCCTTGGTCTTTGGATAGAGTTTCTTCTTGTTGCCCAGCCATTCCTGCGAAGGGTCTCTCTGCTGAGCCCGGCCCGGGGTGCAGCTGGCAGCGGTGCCTGTGTCACGAGTCCTGGAGAGCAGGCCTCCCGAGAATCAGGAGGTGAGTCTGGAGGCAGAACAGGGCAAGAAACAGCCACTAGCTGCTGCTCTTCCGAAGAGGCCTCATTTCCAGAATGTGCCCCGTTGGGTCGGATTTCGAGGAGGAAGCCTTTTGCAGCCCTGAGCTGCGTGCGGGAGCCCAGACTGTGTTCAAATTCCTCCCGGAGAAAAATAATAACGAGAACAGGCTGTGGAAAAGAATGTAGTTAGTGTCTTAAAGATGGGCAAATATTCATTCTCATTTGTCCTTTTATGTGAAACAGATTTCTAAAAAGGCAATTGGAGCAGCTAATGACATCCAGAATCATGTCGTTTCAAGTGGGGTGCGGTGGGGCTGAGGGGGGGGCGCTTAAATTGGCCTGAACAACTAATCAGACCCAAAGAAAGAGGTGAGTTGATTACCCTGGAAATTGCACAGGAATTCTTCAAAGATGTGGCCAATAATTAGAGTGTAAGATGCAATTCTCTATGCACATAACTTAGCATAATTTTATTAGGCCTCTCATCACCACCAGAATCAGAGAAAATCTGTTAGCCAGGACTTACGTAGACGTGGAGACTTTTGCTCTAAAATGGCCTCATGCTTGAGGAAGACACCAAGAGAACGCACTGTCTTTCTTCTGGGCCCTGCTGTTGGCGTGGGGGAGGGCGGCGGGAGAAGACATGAATGCGGTGCCGTTTTAGGGGATGTGCCGGAATTTGGGGGGTGGCAGCATGGGGGCATGGTGCTGTGAACCCAGCTGGAATTGAAACAGACTTGGTTTGCATACTAATTCCCCCACTGGCTGCGTGAGTGATATGGGGCCGATTCCTTAAATGCTCTGAGATTCGGTTCCTCGCCTGTTGTTAGGAGTGGGAGCGCCACGCGAGAGGGCCGGCCGCGAGGCTCAGAGGCAGGAGCAGCAGCTATCGAACCTCAGTCGCTGTGGGCAGAGGGCTTGGCTCTCTCAAGCTCAAAAGTCCTTTGTAAAAATGGGTTCGTGACCCCAATACTGAGGTCGCCCACCTGGCTCGAGTTCTTCAAAGATCTCGAAGTTCGGGCTCAGAGGTACTACCGGACCCTGAATCTTCCCACCCACCATCGGCCTGCTTCCCCATCCCCCAGCCTGTGGTCTGAGTGGGAAGCGAACCTGCCTTCGGTCTGAGGGCTGGCCTTGGCCTCCCTGGGAAGCCCCGCCCCGCGCCACTTCCGGGCTGGGGGTGGGCGTGGTGAAAGGAGCCAGGGGCCTCCTGAAACCTCCAGGGACTTGGGGCTTTGGGGGGGAGAATGACAGTCAGTCATCGAATTAGCAAAGCATTAAAATATTTTTTTTTTTACATAAAAGCAAAGTTATTAATGGAATGGGATGGGAAGCAAAATTGTCTTGAGTTAAAAAAATAAACCCCGAGGCTTGAGAGGCGTGGCCGGCGCCCATGGGGACAGGGCTTCCTCCTTGGGTTCTGCTCTTTGGGGATCTTCAGGGGCAGCTGGGGGCGGGGGAGGGGGGCTGACTTCCGGTTTCGCCCTCTGGCCGGCCAGGGCCTGGCTCGTGCTTGGGGCTCAGCAAACTTTGGTGACACTGAAGTATTTTTTTAAATCGTGGTAAAATAGACATAACACAGAAGTTACCATTTTAACCGTTTCTAAGTATATAGTTCACTGTTGAGTTTTTTAGAGTGAATTCTGGACGATGGAGGGACCTGACTGAAAAAAGGGGTCCTCACCTTGTCATGGCATTTTTTTAAAACACCCTTACCTAAGGGTATGTTTTTATTGATTAGAGACCGGGGTGGGGGGAGGGGACAGGAAGGGAGAGGGAGAGAAACATTGATGTGAGTGAGAAGCATCCATTGGTTGGCTCCTGTGCACAACCCAAGTGGAGGTTGGAACCGCAACCTAGGTACATGCCCGGACCAGGACTCGAACCCACAATCTTTTGGTGTACTGGATTATGCTCCAACCAACTGAGCCACATCCGCCGGGGCTGTCATGGCATTGTAAAGTTAACAACGAGAAAAACAGCACGGAGAGGGACTGAGATGAAAGCAGGCTGGCAGGGCTGGAGAGGTGGTTCAGAGCAGCATCCTTCACAATAGCTGACGGGTGGAGACAGCCCGCATATCCCTCCGCTGATGAAGGATAAACACCCTGGGATGTGCCCGCACGACGGAATATTATTCAGCCTTCAAAAAGAACGAAGGGCTGAAACATGTTACCACATGGGTGGACCTTGAAAACATGAAGCTAAGTGAAGAAAGCCAGACACTCTAGGCCACATATCACATGATTTCACGGCTACGGAATGTCCAGAGTAGGACATCTATAGAGACAGGAAGCGGATGAGCGGTTCCCCGGGCTGGGGAAGGTGGAGGAGGGGTGGTGGCTGCTGGTCAGTACAGAGCTTTTTTCACGGGTGGTGAAAACGTTCTAAAGTTAGACTGTGATGAGGGTTGCACAACTTGAAATGCACTAAAAACCCTTTAATCGTACGCCTTCAGTGGGTGAATTTTACAGTGTGTAACTTCTATCTCAGTGACACTATTTAAAGAAGAACCCACCAAACTATCTTCCCGAGGGGCCCTATGGTTTTTGCACAGGTGGCAGAGGTGCACGGGAGAGCCGGTTGCTCTGCTGTCGGTGCCTTTGTTTCAGCTGTTCTAGCAGATGCTGTGGGAGCTCTTCATGGTTTAAAAACATTTTTTAAATTTATTTATTTTTTTAGAGAGAGGGAAAGGGAGGGAGAGAGGGAAACATCAATATGTGGTTGCTTCTCACGCACCCCCTGCTGGGGACCTGGCCCACAACCCAGGCATGTGCCCTGACTGGGAATTGAACTGGTGACCCTTTGATTCGCAGGCTGGTGCTCAATCCACAGACCACACTAGCCAGGGCTAAAAAAAATTTTTTTAAGATTTTATATATTTATTTTTAGAGAGAGGGGAAGGGAGGGAAAAGGAGAGGGGAAAAAATCGATGTGAGAGAGAAACATTGATCAGAGTGGTCTCTTGTACATGCCCTAACAAGGGGCTGAACCCGCAGCCCAGGCCTATTCCCTGACCGGAATCGAACCAGTGACCTTTTAGTTTGTGGGATGGTGCCGAGCCAACTGGGCCACACTGGTCAGGGCTCTTCATGTTTTTAACTGTACACTAAAAAAAATATTTTATTTATTCATTTTTAGAGAGAGGGGAAAGGAGGGAGAAAGAGAGGGAGAGAAACATCAGTGTGTGGTTGCCTCTCGCATGCGCCCAACTGAGGACCTGGCCTGCAACCCAGGCATGTGCCCTGACTGGGACTCCAACCGGTGACCCTTTGGTTCTCAGGCCTGTGCTCAATCCATTGAGCCGCACCAGCCTGGGCTAACTGTACTTTGTTAATGTCTAGTAACATCGGACGTGTTTTCATGTGCTTGGTTGCCACTCCCATGTCTTCTTTAGTGAGCTGCTCAAGTCTTTTGCCCATTCTTTTTTTATTAGGTTGTTTTCTTATTGTTGAGTTCTAAGAGTTCTTCCTATGTTCTGGATACAAGTATGTGTTGAATGGGTCGTTCGTAATAGCTTGTCATTTAGTTCGCTTTATTGTTAATATTTCTAATCCTGGCCACTGTGGTAGGTGCGTTGTGGTATTTCATTGCGGTTTTAATTTGCATCAGATCATTTCTTAGTCTGCTTTTCGGAGTCTTGGTCCAGCAGCAGCTCTAGCTGTATGCGAAGTGCTTTGTCTACAGAACCCATTTGAAGAGGGTGAGACTATTGTCCTTTTTTTCACAGTCAAGCTCAAGGTCACATAGCTCCTGGGTGAGAGGTGGGGCCAAGGTTGGGAACCAGGTATGTTGTCTCCGAGGCAGCTGCCTCTTTTGACTATAATCTGTTTCAACTCTCAGCTTCCCTGTGCCCGGTGAAAGCCCAGCCTCGCCTCTCTCCAGTGGGCTGCATTCCTTTACGGCGTGTCAGGAGAGGTTGAGAAATGCCAGCAGAGATGACCAATGGATACTCGGTTATCTGATTCCCATCATTCCCTGGGACCCTCCTCACCTCCATCCCTGACAGAGCAGTTCCCGGGGAATTGCAACATCCTCTCGCTGCTGTCATTGTGGCTGTTCCTACCTTCTAATTACGAGCAGAGTCAGCCTCAGGACGGGGTAGAAGCCTCAAGCCATGAGTCATCACAGGGATATCGTCACCGGGGTAAAGGAAGGCCTCCCCCGCCCCCAACCCCAGGGCTGTCTGGAGGGACCATTCAACATGCATGGCTTGTATTTTTATCGAGCACCTACTGAGTGCCACGCAGCTTCTAGGCACTGTGGATACGACATTCATGGCCCCTGCTCTGTGATGGAGCTTTGGTTGCAGATGTGGTGGGAGGAGGGGGAGCAAACAAGCATTATCTAGGTCTTCACTCAGACGTCCCTTCTCGAGAGGCCTTCCCTGACCGCCCCCTCTACAGTCGCAGCCCTGGCACTCCCTAGCCCTTAGCCTGATATATTTGTTCTCTGGCACTCGTACTAACGGAGTGTTATTTTCAGTTGAGTTCACCAAAATTTGAGAGCAGGGCTGAGAGGAGAAAACTACATTTCACAGCGATAAAGGCTGTGGGGGAAATTGGAGCACAATGCCTTAGAGCAGGAACGTCAAATTCATTTTCACCAGGGGCCACATCGGTCTCAAGGTTGCCTTCAAAGGGCCGAAATAATTTTAGGACTGTATACCCGTAGCTGCTCCTTAACTGTGAAGGAGTTAAAATTACATTCGGTGGATTTTGAGCTCAAATCTGAAAGATGAGGGGAGCTAGCATTCACGGATGTGAAGGGGGAGGAAATGGCATGTGCAAATGCCCCGTGGCAGGGAGGGTTTAGTACATTAAAGAACAGAAAGAAGAAGGGCCCTGGTGGCCAGTGCTGGTGAGTGGCAGGAAGTGAGTGCTGTTGTCTAGTTGAAGGTCATGCGTTTACCCCCTGGGCCTGTCTCAGTCATGCCAGAGATTGTTGCCTTCTGACCAATGGAGGTCAGCTTGGAGATTCACCGTGTGTCATGCTGAGGGACTCCAGATCCCAGATCATGGACTCTGGCAGCCGGGCCACATTGCCTCTGATAGGACTGATTTCTTTCTTCAGGTCCAGGGCTTCAGCCTTTGGTAGCTAGATCAATTCATGAGAAACTCTTTTAAGATTTTATTCATTTCTTTTTAGAGAGAGAGGGAGGGAGGGAGAAAGAGAGAAAAACACCAATGTGAGAGAGAAGTATGGATCAGTTGCCTCCCGTCTGCGCCCTGACTAGGGACGGAACCTGCAATTTAGGCATGTTCCCTGACCAGGAATTGAACCTGTGACCCTTCAGTTTATGGGATGATGCCCAACCAACTGAACCACACTGGTCAGGGTGAGGAACTCTTTCAATTCTTGAGAGAATTCCCCCTGAACCCAGGAAATACCTCAAAAAAGGGACAGAGAGAGACAGACAGACAGACAGACAGACTTCACAGTGCCATGTGGCTCCCAAATGGGGGTGTGTGTACTGTTTCCACCTGAGTTGTCAGGTTGAGTCCTCGGTGCAGCGGTGTGGGTTAGTTGGGATTAAACTCATCTAACAGACAAGGAGAGCAAAATATACTTCACTTCCAGACCTGGCAACTTATTAACCGTGAAAGGCTGGGCAAGTCATATATTCTGAGCCTGAGATTTTTCATCTGTAAAGTGCGTGTGTGCGTGTGTAGGTGTGCGTGTGTGTGTGCCCAGACCCTAACTGCTAATACGTGCTGGGAGACAAGTGCAGGGACATGCAGGAAGTGGCTGGCAGGGTGCTCGAACACATAAAGCCCTTCTGCGTCAGTGGCAGCTCTGGGGTGCACACAACTTTTCTTGGCAAGGTGAAGCCAAGAAAGAGGGAGAGGGGATTTATTGCCAGAATGCGGAGTGGCTCAGAGACTGGAATTTGGGCTTGGACCGGACAAATGCCAGGACACACTGGGGATGCCCTTAGTGGGAGGCAGCCCACCTCCAGTGAGGTCACTGCAGCCTGCGTTATCACCCCCAGCTTTATTGTGCCCCCTGCCACCCCCTGCCAACCACCACCTGGCGTCCCTGGAGAGTCAGTCCTGGGGGAAGAACCTCATGAACTTAGTTTGGGTCCCACTCGAGGATATATTGCCTGCCGGACAGTTCCTCCAGACCGTCTGCTGTGGGGAAGAGGTAGGTCTCCAAAGGGATCCTTTGTGTCCCAGTGGCAAACACAAAGCCTGCGGGCTGAATCCGGCTCTCCGCCCTGTTTCTACCCAGCGGCAGCACCAAGCTCTTGCTTAACTGTTGAGTAGCTCCATTTATACAGTCCTAAAATGACATTCAGCTCTTTGAAGGCAACCGTGAGGCTGATATGGTCCCTGGTGACAATGAGTTTGGCATCCCTGGTTTGTGTGCTCTCGTGAATAAAGGGTGAATGGATGCTTTGTGGTCCAAGAATAACTCTTATCCTGCACGGTAATAATGTTGGCCTTGTCACTGAACTCCATGCTCAAGACAGCACCTCTCCAGGCGCCAGTTCCCACTCTGTCACAGGAAAGCACTGATTCCACACCAGGGCCACTCAGAATCTCCAGTGGAACTTGAGAAAAATGAAGACAGGCTCTTCTGGACCATCTCTTTCCACCAGCTTGGAAAGCTTCTCCAGGAAGTCTCTCTTATATCTCATTGGCCTGTACTGGGATACACACTCACTCCTAAACCAATCACCAAAGAGAGGGGAATAGATAATGACCAATAAGATTTGACCCTTGCTCTTCCTGCAGCCAGGGAGAAGGGCTGGCAGCTGGCTAACTCCACAGTGGTCCGCCCTGCTCTGTCTAAAAAGTGGGCTCTGCTGGACAGACTTCTCTGAGCCAGAAAGGCTTCAAAATGGAGGTCCAGGTGACCTTTTCAATACAGGAGTTGGTGGTATTGCCACCCCTCCATGGAGCACCTCGGAGGGAGGACACCTGTCACCCTTCCGGGGAGCTCAGCCTGCCCAGCTATGGAACCTCCCTAAAACATGCCAGAGCCGGCGGCGAACCTGGAGAGGAAAGAAACACCAGGTGCTAGCATCCAATGAATAAGAGTTGTGGCTGAATTGAAAAAAAAATTATCTTGCCAAGCACCGTGGCTGTGCCATTGTTGACTTAAGGCAGGTTTTCATTACAGCGCCAGGTACTCTGCTCTGCCTGCTGGGGGCTGTCCACTGCTCAGCTGTCAGCTCCGCTTACCTTCCAGGGGGCTGACAGTTACATGGTGGCGCTTTCCCCTGGCGTGTGACCTAACACAGCCACTCTTCTCAAAAGTTGGTAACTAAATTTGAGGTGCTGAAAGAAATATTGCAATTGAAATAATGCTTTAGGGAACGTTTATAAGCCTTGGAGTGAATTAACGTCTTAAAAAAGAAGAAGCGCCCCCCTTCTTTAAGCCCAAATACATACTTTTCACATTCCTCTTTAGGCACCAAGGGTTTTAACAGCAGTGTAAATCAGATTTTACAGGCCACATATTTCAAGTATGGAGTTCATTAAATGTGTGAAATTTGACGTTTGCGTCAGGGCGTGGCCAGGGTCTCCAGGAATGAATCGCAAATTGTGTTGGGCTTTCTGATCAAGTTCTGATGCTAAGACCCCTGCGGACTTGCACAAACAAAGAGGCGATTTCTCCTCAAGACTTCTGAAGCCTGATTCTTCCTGGAACCCTGCTTCAAGGGAGCCGGTCCTAATCGGAGATGTGGTGCTACCATCTTTTCTTCAGGTTGGGAAACAGGAGACGTAGCCTTTTCATTGGTTTCTGAGTGGCGCTGATGCATTTATTAATCCAGTGGCCGTTCACGGAGCCCTGACCGTGGGCCAGGCTCCGTGCCGAGCCCTGAGAATTCAGTGGCAAATGAGACAATGTCTGACCTGGTGGAGTTTGGAGTTTTGGGGGCAGACAGACATAGAATAATTACTTGCACCAACAATTAGGCAATTGCCACCTGTGAGAAGTGCTATGAAGGAAAAGTCTGGGGCGTTATGAAGCCCAGAGGAGACCTAATTTTTTTCTGGAGTATTAAGGAAAGTCTTTCTGGGAGCCATAGAGAAGCTGAGACTTGAAGGATGGGTGGATCTGAGCTAGATTTAGAGTTGGGAATGTGGAACGAGGCAGAGAACATGCCCTGTATTCAGTTAACTAATGACTAAATATTTATGGACCATTTGTGCTCTGGATTAGGCCTATTGACAAAGAGAAAGACTTGGAAGTCCTATCAGCTGAGGCTCATGGTTATAAGTGACAGAAGCTCAATGAGTTGGGAATTTATTGGCTCATGTACATAAGAAGTACAGAGTATCTAGCTTCAGGTACAACTGGATCAGGGAGCACAATGCCATCAGGCATCTCCTGGCTCTGTTTTGCTTGAGTTTTGCTTCTTTCTTAGGCAGAACCTCTCTACCTGGTGGCCCCAGCAGCGCGGGATCACGTGCCACTAGTCTTCCAATCCCAGCCCAAGGAGTGTCTTCACCTCATTAGCTCCAGCAAATGTTCTAGGTTTGAACCTCATTGGTTGGCCACACGTCCAGCCCTGACTGGACAATCATTGTGGCTGGGGGCCTGGAATGCCCTGGCTGGTGGTACTGGGTCACATGACATTGAGAGGTAGGGTGAACTCTGCCAAAGCCATGAGAATGAGAATGGAGATGGAGTGATTCCCCAAAGAAGAAATTGGGGAATCGAAAAATTGGGGGTGCTGAGATATGAAAAGATGGAGTAATAGATGCTGTCAGGTACCACTGTCACAGCATCAGGGCTTCGGGTGCATGAGTCTTGGGGTGCTTTCACCAGATGCAAAGCTACTAGATTGAGATTCAGTTCTGTGTCACATGCTGTGCTTAGAAAGAGCCAAACAAGGAGGCCTTCTTGTCCTCTCAGTCCCTGTGTCTGAGAAGGGACAGGAGATGTATCAATGACCAGAATTCAAGGATGGGTAATGAGTTCTTTGAGATCACTCCAGAGACAGAAAGGAAGGAAACGACTCTTCCGGCCTTCGCCTGGAGGAGAGACCTGCTTGAGAGACGCCTTGAAGAAGAGCTGGCGTTTGGGTGGGTCACGGCGTGAGGGGGCCTTCCAGATCAAGGAACAGCTAGACGCCAGGCTCAGAGGCTGGAACGTGGGGTCATCCTGCTAACTGTTCAAGGAGCCATTTCCTCAGAAGCATGGGCGTGCAGGAAGACCTCGGACTACAGCTAGAAAAAGAAGCTGGAGCTGCCTCCTTGAGTGGTCAGCGACAGGCACTCATGTTGAACCAGCTCAGCCCTGAAAAGGGGAGGCGTACCCAGGGACTTGGAGACACCGGAAGGGCCGCTTCTTTCTCAGTCTCCCAGCTCCGCTTTCCTCCTTTATGGTGGCGTGCTGGCCCTTAGCACCTCCTGGCTGCGTCTTCAGAGACAGTGAAAGAGAGAGAGAGTCCCAGCCAGGGACTTGGCCGGGCTGACCTGACCCGGCTCACGTGGCCAATCCTGAGACAGCTCCTGTGTTCAGGGGACTGTCACATGCACACACGCCGGCCGCCCACCCTCCTGCTGGACCTGGGACTGAGGGCAGCCCCCAAACCACATGCGTTCAAAGCGGGAGATGTGTAACTCCTCCCTGCTCCCTCCGCAAACCAAGAGCGGCATTATCGGAGGGGGAGAAAGGGCGTGCTGGAGAACCGCACGGCAAGACAGCCAGCCCAGGGAGGTCTGACACCAGTGCCAGGAAGCTGGTGTTTGTCTCCGGAGGCCGCAGGGAGCCACAGAAGGTTGTTGAGCAGGGCAGTGATGTTATTACCTGAGCTGTCCTTCGGGAAGATACCTTTGACAGAGGTGGGGGCGGAGGGCTTGGTTGGTGTGGAAGGAGAAGAGGCTTTTGTGATGGGTCACAGGAAGGGGACGAAAGTCTGAGGTGGGGCAGGGGCTGTCAGAGTAGGGAAGAGGGACCCCACGGGAGAGAGACTGGTGGGGTGGGGTGGAGGATGTGCTGGGCAGAAGGCAGGGAGCCCACGAGCCTGCTGGGTACCCGGTCGGGGCTGGGAGTTGGGAGCCACCCCCCAGAGGTGGTAGTGATTTTGGAAGGACGCGACCCCGGGCGAAGACAGGGCTTTGGGAGGAGAACAGAGGGGCCCGTGTCTCTCCCCTGAGAGCATTTGGGGGCCAGTTGTGAATCCCACGGGCATCTGTGCTCTGACTCCGGGGAGGGTGGGTCCGTTTTCCACAAAGCTTTCCAGATGTTTGCTTTGTTGGTTTGCTTTATTTATTTATTTATTTTAAGTGGTAACAACGGGGTGGGGGGGGAGTGGGTATGTGGGAGGGGAGGAACAAAACCGAAGTTGAAAGCGAGGAGCCCTCGAGGAGAAGAGCCTGCGAGAGGCCTCGGAGGCTGCCGTCCGAGGAGGGGCCCTTGCCCCACTGGCTTCCTCTGTTCCCCGACCGACCGAGGACAACTTGCCCAATGTCCTTCCCTTTCCCTGTGTCCAGGCCCTCGCAATCCCTCGGGGACAGGGCCCGCAGGGTTTTCAGCTGATCCCAGCCACGGTGACTCAGATGTCCCCAGGCCTCCCGCCTCTATCCAGAGAGGGCTAGCTCTTCCCCTAGTCCCTCCTGCTTGGAAGCGGGATTCCTAGAACCTGGCCTTGGTCTTCACATGCCCCACCGGGGACTAGCTGCCTGACCCGTGTGAGTGACAAAGCCTCTGGGCCTCAGTTAACTCATTTACACGAGGAGGACTGTGCTCGGCCTGACCTTTGCTCTAGAACACCTTTGCTCTAGAGCAGGCGTGTCTAAACGGGAGGTCAGCGGTGGGTCTTTATTTCCACGGGCGGTGTCCTTGCTGACCAGAGAAAGCACAGTCCGGAGGAGGCCAGGGAACGGCCAAGAGAGTTTCTGCCGTTGGGCCGTGGGGCTGGTCTGCGAGGGAGGCGGGCCGTGGGTACCTCTGCGCCCCGAGGGAAGGGGCAGGGGCTGGGCGCCGGTTAAGATGCTCTTGGACCCAGTGATCTGAAGCCGGGCCCAGACGGGTAGGGCGGCCAGATCGAACCCTGGACAACCATTTGAATTTGAATTTCAGTTTAACGACCATCATTTTTTTTTTTTTTTTTTTTTAGCCTAAGTATGTTCTATGCACTATTTGGGACCTATGCACACTAAAAACATGTTCCATTTCTCTGAAAGGCAAATTTAACCCATGCCCTCTGCAACCTTACAAACTGATCAAAGGAAAGAGACGGAGTTTGTCATCGAAAGTCCAGGGGGTGGACTGCAGGGTCATTTGGGTTCAGGGGTTCAGACATCAGGGGTTCTCTCTCCCCCTCTTGGCCCTGCTTTTGCCCCCCCTGTTGCAGCCACATGCTCCCACCTTCGTTTCCAGCAGGAAGGAGTCAGTCGGCCCCGGGCCCAGCCGCAGGCTTCTTGTTTAACACTGGCCCTGACTCGGGCTCATCCCGGAGCTAGTCATGGTGCTCGGGGAGGGGGCGGGGCGGGTTCCCCGTGCTGATTGGCTTTGGCCTTGGTCCCGGGACATCCTCTCTTGCTCTCTTTCTCTTTGTCCCTCTTCCTCTACCGCGTCCATCGCCTCACCCCCGCTTTTACTTGTATATAAAGACATTTCATTATTAGTTCAATATGGAACATAGTCATGACACAACCAGACTGCATTTTTAAAAATTTATTTTCTTTTTTAATTTTATATTTTAATCGCAGTTTACGTTGACTATTATTTTGTATTAGTTTCAGGTGGACAGCACAGTGGTTAGATAATCATGAACTTCATAAAGTGCTCCCCTGATAGTTCCAGTAGCCACCTGGCACCATACACAGTTATTACTGATTACTGACTATACTGCCTATGCTTTAAATCTTCATGACCATTTTGTAAGAAAGGGGAAGGGATTATGAAGTACAAATTGTATTTTTTCCTTTTTTTGTAATATGTTTATTTTATTTTTTTTTAAGATTCTGTTTGTTTATTTTTAGAGAGGAGAACGGAGGGGGAGAAAGAGAGGGAGAGAAACATCAATGTGTGGTTGCCTCTCACGCACTCCCTACTGGGGACCTGACCTGCAACCCAGGCATGTGCCCTGACTGGGAATGGAACCAGTGACCCTTTGGTTTGCAGGCCGGCACTCAGTCCACTGAGCCACACCAGCCAGAGCCATATTGTATTTTTTCAAATGACATATGAAGCACAGGGTCATATTTCTCTTCGATTCCTGAGAACCTCAGTGTCACTGGTCTTTTGGAGAATCTGCTTTCTGATGCTGTCCGGTCCTGTCCCTGACAATGACACTGAGTAGCAAAGAGCGTTTCGCTGAGTTTTCCTATCATGGGTCCTTGTTCAAGGTGTTCACCTTTTCCCTTCACTTGGGTTTTTCGGTGTGTGGTCACGTGTTTCTTCGCTATTGCGTACAGGGTCTGGTAGAGGGATAGGCTGCACGTGTTAGTGTGGAATCCCCATGGACGGGCAGGTGGTGTCCAGCGTCCTGCCGTCAGATGGCAAAACAAGCTCTGCTTCGAGGCTACGCTTGCCTGGAAGAGAAGCATACGTGGATTTATGACACTCCCACAATAGAAAGCTCCATTCAGGACTGGAAATGAACGTGTCGAGATCGTTCTCTTCCTTGTCACCCATTTTACTGCCACTACAGCCAAGGTGAATCAAGATGCTTATCAGGTGGCCTGAAAAGAAAGTCTTGAAGAGAAGCTGCTTTTCAAGTCTGCTTCCAGGGACAGCAATTTCTATCCGTTTACGGCAACCAACTGCAAGTCCGCCATCTTGTCTCCACATGACCCACCTTGAAGCTGGGGGTGCGACCCCTCCAAGTGGGTAACCTGAGAGTGGAGAGTGGGGGTCTGCAGTACCCTGAGCCCAGGCGAAGTCCCAGCCCTGGTTGTCCCCCGGCCTGCCCTTACGATGCCACTCTTGATTTCATCTGAGGGGCCAGTGACCACTACACATGGAGGGTTCCATCCTACCTGGAAGAACTCAGACATGACACGGCCCCCGGCCTCTGCTGCATGCGGCCATCCGTAAGGGAGAAGAAAAGTCAGGAAAGTGCAGGACACCATGGGCAGAGCCCCTCCATGGTCTGCGGGCTGTGGGCTGGAGCCTTTGCATGGCTGGTCTCTCTTCCTCACAGCTGCTACTTGAGCGTGATCATCTCTGTGCCACACATAAGAGATCTGAGTGTGTCACTTAGGAAACTTGTGGCTGCAAGTCATGCAAACCTGACTCAAACTGGCTTACACCTTAAGGAAGGGTATCATCTCACTATCAGGTGCTTCAGTGGTATGGTGGCTTTCAGGAATTGTGTGATCAAGGCACTGGTTCCATTTCTCTGCATTTCCCTTGATTTATTCTTATCTTTCTTCGTGGTAGTGAGGTGGGTGCTCCCAGCAAATGGGACAGTGTTTCCAGATTTCAGGTGCTAACGGGTGGAATAGGAGATGTTGCAAATGACCAAAAAAACCCCCCAAAAAACAATTCTAAGTGAAAAGGAAATGTTTTCAGGGGAGTGGGAAGGAAGGAGGGAGGAAGGGAGGACATAGCTAAATGTACTTCATAGAATGCAGTCACTTTCCCAGGAGTGCCACCGTCTCCTGCTTAGTGGCACTGGGTTCTGTTTGAGGACTGTCTTCTGGATTCACCAGCCCAGGCTTCCGGACACAAAAGGGTGGCCTGCACGAGGGGCAAGTTCTTCTAAAGAAACGTCAAATGGTTCCCAAATGCCGAGGAGCCATCCACATCTGCCTGCTGCCTGGAGAGACTGTCGTGCATGCATATGAGTTGGGGGCTGCAGCAGTTTGGGGGATAAAAAACCAAGAAGTTGGGTCCACTTAGCCCTGAAAATGGACACATCTAAAGTAGTATGAAGCTCTTAGTTTTTCTCTAGAGCTGGGATCCACAAACTTTGTAAAGGGCCAGATAGCTGATACTTTCAGCTTTGCAGATGGCGTGGCCTCTGTGGCAGCTCAGTGGTATCCCTGCTATTTTATCACAGAAACAGCCTCAGGTGCTCCATAAACAAATGCGCGTGATTACATTCCAATAAAACTTTATTTATAAAAACAGGCAATGGGCCAGATTTGGTAATAGTTTGTCAACCCCTGACCTAGACCAAAGAGATTGTAGGAACAGTTAGTACCCTGAGTCAGGAAGCTGGTATTGTTTAAAGCCAGCTTCGCTAAGTTGTAATTTACATGTAATGAAATGCACATTTTAAGTGTACAGCTCAGTCGGCTTTGACCACCAACCAGTCCCATCGAAATGCAGAGCCCCTTCACTGCCTGTTGCACTTAACCTCTCGTCCTCTACCCAGCCCATTGTTGGTCTGGTCGCCGTCTTCCAGATTAGTTTGGACTGTTCCAGCGTTTCATGTAAACGGAATGCGGCCACGTTCCCTGTCGGTCTAGGGAACTAGTGTGAGGCCCTTCTGGTCCGCTTAGGGAATCTATTTAGTCACTGTCGGGGTTTTAAATTTTTTTTTTTTTTTTTTTTTTGGTGAGTTCTCCGACATGCCGCCCTTCAAAAGGCAAAGGTGGAGCCCAATTCCTTTGCCTTCGAGTGTGGGCTGGACTTAGCGAGTCTTTCCCAGGGAGGTGATGGAGGTGACAAAAGTGGCTTCCGGGGTGGGTCGCAGCCTCAGGGTCCGCCCGGTTCTTTCTCTCCCCTCAGGGAAGCCAGTGGCCAAGGCGTGAGGATGCTCACGCAGCCCCGAGGGGAGGCCGACCCCTTTAACGACTATTGAACAGTTAACACTTCTGGCCCGAGTAGTGTTCTCTTCTAAGCACGGGCCTTCCGTTGACTTCCACTGTGTCCCCATTTTGCAGGCGAGGAGCTGAGTCCCTGAAAGGTTGAGCCACCGCCCAAGGCACCATGGGCAGTAAGTGGTGGCGCTGAACTGGGACCCAGAGCCCACAGCCTTCACCACTGCGCCACAGGCACACCTGTCCTCTCTGCCCTCACCTGTCCCCGTGGCTCCAGCGGGTCTCCCTGCTTCCCCTCTGTCACCCTGCAAAGCCTGTGCCCCTCAGGACCAGAGACCGTCTTTTCCGCCTGTGTGGAGCTGGGCCCAGAGCGGGACCTCGGCGAGTGTGTGCTGGCCAGCTGACTGACCGACTGCAGGGAGGACGGACGTGCTTGTCTTGAACCGGGAGAGCCCAGGGATCCTGAACGGCGGGGGCACCGCCCTTTCTCTGTCCTCCTCGCAGAGGTGGACAGCCCAGAGCCTGCCCCTCATCCCCAGTCAGGGCTCAGGGCACACAGAGCCCCAGAAGAAGAGCAGCAGCTCCCCCTCCGTGGCCCAGGGCCGGGAGGAGCCGTGTTTACCTTGGAAGGCGGACCTCTTTTGTAACACTCACTTATTGTTGCCAGGAGCCCAAAAATACTTTTATTAATGGAAAAACAGGGATGGCTCCACGAAGAAATATTTTGACAAGCCCAGAGGAGCCAGCGGGAGGGTTCAGAGCACATCCTCAGGAAGCTTGGGTTTCTTATCTTCCCGGAGCCCACTGGAGGGAGGGAAAGGGCCACACGCTTCTCCCAGTGACACGCCCGCCCGGGTCCTGCCTGGGTCCTGCCTGGGGCCTGGCTTCCCGGGCTGGACTGCGCCGAGGTGGATTCCTGCGAGGTGTCCTGGTCCACACCCTGCTCCACGCACAGCCCTCCAGGTTGCTACTCCGTTCAGGTGTTCTCCCTCGTGACCATCTCCTCGGAAGCTGCCTCCAGGCATCTTCCCGGTGCCCCCGGCACCTACCTGTGCCTGCTGGGAGAGGGAGCTTCCGGTGTGTTCCTCCTCGAAACCAGATGGCTCAGGTGAGGGTGAGGGGTGTCCCCTTCCTGCTGTGTTCACAGAGCCTAAGGCTCCCTCATACGGGCCAGGGGCTATTTTAAGCACCCTCACGTGCGCTGACTCCCCGCAACAGCTCTCCAGTCAGGCATTGTTACCCCCAGGGGGCAGATGAAGGGACTGAGCTACAGAAAGGTTAAGTAACTTGCCTAAGATCACAAAATGAGGGAGAGGCGGCGGAGCTGGGATGTGCATCCAGGCCAGCTGGCTCTGGAGCCTGAATCTTCACCCCACCGGTGGCTGGCCATCTTTCTGAAGGTGCATATCTGATCACGCTGCTCACCATCTCTGCACCCGATGTTCTTGTACTCTTAAAATAAAATCCGTATTGGTGAGGATGTGAGTTTAGTTGTTGTACTAAAGATACACAAAAAGCAGTGGCTTAAACAAGCTGGATCATCATTTTTCTCTTACAAAAGACCTGGGTAGAAGGTCAAGGGTTGATACAGAGGCTCCAGGAGCCTTAGGGACCTAGGTCCATTTACCTGACAGCTTTGTCTTCATTAACACTGTTTTCATCTTGTGGCCCAAAGTGGCTGCTTGTGCTCCAACCATCAAGTCCCCATTTTAGCAGGAAGAGGAGATGGGGAAGTGGAGAAGCATGCCCTGTCTCTTTAAGGGTTTGATTCCAGGCTCTTCCACCATGTGACCTAGGAACAAGTCTTTTAACCGCCTTCGTTACCTTTGTAAAGGGAAAATATGTGAACTTCTTTTAAAGGTTACGCAGATTCGTTGAGTTAATACTGTCGGACACTTGTAACAGGGCAACCTGTAAGCACTCAGTACCTTTTAGCAACTATTATTATTGATGCTGTGGAGGTGACGCTGTTCCCAAGGCCCCTGCCCAGGTTACGTCGCCCTCCCACGTGTTTGGGGGCTCCCGAGCCTCTCCCACGATAGCCTAGGAGCCCTGCTTTGTCCTGCACGTTGACCTCTCCCGCCTCCACTGGATGCACGCTCCCTGCGGACGTGCGCTGTCCGTCTGGTCTTCCCACCGGACCCCGCCAGCAGCACGTCCAGGCTACGTGGCAGAACACTTGTCAGATGCATGGAGGAATGACTATTTCCAGTGACAGTGGGCTCACTACCGTAGAGGACGCTTCCTCAGGGCCTTTGCACATGCTGTTCCCTCTGCTTTTAACGCGTTTCCCCTGCTACCTGCATAGCCGGTGCTCACGCCTCACTCAGTTCCGCTCGGTGTCACCTCCTCAGTGAAGCCTCCCCTGACCACCCTGGCTGAAACAGGCTTCCGCCCCTCCACTTTGTTCTTTTCTTGGCATACGTGGCCACTCGGCAGTGTCGTCCGTGCTTGTGCGTTCGCTCTCCGTCTCCCCCGCTGGACGGCAAGCCCCGTGAGGGCAGCGTACCTTCTTCGTTACTCAGGGCTGTATCCCAGCACCCGGAATGTGGCAGGTACTTGGCAGTGTCTGTTGAGTGAACCAACAAAGCAACAAGATAGCTCATTTGATTTTTCAAATACGAGGAGGAAAATTCTAGTTACACGCACCCCAGTCCTTCTTTTAACAACAGAAGGTTTGGCCTGAGCTGCTGTGGCTCAGTTGGTGGGAACGTTGTCCCGTGAACCGAAAGGCTGTGGGTTCAGTTTCCGGTCAGGTCACATACGTGGGTTGCCGGTTTGGCTCCCCAGACCAGGCGCGTGTGAGAGTCGGCGGACTCCCGTATTTCTCTCCCTCTCCCTCCCTCCCTTCCCCTCTCTCTAAAATCCATAAGCAGTCCTCGGGTGAGGGGAAAGAAAGAGGCCTGAATGTTTCAGGCTTGGCTCTCGGAATAGTGCACATGAGATAAACCACTTCTGCTCCCCGCTTTTTTCCCTGCTGCCCACGGAAGGCGAAAGGCAAGCCAAGCCGATTGCAGCTCCAAGAGCCAAAAGCCAATTCCCTCTCACTCCACGTCAGCACTCCAGCTTCTAGGAAAATCTTCCCCACCTCCGAGGGCCCGGGGGCATGCGGAGGGCTGCCACAGGCCTCCAGTCACACCCCGGGCCAGCAGGCAGTGTGGGGCAGCAGGGGAGCCCCGCAGAGGGGCAGCGCTCTCTGGAAACTTGCTGTCGGCAGCCTGATCGGCTGGCAGGGACCGTCGGGGGTTCTCTCCAAATGCCTTGGAAACCTCCCCGTTGGGTCACATTCCGGCTTGGGGGACCTTGGGATTACCAGGGTTCTCGGTGGCCGCCAGCGGCTGATTGGGAGGTAGCAGGATTCAGCACTTCTGAGTTGGAAAAAGCGGTGCTGGGTATTATTTTGGGAACAGGCAGTCGTAAGAGCCTCCGAGAGCTGATCAGGGAGGCTATTAAAAGCAAGACAATGTATTTTGACATGAACCAGGCCGGGGAGACACCTCGCTCCCTGCCACAACCACGGAACTGGGAGTTTTTCCCAATGAGGTGAGCCTTTCCATCTCTCGGAGATGGGGAAAGCCTCTCCAGCTGCCTGGCCATCGCCCCGTCCCTTCTCCTGGGGCAACTCCAGCTGAGCGTGCCATCCACATCCTCGGCCCCGTGACAGGGTGAGGGTCCTGGGCTGCTGGCTGAGAAGGTGGCCAGACCGCCATGCCCGCCTGCCATCACTCACTGAACAAACCGGAGGACCTGGGAGCCAGGCAGCCACTGTTCAAGTTCACACTTTGCCTGCCACTTCCCATTTGGTGACTTGGGGTCTCTCCCTGTGCCTCAGTTTCCTCACCTACAAAATGGGGACGATAGGTAGTCTTCACCCACAGAGCTATCGTGAGGACCAAATGAGTTAGTACATACAGAGGGCTTGAGGGAGCCTGACACGGACTCTCCCCTCGGCAGACATTCGATAGGACTGTTTTCTGAGTACCCACCGCTTCCAGACATCACTCCAAACCCCAGGGGAGACAGGCATGCCCCATTTTCCTAGTCTGGTGGGGAGATGAGTCAGAACAAGTCCACAAACAGATGAGACAATTTCATGTTCTGTTATTCGTTCAGCAAACGTTTCTGCGGTCCAGCCATATGCCAGGCATCACCTTAGGTGCCGAGAACGCAGCAATGGATGAAACAAAGTTCCTGCCCTAGTGGAGTTTATATGTTAGCCAGGAGGCAGGGAGACACGCAATGCACATGTAATTGATTCGAGGCGGTAAACGTTACACAGAAACACAACAGGGTGTTGCAACTGAGCTTTGCGGGGTGAGGTTCAGCATCAGGGCACAGAAGCCTGTTTTGGAGATGCGGGTCATAGGAGGACACTTTCTGAGGATGACATTTGAATTAAGGTCAAGAGGATGAAAGAAGCCAGCCATGAGAGGTCATGGGACAAAGGGGGAAGGAAGGTCACAGGCCACGAGGTGGGACCAAGGACAGGGAAGGGCAGTGAGGCTGGAGCCGGGAGCACGTGGGAAAGGAGGGGATGAGGTGGGACAGGTGGGCAGGGCTGGGTCTTGGAGGCCGTGGTGTTATCTGTTGTTCCCTCTGAACTTCGTGGCTTAAAGGAACAGTGCGGATTATCTCCCAGTTTCTGCGGGTCAGGAAAGCCTTAACAGGGGGGTGTGGCTGCGTCACCTGAAGATTGGCTGTTAGCGGGGTGGGCGGGGGGTTCAGTTCCTCCCCATGGGGACCTCTCCAGAGGGCTGCTTGAGTGTCCTCACAGCATGGCAGCTGGCTGCCCCCAGAGCGAGAGATCCAAGAAAGCAAGGAAGAAGCCTCAGAAGTTGCGCCTTTCGACAACATGCTAGTGTCACACGGAGTGGGAGGGGCCACGCAAGAGCAGGAATGCCCCGGCCGGCTGTGACAGCCATGGTGAGTATTTGAGTTTTATCTGAGACGGGTGGGAAACCTGGGAATTGGCATCTCTGGTTGATCCGGGTACTTGCGTAACTAACTGCTGTACATGAAGGCAAGCCGCTAGTCATTTTGGTACCATTACTGAGTGCTCACTGTACCCCAGACACTGCATTAGGGCTTTATTAGCCACAATGTCATCTGATCGTCATGTCTCCCTCAGAGGGAAGTGTAACTCCATTTTACCCACGGGGAGGCTGAGACTCCCTCGAAGCAGCATTATCCAAGCCAAGACCTGGAGCCAGAAGGGAGGGGATGGGCAAAGAGAGAGAAAGCAGCCTAGGGGAAGGCCCAGCACTGAGGGAGGACACAGAATTTGGGGGCTCCGAGTATTTCCAGAAGGCAGGAGCATGGAGTTCAAGGGTATGAGAGGTGAGCGATAAGGCCGGAAGGGGCGGGGCAGACTTGGGAGGTCTTGGTAGGTCCCATCTGGGACTGTGGACTTCAGTCGGAAGGCTATCGTAACCCCACGGAGGATTTTAAGCAGGGGGAATGACGTGGTCCGATATCCCCGAAGACTGAGGAAAGACCAGGGGGGACAGAGTAGACCTGAGCTGGGGGAGTGCGGGACAGAAGCTGAGGAAGCAGTGGGGAGGTCGAGGTGGCCTCAGGAGGGAGATGGCGGCGGCGGCGGCGGTGGTGGAGGGGTGTCCTGGTGAGGCTGGTCTGCGAGGGAGGCAGAGAGTGGGACAGATTGAAGAGATTTTCAGGAGGGAAGATGGCCGTGGGAAGGGAGGACAGAGCCAAGGACGGTTCCTGGCTGAGGCAGCTCGCCAGACCCCGAGCCCCACCCTCCGTGGTGTCTCCAGCACGCGAGGTCCCCTCGGCCCGTTCTGCTGCTGCTGTCATTCACTGCTGCTCCCTCGGCGCTCTGGTGGCCTCGTCAACCGGGTAGAAGGCGGGGCTGATGTCTTCTGGAGTCCCCATCCCGTTTTTGCCACTCAGCCAGAGCGAAGTGCATGGAATAAGCCAGGAAATGAACAGATATTTGACAGGGAGCTTCCCAAAGCAATGGAGATGGTGCATGAGAGACAGTATAGCCTCATGGGTAAGAACATGGGCTCTAGAGCCAGGTGGCCGGGGTTCAACTCCCAACTCTGCTATCTATTGGCTGTGCAACCTGGGGCAAGCCGCATAACTGCTCTGTGCTACAGTTTCCTTCTCTGTAAAGTGATAATCACAGGGTTGTTGGGAAGGTGCAGTGAGTCCATGCCTGCCACACAGCAAGTGCCCAAGGAACGCTCCCTGTGATGGACAGTGCAATACCAAGACAGGCACGCCTCATTTTACTGTGCTTTGCTTCGCTGTGCTCCATAGATGTTGCTTTTTTTTTTTTTTTTTAAACAAATTGAAGGCCAAGACCCTCTACCAGTGAAAAGATTACAACCCACTTTATCGCGATGCTTGCCCTAGTGGCAGTGGGCTGGACCCGAACCTGCAGCGTCTCCAAGGCATGCCTATGAATCTCACATGTCCGTCTCATGCTCTGTGTCTGAGACACGTGGATGACGGGAACCATCCTCCGCTGCTGTCTGCCTGCCAGCCCTGGAAGGGGTGACGGTCAAGGTGACCAACAGGTGGAGGCGACACCTGGGTTAACGGTGCAGCCGGAGGACCCACGAGGTGCCCTCCTCAGCACTGCCCGAGTCCCTTCCAACACTCCCCGTGTCGAATCGGTCGTGCGGGCGGCAGCAGCGTGCGGTGTGTCTCAGCAGACACACCTGCGTTTCCCATTTCCGAGGCTGTCGGCGGGAAGAGGCTCTAATAAAAACTTGCCCGGTGATTCAAGGTCCCCTGCAGCCCAGATGTCTTGCAGTCTCCCCGGGCCTTTCTCACCATGGCCACCTGGACGCCTTCTATTTGCTTTGATTCGGCTCCTCTTTCGCTTTTTCCTCCACCGCTGGCCCATTCCCACTCCAGCTGAGAGCCTCTATTTTGGGGACTTTTCGTGGATAATTAATTGAGTGGGCAGAAGCTCTCCACCCGCCCCCCTTGGAGCATCCCTTAAAAAAAAGGGAGAGTGCTCGAGAGAAGTGAAAACCAGTGGGTGGTTCAGTTCAAAAGGACAAAATATTTCTTGCCCTGGCACTAGGAGAGGAAAGAAATTGTCTGAGGCACCGAACAGCTAAACCGAGCAGCCGAAAGCTGCAGCCCATAAGGGCAAATTAGGTGACTCAGCTGCGACTCCCCCGGATCCAGTCCTTATGTAGCATTAATGTGCTCTAAAAGGGAAAAATGCTTAACTGTGACAAAGAGTGGGCTCTATAAAAAAATGTGGCTTCATGCTGATTCTACCGAGTTCCAAAAGGCGGCCCCTCCAGGCAGCGCCAGGCACCTGCGGAGATTGCGACTTGCCTCCAAGGCCTGAGCCTGGGTGGGACCGAGTCTAAAATTATCCCCGATAATGAGTCTGGCCGAGGAGGGCCCAGCATGCTCATTTCCTGCCTCGCTTCTGGCCTCCAAGACCTCGGCTCCCAGGGAGGCCTCTGGGAAGCAGGGCCAAGGCCACGGGAGAGTTGGGTTCAAGTCCGAGCTGGTTGTGTGGACATGAACCCGTGGAGCCTCAGTTTGCTCATCTGTAAGCAGGGCGCACAGCATGGAGCCCAGTGGGAGGGCGAAATGGATGAGATCTCGCACAGACCTGCTTCACGCCCTGCACGTGGCAACCGTTACGTAAAAGGAGGCCTGGAAGTGAAGGGCAAGGACCGCAGGGCCAGTCTTTATCTTGCCTTAGTCACTTCTCACTCCTGGAGTGTGGGAAGGTTCTGAAATCCGAACATACATTTCCAGCATTTATTTTGTGCCTCACTGTTCTTAGCTTCACATCGTCCCATCAGCTCTGTGGAAGGCACTAATAGTGTACCCATTTCACAGAGTGGGTAAGTGATCCCGGGGCAGAACCGAGAACCTGACTGAAGAGTCTGTATTTGACCCTACCTCTTAGGTCCCCTAACTCATGCTGCCTGATAGAACTTTCTACAGTGATGGAAACATTCGAGTCTGCACTGTCCAACTTGATAGCCGCTAGCCACAAGCCACAGGTGGCTTTTGAGCAGGTGAAATGTGGCCCATGCAGCCAAAGAACTGACTTTTGCATTTTATTTTAAATTACGGTAGCCACCTGTGGCTAGTGGCTACCACATCGGGGAGCACAGGGAAGCCACTCTCATTGTGTGTATTACTCTGTAGGGGTCAAAAGCAGGAATTTATAGATGACTCTGGTGCAGGGCCTGACATATAGTAGGTGCTGAGTTAGGGGGTGTTCCGCATACTATTGCTAAGCAGCGAGACCGTCTTCAGAATGCAATGGTTCCAGGCTCGCAGCGCTAAAAGGAAGTTGAGTGCCGAGTTTCATTCATACCTTGAATGACCAACTTGTCCCAGCCTGCCCGAGAATTTCCCAGTCTTCAAACTGAAGTCCTGCAGCCTGGGAACCTCCTCAATTCCAGGCGAACCGGGATGGTTGGCTAGCATGTTCCCTGCCCTATGAGGGGATACAGAGTCCTCAGTGAATGGAGTCCCCTAGATAGGCGCCCCGTAAAGAATCGAGACAGTTTCACAGGCTGCCGTCCAGGATCTGCCAACAAAAGCAACAGGCAAGCCATCTGCCCCCGATGAGCCTCGGTTTCCCTTTCAGAAGGTTGGAGCGGAGGTCCCCCTGCCTGCAGATGGCTGCAAGGAATTCAAGGTACAAGTCTTGGAGCACCGGCCGTGGGCAGATAAGGTTGCTCTTCGGGGGAAGTGCGATACCTAAGCCTTACTGCTGCTGGCTGAGCCAGGCTTCAAGGTATGGTGGGCGGGCAGGGCCTGGGGCGAGGGGAGGAGGGCTTTTCCCAGGCGCTCTTTGGGGGACAGTGTCTGAGCCCAGCGAGGCTACTGTGGGCTGAATCATGGAATTCAGGGTGGTCCCACAGATGGACCCGACTCTTCCGAACGTCTCTTAAAGTTCAAGTCTCTCTGAAAAAGTGTATGTGTGTGTGGTGCGGGGCGCGGGGGGAGTTGCTGATGAGTCACCAGCTTTGATGCTACCCAAAGTTTTATCAGAGCTCACAAGAATATCTGAAATAGCCATTTTCAAAGCTGGCTTTATCTACTACAGGCCCTCACTTTCCCACCCTGCATGCAAATGCAGAGGCAAATCTCGGCTGTTTAGAAAGAGCATCTCCACCACTGTATGCCTCTCCCTCTTCCCACCGGACTTCTGGGGTCTGCGGCCCCTTGATGGGAGCCACCGGACTTCTGGGGTCTGCGGCCCCTTGATGGGAGCGTGGCCTCCCATGGACCTTATTTTGGAGACCACGCAAAGTTCATGACATTCCTCCTCTTTATTTCCCTGTGTGTTCCGACCGTGGGTAAACACATGGGTTGCCTGGTTTCGGTGCCTCTTTGGCCATTTCATTATTGCTGGAGTCTCTGAGCATCACTGGAAACCTTAGGTTTTCTAAATGAATCTAAAAATAGACTCTTTGAAAAAAAAATCTTGGAGTGGCACCGAGTTGACACAAGGCACCGGTTATTTATTTCTTTTGCCTCCTCCCCCTCGACCTCCCCATTGCCCCCCCCCCCCCCCCCCGCTTCTTCCTCTCACCATCCCTGAATACAAAAATTCGGGGCGGCCAGGGGCCCCCAGGGACAGGGATGGACCCCCAGGTCAGTGTCCAGGGGCCTGACCACCTGGGGCGTTGGTGTGAGCCCTGGGCAGCTTTCCCTGGGAGGTGCCCACTTGGAAAATGGGGGGCTTGGGAGTCTGGCCATGATTTATTGAAAGCTGCAGCCCGCTCGGGAAGGCGGCGGCTGGGGCAATCCTTGCAAACAGCCGCCTGGAGCTCCTGCAAGGCCGACTTGGACACTCGCAGGCCCCCACCCCCTTCTCTCCGGCGCCCGCATCACTCCCTCTCCCTGACTTTTCTCCTGAACAATCAGGGACTTGTGCTGGCGGCCGAGGGAGCCACGGAGCTGGCTGGCTGCGGAGGAGGCGACGTCATGGATTCCTGAGTGTGAAGTTTGCAGGAAAGCCCTTAGTTTTGGAGATGGACGAGATCCAGTGGTTTCCATGGTGCTGGATAAACAGGAGGAAACAGTGAGGGAATCCCGTTATTTTACTGCATTGAAAGCCTATAAACACGGAGCGCCGGGAAGGAAGTCGCGTTCCCTCTCGAGTAAGCCGAGCGCCGAGCCGCGCCGATTCCAACGCGCCGGGAGCCGGAGCCGGGAGCCGGGAGCCGGGAGCCGGGAGCCGGAGCTGGGAGCCGGGAACGGGAGGCGCGCAGCTCCCGGGCCGCTCGCAGGCTCCTCGGCCAGGGCAGCCCCGTGAGCATGCTTTAGAGGACGGCGCCCCCTTGGCTCCTGGTCTCCAAACACAGAGCTCCTCACACGGCGCGCCAAGCCCCCATCCCCTCCAGATGCAGAGACAGGCTGCGTTCAGGCTGGGGCACTGCCATCCCCTCCACATCATGGGGTCTGTGGACCAAGGTAACTGATTCGCCCTCCCTCTACTTCGGCCGGTTCCTCCTCCTGCCTCCCAACCCTTCTCTTCTGCTCCTTTTCTTGGGCAGCGCTTTGGGCTCCTGGCTGAGTCGCGGGGAGGCCCGGGGACTCGGGTTTCCCAGGGCGCACAGGTAGAGCGGCCAGGAGGAGAGGCACCTTCGCCCCCGCCAGGCAGGGGAGACGGGGAGCGACCCGAGCCGGGGCAGCGCAGCGTCCCACGGCGGCGGGATTCCCTAGGCGAGGCTGTCATAGGATTCTCCCCTCCGCAGGACACCGGGAGTCTCTCGCTACTAACCCGCTGCTGGCTGCTTAACCATTTCAGCACTTGGCTTTTGACAGCAGTTGCTATCCAGCTGTATTATTATTATTGTTGTTGTTAATAACAATAATAATTATTATTATATCATTTAGCTTATTGTTTTCAGTTTAGGAAGACAGGCTTGATCTTTGACTCTGTAGCAAAAGTAGTCGTGAAGACTTTGCTTTGGAGTAGTTACAGCAGCAGATGCTCTGGGACATTTAAACAGTCCCCCGCCCCCCTTTTTTTGATGTGCCTGGTGGATACAGCCCCCCAGCCGCCCCTTTAAAGTGCAGTGTACCATCAGTTTGTTTTGTGGTCTGATTACACCCTGCTCTCCGTGTTTCTGCCTCTTTTCTCCTCCGCTTGGATTTAGCCCTGGAATCACGCTACTTGGTTCTGAGGGGAGGGGCTTAGCCTATAAGAAGATGATATGAAAATCTCCCATCTGGTCGGGATGGTGGAGGGGCTGGGGCTGCACACGAAAGCATCGGGCTTTAAGAGTGGAAAGCAGGCCATGTGATGTGTTTTTCGGAGGCCAGCCCTGCCTGCGGTGGGGGCACTGCCCGCCGAGGGCAGGGCTGCAAGAGTTAAGTGAAATAAATATGCGTAGGAGGGAGTTAGTTAGCCCTGGTGTCATAAAATCAGAGTTGAATGTAGGTTTTGTGCTCTGCGTGGCTGATTAAAGTTCTGGGGGGGAAGAAATGACAATTTCAGTAAATAAACCTGAGGGTCTTTCTTTCTTTCTTTCTTTTTTTTTTTTTTTCTTTTTTGAAAACCAGAGTGAGGCTGAATGCCTTGGGTTAGGTAAATGGTGTGCTTTGCCACATCGGATCTCAATGACACATATTTTTAGCTGAGTTGCACTTTCGAAAGCCAGACCCTGCCAACACGTTGAACGCTGTAACTGTACCAGTGTATCCTGTCCCTCTGCAAGCGGTCAAGCGCGTGACATAATGGCAAAAAAATTACTAATATGGCATCACCTATAAAAGCGACACTCTCAGACAGGTGACAGATACATTAAGGACGTATGGGCAGAGTAGGTGATGTTATGATGGTGGGGGTGGAGGGACAGACCAACGCCAAAAGCAGCTCTATTTGGAAAGGAAGGACAGACACAGAGAGAAAGCGAGCTCGGGCGAGAGATCGGGCTTCCGTTTGACTCTGACCTAATACAAGCCTCCCATTTTATCTTGGAGCGGCTCCGCTGCCGCTCCAGGTTGATGAACTTGCCCTTCTCTCAGGGTGTTGAAGCCCGCGTACCTTGTGTGTGCACGTGCGCTACCTACCCTTCCAATCCACGCTCACGTGTGCAGGGTTTGTGAGTCCATGCGTGCCAGTGTGTGTGCGCACGTGTGGGAGACAGGGCACCACATTGTTCCCGGGAAACCGCACTTGGCGTACCGAGGCAGCTGGGCACAGGGAATGTAGTTTCAGGCATCGAAGAGCTGGCGTGAGAGACACGTCGACCATGCCCTGCAGAGGGAAAAGCTGATGCCCCTTTAAATTCAACCAGCACGTGAGCACGCAGGGCCAGGCCCCAAGTGTGCCTGCAGGGGGGTGGGGCCGTGAATAGCAAATAGAATATTTGCATGGCAGGAAAATACTGACCTTGCCGAGCAGCTTCGGGGCCCTGGGAGAAACTGACGATCTGAGAGAGGTGTGTTCCGTTTTATCTGAAGTGGGATTATGGAAAGTATTTCACAAATAAACAGATCCAGAGTGAGCTCTGCTCACTCCCAGCCGGGAACTCTCTGCCTTCTGCCTGGATTAGAATTTCTGTTTGGCCACATCACACTGTGTGATCTTGGATAAGTGCCTTAACCTCTCTGTGCTTCGATGTCTACATCTGTGAAATGGGTCCATTCATAAACTCCCTTACAGGGTTGTTGTGAGACTTAGTGAGGTCACATAAATAAAGATCCTAAAACAGTATTGCACTTGTAGTCAACACTCGATAAACGTTAGCGGCAATTCCTATTAAGGTTGCAAAACAGTAACTTAGGTTGATACTGGATTTTGCCACAGAAATTTTGTTGAGGAGATGTAGCACTTCAAACCTCTCCAGGTGCTTTGTAACTTCGTAGGGCTTCACGGTGACACAGGTTGGGCTAAGATCATGGCTGCCCAGCCTCAGTTTCCCCATCAGCAAAAGGGAACAACGATCGTGCTGGCCTCATAGTGTTGTCAGAAACATCCCATGAGATCATGCTCGCAAACCGCCGACGTCTGGGCTTCGCCTGTGGTTAACACCCATGAGATGCTATTGTCGCCTGACTATTGAGGACCGCGGACAGCGAGCGCCCGCCTTGCCCAGGGTCACCCAGCACATTGGCAGCACCATGCCTGGCACACAGGGGGACCCTGCTCTGTCCTTGGGGGTGAGGGCGCACCTATACCGTGCTCCGAGCGGCGCCCCCAAGGGTTTGTAGGTATTAAGTCTTCAACTGTCAGGGCGAGCGTCTCTGTAAGCTGTGGAACCCTCATCTTGGGCACAGAGGAGGGCAGCGAGGCACAGAGAGGGGCAGGACCTGGCCGAGGGTCCCCCAGTGGAGAGGAGCTGGGGCCACCCTTTGCGCCCAGGCCCCTGACCGTACACTCTGCTGAGTCTGGGACTCATGAACGTTATCCTAATTTTTAAAATACCGCTCGACAGAGGAGCCGACGGAGGGGGCCCACTCCTCGCTCCTGGGTTCCTTCCCCGTCTTCACGTCGTTGCCCGACGTGCCCTGGCAGGTTTGGAGAGGCGTATGGTGGGGTGTGGAGGGCGGCAGCGGCCCCAGCATTAAAGGTGAGTGACCTGGGGTGAAGGCCGAGTTGCCTTGAGCACAGAGTGATTCAGGGAGGATTCCTGGTCTCGCCTCGGGGAAATGGAAGGACAGTGTTTCCGCTTCTCCCAGAGGGAACAAAGTCCCCAGGCGGCCTGGAGGTTCTGAGGTCGGCCCTGCTTTTAGTTTCTGCACAAAATAGGGACGATCCCCCTGCGGGGTGGAGGGGGGGCGCCCGCCTTTCTGGTCTTTCCTTCTTTTCTCGGGACTCAGAAGAGACTACTGTTATCAAAGACTTTTCCTTGAGGACAGGGGCCAGGCCTCCTATCCTGGTGAGTCTCCAACGGGTTCTAGGTAATATTTCTCCACCCACGTGGTCAATGGCTAGAGACCTGGGTGAGAGGTTCAAATCCTGGCTCTGCCACTCACTAGCTGAGTCTGCTTGTGCAAGAAACTCCGCTTCCCGTGCCTTGGTTTCCTCACATATGAAAGAATGATAGCAATGTTGTCTGGAGTAATTATTATTTTTTATAATTAAAAAAAGACTTTATTTCTTTATCTTTAGAGAGAGGGGAAGGGAAGGAGGGGGGGAGAAACATCAGTGGGAGAGAGAAGCATCAATCGGTTGCCTCATACGCGCCCTGATGGGCGTCCGAACCCGCAACCCGTACATGGGCCCTGACCAGGAATCTCACCGGTGACCTTTCGCTTTGTGGGACCACACCCGAGCAACTGAGCCACGCCCGTCAGGGCTCATTGTCTAATATATTTGACAGTGAGTATCAGCCAATCAGAACAGCAGGAATAGGGTGCAAGGAGACTCCTCACGGGGCCAGGCTTTAACCCTTTATCTGCTGAACTGCAGGGAGGATCCCAAGACAGCAAAGGCCCTGGGGCGGGGGATGGATGGTAGCCCTTATTGGCCAATCTATGGAGAGTTTCCATCTTTTAATAAACTGTATGACCCTCCAACTATCCACTTAATAAATAATTGCTGTTGCTATTGCCCTACCATTCATTAATTCACTATATACCCTCCCCCTCTCCCCCCAAAAACCCCACCTGAAAAAATAATGACCAAGGGCTTTCTTGTACATTTTCTCATCAGTCAGCTCTCATTGCCTAAACGAGTGAGTATTTCGCATCTTACCCAGGAGAAGCCAGGCAGGTTGCTATGGGAGGCCACCCCTGGGCTCCCGGGGCCCCTGCCCTGTGCTGCCTGCTTCCTGTCTTGGCCACACCGGTGGTGACTGTTCATGCTTCGTCCCTGTTCAGCTCTTTGGCCCCAGGGCCTAGAACAGCGCCTGGGTGCAGTGGGTGCTCAGCACCTGTTTTTGTTCCGTGGACGGACGAATGAATGGGCGGGCTGTGACTCGCGAAGGCCAAGGACGTAAACTCCGAAGCACGTGCCATCCTTTGGGCTTATTCTCTTAGCTCTCCTTTTGACGATGACAGTGGCCTTTGGCTTCCACAGGTCCTCACCTCGGGCCAGCGGCCGCGGCAGAATTCCTCGTGGGTCATCCAGCAGGCACATGCTTTCCTGCCGTTGTCTGGAATGAATCAGCCCTCAAAGGCAAACACAACAAACAGCCACCAGGACCATGACAGCAGCCACCCCTGACGGAGTGCCGACTACGTGCCAGGCACCGTCCTCAGGGCGTTCCATGTGCCACCTCATTAATCCTCATACCAGCCTGGCAGTCAGTGTCCCCTCCCCGCACAGGGAGGCACAGGCAGTCCCCCAGGGTCACATCGCTAGGCCTCGCCCATGTCTCCCCCAAAGGGCTGAATGCCCATGACAATAAGGTGACCTGTTTTCCCAACGAGACACATGCTCTGTGGCCAAGCACTTTATAGATATGACGTCAGCGGATTCTCACAAAACCCTCAGGAGGCTGGTATTTAACGGGATCCCTGCTTAGAGATGAGGAAACCAAGGAGGGAGTGGTCCAGGCGTTCCAGGGCCAGAAGCAGACCCGGGCCGATGCCAAAAGCTTGGTGTTTAAGGGCTCCGTGGTCCCGTTTTTCTGGTTTCCTGCCTCGGGACCACCCAGCAAGACGGCAGCGAGCTGGGCTGGAGAAGAGGGCCGCGGCCCCTGGCGGAGCCAGCGCTCCGCAGGGCTTGGAGTGTGCGTGTGAGGGTTGGTGCCTGTCGGCCTCCACCCTGCCTTTCTGGGCCACTCAGTAACGTCTGGCGGCCCCCATCCCCTCCATTTTTAGTTGTCTCCATTGTAATGGACCGGTCCAGGGACTCGTCTCCCCAAAGCCTCTCTTGACGGCCAAAGCCCATCTGGTGCCCCCGAGGCCTGACATTCCAGCGGCTCCGTTTCCACCCCAGACGCTCCATCCCAAGGCGGTCTGCGCTGTCCGCCTCGCTCCTGCGCACACACGCGCGCACACACACCATTCGCAATGTTCCCTTCGTCTGGCCTGTGCCTGCCTTCCCACCTGGGGCTCCCTCCCGCCTTTACCTGCCTTTCTTCAAGGTCTGGCTCATTCTCATCTCCTCTTAGATTGGACCTTTCATGCGTTTTCATCAGCGTTTGGAGGGCCAGGCGGACCGTCTGCCCTCTTGAGGCAAACACCCAGTGAGTGGACACAGGACCGTCCGTGGTGATGGCAGATGGTGTTAAATGCGTGGGACTGAAACAGGAGGAAGGAGTTGTGGATGACTTGGCGTATGCGTGTGAGTGTGTGAGAGTGTGTGTGTGTGTGTAGGTGGGTGTGCTTGTTTCCTGTGGCTGCCATCAAATGACCGCAAACCAGGGGCTTGAAACGACAGAACTGTATTCTCTCACGGTTCTGGAGGCCGAAAGCCTGAAATCGAGGAGCTGGCGCAGCCTCAGACTTTCGCTCACCCTGCAGGGGCTGCTGGGCGAGGGTCCTTGCCTCTCGCAGCTTCTGGCGGCTCCTGGAAATCCGTGGCTGTTCCTTGGCTTGTTATTGCATCACTCTGCCCTCTGTCCCCATGTCACTCAGCCTTCTTGCTGTGTGCAGGAATGTCTCCGCTCCTAAGGACCCCCGTCCTTGGATGAGAGCCCTTAAGTCTGATGGCCTCGGCTCAGCTTGATCACATCTGAAAAGGCCCTATTTCCAAATAACATCACGTGCACAGGAACTGGAGTTAGGACTTGAACCTGTTCTAGGGGGACGGGCTCAATTCAACCCATGCCAGTAGGGACAGCAAATTCAGACCGGATGTCCCCTTCCGGTCTGAAGAGAGGTCTTCTTCATGGACCTCTGACTGGTGAGGCATCAGCCTGTAAAACGCCTGGGGTCGGGCATCCAAGGCAGAAGGAACAGTGAGTGCAAAGGCCCCGAGGGGAGACGTGTGTTTGGGATATCCAGTGACCAGCAAGAAGGCGGGTGGCTGGAACAGAAAAGGGGGTGGTGATTGGGACAGGGGACCAGACCATGGACGCATGCCAGGGCAGGTTCAAGCAGGATCCTTGCGAGCAGTTGGACGTCCATTCGCAGGGCAATGGGGAGGCACTGGGGGAACTTTGAGCAGCAGGGGTGTGATCTTGTGAATCTTCGGAGGGATTGTATTGACCGTTAAGTGGAGAACAGCCTCTAGCCAGGTAAGCGTGAATGCTCAGGATGCTGGTGGGCGGCTGCTGCAGGGGCCAGGTGGGGGACGGTGGCTGGGACCCCTGAGCGGAGGGAGGAGGAGGGGAGCGGGGTACTACCTGTCCACAGTGCATGCTCCTTTGCGGTTCTCGAAAGGCGTTCCCTCGAGCCCCGCTGTTCTGCGGGGATGTTGCCTGCCTTGGACGCCCGTTAATTCTGTGAATTACTCGAACGAACCCCGTGTCTTCCTCCCGGCCCAGCCTGGATTCCCCCGTCAGCTCCCCTTCACCCTCTGCTATCGCCGGCAGTCATAAGACTTTTCTTTCACGTTTCATCTTGGTCCAAAAATGTTTCTTAGCAAATCCACCCTCCACTAATAGCCCAGGAACAATGTGACTCAGTAATGAGTATCAGATTTCTGTGGGACAAAACCATTTCTGTGGTAGCACGTGTGACTTTTAGAAGGAACATCGCAACCTCCTCTGTGCCTCAGCAGGGGTCGTAGTGACCCTTACGCATGGGGGTACACAGCACATGTCCGAGATGCTCTCAGTGTGTAGAAAGGGGCCTGCCGATCTCAGCTGCCATTTTCCCTGTTATTTTACTGTTTTCAAGTCAAGTTATTACCTTCCTTCAGCCTAATAACCTTCAGGAGACCTTCCCGAAGGGGATAAATCCGTTTTCCTCCAACTCTCTGGGGTCCTCTCTGTGGGTTCTGGACCATCTACTTCTGTCCCTGACCCAGTGAGTCCGGAGGTGTTTGTGGAGGACGTTCACCTGCACTCCGGGCAGGTGCTGCGGAGAAAAATCTGCCCTCTGGGTCAATAAGACACGCTCATCTGCGTTTGAAAGTCCGGTAAAGAGTATTTGGAAAGTACTCCTATGTGAAGCCATTTGCGTGCTCAGTGAGTGTCCAGGGAATTCCAGTGAGGTCTTGACAGGAAAGAAAGACCGAGAAGCCAGAGGACCTGCCATGTGCTTTTGGGGGGGCGGGCAGGTGGGAGCTGTGGTCGTTCTAAAGGGAGCCCTGATGGAGTCAGCTTGCTTGTTCTTGTCACTCCCTGGTTCAAAGATTAGGAAGCTGACACAGATGTTAGAGTCGGCCAAGACCGCGGCAGGGGAGGGGGTGGAGATGAGGCAGACGCTTTGGTGCTGGGGGTGCTGTCGTCCGGGGAGACAGACTGGTTGACGGAAGGGTGGCTGTGGGGACAGCGAGAAGGCGCATGGTTGAGGGAGTTGCAGGGGTGGGGGGGCGAGGACTCACCAGCACCGCACACCCTAACTGACCTGCCCCTTCGCTCAGGAGGAGGCGCAGCTCCCCGGGGCCGGGGGTGGTGGCAGCTCCTGTTCAGTGAAAGCCAAGGACAGCAGTTTCAGGCCGAGGTGAGTGTGCTGCCCACGTGCCCTTGTTAGACATCAGTTCCGCAAGGCAGGGGGGACCCTGCTGTGGAGCTGAGCGTGACAAGGAGAAATGAAACCGGGCAGAAGGAGGCAGGAGCCTGGAGAGCAGGGTCTCAAGCTCACACGCTCATGGGGACAGACGGGGACAGCTGGGGACAGCTGGGCGGGGTCCTGGGTGGGGACCTGAAGGGGGTGGTCTCTACTCAGCTCCAGGGGACTGGTCTCCGTCTGCTGTGGCCAGATCTTTCCGTTTTTTAGGAGACACTGGACATTTGGATGTTTATATGAAATCTCTCAATTTAAAAAAATGTCACTTCAGATTTTTCAGAAAGATCACAGGGCAGACCAAACATAATACAGAGCAGGGCAAAAGTAGGTTCACAGTGGCAGAGGGCAGCCAGACAAGGGGAGAATGGCAGAAGATGCCAAGGAGAGCGGGGGCGGGGGCCGCTGCCCTGGTAGGCCAGGCGTTTGTAGTCACACTTAATGGGAAACCAGAGAGGCATGCTGGGAGGTCTGTTTGGAAAGGACCCTCTGGCTGTTCCATGGCAGCAGAAGCAGGGAGGGGACCACTGTGGTCATCCAGGTGACAGGTGATGGGGACCTGGGACTGCTGGGGCAGGAGGAAGGGCAGGGAAGTGGGGGAGAAATGGTTGGGTTTGGGTTACGTTTTGAAGATGGAGCTGCCTGGTTTGCTGAGGGTTTGCGTGTGGCCGGGAGGAGAGGAGTCCAGGGCTGTTCCTGGGGGCTTGGCCGGAGAAGCAGACGAGGGTGCAGGCAGTATCTGAACACGGGGGATGTTTCAGAGGATGCCAGGGTTTGATGGGGACACGTTCCCTTTGAGGTGCCTGTTGGATACCCATGTGGAGATGGGGGGTGGACAGTGGGACATCTGAGCCCAGATTTCAGGGGAGAGGTGCAGGCTGTCGATAAAAATGAGCTTCATACCAGTAGGGAAAAGGAGGGCGGAGCTGCGGGTGGTGGGTCCCCCCAGGGCCAGGTAGAAGGGGCCTCAGGACTCAGAGCCACCGGGAGTGGTGTCGGGGGCCAGGGGGCCGTGCTCCTCGGGTATTTGTATTTAGGTAGGACCAAGGTAGGCTGAGTGGTTTCCCAAAGGAACACACTGAGTGCCGCTCTCGGACGAAGGGGGAATGATTCCGGGTGGGCAGCACCAGCCCATGTCCGCTAGAATGGAGGCGTTTAATCATTGTGGGTGGGGAGGCGAGACAGGGCGTCATGAGGATAATGCCAGGATTTCTGCTGGTTCCTTCTTTACCCCCAGGCAGGTTTCGGGGCTGGGCTTTGGGTCCTGTCATTGGGACCAAGAGCACCCATCTTCTCGATGCTCAGCTGTAAGTGTCCTCACCTGCATTACCCCCCCCGCCCCCCAAACCTATTACCCACCCCTCCGTCGCATACCCCCTGGCATAGCTGCGCTGATGGTTAGGGAACAAAGAAGAGGATTTCTTTATAGTCTGACAACCAGAAAGTGCTTCCCAAGACTCTGAAATTCGGTGAGTCCTGAGCCAGGCCCCGGCCCCGGGAGTGGAGTGCGAGTCTAAAGCAGGGGCGCTCGCCCCTGGCCGCACCTGAAACGTTTTGATTGTGACTGGCCTCCGGTGGGGCCCAGCCCCTTGGGGCCATTAACCGGCTCTCCAGGTGAGTCTAATGCGCAGCCCGGGCTGGGAAGCAGCGGCCCACGTGCAGTTCGGGAAACCCGTTCGGTGCCGCTCCCCTTTGCTCCGGGGATGTGAGCGGGAGGAGGGCGGAAGCTGTGACCTGCGGGCAGCTGCACCCCTGGGATCTGCGGCAGCACCAGGCCCCGGCAGGTGCCCCGGAAATATCTGTGGAGTGAATGACGAAGGACAGCTTCGCACACACCCTTTAATGGAGCAGAGATGCCCCTCCCCAAAGAGTGCGTATTCTTCATACCTCTGGTTCACGGGGAACGGTGGGGGCAAGTCCCCACACAAGGTCAAGCTCAGGAAATCCCCAAACCTCTCCCACCCACTCTTCCAATCCAGTGATTCTCAGTGCCGGCTGCACGTTAGATCATTGGAGGTCGTAAAAACAAACAAAAACACCCAAACAACTTTTCCATGTTTTCATGTGTTGGGTTTGGACTGAAACCTGAGCACAAGCTTTTATCACAACATCTCAGGTGTTTCTAATGTTCTGTTAGGGTAGAAGACCACTATTTCGATCTTTTCTGCCTCCGTGAGTCTGTTTCCTGACGTCACCTAACTCGCCCCAGAGCCCTGGGGTTGTTTTATTAAGGGATGGCTCTGCGTTTTTATGTGCTGTTCCCCAAATGTCCCTCTTCATTACATGGACCTTGGGTGCATGCTTAAAAAGACACATTCCTCAGCCTCTACTCCAGACGTCTGGAATCGGAATCCCCAGGGAGGGCGCCTGGGAATCTGTTTTTCACAAGCATCCAGGTGTGCTTTTCACTTGCCACCGCCCTCCTTGCTCGCTCAGCCTGCAACACGCTGAGCTCCCTCCGGCTTTTGCTTTCTTTGGATTCCCGCTGCCAGAACAGTCTTCCCCGCTACCATCCTCCCGTCAACCAGGTTCCTGCAAATGTCCCCTCCCCAGAGAGATCCTTTGTGACCACAGAAGTCTCTGAAGCCTCCCCAGTCCACGCCACACCCCTGGGGAGTTCAGCCTCCTCTAGAAGGCTGTCTCTGCTCACTGCTGTGTTTCCTTCATGCCTGTCCCGCACCAGAACCTGAGCTTCCCCTGGGTCGTGGCCCATCCCATCCAGGCTGCGTCCCTGGCACCTGGCACGCACGATAGGTGGTTGGCCAACAAGTGTAGATGGGGCCTGTGCTTTGAGTGTCTGCGATTCTTTCCCAGGTCCTGGGAAACTGAGTTAGGGGCAAGCAGGTGACTCAACTCCAGGTGCAGATCATGCCACAGCTGTGGGCTGTCAGAGGCACACGGACTTACAGGTCTGCCCCCTTGGGGAAGAAAAGAAGGGAAAGACTGGGATCAGGTGGTCAGGAGGGCAAAACTACAAGAGGCAGCAGCTTTCTTGTCTAGATTCTGGGTGGGGCAAGGCCAGCAGCACTCACCCCTGCGGGGTGGCAGGCAGTGGCCTCCCAGAGCAGCTGTGCCTCAGCGACGGGCTGGGGCCCCCCAGCCGGTGGCTAAGCTGGGGACCGGGGCAGCAGGCAGACGGCCTCCTTCCTGCGGGGTGCTGGCTAGCCTGGGCCGCCCGCCTCTCCCTCCCTCCCCTGGGTCCCTGGGTGGCGGCCCCGCCCCCGCTGGCCTGGCCGCCCTGTCCCCGCCTCCCCCCCTCCCAGGGCTGCAACAGGTGCCTCCCCGAGCAGGAAGCTCGCGCTGCGCCGCTGCGGCTGCTCAGCTCTCCAGGCGCGTCCAGACCCGCTGAGCTCGGCGCGCCATCCCGGACCCCGCGGCCGGCCCCACGAGGACGGTGACCCCCGCCACTTCACCTGCCTCTCCGCCTGCTTCCTGCCACTTGGCCAGCCCCGGCGAAGGGCCCAAGAGAAAGCTGAGCCTGTTCTCCTCCCGGCCCCGCAGCCCTCCTGTCTCCTTGCGCACCATGGAAGCCCCGGAACAGCAGCTAGACCCCGACGGAAGGGGCGCCTTGGGCCACGAGCCAGGAGACAGCCCCCAAGAAGAGCTGGACTTCTCCATGCTCTTCAACTATGACTATATAAACCCTCCTGAAGGTCGGTGGAGGCTCCCCCTGGCCTGGCCCCCCAGCCTGGGCTGGGGCTTGGGCCTGGGGAGTTGGCACAGGGCTCCTTTGCTCCAGATGTCCCACTTCTAGGGGGCTTGGTGTGGGGGTGCCTGTCCCCAGGTGAGAGGGAGGGCATGCGGCGTCGGGGACTGTTGCCACCCTTAGGGGGCGGTAGGCGCACCCTTGCCTCCTAGAGCGTCAGTTTCCAATTACTTGTGACTTCTCCCCGAGGGAGGAGGCGGCAAAAGGTGGCAGGGGGCTCGGTTGCCTTCGTGTGTCTGCTGGGTAGTCAGAGGGCAAAGGAAGCCACTGATTCCCCTTTGGGGGGAGGAGGTGAGGAAGCCAAAGAGTGGAGTTACTGGGAGGGGCCGGCGCCCCCAGAGGTTGCTGCTGCACCTAATGGTCAGGGCAAGTGAAAGCTGATCTGCCTGCCTCTGCAGGGACCTGCGGCCTTTGCTGGGGACTTTGTGTTGAAGCTAAGGAAGAGGTTGTCTGCGTCTAGTGCTGCAGTGCGGTTTGACTTTGCTGTCAGGAGGCCGGCCCATTTCCTCCCTGGGTGGTGCTGTGGCCTTTGCCAATCGGCCTGATCAGCCCGAGCTTATTCGCACCATCCGCACCCCCACAGTTGTAATGGGTGTGGGGGCTGGGAGGGCTGGAGGGGCGAAGGGGGTCCAGGGTGTAGAGGGGGAGCTGGCCTGGGGATTTAGCCAGACTCTGCCTGGAGAACCTGCTTGTCAGTCTGTGCCTTCCGGTGCCCTCTGCTGCCAGGGGCCGGGGACATCCCCGGCCTGGGCTGTCACTTCACGTGTTCAACAGGAGCCTTTGTCAGAGGGAGGGCGGGGGAGGCCGCACACCCAACCTCGCTGTGTTTTTCTGGTTAGCAGGTTGTCTTGGAAAAAAAACCAAAAAAACCCAACCAGGCTTCCTGATTTTGTCAGCCCAACCTCGCCAATACTTGTTGCAGCCTCAGGGGCAGGCTTACTGGTAACTTCCAGATGCTCCGGGGGCCCGGCGGTGGCCTGCGGAGGGCAGGAAGGGGCTGTGCTGGCCGACTTGTGTAGGCAGCGTGCTCACCCACCTCGGTGGTAGGTGGGGCTCCCCATTTCCCAGAGACGCTGGATAGGCAGCTGAACGAGGGGTTTTAATTACGCTTCCCTGCCTCTTCCCTGGCCACCTTAGGTGAGGGGCTTGTTTTGACCTCAGGGGTCCCCTTCCCGTGGATACCACGTGAAGACAGTAATTAGCAATGATCCTGCATTTTGGCTGGAGATGGAAATAATTAGCCAGCACGAGAGACGCGTCTTCTCGAGTTGCAATCTGGAGGCCATCCTTTGCTTTGAAAAGATACGCTTCAGAATCTGCACATGGTCCCTCTAGCATCCGTGGTCTTTCTGTTCGTGAAGATTAAAGTCGTGTTGTGCAGGGAACTAATACATACGCCCCTCCTGGATTTATAATCGGCTAATTTTTTTTTTTGGCAGGGGGGTGATTTCCGGGGTAGTAGTTTCCAAGCCAAATCTGATGGGAGGTGCTTTTTATAGTTTTTCTTGGCAGTGGTGTTTAGAGGCTACCAGATGGGTATCTAAATGACCACAGTGAAAGCCCTGGAATCTGTTTTTTTTTTTTTTTAATAAATTTATTTTTTGGAACAGTTTTAGATTTACAGAAAAGTTGTAAAGATAATATGAAGAGTTCCTATATACCCAACACCCACTTTTCCATATTGTTAACATTTTACATTTATCTGTATTAGTATTGTTACAGTGAATGAACCAATAATGATACATCATTATGACCTAAAGTCCATACTTTGGTCAAGTTTACACTGTCTTTGTTTTCTATGGGCTTGACAATTTTGAGGAGCACTGGTTCCATCTCACAATTAGGGTCTTTCCAATGTGTTTCTCATGGTGAGACAGGGGGCATGGGTTTTGGGGCAGAGGAGCACAGAGGTGAAGTGACCACCTCCATCACATCCTAGCTAGGGTCCCTGCTATCAGCTTTATGACTGTTGACATTGACCTTGATGATCTGGCCAAGGAAGGGCGTGTCAGGTGTTTCCACAGTAAAATCACTCTTTTCCAAACTGCGCCCCTTGGGAAGAAGTTACTGTGTGCCACCTGGCATGAAGGATGGGGAATTATGCTCTGGGATCTGTGGAAGAGTGACACCTTGCTGGGAGGTAGGCGGCACAGAAACGTCATGACTCCAAAGGGACATTGTGAACCTCGAGAGGCGGAGGTGGGCTGCTCCGGATGTGGGTCTGGCTCTGGCTCACCCACTGCTTCTGGGTGGTGGAACTCCCCAAGGGCCATCACTGGCCCTGATATCACTCTTGGGCTTTGTTTCAGGGGATAGTATGATGGTGATGCATTTGAGGTGTTACCCTTAACTCTGGGCATGAGCTTGGCAAAACCCAAGGAAGGAGAAGGACCGCTGATGGGACAGATGTTGTCAGAGATTGCTGAAGGCACTTAGGGAATTTTGGGGAAGTCGTGCCCATTTTATGGAGCTTTGGCATGAGGCAGACGTTCATTAGCTCATGTGATGACTCCTCCAACCCTAGCTGGCAGGCGTGGGTGTCACCGCATCATTCGGAGGAGGACACTAAGGCACAGAGAGGGGAAGGAATCTTCCCCAGCAGTCAGAGCTGGTAAACGGCAGGACTGAACTACGAGCCTGGCAGACCTGCTCCAGAGCCTGCATTCCAGAGGATTCCTCATTCCCTCCTTGGAAAGCAGACACATGTGAAATGGTCTGTAAGGGGCCTGGCGCCATGGCAACACTGGAATTTAAGGCAGTGACCAACAGTGATCTTGGGCAAGTCATTTAACCTCTCTGGACCTCTGTTTGCCCATCAGTCAAGTGGCTGAAGTAATAGTACTTAGCTCATAAAGCTGTTTGCCTTGGATGAGTTAATCCATTTAAATCCATTAACAGTATGATTTGCTACTAGCATTTTGTTAAATCCTTGATTTTGTTAATAGAGGTGCTCAATTAATGTGAGCCATTATTCATTTACTCATCCAACTAACTATTGAGCATCTATCCTGGGGATGTAACAGAGAATAAGAATTGGCCCCTGACCTCATTGAGCTGGATCCTCTAGTTGTTTTCTCTTGTCTTATTGCATTGGCTGATATCTCCAGCAGCATGCTTATAGGTGTGGAAATAGTAGGCATCCTTCCTGGTTTCTGACCCCAGCAGGAGTATGTCTAGTGTTGGCTTTAGGATTGAGGTGTATGTATTTAATTATGTCAAGGAAGTATCCATCCACTCCTATTTTTTTGAGAGTTTTGATTAGGAGTGGGAGTTGAACTATGTCAAACCTTTTAGCATCGATGGAAAAATATGGCTTTATTCTTCTTAGATCTTTATATGTTGACTTATATCCAAACATTGCTGGTATAAATCTCACTTGGTAACTGTGTATTATTTTCTTATGGTGGTGGCACCCACATTGGTTTGACAACATTGGAAGATTTCTTTCAGCCGTATGCACAAGTGATATTTGTCTGTAATGTCCCTTTTTGTATGCTATTAGGTTTAAGTATCTTTTATTTTCTGTGCTCAGGAACAATGTATTGTTGGGACTAACCAGTTTCTGAAGCTGTGATAGAATTCCCCTGTGAAGCCGTCTGGACTTGGTGCCTTTTGATGATGGTTCCCGGATCACTTTGTCTATTTTGTCTGTGGGAAAGGGTCTGTCTACACTTTCTATTTCTACTGGAGTCAATTTTGGTAAACTGTCTCTAAAGAGATTATCCATTTTATCTGTCTAGACTTCCAAATTTATTTGCCTAGAGTCATGCAAAGCAGATTCTTATCTTTTTTTCTGCTGAGGGAGATAGCTGAGTACATTGTAGCAGAAGGAATGGGGACATGGCTGTGGGAGTCCTGGCCAGGGCTCCTGTCCCCACCTTAGACAAGGGCAATGCTGCCTTTTTGACTGATCAGAAGTTTGATTCCATGTGTGTGCTTGGGAATTCAATGGATGCTTACTTTTCCTAACTGGTAACAGGTTGGGAGAGATGGATGGGTAGTGGGAATCCCTAGTCACCTTCAGAGATGCCAGATGTCCCCCGGGCTGTGTTGGGGACTGACATATTGGGAGTGCTCACTTCTGGTCTGCCTCAGTGGGTCTGGTGCACCCCTCCTCTGATTCCTGGTAAGCTCATGCACGTGTGGCTGACTTTGCCCTTGCAGAAGAGAGAACAGACTCCTGTCGTTGCTTGTAGAGTCTATTCTGGTGATCCTTAAACTTTCTGGGTCACAGAGCTTTAAAAGCTGACTGCAGCCACGGGTCCTGAATATACACCCACTGTTAGAGTCCACACATACCTACCATGCATGAGCACATCCCCCCACCCCAAGCAGGTCCCCTTTGTCCTCTACTGCCTCTTCTCCCATTTTCAGGTAGAGTCACACACAGTCCCTATTGTAGCTCATTCCCTGATGTCACCTGCACTTCAGTTCAGGAACACCTGCTCTCAGCCCACTCATAGGGGACAATTAAAACCTCATTCTCTCAGCAAACACTCCCTCAGTGCTGGTTTGGTGCCAGGCCCCACGGGGGCACAGAGGCGGATTAGACATGGCTGTGCCCTCCCCTGGCCCCCAGGCCTCTGTGAGACACAGCCCAGTAAACAAACAGGGACAAACGAGGTGCTGGGATAAAGTATCGTGGGGTTTTTTTTGGTGCTTACTAAAAATAGAGTTCTACGCTAAGCAAGCAGGTTCGCCAACATGTGACATTCAGAGACGTCGTCTGTGTCAAGTTAAGGACAGGCCTTAATAAGCCTGCTTGTACAAATAGTGTCTCCAGGTGCAGCTGGAGAGGGGCAGGGAGGCCCAGAGTGTCGGGGAGGCAAAGGAAATGGAGAGGAAGTTGTCTAAAGCATCCTTCACTGCATAACACATGTTGTCCTAGCTTCCAGATTAAAAGCCCTCTGTGTTTGAGGTGGCCTTTGATTTTGATAGGGAGGTGAGCCCTTAAAACCTTACAGCAGTCCTATTTGACCGAATGGAGGTCGGTTCCCAAGGCTTTGTAGTCCTGTAAGGGGATGGGGTTGAAGCCCGTTGAAAAAAGCGGTGTTGGTGGCCAGTGCACATTCGGTCCTGGCTGCGCATTCGAATCTTCCGGCCATGCCAGGACCAGTGAAGTCATCGGGACTCAGTTACCTTCGTGGATGTTGGGTGGCAGCGATAAGTGTCCGATCAGGCCTTCAACCCAGGAAGGTGGGGTCCTGAGTTCCCTCCCTCAGCACTACAACTCAGCCAGAATGTCACCGAGTCCAGCTTTGATGGAGCCCAAGTGCAGGAGCAGCGGGGGGTGCCTTCACCCCTCACGTCTGGTGCTTACCTAAGCATCAGTGGTATATTCTTTGCTGCGCTCCTAGGGCGATTATACTCATTAGGAAACATGCAGCAAAAATAAAAAGTGGAGAAAGGGCAGCACAGAAGTAGGAGTTCGGCTGTTTTTATATTTCTTTCTGTATCTCCGTGGGTTGTCGTGCGTGCCTCTGGGCCACATGTTCCCCCAACTCCACAGGCCGTTGGCTCAGCAAGTCGGAGCGCTAGGTCTGAAACTGGGAAATCCCGGCTTGCCGTTCTGACGTAGTTGCCTTCTACCCGCATGACCTTGGCTAAGCAAAAGTACCCAGCCTTAGCAAACACGCAATTAATAATTGTCAAGTAAATGGAGGAAAAGTGGCAGAGTTCCTTATTAGGAGTCTGCCCGAGGGCACCTGAGTTCAAGTCTCTGGGCTCTGTTTTCTCATCTGTGAGATGGGGGCGGCAATGACGCGGCTCGCCTGCCAGGGCTGATGTGACGTTTCTAGGAGACTGTGGGGTCAGCATGCCAGCGGCGGGGCTACGTGGATGTCAGGTGGCAGTGGTGAGGAACCTTCTAGCTCTCCTGACTTGCTAAGGACATTGGCTTCTTGGAGGGCCGAGTCTTTGCCGTGGCCTTTGATGAATCTGGAGCCTTAAGAGAAAACGGTCCAGGACGAAGCGCCTTTTTGCTTGTCACTGAAGAGGAGCCACCGGCTTCTGCGCTGGAGTCGGTGCTCCAGCAGGTTATCTGCCTTCCGCGTGTTGGGCGCCGACTTTAAGAACTCATCTGGCTCCTGCCTCAGCCCCAGCACTTGGCTGGCTGCGGGAGCTTTCTTGGTGGTCCGGACTTCAGGGCTGGGAGGTGCCCCTGTGGCTGCCTCTCTCAGGAAGGCAGGGCCTCCCCCTCCCCAGGTGTCCTGCCCTGTCCCAGGGGGACCGATGCAGCCCAGGAAAGGGCAGGGTGAGAGATGCCTTGTGGCTTCCCTCCGCAAAGGGACCTCCTCCTTCCTCCCGCCCCAGCACAGGAAACAGCCACAGGTTCCGCAGAGCTCCAGCCAAACTCCGCTTCCCCGGGCTGCTGGGAGGTTTGGGGTGTGTGTGTGTGTGTGTGTGTGTGTGTGTGTGTGTGTGTGTGTTTCTTGTGATTGTTCCCAGACTGAGTTCAGGGAGGGAGGAGAGCCTGGACCCCAGGGGCTCTTCCCAGGATGGGCCAGGGGCTGCCGCCTGCTTCCCTACCTGGAGCAGAGCCTGACACCGCTTCCCCCACAGCAAGGGGAACAGCCTTCGACTCTCCCCTGAACTTTTAGGATGAACTTTTTCCAAAATATGGAAAAGTAGACGTGATTTTACAATGAACTCCCATGTTCCCTTCGCCCAGCTCCGACAGCTGCCAACACAGGATCGGTCTTCTCCACACCCCTAGAATTCCAGATGGCATCGTAGCTTACGAATAAATAGCTGAATAGGTGACTCGCAGAGATGAGGACTCTTGAGAAACATCAAAATAGCATTATCAAATCTGAAAACGCGTGGTTACCTAATTTCAAATGCTCGGGGTTCACATTTCTGGCCTGTCTCATAGGTATCTTTCTAATGGTCGGCTTGTTTGCACCAAGCGCCACACAAGGCCCTCGCAATGTGTTTGGTTGACACTGTCATTCAGCTCTTTTATTCTGTGAAAGTTGCCCCGTCAGTCCGTTTCCTTGCCATTTATTTTTTGAAGAAAAAGGTCATCTTTCCCACGTGGTTCCCCACATTCTGGATTTTGCCAGGGGCATACCTGTGGTGTCTTCTGACCTGTTTCTCTGTCCCTTGCATTTCCCATAAACTGGCATTTAGATCTAAAGCTATGGGCCTTCTCACTTTAAAAAAAAATTTTACTGAATTTTCCCGGGGTGAGATTGGTTAGTTCAATTATGTAGGTTTCAGGCGTACCATTGTATGACCCATCACCTGTATTTTATACTGTGTGTTCGCCACGCCAGGTCAGGTCTCCTTCCATCACATTTCTCCCCCTTTTATCCTCTTCAACCCCCACCCCCATTTCCCTCTGGCCATCACCACACTGTTGTCTGTTGCCTGTGTCTGTGGGGGTTTTTTTTGGTTTGCTTAATTCCTTTACCTTTTTCACCCAGGCCCCCACCCCATTGACAGCTGTCTGTTCTCTGTGTCTGTGAGTCTGTTTCTATTTTGTTAGTTTATTCTGTTCATTAGATTCCACAGATGAGTGAGATCATATGGTATTTGTCTTTCTCTGACTGGCTTATTTCACTCAGCACAATTCTCTCTGTGTCTGTCCATGCTGTCGCAAAAGGTAAGAGTTCCTTCTTTTCCATGGCCACGTCGTATTCAAGTGTAAATGTACCACGGCCTTTTTATCCACTCATTTACAGATGGACACTTGGGCTGCTTCCAAATCTTGGCTGTTGTAAATCACACTGCAATGAACATAGGGGTGCTTATGTTCCTTTGCATTAGTATTTCAGATTTTTCCATTTTTAATATTTTTGAGGTAATACCATACTGCTTTCCACAGTGGCTGCACCAGTCTGCATTCCCACCAGCCATGTACGAGGTTCCCTTTTCTCCACATCCTCGCCAACGCTTTTTGTTGATTTATTCATGGTGGCCATTCTGACAGGAGTGAGGTGATAATCTCATTGTGGCTTTAATTTGCATTTCTCTCATGATGAGTGACATTGAGCATCTTTTCCTATGTCTGTGGGCCATCTGTATGTTCTCTTTGGAGAAGTGTCTATTCATGGCCTTTGCCCATTTTTTAATTGGATCGTTTGTTTTTTTTGGTGTTGAGTTTATAAGTTCTCCATAAATTTTGGATGTTAACCCCTTATCAGATGCATCATTGGCAAATATGTTCTCCCATTCAGTGGTTTGTCTTTTCATTTTGACGGTGGTTTCCTGTGCCATGCAAAAACTCTTTAGTTTGAGGTAGTCCCATTTGTTTATTATTATTATTTTTGTTTCCCTTGACTTGGGCTTTTAATGCTCCCCCCACCCCGCCCAATAAATATATCAAAAGCAGACTGTTAGCGGCAAGCAGGACAGAGAAATTGCTTTTCCTGCGTTGGCATTTGGGACCCTCCCTGCGCCCTAATCTGAGGTTTGGGGGAAGTGTGTTCTGAGCAGGGCCTGTTTTAATAGTTACTGAGTTGCATTTCTAAAAGCCAGCCCTTCCCATGTGAATTTTAATGGAGCCATGCCTGCGTGAGCTTTCCGAAGGGAAGAAAGCCGCCTGCAAAGCTCAGGATTTATAAAGGGCCTTATTAAAACAAACCTGCTTGGGCACGCCTGCAAAAGGGGGCACCTTAAATGAGGGCAACGAAACCAAACAATTTTTTAGGTCCGCCATGCGCGCAGAAGTTAGTGTGAAGGTTACACAGAAAGGGGCTGTCCACCTGCGTGATCCTAAGAAGGTGGGCTGCAGGTCTGCAGTCCGCCACGGGTGACATCACTCTGTTGCCATGGAGAAAGGAGGAATGTCATTAATGGCCGGGATTGGCAGGGGCCACTGGGGAAGTGTGCCAGCTCCCGGGAACATGGCATCGAAATCAAAGCTCTTGGGAAAAAGTGTAAATAAAGAACCTGTCAGTCAATAAGGTATTAATTTTAAATCTCTGCTGCTGGCCAAGGGTTGCAGGGGCCTTGCTGTCTTCGGGGGAAGTTTCCATTCGGGTTTCAAACTGGCTGAAAGAAACGTGGAAACTAGCTCTCCAGGGGGTGTGGGAGTCAACGGGGCTGAAGCTGTTCAAGGGGCCTTTGCTGAGGATGAAGAGGGGGGAAGGTGGCTGTCCCCGGCCCATGTCCTCTGGGCAGGTTTCGAGGGAGCCAAGGGAGGAGGCAAGGCCAGTTCCGTTTCTGAGGGAGGATTATCTGGTCTATTTCTGGTTAAGTTTTCTGACCAGATCTTTCCTCCTTTTGGCGGAGGAAGCTGCCCATGTCCTGCTGGCTGTCCTGCGCTGCATGACAAGTGTGGGGGGTGCTGTCTTCTGGTAGAAGTGGCCATCTCCATGTCACGAGTTGAATCGCAAATGACCGACTTCTTAGATAAATAAATTATGGTGCGTGCATGCCACGGCGTACTCCCTGGCATTAAAAAAGAAACCTCGGCTCCGTACAACATGGGTGCGTCTTACCCGTGTGGCCTAGCGACCGATGTGACATGTGCATCCTGTTCGAGTCTATTTCTGTGACAATCAAGAGCAGGCAGACCCCAATCTCTGGTGAGACAGGTCAGGCTAGTGGGCCCTGTGGGTCAGGGTTTCTGTCTGGCCCAGCGAGGACACCAAGGCGCCTCCTTGCAGGATGGAAATGTTCTGTATCTTGCATGGCGGGTACACGCGGGCACACACATGCTGAAAGGCATGAGATGTACACTTAACGTGTGTGCACTCTGCTGCATTGAAGCGATGTCTCCATCTGAATCCCGGCTCTGCCCCTGATTGTTTCTGTGACTTGCTGCACCCGAGCCTCAGTGTCCCCATCTGTAACAGAAGGGTTGGCAGCACCTGCCTCCCAGGCTGCTTGGAGGCCGCAGAGAGGGAGACGGTACACGTGGAAGCTCGTGGCGCAGTGAAGATCAGCTACTTGAATGAACAGAAATAGGAAGGTCTCTGAACTTCCTGAAGGCAGGAGGGCCCCACAGAAGGGCTTTCAACCAGCAAGAGACACAGTTCTTTTCATCCCAGTTTGAGACTGGGGATGAGACCTGGCGTCTTCCGAGTGCCTGGGCTCTGCTGCCCCATCCAAGAGCGGACCTTGAGGCAAGCGGGGTTACAGATTCCACCCGCTTCTCTACCCCTCTGCAGAAGGGATCGGGTAGTGGATGTGTTTTTGCAGACAGCCGAGCCAGCAGCCAGTCTGTGAGGCTCGTTGCTTGCAAATTGTCCCAGGTCGTGTGTCCCGGGCGCCTGGCCTCATGGCGCGCTGCCTGGGCAGCGGGACCAAGCCCTCCTTTCTTCCCCGTCTGGGGAAGGCAGACAGCTGTCTCAGGTGGGGGCAAGGTCAGCAACGAGCAGAGCACTCAAGGTGGCTTTTTCCAGGGGTTCCACGTTGTGAGGCAGGAGGGTAAGCGCCGCCCCCCCCCCCCCCCCCCTTTCTGGAACTGATTTCTCCGGGTGGAATTTTTTTGCCTTTCATGCCCTGCGTCTGCATGTGTGTCACCTCGGAATGACGGCAGCCACAGCCCGATGCTCTGTCGCTGTTCATACACACGATTCATTGTTTGGGAGTCCAATCACCTTTCCGCGTGTGTGCATGGGGGGCTCTTTGGAAAGCTGAATTTATTGCTTGATGGCAATCTGTAGCTTTTCAGAGGAGGTCTTTTCAACAGGTGGTGCAAGCTGCCAGATGAAAAACCCATCCACCTTCCCACTCCTTTTGATGACCTCTTGCGGGTCTGGATGCTCAGGAAGTTCCGAGAGCCATCAGGGTGGTGGGAGGCAGGGTCCCTTCCATCTTCTCCCCATTCCTCCAGCTGCACATGTGCATCTCCAGGTTGGGGCAGCCTAGGCATTGCCATGGCAACAGACTGTGATGTCTGAAACCCAGGGCCTGGGACTTGCACCACCTTGGGGTGTGAGCTCATTGAACGGTGGGTCCATCGCCTCAGACAAGCATGGGCCGCAGCTCTGGGGCCTGCTGCTAGCCTGAGGGTGTCCGGCTTCCAGCCCCTGCCCTGGGTCTTCTCCTCCTTCATCTCCTTTGAGCCTCAAAGCACCGTTCAAGTTGTCCCCTCCCCCCAAAGGACAGCTGCCTCCTGTAGGTTCCCTAGCTGGGTTTCTATTTTGGTCATTCTATTCTGCTTCCTGAAAATTCCACCCGCCTGCAGTTCCCGGCGGCGAAGATGTTCTCTTGCTGTTCCTCTTTTCAAAAGCAATCTGTCGGCTGGTCAGTTGGCACCGAACGGTGGCCTCAGACTTGGCCGCGTGTCCCTGAGGGTGAGCAACAGGCCGCAGGAGGCTCCCGGAGGACGGGAGCTGGCAGGAGCCGCCAGGTGGCCTGAGTGTGGTTTTTCAAACAATCGTCGACTCAGTCCTGTGGCAAACGGAGGGACTGAATATTCCAGAAGAAAGGAATCTGTGTTTTCAGTTGTTGGGGCAACTTCCTCCTGATGGGGCTCCCTCTGAGCAGTTTCTATTCTGGGGATAAGTCATTTGCTTGTGTTGGGGTGAAGGTGTCACCATCCAGGAAATAGCCCCTTTCATGAGAAGCAGGGTAGAGGAATGGTTTGGGGCATAGAGGACCCAACTATCTGAGACTGAATCCCAGCTCTGCCGCTCAGAAGCTGTGCGACCTTGGGCAAATGAGTCACCCTCTCTGAGCCTCATTTTCCTCATTTGTAAAATGAGGAAACTGTATCACCTGCTTAACAGGGTTCTCGTGGGACAAACATGTTAATATATGTTAAAAACATACAGTGATTCTTGGTACGAAGGAAATGGTATGGATGTGTTAGCTATTACCATTTTTGTTACTCCAAGTAGTTCACTGAGTCATTAACACTTTAGTAAGATTTAGTTGCTCAGCTCCCAGGGAAAAGAGTACAAAGCATGGAATGGAGGCGAGGTTGGAGGTATGCTTTACCTACTCCACACATTTTCAGAAGGCTGGCAGAATCTGTGCCAAAAAGAATTCCCAAAGTGTTAATGAATCCATTTTATTTTTCTAAAAGTTTCTTCACTTTTTAAAGATGCTTTTCAAGGCACTGGGGGCTAGCGTGTGTCACACCATCAAGTTGTTGTGAAATAAACCAGTGGCAGCAGAGAAAGGGTAGAAGTTCTACTTGAAAGATCATTCTGTAATAATGATAGACCAATAGGCTGCATTTATTGAGTGTTTTATTCTGTAAGTTTGGGGCTTTACGTGGACTAGGCGAACTCCCAGGTTGGTATTGTCACTGACCCCATCACCATCTTCTACACGAGGGCTCACCCCAGTCACAGAGCTGGGGGGTAGGACCGGCGGCACTGGAGTCCCCTAACATCGTGTTGACTGAGACCCGGATCTCAGCCCAGATTCCTTGCAGGGACGGGGTTGGCGTGGCCTCCCCCGCCATCTAGAAACTGTCCTGCAGTTTCTGGGAGTGACCAGAGGCCTCCCCAAGCCTTCAGGGGGCCTAGGTGTGGGGTGAGCACCCAGGAACGTGCCGAAGGGAGGCGTGATGGCAGTGAGGACTCTCAGGTGTCTGCTGCCAACGACATCGAGGGCTGACAGTGAGCACATGTCTCAGCTCTGAGTCACATCAGGTTTGAGGGCATGACTCACGGGTGGATGTGTCCGGCGGGGCGGGCCTCTGTGGCCTGCGGGCCCTGATGAGGTGCTGGGCTGCTGGGGGCCATCCTGCCTTGCGGGAGACATTTGGCAATGCCTGGAGACATTTGTCGGTTGTCACAACTGTGAGAGGGGTGGGGATGCTACTGGCTTCTAGCCAGTAGAGGCGGGGGTGCTTCTAAACACCCTCCAGCCTCCACCAACAAGAATTGTCGCGTCCCAAATGTCAGTAGTTCTGAGGCTGAGGATCCCTGGCCCAGGGGTCGAGGGTGCTCTCAGGGCTGCCTCGGTTCAAGCTGTGGGACTTCTGGCAGGTTAACTCCCCTCTCTGTGTTGGGTCCTCCCCTGTGAAAGGGAACTAAACCGTGCCTACCTCACAGGTGGTCATGAGGATTAAATAAGTCACTGTGTGTACTGTGCTTTCAGTAGTGCCTGGCACGCCAGTCCTCAACGTGTTAGCTGCTTTTGCTGCTGCCATTATTATTATTATTATTATTGTTATTGTTGTTATTATTATTATTGCCTGTTGGCCTTCAAAAAGCTCAGTCTAGTGGGGAGACAGACAAGGGAATCTATAATTGATAGACTTTACTAGAATCTAGATGACTCTCTAGATCCTAGGAGCATGGAAGAATGGCCGACTGATCTGGCCTGGGGAAATCAGTGAGGGCCTTCAGGAGGAGGTGATCCAAGTAGAATCTTGATGGACAGACAGTAAGGAGAGGAGGTATGCAAGGGAGTCTGGGCAAGGGGGCAGCACGTACAGAGGCTCTGAGGAACTAGAGCAGCAGCCTTTGAACCCCCATCACTGTCTGCGCTTCCTCTTCAAGTGCCGGCGCCTCCATGGTGGGCGGGGCGGGGGGGGAACCTCCCATGGCCGGGGAGATGGTTCCACATGGCCCACTGTTGAGGGCCTTGCATATAATGAGAGCCATCTCCTTGTCTTCAAACTAGTCAGAGGGAGTGGAGTCTCAGTTAGCTGCTACTGTGTCTCTAACTCCTTTCCTCTTGGACACTTGCCACTTTCTCCCGCCACCTCCAGCTTGAAAAACAGTAGGCTTTCTGGGCATTCACAGAGATGTCCCGCATCACGATCGTGGGGGCGGTTACAAGGGTGTCTGTAACATCTGGCAAAACTCCTCGAACCCTACCCCCGCAATCTGCATATGTAAGTTACACCTCAATAAAACAAGAGCATCAGGTGGGAAAGGAGTGGGTCTCAGGCTCAGAGCCTTTGGCTGGCCACAGCGTCTCACTTGACTTTAGTAACTTTTATTTTTATTGTATTTTTACCCTACCTTCTATTTATGGAGGTGACACTGATTTTCCATTTGTGGTAGTGGTGTCAAGTTTCCCCTTTAAATGAAAAAAAAAAAGAGTAGCATGTGAATGGATTTAAAGAGAAATATTAGGTAAATAATGTTTACCGGGGGTAATTGGCGGCTCTAGCAAAGATGGTGCAAGTGGTCAGAAAAGGCAAGATTTCTGGCAACCTTTCGGAGGAACTGTGGTTGCGAGGTGACACTCGCTTCGCCCAGTGCTTTGTGGGCAATGCAGTGACAGGGAGGAGCGTGGTCACGAGGCTGGCAGTTCTTTAGGGAGAAACAGTGAAGGGTCCTAGCGACCTGGATGTTTTAGGGATGAGCCCTCGGACGGTGAGACTTACTGTCCAACAGCCAGAGGGCTGAGAGTTCAGTGATCCCCAGTTACCTTTATTTTTCCTGCTTGCTTTTCGACTTGCAGTACCTTGGGGAAGAAGAAGAGAAAAACTCCGCTGCTTGGGTTATCACTAAAACCCGTGCAAACCCTTCAAATACTTCTGCTCGCCCAGCTGGCCTCCCTGTTTCTGACCGCCGCCGGGGAGTGTGTGTGATGTGCCATCGAAAGGCAGAGCTCTGGGCCTCTTCGCACCAGCCCCGACGGGCTGTTTCTGATAAGGCCGGAATTTTTGCCGAGAGACCTTGTGTGTTTGGTTTTGCTGGTTCACAGGGTAGTGGATTATCAGAATGTTGTTATGGATTTGACATTGATCTCTTTGTGGGCTCAACATCTAGGCTCTGCCAGGAAGGCGCACGTGTGTGTTTGTGTGTGCGCGCACGTACAAATCCAAGTTTACATTGATCTGCAGCTTCACAAGAAGGCTGCACCCTACAGAGGCCAGCTAGAAAAACTGGGGGGTTTTACAGAAGCAACCGAGGAGACACACAGCTGATTGGGTAGCAGAGAAGGACTAGCTCAGTCCCCTGCTTCCTAAACCAGGGTGTCCTTACCGGGTGTCACCACCACCACCTTTAAAATAAAAGAAAAACGTGTTTCTTTTCTCAGGGTGCTACAGAAATCAGTGTCCCCTTTGTGCCAGACCACTGCCCCCACCCCCAGTTACTTAGTTCCCCTCCTTGGAGGAAGTCCCTGTTTCCTGTAACTTCCAGCCACACGGTGTGAGTGTGTGCCTGTGCGTACTGTATGCATCTTGCTTTTCTCTTTTAACACTGTATCCTGTGGCCATTCCATCTTCACGCAGAAAGAACTCTTTCAGCCCTTTCTATAGCCGTGTTGTACCCCATCGTACGAATGAGCCGGAACTTAACCCCTCCCCAACTGATGGACACCAGCTTGCGTCCAGTCCTCGGGGACTGCAGACAGGGCAGCACTGACGCATCTTACGCTTCGTTTTGCACATGGGAGACTTCCTCTGCAGGATCAGTTTCTGACAGTGACCTTGCTCACTTCCAAGGGTGTGTGTGTGTTCGGGATTTTCATAGGTAGTACCAACTTCCCTTCTTTCTACCTTTTGGTTTGGATAGTAGCGCCTTTGAGTAGTAACTTAATATTTCACATGGACTTTTTTGAAGTTTTTTTTTTTTTTTTTATTCATTCACCCAACCAACAGATACTTTTTTTGAGGGCTTGTTTTGTGGCAGGTCCTGTCTCCGTGCTAGGAACTCTGTGAGAAGGGAGAGAGTCCTCATGAACTTGACTGATGGGGAGGATGCGGCTGGAGGCTGGGGGAGGGGCCAATAATAAACAAATAAGAGGAATTGTGGGAGCAGAGCAGGGAAGTATGAGTGGGGTCCGATCTGGTCATGGGGTCAGGAAGCCTCCCAAGCACCCGATACTTCACCTGGAGGGAAGGAGTGGCTTTAGTTACGTAGAGAAGGGGCTTGAGTGTGGATAAGAGCAGAGCAGTTGGGGTTGAGGGAACAGCTAGTGCAAAGGTCCTGAGGCGGAAAGGAACTCAGGGCTTTTTATGAACAGAAAGACAGCCAGTTTGGTGAGAGGCCCGCAGGAGAGGTGAAGCAAGGTGGGCAGGCAGGGCCTAGCCAGGCTGGCCTTGTTGGGTTCGTTTAACTTTACCCTAAGAACTGTGGGAAGTCATTTCTGGGCTCTCCACTGGGGTGGGGGCACCGTTTGGACCCTAGAAGATCAGGCCAGCTAAATTAGACAGCACGGACTCCAGTACGGCACAGAGAGCACCAAGGAGGTTGAGGATCCCCCGGGCAGCCCCCCTGCCCCTCCCAAATGGGCCAGTCACACAGCTTTAGGAAGAGGTCCCATTTGTGTCTGGCAGGCCCTTGGACATGCTTCCTTCACTTACTTATTTGCTCAGTCACTCAACAAACGCTTCTGGATGGCCCGCAAGTGCCTGTGCCAGGGGCTCGGCAAGCCGTGCGGCACAGTGAGAGACGGGCCCCACCCCGGGGGCAGGGAGACGCTTGTGCAGGCTCACACACTTCCACGAAGGGCGGGCGGCAGGCACGGTGGACTCTGTGGACCCCATGGTCTCTGTCACAGCCACCCACTCTGCTGCTGCGGTCAAAAGCAAGACCATACGTCAACACCCGGGAGTGGCTGCCTCCCAGTAAAACTTCAGAAGCACCATCTGTGGGCCGGATCTGGCCCGGGGGCTGTTGTTTGCCTGGCCCTCGTCTAGGGGTATGGAGTTCCCTAAACGGATAACTGAGGTGCTGTGAGCCGGTGCCTGGTGCCCGTGGAGAAGGGACGTCCAGGGAACGGGGTGGGGAAAACTGCTGAGGCAAGGACGGGGACCATCTTCATGCCGGCCAACGGGAGGAGGTGTTGGCTGTCTGAGCAGATCCGTGAAGGAGTTAAGGGAAGCAGCCAAAGCAAGACCTTGGTATGGGGTGGGGGGGAGTTTCCAGGCAGAGGGAAAAAACACACTCAAGAACTCAGAGGCTGTCTTGGCTGGAAGTAAAGCAAAGGTGTCAGCCGGGCGGGCGGTTGCTGAGTCAGGCTGGGGAAAAGTGGGGAGAGGTGGGAGGGGCAAGCCAGGCCGGGGGCCCAGGGACGAGTGTGCTTAGGATTTTAGATCACATCTTAAGGTGTCAGGGAAAACCTTTAAAGTGCATTTCACAAATGGACGTTTCAAAAGACTGCTGCGTGGAGAGGAGATCCTACAAGGCAAGGACAGAGGTGGGGAGGCCAGGGGTATAGGTGGGAGAGGACAGCAGCTTGGACCAGGGTGGTTGTAGTGGGGGGGGGGTGGCACATGAATTTGGTTTGTAATTACCAGTAGAGCGGTCGGGATTTGCTGATGGCTTAGACGTACGGGTGTGACAGAGAGGAGCCCAGACCGAATCAAGTGAGGACAGAGAGGGTACAGGGACCTCTGCTGAGCTGGGACACTGAGTGAATGAGGCGTGGGTGTGGGGTGGCGGGACGGATAGCTAGTTCCCGCACCAATTCCACTCCCCAGCCGTGGGCCCCTTCGAGTCAGCTGGCTTCTCTTAAGGAAAGAATCAGGGCATTCTCCACCTGCTGGTCCTGATCGCTTGGGAGACCCTGGAGCCAGAGCGTTGCCTTTTGCAAGCCAAGTGTTTTGTCTGTGGGATTTCTAATGCTGCTAATTCTGTGTCTTAGAGCGGATCTCCCCCCCTCCCAGGGCCTCAGTGTCCTTATTTGTAAAATGGCACATGAGATGAGGCGGGTCAGGAGTCCAGGCTCTGAGCTAAGCCACTTCTTACTCGGGCACGAGGATTAGGGGTTTGGTGCCGGAGCGCCGAGACTCCAGGCCTGCGCAGCCTCCCCCTGCGTCCTGTGTGTCTGTGTCAGACGCGCAGAGTGATGAGGGTCAAACTGTGGGTCACGACCCACTGGTGGGACAAGAAATCTGTTGACGGGGTTGTGACTGGCATGTAACTAAAGTAACCTCGCGCAGGAAGAGAGATGAGTATACTGTACGCAGCAGGGTGAGTATTGTTTTGGGACACCTTCGCTCCAGGTGGGAGTGAGTGTGATGGTGCCGCAGGAGGTCATGAGATAAAATGCATTCTTCTAAGGGTCCCAGGTGCCCACAAGGGTCTGGAAGTCGTTAGCCCAGAGGGTCACCCGGGCCTCTGGCTGCTGCTGCCCTCAACCCTTCCCACCTAGATCTCGCCCTTCAAGGAATCTGGGATGACACGCCCTGCCTTTCCTTCTGGTGAGGGAAGGAGGGTCCAGCTTGGGGTTTGGCCCGGGGGGAATTAAAATAATAATAATAATAAACAGCAGGAAACAAACCCAACCTGTGATTGCTCTGCATGGGGAGTTCTGTTTTAGAGGCTTAAAAAGACCCCTCCCTCCCCCTTCTCTTTCCAGAAGAACCGAATGCACATAAGGTCGCCAACCCACACTCCGGACTTGCGTACCCTGATGATGGCCTGGACTATGGCCTCAAGCCATACAGCCCCCTCGCCAGTTTCTCTGGCGAGCCCCCCGGCCGATTCGGAGAGCCGGATAGGGTAGGGCCCCAGAACTTTCTGAGCCCGGCCAAGCCAGCGGGGGCCTCGGGCCTGAGCCCTCGGATCGAGATCACTCCATCCCACGAACTGATGCAGGCGGGGGGGCTCCGCGTGAGAGACACTGGCCTCCTGGGGGAGCAGGCGTCGCTGGCGGGGGTGGCCGCCAGCCCGAGGTTCACGCTGCCCGTGCCCCGCTTCGAGGGCTACCGCGAGCCGCTTTGCTCTAGCCCCGCTAGCAGCGGCTCCTCTGCCAGCTTCATTTCCGACACCTTCTCTCCCTACACCTCGCCCTGCGTCTCGCCCAATAACGGCGGGCCCGACGACCTGTGTCCCCAGTTTCAAAACATCCCTGCTCATTATTCCCCCAGAACCTCGCCAATAATGTCACCTCGAACCAGCCTCGCTGAGGACAGCTGCCTGGGCCGCCACTCGCCCGTGCCCCGTCCGGCCTCCCGCTCCTCGTCGCCTGGTGCCAAGCGGAGGCATTCGTGTGCCGGGGCCTTGGCTGCTCCGCTGCCCGGAGCCTCGCCCCAGCACTCCCGCAGCCCCTCGCCGCAGCCCCCGGACGACGGGCCCCCCCCTGGCTACCCCCCAACGGCTGGCTCTGCCGTCCTCATGGATGCCCTGAACAGCCTCGCCCCGGACTCACCTTGTGGGATCCCCCCCAAGATGTGGAAGACCAGCCCGGACCCGTCGCCGGTGTCGGCCGCCGCGCCCAAGGCCGGCCTGCCTCGCCACATCTACCCGGCCATGGAGTTCCTGGGGCCCTGCGAGCAGGAGGAGCGGAGGAACTCGGCCCCCGAGTCCATCTTGCTGATGCCGCCGACCTGGCCCAAGCAGCTGGTGCCCGCGATTCCCATCTGCAGGTGAGTCCGGCTTTGAAAATGAGTTCCGGGAAATAATCTCTACAGGAAAAAAATTACAGCCGGTAATGCTGGAGCACGTGTTGTGGTTATATAATCTCCGTATCCCCTTTTCACAGTTGAGGAAACGAGGCCTAGGGAGGTGAAGGGGTTTCCTTAAAGTCCGGCAGGGTGTTAGAGGTGGTGCTGGGACTTGAACTTGGGTGTGTAACTCCAGTCATGTTCTTGACCGTTCACATTAGGGAGTCTGAGTGGCTCGGCTCCTCCACTCCAAAACCAGACCCCTCTCTGTGGATGTCCTACACTGGACATGAGAAATTATAACTGTGATGGGGAATGTCCTCTCTCTAAACTTTGCATTTCACTGAGATCGTCATACGCGGAAACGAGCTGAAACGGCTCTCAGATGCCACCTGAGCCATTCGCTGTGTGGTTATAGGAGGCTGAGGGTAAGAAAGCGAAGTTACCTGCCTCAAGTCACACGGCAAGTTGGTGGCACGTGTAGTGTCACCACTCTGCGCCTCACTGGGGTGTTCCTTCTCCCGCTACAGTGAAGAGGAAGACGTCCTCAGGTTTCTTGTAGAGGTGGGAGGTGCTGCTCTTCAAATTCTCAGAGAAATAGAAGGTATCGCCATTAGAAACCTGTTAGAAGACAGCGCCCAGCCCAAAAAAAGCCCCTCTTTTATTACAAAATCATGAGCATGTGATTCTGTAACATCACACTGAAGCACATCTAGTAGCATTTTAGGTGACACGTTCCCATTGAAACTGTAAATTGTTACACCCATATTATTACCCTACCAACCACACTCAGGCAGGCGTTACTTCTGCCGGACGCTGTGTACTGAAATCGGCTTCATGAACCGAGGTGTCAGTCACACTGTCCTCATCAGGATGGACGAGGAAGCGAAGGGAAGGATCTCCATCTGTGAAGGGCCCTGCTCATCCTGTCTGAGAAACACGTGCCTCCCAACAGCCAGCATTTTATTCGTAGGCCCACGGGACATGATTGTCAGAAAAGGGGCTGTTTATGTTTGTCGTACCTACGACTGATTCCGTTTCCTTCTTCAGCATCCCAGTGACCGCATCCCTCCCTCCGCTGGAGTGGCCGCTGTCCCACCAGTCAGGCTCCTATGAGCTGCGGATTGAGGTGCAGCCCAAGCCGCATCACCGGGCCCACTACGAGACCGAAGGCAGCCGCGGGGCCGTCAAAGCTCCGACCGGTGGCCACCCTGTGGTTCAGGTACGGGCTCGGATTCTTTTATTTTGTGCTCCTCACTTGTTACTAGGTGATTTGCTTCTGCTAAGCCACAGCCTGTGGCTTGTCAGGTTGAGGGATGTGACTCAGCCTTTTCCTCCTCTGAGGAGTGGGAAATTTAAGATTGAATTAGTGTCTGGAGCTAATCCAGCTACAGAGAAGCCAGAGAAGAAAGTCTTCTTGAGTGGGACGAGGACAGAAATGATATGCATGCTCAAACTACTTCTTCCCTTCTCTGTCTGATTGAGAGGCTGCCAGAGTTCCGCAGACATTCGTGTATTGATGGGTGGGTTCTGTAGCCGTCCTTTTGTATTGAAGCTTCAGATGAGAGTTTATAGAGGCAAATCAATGTGCTCTTGAAGTAGGAACATTTTAAAACCACACGTAGTCAAACTACCTGAAGGAAGTATTAATAACATTTTGATATAGTTCCTGTTGCCTTTTTTCTATTCACAGACATGGCGATGTCTATTACCACACACTTACGTACTTGACATTGTAGTAGTTTGTACTCTGATGCTTTTTTTCTTTTACTTTACATTATCCCGTGAATATTTCCTCCTGTCTTTTTCTTAATAGTTATCTTTTATGTCTGTGGCTTTAATACAATCTCAGGGTTTCTTTTTTCCTCAGGATAAGTACAGAAGAGTTTTTTTTCCTCCAAAAATAATCAGAGTTGAAATAGTCTTAATTATATAGTCTAGTTAACCAGCAACTGCTGACTAGTGCCCACCAACCAACTCAATTTCAATACATTTAAATTAGTTCAACTTTGTTTGTATTTGCTTTAAGGTATATACGTATTATATGATAAGAATTCTATGAGAAACATCTGATGCAATTGCACATCAGAACACTCTAGAATAGTTGTTAAAAATACAGATTCTTGAGTATCTCCTGATACCACTTAATTAGAAGCTATGTGACATGAGCAGAGTTTAGAAAACAAACAAACAAACAAAAAAGCAACACCTCCAAATCTTCACAGTGCATTGTCTGTGCTCTCCCAGTTAAGGCCTCTTAGGATAATATTAGCAACTTAAATCCTGGCAGTTGCTTTTTCTAAATCCGACATCACAACCATCTTGGGATGTCTTTCTATTCATTGCTCCCTTCCCCTGACCACGAGTCCCTCTTTCCTCGCATGTCTACTAATTGTCGACCATATTCTGACGTTGTGCTGATCATATGTACTGGACATTGTAGAGACTCTGGATTTTGTTATCTTCCTCTGAAAGCTTACCTGTTTAAGGGTGGGCTCCTCTGTCTTGGAGGATGGCGTTAGTCTGTGTAGTGGAGTCAAGGCCTTTGGTGGTAATGGCCTTGAGGATCTCGAGAAACTCATGCAAAGCCGATCAGCAAAGGGGGAGTGTACGAGGACGCTACTGCACAAAACTGTAGATTCAATTCAAGAAGAAGCCAGACTTGGGAAGTCACCGTTGACATCTTACCTCTTTGCTCAGGGCCATCCATGCAGCAGGTGGATTTATCCCACAGGCGTTTTTGGGCATCTACTTTTTGTCATATGCTGTACCTGATACTGAAATGCAGTGAAGAATGAAACAAGTTATGATCTCTTTCATCATGGCGCTCATGTTCCGGGGGAAAGAGTCATCGACTAATCACACAGATGATAAAACTACAAATGGTGGCAAGTGGCTTGAAGGAAAAGCACACGGGGCTGTGGGAGGAGGAGCCCATGTGGGCGGGAAGGACTTCTGCTAAGATTTCCTGGAGGAGGAGGAGGAGACCAGAGCTGAGAGGAGGCGCAGGGGGAACAGCACCTGCAAATGGTTGGAGGCAGAAGGAAGCAAAAGGAACCAAACAGAGGACCTTAAGGTTAAAAATGCCAATGTAACTGGAGCGTGAGGGGCCAGAGGGAGAGTGGAGGGAGACAGAAAGGGACCAGGGGCGTGCGGGGCCTGGATAGCCTCAGGGAAGAGTGTGGCTTTTATCCAGGGATGTGAAAAGCAGGAAAGAAACAGGATGCGATTGAGGCTTCGATCAGACCCCTCTCTGCTTGCTCCTTTCGGGGGCGGAGCAGAGGTAAGGAGAAGAGTTAGGAGGCGCTCTTTTCCTGGGATTCCTTCTTTCTCTGATCTCTCAACGAACGTTCGTTGAGCACTACTATGTACCAGACATGGTTCTAGATTCTGGGGTAGGGTGTGAACAAAACCGCCAGAAATTCTCATCCTTGCGAGCTTGCAGTTGAGCAAGAATAGCGTTTAGCACATGTCAGAACCCAGTCCAAGTGCTGTGTGTGTTAACTTACTTAATCTTCAGAAGAGCCCCATGGAGCAGGCTACAGTTAGGCCACGGAGTTGTCAGGGAGCTCATTCCAGGTCATGATTATTCAGTGGTGGACATTGGATTTAGACTCGGAGGTCTGGCTCCACCTGCCACACTGTTTTCTCAATCTTCCGTATCTCTCTGCAGACCGGCCTTCCCTGCCTTCTCCCTCTCACCAGGCAGAGAGGGCCTGGGGGGAAGTTGCCCACACCTCCCGCCTAGGAATTTTATGTGCTAGTCCAATGCCAGCCCCTCACCAGCTCATTGGGGCCCAAACCCTGATTATCAGGGGGACTCTAATGGGCCCTGGTTGGGCGGCTTGCCAACCACCGGTCCAGTTAGCTTGGCCAGCGAGGTCAGGCCACGTACAGTGTAAGCTTTGCTCACCTGTTCATCAGGGCTGGGGCCATGGAACGTTCCAGAGAAAAGAAGGGGTGAAGGGGTGCAGTTCAAAAGACACCCTCTATACGGCACCTGAAGTTCATGTCCTTCCTTCCAGCAGCTCCCGAGGCTCCATTCTTAATCTTGCTCATGCCTTTGAAAACTCATTGTACCACCTAAAGATCTGTAGTCATCACGAGAGACGCAAAGTGTGAAGTCTCTTTTTAAAAAACCATTTGCATAGTTTCTGTGCTCTTCAAAATGAAATGTGCTACCCCTGATTTTTAGCGTAGGTAGTCAGTTTTTGAAAAAACTTCTTTGAAACAAAGAAGAGAGGGACTTTATGAAGACAAGTGCTCTTAACCTTTAAGCAGGTGCGAAAACCCCTTTCGAAATCTGGAGGGTGTCCTTCTGGGAAGAAGAGCAACGAAGCCCTGTTTTGTACCTTGCCTAGAATCTTCTGCTGGTTCCTCTCTTGATCTCTGTCTCTCTCTTTATCTCGCCATCTGCTTCTATTTTTGGGCCACACCACAGCCCCTTCCCCCCTCAATTATGGGTCCCCACCTTTCTCTTTTGTATTCGCCACACTGTGATACTTAATCTTTTCTTACAAGTCTGGTGGTTTTATGCTCCTCTTTATGTGAAAATAAAGGGAGTACAAGACCATTTCATTCTCTTCCTTTAAATATAAAATTTTAAATCTTAAAAGCATATGCCCCGTTCAGCTGTTGTTGTTTTTTTTTTTTTTTCCCCCTGTCCTGCATGTCACTTGATCTTGGGAGAAAGTTTGTTCCAAACCTTAAATGCGTGTCGGGTCTCATGACTCATTCATTTGGCGAGCATTCTGTGGAGGCTCTGCTGTGTGCCTGGCACAGGTGCTGATGGGATAACGATGGGTGGGATGGGCACAGCCGCCACCCTGCTGGTGCTCACGGGCACTGCAGGTGCAAAGGAGACCAGGATGGTTTGGCATGACCGTTGCTGAGGTGCAGGTGGGTCAGGGAGGCCAGACCAGGGCAGTCTGGAATGACACATGCACTCTTAGGTAAGACGTGATGGCCGATTAGGGGCTCATCTGTTGGATTCACAACTTGGGGGTAACTCCTTCAACAAAACCATGCCACGAGAGTACTTGGAAGACCTGCTTTAGAGGGAGGGGCTTGCTGAGGGCGTGGCTTACCGACCGGAACCTGGAGCCGGTGATGGAGCCAGCGAAGAGAAGAAGGGAGCCCTTCCTTTCTCTGTCGTGCTGTTTGCTTTCTCTTTTGGTGGTGGTAGGAGAGTGCTCTCTGCCCAGAGTCAGCACATGCAAAGGTCCTGAGGCAGGAAAGAACTTGGTATGTCTGAAGAGCTAAAGAAGGGCCAGTGTCACTTGAGTTTAGCTTGGAGGGCGATGGTTGTCAGGGCCCGAACATGCAAGACTCCTAAGCCCAGGTGGGGAGCTAGGGTTTTATTCCAGGGCAAGGGGAAGGGAGTGACGAGCTTTGAGTAGGGGACGAAGGTGATTCTGATGTAATATTCTGAGGATCTCTAGGTCTTCTCTCTAGAGAGTGCGTTAGAAGGATGAAGGGAGGAAGCAGGGAGATAACTCGACGGGCTGTGGCAGCAGCAGGTGAGGAATTGAGGCGGCTGTAGGAGGAGTTCCCACATGTGGTGCTGGCTTAGGTGTGAGAGGTGAAGGAGCACCTGGGTGGAGGGCGGTGCCCTGTGCCATGTGGGGGATGTGGGAAGAAGTCGTTTCTTAGGGGAAGATTATGAGTTCAGATGGGTTGTAGGAAGAAGGAAGGGCTTGTGAAGCATCCAAGCAGAGATGTCAGGCGGGCAGTGAGCTACATGAGCCCAGAGCTCAGAAGCACAGTCCCGACTCTCCGGCCATCTGGCCTGCGGAGCGGCACGGGGCCACCCGCGCTGTCGCTCGTGGGCTTGGTGCGTATCTGTGTGTCTGGATTTATTCCTCACACCCTCTGCTGCAGTTGGCATCTCTCTCCAGAAGCAGTGGACTGAGGGGAGAACCAAAGAAGAGGCTGGAGACATAGGATCACAAACTGACAAGCTCGTGGGGATCAGGCAGCGAAAGGAGATGACCGAATTGGCCAAGTACCAGGAGGCAATAGGGGGTGGTGGGGAGTAGGGCACAGCAGCGCGTGTGCCTCAGCTCAGGGAGGCAGCCATTCTTCAGCCCCCATTGGTTGTGCCATGTGCGAGTGTGGGCCCAATGTTGCCAGCTTCTACAGGTTTCTTCCCCCTCCAAGGGGAGCTAGGATTCTGATTTTTTACGTCTGATTATGAAGTTATGGCTACTAAATCAACCTTTGGGTTAGTTTTGGCTTAAGACGAATATCAAGTTCATATTCTCGGGGGGCAAATAAGGACAGTGCTGTTCCAAGGTTTATCAAACAGAAAGGGAGATAAGCGCGAGGCTACACTTACATGATTTCGAAGCATTGCCTGACCGGGGAGGGGGCACTGTTAGCAGCCGGGCCCAGGCGGTGTCTCCTGTCAAGCCCTGAATCCCATCGAATGAGGACAAGTTTACGGTTCTTTCCAGGGAATCTTAACTCTGCCCTGGGCTTGACCTGTCGCGTTCAGCACAGAAAAGGAACCGCTCAGTTCCCCTCGAAAGAGCCACGTGCCCCTGGCGGGACCCTGCCATCATTTCCTCATTCTGTTTCAGGGCAGGATGCGGCACTCCCTTGGGGACAAAACGCCCATTCACAGGCGGCTTTGCAAGGTTGGGCGTTAAGCATTTCCATAGCTCCGCACGGGACCCTTCAGGGGACCTGACAGTGCTCCAGTGGAGAGTGGCCTGTGTAATGCCATTGTCATCTTAACCCTTCCCTGCCTGCTCCAGCCCCTTTGACCCTGGGCCTGTACCGAGATTCCTGGATCAGGACACTCCGTCATGTCCCTTTCAAAACATGTTAGTTATCCTTACCACTTCCTGGGACATGTTTCTAGCTGGGGGGGAAAAAGATCAGAAAGCCACCCTTCTGGTTAGAGAGTGACCAGGACACGGGCATGTTTAACCATGGTGCACACCTCCAAAAACAACGCTCTAGATTCTTTCAAACAGCTGTTCAGACATATGGAAAAAACATGGGTCGTTCCTTCAGGAGAAATTCCTTACAGATGCAGAAACCTGATCTCCGTTTCATCCCGGGTAAGAATAACGAGGTTTGCAGGGAGAAGAGCGGGGAGCCAGGGGCGCACCTGTTCAGGTTAATGCCCCCCCACCCCCCGTCCCGGCTCCCCAATCTGGAGGAGGCAGGTCCAGTCTCCAAGCCTTTCAACTTGTAAAAGGGATTACAAGACAGTGTTTTTCATTCTGCTGAATTTCAGCTCTTGTACTGTTTGCAACTCACTTTAAATTATGTCTCAGGGAAGAAAGAATCCAGGAGGGGCTTCTCACCAGGCGCAGCCGGGAGTCCTGACGGTGAGCGGCCCTCCTCCAGCAACTGGCTGGGCGTGCTGGCTTCTATTCGACTAATAAAACGTGGTGCCCGGGGAGGCCCTGCCCCCTGTTTTTAAGATGTGAAACAGGAAGCAGGTCTTGCTGATACTGATTGGCCTTGATCCGGGCTGCTGTGTCTGCTTCCCCAGAAAGTTCAATCAGGCCTTCTGGAAAGAGACAGGAAATACAGCCTCATGGCTCAGGCTTCTGTGGGGGCCGTGTTCCACGATCCCTGGGGGTTTCTTTGCTCATTCATTTGGTGGGTAGAACATTCATTCCCCAAGCACCTTCTGTGGGCCAGGCACTGCTCCAGGCGCTGGGAATACAGCCGTGAACAAAACAGACAGAAGCTCCTGCCGCCGTGGAGCTGACGTTCTGGCTGCAGGGAGCTAACCCATAAATCCTGTAAATAGGAACATTAAGTGGAACGTGGAGAGGTGCTAGATGCTACGGGGAGACCAGCAGGGCAGGGGAAGCGGGAGTGGTCAGGGAGGCCTTCCTGAGGAGGTGGCCTGTGAGCAAAGAAGGAGTTGGAGGAGTACAAGGTTCAGGGACCTGGGGCAGGTGCCCTTGGCTGGAGGGGACGTTGGGACCAAGCGGGGTGCTGCCCAGAAACAGAGGAGGCCTGCGTGGCAGGGGCAGGGTGACTCGAGGGAGGAGTAGGGAGGAGACGGAGCCCCAGAGGAAAGAGGGTGGGCGGATTTGGGCCTGGGGTAGCGTATGAGGACTTCTGTTCTCAGGGAGGTGGGAGTCAGGGGATGGGGTTTCTGCCAGCTCCCTCTGGCCTCGCGCCGATGGGAGTGGACTGCGTGGGGCGGGGCAGAAGCAGGGAATGGGTGAGTTGCCATTGGCAGGGCCTCCAGGCCACAGAGGATGGTGACTGGGTTGGGGTAGGGGGTGGAGAACATCGGAAGTGATTGGGTTCTGGGCGTTTTTGGAAAGTCGAGCTAACTGCAGTTTTGGGGAGCGCGGCTATGGGCGAGAGGCATGTGTGGCTGTCGTCTTCGGGAGGCAGGAGTCCCCAGGGCTGAGCCACCCTGCTCGTCCCCACTGAGACTCCCCCTGGTTCCGAGGGAGCATAGCTCCCTTTGGAAACAGACACGGAGGTGGGGTAGGTGGGGATGCTGCGTGGTCCGCACCACCCTCCCCTCATCCATGCTGGTCTTTCGATTATAACGCTGGCAATTAATTTAGAAAGATTTTAAAAGAGTGCAGTCGAAGCCGCGTGCATCTGCGGGCCAGATGTGTCCCCTGGTGTGTGACCCTGGCCCCCCAGGGCGAGCCCGGTGGAGGAGGGAGGAGAGGGCGTCCAGGGCAGGCGGGGCCAGCGCAGGCTAAGCTGTGGGGCGATGAGGAGGTGTGGGGCTGGATGTCACCGACTTCGTGCCAACCACGTGCTGACGATAGGCACGCGGTGCTTTCAGTTCCCATCAAAGATAGATTGTCGTGAGTGAGTTGTCAGTAAAACGTTGCCCCCAGATGGAGGCGGAAAGCAGAAAGCTCCCAGAACCTTGGAGAAACCATTGTTTCGAAGACAGAGATTAAGCCTGAAGCTTGCAATGTGTCTGGCAAGCGGTGGGAACGTAGAGAGGAAAACCTCCTGCGTTTCACAATTTCCCGGGTCCCTCCTGCGGGCCTGGCGCTGCGGCGTCCTGATGAAAGCCCCGCTCTCTGTGCCCTGTCCTTCGGGTGACCTACTTAATCTCTGCCGCGATGCCACGGAGTGTAGGTGGGAGAATCTCAGCTCTCCTTTGCCAGACAAGGAAACTGGGACACAGAGCGGTTGAGCAACTTGCCTGATGTCACCCATCTGCGGAGTGGGGGCGCCAGCTGGGACCCGGGATGTCTGAAGCCAGACGTCTGCACCGGACCCTCGGACGGTGCAGCTTCTGGGAAGTAGAAAGAGCAGGCGGTTTGGGGCCCGGCCGTCCCTGCGCTCGTTAGCCCTGGGGCTCTGGGCTGCCGGGCCGGCTGCACTCCCTTCAGTCATAGTGTGGGGAAGACCTCCGCTTTTAGATGGTTGGTTTTGTATTGTCCAGAGTCGTTAGGACACTAAACGAACGAGCCCCGCCTGATCTTTGGCACAGAGCAGGCACGGGATCCTTTGCTCTTTCTCGAGAAGTAGTGATTGACATGACTTCGGGACCTTTCGAGTTCTCTGGGCCTGGGATAAGATCCTGGTGCCCGTTCAGCCTTTTTCTGGTTGATTTAGCCAAGTCTGAGGCTACTCGAGGAGAGACATTGAGAGCACTCTGTTCATTTACCCATTTTTTTGTTATGTATGCCATCCTCGTTCCTCCGTGCACCCCCGCACTGAGCTGGCGGGGGCGCTTTTAGCCCCATTGCGCAGATGGATAAGGAAGCTCGGGGAAGCTGACATCACTTAACTGAGGTCGGGCAGCTAGGAAGCAGTGGCAGCCTAACCTTGGCTTTCGGTTCCTCTGCCCTCATCTTTCCACTCACCTATTCCTTCCTCCATGGCCCTGCAGCCCCATGTCGAGCCCCAGCACTGAGGTCCGGCTGCTGGGGAGCCCTCTAGCCGGGCATCGACACTAGGGTGAGATGGGCCAGGGCTTGGGAAAGGCGTCCCCGTGGCAGCTTTGGGCATCGCCTGGCAGGTGCTGCAATTGGGCACTGGACCCAGCGCTCAGCTTTCGGGTCCCGCATTCACCTCTGCTTTCTCCATTGGGGGACCAAAGACTTTCTCTGGTCCTCTGAGAAAGGAGTCATCTGCTGGAGGTGGATTCCAAGCAGCTGTTAGCACCAGCATGCCCCAGGAGAGGGGGGACCGGGACCCCACCTGGGACCCCTCTGGAAGCCCCGAGCCAGCTTGCTCTGACTGTCTGCAGGCCAGGCTGGTGTGCAGGAGGAGGGGGTCCCTCCCCAGAGGGCCCTGCCCCCTTCCAGGTGCTCTGTGGGTGTAACAGGTGCGTTGGGGGAGGCAAGACTGGTTTATTGAACAGTCAGCATTTTCTAATTTGGTCCCTTGAATGAGACTCATAATCGTCTTGGGAGGTGTCAACCCGACTCACAACAAAATTGTTGGCTGGACCCCGAGGAGGGAGGGGGCGGAAAACGGGGGTGGTAGCGGCATCTGGCAGGGGCCCCATTCTTTCTGCAAGAGCAGCAGAGCCCTTCTCTGGACTGGGTGAAAGCGGCCTGTTCTGAGCCTCCTGGAAGGTTGTAGGCTGACTCTGCCTGTCATCCCACCTGTTTAGGGAGCACTTACTATGTGACCAGCATGCCACGTGGAGTAGCTCAGGAAGGCATGATGCCCCTGCTCTGCGAATGGGGAAACGGAGGCTCAGAGGCATCGAATGCCTCCACCAAGGAGCACATGGTCACTGGTGACAAAGACGCTGACCCTCTGTGCCGTCTGCAGAAGGAGGTGGAGCTGTTGCCAACCTCGTTTACAGATGAGGAAACTGAGGCTCAAGGTCCCACAGCTCGTCAGAGGGGATGGAGCTAATGCCTGCCTCCTCGAGGTCACGGAACTGGGCTGGGCGTGCAGCTGGGGCTCGGGGTGAGCTCAGCGTTATTGCTGCTTCCTGTTCGTCGTCTTCTGTTCCCTCTGGCCCACGGCCGAGGAGTAGCAGATTCTGAACATCTGGCACAGGTTTGAAAAGTTCGCGTGGGTGTGTATGTGTATACAAATTATCTTTTAATGTGAAAATGTGCACATATACGTGTGTATGTTGACACTATGTGCATACATGTGTATATATGTGAATCTGTGCTCCCTGAATTTTTGTTCCATTATTTATTTTCTTGTTTTACTATGAATGCCTTGTTTAAAACATACGGGCAGGGGTAACGAGAACCCGAACAGCAGCCTTTGTCAGTCCCCTGCAGAGAAGAGCCGTCATTGCTGAGGTGTGTCTCATTTCAGGGTTTCCCCGCGCGTGCACCCTTGAACTCATAGCTCTCGGCTCCTGTCCTTTCCACACAGTTGAGTCTGCATCAGGTTAGGTTTATGGCACCAGGTGGAAGCCAGCACTTACCAAAGACTGGGAGTCGTTTTAAGTGCTTTCTGTGTATAAATGGATAGAATGCTACCATTATTTCCAGGCAGTCCTTGGGGACACAGAGAGGTTAAGTAACTTGCCTAAGGTCACACAGGAAGTGGGTGGGCCATGAACTGAACCCAGATTAGATGGTTTAGCTTCAAATCCTATACTCTGAACTAGTTGGGCCACAGAGAAGAAACAGAAATCTTTAATGATCCTGAGATCATTTTCCAGGTTGCTCCTGGGGGCTTTTACTGTCGCTTAAGTATTATCTTGAAACATTTAGGTAATCCAGTCTGGTTAAGCATCAAGTCAAAATTTTCCCTTGTCAGGTGGCTCAAGCTCCTGCCTCCCTCGGTGTCTCCCCACCCACCTGGCTTCCTTCCCTCCCTGTGTTTGGCCACAGCAGCCAGCAGGCCCTTCCCAGAGGCAGAACAATAGCCAGCCTGTGGTTCGGGGCAGCCTCCCTGGGGCCGAGGTGGACTGTGGGCTCCTGTTGACAGTCCTGAGCATGGCCCGGTGTGAGGGCCTGGGGCTGAGGAGCAAACTCAGGGAGGCCAGTGCAGCCTGCCCTTGGCGTCCGAGACCTCAGCGTCTCCAGGGGGTCAGGTCCCAAGTGCAAAGCACGATGATCAGACCTATGGTTAGCTGGTCCTGGGACCTACCTGGCCTTCGGCCTGAGTCGTTCCTGCTCGCCCACACTGGCGATGTGACTGTGAACAAGGGTAATCTGACCTCCTGGAGCCTCAGTTTCCCTGTTGACGGATTGGACAGCATGTTCCTCATCTTTTAGGATTTCTGTAGGAGATGAGACTGTGTGTGAAGCAATTAGTACAGTACTACGTGCAGACTTCTCTGGTTTCTTTTATAAATTAATTTTGTGGGGAGGAAATGGGTTCACGTGGTACAGAATTTCAAAGATGCAAGAGCTGTACAGGGCAAGGCCTGCCCTCCCAACCCCCCGCCCCCCACACCCGGGCGGCTTCCTCTTTTCCCCGAGGCCCCTTTCAGAGGGGCCCGTGCCTGTCCTCGTGGTTCTCTTCATCATTGTCATCACCATCATCGGCATTGTAATTTATGAAGGGCTTGGCAGAATGCCCCGTACGTTTTAAATTCTCGATAAATGATCGAGGCAGTTATTACTGTTGAGCTTAAAAAGGCATCGCGTTTGATTTTCCAAATAGGAAGTGAAGCGGAGTTGCTCTTCTTGGCAGGGTTTATGTAACCAAAGAGACCGTTCCTCGGGGAGCTGGGGGCTCTGTTAGGGAATCCCACCCTCCTAAGCTGAAGTTTGTTATAACGCTGTCAACACTGCTCTGGTGAATCCAGTGTTTGAAACCTGCTCCGGGTAAATGTGTGCAGAGCCCCGGACTGACCTGACCCCAGGCTCAGGGACGAAATAACTCGCCAGCATACACTGGCCGTGTCTGACATCTCTGCACCAGTCCTCCTTCCTGCCCTGGAGGATGAAACACCAAAGACAAAGTCAGCGGATGCTGTCAGCACGAGGCTGACGCTATGGTTAAACAGGAGCAAGAAAAGGGTTGAGTTATGAGTGTTTTTCCACTTCTCTCTTATTTACTCAACAAATATCGGTGGGGCTCCTACCACATGGCAGGCACCCTGCTGGGTGCTCCCCGCTCCGTTGGGTGCCCGGACCCCCTGGGAGCGTGTTCAGAACGCAGCATCTCAGGCCTCACTGAGGCCTGCTGAATCAGAGCCTGCCTTTTGTGCGACCCCCAGGGGGTCCGTGTGTACCTTAGGGCCGAGGCACATTATTAGTCCAGGACAGGGGTCCTCTAACTGTGCCAGCCAAATCGGGCCCATCACCCACTTTTCTAAAGGAAGTCTTACTGGAACACAGCCCCTGTTGCGTGCGGTGGCTTTGGTGCTACAGAGGTCGAGTTACGTCCTTGCCACCGGGACTGTGTTTTAGGCCTGAGAAGCCTAAAATGTTTACTATCTTGTCCTCTACCGAAAAAGTTCGCCGATGGCAAGGGAGATAGAGTCGAGAACAGGGCAGACAGGGTCCCGCGCTCCCACGGAGCTGGGGTTCTGGTGGAGGGACATTAACTGATTCCTCCCCAATGTGTCCGATGATAAAACGCATCAGGAAAGAAAATAAGGCAGGAGGGGGCGATAGAAGGGGATTGTGAGGCGGCGAGGATGCTGTTTAGGAAGGAACTTTCCAAAGAGGTGACCCTTGGCCAGAGTTTGGCGTGCAGGGAGATAGTAAGCTATGCCCCACTCTCTTGGGGGGAAGTGTTGTAGGAGAGGGAAACGCCAGTGCAAAGGTCCTGAGGCAGAAGCTTTTGGGGGTCCACATTGGGCATCAATTCAGAGGTAGGAGCTAGTGGGTCCAATTAGGAGTCAGGTATCAACAGTGAGTGTGTTTTTTCGTTTCCACGTGACATTTGCGGTGGCAGTTCGCTGCCTTTTGTAAGACCATGGAATATAGACGAAGGTCTCCAACGCACCTTCTGAGGGTTGCTGGATGCGGTCATACAGGCTGGGCACCGCACAAGCACCCAGCGAATGAGGAGGACACCTTCCACATTTGCACACTTAACAGGATGGTTCTGATGCGTGCCTTCTAAGGGTGCAGGGGAAGTGTCTTTTGCTAATCTGCACAAAAGTGACAGACGGTTTATTAGCAGTGGCTCAGGTGATGCCATTCTTAAAAATGGAAAAAAAAATTGGAGTGTGAACACGTTTAGGTCATGCACATTCTCGGGTTTGCCCTGGTCACTCAGCCCACGTCCATCATGTCTGTGGCGTTGTAAGGCATTTGCATTGAACTCTTCATAGCAAGAAAGGCATTTCTGCTAGTCTTAAGATATCCCGACTCCATTGCTCTCTTTCTTGTAGGTGAGGTGTTCGTCGCTTTCTCCTTCCCACCCTCTCACCCACCAGACTGGCTGGGACAGGGAGGGGGGCCTTGCTTCCACCCCTGCTTGTGTCTTGCTGTGCAACCTCAGCCCACACACCTGTCCTCTCTGAGCTGTAGCAGCCTGCCTCCAAAATGAGGGGCTAGCACTCCGTAAGCTCCTCCCGCCTCTAAGCATACATGATTCCGTGACTCAGACTAATAGGTGTCACCTGAGCAGAAGGGCTTGCTTTTAGTCTTGCTCACTTTGAGGTGGGAGATCCAGCTTCTCTTCGACCTGACCTGCCTTAACTTGCGTGGTTTCCTTGCTCCAGAGTTGATTCACCCAGGGACCTTGCTCCAGAGTTGATTCACCCAGGGACTTGAAGCTGTTTTTTTTTTTTTGTTCGTTTGTTTGTTTTTTGTTTTTTTTTTTTTAGTTTGGGGATGATTGAGCTGGAAGGAGAGTTAGAAACCATCTAGTGGAGTGACTGGTGCATCCGATTCATGTAGCATCTTATCGAGGGCTTCAGTTACTGTTTTACTCAGGCCTTGCGTTCTGTGGGTCAGGCTGTTTGGCTAAGCCGACACTGTCGCGTTCAGTCTCACTGAGTACTCAAGTCGCCGTCATCGCCAGTTTGCCGATCACCAGATCGCGGCTTGGAGAATTATAAAGATAACACAGTAGTCACACGGGCAGAGCCACAGCTCGGACCGTTAAAAGCGGAGCTCGGGAAAGTGCTCTTTATTGAGCACGTGCCGGGCATTATCTCAGCCGGGGCTCGCATTTCCTGTTGTAACCCTACGAATGGGGTCCTGCTCTCTTACAAATGAGAAAACTGAAGCCCAGGGACGTGGGGGACTTGCCCAGGGGGAGGCTCATGTAGGCTGTCAGCGGAACCATTTCCGATTTCTGATCTTCTTCTTACGTGCTTCTCTTGGCCTTGTGAACTTTGACACGTATCCTGTTTACCTGTCAGCACCTGTCACAGGTTTGCGTATCCGTGTCAGCAAGGGAGATGCTGGTCCTCTGGCGGCCTCTGACTCAACCATCTTACCACCCTCCCTTTGCTTTTGAGTGCAACCTGGCATCATCCCTCACTTGGGGGAGAGCTGCAACCCCTAACTAGGTTCCCTGTCCCCACTTGTGCCCCTTCTTCAGTCTGCTCCCCACACAGAGCAGCCGGAGGAGTCTGTTTGGAGTGTGAGTTGGTCAACCCCACTCGTCTGTTTGGAATCCGCCTGTGTCCCCCCCCCCCCAGCTGATACACACAAACTGTGCGCCAGAGGCTGCAAGTCTCTGGGTCCTCTGCTCCCGCCACCTCTCCACTCTTCTTCGCTCAGTCCACTCCTGCCCTGCTGGCCCCCTGCTGCTCCTCAAACACTCCCAGGAGGTTCTGCCTCAGGGCCTTTGCCCAGGTGAGTCTCTTTCCCCAGATATCCACATGACTCTCCTCTCTGCTTCTCTCAGGTCTCACTACCATTGTCACCTCCTCAGAGAAGCCTTCCCTGATTTCTCTCTCAAAATAGGTACCCCAGCCCCTGTCATCCTCGGCCCCTCTACTTGTTTTGTGTTTTTGTAGACTGGTACGTTTTTCCTTCCTTTCCTCCTTCCTTTCTTCCCTCTCGCCCACTTATCTACCCTCCATCATTGCTCTACCTCGGTCCTAAGCACATTGCCTGTCACGCAGTAGGTTCCTAATCTGTTGCATGAACGGCAGGGGAGTGAGCATCACCCCTGTTTCTCCGAGGAGGCATCAGCGAGCGCCAGCTTGCCTGGGCCCCGCAGACGGCTGGTGCACCAGGAGTGCGGGGGATGGATGTGCTGACTCGGGCAGCTTCTCAGTGGCTTTCCTGTGCTAGAGGAAGCGGGGGAAGGAAGTGACAACAATGAAGGAGGACCAATTCAGTTCACGGGGACATGCCCAGGCTTCCTCTGCCCCTCATCTCCCTGCCCAGCGTGACTTGGGCTCGCCCGAGGCAAGCAGAAGTCAGGACTTGATGGACTGGGCACAAGTTAGTTTTATAATGATTAAGAAGAAGAAAAAAAAACCTTATTTTTCACTTTCCTTTTTTAAACAAGAAGTATGCTGTGGGTGTTCCCTTGTGGTTTTTCAGTCAAAGGGAGGATTGTTGTTGAGCTCCGAGTTCCCCCTAGGGCTTCGGCTTCGCGTGTGTCTAACTTTAACTTTGAACTGGCGCTTTTAGGGCTGAGCCAGGACCGGGGGTCCGGGAGCGCATCTCTGGACAAGGCACCAGGCTTGTTCATTGTGTTTGAGTGCCCTGCGCACACACGCTGCCCCCGGGACCTCACCCCATCTTCTTCCTGTTCAAGTAACCCCCTCCCCAGCCTGGTCCAGCCCCCTGAGCAAAGGGGCGGGGGCCCCGAGCTGGTGGAAGCAGGAACTGGACTCCGAGTGCCCATCCGCTAGGCAGGGAGCATCTGAATGTGGGTTTACGTGCTGGAGTTAAAACAAAGGTGGGTTAGTGCTCAGCCGGGAGTCTCCGCAAGTCCTCCTGGGGAGAGAAAAATGCGGGAGAGGGTTGTACAAAGTAGAATCATGTTAAGTTCAGACAGTGACCCAAAGCGATGCTGTGAGTGTGTATCCGGAGAGTCCGTGTCTTGCTTTTTCTTACACACCTGTGTGTCCTGCACACGTGTGCTTGTTTGTTTTGCGTTCATTTTTGGTAGATTGGTTATTTTTCTCGCCAGGGGAGCAGAAGAATTGGCCTAGGTGTCCCTTGCCATTGGACCCGCTTGTCAACATAGTTAGGCAGGTGTGTTGCTGCCCTCCCCCTGACCTTGGACAGTGCTCACAGCAGGGAGGTGGCCTTTGGGAAGCTGTGACTTGCTGGGGTCCTGGATGTAAGTGGGGCCAGGATGGGAGGGACCGCTCTCCGCGGGAGGCTTTTCAGCACTTCTTGGTCCCATCTGCCAACCCCCAGCTGAGCTGTAAGAACGGAGTGGGCTCTAAGGCTTTGAACCGAATATTATGAATATTAGGGTCACATTCAAGTCCTGCTGGGCCCTGGCTGGTGTGGCTCGGTTGGAGCGGCGTCTCGTAACTGAAAGGTTGCGGGTTTGGTCCCCTGTGCGGGCACAAACACTCTCCGGTCTGGGCGTCTACGGGAGGCAACGAACTAACGTTTCTCTCCTTTCCTCGCTCTTTAAAAAAAAAAAAAAAAGCAGTGAAAAAAGGGTGAGGAATAAAACAGTTTTAAAGAGAGAAAGCTTCGGGGCTTGCTGGCATTCTGGCCCTACAGAGTTGGGGTGGATTGACGTTGCCTGTCTAGAGGTCGCTGCTACCAACCCAATGCCTGTCGAGCAAGTGTCCGTTTAGGGCCCCCACTGGCCTCGTCTCCAAGCGTGGACAACTCACAGAAGCTGGGCGCACCCATGTGCAGGCACCCGCCACGCAGCATGTGGCTGTCGCCTCGGTAGCCATCTTTCTCAGCTAAGGGGATCTCAGGGCTGGGACGGCCACCCGGGCCCTGCTAATCCTCAAGGAGTTAGAGTGCGCTTTTCCTCTTTACGACAGACTTCATTTCCCTTTCCTTCGAAACATTCTTCTTGGCAAACGGTGGCTTCCCAGCCTCTCAGCATCCTGCCAGGGGAGGTGAGAACTTCTCACTCACTGCGGACAGACGCTGCAGGGCCCTCACTGGTGGCGGCTGAGTTCCAGCCCCTTAAACCTCATGGGGCCTGAGTCTCAGGAAGATGGGGTCGAGTTAAGTGGAATGAACAAAGATCCGAAAACAGTAGCCAAGGAAGAGGGCCTCGGGGCTCTAAATAAGGTTGGGGGGGCACAAACCTCTCCAGAGTGAAGCGTGAGTGAGTCACGGACATGTGCAGCATTTCTGTCTGAAAGTAAAAGGAAAACTCTTAAACAAAGAGGAAGTAGGAGCAGGGGTAGCAGAAGAGCAATGTCTGGGAAGGCGCTGGACTGGCTTTTGATTCCCTGGCTACACCCCTTCTGAGCTGGGCACCTCGGGCAGCTTCCTTAGCCTCTCTGAGCTGACAGGTGGAGCCTGGCGCAGAGCTGGGCCTGGCAGGGGGCAAGCTTGGGCCCCATCCTCTCTCTGTGCCTCGTATTCTCAGGAGACCTAATAAAACCAAAGAATCGAATGATGACGTTGGGCTACCCTAGAGAAAGGTTTGAAATTAATGATGGCGATGCTAACCGTGGTCACTGCTGACATTTACGGAGCACTTACTGTGGGTCAGGCAGCATTCTAAGCTCTTTGCCTGTATTACATTCTTTAATCCTCACCAGAGCCCACGAAGTGCCTACCTACCGTTATCCCTTTGCACAGGTGGGCGCCAGCACTTTATAGCTCTGACGAATCGTAGATCCCAGACGTTCCAGGTCAGAGCCAGCATACCCTGGGCCAGGCTCTTGGCTGTGTGTTTCCACCCTTCCCAGTGAGAGAGCATCCTGCGTGTGGACAGTGAAGGGGCCCTGCACGGGCCAGGCTGCCCTCCGTCCCCTGGACTGCATCTCCCTCTCAGAGTTCCGTGGCCTCTTGGGGAATCGGCGCAGCCAGGTTGTCTTACAGCTTTGGGCCAGCCGCCTTAGGTGGAGGGGCTGGTTGTGTCCAGGACCTGGCAAACTAAGTCAAATACCAAGAGAGTCTCTCAGCCCAAGAGGACGTAGGTATACCATGTCCCTTTGGGACATTGACCCCATGAGCAAATTGCCTGTTTGACCCAAACCCTTTCTCAGGAACGTCATCACTTTCACATTATGCAGACCTGACATAATGCCACTGAACCCATTCCGTGTCCACAACCGCCCTGTGAGAACATAATAAGGATTATAGCAAGGAAGACGCCGGATGGTGTTTATTGAGCACTTACTATGTCCCAGCACTGTCCCAAGAGCTGCATGTAACGCCTCATTCGTCCACTGTCCCTCCACTTCATGCCTGCGGAAGGAAGCATTTTTGATGGTCTGCGGAACTCGTCCTGCAAGTTCAGCAGCTGGGACTCGAGCTTGGGCTCCCCAGTTCCCAAGACCCCCCGTTCCTATGCTGCCGGGCTCTCCTGCTTTGAAATCTCTTCTTCTGGTTTCCTGATGGCAAAGCCAGGACCCAGATGGTTTGGGGGACTTTGCAGATGCCACATGGCTAGCCGGAGGGGAGGCCCATCATTGCATCCTCTCCGAGGTGCTGGCCCTAAACTGCTAATCCCAGGCTCTGCGATGCTGTGCACGTGCGGATACATCGATGACCCGGGGGCGGGGGCAGGGGTTGGGGGTGGACACGAGATGACATGAAAGGAACATGCTCGGCCTTGACAGGGGCCCAGCCTGGCGCTCACTTGGAGGCAGTTGAAAGGAAAGCTCCGATAAGGAGACGCTTTATCACCCTCTTGACAGGCCAAGCTTCCTCCCTTCTATTGCGTGAGCCTTAGACCTCTTCCAAGTCCCTGGCACGGTGCCCCGGCCGCCTCCCGCTCCCACCGCGGGCTCTAGCGGGCCACTCGCGGGCGGGAGTGGGCCCGGGGGTGGGTGGGTGCCAACCCTTTGAAAGGGTCTAGGGGGCCCCACATGGCCCTTATCTGGGGACGTTGGCGTTTCTGGGCCGGAAAAGGGAAGCACAGAGAGGAAAGGCTTTCTCCTGTGGCTTTTGTATTTGCTTCGCATCAAATGAGGCCAGGCTGCGTTTTTGTTGTTTGCTTTCCCACTTTTCAACAACAAAAAAAAAAAGGATGAATGACTCTGCAGGGCTGGCGCCCGTCTCTTGGGGTGGCGGGGCTCCGGGGCGGATGGCGGGTGGCACACCACACGCCATGTCGTGCTCATGCCCGTTCCACACCGGACACTTGAGCAGTCGCCTCTGTGGCTCTGGGACGAGCCCAGGGCCACGCCAAGGCTGAGTGGGGTCCCCTGACCTCCCTCTTGACATGCAGAGCTCTGCAGGGAGCCCGGCGGGGTGTGGGGGACACACAGGGTGAGCACGGCGGCGGCAGGGTGTGCAGGGCTGGGAATTCATTCACTCCGGGGCCCTGGCAGCCGGTGGCCTTGTCTAGACAGGAAGATGTATGTGATTGGATTTGAAGACCAGGCTGTAGCTCCTGCTGGGGTGAGAAGGAGCCCGGAGCTTTGGGGCCAAAATCCAGCTTTCCCCGGGGCCGAGGGGAGCTGTGGCTGGCGAGCGTGGGAGGGGTGTCTGTGGCCCTGCTGGAGGACACAGGTGACAAGAGAGTGGTGGTGATAGGAAGTGTGCAAGGTGCAGAGGGGACTAGACCGTAGCAAGAATCTTACACCTTTCACGGGGTGGGGCCAGGGGGCAAGGGCGTGTGCGTGCACATGTGTGAACGCTCAGTCATTGGCAGGGGGGAGAGAAATGGACAGACTGACACACAAGGACATGCTCACATGAACAGGTGTGCACAGAGCCCCACGTGCACCTGAGGGCGTGCCCGAGCCAGTGAGGGTGTGGGCTCACGGCAGCCAACTGTTAAAATTTCTGGCGTTCCGCTGCATTTTTCTATGATTCGTGCCCCTGAGGATCCCCACACCCACTGTATCGTGTGGCGAAAGCTCTGCACACCTCCTCCCGGAGACATCACATCGATAACGTGCAGCCAGCCCCGGCGAGAGTACCGTATTTTGCCGTGCGTAGTGCGCTCCTGCGTATAGCGCTCACCCACGTTTTTGTGCGCACTGCACACGGGATTGTTGTGCCCGTGGTACGCAATCATTATACCCCCGTATAATGCGCATCCTTATTCTGCCCTCCAAAATTTGAACCAAAAAACGTGCGCATTATACATGGCAAAATACGGTATTTACACCATGGAAATTGGCAGACGCGCAGATCAGGCCTGTTCCCTGGGAGAAGTGGTTGTCGGACGTTTCCCAGTCCACTGCTGTGCGCCCCCTGGAGCAAGGGAGACACACACACACAGACGCAGGTCGGTGGCCGCCTGAACAAATGCCTTTTGGTTTCAGGAAAACGCATCAAAGTTTGTACGTCGGTTGATTTTATTTCCACTCCCGTGCCTGCACAGGGCCCTTCCCCTCGCGCATGGCTGGGTAGTGGTGTTTTCCCGCTCGGAGCGAGGCCCTCAGCACGTCTCCTAGGCTCCTTGAGTGCCGGCGGGCTGAGCCTCTCCCGGGTCTGGGCGCCGCCCCAGACAGTTCTCTCCTCCCTCCAAGACCTACCGGCTGCCGCCCAGGGCCCCCCATCCGCACTGTGCTCTTCTCCCCTGGCACCTGCTGTGACAGGCTTTGTGTGGCACCGTGCTGCCAACTCTGGTCCCCTGGAGGGAACACAGATGGCTTTTATCGTACTTCGCATTTTAAAACATTTATAATTATTTTATTGGCACTTTTTTCCTGGTGCATTTACATGCATCTCGCCTTTCCAACTGGTGTTCTTGGCTTCCTACATGAGGTAGCGCCATAAAGTTTCTTTGAAGATACGTTTCTATAAGTAAAAATAGGAACTAAACTTGAAAGAGAAAGATTCAGTAACCAGTAGTCCAGAAATAGACCAGGGACGTGGCTGGAGGATGACTGGGGTTTGGGGACCCCTGGGGGTGTGCTTTTGCCCTGCTTCTGGGGCAACAGGAGCGGAATGACCCTACAGTGGTCGGGAGAGTGGGCCTGGGAGCTGGGCCTGCCCAGGCTGGGACCCTGGCCTCCTCCTTCCTGGCTGCGTGACCTTGAACGAACTGCCTAACCTCTCTCTGCCCCAGTTCCCTCTTGTATAAGATAACGGAACCTACTTCCTGGGGTTGTCCTGAGGATCGAATGGGTTGATACCTATCAGCACTCAGAGCAACGCCCAACGTTTAGCGAACGCTCAGTACGGTACTAGTTGTTCTCGTTGTTACGCGTAAGCGGAGCATCCCCCTGCTGCGCACTTCTCCCCGAGCGCGGCTCTTTGGTGACCAGGCAGCGCTCCACAAATATTTGTTGACTCGAGTTGAATTTTAAGTTTTTAGGAAGCTGCCAGGCCTGGCACCTTTCAACCAGGAAAAAGCAGTTCGGAAACCAGACAGAAAGTAAGCAGCGGTTTTATTTCTAGCGTGCAGTCTCGTCCCTCCTGCCCGTGGCAGACAGACGCCGGGCCCCCGCTCGCCTCCCCTCTCGGGGATGCCTTTCTAGCCGCTCATTCAGATCCTCGGTAAGAGGACGAGGAGGCGCTCAGACTGACCTGGGTGTCGCTGCCGGATATGTTTCTGAGCAGTTGGCTCGTTTGCCTTTTTCTAGATGGACGTTTCTTTTTGATTCACTTTCCGCCCTGGCTCTTCAGAGAAGTCATTGTTTCACAAAGCCTTTTGTAAAGCACACTGACTGATCTAGGTGCTATTTGCACCCGAGTTTTTAAAAACGGGGGCTTACCTAAGCATGGTCGTCCCGTTCGCATTGAGACACGGTTGAGGGGAAGGAACATGGAAGTGTGGAGGGAAGGATGCGGTGGTGAGGTGATGGGTCTTTCTATTAGGTGTAGGTTTAGTTGCATCTAAAAAGAAACCCAAAATAACAGTTGCTTGAACACTCAAAAATGTATTCTCTTATGTGGAAAGTCTAGAGATGGGTCGTCGAAATACTAGGAAGTCATCAGGAATCTGGGTTTTTTCTCCCTTCCTGTTCCACTCAAGGTTACCTCACGGTCCAAAATGATTGCTGGGGCTGCTGCCATCACATCCATATTCCCAGCAGTGGAATTCTAAGGAAGAAAGGAGACAAGGCAAAAGGGACTCCCCAGCTAGGTTAGCTTCCTCTCAGGGACCTTTCTGCAAGCCCTCCCCATACTTTTGCATACACGTCATTGACTCAAATCATTCACCTGCAAAGGAGGCTGGGAAGTGCAGCTGCACTCTTAGCCACCCTCACTGTCACCTGAGATCATTGGGATCCTGTTACTAAGGAAAGGAAAGTGGATAACAGAGAGCAAGTGGCCTCTGCCGCAGCAGATGGCCTTGATGAAATGGGTTGTCACACTGCTGCCTTTATAAAACGGTTTTGAAGTTTTGAGAGATGTGGTCCTTCCTTTGTTGTCTGACTTCCCATAGCCATGGTCTAGACAGGTGAATGTTCAACTTGGAGACGGGCAGGGCTTTGGGAGGGGCCGTGGAGGTGCCCCCAGATGGAAGGGCGGGAAAGGTCCCGTATGGTGGGCGGTCCCCAGGGTCCTTTGAGATTCTTTTTCTCAGAGCCTGTGCCCAAACGTCAAAACCCCCAGCCTTTCCTCCGGCGGGTCCTGACTTTAAGTGCTGAGTTTCCGGCACCTGGAACTGTGCGCAGCGCTTTGTAGGTGTTTTATAGCCAGAAAAAGAAGGAATGAACCTGAGCCTGGGTTTCCTCGTCTCTAAAATCCGGGGGAGCACCCTTGTCCTTCTGGCCTTCAGATTTAGAGCAGGTTCTAAGGCGGCGATTTCCAACTGGTGTGCCGCAAAAGTTTTTAAAGCGCGCAGTTCCTGACGGTTTAGTCGGGGGCACCGACCTCTTTTCCCTTAAACTGTGTCCAATAAAAAAGGGACAGTGGCTGACACAATAGCTGTTTGGTGTGAGTGAATAAAAATCACACCTATTTTTTTGTCAGATTGGCAAAAAAATTATTATTTTTTTTTTTGGCGTGCTGCAGAATTTTAGTAATTTGTGTATGTGTGCCCTGAGATGGAAGAGGTGGGTAATGGCTGCTCCGGGGGGCCGTGACGATGCCGGGTGCCAGGAGCCTTCGAACATCGGCGCCCAAGATGCTGGGCAAGGTGTAGCTTCTCAATAAGTTTTTGTAATAACAAAGGTAATAATGGTTAATGGAGAATATCTAGAATATACAGATTACTCACTCATTAATTACTAATTAGGTGCCTGCTCAGTGCCAGTCTCTGAGTCCAGGTGAAGGAGAAAAATGAGGTGTTTATTTCAATGAGGAAATAGACATAGAACAGGTTAAACCATACCTAGGGCGAGTTTGGATCACGATGAAGTGTTTCAAGGGGAACAAGTGGGTAATAGGAGAGAAGTCCTGGGGAGGAGGTGGTTGACTTCATATTGAGGTAGTCAGGGGGCTCCTCTCCAGGGATGGGTTTCTTTAGGTTGGTATTTGAATGGCAATAAGGAACCAGGCAGACCAGAATCACGGTAAGAGCAGTCCAGATAGAGGCAATGGCAGGTGCAAAGGCCCTGAGGCAGCAGAGCTTGGGTGTTTGAGGACCAACACGGGGCCATGTGGCTGCCCGCTGTGGATGTAAGAAGGAAAAGGAGGAGGTAAAGCTGGAGAGAGAAGAAGGACTCAGAGGATGCAGGGTGTGGAACTGGGTTTAATTTTTTTATGCACCTAGAAGCGACTGGTGGGTTTTGAGTGGAGGAGTGATGTGATCTGATTTGCTCTGAAAAGATCCCTGTGGCTGTTTTTGGAGAATCTGTGTAGGAGGTGGGGCAAGAGAAAAGCAGGGAGATTTTCAAGGGGGCGAGTACTGTGCTCTAGGCAAGAGATGCGGGGGACACTCAGGGAGGTGGAGAAGAAGGTACAAGCGGAGGATTGCAGGTATACGCTGAGGGTCTGCCAGTGACTCTTTCTGATGACTGGGAGAAGCTTCCGATGCAGACTTTCTGCAGAAAATGCCGCCCCCCCGCCACAGTGCCAACTTATTTGAAGAATGGTTCTCAATGGAGTGATTTTTGTCCCTCAAGGAACGTTTGACAAGGTCCAGAGACATTCTTGGTCAATGCAACTGGACTGGGGGGTCGAGCAGGGGTGGGTTACGGGCATCTAGGAGGAAGAGACCAGAGATGCTGCTAAGCGTGCTGCGGTGCACAGGACGGCCCTGCAGCAGAGGACGACCTGGCCCCCAGATCCATCGTCAACTTTGGTCAGCAGCGCCGAGGCTGAGACATACCAATTCACTAGTTTTTCTTTTTTAGCCCATACCTTAAATACATCATGGGACAATGATAATCCCAAAGGTACCATCCGTCCAGACAGGGACCTGAGTCCTCACCAAAGGGGCATGTAGTGATCGTTCCGAAGAGCAGCTTCCAGCTTGGCTTCCCATGGCCGAGAGGCCCACTGCTGAATGAATGAATGAATGAATAATTGAATGAATGAGTGAATGAGCGCAGACCGGCCTCCTTGAAGGGGTGAGTCAGATTGGACGGGCCCACGCGCTTCCATCACGTTATGAAAGCCAGGCCCCGGGCAGCTCCTCACAAGAACGGGCTCCTTGTTCCTGGATGATGGGATTTGTTGAGCTGCCAAAGGGCCCCGCCTCTCGCAGGTCACCGCCAGAGGCCCGTCTCAGGGCCGTCTGGCCGCGTGCAGGGCACAGGAGTTATGCGGAGCCCTCCAAAAACCCACCCTTTGAAATGAAAGAAATTGGATCTTAAAATCCCAAAATAGCATGCGGAAAGGTACACATCACGTCTGCCTTCTCCCTTTTTTCCCCCCCTTGTGGCAAAAGTGACTCAGAATTCTTGGTCAGGATCCAGGCAGACCTGCGCGGCCCTCGCGTCAGGGGCGGGGGTTGCAGTTCGGGGGATAACACACCTTTTTAATGCCTTGGCGGGCTCAACCTTTCCCCACCCATCCCCAGGTTCATTTTCAGCTTTTGAGCGCAGCGAGGGAGGAAGGCCCACAGCTCTCGCCTTGCCCGGAGTCCCTGTCTGGCGGAACACTTGCGTGAAGCTGACATGCAGTGTCTTGGGGATGCTGTATCGAAGTCCTCTGGGGGCTGCCGTCGGGGTTTGGAGCCACGGGATTCTTGTCCCGGCATCCTTTTGGGGCGTTCATGCTGCCGTGTTGGGTACCACTGCTCAGGGCGGGATATAGGTGGATAGGGTTTTCGTGAGCTGCCTTCCATCCCCAGTTGCCCCTCCGAGAGGATGCAGTTTTCCTCCGCTCCCTCCTCCTCCCAGGGCCAGGACCCAGACAGCAGGCACTTTGTGCCTCAGTATCAGGGCGGTGCCCTAAGCCAGAGAAGCATGCCGTCTCTTGTCGTCTGGTCTTCGGGTGAACGCAGGCCGGGGAGGTGGGGTGGGGGGGGCGTTGCCCGTGCCTCACTTTTCCCTCCCCGTCTCCCCGAGGCTGCCAAGTCGCTGCACTTTTGACTCAGTCTCTCCCTGTGCCGATCCCTCCATGCTCCCTGGAGAAGAGATGGCACCTTTTATTTTTCTAGCCCGAGTTTGTCTGCTCACTGACTTCCAGTGGAATTGGCCTAGTATAATACATCTCTTTCATGGTGAGACACATTCCTGCAGCCTGGCTCAAACGGCAGTGAATTTAGGCAGACTCCAAACGTGGGGATTCTCTTCCAGACATGAATAAGTCTCCTCGCTCAGGGCCACTGGGAGGATGACTCACGCGGCAGTATGTTGAGCCACGTAGGAACCGGAGAGTTAATCTGTTCATTTATTTGTTCAGAAAATATTTATTGAACATCTACTATATGCCAGGTACTGTTCGAGTGCTAGGGCGCAGTGCTGAGCAGACTTTCATTCCAGTGCGGGTGGGAGTGGGGGTGGGGACAGACAATAAGCAAACACAAAATGTAACACTGCTGTCGGGAAGGGACCCAGCAGAAAGGGGAGGGGGAGGCTCTGCTTTAGCCAGGCTGCTTGGGAAGGCCCTGAATTTAGCCTGACCCCAGAAGACTGAGGGGGAGCCAGCACTGGGAAGACCTGGGGAGAAGAGTGTTTTAGGCGGAGGGAACAGCAAATGCAAAGGCCCTGAGATAGGAACAAGCTCTACCTGGTTAAGGAGCAGCAAGGGGGCCCAAGTGGCCAGACCAACCTTGGGGACATGAGGTTGGTAACATGGGCAAGGGCCAGATCAGGCAGGGTCAGGTAGGCTGTGCTGAGGAGTTTGGATTTTATTCTAAATGTCCCTGAGAAGCCGTATAATTTGAAGCGGAGAGACAATCCGGAAGATTTTCTTCCAAGACCTGAGACTTCAGGGAGAGGAATTTAATTGTCACAAGTCGCCCAGCCATAGGTGGATGAATGGTAATAAAAGCCACACTCTCCATGCATAGCTCTTTTGATCCAACAGCCCAATGAGTGTCAGCGTCACGAGTGCCACTTACAGACGAAGAAACTGGGGCCTAGGGAGGTAAACTCGCTTCCCTCTCAGGACAGGGTAAGCGTCAGAGCCAGGATGTAACCCTGAGCGGTCTGGCTCCAGGGCCCGGGATGCTGGCTTTGCTCAAGAGAGCTACAGAGAGGAGCTGTCGAGAGCATTTGTTTGGCTTCTTTAAACAAAACAAAACAACAACAACAACAACAAAACCCACAGCTCCTTCCAAAGGTCAGCTCGGAGAAGGCTCGCATATTTCAGACCGGGATTCCAGACCCATCTCCCAGATGAGTCAGTCGCTCCTCGGCCAGCTCCTCGGGCAGCAGAGATCGTCGGTCAGGATGGGGATGCCGCTGGAGAGCCCGAGCCGAGCTGACGTTTCTGTCCAGCGGCCCAGAGCTGGGGGCTGAGAGTGGGGAGGGGTGCTCGGGAGCTGAGAAGGGAAAGTTGGTGTTCCCGTCCCCTGACTACAGGAGGGGTCAGCCCAGTGGTCCAGCCTCTTTGTTCAAGGGCCCCTGGGGGAGGCTGTGGGGAGAGGGGACCAGAGTGCAGCCTTTGGTCCTGAAGCCCATTAGGGTAATGGGCCTCGGCTCTGATCTCTCCACACCATTTTCTACGGCTTCCTCGGGGTTTCAAATGCGGACATGGTAATTGGAAACAAATTTAGCGTGTTCCAGGCCGTCCAGCGTCTCTTCAGTGAGCGTGCTTGCTGTGCGGTAGATATGTCTGTTTTTAATTTCCAGTGATGTGAGAAATGTAGAATGACTTGATTCCTAATTTAGAATGCCGAGAGAGACTGACTTGCTTTGCTTTCAAGCCTGTGCAAAATGGCTCATTCTCTTTCGATGGCTCATCGTGCGATTTCCAAACATGGTCCTATCTGGGTGGGGTGGGGGACACACCTGTTAATCGCTGGTCACAGAGGCCTCCTGCCAGGCCGAAGACACATCTGGCCAGCAGGATCCCAGCCTGGGTGAGAGCAGGCACAGGGTTCCTTGGCCATCACGCCCTGAAGAGGCTGTCCCCTCTGGAACAGGGCGGTCCAGGTGTCGGTCGTGCAAGCAGCTGAGGCCTGCCCATGCTGGGCACAGCACAGTGGTCGCTGCGGGCCTGGACGGTAATTGCCTGAGCTGGAGCTGAGCCAGTGTGGGCGTCAGAACAGCCCTTCGTCATCGGGCAGGGGAGGGTCGTATGGAATTGCGCCACTCAGGCCCGTGCTGGTGGGCTCTCCTCCCTCCCAGGGCTGCTCACACATCAAGCACCTGCCTGGCACTGTAGACACTCCAGGTGCCTCGGTGAGCAACACAGATAAGCTGCTGAGGTTCTAGTGGGGGAGGCAGGAAAAAGTCAGATAAATATATCAGGTGGCGATAATGGCTGATGCTGTGTAAAGCAGGGTGGGCGGATGAAAGGTGGAAGGGTGTAGGGTGCCATCCTGGGGTCACAGCTGGGGACAGCCTCTCCCGTCAGGAGTCATCTGAGGCAAGCTTTTGGTGGAGAAAGGGATGAGCCCTGTGGACACAGGGAAGAACCTTCCTTGTAGAGGGAATGCTAAGTGGTGAGACCTGAGTCCAGGACCTACCCGGTGTGTATCTGAGGGCAAGGCCAGTGTGGCTGCAGTTGAAGGAGGGGAGGTGGGCTGGAGATTGGGGGGGGGCAATCATGCAGGACGCTGGCTTTGATCCGAGTAAGATGTTTTCCGCTGGGGGACGGGCGCGGATTTGAGCAGAGGAGCAATAAGACCTGACACATTTGTAAAGGACATTCTAGCTGTTGTGTAGAGAAGACTGCGTACAGGTGGAGGGGCAAGGTGGGTGGGGACGGAAGCAGCGAGTCCAGGAAGGAGGCTATGGCACCAGTCCTAGCGGACGATGGGCCCGGGGAGGAGTCGACCGTGACAATCAGGGAAGAGATGACGGCAGCCGAGACGAGGTTGGTGGCAGTCAGGCTGGTGAGGAGCAGCCCGATTCTGGAGGGATTCTGACCATGGAGGTACCGAGGCGTGTGGCTTGCTTCTCTCTTGGCACAGGCCCCACCCCCTGACTCGAAGGAGCCTGCTGGCACCTTGGCCTGCCTATTCCTTTGCGGAAAGGCCTCCCTCCCTCCACCTCGGACTCCCGCTCGTGGGGTTTGGGTGGGTGGGTGGGTCCTGGGTGTCTTTCACAGCGGGATGGGCTCTTGCACCTGCATCTGTACCCTCATCGCTTTAGTTTTCTTTCCTGTGGCCTTTAGCGAAATGTCAAGATTCAGAGAGAGAAAAGCAGAGGAGGGTCTCTTTCTTGAAGTGAATGTTTTCGCTTTATTTTTCTTCAGGCCCCACATTCAGAAAATAGTTTTTGCTTTGAATAATGAATAATACTTTTTGTGTCGTAGCCCCGGGAACGACAGCCGGCAGCTCCTGGGACAGTACAACCCCTCCCCAGGAGTGATCCGAGTCCAGTGGACATACCTAAATAGGGCCTGATTTCCACTTTGAATTTTATTTTGGTTAGACACACACACATACAGACACATACACATACACACTGCCGCCTTCGCGCGCATAGGTACCTTCGTCCTCATTGTTACGGTGCACTTTGGAGAGTGCTCGGTGTCAGTGCATAAAACACCTCCTTGCAGGGCCCCCTACGGTTTCCCAGGTTGTGCACCGCACACCTCCAGAGGGCGCCATTCATATTAACTGTCACACTGGCCTGTAGCATATTCATTCTTTTTTAATAATAGCATTATATTGCATAATGTACCACTAGTGACTTAACTAGCACTCTTTTTTAAGAATCCTCGCCCACGTGTATGTTTTATTGATTTGAGAGAGAGAAGAAGGAAGAGGGGATGAGGGGAAAAAGAGAGAAAGAGAAAGGGAAAAAGAAAAATGGATGTGAGAGAGACACATTGATCAGTTGCCTCCTGTACACACCCCAACCAGGGATCAAACCCACAACCTAGGTATGTGCCCTAACCAGGAAGTGAACCAGCAACCTTTTGGTGTACAGGACAATGCTCCAACCAACTGAGCCACCCAACCAGAGCTTAACCAGTAGTCTTTTGATGGGCCTTTGGATTGTTTCCAGTCTTTTGCTCTTCTAAAGAGTGCTACACCGAATAACCTTGTCCTGAGGTTTTTCCACACATCTGCCAGGACATCCATAAAATAATCCACTCACTCGTAGTGGAGTTACAACATCCGAGGGAGTGCACATTGGTACAGTTGAAAGATAACTGCAAGATGGCCTACCACAGATTTGGGCGTACCCGATTTCTGCAGCCTCTGCCCTTACGTTTCCATATTTCAACCAGGTCACGTTTTGTGGTGGCGCCCCTGTGGTCTTTTGCGTGAGTCCCACAGAGCAGAAGAAGGAGGCGTTGCTCCTGCACTCAGACCTGGCTTCAAAGCCCTGCTCTACCGCTTGCTTGGTGGGCAACCTCGCGTGTCTGAGCCTCAGTTTCCTGTAAAAGGCAGAAGGAGATTTCAGTAGAACTCTGACAACCTGGAAAGGCGGACATGCAGCGACTAATAGGGTAACTCATTGTATCTTGCAGTTACGATAAACACAACCAAGAAGACTCGTCCTGGGAGGCACCGCCTCATCTGGGAAGCAAGGAAAGATTTTCTTGTGAAATAACATTTGAGGCACGCTCTTCAGTATAACTAGGAGTTAAAGAGGATAAAAGGGGGGGAGGAGGTGGAGAGAGAGGGGCTGTCCCTGAAAAACCAGACACGGAAAAATGTGGGAAGGGGGTGGGGCTGCGATGGGGCGGGGCCAGGTCACGCAGGGCCTTGGAGCCAATGGGAGCTGGGAGTGAGTGATTGACGGCCAACTGAATTTCAAGGTCATCCTAGTCCAGGGTGGGAAGTGGTGGGTGGAGGACTGCAGGGGACACAGGGAAACTCTGGCAGAGAGAAACGGTGGTAACCGCTTTCAGGAAGGAAGAAGCGCTGGAGGAGGGGAGAGTGGGGTTTAGGGCATAGAATCGACAGGACTCTGAGCTGGATCCAACATGGCGACGAGGCCGCGGGAGGCATTGAGAATGAAGGTTTCCGGTGAAGTTGCTAACACATGCTCATTAGCAGGGTAGGGAAGGTTTGTTGGGATGACTGAGATGAGAGAACAATGATGAACTGGTTTCCCTGGTGCGTGTGAGTGCGTGCGGGCACACACACGGGGGACGGGCGTGGGGCTGGGGTGGCAGGTATGTTCTGTGACTTCGGCATCCCCAAAATACAGGCTGAATCTGGGACCCACGTGCGTCTGTCCAAACCGCCCCTCCACGTGCTGTGTGGCAACGGGGAGGGCAATAAAACACGCCCACAGGCTTTTCTGTTCTTTCAGAGTGAAATCTTTGAGGATGATACCAATTTCCTAATATTCCAAATTCAACAGAAAAAAAAATGCTACTTAACATTGTTAAAGCTTGATTTTAGTAAAATTCAAACCAGTTTCTTTGGCCAGTTGCCATTCTGAAAATCAGTCCCACATTTCTGGATTTGGTGGCAGCCCCGTCCATCTGACAGTGTTTAAAAAGCTCTGAGCAGAGCTGATAGGGAAATCGTTTTCCAAGGAAGATTCATTTACAGGAGTTCTCATTGCAGTATTTATGACGGGGGAAGTTTGGAACAACCTAAGTGCTCAGCCATAGGGGTAAATTAAAACTCTGGGGCATATACATCGGGTGGAACCGCCAGAACTGGGACCTGGAGGGACAAGAGAGGCACAGTGAGGGTGGGGAGGTCGGGGAGAGAGGAGAGGGCACAATTTAAGGCAGCACTTGCTCTCAGGTGCCCACCTTGCATTGGCACGACTCTGAAAGCCAGTGCCTCCTTAAATCATGCACCGAGGGCACCTCCCTCACCTTCTGCTAATCCGAGTGCTGGGAAATATTAGGCTGACATTTGAGATCATCTCATAAAACAAGACTTAATGGCAAGGGGAAATGGTCACACTATATTGTTGAATGGAAACAGTATGTATAAAATAGAATCCCAAATATGTTCATCTGTGCGCCCAGAAGAAAAATCTGGAAGGACATACACTAAAAAACTTCTTTTGAGGGAGTATTTTCTTTGTAATTTCTGTATTTTTATATTGTCTATATTTTCCTGCAACCAATGAACCCTTGTCAACTTTGGTAACAAGACCAAGGAAAAGCAAGAATCAACAAATACCAAGATCCCTTTATCTGCGCATCAGGATAGGAGTGGGCAGAGCTCGAACCTGGGGGTGGGGTGGGGATGCTGAGCTTTCTTGAGACACCATGTGTCCCTGAGAAGCTCACCTCTGCCGTGCTCTTGCTGAGCTGGAGGGGCGGGCCTGCCCGCCTTGTCACAAGCAGTCCGGACTCTCGGGAGAGCTGTCCTTTCTCGGAGTCAGGGGTCAGCTGTGACACAGAGGAAGTGACTATCCCCTCGTGCCTGGGGTCCCACCCGATGGCTTTCGAGCTGTACAAGCACGTCACCCTGTGGAGCCTCAGTTCTCTCACCCGGAAAAGGGGTCTCTAGCTCTGCTTTTTCTCCGAGCACCGCCGTGCAGTCAATCAGCTCTGTCCCTCCCAGCCCTGGCATCAGCCCATATGATGCGCCCCAGAAACGCCCCTACTTCTGGGAACCTTGTCAACAGTCAGGGAGATTACCGGAAGCAGAAAACTTGCCCTCTCACCTCGGCTGCGGGGAGTGGGGCCTCTTTTGCTTGGGGGACCAGCTGACCTTGAGCCCGTAGGTTGCCGCAGCTGTCTGCTGGGGCTGGAAGGCCACCCTGCTTGCCCACACCCTTGAGAAGACCTGACCTTCGGAGAAGACTGGAGAGAGGCCCTGTGACCAAAGTCTCCCCAAAATGGAGGCAAGAGGGCGCTGAGACCTCGCCATCCCGAGACATCACGTTGTGTGTGTGAGACCCAGGTCTCCTGTTTCCTGGAGAAGCAAGCAAATAGCTCCGTGCTTTTCGTACCAAACCTTCGGAGAGCTGGAGACCCTTCCAGGGCCTGGGCGCCTCCTAGCACCTTCTAGGACAGGACAGGTGGAGGGTGGAGGGGGACCGTTCTTCCCGTGCAGGATGGCAGGTCTGTCTCGTCACCCAGCACGCCACGTCAGTGTCTGACGGGCCCACAGCGAGGACCGGAGTCAGTGCCTGGCTTTCGCCACACAGGAGGGTGTTTCGGGTTGTTTTTTCACTTGCTGGGACTTTCATATTTATTTGTCACCTTCCCATTTGGTTCTGTTATGCCACCTCCTTGTACTGATTCGCATCATCCTATGATGACAAGGAAAGTTCTTGTTTCACAGGCAACCTACTGGGTGTCGTGCTTTGGGGCCCTTCACAGGTTGTTTTACTTCATTTTTGAAAGAGCCCTGGGGTGTGGGAGGTGAGGTCCCTGTTGTAATGAGCAAATGGAAACTCAGGGGTGGGGTCCCTGCTCCAAAGACACACAACTGTGAAGAAGCAGAGCCGGGATTGAGAGTCCCGTAGGTCTGTCCCCATGGGGAGGACGTGCTTCCTGCTACTGTCTCAGCCCCTCTCTGGTGTGGCCAGGGGAGGGACACTCGCCCAGGGGAGGCAGGTTCTACCTGCTCACCTTGTATCAGCTAGTTCGGCTCCGCCAGGGGGTGCGCTGGCGCCCAGAGAGGTCCTTCTTAAGGAAGAGGGTATCTCTCTCAAGGGACAACAGTGTTTGTTTGTTTTGGTTGCTGTTGTCTGTTTACTTTTCTTTCTCCATCTCCCCCCTCACTGCCCTCTCTCTCTCTTGTTCAGCAGGAAGGACACCCTTGAGCTTATAATCGAGCTCTTCTCATGTTTCCTTTGAGGGCCTGGTCAACATGTGCTGGCCTGGAGTCCAAGATCACAGAGCAGGGTCGTAGAGCAGACGCTGGGGCGTGGAGGGTGTGTTGGGTAAGGGGGGCACTCGGAGGCTGAAGGCCCGGCTCTGCCCTCTACGAACAGTACGGCATGGGACAAGTTGCCCAGCCGTTGCAGGCCTCAGTTTCCTCACCTGTAAAATGGGCCCACCCTCCCTGGGGTGGTTGAGATGCTGGTAAACGTTGAGTGCAGTGCCTGGCCTACGGGAAGCGCACACTGAGCTGCTGCGTTGTTGTCCGTGGTGATCATTCATTGGACACGTGTGTCAATCACACTGGACGAAAGAAGCAAGGTTCCTGCTGCCGTGGACCTCACGTTCATGTGGGAAGGAGAGATACTAAGCAAATAACTAACAAGAAAATTTCAGATGGCGATGAAGCAACTGTTCCAGCGGTGCGCTAGCGAATGCTTGACATCCAGTTCTTGCGGCCGGAGCGGGCGGGGGGGGGGGGGCAATGAGTCAGATTTATAGCATTTGCCAATTTGTGTGGTATGTATTTCTGAGTGAATTTATTGACACAAAGTGATGTACGATACCAGCCTTCCTATGCACAACCGTGGTTTACACGACTGCCTACCTGCTCACTTATCTGGCATGACACCAAACAACACATTCTGGACCTGCTCAGAATTATTCCTACCATGGCTGATTTCAAGCTACCAAAATGACGTCAACTGGCTCATAAAAGTCCTAAAAATTTAACGGTTGGCTCTCGGAAGGCTGAAAGAGCTGGCTCTGGCCCTGGGTGTGTGTAAATAATGTGGTTCCGGAAAGACCTGGAGATCTGAGAACTAAATGTTTCGTTGGGAGAGTATTCCAAGCTGAGAAGATGGCTGTGCAAAGGCCCTGAGGTCACACAGTGCTTGATGTGCATGGGGAACAGAAGGATGAGTGACTGGTGTTGGCAGGAGCCTAATGGTGGGGCGGGAGAGGAAGGCAGAGGCTGGGCCCTTGGAAGCCTCACAGACCGTGGCACCACGTTTCAACTTTCTCCTAAGGCCACAGGATGTCTTTGGAGGCGTGTAAGCTGGGGAGCATCTTGGCCCGATTTGTATTTTTAAAAGCTCATCCAGCTGTTCTGTGAAAGACCAACAAGAGGCCAGTTAGTGGGCAGTGGTGGTCACTCCAGGGAGAGGCAAATGGGGGCTTGGATGGTGTACGCCAGCAGGGAAGGGGGTGCAGGTAGCTGCAGTCAGGTGGAGCTGTGGGGAAGTGACAGCTCTTATCTGCAGGTGTCCCTGGGTATTTACCGTGAATACGGTCTGTCTGCAGTTTCCGCTCTTCTGTCATCAGAGGCGGAAGGAACCTCAGTCCGTCTCGGCCCACTATCTGTCCACCTACTTTCTTCTCCATACGTGATGCTGTGCTTACCACTTCCTGATCAGTCCAGGAGGCGAGATGAGGAAATATGTTTAGCTTGGCTCCAAGTGCAAAGCCAAAACAAAATCTCTTCTCAGCACTGTCCTCCTTCCTCTGATGTTTCTCACCGAGAACAGTGCCCTGTTCTTCGATTTGCATGGAGGGGAAAGATAAGGGGCTCTGACCTGGGTTTCTGTCTCTGCCCTAGGGTGCCTCTTGGGGGTGTATCAGACACATGGGTACGTGTCACGGGCGTTGGCCCAGCAGATTATGGGACAGGGTGTCACCCGACTCTGCTCCATTTCCAGCTCGTCTCTTCGTGTGGTTTTTAAAGTACAGGAGAGTTCCGGCTTTCTAGACCCCATGGGACTGTTCTCGATGATGGCAGTGTTCTGCATCTGTGCTGTCCCCTATTAGCCATTTGCGGCTGTGGACCAATTGACACGTGGCTAGTGCAACAGAGAAACTGAATTTTTGACTGTGTTTAACTTTTATATTGGGCAGCACAGTTCTAGACCATGTGTGGTCACCCGTTGGGCCTTTGTGTTTTGGAGGTTGACTGGGGACCCTACTGACATTTTGTAGAACGTTATGGAAAGCTGGGATCTTCGTTGTGACTTGTCGTAGTCCGCCTCAATTTGCAGAGAAGGATTAAGTGATTTGCCCAGCATTTCTCAGCTGGGGGGTGGCAGGCCAGGAACCCACCCTCAAACTCTTGGCTCAATACACTTTTTTGCTGTTATGTATTTTTCAAAACCCATGTTAATTTTCACAAATTTCCAGAAATACATTCTTCTTATAGCACTGTGAATAAATTTAAAGCCCTCTGACCAACAGTCTCAAGATTGATCCCCTTCTCCATCCCTACAAGTGATCATGGCGTGGTCAGTTTGGAGTGCATCCTTCTACCTCTTTTCCTATTGCATTCACATGCATATAAATGAGTGGATTGAAGATCTTCAGCATTTTAAAATTAAGTTCTATCACACTACCCATATTTTTCTACAAATGGCTTTCCTCTTTCAACAGCCTATCGTAGATCTTTCTGGATCAGCCCAGAGATCTCTATCTTCTTATTATTTTTTAATTGGCACAACCTTTCATAGCCTGGATGTCTCATACTGCTGATAAGCCTACTGGTATAACTAATTGTTTATTGTTCCACCTTTTTTTTTTTTTTTTTTTTTTTTTTTTAGTAAGCAAGTTGGTGCATATCTCCTGCATGCACAATATTTCTGCTAGGTACAAAGTAAGAAATGAAATTACTGGGTAATACGGAGTATGCATTTTTAATTTTAGCAGCTGTTACTCCAATACTTTTTAAAATAGCTATCCCTGTTTGTGTTCCTGTCAGCTGCGTGACAGTGCCTGCGTCCCCACAGCCTGCAGAACACGTGATGTAACCACACGTCCACATGTGTGCCAATCGAAGGGTGAAAAATGGCGTCTCACGGTGGTTTCACTCGCACTTTCCTGCTCGCACGTCCCAGTGAACATCTTGTCTCTGCCAACGGCTGTTTGTTTTTCTGTGAATTGCCTGTTCAAACCTCTTGCTCATTTTTTTCTTTTGGATGCTTTTATTAATTCACTCAGCAAATAGATGCTAGGAGGTCTACCAGGTGCCCAGCATTATTCTAGGGGCTAGGGATTTTGTGGCAAGTTGAAGAAGCAGACATTCCTGCCCTCAGAGAGGCGTGATAGTCGAGGTGTAGGAGAGAGACCTAAACAAAAGAAACGGAGGAAATGTATGTTGTGGAGGAAAAGAGAGAGAAGGAGACGGAGAGCTCCTGGGGCGGGACTCAGGTGTACACAGGACGGCCGGGGAACCATGTCCTTGACTTACCCCCTTATGGGCATTCTTTCCGTGTTCTGTGTGCTAATCTTTGGTCTGTTGCAAGTCGAACATTTTTCTTCCAGCCTTTCATTCTCTTTGGACTTAGATGATGGTACTTTCGCCTTTCTCTTTTTTTTTTTTAAGTAGCAAATGCAAACATTTTAACTGCAGCGCAGGCATGTGAAAAGTGCAAGTTCCTTCTTCTGATCTTCCCAGAGAGCCATCACCGAGAGCTTTCTTCTATTTTCCGTCCTCACTGCCATGTAACATTCCCCCCCCGCCACCCCCCGACTGCCATTTGAGCACAGTTTCTGGCTCTTTCTTCATAAACGAAAGTCTGATCCGCCACATTCTTTCTTATGGCCACTGAATGTTCCCATATAGAGAAGATTCCCGTGATGTACAGAAGCAGTCCCTTCCAGCTGGGCATCGAGGTTGCTTCCAGATCTCCAGTCCTCGGGGCAGAGCAGCAATCCCACGCTCTTCCTGGTACCCAGGAGTTTCTCTGATCTTTTCCTTCGTGGGATCATGGCTGCCACCCCCTGCATGTCCGTGGTGCTGGAATAATTTGGTTCTGTGTCCTCTGCCCGCAGCTCCACGGCTACATGGAAAACAAGCCCCTGGGGCTGCAGATCTTCATCGGGACAGCCGACGAGCGGATCCTGAAACCCCACGCCTTCTACCAGGTGCACCGGATCACGGGGAAAACCGTCACCACCACCAGCTATGAGAAGATCGTAGGCAACACTAAAGTCCTGGAGATCCCGCTGGAGCCAAAAAACAACATGAGGGCAACGTAAGGGCTGGGGCCGCGGGCGGTGGGTCTCGAGGGGGGTTGAGTGGGGCCTCGTGGCAGGGGTTTGGGGGAGGGGGCTCTGTGCAGCTGGTGGGAGCAGCCATGGATGGTGGTTCCAGCCCGTGAGGGACCCAGGCTGATTACTGTTCTAAAAGTTTCTGTTTGAACAGTTCTTTACCTAGATAGTTTTCATGTGTATTGGGAGGAGGAAGACTTATAAACGTTGGATTACGTTGGTTGGGATGAGACTAAATGCCAATCGTTAACAGATTTGCCAATTGTTAACATTTTTCCCATTTGCTTTATCATTCTCTCCATTTTCCCCCCGAACCATTGGAGAGTTGCAGAAACCATGCCTTTGGGACTTTTTAAATATTTCCGTGCGCACGTCCCAAGAACAGGAATACATTCTTACGTGAGCACAGTACATTTATCAAATTCAAGATGTTAATGTTGATACACTACTCTTACCTCTTGAGTAGTCGAGAAGTAATTTTCACCAGTTGTGTATTTGAGTTTCTCAGATACTTTGAGAGTTGAAAATTTGGCATGAAAATAATCTCCCCAGAGAAGCGATTTCCACTGGGATTTCTCTAATTACCCCTGAAGTGTGTCACACACGCTAACCCCCCCCCCCCAACCCCTGGTGTAAATCCCTGGCTGGAATACTTCTCAGTATATCGCAGTTGCTTCCCGTGTCTGGCCGTAGAAGTTACTTTGCTCAGCTGACAAAGGTGGCCTTGCGGGCGATCCTTCCTGCTCGCTCAGATGATCGGTTTTAAGTGGGGTCCCCAACCTTCCGGCAGCATCGACTGCGCGGGCATCCTGAAGCTGAGGAACGCGGACATCGAGCTGCGCAAGGGCGAGACGGACATCGGCAGAAAGAACACACGGGTCCGGCTGGTTTTCCGGGTGCACATTCCCGAGTCCAGTGGAAGGATCATCTCCCTGCAGACGGCATCGAACCCCATCGAGTGCTGTAAGTTGGGCTCTGGGCAGGGGCGGTCTTTGGAAAGCAGACTGTATGTGACCTCCCAGCACCCCATCCCCCTCTCGGCCAAACACCCCGGGCCAGGTGCCCGGTGAGAATACGCAGGACCCACCAGGATGGAGAGTAGGCCCCAGATGACCAAGAGGCCTGGAGCCAGAGCACATTTAAGGGTCTCTCTCTGCTTCTGTTTACTTGTGGAGGGTTTTTTTGTGGCCTCACAGGAAATTAAAAAATAATACGGCTAATGAGCAGCCCACAGCTTTGTTTGGCGGATTGGAGATGTGTAAATGTTGTTCTGGGTTTTAAGAGGGGTGGACGGAGTCGGAGGGGGTGCCCTGCAGATCGCGCCCTCTCTTCCTTTTCCTCTGTTGCTCCGTCAGTGAGAGTAACGGTGATATCACGGCGGCTCTCGCTTACCGAGCTCTCGCGCGCCCGGTGCCGGTGCTGAGTACGCAGCCTGCAATAGCTGGTTGACTACCTGCAGCCAGCCACCCTTGGCAATGGCTGGTGTCTGTCACGAGGCTTTACAGAAGCGGAGGGAGAGAGACAAGGGGTATGGTAGCACACCCAAAACGTGGCAGAGTGGGGATCTGAACAGGAGCTTTGGCACCCAGGCACTCTGCTTCCCCGCCACCCTCAGCCCGTCCCTGGTTGTTTCCTGAGAATGCGCTTGGTGTCTGGCACTGTGCCAGGGGGCTGCAAATGAGCGAGGCGTTTTCTCTGTCCTCAACGAGCGACAGGCTGGTGGAAGTAAAGACACCCACACAAAGATGCAGAAAGGTTTCGGAATTCAGCGTGCGGTGGCTGAGGCCTGCCGTTTGGAAGGGCTCAGGGCAGAAACCGGGCTCGTCTCTACCAGGTTTTGAAAGAAGCAGCTGCTTTGAGCTCATTCTTAGGTACTTTTCTCAAGTTTTGTTGTTGGTTTTGCAATGAGACAGGGCCAAGCTTGTTGTCTAGTTTTTGAGAGTTTAGAGATCATTTTTAAAGGCATAAAGAAGAAAAAAAATAAGCATTGTTTGAGAAACAAAAGCAGTTTATATTATTTGTTTAGCCTCTTTTAAGAATTTTGTGCTGTTAAAATCACATTCCATATTCCATCATGTTTCAGAATTTCTTTCCTATTGGCATTTTGCTGTAACGAGGTATCACTCAATCAGCTTCCCGCACAGGCTGGGGAGACCATGGAAATGAGCGAAGTGGGCTGGGCGGGCGGCAATAGGGAGTGGTGGAGACTGGAGACCAGCAAGGCACATCCCCCATCGAAATGGACTGTTGTTACTCAACTCCAGAGAGTGTGTCCCCGTGGGAATGAAGACTCAGTGGGGCTACCTCTTCTGCCTTTTTAAAATAGACCAAAGTCTCCTCCTGACAGACCAAAGTCTCCTCCTGACTTTTCAAAAGCAGCAGAAAATCCCAAGCACTCCTTGGGATCAGACAAAGCCTGCGCAGGGCTTTGAGCGATCAGAGGTAGTCTTAACCAGATGCTGAGGAAAGGGCAAACATGGCTATTTTATGCAGAAAGGGTTGAGAAAGACTGGCCCTCAGGATCAGAAGCCAGCGAGGGGAGAGGGGGGACCCTCTTCGGGAGAGAGGCCAGAACTCAGTCTTGGTTGGTCTTCGGAAACGGACGAAGGAGAGCTCTCCGATTTCTTCCAGCCTTGGGGTCAAGATGCGGGTCAGGCTGAATGTGGTGGGGAGGTTGCGCTCTGATGTTAGAAAAGGAAGAGTCAATGGCAGGCCACAAGGGAAGACAAGTGTGAAAAACAGCATCTCGGAAACACTGGAATTCCCCTTCTCTACCCGGCAGACCCACCCTGTCCTCCGAGGGCTCATCATGCTGGCCGCCCCACCCTGGCCTTGGGTCTGAACATCTGAAGGTGTTTTGGGAAGGAAACTCAGGCTTTTCCTCTGTGATGCGGGGGGGTTTTGAGAAGAAAAGGTCTCTCCTTTCTGGCAAGGGACTCACCAGGACGGGGCTGTGGTTACTAGCAAGGTGGGGACCAGGCGGCCTCAGGAAGGGCTGTACCCAGGAGTCCATCTTCCTCTCCATCTTCCTCGCCTTCTCCCTCGGGTCAGCTTAACTCACATCGATCAGGGACTTTTAAGGATCATCACTGAACCACAAGCACCTCCAGCAAGATCTTCCGGGGGTTATAAAGTTGTTGAGCCTCTCATTGAGGGCTTTTTCTTTTATTTTGAGAAAGCGTTTGGCTGATTCAACTACCTGGTTTTGAGCGAGAAGGAAACTGAGACTTTCTTGGTAAAGTGATTCATTCACTTTTATTCAGCAGGGAGTGAGTCCAGGGGCTCCAGCCTTCTAGTTCTAGGAAAACCCTGCTTCTTTTGGTTTCTAGAACACCACTCTTTCTTGCGATACGGGTAGCGAATGGAGCTACCCGACGGCCACTCTTCCTCTCACCCAGAATCTTCCGTGATTTTTATTTTCTGCTTTGTTCTTATGCCCTAGACCAATGCCTGGTAGTTCCATAAATATTTATTGACTAATTGTCTTACTGTGTGATCCTTCAGGAGATATTCAATAAATATTTATGGATAATTTGGCCATCCCATGCATTAGCACAGTATGCGTACAAGAAATATTTATTGACTCACTGACTTCGTGGGTAGCCCTGGGGGAGGGTGAGTGGGTAGGAGAAACACTCCGTGGGGCCGGGACTTATTTGCAAGGGTAACTTATTGACTTTGGAGGTGCCTGTTATGTAACATCCGAGGGATCAAGGGTAAGTTCTCAGAGCCTAGCAGAACAAACCTGAACAAACTAGTGGAGGCCACTCTCTGGAAGGCGGACCTACCTGCTGGACATGGAGATTCCTTCTCTGTAGTTCTAGGCCATTGTGCCAGAGGTCACGTCTCACCTTTGCACAAACGGGAGCTCCTATGTCGCTAGCTCTTCAGTATTGCCAAGGAGATACTTCTAGTTCCCTCCCTTATTTTCAGGAGAGAGTATTTGGAACCTTCCCTCACCTTCTCAGCTCTGGACGCTGCCCTCACCCCGTTCCCACTCCAGGCAGGTGGCTGTGCCGCCCACTATGCCGGGAACATGGGGGAGGTCAGAAGGGCACGCCCTTGTCATCTCCGACAGCAGGACGCCCCACATGTCACGGCTGCGGGCCTTCCCTCACCCGGGTGCCTGGGGATGGGACACTCCTCCCTCCTGCACGGGGCTCCTCCGTGTTCCGAGCTTCCACTCCACGTCCCCTGGGGAGGTTGAGCCCTTGCTTCTCTTGGATGCGTTTCCCAGGCTGGCATCACCAATGCCACTGACTGGGAGGCTTAAAACAACGGAAGCTCACTCCATCACATCTGGAGGCCAGAAGCCCAGAATCAAGGTGTGGGCAGGGATGGACCCTGGCAGAGGCTGTGAGGGAGACTCTGCGCCCGGCCTCCCTCCCAGCTCCCGGTGGGGGCTGGCCATCCCCCCTGGCTTGTGGACGCCCCACTGAAGCCTCCGCCTCTGCGCTCACGTGGGCTTCTCTGGGGCGTCCTTGTCTGTCTCTTCGAGGGCTCGCCCTGATCCAGGCTGACTTCGCCTCCCTCCTTATCTTGTTTGCATCTTCGAAGTCCCTATTTGTGAATGAGGTCATATTCTGAGGTTTGGGGTGAGCAGGAAGTTCTGGAGGGAGCTCTACACCCACCCAGGGGTGTCCCACCTACGGCCCGCGGGCCAGCTGCAGCCCAGGACGGCCATGAATGTGGCCCAACACAAAATCATAAATGTACTTAAAACCTTCTTTTTGCCCATCAGTCGCCGTTAGTGTTTGTGTATCTAACGTGTGGCCCAGAGACGCCCAAAGGTTCATTTCTTGACTTCACTTTGCTCTCCGTCCCTCAGTTCCGAATCCACTGGGATCTTTCTGTGACTTGTAGGCTTTCTGCCTTTCTGTCACCTCTGTGCAGAGCACTGGTTCTTAAACTTGGAATCACCTGAGGAATTTTGGGAAAAAACAAACAACAAAACCCAATGCCCAGATTCTGCTGCAGAGCCTCTGACTTGGCTGGTTGTACAGATACCCTCAGAGCCCCTCCCTCCCCTCCCCCAGGGACTTTGAGGTGGGGCGCAGTCGAAGGCCCTGGCCTTGCCTCCCCTCCCCTCCCCTGGGGGTCCCACCCCTCCTTCCAGCACTTGGTTAACTCCTCCTCATCCAGGGACCCTGGATGGACGGCCCCACCAGGAAGACGCTGGCCCTGACCTCTGGCCTCGCAGGGCAGGGACAGCGGGTGTCAGCGAGGGCCTGGCACATAACAGCCGTCTCCAGAGTGTCTGTCTAAACAAACAAGCAAACAAACAAACAAACAAACAAACCATGAAACTGCGAAAACAAGCATCTCCACGTTGGGAGAGAAGGGCAGGGAGCAGCCGTACCGGAGACGCCCACAGGGGCAGGTGCCTCTTCCGTGAGCACCCTCTGGCTGGCCTCTGCAGAAGGGCCTCTCTGTCCGTCCCACCTCGGAAAACGCTTAACGCCACTCTCCACCAGCGCCGCCTCCCCCCCTCCGGGCACAGCGCCCGAATTCATACTCCGCCTCTCGCAGGAGTCGGCAGGTCCGGGGTGTGGACCAGAAAATGGATTTCTCACCTGGTCTTTTCAGTCTCTCCCCATAAATGTCTTACTGAGCCATAATTAAGATACAATGAATCGCACAGGCTGTGACTCTTCAGTTCAATGGCTTTGGACAAATGCGGCAGCGGTGCAATCACCACTCAGAACGGGACACGGGACACAGAGCATGCTCCTGTCCCCTGAGCGTGCCCTCGGGCAGGGCCGCCTCCCAGCCGCCCCCACACAGGCCCCCCGTTGATCTGCATTCTGTCGCCATAGATTAGCTTTCCCGTTCCAGAGCTCCATAGAACAGACCTCTGCAGCATGCGCACTCCGGTGTCCAGCCGTGCACGCTCGGCCGGACGTCTTTGCAGTCGCACAGCTGTCATTGTGCGAACACTACTTGACTATGCGAATGTAACAATTGCTTGTTTCCCTTCTGTAGACACTTGGGTTGCTTCTGGGCTTTGAGTGCTGTGGATGAGGCTGCTCTGAACAGTCTGGGTCAGGGTCTCTGGCGGACACACGCTTTCCTTTCTCTGGGGCGAGTGCTGGGGAATGGGATTGCAGGGCGCAGGGAGGGGCGGGGTGCAGGGAGAGGGTGGGGCACCGGGAGAGGGTGGGCCGCATGCGGTGTTGGTCTTTTCACTCCGTTTGAGAGTGCGAGCGTCCTGAGCATCAGGGTCCTCGCTAACGTTGGGCTGCGCGTGGTCTTGTTAGTTGGGGCCATTCTCGTGTGCACTAAGTGCTGCCTCCGTGTGCACGGGCACCCTCAACACGGCCTCGATGCCCGTCGGCTGGCTGTAAGTCTCCTTTGGAAAGGTGTCTGTTCAAAGCTTTTGCCCATTTTCTGTCGAGTTACTGTTATTTTTATTGTTGACATACAGTAGTTCACGTATTCTGAATATAAGTCCTTTGTCAGATATATATATATATATAATGATCATTTCCCCCTAGTCTGTGGCTTGCCTATTAATGTTCTTGTGTCTTATGAACATTAATATTTTATTTTGATGAAGTCTAATTTGTCCTTTTCTTTCCGAATTAGTGTTCTTTGCAACCTCCCCCCCCGCCCCCGAGAAATCTCTGCCTATCCAAAGGTGGCAAAGACGTTGTTTTATGTTTTCTTCTAGAAGCTTTTTGATTCTGGCTTTTGGATTGATAGATACAGTTCGTCTCAGATTAAATTTTGGATATGGTGTGAGGTAGGGGGTGAGGTTCATTGTTTAGCGTGGTGATTAGTAGTGTGAGCCTGGGTTCAAATCCTGCCTCTGCCACCACTTACTAGCTGTTCAGTCCTGGGGAAGTTACTTGACACCCTGGGCCTCAGTTTCCTCATCTATAAACCAGGAATAGGAATAGTACCTGTCTCATCACGATGGAATCGCCTCTCTTGTGGCATGCCGCAGACTTTGCTGCTTGCAGCCCTCGCGTAGCTCTGCAAAGCAGACTTCACACGTCTCCCTGGTTGCCACTGTGTTGCCGCCCAGAGACCAGGGCCCAGGGGGCGGTAGGCAGGGGCGGGAGTTTCACAGACACTAATTGTTTCAGGGGAGCTGGCAGCTTGGCAGCGCGCCCCGTTACTGAAAAGGAATCCTGAGGTTCTCTTGCCCAGGCAGTGGGTCAGCTGCGGGCGATTGCAGGAAAGTTGGGTTTTGGGGGAGCCCAGGGTTGGGGTGGCTCTTCCACTGATTGCTATGGTTAGCCGATCATGTGGTTATGGCCCTGTAGAACTAGTCATGCAGGGACGAGGAAGGCAGGACCACCCTTCATGGGAGACCGTCGGTATGCCTCGCTGTCACACCTGTGAACCCGTCCCATCCTCACTGGAGTCTGAGAAGACTCAGCCATTCATTCAGAAATATTTATGGGGCCCTGACTTGTGCCAGCGAGCGTTTGAGGCACGAAATGCTGCCTCCTCGGAGCTTCCAGTCCAGCGGGTAGAGGTTTGGATGGTTAGGGGATTTGCTGTGGTCGCATGGCTGGCCGGGGACGGAGCAGAGAGCTGGGTGTAAAGCCCAAGTCCTGGTCTCCGTCCAGGCTGCCTGGGTCCCCTGGCAGCCCCTCAGTCAAATGGGGGATTTGTGGAGCCCTCAGGAAGGGCTTGTTATATGGAGACATGTGGGAATTTCCTGAAGGGGCTGCCTGTTAGCACGGTGGAATGGTATAGTAATCCTCTGATCAGGAGAGAAAAATACTAGCTCCTGCTTGGGACCTGGTGCTGTGTGGACTGGCTGAGACGACTGGCCAGTCTGGCAGGGTAGGTGTTCCCACTCCATCTTCCACCAGGAAGCTGAGGTCCCATGAAGTCTTCAGCCTCACGCCCTGCAGAGCTTACACATTCTCACACACCGCACCCCACTCCCGTGGTGTGAATGTTGACAGGTCCCTTGCAGAGGGAGGTGAACCCTGCACTCCGGGAGAGTTGGGCTCCTCTGTCCCAATTCTCCCACCTCCAGGGAAGGCTCAGCAGTGGCCAGGACAGGGGCTGAGGGGCCTGAGGAGCCGATCTTCTGGCCCTGCTCACAGTCGCTCCCAGGCGAGGCCTGAGTCAGCACAGTATTCTCGGCCAGGCCAGGCTCAGCGGGGCCAGGCTCACAGCCAAGGACAGGGGCCTGATGAAGAGACAAGACAGGTTTACAGCAGCTGGAGCGCCGCGGCTGGCGCGGTGAGCTGTGCGAGCCAGAAGGAGAGCCCTGGGAGGACCCTTCTCGCCTGGGCTGGCCGGCTGCTTCCCTGCTCGGTCCTTCTTCATTTTACTAAGAAGGGGCCATCTGAGGGGGGGGGCGGGGGGTGAATCCCACTGTCTGGGCCCAGACTCCGCCTGTAGGCCTGACCTGGCTGTGAGCTCTCAGACACGTATCCCGTCTCCTCGGGGACACTCTGAGCCCTCGACTCCACATGGGGATACTTCCTGCTTTGTGACCTCCTGAAGGTTCACGTTGAAAATAAGCAGCGTTCACGGAGCCCCGACAAGGTGCCTCTCACTCCCTATGCATTAGCTCATCGCATCTGCAAACAGCCCTCTGAGGTTGGAACCGTGAGTGTTCCCATTTTAAAGGTGAAAAAAGAGGCACCGATGAAGTGACTTGCCCCAAGTCCCAAAGTTAGGATGTCACTGCGCTGGGCTTCGAACTTGGCCGGTCACACAGCGGCATCCATGCCTCTACCCACCCCTCCAAATGGCCTCATCCTGTGTGTGTTTTATAACATAAACCAAAAGGCGTGCGTGAAGTGCCTGGCATCTCACGCACTCCCTATGGCAGCTGTGATTATTTGCTGTTATTAGCAGAACCCACCCACTCTGCATAAACGAATTTCCCTGACCAGCCTCCCTTGTCTGCTTTGGGGAGACTGTAGCTCTTGGCCACGCATCCCCTATGACTGAGTGGATTGTCGACAGGCAGGCCGGCAGTAACGTCCCATTTCCAGGCCGACTCGGGCCAGCCCAGAGGACCCTGTGCTGGTGTGACTTTCCCTCGTGGGGCCTTTGGCCACTGCGGCTCTGTTCCCCATCAGCCACCGTTGCCAGCGAAAGTAAACACCCAAACTGGTTAAACCAACAGCGCCCTGTTGATTCAGAGCTCATAAAACACAGGAACCCCAAGCCGCTTTAGGACGTGCCAGAATCCGGGGGCAAGAGGGAAGCCTGGGGAAATCTCCTGGCGAGGGCCACCTCTAAACTTCTGCGGGAGCCAAGGGCTTGGCTGCCCCACAGCAGAGACCCGGGCCCTCGGGACGGCTTTAGCACGGGGGCTCCTGGTTTGGTTAGAACATGGTAGGGGCGGATGGTCCGGAATCTCTGATGGCTGGAAAGTGGAGTGGGTGTTGGTGGGGGCCGATGAAGGGGGCCGTGCAGGCGTGGGAGGCCCGGTGGCTTCCTGAGAGCCCTCCCACAGGCCCTGGGCGGTGCCACCCCAATTAGCAGCCATAGGTGTTAGAGGTTGCATCAGAGGGAGAGAGGGAAGTGGACCCCAGGAGGGTAATTTTGGTTGCTGTTTGCCTCTCCTCGGTTCCTCTTTCGGAGGCTAATTGGGTTCGTTTGTGCTGCCTCCGGGCTCTCTCAGGATGCCAGGGCCTCCCCTGGAGGAGGTCCCCTTGTCCTCAGGTGGCCTCTTAAGTGTGGAACTTGACTCTCAAACAAACCCACGTAACAAGTCACCTGAAAAGATTGTTAAAATGCAAATGTCCAGCCTCATCCGGGAGATTCAAGAGCAGTGGGTCAGGGACATGGCCGGGTGTCTGCATTTTCATTAAGTGTCTCCCTCAGCCAGGTGATTCAGCTGGGGTGGGGGTAGGGGGGCGGGGGAGCCCACTTGGAGAAAAGCTAACGATCAGGGTCAAGAAACCTGGGTTGCAGTTTGGGATCCGCCAAGAACCACAGTGAGGAGAGCAGAAACTGCATGGATGTGGTCGGCACCTCCTTGGTGAAATACACCAGACAACAGCCCTTAGCCAGTGCCTAGCGAACAGAAACCGCTCGAGAAACTGCAGCTTTCGGTGTCGTTCAACTTGCTGGCCCGAATTTATTGAGCCAAACGCACGTTTTGTGAGTTCGCTCTTTCAGTCGCCACCACAACTTGTGGGATGGGTCTGTTAACAGCCCCATTTTCGAGACAGGAACACTGAGGGTGAGAGCTGGAAAGCCCCGTCCAGGGATCGCCTGGGCGGGGTCGGGCGGGGGCGGGGCGGGGGGGAACTTCAGTGGGACTGAGATGCGTCCCACACGACAGGCTTCCCCCTGGCTGGGGCTGCCCCTTGATGGAGCTGGGTCCTGAGCCTCTCTTTTTCTGTCTGTGAAATGTTACCAATCGTGTTCTCCTTGGTTAAGCAGTTTAAAAAGATGCCAGGTGAGCAGACATTTTGAACAGTGACTGAGCAAGAAAGAAAGTGGCATTTTGAAAGGGAACGAGAGTGAAGACTTGTTTCTCGACTGGTGCCCTTGTGTCGGGCGCTGGCTGTGTGTCTTACGTTAGATACACATCTTCTAATTGCGGCAGAATACACGCAACCCAACGTGCACCGTTCTGACCACTTATAAATGCCCGGTGCGGTGGCATTTAGACTGTTCGCGGTGCTGCGCAGCTGCCGTCACTCTCTGCTTCCCGAACTTTTGGCCCCTCCCTCCAGAAGCCCCGTGCCCGTGAGCAGGCCCTCCCCTGACCTGGCAGCCGCCGGTCTGCTTCCGACTCCGGGTTCGCCCGCTCCGAACATTCCATTTACATGGGATCGCGTGATCCGTGCCCTTTTGTGTCTGGCTCCTGCCACTCAGGATAACTTTAAAAAAATTTTTTTTTTCGTTTATCCTCACTGGAGGATATGTTTATTGAGTTTAGAGAGAAAGGAAGGGAAAGAGAGGAAGAGGGAGAAACATCAATTGGTTGCCTTCCATCTGTGTCCCAACTTGGGATCAAACCTGCAACCTAGGCACGTGCCCGGACTGGGGATCGAACCTGCGGCCTTTTTAGGTACGGGATGATGCTCCAGTCAACTGAGCCACCCGGCCAGGGCACGTGACGTTTTCAAGGGTCATCCGTGTTGTAGCCTGTGTCAGCATTTCCTTCCGTTGCGTGGCCGAGTCACATTTCCGTGTGGTAGACCACGTTTGGTTTACGCATTCGTCCGTGGGCGGACATTTGGGCAGGGGTATCAGAGGTTTGACCGAATGAGCCCGGACCACCTCCACGTGTTTACGGGCAACCCCTCTTCCAGGGCTCGCAGGAGAGCCCAGCAGGGCGGGCGCGGGCAGCGTTGTATTTATCATTATTGTTCTTCCCTATGATCTCTCCGCTTTATCCTCACTCTCAAAAACACTGGGTCTGGGCCCACAATCGATATTTTCTTTAAGTACATTGAACATACTATTCTACTAATGTTTTGCCTTCCAATGTTATAATTTTTTCCTTTTTTTTTTAATTGAAGTGTAGTCGACATCCAATATTCTACTGGCGTCAGGTGTACGGCTAGATGATTCGGTGTTTATGTTCCTTGTGATGTGGTCGCCACAAGAAGTCCAGTAACTGTCACCAGGCAAAGTTGTTACGACAATATTGACCATTTCCCCTATGCTGTAGTTATATCCCTGGGACGTTTTTGTTTAATAACCGGAGGTTTGTACTTGTTATTCCCCTTCCCCTCTATTCCCCACCCTCCCCACTCCCCTCCCCTCCCCTCTGGCCACCTGTTGGGACTTCACAGAGCAGGCACTGGGGACGGAGAGAGGTGAAGTGACTCACCCAGGGTCACGTAGCAGGGAGCTGGCAGAGGCAGGACCGGAAACCATGGCCTTCCGACCCCCGAACTCAAGCGGCAGTCCCCGGCAATTCGCCTGTGGCTCCCTCCCAGGGTCCTGGGCCATCCCACTGGGCTGGCACCTCACCTCAAACCCGGGGTGGCCCACGGGAACATTAAGAATTGTGTGTGTGTGTTTGTTTGTTTGTTTGTTTAAATTACATTGGCGTCCTCCCCTCAGGCCCCTGAAGCCAGAATCTCTAGAACAGTGGTTTCTGACCAGGGACGATTTTGGCTGCCTCCTCCCCAGGGGACATCTGGCCATGCCCAGCGGCAATTTCAGCTGTCCACAGGAAGGGGGGCTGCTGGCATCTAGTGGGAGGGGTGCTGCTCAGCGCCCTACGGTGCCCAGGGCGGCCCCCACCACACAGAGCGGTCCAGCACTGACGGCTCTTTCTCCCTCCCTCCTTTCCTCTCCAGCACCCCTACCAAATCCTGGACCTAGACCATTCTGTGCTGAGAAACGCTGCTCCAGGATGGGGGTCTGGGGGGCACCCCCCGTGTTCAGCTCCCCAGCTAATGGTCATGTGCAGCCCGAGCCAAGTGGCGCTTCTCAAACCCGACAGCTCACGGGCACCACCTGGACGCCTGGTTAAGCTGCAGGTTTGGGCAGTGAGGTCTGGGTGGGACGCCAGGCTCCGCATCTCTGACCAGCTCCCTTGGGTGCAGAGGCTCCGTCCTGTCCGCGCTGTGAGTTGCAAGGCTGGAGTATGTGTAAAAGCTCACAGAAGCCCGACTGGCCTCACGTGGTTCTCTTTCAATTTCCCTGTAAAAAGATAGTTTTCCTTCAGGTAAGGAGAAGGGGTGGGAAGTGCACATTTGGCAACGAGGCAATCGGTTGATTGCTTGAAACTGCTTGGCTTCAAAGGGAGCAGCAGGGAAGTTGCTTTTGCTTTAGGAAATCAAGTTGTGTTCACAGCAACGCACGGTGACTCACAGAGCAGCCGGCCAGGCCAGCCTCCCTCCCAGCGCCCAGAGCTCACGGCCATGTCCAGCCCCTGGCCTGGCCGGCTGGGAGTCCCTGGCCAGCTTGCCCAGTAGCAATGACTCAGGCTTTCCACCTGCAGAATGGGACAGATGGCTCTTCCCACCTCCCCACCCATCCCTGGGGCCACAGCTGCCAGTTTGCTGCCCGCCCCTGCCCCCCCAAACTCATCAAAGGCAGAGCTTAAAAGCTGGGACTTGCTTTTGTAGGAGATGTGACTGCTGGTTGTTTTTCTTTTTTTTTTTTAACTGCTAATAAACCTACATTTGCCGCAGCACAATTAGGAAGTCATACAAAATGTGTATATTGAAAGAAAGGATTAATAACCCAGCCCATATGGGAGAAATTAGCTTCTGTGGACAGGCCTTTTCAATATATACTCCTAACTGGCAGCCCCTGGAACAGGGCTGGCCGGCTGGGCCCTGGGAACACAGAGCCTGGGCTGAGCAAGATGGGGCCTGGCGGGGGGTCGTCGTGAGCTGTCAGGTTCCCAGTTCCCAGCGAAGTGTCTGGGAGCCTCTGGCTGGTCCTCAACAGATTCCTTAAATGCTGCCAAGTGTATGGTTGCTCCTGAAGGAGCCGGTTTCAACAGAGCTCGGGGCAGAGGGAGGGGGATACTAGCCACCTGGAGGTGCAGGCGGGCCAGGAGAGGAGGGTGAGGTTTGGGCCTTGGGCCTCCCACGGCTGCCGCCCCGGCTCCCGGATGGGGAGGTCCACCGGCCCCTGGCACGGAAAGGGCTGGCCCTCCGCCCGGTTCTCGGGCTCTGGGAGGAAGGCCAGGAGCTCAGGCTGACTCACCAGCGGGAGGGCCGGCCTCTTCAGCCCACACTGCCAAGGCGAGGCCTGAGCAGATGGACCCCTCATGCTGGCTGGGACCCGTTTCCCACCCTGCCTGGAGAGGGTGGCTGGGGAGGGTCTCCATTTCCTGTAGGAAGGACCCAGAGCCTGGTGAGGGAATGGGACGCTCAGCCTTTAAGGTTCACATCTCAGCCTTGCCACATGACCTTGGCCACGGGGTGACCTGACTGCTCTCAGCTTTCATTTTCTCCCCACTCAGATGTGCATGAATTTTGAATTGAATGTATCACAAATGTGCCTAATTTCAATACCTCCTTCCTCAGAAGGTTGCTGTGAGCATTCAAGTGTATCACGGCAGCAAAGCGCTCAGCTTAGGCCCGCCCATCCTTCCATCTTTCGTTATTGCAGACACAGATGAGACTACAGTTGCGGAGAGATGCATAGATATGTGCGCCAAGATACATTGGGATATAGTCACATCTAACCCCATCCATCCATTTTCCATCCGTCCATTTTTTCCATCCGTCCATCCATCCTTCCCTCTCTCCCTCCCTCCCTCCGCTCCCCTCTCTCCCCCTCTCTCCATCCTTCCCTCCCTCCTTCCTTTATTCCCAAGCACCTCCTACCAAGTCCTAGGCACTGTTCCTAGCCCTGGGCTCACAGCAGTGCACAAAGCAAAGTCCCCACCACCCCCCTGGGGCTTGTGTCCTAGTGGGGGGAGGGAGAGACCTAAACCAGGTACACTGCGTGTTGTATGTCTGTAAGTGGGAAGTTCTTTGGAGAAAACAAATGAGGGTAAAGCAGGATAAAGGCAAGAGAGGGAGAAACACAGAGACAAACAGACAGACGGACAGGAAACTGCTGTTTTAACTGCGGGGGCGGAGGGTGGAAGGGTTAGGGTAAGGCAGCCTTTCTGAGGTGGCGAACGGAAACCTGCAGGAAGTGAGGAAAGGAGCGTGCAGGTGATCAGGGAGGAACCTTCCAGAGAGAGGCGCTGGCAAGTACGCACCCTCCAAGGTAGGAGTGTGCTGCGTGTGATTGAGAGACAGAACGTTCTAACAGGGGCGTCCGACCTGCGGCCCACGGGCCACCTCTAGCTCAGGATGGCTGTGCATGCGGATCAGTGCAAAAGGGTACATTTACTTGAAACATTATGAGATTTTCTTTGTGTGTGTGATTATGTGTTGTGATGTATTTAATGTGTGGCCCAAGACAGCTCTTCTTCCAGTGTGGCCCAGAGACGCCACAGGTTTGGACGCCTCTGTCAGCTGGGGCAGCATGAGTGAGGGGAGTTCCAGGGAGTGAGGTCCAAGCGACGGCCCGGGCCGATCAGGGATGTCTGGAACACCGAGTCCAGAAATGCAAACGAGTCTCGAATCGATCGAATTTACCCCGTTCAGGAACTGGGTCCCAGCGTGTGGCACCTGTGAGTCCGTGAGGTGTGGCCCGACGTCGAATGCAGAAGGAGGGGGTGCAGTCTAGCAAAGGCAGTCTTGTACGGAAAGCCGGTTTGCCCATCTTTCCATTGAAAATGAAATGAATTCTCATTTGCCTTGCCCCTCCGTAAGGGGGACAGGTCCCCTGTCCCTTGATTTAGGAAAACAAAATGTGTCACTAGGCGAAAACTCGCCCAGGTAACTTGGAGCCCTTTTACAAGGACATCCCGTTGGCCGAGCCCGGTTGGCGGGGGTGGTGGCTCCACGCTGAGCGAGGACGACAGGTGACAGGCGGGCAGAGTGTGTCCGAGCTCGTCACCATGAAACGAGACAGCCCCTCCCGAGTGTCCTCACAGTGCCTTCTCGTCCTCTGTCCTCAGCCCAGCGATCCGCCCACGAGCTACCCATGGTGGAAAGACAAGACGTCGACAGCTGCCTGGTGCACGGCGGCCAGCAGATGATCCTCACTGGACAGAACTTCACGGCCGAGTCCAAAGTCGTGTTCACGGAGAAGACCACAGGTCGGGGCCTTTCCAGCTCGTCCGCGCCCACTGGCGCCATACGCAAGCCCCTGTCTCGCGGTGCTGAGCGGCACTGACTTGAGAGTGGATCTCACAGTGTAGAGAGGCTCACATTCTGCTCTTTTTCCTCTCCCACAATGCTTTTCCCATGTGATTTTGATGGCGACGCAGCTCACTATTAGGCCAGTGCGCCATGCAGTGCTGTGTTTTAGCTGGTGCTGGGTGGTTTCACTGGATGATAAGGTTGGCCCCTCCCACCCCCAATTCTCTTTTCTAAATTTTTTTTTTCCACATAAAGAGGTAAACGTTTTCAACTTTTTACTATTATCAAGAAGGGAGGCCACACAGCATAGTGATTAAGTGTGCCTGCTCTGGGCCTGGGTATCCTGGGTTTACATCTGGCTCTGCTACTTACTCGCTGTGTGACCTTAGACAAATTACCTAACCTCTCTGTGCTTCCATTTTTTTGTGTATAGAACGATAATAGCAAGAGTGTTATCACAAGGTTAGATGAGTTACTACACGTCAAGCAATTATAACAGCACCAGGTATATTGTAGGGCGATAAACATTGGCTACTTATATTTTTATTATAAATTGTATTATGATTAATTTATACTTTTTGAGATTAATTAATCTTTTCAACATGACTCTCCATGTGCATCTTGTTTCTTGGCGGTGCATTCCTAGCAGTGGAATCCTGGGGAGTCACGTTGAGGGTTTTACGTGCAGAATGCTGAATTACCCTCCAGAAATCCACAAACCGAAACTCCCACCGATACATGTCGGGACTGGTCTCCCTCCTCCCCGGAAGTGCCATCTTTTAAATTTAGAAAATTTGCTGAAATGGTACTTCCTTTTACTTTGCATTCCTTTGCTCTGAGAAGTTGAATGTTTCTGTTTATTGGCCATGTGGTATTCTTTCTCGCGTGCACGGGCTGGTGATGTGTTTTGCCCACGAGGATGTGATCAAGAGAAAATGATCAGAAGTAGAAAAAGATATCAGGCTATGCAATTACTTGTTATTATGGATGCTAGACCTAGTTTTTTCCCCTGATGGACATGATTTCAGTAGGTTAATTCAAAGGGGTGTTGATGTTCGATTCTTTGTCTGTTTCCTTTGGGATGATCCAGAGACACTAACAGGTGGTCCAGTTGGGGGGCTTGTGCACTGCCCAAGGGCGCCTCCTCTGGGGGCTGCCCTTCAAACTGCATACATCAGGGACCTGTTGTTACTCAGGCACCTTAGTAAGTTACTATTTCTGTTACTAAGGAAGCAGAATGTCTGGGGGAGGGGTGCCTCTTCCCAGTTCACACAAAGTTTCCTTGTGGGATGGATGCTGTGACCGGCCACTTTGAAAGCACTATCCAAGGTGGAATGGCAAAAGGCACTAAGTCAGGCCGTGGCAGTGGGGGCTGGAGATAGACGTGTGGGTTTGGGAGTGATTTAGAAGACACACGGCCAGTGGTGGTGTAGGGAGGGGTAGGAATGCAAACATTGAAATGTGGGCATTGCATTCTACTGTATGTTTGCCCAACACTTTATTTAACTACTCCCCTTTTATTGGGCATGAGGCTGCTTCCAACTCGGTGCTGTTATAAGTAACTCAGTGATGAACATCTTCTGTGTTCGTTTTGTCAGCTACATAAGCACGCCTGTTCTTTAGCCAGTCTGCTTGTGTTCGCACCCCAGCTCCACTACTTTCTAGCTGTGTGACCTTAAGCAAATTACTCACCTTCTCTGGGCAGCAATTTCCTCATCTGTATAAGGAGGACAATGACAGTCCCACCTCATAGGGTGGTCATAACATTAAGAGCTCACTACTTGTTCAGTACTTATGAAACTCTTGGTAAGTGCTTGATATGCGAGCTAATGCTGTTTGTTTCCCGTATGTGCTGTGGTGGATTCAAGGGGGCATGCCCATTTTGGAGTGTCCTGGGGGAGGTTTATTTTTCAGGGGGTGGAACAGTGTCCAATATTTTCTACAGCGGGAATTTGTGAGGCTCTACTGAGTCAGGGAGCAAGCCGATTGCAGAAGTAGAGGCTGTTTGGCACGGGAAGTGCTTTGGTGAGCGGGCAGAGGCCGGAGCAGAGAGGCCTTCAGGTGCCAGGTGGAGACGGAAGCTGGGTTCAGCCTGCACGCGGGCCAGGTGACCGGGAGTCAGGATGGGCCGGGGAGCGAGAGAGAGCGAGCTATGAAGTTCGCCTCCTTGGTGTTGATGCGTCTCCTGTACCAGAAAACTGTCCTGTTGGCCTTCTGTCAACTGTCACCAGAAGTGTTTGGCTTCAAAGAGCCTTATGAGCAGAGGGGGAAGGCTAATAATACACAGATGTCTTGTTACCCAGGGTAGCAGTTTCTGTGGGGTGGGGGGCAACGGGGCCATGCAGGGATGACTCGGAGGCCAGGCCCCACCAAGATCCCCTGGAATAAGGAGCCAGCCAGCTTCCTGCCACCCGGGGAACTCACATTCCTGTGAAGCTACTTAGGGGATCAGTTAAGTGTTTGTTGAATGAATGAATGAATGAACGAACGAACGAACAAACAAATAAATGGCATATACTGTCTAGCTTCTCTTCTCGAAGAAATTTCACAGTCTACCTCTGAAAGGGTGGAAAACTCAGCACCTGTTCCAGCTTTGTAAACTGGCATGTTAATAAGATGAGGAATGTTGACAGCTCTGTGTGATTGACGGGTCAGTGGGCGGAGCCCCTCTGTGATTGACGTGTCAGTGGACGGGCTCTTGCCTGCCACTTTCCGCCTGCTGTCTTCTCTAACCCGGCAGAGGCGGGAGGCAGACCTCAAAGGAGAAGTCAGGGGACTCGCCTGAGATCATACCCCACATCGTCCACTCGACCTCCCGTGGCCTCCCCGTCTCTGTCTTTGTAGAGCGAGATAGCAACAGTCCTTGCCTCCTGGGGTTAAACGTGAAAATGAGCAGTGCGTACTTAGTGCCCGGGGAGTGCTCACTGAGTGTTCATTACTGTTCTTGTGGTCTCCCCAGCGTGATCACAGCTCAGGCCGGGTACATTGCCCATCCGACACACACGCTGCCCCAGGCGCCGGCCTCAGCTGGGGGCTGGGCAGGCTTTGGGGGCACTGCACGTTGTGGTGGTTACAGGCCCGGCCTCTGAGGTCAGACGGCCTGGGTTCAAATCCATGCTCTGCGCTGAGTGGCTCTGGTGTCCTGGCCGGGTAAGTCACTCCACCTCTGGGAGCCAGTGTTGCCCTTCTGTAAAATAGAGATGACTGACTTCTCTCGAGAGATGAGAAGGTTAAATGAGATCATACAGATTAGGCTCTTTTCAGAGAGCTTGGCGCATTGCGGATGCTCATTAAATGTTAGCTTCTATTATTATCATTCTATTTGGCCTGTGGAAAGACAACGATGAGTAAGATTTTAGCTCACGGAACCAAGAGACATTGACAAACAATAATAACAAACTATGTGCCAGGCCTTGTCCTGAGCATGACAGTCCTACAGGGTAGCTACCACTCTCCCAATTTTACTAATGAGAAACTGGGCACAGAGAGGGCGAGTGACTTAGCGACGGTCACAGACCCAGCCATGGTCGCCTTGGGTTTGACCGCAGAGCCTGCCTCCTTAACTGTTAGCTGTCCTGCTCCGAAGAAGCGTAGAACCAGGCTCCTTTGGCTGAAGGCCTTTCCGCTGCTCCGAGCCCCTGATTGGAACCCTTCTGTGGTGAGATAGGGCCCTGACTTCTGCAGTGGGTCCTTGGGGTTGAGGGGATGAAGTTTGAACCCTTTCCCATGTAACTAAGAATCCTGGCTGAATGTGGCTCCTGGGTGGATGCCAGCAGACAAGCAGGGCTATTTGAGATGCCCCGCGCCCCTCGAGGCATGGTGGGCTTCCCTGGGGGATGCCCGAGGCTCCCGGTGGCTGTGACAGACAGGGCCTCGCCTTGCATGGGCAGGGAGCTGGCTCTGCTCTTCTGACCCCAAGCACCGGCCTCCCAGCCCAGGGCCGCCTCCGGCAGGGGGAATCCCTGTTGCTCAACTTCTTTTTTCCAAAACGCATCCCCGTTCCCATCTCCATGGATGGCTTGGCCAGCAAAGGCGCTGCGGGGCGGGGTGGAGCAGCGTGGCTGAAGTTTTCCAAGGCAGGGGAACCCCAGCTGGTTCTCACATTAGGGAAGGTGACGGCCTCCGGGGCTAATCTTAGCCCCCACGTTGGGTCACTGGCACCGCCGGCTCCAGCCTTCTTTTTATAGCCGTGGACCGGAGTGGAGTCGGTGGTTTCCACTCCGGCAGGGTGACGAACCGGAGCACGGTGGAAAACCAGTAGGAGAGGGGCGGCGAGGCGCTCCTTGAGTTAGAAAGTCTTGGTGTTTTGGAAAAGGGCCTCTTATTTATAGCCGCCGTGATGATAATGGTCATTCTGTTATTTTGATTACGACTTTTAATTCTCTTCAGGACCCCAAGAGCCTGTCTGACTCGGTCCTTGCTCATGCGACTAGCCCCTTGCTCACTTGGTGTCACGGCAGTGGCTTCATCCTGTCCTCGAACACCCCATACTCACTTCTGTCTCTCGACCTTGGCTTCTGCTCTTTCTGCTTAGAATGTTCGTCCATCTTCATGAGGCTGCATCTACGGGTGCCTTCAAGCCTGCGCCTCTCCTTGAAGTTGGTCATTCTGCCCTCCAGCCTGCCAGTTCCTGTCCCGTTGTCCTGCTCTGTTTTCTCGGTGGCTCTTAGCACTACGCAGGCGACCTTGTCTCTTCGTTCACTCATTTCTTTCCTGGTCTCCCACTCTAGACTCGTAGTTTCTTGAGGTCGGGGACTTGGCGCTTGCTCCTGCAGCTGCAGCACCTAGAGCAGTCCTGGCACACAACATGTGCTCAGATACGTGTTGCGGAGTGAATGCTGATGCGGGCCCCGGCTTGTGGGGTCCGCCGCGTTGTGGATGAGACACGAGGAATTCACACGGACTGCCGAGTCCTGTGGAGGAAAAGGGACAGCATGGCTTTTCTCTCAAGAGGAGAAAAAGCCAGGGCCCTTGCCATGACAAGCCTTTATTTCTTTTTTCTGGGCACATGACATGATGGTCCTCATTGACCATGCACAGGTTCGCTTTAAGGGGTTACCTTTTTTTTTTTTTTTCCATTTTTTATTTTATTTTTTTAAATAAGTATTTTTTAATTGTTGATATTGTACAGTTTTCTGTCTTTTACCCCGCCCCAGCCCACCACTTCAGCCCTCCCCACCTTCCTCCCATTTCCACCCCCCATAGTTTTTGTCCATGAGTCCTTTATACTTGTTGCTCTAAATCGTTCAAGGGGTTACCTTTTACAGAAAACAAAGGAGCCAGTGCTGCTAATCACATCGCAGAAGAAGGATATTTGCAAATGAAAAGGGAAAAGTGATTGAACCAGTTACACTCATCCTTGGAAGGTTTAGCATGGATTTTAGGAAGTTACCTTGCAATAAATGTTTGCCCTCAATTCAGGGTGAGGGAGTTTTAGCAAAAGCAAGTCTCAAATCGGCCTGGGTACATTGCAGGCCTGATTTCCTACAGGAGAACCTATCCGTGGCTGTGGGCCCAGACAGGACCCATGCCACGCAGAACGGTCTCCTGTAGAATGCATCATTTCTTTTCATTGTCACACTGGTCCTGAGAGGTGGGTGGTATTAGCTCCACGCTATAGATGAGATCCCTGAGTCTCACGGAGGTCAAGTCACGGGCCCCAGGTGAGGCCACAGCTGGTGACAGAGCTGGAATCCCAAGCAACACTTACCATCAACCCCTGAGTAATCTCTCGTCACATGCGAGAGGGCAAAGAGAGGCCCAGCAGGGCCACCAGGGTATTTCCTATTTACCATTCTCCTCGATGGCTGAAAAGCCTTTGTATAGTCTCTGAAATTTAAAAAATGTGTAACCTTTCCAGCGAAGTTCATGCCGCGAAGGGCAGGCTGTTCCTGACTTCAGCTGGCCCCAGGCGGAGTCGGGGGTCCCAGCAAAACATTGCAAAACAGGAAAAAATCTAAGGACACAGAAATAAAAGCGATGTGGCAGCGGAAACGAGGTTGCCATGGCTTTGGGTGACTCCCTGCGCCTGGGTGGGATCCAATGTTTTGGAAGCTTCCTCCACATGACACAGAGTTTTGGAATTTTTCAGCTGGTAAATCTTTCTTAATTCGGGGCCCCCTGTCCCCGCCAAGTAGCTCCCTGGCCCTCTGTCCTGCGGGGGCGTAGGTTGGACACGTGCCTGCATCGGCTCGCTCGGCTCTGAAACTTCAGTGGTTCGAAGGGAATGTGTGTTTTGTTTCGCTGGACCGTTTTCTTGGGCCGGGCTGGCGGCCGAGGCTCCCATCACCTGTCGAGAGGGCAAATTGATTTTTTAGAGAGGAGGCGTGGGCGGTGGAATTCCCTCTCTCCCACTGAGTCATCATGTCCTAACATGAGTCATTTTATGACTTGGAGGTTCCCAAAGGTTATATTTTGAGCTTCGTTTAATAAATAGAAAATGCATCTGCTTAAAATAATTTTTTTTTGCTAAATTAAGTATTTTTCCATGAACTGGTATCCTGGAAAAATTGAAGCATCCTGGAGAAGGTGCTGCCTCCTTCCACCTGTTGGACTCTGTGGGTTTGCCTGGTGAGGCGCTTTCTGAAACAAGGGACTTGAGATGGGTGACCCTCTCGATGGAGCTTCCCTCTGGGAAAGGTCAGGCCTGGGCTGGGCTGGGGCATGACTAAGGCTCTGCAGCCCTTTGCCCTGGGTGACTCACGTCTGCCGTGTCACTGGCCCCCTGGGCTGGAGCCCACAGCTCACAGCTGGCCGGGACTCGAAGCTTATCTCCAAAGACAGAGGCCAGATCCCCACTCTGAAGCCCCACTGGGGACAGAGAAAATGGTCTCGTTTGCCGAGAGCTGAGTGTTTGCGCGCACTTCAGCCCCTTGCATGTAAGACCAGACTCGTGACTGAAACAGGTCTGCAGTTGGTTCTGTTTGGGTGCCTGGGACAGAGGGCACAGAGAAGGGAGTCCTCTCGGGCCCTAGCATTTCCACCGTCCAAAGTTGTTCTCGGGGCCAACAGGCCATTGCGTCATTTGCAAGTAGCAGGTCAGAATTCTCCCCAGCCCCCAAGAAAATCATAATGTCTTCTGTGAGTTAGCTGTCTCATACCCTTTTCTATGATTTTCTCTACATTTCTGAGACTGCGTATTTAAGGTGTGAGCAAGCTGGATTTGGGATCATTGGCAGACTTGTCTGGAAGCCTGGGTTAGCTCCATGTTTTGTGCTTTGAGACCCACCTCCCCTGCCTCTGAAGTGGGCTTGGTAGTATCACGGGGATAAAAGATCAGGGGTCTCGAAGTGTCGAGCATGTAGTGGGTGCTGGAAGAATGTCAGCTGACTTTCCATGCGTCCCCTGGGGGCTCAGTTCACTTACCTCGGGGTCAGAAAGGTGGGGCCGTGTTGGTTTCCTGACTGGGAGAAGAGTCCTTCCCTGGCAGGTGGGTCTCTTGCCTCCCGTCACCCCAGACCTGGGACTCCTGCTGTCATGGCCGGCGCTGGAGGGAGCTTGACCCCTGGCCTGTCCCTGCCCCACTTCGCAGATGCGGAGGCCAGCTCACACAGTGAGTGAGGTTGACCAACTTCCTGGAGGTGACACAGCTAGTCAGCAGAGGGCTAATGCCGGCCACCTACCGATGACAGCTCATCCCTGAGAGGTGCTGTGCCTGGGGTGGGATGACAGACAAGCTGACATCCGGCTTCCGTGTAAGATGACCGAGCAATGCCCTTTTGGCCTTGCTTCGCTCACTTGGCCCCAGGGCTTCCATCGCTGGTCCCCAGACGGGTTTTGAACACCTACTATGTGCAGGCACTGTGCCAGGTACTGGGGACACATGATAGATGAGGTCCCTGCCCTTGGGAGGTGGACAGTCTCAACTGTGTCTCTAAGCAGGTCAGTTTGAACTGGGGGAGTTGCCACGAGGACAGTGAAAGCAGGTCATGGGCACAGAGCAGAGGGCCTGAGGTCGGGGGATACAGGATGTTCAGTTAGATACAAATCTCAGACGAACCGTGAATTTCTTTAGTAGGAGTATGTCCCATGCCATGGCACAGAGTTTGAGACATACTTGGAGTGAAAAAAAGTGTGTATTGTTTTCTGAAATTCAAATTTGACTGGATTACCTGTATTTTTATTCGTTCAATCTGGCATCTTTGGCGGGCGTGGTCGGGGGGGCTTCCCTGAAGCGGTGGCTTTGAACAGAGCCTTAAAGGCAGGGAAGAGGGAGCCGGCGGACTGTAGAGGAATGTTCCAGGCAGAAGGAACTGCCCAGTGCCATGGCCCAGGTGGGGATGGGCTTGGGCCGTTCGAGGAACCGAAAGCAGGCCCTGGCGGCTGGTGCAGTGTGAGTTCGGTCGGAGAGGGTGGTTCCCACTGGGGCCCGTGGGCATGGCGGGGAGCTTGGGTCTTATTCCCTCAGCAATGAACAGCTGTTGGAGGCTTTTCTTGGCAGGGGGCGGGGGCAGGCTGTGTGACATATTTTAAAGATCGTTCCTGCAATTTGGATAAAGAATGGACTTGGGGTGGGGGGACAAGTGGATGCTGGGAGGTGAGCAAGCAGCCCCTGCCGTTGTCCGGGTGGAAAATGGAGGGGGTGAGCCCACAGAGAACGTGGTGGGGCCGGGGACAGAGGGAGGGGTTGGGGATCCAGAACCTCTCTGAGCTCACCGAGCACAGGTGGGCGTTGTGCCATTCAGGTGGATGAAACCCTAAGCTAAGGGACCCTCCTGACTGCTCCCATCTGCTTGGCTCCTTACATCTGTGCATCCAGGGAATACACGTTTTTCTGCTCATTAGCCATTGTAAAGCAACCGAAATGACTTCCACCATCTTCATTTAGCTAATTTTTAAAAGCCTGAACTGGGACGCGTCACACACGGCCTCCTAACCCGAACTGACGTTTTGATCTCCTCCCTGTTGCCTGGAGCCCGATGGCATGCTCACCGCCCAAGTGAGGACAGATCCACTTTCCTCCTCCTCCTCCTGGAGGCCCCCTTGTTCCTCCTGTGAGTGCTGACATGAGCCCCGGCTCATCAGGGCCGGCTGCTCACGACTCCAGACTCCACGCCACCCCGCAGCTCCCTGACACTTTGCTCCGACGACGTGGGGCCCCAGAGCTGCCTGCGAAGAGGAGCCATTAAACCAGCTGAAGCACAGGGGGCCCCAGCCTGCACACCGCTGGTTCTCGGGGTGGGTTTGTCTGGACCGTAGCCAATGACATCGAAGGCTCTGATGTTCATTGAGCCAGGCCCGCCCCCCACCCCCATTCTTTTCTTTCTTTCTTTTTTTTGCAGACGCTTGCTAAGTCTTCTCTAGACCCAACCTCTCTTTGCCCAAAGAAGTTGGCTCTTCCCTCTTCCTCTCTGAGTAAGACTTGGAAGGGCCTTTGTCATGCTGGCTGCCAGTCCCTGTTAATTTAGGACAGGGGAACTTTGCCTGAACATCTGGTCGAGAGACCGAAGTGCTTTATTTCATCCCTGCCCAGAGCAGTAGAAGCGTACTTGATCTTCTCACGCCTCTCCTGTTCTGGGCAGGCTTTCCCAGGGACTCGGACCCGAGTGTAGGATGGGAGATGGGTTTAGACAGAACTTGGGGCTGAGTTGCTCTGGGTGCATGCGATTCCTTGTCCGCGCCCGTATTCCAGGCTCCTTCCTCATCAGTCAGTTGCCAAAAGGAGTCTTCCACCAGGGCTCCATGATTTCTCTTCGTTGGGTCCTTTGGCTGAAGAGGTCAGTAGCCAGACAGCTCCTGAGCTCTGGCCGTGGGCCACTGGGGAATCTTGAGGCCAGTTTGTTTATTGCCAGCATTTACTGAGCATCTATTACGTGCCAGACACATAGCACTGGGGATAAAGCACACTTCCCTTAGAGACCAGCCTCTCGAGTGTGTCTTCCACATGCCACGTAAAGTCGAGGACAGCAGCTGGAGCTTTCACTTCCCGTTGGGACCTGTTTGTTCAGAACGGAGTGCAGGCCCCTCCTGAGAGGCACAGCCAGGCAGGATTTGGGATGCTGCCCTTTGGGCTCCAAAGCCTGTTAATGCTGAAGAACATGGGACCTTGGCTCTAACTCCTGGTTTAGGTTTGATTTCTCATTCCCGTGAGTTTCCCCTCTCTCTCAACATTGAGATAACAGTGACAAGAGCCAGGAAAGAGAATCAGGCACTCTGCCACCTGTCTCCCACGTCGGACGTCCCTTTGTAAATGACCGTCAGCCCACGCCCATAGGCAGGAGTATTTGTCATTTATAACCACCAGAACCTGTATTATTTTTTTATTTAAAAAAAATGCTTGTGAGTTTTTCCAATATTTTATTCCCATGCTTTGGAATATATGCCAAAAAAAAATTCGAAGGACACTGTTTCCCTAATCGGTCCCCCCGGGCCTTCACAACACTGTCACCCAGTGCCTGCTGGACGGTGCCTGCTGGACGGTGCCTGCTGGACGTCTTCTTTCTTGGGATGACCTCCGTGAGGCAGAGGTGCTGTGATTTTCCCCACACTTTGGACAAGGGGCAAAGAAGTACCTCATCCAAGCTCACACAGCTTGCTGGGGCAAACCAGGGACTTGACGCCAGGTTTGTCTGCTCCAGAGTCGGGATGCACAGGAATGAAATGGGGACACACAGAGGGGACGTCCGTTCTGGCCGCAGACCATGTTCAACAAGGCTCAGAGGCGGGGCACGCGGCCACAGGAGGCCTGCCTGTTGTGCGAGTCCCGGAGTGAGCGGGCGTGTCCTCCGTCCCCTCTGACGCCACGCTGCTCTTCCGCCTGCCGCCGGGAGCTCCGCGATCTGGGTGCAGCGATGTGGCCGGCTGGCTGCCGTGCTGCCTGGCAGGCCCCATGTGCCCTGGCGGGGGCCCAGAGAGGGGCAGGGAGGGGAGGGGTTCTGAGTGAGTGGTGGTGTGGGGACGTCCCTCTGAGCCCATGCGGGGAGGCCCCTGAGGGCACAGTGGGGTCCCCAAAGGAGGCTGGGCTGCCTGGTGGCTCAGGGTGCTTCTCCAGGGCATGAGGCTCTGGTTGTGAAGAGCAAGGGGCCCAAGGCCCAGGAGAAAGGGATGCAAGTTGTTGCTGTCCTGACAGAGGGTTTGGGAGGGGTGTGCGGCAGAGGGGGGCACTGCCCGAGACGGCCTGGGGTCAGATGACCTCCAGTCGTGAGAATGTCATCGGGCCATCCCAATGGAGGGCCCCCGTTCTCCTCACGAGGCCACACGCGGCAGGCCGCACCCATCTCTGCCTCTCAAAGGCCCACTGAGGCAGGGCACACGGATGTGGAGGTCCGGGCGGGGGTGCCCTGGGAAGGTTGGGGGCATGGCACTGTCCGAGGAGGCTGCCGTGGTCAAGTTCCGGTGTGGGTGCCCCGAATGGCCAGATCATCCGCATTTTTTTTCAAGAGCAAAATCTGCATTTTTAGGTGAAATCTCATTTTGAAATGGCAGCAGCTAATTTAAAAAAAGCCTCTCTACAGCCCACCAAACAAGCCAGGTCTCTGGGGGCGAGGCCACCTTTTTTCTTTTTAACTGTGGTAAGAGTACCCATAATGTATTATCGACCGTTCCCGCCATTTATAAGTGTGCGATTCAGTGGCATTAAGTACATTCACATCATTGCGTAACCATCATCACCATCTACGTTCCAAACGTTTTTATTTTTTGAAACAGAAGCTCTGTACCCATTAAACAATGACTCTCCCTTCCCCCCCTCCTCTGAGTCCCTGGTGACGTGCATTCTCCTTTCTGTGCCTGTCACTTGGCCCTTCCCGTGTACCTCGCTTAGGTGGGATCATCGGGTACCCGTCCTTTTGTGTCTGGCTTATTTCACGGAGCATAGTGTTCCCAGGTCTGTTCGCGCTGTAGCCCATTTCGGAATCGCCTTCCCCTTCAAGGCTGAACAGCCGTCTGTCGTGCGGACAGGCCACGTTTGGTGCGTCTGTGCCTCCGCCGACGCGCACTGGGTCGTTGCTGCCCAGTGCACCTCCGTTCTCTTTGACGGAGCATCCCCTTCCCCGGTCGCCCCTTAGACTGTGACTGTCCTGACTGCAGTGGCTTGTCTTGGCCCCATCAGCAGCCCTGGGAATCGTGGACACTTTCGTCTGCTGTGACAGGAGACGTCTGCTGGGCCCCTACAAGTCGTCAGGTGATGAGGACGATCGCTTGGCCCCTCCCACTGGGATCTCACACTCCAGTGAAAGTTAGTGCATTAGCCGCCCTCTCCTCCTCCCTCTGACGTAAGCCGGTGGCTTCCTCAGTCATTTCGGGAATTGCACCCTATAGGCCTGCAAGGCCGAGACTTGCAGACCGACTTGGTACCGGGGCTCCAGCTGGGTCACTGCTTGTTTATCGTTAAGGTCATCTGGATCGCGTCAGCTTTGGGAGCAGTCAGAAGACATCTTATTTACTGTTTTGGCAAATGTGTTCTGTGCCCCGAAGTGCAGGTGTAGTACACAGAAGCCAGGTTGCTTTGGTTGAACCTTAAGAGCCAAGACTGTGCAGGTTCAAAGCTAACCCATCACAGAAGATGCTAACATCTGTGCTTTAAAAAGGGGAGTATTGAGTGGGACTTTGACACTGTAATGCTAAGTAAAGTAAGTCAGAGAAAGAAAAACTGTATGATCTCACCACTTTGGAATCTAAAACAAAAACAAAAACAAAAAACCCCAAATGAACGAGCAGAACCCAAACAAAAACAAGCTCATAGATACAGAGAACAGACCCGTGGTTAACAGAGGGGAAGGGGTTTGGGAGGTGGGTGAAGGTGGGGGAGGGGGCAGTTGCGTGGTGATGGAGAGACTTTGGGGCGATCAGTTCGTGCTGTAAACAGATGTCGAACTCTAATGTCGTGTACCGGAAACGTGTATGACTGCGTAAGGGGCGAGGAGGTTCTGGAGCAAAGGTCGGGATGTGGTACGCGCCCTGCCTGCCTCGCAGAATCATGCTGCACGTGAGCAGGCTAAAGGCCCTGAGAAGGCCCACAGTAGGGACACCCATTCGACTTGGACTCGGTGTTTTCCAAATGCTTCTTAGCTTGCAGAATTTGTTCCCTGTTCTCGTAAACCCACTTACTAATCTTCAGAGCCACCGTTCCACAAAGCACCCTGGAAACACTGGTGGAGACAATTTGTTTGAGCCCCAAACTGCCCAGCGGCCAGTGTAGGTGATCAGCAAAAGAAATCTATCATTTGCAAACGCAGAGCTGCGTTTGGCCTGGCTTGCTGGCCCCAACTTGGGGGGCTCGCGCCGTGCTCCGGCGAAGGAGAGTTTCCTGTGGAGTGAAACCTCCCGTCGACGGTTGCAGTGAGTCGTGGGAGATCCAGGCTGTCCGTCGACTGAAGGGTGGAGGGTGGGCTCCTGTGTCTCCCTCCCCTCCTGTGACTCACAGGCCAGGACGTCTTAGGACAGACTGTGTGAGCCACCCGTGTTCTCAGACAACCAGGGAGGCGTGTCTGGGACAGCCAGGGACCTCTCATGGGGCGTTTCGGAAGCAGCCTTTGGTTGAGCACAGCACGTAGTGGAGTACAATGTGTAACAGTACTGCTTTTATTTTTTTAAAGAGTGAAAGGCAGGCATTCAGAGGTAGAGAAAAAGATGGTGGCAATGGCGTGCTGGGCAGTTTCTCCCCTTATTTGCTATTGTTTCCCGTCATTACCATGCGTTTCCTGTGCAAAAAGAAGTTCACACGTAGGGCAATAAAAACACGTGTGTGCCTACGCAGCACACACCTGGACGCCTTACTGAGATGATAGCGTGCAAAACCCAAGATGAACAGAAGTTGGCGAGTGTTTGTCTCAAGTCTTTGGTTTCTGACGGTTCCAGCAAAGTCTGTTGTTTTTAATCTTTCCAGATGGGCAGCAGATCTGGGAGATGGAGGCCACAGTGGACAAGGACAAAAGCCAGCCCGTAAGCGCCCACACCGGATGGCCAGATGCCCGTTACGTTCCCGGCCCACCTCCCTCGTGCTCTCCCTGCTCCTTCCTTCCTTTCCCTCATCCACGTCCCCGTCTGTGCTTGGGGCCTGGCAGGCCCTCAGTCGGCATTGAGTCGACAAATGAACTCAACGCCCCTTGAGTGCCGGGCCCTGTGATTCAGCACGGTGGCTTCTTAATAATAGACTCTGGTAGAGTAAGTTTCTTTCTTCTCTGCGGCCCCCAAGCCAAACTCCCCTTGAATAGAGTGTCACCCGTGAGCGTGTGCAACGTGTCGTGACGCCGTGTGGTGCGTGGGCCAGCTCCATGTGCCCGGGGCCTGGGGCGGGACTTTAGGTATTGTCGCGGCGGGGACGTTAATGACCACTCCTTCCTTCCTTCCAGAACATGCTGTTTGTTGAGATCCCTGAGTATCGGAACAAGCACATCCGCACATCGGTGAAGGTGAACTTCTACGTCATCAACGGGAAAAGGAAGCGAAGTCAGCCTCAGCACTTTACCTACCACCCAGGTGAGGGGCTCCCCCTGAAGGCCCCTGGGTGGGGAGAGGCGGCGTGAGCGTGGGGGAGAGGACGCGCGACGCCCTCTGCCAGCTGGGTGACCGTGGGCCGGTGGCTCAGCCTCTCTGTTTGCTCACCTGTCTCGCGGTACCTTCCTTAGAAGAGTTCCCGAGATCAACCGCACAACAGGGCTCAGCGCGGTAAACAGATGGTGAACTGGTGTCGACGGTATGAGCTGTCACTGTCATTAGCACTTCGCTCTGGGAGAGGCGCGCGCGGACTTGTTCAGCAGAAGGTTGCGAAGCCGGTGGCTCCTGCCCCGTCTTAGATTGGATCGTGATGAGGGCAGAGGTGACAAAGCCCTGAAGCCTGTGCAATGTGTTGGTGACCCCACTGTGGGCAGTCCCCCTGCGGCCAAGTGGAGTTCCTGGGTGGATAGCCGGCCCCGGAGGGCTCATTCCCACAAAGCACCGCAGCCCCACCCCGGGCGACAAGTGCCGTGTTTTGTTCATTCATTTGTCCAGAAAATATCTGAGTATGTGGTACTGTTCTGAGCTTGAGGCCCAGCAGCGAACAAAACAGATACAAAGCCCTGCCCTCGAGGAGCAGGTGCCCTGACCCAGGGGACCCGGGTAATCAGTCATATTGATGTTGTGGATACTCCAGATTACAATGGGGGCTGCAGAGACCAGCTGCCAGCTGCCCAGGGCTTGAGGCAGCCCCACGGGCCACCTTTGCCAGGTTGGAGACCTGTAATGCGACAGGATCACCTAGGGGCTAATTTCTGTCCTGTGGCAGTTTCACAGTCTCCGGGCTGCATGAAGCATGAACTTGAGGGGTGGTCCTGAGATCCCGGCTGTGGGGGCTTGGCGTAGGTGCAGTGCGTCCACAGGTTTGCGTGGCCCCAGCCCAGGACAGACGTGACATGCCGTGAGTGGCCGTGTCCTAATGGGACCTAAAACTGCGGGGACGGTCTCCGCGAAGGCCGTTGGCTGCATCGCCACGGCTCCTCCGGACGCCGAGGTTCTCGGCTCCATTTCCTGCCGTTCTTTCCCCTCTCGTCTGCGGCAGTGAGGCCTCCCTGGGCCCGGGGGGGGGGGGGCACGCACCGTCCACCCATGGCTCCAGCAAGAACTCCGTGCCCCGGTCGGGCTGGGGATGGAGGTGGTCTCTGAAGGGCATCTCGGGAAATGCTTTGCATGGTCAGTGTCAAAGCTGCGTTTTTGCTTTAGGTGCTTAACCTCCTGACCTCCTCCAGCCCCAGCCCTGGGGGGGGGGGGCGCCACTGGAGCACTGCCGTGTCACCAGTTCACTTCATCCAGTGAAAACAAAGCTGGCGTCTCAGCGCCTGGGACTGGATGTTGGAGGAGGAGAAATTCTGGTGACCCTCCTAGGCGGCGGGGGGGAGAGGGACAGCAACCACAGTGCCACTGGGAGTAGTGACGAGATAATAGCAGCAAGAGCAGGCATTGAGCGCTTGCTGGGTGCCAGTCACTGTGCGTAGCCCTTGGCACACGCAGCTCATTCAACCCCCTCAACAGCCCCACAGGGTAAGTGCGCTTGTTCCCGCCGCGTAGCAGATGGGGAAACGGAGGCCCAGGCCAGCGGGTCTCCTTCTTCCCCCGAAGTACCGCAGAACTGAGGAGGCTGATGGTCACCATTCTTATCCATCGAATATCCGAGTGTCATTTAAGATCCAGGCACTGTTTTAGGTGTTGGGGACCCAGCAGTGAACAAAACAGGCCAAAGAAAAAGGAAAAACCCTCCCTTGGAGGAGACGACCGTCTAGTGGGGGGTGTTCTGATGAATGAGCACATCAAGTGCGTGGAACATTGCAGGTGGTGATAAGGATCACGCAGGACAAGCCAGCAAGGGAGACAGGAGCTGGTAGGGCGGAGGGAGGAGGGGAGGCGTGATTTTAAACGAAGCGTTCTCCTCCGAGCTCTCCTCCCAGGGAAGAAGGCCAGAGACATCTCAGGGCTGACCCAGAACTGCCATTCACAGACCATCTTTCCACTCTTGGAAAGACCTGTGGTTCAGAATCATTGCCCAGGGTTAGCTTTCTGACCCTAGACCATTGTACAGGGAGCCTCTTGCCCACGGCTAACAAATGACAGAGCCCAGCTGTTCAGTTCACCCGTTCGGACTCCCAAGGCCACGTTCCCAACTTCGGTCCGCTAATCCTCTGTGCGCGTCTGCAGCTCACTAAGAATGGTGCACCCGTGTGCTTTTCTCGCAGTCCCAGCCATCAAGACAGAGCCCACAGATGAATACGACCCCACCTTGATCTGCAGTCCCGCCCACGGGGGCCTGGGGAGCCAGCCTTACTACCCACAGCACCCCAGGGTGGCTGAGTCCCCCTCCTGCCTCGTGGCCACCATGGCTCCTTGCCAGCAGTTCCGCTCAGGGCTCTCGTCGCCCGATGCCCGCTACCAGCAGCAGAACCCAGCGGCTGTCCTGTACCAACGGAGCAAGAGCCTGAGCCCCGGCCTGCTGGGCTACCAGCAGCCGGCCCTGATGACGACCCCCCTGTCCCTCGCGGACGCCCACCGCTCCGTGCTGGTGCACGCCGGCTCCCAAGGCCAAGGCTCGGCCCTGCTGCACTCCTCGCTGGCCAACCAGCAGGCCTCGCCGGTGATCCACTCCTCGCCGACCAGCCAGCAGCTGCGCTGCGGGAGCCACCAGGAGTTCCAGCACATCATGTACTGCGAGAATTTTGCACCTGGCGCTGCCAGGCCCGGCCCACCTCCCATCAGTCAAGGTCAGAGGCTGAGCCCAGGGTCCTACCCCACGGTCATTCAGCAGCAGAATGCCACAAGCCAAAGAGCTGCCAAAAACGGACCCCCGGTCAGTGACCAAAAGGAAGTACTGCCTGCAGGAGTGACAATTAAACAGGAGCAGAACTTGGATCAGACCTACTTGGATGACGGTAAGATGCCCGTGTTTCTTATTGCCCGCAAGGACCGCGCCCGAAACTTGCCCCGGTCATGGGTGGCCTGGGTGTCTCCTTTAACCCTTGGGGCCTCAGGGTCCCTTCTGTAATTTAAGAGGTTGAATAAGATGACCCTTAAGGCCTTACCCAAGTCTGCGCATGCATGATTTCCCAGCAGGACTTCTGGGGTGGGTGGTAAGAGTTATAGGTGCCCCCCCACACCTAAAGCATTGTGAAAGAAAGAGCAAATGTTCTGGCCACAGGAGTGTCCCCCAGGGTCGTGAACCGGGTCAGTTTCACTGCTTCCACTCACTTTCCGTTTGCCACATTTAGACCAAGGGTAGGAAAACCGAAAGGAAGGAAAGCTAACCTTTTATTCCTGCAGAGAAAAAAGCCCACTTTATAACCCTCTTTTGTGTGTTGGGGGCGCGTGGAGAGAAGGGAAGGAGCACAATCGCTGAAAAGGGGCTCTATGAGAAGGCAGCATGAATGGGGGCTGGCGGGCAGGCTGCAGGCACCTCGCTGCCGCACGCCCCTGGAACAGAGAGGCACATTGATGGGAGGGGAGCAGCGGGCTTCCGCTGGGGTGAGCCCAGGACAAGTGTGGGGGTGGCTCTGTGTGAGTCTGTAGGTGCCCGAGTGTGTTAGTGGGGGCCCAGCTGGAGGGCAGGCTTGTTGGGGTGGCTGGGTAGGGGACGTTGGTCTGCAACACTCTCCTGGGGTCAGCCAGATGCCTTCCCCTGGGGGGCCACACGGGAAAGCAGGTGGTGGGGGTTTCTTGGTGGGAGAAGGAAACCTGTGTCGTGCTGGCTGCCCCCCAGCTCCAGCCTCACACTTGTAGAGACAGCAGCGTGTGATGCACCCAAAGCCTCAATTATTTAGGAAGATCTGCTCTCAGGAACCCGGCCAAGGAGTAGGAAGTAAGGCAGAAAGCTTCAAAACCGCCACCAGAGTTATCACAAAGACCCGGTGCTGGATCTCAGGCCCTGGGGTGGCGGGAATCGGTTTTGGTGCTTGCTCAGGGACCACTGACTTCTGCTGCCTGCAAGGTGTTGGCGATGAGGGTTGGCTGGGGCACAGCGACTTCGAGTAGTTTCCACGTCTTCTCGCTAGTGACGCTATCAAACACTTCCCCCGAATGCATCCAGCAAAGATCTCTGGGCCACTTTGGATGTGGAGGGTCAGACCACCCCACGTGCCTAGCAAGGTTGACCTCAGGGTTTTGCTGCATTAATAATTGACCCGTCTAATCCTGAATAATCAAACACAGGCTGAGGCAGGGTCACTGGGTTCGGTTTTGAAAGGCAGGTCCGTGTGCAGTCCATTCTTGAACAAATGACACCTGAAAGGGCTCAGGTAGAGTTTTGGTGGCTATTTTAGAGGAGAATGTCACGTGGGAAGTCCAGCTGACGCAGAAAGCCTGTTGCAGCGAGCAGATAAATGACATGCGGCTGTAACCGGACCCACCTCCCCGGGCACCCGGGGGCGCGCCTCCCGGCTGAGGTGCTTTATAAATAAATGAGCGCCTGAACAGGGCCAGGCCGCTTCCCCCAGCTCACTCTGTGTCCGGGTTGGTTCAGCATCCAGAACCAGAGACGTGCGGGCCCCTCCCACCCCGCCCCGCCCATCTTCCCACAGTGAAGATGAACGGTGAGCGCCTCGGTAGGGGGCAGGAGTCTGTGCCCGGCTCTGCGTGGCCCACCAGCATCCAGGTGGGCCTGCGGAGGTCAGGAGTCACCTGCGCGAGTCTACCCCAGCCCCACACCCACAGAGGTGGTCCTCGTTCTCTCAGGAGCCTGCGTTGTAGAGAAAGCAGCTGAGAACGGAGGCCTTCTCAGGCTTCCTGAGTATTGTTCTAGTTCTAAACTCGGGCAGGTTCGGGGCGGGAGGGAGCTCCCGGCAGGTCAGTGCCCTGGGGCGGCCCTAACGCAGGTCTCAGAGCACTGAGTGTGGCGCAATTGCTTGTCCTGGCGGAGCCTTTTCTTAAGAGCCTTCTGCACAAGCCTAGTTCCACGGGATCGGAGGAAGCGTACTCTGATGTGAGGCTTTTGTTTTTCAATTTAAGTTTTATTTTTTAGTTACAGTTGACATTCATATTACTTTGTGTTAGTTGTCGGGTGTGGAGCAGAGTGGTTAGACAGTCACATACTTTACAAAGCGAGGTCCCCAATAGTTCCAGTGCCCACCAGGCACTGTATGCAGTTACTACAATATTGTTGAGTACATTCCCTGTGCCGGACTTTTTAAAGGCTGGAAAAACGCATGTAAACTGAGCTTTATAAAAACTCCTATAGCAGAGGGACTCCTCAGAGCTTTGACTGCACTAGCGGAGGACGTTACTCACCTCTCGGATAAGGGGGTGTGGCACTTTGCAACTCCCAGATGAGAGAGCGCACGGCGCCAGGGGCGCCGTTCAGGTGGGTCTGTGCCTGGTGTGGGCGGAGCCCTGGCGTGGTAGGGCTCCGTGGCAGGCCGGGAACACCCCTCCCCCCAGATCCCCCCTGGGCTGTGTGCAGGCTTCTCGGTTCTTGGGCGTCCCATTCCGGGAACCCCCAAAGGGCAGCAGGGCGGCTGCTGGCTAGATGTTCAGTGCTTGACCAGCATCGTCCCCAAGGCTCTGCCCCGCACAGGACCCTCCAACACCTCCTGACCCTGGAATTTCCGGTCCCTCTGACGGGCCTTCTCGTAGCCAGGGGACAAGCTGATTCCCCTGTTGCTTTGCGTTCATTGCTGACAGGTGGACCGAAATTCCTGGGTCATTCCCCCGGTCGGGTTAGGAAGCATCCTAGGTTTCCAGATCCTTTCCCGTCCCTTTCGTCGATGGCTCCCAAGGGCATCTCCCCCACAAAATACAAACGTGGCCGCACGAGCTCCAGCAGAACGTGCTTCCAGCTCGTGGCTGTTTCTCAGGTCCCGTCTGTTTGCCTTAGCATCTCAGCAAAGCAGCCTTTCCCTGGAAACTGTGAGAACTGGGCTTAGCATTTTGAGGGTCCAGGGGGTTTCCACAGATGGAAAAGGAAGGGGTCGTTAGCAGGCATGGTCCAAATGCAAACTGATGTCTTAGAAGGCGGCCACGCCGCTCACCAGCGACCCTGGGAAGCCCCCAGTGTTTGGTAATCTGTTCGCACTCTGCGCCGACGACCCCGTGTCTTGTCTGGGTGTCCCACCTGGCTGCATCGTGTTCCGTCTGCTTTTCATCTCTCTCTCCTCTCCCCAAGCTGCATTCCTGCGCCCAGACGCTGTCTGTCTGGGCTGTTTTTTCTTGGAACTCCAAAATGCAACTTTCAACTTTCTCCACTCCAAGGGCTTGAGACATTTTCAAAAAAGCTTCTTTTTGAACTAGCAGAATAAGTGATATTCCAGGGCAGGATGCATCCTCACTCCCCCTTTCCTCTGCTCCTCCGCCCACCCCAAAGCAGACACTTCTTCTTGGTTCTGAAATGTAAGCTTCATGCACACAGACACTCGTTTTTCTCTGCTCCCTTGTCCCCTTCTGTAGCTCATGTCTTCTTCTAAAGCCCCTGGTTGTACCTGGGAAATACCAGCAGCCCCCAGCAGTCACACGAACTCTCCCTCCCCACTTCTTCCTCCCTCCACTCTCCCCTCCCACCCCTCCCTGTCCTTGGTGCGCCCCCTGCTTCCCTCCTGGCTGCCTTCCCTGTGCCCGGCACTGTTCTGGGGCTCAGGGGTGCAGTGGTGAACAAGTCAAGTGGAATCTTTGTTCTCGTGGGGTATTTTTTTCTCTGTAGAGCTAGACATCAGCATGTAAGGTGATAACTAAGCGTATTTCAGATGGCTATTAAAGCCACGAGGTTTCGAAATGACGCTAAGTTACGAGTTACAGTGTGGCTGGGTAGGGTGGTGTTGGCCCCCTCAGACCGAGTGCACAGTAAGGCCGCTCTGAGGAAGTGGGTTTGGGGAAGATGTGAGGGAAGGGTGTTTTAGGGAGAGGGAACAGCACCAGTGGTGGCTAGGAGGCAGAAGAGCAGCCTAGCGTTGGTGAGTTTTTGGTGGCAGCACAATGTGATTTGATTTGCCCTTTGCAAAGATCACTCTGGCTGCCCTTGGAAAATGAATTATAGGGAGGCTAGAGCTGGAAGAGAAGGGGCTTACTTCATTTTAGACTAAGCCGGAGACGAAGCGGGTGAGTGAGTCTTGCAGTAGGAATGTGACGGAGGGGTGGTGTGTTTTACAAGGGGTGGTGCACCCTTCGCCAGTGTGGTCATTTCACATGTAACTGGAATTGCCAGAGTGTGACCCGCTCACAAGTAGTTCTTGCCACTTCTGTTGCCTAGAGCGAAGGGCTGCTGTGCCTTTGCCCTCCAAGGCACCTTCATCACGTGGGTGGGAGTGTCAGTACTGTGCAGGGCCTGGGCCAGGTCTCCTTCCAGCCCTTTGGGAGGCTTACCTGCACAAGGCAGATGATGCCCTTGGCCAAGGGTCAGCTGGGAAGTCCAGCAAGCATGTCCCTGCTGGGCTCGCCTGGCAGATCATGGACCAAGTTTTGCTGGTTGTGCTGAGGAGCCACGAGTGTCCTTTGAAGAGGCTCTTTACCCTGAGGCTGGATGTGGCACTTCATGAGAAACAGGCCAAGGAAGAAATGACAGAGGGACGCACCCTCCAAGGCGCGGGAAGGGGGAAAGGGACCGAGAGGGAGACAGCAGTCTGTGACCGGTGGGGCTTTGTTCTGCGGGTCAGGATCTTTCATCGGGGCTGCTCAGTGCCCACAGCAAGCCTGTGATGCAGCAGCTCCTGTTTGCAAAGTCCACAGACCACGATCGCCTGGTTGCCACGTCGGCCCTGTGTGGCTTGGCTTCCTGGCAGCCTTGCTGGGGACTGGGGACCATGGTGCCTGTGTAGGGTGAAACTCAGGGACTCTCTGCTCGGACGAGAACCAAGTGAATGGCTGCCCGGCTGAGCGGCCCAGAGGCCACGGGCGCCTGGAGAGCCAGATATGGGTGTGTAGGGTGGAAACCGCCAATGCCAAGTTCAATTCACAAGGCCTCCGCTCTTGAGCACCAGCAGAGTCTAGGCCCCTGCTGAGGGCTTTGGTCAGCATTCATTTTGAAAGTTCATTTGAGAACATTTATGTCTTCTATAGGCAATATGTTCACATGGTCAAAAAACGCAAAATGTGAAAAGATACCCGGCAACCTCTGTTTCCATGTCTGCCCTGCCCCGGTATTCAGCTTCCTCTAGCCTTGTACAGCAGGATTTTCCACTTTTTTTTTTTTTTCATTTTTGCCACCCACTCTGCTCAGGCTTCCTTTTTAAAAATCCAGTCCTTCCCTAATCACCGCCCCTGTGAAATGTCAGTCCCGTAGATCTACTGCCTCTCTGTGTACGTGCCGTGGCCCTTTGCAGGACGCAACCCAGTGTCACAGGTAAGAATTTTTCACCCCCAAGAGTCAGCTTTCACCCCGTGAGTGGGGAGGGATGGTGCCATCCCCCTTGAGAATGCATAATGTCAAGTTGCTTTACGTCCTTGTGAGCAGATGCAAATATATATTCTTATTCCCCCCCTTCCTCCTATAAAAGATAGTACAGCATACACACCTGCTCCCCATGGATGGAGATGCAGGTGTCTCTTGCTGTCACAGCAACGCTTAACATATCTGTCACTTGGACGAGTGACAGATGTATAAGTGGACAAGTATATTAAGGGTCAGTTCTCAGGAATGGGATGGCTGGTCCGAGGAGCTAGCCTGGATTCGGGGTCTGTCGGGTGTGGACGTTTCGGGGTTGTCCTGTCTGGCTTTCAGTCTGGCCTCATCGCTTCACTCTTTGGACAACTCTTGACCTTGGACAAGTCCCTTATGGTAATGGCCCCCAGCTCAAGGTTATCGTAAGACTGGAAATGGGAGCGTCCCTGCCAGGAAAGCACTTTGACCAGTACCTGGCATCGTGGTAAGGCTCTGTAGTAGTTACTGTACTTCTCCTCCTCCACCTCCACCACCATGTTTGTGCATCTCCTCCCCACCCACACCCCCCACAATTTCATGTGTTGAAACCTCAACCCCGGTGTGATGGTGTTCAGAGGTGGAGCCTTTGGGAGGTAATTAGGTCATGCGGGTGGAGCCCTCAGGAGTGGGATTAGCGCCCTCACAACAGAGACCTACAGAGCTCCCCGGTCCCCTTCCGCCACATGAGGTTACTTATAGTGAGAAGGCTTTTATGAGGAAGTGGGCAGAATCTGCCGGCACCTTGATCTTGGACCCCCAGCCTCCAGAACTTTGAGGAGTAAATGCTGGTTGTCCGTAAGCCCCTCAGGGCCTTTTTCGTTGCTGCAGCCTGAGCAGACTAAGCCAGCCCCAGCAGGGAGCTGGGGCAGAGCTGGGCATGGAGGAGCCCTAAGGCTCGCTCTTAGCCTCTGTCCTTTTATTACCCTGCTAGGCTGTGCCTTGTTAATTCAGCAAATGGTATCGAGAGTCTTGTTAGAAAATCCCAAAGTCCAGAAAGCTGCTTGCCTAGAGAGGAGCCCACGAAATTTGCAAGAGCTGCTGTGTGAAGATCACTGGACTGACCTCGTGGCAGGTCCACGTCCCTCTCCCGGGAGAGTGAGCCTCAGGCAGGTGCCTGTTACTAGGGGCACCTTTGCTTTGCCCCTCATGCTGTTTCCCTGCCTTTGAAGAACCTCAGTTTCCAGCTGTGCCACTTAGCTGTCCTTTCTCCCCGAGGGCCGCGTGCCCTGCACTGCTGGCGGATGCAAATACAAGGAGCCCTTTTCCAGCTGACTCCAGATCTGTGAGGCCTTGGCCATCTTTCCAAATTCTGCAAAGCAGATGTTTCCCAAGGAATGTGCTCTTGTGTCTTGAGGTCAGAAGCTACCAAACCACAAGAAAGCACATTCTCAGACTTGCTGTCCACTCAGCCCTCATTCCAGGGCAGCATCTGACCCACAAAGAACAGGCAGGGCCTAATAAAGGGGACCAAGAGAGACATCGTTGGTGTCATCTGCTGGCCCCACAGTCACTCACCAAAACCTGTGCTTCTCACTGTTCTGAGTCATTTGTGCTGCATTTGCTTTTTAAATTTATTTTTTTTAAATTGTTGTTCAAGTACAGTTATCTGCATTTCCCTCTCACCACTCCCTGCCCCACCCATCCCCGCCTCCCACCCTCCATCCTGCCCCCTTTGGCTTTGTCCGTGTGTCCTTTATACCTGTTCCTTGATGACCCTTCCCCTATTTTCCCCCATTATCCCCTGCCCCCTCCCCTCTGGTTACTGTCAGTTTGTTCTTTATTTTGATGGTAGTCAGTTTGTCTCTGGTTCTATTTTGCTTGCTTGTCTGTTTTGTTGATTAGGTCCCGCTTATAGGTGAGATCATGTGGTATTTGTCTTTCACCGCCTGGCTTATTTCACTTAGCATGATGCTCTCCAGTTCCATCCATGCTGTTGCAAAGGTTTGTAGCTCCTTCTTTCTGCTGCATAATATTCCATTGTGTGAGTGTACCGTAGTTTTCTGATCCATTCATTTATAAACTCAAGGTGGGTAAAAGACTTAAACGTAAGTCACAATATCATAAAAGTCCTAGAGGAGAACATAGGCAGGAAAATCTCAGATATTCCACGCAGCAATATTTTCACTGGCATGTCCCCTAGAGCAAGGGACATAAAGGAAAGAATAAACAAATGGGATTTCATCAAAATAAAAAGCTTCTGCATGGCTAAAGAAAACATCAGCAAAATGAAAAGGAAACCAACCATATGGGAAAACATATTTGCCAATGATACCTCGGACAAGGGTTTGATCTCCAAAATATATAACGAACTCACAGGACTCCACACCAGGAAGACAAGCAACCCAATTAAAAAATGGGCAAAGGACCTGAACAGACACTTCTCCAAGGAGGACATACAGAGGGCCCAGAGACATATGAAAGGATGCTCAGCATCACTAGGCATTGGAGAGATGCAAATTAAAACCACAATGTGATACCACTTCACACCAGGCAGAATGGCCATTGTAAGTCAACAAACAACAAGTGCTGACGAGGTGGCGGAGAAAAGGGGACGCTAGTGCACTGCGCTGCATGTAATTTCTGCCTCCAAAAGAGGGTGCTCTCTCGTGATAACCAGTGAATATCCTTGTGAAAGGGGTAAGGGGACCTGAGAAGCAAGACTTACAGGCAGGTCAGCTTCCAGGCCTCCCTCGAAGGTCCTTTAGAACTTTCATTCTCACAAGCCGGTGTAGACACCGGCTTCCTCCCTCCGTGAGCCATCTGCCTGAGCCGGAGGCGTTGCTCATTCAGGGTGACACGCCAGTGGGTGCAGGACTGCGACAGGTCCTCGCTCATCCCTGACCTTGACCCAGGAGAATGCAGAATTTTTGTGCCTTGCATTTATTGGTTGCCTAAAAAAGAATTGACTTAAAGTGATGTAAAAAATACGCAGCTTCCTCAGCTCTCGCCGTAATTGTTCTTTTCTCTTGAGGAGCACAGAATTTGAAAAGCGCTTGGGTTCTTGGAGGCGGTGAAGTAGAAGGAGAATAGCGATCAGACCTTGCTTCAATACTTAATTTTTCTCTGTGCTCCCTCCCTTTTCCCTGATCAATAAACCTATTTTGCATGAATAATGAAGCTTTATTTTTCCAGGGGGAAGAAAAACCCCTCCTATGAAATAGTCCTGGTTTTATTTGATTCCTCAGAGTTGAGAATCGGGTACATTTTGTCACCATGGAATATTGTTTTCTTGCCCTGGACCTAGTTAACTTTATTTTAGCACAGGTTTTTCTTTTACTTGCTACCTTTTCAGGGGGGAAAAAAAGGTGGGGCCGGGGGAGCTTTGTTCTTGAGGAATGATGAAACCATTTCTCTGGCTCTTCTCCCCGCATTCTCAACACCTCTTTAATTTGTTATTGACCCAAGAATCTGGTGAAGCTGAGACCGTGTTTATGAAGGCTGGGCTGAGGCCTGTTTTGCCCATCCGGAATGTCAAAAGTCCGTCTGTGGGTGAAGACGAAAGCGCAGTGGGACTTGGCTTTGCAGAAGGAGGCCTTCAGGTGCCAGGGCGACATCTGCCTTGTCCCTTTCCACTGCCACGAAACCAGATCCGTGGCCAGGCAACCCATGCGCAGGGCTCCCCGACTGTTTCACCGTGCGTGCCCAACACCCCGACTCGATTTTGCGACGGGGTTGTCCGTTGCAGGCGGCTTGGCATGCTAAAGTCCCAGGCATTCTGTACCCCAGCAAATGGGTTTCATCTGAAGCCTGTTAGTTCCACCATCCCGGGAAAGTCAAAAGGCCACTCCCTGGTGGTTGGTTTCCAAAACCCTGGACAGAGCAGAGGCTCTGTTGCATCAGCCGACGACGTGGAGGCCGCATTCGGAATGCTCAGCAGCCGGTTCTTATAGATTTCTGGAAGTTGATGGTGCGTTTTGAATTCTCAGCTTTATTGGAGGACCAAAAAAGAACTGACCCCAAGTTGATTAATGCGCCCTCTCCGCTTCGTACAGATGGATTGAGTTGTGGTCTGCCCCGGCCCTTGGAGCGGCGGTGGCCAACGGGTGTCTCACGGGCTGTGCTCAGCCTGCAGATATTTTGTTTGGCCCGCGCAGTATTTTCAAAAATATTTGGATTAGATGCCAGTGTTTAAAAACCAGGAGATTGCACATAAAAATACAGATTTCCGGCTTTCCTTGGAAAATCCAAGGACCTGGCTGCCCTGGGCCCCACGTCCTGCGTAGTGGCTACCAGGAGTCAAAGTCAAGGCTGGCCCTGCGCAGGGACCACTTCCTGTAGACAGAGCACGCACTTGGCCTTGCCCCCCACCCCATCTCCTGGAGCTCGGCCGTGTGTCCATGGTTCTTTACCCGCATGCTGGCGCTCTCGTTCCTCTTGTGCTTGGCCGGGCTTGCTCAGTCACGGCTTCCATCTGGACTGGTTATTTGCATTCGTGACCTCTCTTCCAGAAGCGTCGCTCACATCCGCGACTGCCTAACCCAGCACCAGGCACACGGTGAGGGCTGTGGAGGTGTCGGCCCCTTCTACTTTCCTCCCTTCCCCCTCCTCGTGGCCAGGAGTAAGATTTTTAAAAACGTTTTATTAGAAAATATTTTGAACGTGTACAAAGGTGGAGTGGCACAGTGCACCCAGGCACCACCCGTGGTGCCTCGCAGCCAGTCCCGTTTTTCTAGACCTCCATCGTCACCTCCCTTTCACAGTCACACTTCAAAGCGAATCCTAGACATCAGAAATCTTCGACCTCGAAACCGTATCATTTCATGTGTACAACGGTGTGTGTGTCTAAACAAGGGGATTCTGAAAACACTCACAGATCCATCAGCGTGTATGGAACAATGAGCATTCCTTAATATCAAGAACGTGTGTGAACTATCCGTGGAGCCGGCTACCCCATGAAATGTCCAGTTTAAACTTCCGCGTATGGTTGTCTCATGCAGAAAACTAAGACGCTTTGTTTTATTTGTATGACTTGGCAGTTCGCACCAGGATTCAGACGACGCCTTGGTCTCTGAGTCTGTCTCCACCTGGAGGGGCTCCCTTTAGATTAAACAGCATCATCTCCTTTTGTTTTATCATCATTAACATTTGAAGAGACCAGGTTGTCTGTCCTGTAGAATTTCTCATACTCCGGCTTCTACTGCTTAGGTCCCCACGCACGGTTGCCCATGTTCCTCTGTCCTTTCTTTCCTGTAGTTTGGCGGTTGATCCTAAAGCAGCAGTTTTTAGCTGGTGTGCCTTGAGCATTGTTAACGCATGCCACGCCTGACTATTTAGTGAGGGGCACTGACCTCTCTTTGGATGGTCAAATTAAAAAGTGACAACAGTCAATGCAATAGCTGTCCCGTGCGAATGAGTGAAAATTACACCTGCTTTTTCGTCGGATCAGCAAGAAATATATGTTTTAGCGTGCCGCAGAATTTCAGTAATTAGTTTACGCGTGCCATGAGGTGAAAAGGGTGGAAAATTGCCGTCGTAGCGGCTCCAATGACTCGGGTTCGATTGTCTGTGGCAAGACTGCCTCCCAGAGGGTGGCGTGTCCTTCCGTCCGGTAGCACCTGGTGTCAGGCTCCCTCTCTCGGGGCGGGGCCTGTTGACAGTTAATGCCAGTTCCACTCCTTCAGTGGTGCCTTGACTGCAAAGTGGTGACATTCTAGTCTGATTCTGCCGTCCCTTCCTCTCCTGGTAGCCGGAAAACTTCTATAAAGAGAGACTTCCCTTCAGCAACAATGGCAGAATTCATATAGAAAAAGCGAGATGAATGCTTGATTCTTTCCCTTTAGTTACCAGTTTTTAAGATAATGGGTTGGTTCATTAACATCCCCCAATGGTGATCAATTAGGGTTTTTTGGTGTTTTTTTTTTTTTTTTTTTTTTTTGGCAGGGGGCGTGCGGGGGAGGGTTCTATTATGAACTCACAGATGGAAGCATAACCGATGTTTCAATTTAAATGGACTTTTCTTGGTAGTTCCTTTTGTCCTTATCATCAGATAGATCTAGATGCTCTGACTTCCTCTTTCTTCCCACTGGCTCGGTGATGCACGCAGCTCCTCCGAGGCTGCAGGGGAGGACTAATTCTACCTAAATGCTCATAGCGTGGAGGCGTCAGTAAGTGTGGCTGAACAGCCCCCGGAGTTCGCTGGGCAGGGGGGAGTTGCGTACTGATGAGGATGCAAGGGGGGCTGCGCTAACGGAAATCCAAAGTAACAGCATCTGGAACAAGATTGGCGGTTTGTTTCTCATGAAATGGTACACGCACAAGAGGTCAGGGCTGGTGAACTGACCCTGTGGTGCTGAGACTAGGCCCTTTCTGTCTTATCATTCCCCCATTCTTAGGGCGGGTGCCTTCATCTGCACTGTCCAGAATGGCTCCTGGATGAGGGGAGAGGACAAGAGGAAGGAGGAAGGAGGGTGTGCCCCTTCCCCATAAGGGTATAACTCAGAAATCACACCTAGCTCTTCATCTGATACTTTATTGGCCAGAACCTTGTCATGTGATCACAGTGAGCTGCAGAGGAGGCTGGGAAATGTAGTTTATGTATTTACATTACCCAGCCATGTGCAGAGTTCAAACGTGTTCTTATGGAAGACAGGGAGAATGGATTTGGGTTTCCACACAGGAAGTGTGGTCATAATGGGAAAATAGCTCCAAAAGGAGGTGGGCTATTTTGTATCTTCAATATTCTTAGGGGTCTCTGTCTATTCCACAAATGTTTATCCCACGTGCCAGGTATAATTTTTAGGTCCTGGGGACACAGCAGTACCTAAAACAGGTGAGGTCCCTGCCTTCATGGAGTTACCTCTTAGTTTACCCAACAAACAGCTATTTACATGTATTACAGAGCGTCACAGCACCACAAAGAAAACCTAAAGGGCCTTAAATGGCCAGTTGTAGCTGACTCTCTCAAATTCAGGGTCAGTTCAGGAACCCCAAACATTTTCTTACTACCTTTTTGCCTGAAGCAGGGTTTCTCAACCTCAACACTGTCGACACTGGGGCCAGAGACCTCTCTGTTGTGGGGCTGTCCTGCGCACTGTAGGACGTTTAGCTGCACCCCTGGCCTCCACCCACCGGATGCCAGCAGCACCCTCCCCCTGACCCCAGTTGTGACAACCAGCCAGTTCTCCAGGTATTGCCCAGTGTCCCCTGGGGGAATACTTGCCGCCAGTTAAGAACCACTGTCCCGAAGGACTTAGTACCCGATTTCTGTGAAATCAACAGCTTTATAACATCGAGTGTTGGCCCAACCATGTGATTTTGGGGAAACGGGGCAGGTGTCCACTCTAGAAAAAGGTTATTTGCAGACCGGAGACTTCGTAGAATTCTCCGGATGTGTGAAGCCACCAGAAACCTGTTTCTTGCTGCGCATAGTGTGTCCCCAGCGAGTGCAGGACAGTGGCTTCGGGGCTGGACTTGGAGCCCCGCGCTGCCTCTTCCTGGCCTGCGGCCTTGGGTGAGGCGCCCCCCAGATGCTGGGCAGGGCTGGCCGTGCGGACACAGCCTCTTCCAGCATGGCCGTGGGGGCTGGCGGCCTCAGGGAGCTAGCTGCCAGGAGCCAGATAATTTGCCTTTCTGGTTTGCTTCTGATCACCTGGTGCCCGTTCATGCATGCGCACCTACTGTGTGCTGGGCTTAGTGCCAGGTGCCAGGACACAGCAGTGAGCCCAGTGGATGAGGCCACTTCCCTGACCAAGCTCTGTAGGTGGGAAAGCTGTTAATTAAAAGTTGGCCGATAAAAAACAAGAATTTCAGATGGGGCTCAGGGCTCTGAATGAAATAAACCAGGGGATGGTGGGGGAGGGGGGACCCTCAGAGGGGACAGTCAGGGACAGCCTCCCTGAGGAAGGGACCTGGATCTGACAGTTGAAGGAAGAGCTGGGGGAGGAAATTCCAGGCAGTGGGAGCGGCCTGTGCAAAGGGCCAGATCTGGGAAGAAGCCTGTGGCAGGGACAGAAGGAGGCCCGGTGTCGCTGACAGCATGACCCGGAGGTGACAGGAAGGGAGGCTCTGAGGGCAGGCTGACCACAGCGAGGCTCACAGGCCCCCAGAGAGGTTTACATTTGATCCGGGGAGGGAAGGGAAGCCGCCAGCAGGTGGAAGGTTGCCGTTTGGCGAGTATGTCCGCCAGGCCAGCAAGCACAGGAACTAGTTATAACAACTGTCCCTCCCCCTTAATGGGCGCCTTGGGAAGGCAGAGCCGCATCGCCGCATCGCCGCCGTGAAACCAGGCAGAGAGGGAGCGGTTTGTCTCTGGTCACAAGGCCGGAGGCCCGCCGGCTGAGCTGCTGGGGGCCCATGTGCACGAAAGTGATCCAGAGTCGCTTCGGAAGCGGAACGGAGCTCTTATCGGGGGCCCTTTCACTCCCTGTGTCTCATGAGACTCCAGAAAATGGGCTTCCACCCCAGACCCGTGGTCTGACCGCTCAGGAGTCTGATGATCAGCCGGTGCTGCCAGGCGCTCCTAGCCCCCTGCTCTGTTCCCGTCGCCCCTCTCTGTACAGCTGCCTAGGGAACTTGGGGTGTGGCCTGCGGTCACTTCATGGCTGTGAGCCCTCTGGAGCAAGTGCCTGTCAGCTTCATCCTCAGCGTCGTCTTCATCTGTCCAGGGCCATGGAAACGTCTCAGTCTCTGCATCTGGGGTGTGGTAAGCCTCGTTCAATGGCTTCTCACCGGTTCCGGGCTCAGGCCCTCGGCATGGGCGCTGCCCTGCCCCTGGTCGTCAGGAACCCTGTCCGGGCCACCCAGACCCCCTGCTGCTTGCGGGGTGTTGATGGCAGTCTGGTCGTTACCAGCAGACGCCCAGTAGTGACCTGAATGCCCGTTGATAAGGTACAGCCGCACAAGGGAGTGCTGAGCAGCTGGGGACAGGAGTGGACAGGGACCTTTGCCTGTTTGTGTTTTAATACTTTTGGGGTTTTCTTTGCTGCTTTGTCATATGCAAGTATCTTTTTTTTTTTTTTTTTTAAGAAAAGTTACATGTTTCAGGTCCTAGAAATGACTGTAGAGGCTACTATAAAAAGTAGGGGTTTAGAAAATGAAAGCTCCCAGTTCTGCTTAGGGGTGTGTCCCCACCCTCTGGAGGTAATGGTCTTCCCCCCGCCTCTCTCAGCCTTGAGAGGAGGACCAAGGGGCTGTGCTCAGACTTCTTGCCTCCAAACCTTTGCCCACGCCTCCACCTCCACCTGGAAAGCCACCCCGCCCCCTTTCGGGCCCTTTGAAATCAGACAAGCTGTCTTCTCTCTGTGAGGGGTGTGGGTCCCTTCCTCTGAGTCCTGGGCACCTGGGTTCCCGAGGTGGCTGTTTCTCACACACACCTTTCAGGTGTTTCTATGTATTTTTTCTCCTCTGCTTCAAGTCCAGCTCTCTGGGTGACAAGGACTACTGTCTCTGACTTGTCTGGGCTGCTGGTGTCCCCTGGCTGGCTTTGCACACAGTAGGCCCTCGACAGGCTTTTCTAATGCCCCCCGTTGCTCAAAGCCTGGCTCAGCTCCCTGCATGTGAGACACTCAGCAACCCTTTGTGGGGCTGAATGACTGTCCAAGAATGAAGTGGAGTATCATTCCTCTAGGACTTTGCTATTTGAACTCATTTAATCCTCACAACAGCCCGACGAGGCGAGGACCGTTACTATTCCCATTTTATAGATGAGGACACTGTAGCTGAGAGAGATTAAGTAACTGGTCAAGGTCACATGGCCAGTGAATAAATTTGCAGATGTTCTTTATCTAGATTTTTCTTTTTTAAGGAAAGATGCCCCACATGTCTTTGGGAGTACAGGGGGACAAATAAAAAGCACTGTAGCACCTGCTAATGAGGCTTGCACACATTATAAAAGCTGGGAGACAGCCTGTGTCCCAGTCCTAGAATTCAGGCCTGCCCGAGACAGCTTTGGAACCTAGGGCCGTGATCTTGTCAAAGGCCTGAAAAAGCCTCGAGAGCGCAGTGTGGGGGTGGGGTAGAGGGACCACCGTCTAACTCCAGGAAGAGAGCTACACACTTGGAGTGATAAGAGTTTAACGTAAGCCGGTGCCCTTCAATGCCAGAGCGATATTTAAATCATATTTGCTGAGGGTAGTGGGAGCTTGGCATGATCTGGCCCGGAGCTTCCACCAGTAGAAGTGCTGGGCACCCTCAGGGACTTTGAGGGGCTACAGGGAAGGACGCACATCCCCCCCTGAATGGTGTGGGAGGCTCCAGCTGGTCCCGGGGCCCCCTCTCCTTGCCACGCTCTGCACGCCTCAGACCGGACAGAGGCCACGGCCGCAGACCAGGCTGGGGCAGGCTCTCCAAAACGTGCTGGCCGCTGGGCCCACTAGAAAATCCGTTCTCGCTCCAGCCTGCAGCATTGCCCAGGGCCCAGCCATCCAGAGGTTGTTGTGACAGCAAACCCGAGCGCCATGGAAACGATTGTGCAACCCCAGGAGCTGGCTGCCTGCAGAGCAGGGCAGTGTCAGCTTGCTCCCAGCTCAGTGCTTCAGTCTCTTTCCCTTCCCACTCCTTGTCACTCTGTTGTGCTTGGCGTGGGCTTGCTCTGGACCCAGAAGTGCCCCTTTTGCAGGGAGACCTGCAAGCTCGCGCCCCCTTTTGATGCCAAGAGGCCGGCACAGCTGGTACACGTGTCCCCTATTCTGACTGCCGCCTTCTAGCTCCCGGCTCCTCCTGAAGAGAGCATCCCCATGGGCCCAGCTGGTGCGGAGCGGGAGGTGGCCGGGGACTCCCCGGGCTGGGCACCCGAGCTGGCTCGGCTTCCCTCTGTGGACGGCACAGTGTCTGCATCCCAGGCCTTGCCAGAGATCCCTCCTGGCCAGCAGGGCCTCCCTCCTGCTGTGGTCCGGGCGTTTCTGGGGGCGGAAAACAGAAACCAGCCCTGTGTTTTCCAAGCTGCCAGGCTTCTGAGAAATTCAGGCCTCAGCCCCGGCACGGGAACTCCCTTCTTCTGCTCACCCCTGACCCCTTTCAGGGGAGGGGCTGCCACTCCCTCCAGGCTGGCTTCCTGTTGTGATGAGGGAGCGGGCACTGGGGATGGGCTTTTGCCCCTTAGACAGTTGCCGCCCTTTGGTCACTGGCCCCTCCCTGGTCCAGTCCCCCAGCCGTTTGATGCCCAGAGCTCGGGCCCAGGGGCTCAGCCCAAGACGGCTCCTTGGTGCCTGACTGTGGCCAGGCCCACCCTGGAAGGAGTTTTCTGACCTCATGGCAGGCCTTGGGGCACCTGCTGCTCTAAGGGGGTTCCTAGCCGTTCAGGGTCCCCTCCGTGTGGCTGGTGTCGGCAGAGGGGCAGGAAGGCGAGCAACCTGTTTAAGGTCATTCCAGCTGAGAGGCGAGTGGCTCGTAAGACTGGAGCCCCTCCCGTGGTGCTTTGAATTTCGAAGAGGGGCCACTCCTCCTGCTGGCGGGTCTCTGAGGGATCGACGCGTGGGGCTGGGACGTGGTCATGTGGACGTGGCAACTCCCGTTTCTGTTGTGGCGAAGTTGAGCATCCTGGCCTCAGCTTTTCGCACCGCAGTCACTTCTACTCAACACATTCGCAGAGTGTCTGCTATGTGCCGGGCGCTTAGTAACTTGCACTGTGGTTTGCAACATGGCTGTGTGTGCGCGTGTGCATGCGCACACACGTGCGTGCACTCACACAGGCACCAAAGGACGGCCCGTGGCTGCTGTGGGAAGGAGAAATATCCAGTGATTCGGCCTAACCAGGTTCTCCCTGAACCTCAGGGGTTAACTCTGACCACTTCAGGCCTGAACAAAGCTTCTGTCTTTGCCATTAGACCAGTGCTTATTGGCAGGGCCAGAGGGCAGGGGCGAGTGGTTTTAAGTCCGCACCCTGGAATCACCGCCTGCTTTAAATCCTGGCTCAGCCACCTGCGGGCGGTGTGGCTCTGAGCAAGTCCTTTCAGCAACTGGAGCCTTGGTTTACCGAACTGCAAAAGGGGAATAGAAATAACACCTACTGGGGGGCCTTGTGAACCTAGAATGGGTAACACATGGATGAGGAGTTCCTGGGTTGGGATCTGGCATGAAGCAACACCTGTGACCAGCGGGTAACTAGACGGTGCTGCTCGTTTCCAGGTCTTTGCCAGCAGAGACAGTGCTTTCCAGAATGTTCTCTCTCTGTCCCAGAGCGCACACACAGAGCAGTTTCTGTAGGGTTGTACATCCAGGTGGCATTGCTTGGTCCCTGGGCGCACACCGCTGTACCTGTTGACACTCCCATCGGCGTGCAGAAGTCGCTGCGTGGCCCTCCATGCCCCGCTCCGCAGCGGATACAGGGAGATTTTTAAACTGGTTGGTGAAGCTCGTAGGTGAAATGGTATCTTTTGAGACTGAAACGCCAGGGGCAGGGCCCCGCACTCTGCACTCGTACCAGCCCTCCTGGTGATTCGATGTCCTCAAGTCTGAAGTGTCGGTTTAGGAAATCCTTTTCTACCCTGATGTCATAAAGAGGGTCTCCTGTAGGTCTTCCAAATACGTTACAGTCTCACCTTTCTCGGTGAGGTTTGTAATCCACGTGGAGTTGGCTCTTTCATGTCCAGTTTGAGGGAAGGTTCCAATTTCACTGTTCCCCGTACGGCCCGCTCAGGTCCCGGGCCATCCACTGAGCAGTCTGTCCTTTCCCCACGGGCCCCGAACCTACCGGCGTTGGGAGTATCATTTCCACAGAAGTGCGGGCCGCTCCCCGGCCCCTCAGCCTCGTTCCCCAGACAGGTTCTCCCACCCTCGGTAACAGCGCCTCGTTACAGCAGCACTGCAGGTATTCTTGATTTCCGGTCAGCGCAGTCGCCAGCTCACTGCCCCCAGAAGTGTCTCGGCTGTTCTTGGCTTTCCGCTTTTCTGCAGGAAGGACGTGTTCGAGTCAGCTCTCAGGCCCCACATCACGGCCATGGATCTTTGCCTCAACTTGAGATCGCCGAGTCTCGGGCTGGCTCAGACAGGGGAAAGCAGGCATTGCACAGCATGGAGTTCTAGTGGGTTTTTCTAAAACCTGCCCCAGGTCACCTTTCATAACTGAAGTGCAGACTGGGCCACCTCTCACAGCGGCTTGCTGTCATTCCCAGCCACTGACTCTGTCGCATGGGCTGGGATGCACCTGAGGGACTCACAATGGTCCTGCAACCCATGTCCCCCTTGAAGCTTGGCGGCCTCCGAGGATATATGCTCAGGGTTGGGATGATGGGGGACTTTCGTTGGAAAGGCCTCCCATCTCCGAGCATCTTTGGTTTCTTGAGGATACACCACTTTTCCAACCTGCCTCCAAGACTCGGGAGGCACTAGCCCCACCTCACCTTCTCGGGGTGTGCCCCAGGCCTGGCTCGTGGCCCTAAAGGGGCCAAGCCACTCTTTGCTTCTTAAATCTCATCCCCAGCTTAATGAGAATGAACAACACGTGTTAGCTCACATGCTATATGGTGGTTTCTACCGTGTAACCTGGTAAAAGTTAGGTCTCCCAAAGACCAGCCTTTGCTCAGAGGTGCGTGCAAAGAAGCAGGTGTTGGTTGCCAGACTATAATTGCAAAAGAATTCCCACCTTCCAGTAGCTAGGTATGTGACTTAATCCCTCCGTGCCTATTTCGTCATTCATTCGCTCACGCATCCCTCCATGAAATTTTTACTGACCACCTACTGTGTGCTGGACTCTGTCCTGGGTGTTGGCTATGCGCAGGGAATGAGAGATGAGGGTCCTACCCTCACAGGGCTATTACAGCCCAGTGATACAGGATCCTTGTAGCCTGAGCCACGCTCCCCGCTCCCAAAACCCAGGACCCATCGCTGTGGTAACCGTGCGCAGTGCCTATATTAGTGTCCCTTCAGGGTTCACTCCCGTCCATCTTTGGCTGTTGGCACGTGCTAACAGAAGTGTAGGTGCGCCATAAATGAGATAACGTATGTGGCAGCAATGCTAGAAGGTGCCCACTAAGCGTGGCTTTGTCAGCCTGTGCACACGTGTCCTTTAGGAACTGGAGATAAACGTGGCCACCTGCTTCCCGTCTTTCCAGGGGACATCACCGGCCGGGCCTTGAAGAGTGGCTCTCTGCCTGCTGCCCTCAGGCCCTGTGCCCTGGGCCCGTGGATGGCGGGTCTGCACCCTGAAGGCCCACTGTGGAGGGTGGGCTTGGGGGAGGGTACTGGGTCACCGCCCCAGAGAGCTGGCTTTGAGGATGAGGCCTGTCTTGTGTTGCTTAACCAGAATAGCGTGGACAGGTGTCCCCAGAGGTGAGGTCGGAGCGGGTGCCCTCCTCCTGCCACCGTCTGGGCTGCAAGCTGCCTGCCGTCCCCATCTGCCAATCACATGCCTTCCTCCCAGTTAGCACCTCAGCTTCCCACTCGAAACCAGAGCCTCAGAACTGCCATGTTTACTCATCCCGAGAGCTGGGGACAGTTTGGAGCACGGCGTGGCACACTTTTCTCGTAAACTCTGAGGTCTTGCTGGTAAGATGTCTGGGTGGCTGGGTGCTGTGTGGCCCGCTGCCGGGGCGGGCTTCCGGAGGCCTCTGGTTTGCAGAGCTTGGGTGACTCAGGGCAGCCAGCGCACCTCGAAGCGTGGCCAGGGAGGGGCCCCTCTCTGCAGGATGTGAGAGCACACCCCCGAGAGCACGACCGACCTCAGGCCCACCCACTCTGAAAATGCAGAAATAGCTCCCCAGGTGAAAGTGCTTTGGTGAAGGAGGGTGGCCAGGCCGGCTGTTCCGGCAGCCTGTTAACCAAAGGTTCTCTGTGCGGTGGGCTGGCGTGCACGGACCGTGAGAACGGGGGCAGCTGCTGGTGCATGTTTTGTCAGCTTGGTGCTGTGCCCGCTGATTCCATTGCACCGCCTTTGAGACTCGCGCTACTGTTCCCATTTTGCAGCTGAGGAAACGGAGGCTCAACGGTTGGCACTGGTCCCCGCGCCCCCACCCCCCAGTATATGTAGCGTGTTTACTGTGTGCCAGACACCGAGGCACCTGTCCTGTGCTGCCTCGTTGGTTCCTTCAAAAACTGTTGGACTCCCCTGTGAAACTCTCAGGAAGGATCATTGCCCACCTTTGACAGAGGGGTGCAGGGAGGACCAGGCTCACCTGGACAGCAGGACGTGCCTGGCCGGGATCGGGCTCCCAGCAGCCTGGCTCCCAGCAGAGTGTTTCCCCGCAGCTCTGCCCCCTCCGAGGGAAGGGGGCTGCTGATAAGGGCACTGACGACATCCTCTGGGCCCCATCCGCATGGCCTGACCTAGCCTTAATCACCTCCCAAAGGCCCCTTCTCCAAATGCCATCACTTTGGGGGGCAGGGATTACACAGCAATTTGGGGGACACAGTTTGGTCCGCAGCAGGGACTGAATAGGTAGAAGGTTTGACCCAGGGGAGGAGCCAGGAGTTTAGACTCTGTCTACAGGTCCTGGGGGAGTTACCGTATCTTAGGGACACCTGGCGCAATGCCACGCACATGCCTTCCTTGCCGGTCCCTCCGGGTGGCCTTTGGAGTGAGAGCCTGAGTGTCAGGGCCGGACCTGTGACCCTCACTTGGAGGAACTGACGAGGCCTGGTCCCCTTGCAGGCCTGGAGGGGGTTCTTTCTGGGCAGCCAGTGGCTTCTGCTGCCTGTGAACCTGGGAGGGGCAGGCCGAGCGGCCCAGGGGGTCCCTGCTTTATCTTGCTGTTGCCCACAGGCTCTTGGCTGAACCAGGAAGGTGGAGGGTGCCTAGCCCTGCACTTGACCTCTCCCTCTCTACCCCCCAGGCAGGCAGGTTGGTGGGCTTACACAGGGTCGGGCCCCATAGGGGGGTCTTGCCACGTACATGCAGGGACAGGCCAGCACCTGCAGGTCAGTCAGCTCTCACGCCTGAGGGACTCGGGAGGGAGGCAGACGTGGCTGGAATCTCTGGGAGCGGGGCATTGTGAGCCAACGCGGAACATAGATGGGAAGGCGGCGTGAGAGGGGGAGTGAAGGGTCGGGATGCCCTGTGCTGGGACCGGCTTGTGGTGGGCCTAGCTGGTCAGGACACAGAATGGTCTGGAAGGTGAATTCACGGGAGGGTAAGATGGAGGCTGGGCTGGAAGACTCAGTAAATATCCAGTCAACCCTTTCTGAGCAGCAGGGGCCACGGTGGGTTTTGAAGGAAAGGTCTCCTGGGCAGGCGGTGGTGGGAGGGGCTTGGACCTGTCCCCAGTGGCCACCAGGATGTTGTGTGAGATGCTGTGACTTGAGAAAAGCCGCGCAGGATGGAAACGCTGCTTGCTGCTCCAGACTCCCACCTGCTAACCCACCGGGAGGGACCGAGCCGCCCTGCCCCAGCCTCAGCCCGCCTTCACGCAGGCGCAAAGATAAGTCACCTCAGCGCCTCCAACCCCCAGAGAGAAAGATGGCTCCCCAAACAATTAGGTATTTATTTTATCATCTCATCTGTGGTCACAGGCTCTTTGTGGGTTTGGATCGCTGTTTCTTTCCAGAATGTCAACTGGATGCAGTAACAAGTGCTTTTCTTTTGTTTCCATTTTTTTGTTGTTTTTTTTTTTGTTTTGTTTTGTTTTGTTTTAAAGGCAACAAGTTATTGCGCAGCACTTGCTTTGTGGCTGAGGCTGCTCAGCTGAGCTTCGGGGTCGAGGCCATGATGGAATGGCTGGAGAGCAAGGCAGCAAGCAGCGCTGTGTGCAGAATGCCTTCCTGTGGCCGCCGCCTCGGGGCGGTGTGGTTGCCTGGTCGGCGAGGTGCAGCGCAGCTGCGTGAGATCAGAAGGCGTCCTGCTGACTTGGGGGAAAGGGCTGGGCAGAGGGGCGGGCAGCGAGCTGGGCTCCGGTCTGAGTTTGCACAGTTGGTGCGTCCTTCCTTCTAGGGCCGCGTGGCTGGGACAAAGTCCAGACTGTTCCTTCCTGACTTGAGCCGATGCGTAATTACGAAAACAGTGGGCAGTAGATCGGACGGTGGGGTGTCCCATGCTGGTCGGGGGGCACCTCGATGTTTTCACTGCAGGGCCATCAAACTGAACGTGCCTTCGACAGACCCAGTTCCCATCAGCTCCATGACCCACATGCACACAGGGCCCCCTACCTAATTCCACCCATGTCTCTGCTCTCAGAAGGCTGCAAGCTGGTCATGGCATTAAGTTCAATAAGGTGACAGGTTCTTGGGTCTGTGTTTTTGTCTGTGAAGGCTGTATTTTATCTGTTGACACGTTATGCTTTCATGTTAATTATTGATTAATCACTGACCCTGGTCCAATCTGTATCCTAAATTGACCCACAAGCCTAGTGGGACAGTTCACCAGCTCGTGCCTAGGGTTGTAAAGATGCGACATCACTATGTAGGTCTTTAGCTGTAGCATCATGAACCACCCCCAAGTGGGGCAGTGGTTCTGGGACCAGAGGGGGCCTGCCCTGTCTTTGGGAGGGTTTGTCAGTGTCCTGTACGGTCCATGGCAGCTCCAAATGCTGGAGTACCACGGAGCTGGGGTCCCAACTTGGCTCTGCCCAGCGCAGGGGGCTGTGCCTATACCAGTCACTCCTCCTTTCTCTGCCTCAGTACAGTGACCTGAGAGATGGGCTTCCCAACACCGGCCCCAAGACGGCCGCAAGGCTGTGAGAAGGCCCGAGAACTGCCACCTGCCCGAGAACTGCCACCAGGAAGGAGGCTTGGGGGTGGGCTGCGTCTTGAGTTGAATTTTGAGTCTCAGTTGAATTAAAACAAGGCCCTTCCTCTGGCTCTTGTTTCTCTGTCTTCCACCAAGAGACAGACAATTAAAGAGTGAAACTTCATGACTAAACAGGAAGCTGTGCCCCAAGAGGCCACAGATGAGCTGATGGGTTTGATGCTTCGTGCAGAGTCTGAACTTGGGTGAGGAGGGGCGGGGAGTGGAGACAGAGAATGCTCAGCTTCTTGGGGACTGGCCTTCTGCACCCACTGAGACTCGCCCCTAAGGCACCCACATACTGGCCAGCAGGTGTGGAGAGCCTGGTCCCTGGTCCACCCCCCCCCGCCCCCACCCCTCAGTTCTAATCCCTGCTCCAAGGGTGTGACCTTGGAGTGGGTGCCTGGCCCCAGTAGGTGCTCAGCGCTGCTCGAGTGGGTGCATGTGGGTGAGGAGGAAATGTCCTGGCCACTACGGCCCCTTGGAACTGGCTTTTTCTAGGAGTAACCACCAAACCAAACACTGTACCTTAAGGCCCGGTCGTATCTGCCTGGCTGGTGGGCAGAGACCAGGGTCCCTGCACCAAGGCAGGGCGACAGCCTCGGGCCCCTGCAGTGATGTACACGGGTGGGTGGAGGTTTTCGTTCCCAGATGTATTCTGAGGGTAGATCCAGAAGCATCTGTGTGTGGAGGGATGTGGGCTGTGACCAAGATGGGCCTGAACGACTGGGAGTAGGGAGTGTGTTTCCTATGATGGGGACGAGTACAACAGGGCGTTTTTTGGCCGGGGGGGGGGGAGGGGTCGTGGGGCGGTGGTGAGTCAGGGGATTGCTTTGGGCCCTGTCTGAGATGCCTGGTGGGCAGTTGGAGCTCTGAGTCTGGAGTTCAGGTGTGAGTTCCGGTCTGGAGAACATCAGTGTGATCACCGCCAGGATATAGGCGGCATCTTAAGGCCTTCTGCTCCTGGGTTTGTTGGACCAGGCCACTGTGTAGCAGACGGAGGGCAGGACAGTGAGCGGGCTGCCTGAGGGCCACAGGCTCCTGGAATTTTGGAGCATGCATGGTCCCAGCTCTGCTACAGCAGCTACTGGGGAGGGGAGGGGAGGGAGGTGGTCCTTTCGTCCTGGGCTGCTGCAGCCCTGGAGAATCCCCAGCCTTGCTGGGGCCCAGCGTTTGGGAATGAGCTGAGGGGTGTTCGGTGCCTTGCAAGTGTGTGTCCAGGAAGGAGCCCCCTGGTCTCTCCCCTGGTGCCAATCAGCAGGCATCTCGTAAAAGCCCATCACTCCCTGGAAGAAGTTAACCTCAAACTATTTCTAAAGTAGGCACTCCAAACGGACCGTAGCCTTGTCATCTGGCCATTTGAAGGGGAGTGAAAGAATACATGTTTTGAAAGCCGCAGGGGAGTCACTAGTGATTTAACGTTGAAGAGAAGATGGGATGTAAGCGAACGTTTGCGAAGCAGGCTGCTGCCGGCTCCTTTGGATGCGCCTTCGGTGCTCTGAGTGGGCCAGGGCTATAAAAATAGTCCCTTTAGAAAAAAACTGTCGGCCAGAGAGACAGGAAGAAAATCTGCATTCTTAGGAGACCGCATGCCCATTCTCTCACTACTGAGAATAGAACGGGGTCCAATTTAGCATCCATGAGAAGCCTGAAGGAGGATTACCCCTGAGTAGATCCCTCTTGAAGTTCTGATATTCTTTGCAGCAGAACGAGCTTATCAGTTGCCTAGGATTTGACACTCCATGGCACAGCCAGCTGCATAAAAACAAATGAAACCCACCATGATTTTGCTGATGCACTTGGAGCTCAGAGATCCCCATTTCTTTGCACAAAGTCCCTCGTCTCAGCGACTGTCGCCCTGGTGTGGGGGGTTAATTCTGGCACAGATGTTAGGGTGACACCGGATTTGGGCAGAGGGGGGGTGAAGTTCTGGGTTCCGAGTGGCCCTAAGTGGAAAGAGACTCGTTAAATGGATGTTGCGAGCAGAGTCGGAAGCATAATAGAGGTCGAACCTGACGTTTTTTTCTTCTTCTCAAAAATGGTTTTGCAAATCTTTTTCAGAGCTGATAGACACACACCTTAGCTGGATACAAAACATATTATGAAACAGAATGACTGTGATCTTTGATCCGAGAAATCAAAGTTAAAGGTAATTCATATCTTCTGCCTCTCCTTTTGTTTTCCAGCTGTGTGTTTTCTTGACTTGAAATTTTTTTTTTTTTTTTTTTTTTAAGTAAAAAAAAACCTTGACAACCTGAAGTCCATCCTCACAGACACCATTTCCTATTTTTAAGGGCTGGACCCCCCCCCCCCACTTCACCAGGGGTTCCCCGGGGGGGACAGCACCCCTGGCATTCTCTGGGTCTGTGAGGCTGGGGCTCAAGGTTGGGGCGGGAAGGCGGGGGATGAGGCTCTGGGAATTTGCATGCTCTCCCAGGGAGAACACAGCTGTGTCATGTCCCCGTCTGAAAGTCCTGCTCCTGTATTTTACCACCTCCTTTTGGGGTTTGTCCACTTTGTTTGGTGTAGCCAGGGAGGCAGGCTGTCCATCAGCTCTGTGCTGGGGAAAGAGGGAGGGCAGGTAGATAAGAAAGCCCAGGGAACTACTCTCCAAGCTTACCGCGCCTGGGTGTGTCCAATCTTGACCTCGCCATCTCACCTGGCTGCCGGGCCCAGGACAGAGCCGGGGTTCCCCACCGAGCTCAGCACAGCCCCTCGCTGAGTGTCAGGCGGTAGACCCGCCTCTCCAGACTCTGGGTCGCACAGAAGCACCTGGCAGACGCTGTAATGCAGGCGGCTCTGTGGGGTGCAGGCCCTCTGTGAGGGACAGTAGGGACGTCGCCTCACCTCTCTGTGCCTCCGCTTCCAGACGCCATTGCTGTTACGCAGCCCTCTGCCCACCCCGATCAGGCTCAGTTACGCGCAGTGCCCAGCACACGGTGAGCGCTCACCGGAAGTCAGCCAGCGTCTGCCATGCCTCCTGACACCTCCCCGGCTCGCTGGGCTGTGGCTTTTGAACGGTCCCTTTGTCCATGCAAGTGGGCTCCTCGCATCACAGGCCGGACCCAGAAGTCCTCAGCAGGATCACACTGACAGCCTGCTCTGAAAACACAGTAAAAATGACCCTCAGGTGCCACGCCTTGTAACACACACAGTGGAGGTGACATTCGGAACCCCCCACCCCAGAGGGTGGGACCGGCGGAGATGGCACTTCCAGGAGGGGGGCCTTCTGTGGCACCCTCTCGGCCATGACCATCCAACCCTGCGGACAGGCAAAGGCAACAGGAACCCCAGTGACCGTACCAGACCCCTTCCTGAGGGCTTTGTGTCCCAGCAGCCAGGATGGCAAAAATGCACCTGAAATGTCAGGGCTGAGAGTGCAGCCACTGAGAGAAGCCCAAACCAGGCCTTTTTAAATGCACTTCTTCCCTCCCTGCTGTCAGAAGTTGGCAGTGCTTCTGGCCCCGCAGGGGCCGGGCCAGCCGGGCTGATCTGCGAGCTCAGAGAGGATTCGCAGTGAACAGCCCCTCCCCCGAGGCCGCCTGCGTGGGCTCCGGGCTTATCAAGGGCTTTTTGTCCTTTTCTTTGAGCCTCTAAAGTCGGGCCTGGACAGCTCAGTTCCCAAGTGTCCCCAGAGCATACAGAGATGGCTGGGAGGGGACAACTCATTTCCCTTTTGAAACCAAAGTCACGGGAAGACCCAAGGCCATGGCCATGTTTCCTTGTGCTAGTGGTTGGGGGGTGGGGGTGGAGGACAGGGGGATGGTCCTGGAGCTCGCTCTCGGCTCTCAGAGTAGCTTTCCCCACAAGCAGCTGGAATAAAAGGCAGAAGCACCCAGAGAGCATTCCCTGTGCTTTCTGATCCCATGTAGGTCTGGGGAGTGAACTCAGCCAGGCGCTGCGGGGGACAAGGGCAGGCCTCGCACCCCAGTTGGCCCTTGGACTTTTGATCTGGCCCAGCGCGTGCTGCCCCCTCGAGGCCCGTCCAAGCTTGGGTGTCTTTCTGGCCGTGGCCTTTGTGGCTGGCCCCAGGCTCTCGTGGGCACTCACGTGGCCTAAACCAGATTTTTGAAAACGTGCTTGAGGTTCAGGAGAGAAGTAGGATGGGGTCTCTCCACTCCCTTCCTGTTGCGTCTTTCTCAGGGGAGTAAGTTCCAAAGTCAGCAGGGAAAGGGGAAAGGCCTAAAGTCGAAATCACCCTTGAAAAGTCTCTCAACGTGTAGCTGAAAGTGTACGTGTGTGGTTTCTGCACGCAGCCCCGAGCGGCCCCTTCTCTGCGTGCAGCTAAGAGCAGCAGCCAGCGCGCAGGTGTCCGGGCCTGCAGGCGAGTCAGAAAATTCCCGGGGCGGAGTGGGATGCTGACAGAAATCCGTTCAGTTTTTAGAACTTCAACGCTCAGTCAACCCAGAATTGTTTGATGCCCAATACTAGGAGGAAGCGTTGCCTTCCCCAGATGGCCACCCCCAAAGAGTAGGTAGAGGAAAACATCCTGCTTTCTCCTTTTATTCTTTGTCATTGGTGTATACTAGGGGTCACTAAACTACACCTCAGGCCAAATCCGGCCCCAGGCCTGTTTTGGTAAATAAAGTTTTATTGGCACACGGCTATGGCCATCTGCTCACATACTGTCCGTGGCTACCTTCATGCTCCCAGAGCAGAGCAGAGCTGAGGCGTTAAGGGGCCACGTGGCCCCTTAAAAATATTTTTATCTGGCCCTTTACAGGAAAAGTTTGGTGACCCTTCGTCTATTCTCTTTATATCTACAGCCATTTATTAGAATGGTTATATCTTCTTGTTGATTTGTAACACCTCCTTATATATGAATGACTTTTCATCATATACTGAGTATTTGGAGGTTCAATGAAGAAAGTGTGTAATTTCTAGGTGCTTACATCTGTCTGTCTTTCCCTGTCCGGTGTCAGCCTTAGCGGTCACCCTGAGGTTGAGACACGCGCCCATTTGTGTGGCGTTTTTAGTGCTGTGCCTCTCTGAGGGCGACCAAAGGTCAGGGGTGCTTGTGGCGGACCCAGCACTACTGACCTTGATTCTGTTCTGAGAAAGTGATGCTCAGTGACCTCCTTAACCACACGGCACAGGCTCTCCCTGCTGTTGATTCACACGAAAGACGCCGAGGATGCCAGGGCCCCGTAAGAAAGGCGATGACTACTGAGCTTACTAGCACAGTCCCTGAGCCACCGCCCTGGAGTGTCCACATTCATAAAGTGGGCCCTGGGTTCCAATCCTGCTCCCTTCCCTTATCCTGCTACGGCAAGAGGCTGCCTGTCTCCGCTTGTCCATCTGTAAAACTAGCATGATTGCATCGTTAGGTTCGGTGTGAGAAATAACTTCGCCCTTAGGATGGTGCCTGGCACACAGTCAGCCCTCAACAACGTGGATGGCTTGTATTCTTTGGTAGAGAAAAGGCTTCAGACAAGTCATGGGCAGGCAACCTATCCGGATGCTAGCAACCATTTGTCAGTTGGATGCCAAAGGAAAACCAGCTTCCCTAAACCAAGGGACATAGGCTGATGGTGCGGGGTCCTTAAGGTGGGCTGAGATAGATGCATTAGGCGCCTGCTGTGTGCAGGGTACTATGCATGGTACGGGGAGGATACAGGTGACTCCCTCCAATAACCTGGCAGAGGAGGGCAAGCAAAGCATTCTGAGAATTCAGCCCAGGTGGCCCTTGAACAACACAGGTTTGAACTGCGTGGATCTACTGATAACTGGATTTATTCCCTTTCCCTTCCTTGTGATTTTCTTTTCTGTAGCTTACTTCATTATAAGAATAGAGTATGTAACACATACGGCTTGCAAAATGTGTTAATTGACTGCTATTCAGTCAGACTTCTGGTCAACAGCAGGCTCTCAGTAGCTAATTTGGGGCGAGAGTCAGAAGTTATGTGTGGATTTTCACCTGCCCAAGGGGTCGGAGCTCCTGGCCCTGTGTTGTTCGAGGGTCAGCTGTGCTCACTTCTGGAGGGCGCAAGGGCCCCGTGGTGGGAATGTGAGAGGCCTGGAGGGACAGGAGAGAAGTTTGGGTTTGGACAAGGAGAGGGGCTTGTGGGAGAACTGCACGTGGCCAGCGTGGGAAAAAGGTGGGCACAGGGGAGATGCCCAAAACGTTTGTTGAATGAATGACATGCCGAGAGCAATGGCATGGAAAAATGGCTCAGGCCTTAGACCTCAGAACCGGACCTGGGAGCGAAGGCCAGTGCACCCTGAGGCTATTTCACTTCGGTCCGAGCTTCCCCGTTCTCATTCCCGAATGAATGTTAGGGAGCACTTCCTGTGTGCCTAGGCACTGTTAGGGAGCTAGGAACACAGACAGTAGTGGGGACAAGAACCTAAACAAAGCCCTAGAGAATTAGCAGGAGCTGATAAATGGAGGAGATGAGGGACCGCACGGTTGGGTGGGGGCAGCCTCCAGAAGAGACTGTTGGAGCAGAGCCTGGAATGGAGTGAGGAAGGAAAGTGCGGGGGGGGGGGCCGTGGAGGGGCGGCCAGGGCTGAGGCTCCGGGCGCGAGTTGGGCACAGTCGGACCGCCACCGCTGCAGAACACAGGAAGCTGGTGTGGTTGGCCGGCGGGGGGAGGGGCAGCAGGAGGCGAGGGCAGGAGCAGGGACCGGGGACCGGATCACAGGGCCTGTGGGGGAGAGGGGGGAGGCCAGGCTCAGCGGAGGGTTGCTAGCCCTTCAGTCCCTAGAGGAGTTCCAGTGAGACCGAAGGTGTGAGAGTGGGGGGGCCCGACAGGCCCGGAGGGGGGACGCTCCTTCTCCCGAAGGACAAGCGGTGGGAAAGACGAGGGAGAGCCGTGAGCCGGTGCACAGCGCGGGATCGAGGCAAAGGGCAGCGACGCATTCCCCCCGCCCCCCCCCCACACACACACCCGGGTACCCCCGAGTCTGCAGCAGCGGGGGACCTCCTGGGCAGGAGGCCGGAGTCCGGGTGAAGTGGTCACACGGAGACCGTCTCTCCGAGCTCACAGCCCTGCTTTTCAGAGTGATGTGAGTGCTCCGTCCTTGCTACCCCCCAGCTAGCGTTTCTGCTCTAGAACTTTCTGTGCACAGCCAGGGGAGCAAGCGCTGAGGTTTCAGAAGGAGAGGGTTCCTCTACCCAGCGAGGTTTCAGTGGGGTGTGAGTGGGCCTCGCTGCCCAGCCACCGCCTGTCCCCCAACCGCGGGAGGGTTTGAGTAAGTGCGCGCAGCCCGCTGCACTGCCAGGCGCAGCTTCGAGCTTCTGCCCGACAGCGGCTTTCAGAAAGCAGGAGTGGGAAGCTGCTTCTGTGTCCCAGCGTCCATCCCGCCCGGCCCCAGCCAAGCCCCTGCACCCTGACAAAGGAAACGACCCTTTGGGGAGCGCCCCGATGCCAACGTCTCTGCCCACTGGCTATTTTTAGAAAGCCGAGGCTGCCGAAAGTTTCCACTAAGGACTGACTCCTCTGGTTTCCTAGGTTGAGAAAACAGGAAGCCCTTCAGAATCCGGGCTTTGAAAAGCTTTGCTGAAGCTGCGCTGACCACCCCCTCCCCTTGGCATTCTGCTTTCACTGGGCCTCACAAAGGCCCGGGGGCTGCCAGGCCCCGCAGGGCTCACGGGGGGCGGGGGGACCCCTTCTCCGTTGGTTCCTGGTCTAGGGCCCCCAGGTGTGAGCTGGTACCTGGCACACAGTAGGTGCCCAATTAATGCTGGTTAGCTGAACATGTGAATTCATCCTCTGAGTTCCCATTCACAGATCCCTTTCCACACTTTGGAAATGCTTGTTGTTCTACTAGATGCATTCTCATACATTAACACACACGTTATCACATTTGAAATATATATTGCGCATACACATCACACGCACACACGCACACACGCACACACACTGCTCTACGAACCAACACCTGCTAGACGCTGGGCACTGCGGTAACTTTGTCACTTGTATTCGCTCATCCAAGCTCCTCCACAACCCTGGAAGGAAGGTAACACTTTGGTGCACAGTTTACAGATGGGGAAACTGAGGCACAGAGCGGTTCTGCCACTCAGGCAGGGCTCAGCCAGTGGGGGAGCGGCAGAGGGGGGACTCTGACCCTGGCTGTCAGGCTGTGGGACCTGCCCTCCCACCTTGCCCGAGCTCTCCGCGGCGTCCCCCTGAAGAACAGCGAGCCAGGCCTGGCCGGTCTCTGGCGCAAAACAAAGCACCAAGTGCAGCCGGAGTCCGACGCACAGTGGATCAGTCAGTAGCCATCGCCGCTACCGGTCCCGGAGCCCCCGCACCAGGCACGGGCCTTGCAGGGCTGTTGATGCCTGGCGCCCTCACAGCAGCCCCGAGGGGCGCACACCACGGCGAGCCCCCTTTACAGATGAGAACGCCAAGGTGCAGAGAGGTGCCCAGCTCTCACCCGGTTTATATTCACTCTCCTCCTCTTCGGGGGGCAGGGGAGGGCTGTGGGCTCCTCCAGGCAGGGGTCTCCCTGGGAAAAGCACCCTGCACCTAGGAGGACCCAGCTCAAATGGGGGAGACTTTGAGCAAACCTCGGCGGGGAGCCCTCACTGGGGATTTTCCATCTTTGACAGTAGGTCAGGCTGAGACGAGACCAGAAAACAGGAGGCGGCAGTGGGAAGAATTCAGTGTCACAACTAGGAGAGGGGAGAGATGTGTGCCTTTGCCGGGACCCCAAAGGGGTCTGCCTCCTGTCCTCTGCCACCCCTGGGACCGGGCAACTCACTCTAACTGTCCAGCCAAAGGTGTGCTCACACCTGGGGCTCGGACACACTTGTGTCCAGGCTGCCGGTGACGCAGCTTCTCCTCTCCAAGGATGTTGGAGGAAGCCTTGTCACAGGCCCACGAGTCTGAGACCTTACCACCTTGAATCCAGAAACTAGTGTCCTAGGCAACCGGCCGCCGTGGCAGAGGGAGGGCGGCCAGCTCCTTAATGCCTCGGCTGGCACTGTGCTCTTGGTTCCCGGCTCGGAATCCCACACATCCTCCGAGGGAAGAGGTGACCAAAATTCCCCTCTGAGGACACTTTCTAGTCCTAAAGGGGGTGAGGGGCTGAACGAAATAGAGGTTACGTTTCCGTGGGTGGTTAGTCTTTTGTGGTATTCACACCCACTGTCTTTTTAGAAGTCCCTCTTTGGAGAACCGGACGCTTTGTGGGTCAAGGAACTGTGTTTTAGTCTCATAGCAGGTATTTTCTGGGTGTTGTAACAGTGGAAGGAGTTTGGTAAACAGTGGGCAGCCCACAGTGCACTAAATAAATGGGAGAGAAAAAGGAGACAGAGTTACAGAAAATACTCCCCATGGACCAAACCCATTTCTGCTGTGATTTTTTTTTTTAACTTGCTATTTGGGCAACTTTCCCCAACAAATCCAAAGCACAAAATATTGTCCAGAAAACAACGTTGGGAAGGTGTTTCTTCTATTAAAAGCTCTCAAACGCATTATTGCAGAGAACAAAAACATGTTTTGAGGGGGAAAAAGCCCAATTGTTTCAGGTTCTAGAAAGCGAATCTGATCTGTGTGCCTGGTGCCCCCTCTCACTCGCCCCTTCTCTCTCTCTCTCTTCTCTTTTGTAGTCAATGAAATTATCAGGAAGGAGTTTTCAGGACCTCCCACCAGAAATCAGACGTAGAAGCAGCCCTCAGCAGGACGCCTTCCGGACCCGCCCCCCCCCCCAGCCTCCCCCTGCCCCTCACCTGCTGTGCCGACTGCGCCTGTCCCGGCCACGGGCAGAGCCCCGACTGTCCCCCTCAGGAGCTCGCCACCTGGCTCTGGAAACACCAGCAAGGACACTCTGCCTTTTGATTTTTCGTTTGTTTTGTTTTAAATCCCAAAGAGCATCTCCGTTGACTTCAATGGTGTCCCATCCAAATCTTAAGTGCCTGCTGACCAAAACCATATTCTGAGCAAGACAGCACGCTGGACGGCACCCGAGAGCAGGGTGACCAGGGCTCGGGGCTCGGGCTGGGTGGGGGGACGGAGGACGCAGCCCCGGGTTCATTTTCCCAGCACCGGCACCTTGTGAAGGCAAAGAGTTCCCACGTGGAGCAAGCAGGCCCAAGAGTCCAGCTTCCGGGCCGAAGAGACGCAGAGGAGCCCACCCGTCACCTTCAGGGGTCACCTGTTCACGCCACAGTGGGGCCACAGCTGCCGCGAATTTTTTAAATTCTCTCTCTGAAGTGAACCTGTCTGGCCCGCACGAGATCACCTGTTTAAATTTCTCGGTGTTAAGTTATGACAAGTACATGCTTATTCTTCCTGCTTCGGAGAGCTGGCCAGGGTGGCTGGAGGTGGCGCCTCGCTGGCCAGCGGCTCCCACCCTGCGGTGCGTGGGCACGGACTGGAGAAGGGGCCCCAGGCTTGCGGGGTGCGCTCCGGCGGCGCCGCAGCCCCCATCCTGACGGCTTTTCCGACGTTCCCAGTTCCCGCTTTCTTTCTTCCTAACAGCCAGGTGCTTTTCCTTAAAGCAGTTAAGGAGATTCTCCAGCATGTGCATTGCATTCTCAGAAGGCATGGCAGAGGGCTAAAGCAATTCCCCTTCCTCTCCCCTCCCGCAAAGTACAGGCATTTTTGCAACACGATTGTGAAAAGAGGCCACTGGCAGGCCTCAGTGTTTCTGTGAGTGGGCTGCCCTCTCTGGCCTAGACTCAAAGTGGGGCACTCAAGGTCAGGATTGGGCCTGAAGGTCATTGGTTATTTTGATCTGAATGCATTAAAAGCCCCGCTCGGCCCCACAGAAAGACCCCGTCTGCAGTAGCTGCCTGGTCCAGCGCAGGACTCACCTGAGTAGGAGCAGGTCCACCCAGGGGCGCGTCTCCCTCGGACGGACCCACCAGTGTATGGCAGGTGTGACACCCCCCCCCCCCTTGGCTCCTCTCCACCGAGCACACACCAGGTTCTCCAAAACCTTCCTCCTTCGGTGCAGTGTTTGCAAACAAAATTCTCAAAGTTTTCAGCAGGTGAGCTTCTATCACACAGGTGTGCTTTGTTTCCAGGTGCTGCAGACACCCCGAGACAAGCCGGGGACTCGTTCCCCAGCCGCTCAACGGCTGCCCTGGTGACCCACAGCTTGTGAGCATGCCCAGCTCCCCGCGGAAGGCCACGCTGCTGCCGGGGCTTCCTAATCCGGCCCGCTGGGCAGAGAGCCTAAGGGGCGGGGTGTGGCCGTGCAGCGCCCACTGGGGGTTTTCCAAGTGCTGGCTTTTCATCCAGGTTACCCCGAGGCGCAGCCTCCCCAAGAGCCGAGCCGGGAGCGCGGGGCCTCGTGACTGTGGCCTGGTGTGTCTGGCCCCCCAGCGAGGGGACAGAAGGCCCAGGCTGGGGCCTGTGCGGGTTCCTGTCTGTGACCTCTCGCTCCAGATGGAGCGTTTATTTCCCCCCAACAACAGGGGCACTCCCCTCCCTCTGCCCAAGCACCTCTTTTAAAAGGAGAGAAGGCCCGTAAGAGGGTGACCGCTGCTGCAAAGCTTCGGGGCGCGCAGAGCTGCCCAATGAAAAAGCTCCCTCCACCAGCAGTGGCGGCGAAAGACCTTCCTCTGCAGCTCCAGCGACGCTCACTGCACCGGGGAACTTGAGTTCAAGTGTTCAGCAAGTGAATCATTCTCACTTGACCTGGCTGGGAGCCACTTTTTTTTTTTTTTTTTTTTTTTTTTTTGCACATGAGAGAGTTTGGCCTTTCCTCAGTTATCTGAGTGTTTGACCCAAGTGCCTTCCTGCTATTGTAGCAAAGTCGCTCAGCTTCACAGAGCGTGGGGTGACAAGGGATGGATGCATTTTCCATCGTCGTCTTATCCAGGGTGGCAACAAGGACCTCCTGTTGGTTCAAACTTCCGTACGTGCGCGTGGAACTCGCACCCGATTGTCTTTTTCAAAGACGTCCTAGCTGGCCATTACAGGAATAAACTACTATACCAACAGCAAAGGAAAGAGAGGCAAAGGCGTTTGTTTCGAGACGCAAACAGTCAGGAGACCACGTTACGAGGAACGGACAGCTGACCCAGAAAGTTTTGTCAGTTACAAAGACCAGGAGGGAATTTCGCCCAGAGCGAATGCTCGGGGACTGTTTTCGTGGTGGGAAGAGGCCCCCAAATCCTCTAAGAGAAGGAGAAAGCGAGACGTCTAAGTGGTGAAGGTGTGTGGGTGTTGCACGTGTGTTAGAAGGATCTCTGTTAGGTGGAGGTTTGCACTCGCTACATTCGAGGTAAATTAAATATGTAGCACTTCCAACAGAAACCTACCGCATTGCTGAATGTAGTCTCTCCAAAGATTGCCAGTCTTCCTGCCATTGTACAGAAATGCTGCTGCTTGATAATATATAACGGCCACCCAAATTGATTAGTATGTTATTAAATTTTATTTTCTTATCTGTATTTTATGCTTTTATCTGTCCTCAAAATATTGCACCCCTGTTGGAATTAGAAAAGTATTTATAAACAGAAGTCTTTTTCAAGTGTCTCTCTTTACATATATGTTGATTTTTTTCCTTCCCTAAGAGAAATGATGTATTCTTGAAAATGCGTTAATCATTCCAGAAAACCAAGCCCCACCCAGAGCCTGTCAGTCAGTCAGTCACCTGTCTCCTGGACTGAGTCATCTCTGGAGAAAAGGGGGGGGGGGGTGTTGGGGGCAGAAGGAGCCACCCGCTTGCTGCCTGACTTCCACTCTGAGCCCCAGTCTCGTCCCTGAGGAGAGCGTTCTGAAGTGTTTCGGTCCCCCACTAAGTAGATGCTATTTTTAAAAGCCTGCCTGTGTCATAATGGGATTCCAGAAGAGCTCCTGCCCCCTGAAACCCAAGTGCGGGCTGAGTTTACAGAGCTGACGGGATCCCAGTAGGTCAGCCCCGCACACATCACCCAAAGGACATCCCAAGTGTCCCAGCGCAGACACGGCCTCCGGTGGAGGGAGCCGATTCCTTCTAAGAACTGGGAGGCCCTGGTGCGGCCTTTCCTGTTTACGTCCAGGAACCTAGCCGCCAGCACCTGAGGCAGCGCGGAAGCCGATGTGTTCTAATGGTCACTCCGGACTCAAGGGGGGCAGAATTTGTTTATTTTCACGTCAACAGACACTTCCCAAGTGCTTTCTATTTTGCAAAATTGAAAGGACGTCAGGGGGTCCAGTTAACAACTTTGTTCCCTCGGTGTCTACGAGAAAGAAGCATGAGTCTGTGACATCCTGGACGAGCAGGGGGGACTCTTCCCGAACTTGTTTTGTTGGAGGCGCAGCCCTGCACCCGGCACCCGGCACACTGCTCCCGGCTCTCCCCCAGTTAGGGGCCTGGGCACGCCATCTCAGCGGGCCCGACCAGCCAGTGCAGGTGTCTTCCCGCACCCTGACTGCACGCTTCAGAAGATGGGATGGCAAGCGTTGCTCTCCCTTGGCTTTCAACAGTGCCTTGAGCTACAGCCAACATCGCTGGCTCAGCCTAGTTTGTTTAACACACTCTTCCGGTGCTCGGTGAGCTCGAGTGCTCCCGGAGGAAGCTCCTCTAAGACCGAGACAGGGTGCTGGGTGCTGGAAGCAAGGCGGAGCACTCAGCCTCGATGACCAGAACAACCTCCACCTGCCTCGTTCAGGGACCGCGTGAACTGGAGGCAAAGGATGCTGCTTCCACGAGAGAAGGTGCTTTCAGCATTCTGATTGGCTGCAGTTGGAATGAGGCATGAGCTCAGCATCCTGAACGTGTTGGCAGAGAGTCTCACTTACCCCGGCTGCCTCTGCGGCCCTCGGACGGGGGAGGATGTTGAGAACGTCCTAGCGAGTTCCACCCCAACCGGCGGTGCTGGGAGGCTTAGGTCTTGAAAATCTTGACTGTTAAGGCCTTTGAATACATCACATTCCTATGCAAAACGTTTTTAATCTCCAGTTTAATGTAGTTTATTTTTGCTATCTGTAAAGTATTTTTTATACGGCTTGTATCATGATAGAGTAGCAATAAAACAGCTGAAAGCGTGGGCTACTGTGGAGTATCTTTTCTTCTCGAGAGAGGCTGGCCGCTCAAACAGCCCCTTTCCATGCTGAGTCCCTACAGCAAGGGACCTTTCTGGGGACACGCACTCGCATCTGTTTGCCCCTCGTCTCAGCCCTCTGAGGTGGGGATTGTTCACGTCACACCCCACATGAGAGCACAGGAGCCGCTTGCCCGACATGACGGAGCCATGAGGTCTGTCCCCTCCGCTCCCTGCCCTGTCCCCTGCTGTAACCTGCACCGCGCTAGAAGGAGCTCCCAGGCAAGACAGATGTATGACTTCTCCCTTGGTGGCCCCTCAAGAGGGTCCCCGGGCAGTTACGGCGAACTGGCCTGAGCTGGCCAGTGAGAAGGCAAAAGCAGACCTTAAGTCATCTTACAAAATTCCTAAGTTCAGAAAAGAAAAGGTACTTTTCACCATCAACCCACAAACAGAATTAGATATTGTACATACGAGAACTTCCCAGCTGCCTTTCTCCTAAACAACAGCTTCCCTCACCCCGCTCATAGCTGAGGCCCCTAGGAGGCGTGGAAGTCCTTGCTACGTATGTCTTAATCTCGCCCAGCCTTCATCCCACTCCTCAGCACCACCCTTAAACCCCAGGCCAGCAGGGTGCCGCCCCAGGGCCGGTGCCTCGGCCGCTCCACGCTGCTCTTTCTTGGAATGCCTCCTTGGGGATTTCCCATCTGGGTCCCATGGGTGGGGTGTCCCAAGCACAGGCAGGGGGGTGCTGGAAACGCCTGCCTGAAAATGCCCGGGGTCCCCTCTGGCGGCTGGGACCAGCTAGATCCCGCCTCTTCCCTTCAGGGCGCAGGGCCCACCAGAGGCCCCCGAAGAGCGGCAGAACCAAAGCTGGTTTCCCGCAGAGCTTGCTGGTGGCCAGCCCCCCAGTACTTGTACTCCTTTTCGCATGGGATCAGGTGAGACCGGGCCACCGGAACGGCGCCGAGACACCCATCTGAGGGCGCCTCGGGTCGTTTGTGTGGTCAGGAGCCCCACACGGAAGGTTTGCCTGGGCCCAGGCCACCCGCAGCCTAAGGGGCACCTTGGCCCACCTGTGAGCTTCGCTGCAGCGGGGCACAGCTGATGTTCTTTAACTCGTTTTCTGAAAACCGTATGCCACTCCTCCCCAAGTAGAAACCCAGAATCATCTTAAACAGACAAGGACAAAACTACACATTTGCTTAAAAAAAAAATAAGTCTGTGTTCAACATTTATATGTGAGCCCTGCTCAGTAAACACAATCAACGCCGGCCCGTGCCTCAGTTTCCCCAGATGTGAAGGGAGGATCAGTCCCCACTTCACCGGTATGGAGTGCTTAATAATGAACATTAACTATCGACACACTATCCCATCATTCAGCAAACAGACTTAAGATTCACCCAAGGCTGGGCCTCATTTTCCCAGTGTCTGGAAGGAAGGGTTCACAGCTCGGACAGCAGGGATCGAAGTTTTCTAACTAGATCAGTCAAGACAAAAATGGGAGCCTGTCCAGTTTTCAAACCCTGCCTGGAACGGGGGAACCTCTCCACCCCGGAGCGGCTTGGGAAATCTGTGAGCGTCCCTCCTTGCTAGGAGCAACGGCAGCCGCGTGGTGCCGTTCGGTCCTGAAGAGCCGAAATACAGCAGAACTCTTGATTAGTAACACGCGGGCATTTAAGAAGTAACGAGACCTACGGGGGAGCGGGGAGACACAAAATGCTGTCTCTTGTGCAGCCTTTCAGGTTCACAAATTGGAAGGAAACCCTTTTTTTCTTTGGCAGAACCTGGTTGCCTGCACAGTAATGGCAAGAAGAAGGCACAGACCACAGGGACCAAATGACATGAGAGCGGAGTGGCTTCGCTTAGTTTGAGGGACCCTGGTAGCCGCGATGGGCGAGGTGAAGCGAGTTTGCCGCGGACTCCGTGTCATGTGACGGCACAAAGATGAATGGGCGTGGACCAAACTTCCTGCAGAAAGGGCTTCTCCCCACTCTGAACGGCCTCTCCCTTCGCCCACCAGGTACAAGGCAGAAGTCAAGCTTCGTAAACGGCTTGGTGTGGAGTTACCACGTAAAGATGAAAACCCCTGCCTTGCGCCCCCATTTCCAGGAGTTCCCGGTTCACTGGAAATTGTAAACTCTGACTCCTGGCACTGAACTCCAGACACGAAGTACAACGACCATCCGACCTTTTTTTTTCCTAACCGGAGAGGGAGGAGAAGACAGCCTTCTATGAGATACTGATGACGTTGCCCAAGACACGCCCTAGACCCCACTGCCGCTGGTCCTCTAGCGTCAGAGCGCGGCCACAGCCTCAGGCACTAATGCCATTGGTTCAGCTCTTCAGTAAGAGCACGCAGAGGACGGACGCACCTGCCGGGGTGCACGGTCCAGACTCAGAGGCACCTGCCTGCGTGACTTCTCTGATGGCCACAGCCGTTTCTAGCCCACAGTGCCCCCAATCTTCCCAACTGCCAGTCTCCTGCCCCCGCCCTTCCTCCACCCCTCCCAGCACAGCTGTCTTCCCCCCCTCTGCGCGGCAACACCGACTGCTTAGTCCATGCCCCGGGAGTGACCCTGGAGGCTTGCTGTCCCCAGGCCCCACACATCAGCAAGTCTAGTGGGTCCGCCTCAGAGGTCACACCTCGTGGGTTCCCTTCTGTCCTCACAGCAGCCAGGTGGAGCATAAAGAAAACCTGGACCACACCACGCCTAGGCTGAAAGAGGCCCAGTAGCTTCCCTCTGCCTTCGTCTGTTCCCCAACTCGATGGAGGTGCATTGGACGAACGAAAATTGTATATATTTTAGATATACGCCATGGTATCTTCTTATGTGTAAAACCTGTAAAATAGTTACCAAAATCAAGCGGTTTAACACGTATCACCTCACATAGTTACGTGTGCGCGCGCACGCAGTGGGGATGGTTGAGAGCTACTCTCCTAGCACGTTTCAAGTTATTCACGCCCAGTATTCCCATTATTCACTCTCGTCACCACGATGGACACTAGGTGTGCAACGCTTGTTGTTCTCATAGCATCAAACTAAGAAATCTTCTCATAGCGAAGGCAACCGCCATCAAAATGAAAAGGCAGCCTGTGGAATGGGAGAGAATGTTTGCAAATCTGACAAGGGGTTACCCCCCATGGGGTTCTTTATATACTAAAGAACTCATAGCTCAACAGCAAAAAAAAATCTGATTTTTTAAAAAATGGGGCAGAGGAACCAAATTCCCATTTTTCCAAAGAAGACAACGGATGACCAACAGGCAGATAAAAAGGCGCTCGGCTTCGCTAGTCATCAGGGAAATGCAAGTCAGAGCGCGAGGAGATATCATCTCCTACCTCCGGCTGCCTGTCATCAAAAAGATAAGAGCTAAGTGTCGGTGGCGGGGGACGTGGAGAACGGGGAAGGTTTCGTCCACCGCTTGTGGGCACGTAAATTGGCGCAGCCACTGTGGAAACCGGTACGGAGCTTCCTCAGAGAATTAAAAGAACCGCAATCCAGCGGCGCCTCCTCTGGGCACCTCCCCGAAGGCAGTGCGCACAGGGTCTCGAAGGGGTGGGTGCCCTCTCGTGCCCCCTGCAGCGTTATCACAGCAGCCACGGCATGGGAACCACCCAAGTGCCCACGGATGAGTGGCTGAAGAAAGCACGGTCTGTATCGCATACACAGTAAGGTGCTCGGCTTCGAGAAAAGGACATTCTGCCGTTGGTCACAGCGTGGGTGGACCGCGAGGGCGTTGTGCTAAGTGACTCCACCGTATTTTTCAGACTACACGATGCACCCCCGCCCAGATTTGGGAGGAATAATGGTTGTTAATGCTGTTGAGTTCTGTTTACATTTACGTCGGTGCAATACTATGTTCGTTATGTTATTAAATACTTTACCACATTTTTTGCTTTGAATGTTTTTTCTCCTATTTTCCTCTCAAACCGAGGTGCATTGTATGGTCTGAAAAATACGGGTAAGCCAGAGAGAGAGAGAGACAGGTGCTGCTGCGGGGCAGCGCTCACACGTGGAATCCGAGAAACCACCGTCAGACTCACAGAAACGGGAAAGTGGTTCCCGGGGTTTGGGCGGGTTGGGGAAGCTCACAAGCGTTGTGCTCGGAGATGAGTGAGTTCTGAGAATCTACTGTACAACACCGCGACCATCGTGGGGAACAGTGTGGGAGACCCTTCTGCGTGGCATGGGCCCAGCTCCCCCTCAGAGATGCACAGGACCCACGCCCACAGACAGGTTCTCTCATGGGAAATCAGGTTTGCAATGTGCCTAAGCCCCTTTGAGTCTTGCTTTTGCTAAAACTCCCTCACCCTGGATTGGGACAGCAAGTGCTTATTGTAACTTCCTAAAATCTGTGCTAAAAGTCCCCAGTGTGGTGTGCAACCGGCTCAACCACTTTTCCCTTTGCAAATATCTTTCTTCTGTGATGTGATTAGTGGCACTGGCTCCTTTGTTGTCTGTAAAAGGTAACCACCTATAGCGAACCTGGGCATAGTCAACGAGGACCATCATGTAATGTGACCAGAAACCCAATAAAGGCCTGTCATGGCGGAGGCCACGGCTTTTGCTCCCCTTGAGAGAAAAGCCACGCTCGCCCTTTTTCCTCCACCTGACTCAGTAGTCTGTGTAAACGTCTCGTTTCATCCGTAATGACGTGGACACTGCGGGTAGCATCTGCAACATAACAGGACTGTATGCACTTGACCCTCGAACAGCCATGGGGGCTGGCGCGCTGACCCCCCCTGCAATCCACAATCTGCATGTTCCCTTTCGGCTCCCCCCGTATTTTACTACGAGCCTACTCTCGATTAGAAGCCTTACCGATAACAGAGACAGTCGAGGAACACATATTTTGTATCTTGTTTGTATTAGGTACCCTATTCTTACAAGAAAATAAGCTAGAGAAATGTGAAAACCCCAAGGAAGAGAAAATACACTTATAGGAGGCACTGGAAAAGCCCCATAAGGGGATCGTGCAGCTCAAACCCATGTTTATTCAGCTTCGACTGTAATCAAAATTTGCGGAGAGTGCACCCTAAGTGACCTCACGCACGAGAAAAGATCAGCACGAGGAGTAATGGACGTGCTAATTAACTAGCCGGGGAGTCTGCACGAGCTACGAGCTACACCTGTGTCAACTCATCACCTGTGCACTTTAACCGTCTTTCATTGTGGTGGTCAACTAGACCTCGATAAACCTGGAAAAAAACAAAACAAAACAAAACAATGTTCTGTGAGAGAACAATGGTAGAAAACTGTTCTGCCATCTTGCAAACATCACTTTTTTTTTTTATTTTTTAAAATCTTAAGCCTGGAGCAAGCAGCTCCGCCTCTCGAGTCTGGTGCAGTGCCGGTCACCAAGGCTTCCCTTTGCACTTCGAACGATCCAGATTTCAGGCAAGACTTCCCGCAATCTCCCCTGCCTGCCACTCTCCGGACCTGCCTCTGGCCACGCCTGGGCCTCTCTCCTGTCCCTTGCCCAGACCACGCCCTCTCCCACGAGCCTCTGCTCTCCTAACATCTGAAACGCTCCGACCCCAGACCTTCACAGAACTGGCTCCCTCATTGTCTGGGTCTCCAAGCAAACACCTCAACCTCAGAGGGCTCCCCTGAGCACCAGCGGGAACTGGGGGTTCTGGTCCGACCTGCGCACTCGTCACCACAGGGAATTCTGCTTGGATGACCCGGAGCTTGGGTACGGTCTGTGTCCTGCACCTGTAAATTGCACGAGGGCAGAGATGCTGTTTGCCATTGCTCAGGGCCGCGTGCGGGAGGCCCTCCCACGGTGTGTCCAGTGAACGAAGGCACACAAGCAACCCCGAGAGCAGGGATTTCATCCCAAATGCATGGAAATGAAGTCATCTGGAATGCATCGTGTCCTACTATTCAACACATTTTTAAACAATCCTCACCTCAGGACATGTTTGATTTTAGACACGGAGGGAGAGAGAAATACATTGATACAAGAGAGAGAAACATCGATCGGTTGCCTCCTGTAAGTGCCCTGCCCAGGATCGAACCCACAGCCTAGGTATGTGCCGTGACCGGGGATTGAACCTGCAACATCTTGGTGCACAGGATGACACTCCAACCAACTGGGCCACCTGGCCAGGGCTAACACATTTCTGAAGCCAAACGTCCGACTCCAGGGAGCCCTTTCCGCTGTCCCGTGTGGCTCAGTGCATTCACCTCTGAAGGAAGGGCCCAGTCCGTCTTCTGGACGCAGCCAGCTCCCCGCACTGCAGATCGCAGGAAAGGCCAGAGCTCCCAGGGACCCCGGAGCCTGCTGGGCTGCCTGCTTTCTGCTCTCCGGCCGTCCCCTGGGGCCCTCTCCTGCCTGTAAAATCTCCCCGCTGCGGCTCCACCGCCCCTGGGGGGACGGTGAGACACGGGTGGGGCCCCCTGCTGTTTACAGACCAAATGGGAAACGACCGAGAGACTCCGGGGAGTCTGCTTGGCGAGGTGGGTGAGGACGGAATGCGCACTTCTGCCTGCCACATGGTCTTGTGTGTCAACGCACCCCAGCCGCTCCTCCTCCCCACTCGTCCCCCCAGACACACCTGCAGCCGTGCACTCCACCCCGTGGTGCAGAGCCGCCCCGGCCCCTCGGGTCCGACACCCTGGCCCCTGGGTCCCGTTCGCAGCCAACTCTCAAAGCCCCCCATCTTCCCCTCCCAAGGCTCCTCGAGCCCCACTCTCCACCCTCGCAGACCGCTGATAAGTGAGCGCTCACAGAAACTCATCATCTTACAGTTCCGCAGGTCAGAAATCCAAAACGGTCTCACTGGGCGAAGGGCAAGGTGTCCGCAAGGCTCTTGTCCTTCTGGAGGCTCCATTTCCTGGCCTGGGGGGGGTCCTTCCTCCATCTCCAAAGCCAGACAGCGCCTCTCCGACCCCCGCTCCTGGCGCCCCGTCCCTTCTGACGCTGGCGCTGCTCACTCGTTCTGGCTTCCCTCCTCTAACATTGTGCCCACCTGGATGATCCGGGATACTCTCCCCTTGTAACGTGTAGGAATCACACCTGCAAGGTCCCCGTGTACAAGGCAACATAGTCCCAGGTGCCGGGGATTAAAAGGTGGATGTGGCCAGGGAGGGAGGGGGTGGGGGCTGTGCTGCCCACCACGCCCCTCGGGAGCCCCGATCTGGCCGCCGGTCTCCCACGGCCCTTCTATGGGGTATCGGGTTTAGGTGCCTTCCTTGGTCCTTCTTGCCGCTTCTAGACTGTTCGCTACCCAGGGATCATCGCCCTTATTTCTTGGTGATTTTGGCTTCTGGGCAAGGGCACTTTTTTTTTTTTTTTTTTTTTTGGCTTTACCCTTGTCTTAAGTTTTGGCAATTTCATCAGCCACATCCTGACTTCTCAGTTTCTTAAATTCTTCGTGTTCTGTGATTTTTGTCCTCCTCGTTCAGCCATCAACCCCTAGAGCACTGGTTCTCAAATTTCGGTACGCATCAGCAAACCTGAGGGGCTTGTAAAGTCCCCGATTGCTGGCCCCACCCCCGGCGATTCTGATGCAGGACCCCCAGACTGACGGGCCCGAGAGTCTGCATTTCTGCCAAGGCCCCAGGGGAGGCCTGGGCTCCTGCCTTGGGGGCAGCACTAGGACCATGGCCTAGACCTTGCAGTCGCTAATAACTGTACCCCTCCACTCTCTGATGCCGCCTTCCCTCTCCCAGCACCTGGCTCCAGTCGTTCTACACCCCACCTGTGACCACACACCTTTGCCCCTGCCACCTGTCACTGTCCCCTGTCCCAGGACGTTCCCCCTCCTCCCCTTCCCCAGCGCTGGTCCCACGGCCAAGCATTAGCCTCTCGCCCAAGCTGGTCCAAACAGACGCCGTTTTCTCTGCACCTGCACCCACGAGTGTGGCTGCAAAAAACCCACGAACACCCTGCGGATCCGTGACCGCCCAGGGTGCGCGGGCTCCTATCACCGCCTGGACACCAGAGTCCACTTCTCCTCGTCCGTCTACTCTCCGCCCCTCCGGGTGACCCACGCCTTCTCCCCAAACTCCCAGCACCTCCTCCCGCCAGCCTCGCTCTCTCCGGGTGGCCTCGCTTCCGATTTCATGAGGAAGGGACCGCTGTGAGCCCTACCCGCATCAGGGCCTCAGGCTGGCTCTGCCTCCTTCCCGATATATTCTCAGTAACCGCCCTGCTGGGTCTCGGGCCACGCCCCCTCCATCCCTCTCTCCTTCTCAAGACATCACCCCCACATCCTCCCTCTGTCTTCTGCCCCATCAATGTTTCCGATCACAATACAAGCATGCGATTCTCTCTCCTACCTGAAAAGTAATTGTTGAGCCGACCATCCCTTCAGCAGCTGCCTTATTTCTCTGTTTTCCTTTACTGCAGAACTCCCCGAAATGCTGTGTATTCACTTTCTGCCATGCCTGTCCCCCCCCCCCATTCTCTCCCAAATCACTCCCATCAGCTTCCATGCCCCCTGACGCGCCCCCATCAGCGTCACCTATGACCCCCAGGTCATTGTGAAACCCAGCGGCCAGTTGTCCATCCCCCGCCCCCGGATCCATCCGCCGTCACAGCCGGTCCCATTCCTTCTTTCTCGCTGTATGTACCTCGCGTGGTCTCCGGTGGCCCCCAAGCCGCTGGTTCTTCTTCTTACCCACTGGGCTCCCCTCCCCCTCAGATGCTCCTAGCAACGGAACACCCCAGGCTCGGCCTCGGACCTCTTTTCTATCTGCACCGTGTTTCCTGGGTGGTCTCATCCCTTCTCCCGGTTTTAAAAACGGTCTGTGCACGGGAGCCCCAAATTCATACCACCTGCCTGGGTCCTGAATTCCAGACTCGGTTTCCCACCTGCCTGCTGGACAAACTCCACTCCGCACTCAGGGAGGCTTCGGGCCTCACACAGTGCGGCGCCGAGGCCCTCAGGCAACAGCCCAGGAGGACCCACATCCTGCTGGCAGCTGCTGATTGTGCCTGGGAGTGGGTCCTGCCCCCGTGAGCCCTCAGGGGACTTCAGCCCCCATGAGACGTGCCGCCCGGGTCTCTCCACCCCTCCCAGCTGAGGCTCTAGAAAGAATTGGTGACGGGTCTTGTCTCCATTTCTTTCCTCCCGCTCCCTCCTGAGCTCCCCCCCACGACAATGCTGAAACCCAGGCCACCAGGGCCCCTCAAGCTGAATCAGTGAGGTCATCTCCATCCCCCTCTCCCCGGACTTCTCTGCAGCGTTTGGCCCTGTGGAGTTGTCTCCAGTGAACCTATCCCCTTGCTCTTGGGGTTCAGGACACCCCGTTTCCCTGCTTCTGCTCCCTGGCCCCTCTTCCTCTCCAGCTACAATGGAGGCATCCCAGGCTTTGGCCTGAGGTCCTTGTCTTCTCGTTCGTGGGGCCCATAGCTCTGCTTTCTGCCCTGAGACCGACAATGCCCGCGCCCCTCAGCTCCAGCTTGGCTCCCCCCGACCCCCCGAGACCCCACGTGGAGTGATCGCAGATGCCCAGGCTGTCACGCCCAGGAGGGAGCTCATCAGCTGCCCCCCGGCCTGCACGATGCTGTTTTCCTCCTGTGAGCTGCCCTCAGAAAACGGCATCATCATCCACCCCACCGTCAAACCTAGAACCCCCGGATTCAGCCTCGATGCACCCCCAGCCCAGTACGGCTACCTGGTCACCCCTTGGACCCCTCCAACTCCACAACCTGTGCCTGTGATACGACTTCTCCCCTGACCGTCTTTCTCCACCCCCAACTCGAGCCCCAGATGGCCCACCCCCCTGAGGCCAGGGCCTGGTCTGTGCAGTCCACAGCCGCACCCCAGTTTGCTCACCTTTGAACTCAGCACCACTGCTGGCCACATCCCCACAGCTGCTCTCAGAGGGAGGGGCTGTCCTCACCCCCACTTCACAGGAAGCTGAGGCTCAGAGGTGTGAAGTCACTGGTCAGAGGCCACTCAGCAGGAAAATGCCAAGGGGGCTCACGCCCGGGGCCACCCATATGCCTCAGAAGCCCTGACTCTTGGCCACCGGGGGCACTCTGTCAGCCACCACAGGCCACCTCTCCTCCTGGAGACTCACAGGCCCCGGCCATCTCAACGCAGAAATCACCGAGACAGTCCTGGGCTTCCAGCTGCCCCTCACGCAGGAGAGGGACTCCGCTTCCCTGAGCCTCTGGGTCCCCCTCGCTGACCTGAACCTCCCCGCTGGCACCTGGGGGACCCAGCGTGACAGCCTGGCGCAGAGAAGTCACTCAGGCCTCACTGGTCCATCCGAAGCGATCTTTGATACTTCCGAAACATGTATCCCCACTGCACAGCTGAGGAAGCCAAGGCCCAGATAACTAATAAGAGCTCCCATTCATTCATTCCTGCACTCAACAACATTTGTTGATGCCGACACGGGCCTAGAACAGGGTGTTTTGGATACATCAGCAGGGCTGACACCGCAGCAGGGAGGACAGACTGCAGACAGTAAGCACAGCGGGAGATAAATAACAAGTGTCGTGGGAGACAGGAAGTCGCTGGTCAGAGTGGCGAGTCCGACAGGCAGGGTGGCGGGGGTGGGGAGGGGTGGCGGCCGTGCTGCGGTGCGGTGCTCTCCGCTCCGTGAGACGCCCGCCCGGCCCCCTGCTGAGCCTGTGCCAGGAGGCCTGTCCCTGGAATCGTGTTCAGGCACCCTGCAACCCGGGCGGTCCCTCTCATTCTTCCAGGAGAGCAGGGAGGCTCCGGGAGGACCCTTGCTGAGGAGCACACGCCACGAATTGGCCAATTAGGACTGAGCCCAGGTCTCTGTGAGCCCAAGGTGGATACGCTCTCAACCCCTACCTGTGCCCCCAGAGGGGAACCCCGTGGCCACAGGGGGCGCTGCCTGGGAGCGTCAGATCTCTGGGGTCGTGGGGTCGCAGCGCTGCACTAAGACAAGTCCAGGGACTAGGCCTCGAGGGCCAAGGGGAGGAGGAGCAGACGCTCCCTAAGATGGGTGACGAAGAACCAGTCAAGGAGGTTTGTTTTTAGGTCTAAAAACCTGAACCTGGCCATGAATGCGAGTGTGGAAACGCATGTCTTCTGCATAGGACCTTTAAGAGCCCTCAAAATCTAACCACCTCCCCCAGCTGGGCTGACGGGTGACAGCCGGCACCCCAAAGTGCCCCCTAAGTGGGTACAGCTGTCGGGCTTCCGTTTTCAGAAACATTCCTGTGTTTCTGTGACACTAAATACTTTCCTTCCTAATGAGCCTTTCTCGCCCAAACGGCTGAAGGCGGGAGATGCAGCCTTGGCCCAGCCAAGGCAGAGTCTGGGCAGAAATCGGCTTTCACACAAAATGCTGAGGCACGTTTTTAAGGTGAGGGGCCTTTTCCAGCCAAGGGAAGACCCAGATAGGGACTCTCGATGGAGCCCCACTGCCCCCTAGAGGCCTTGATGGGGATGCTGTCCCCGGACCAGGGGCAAGGGCAGCTCAAGGCACCTCCCCGCACGCCCCCTGCCCTGGTCAGCGCCCAGGACTACCTTTCGCCTGACCGCCGTCTGTCTGCCGAGTCAACAGGACAGGGGAGACCCTGAACCCTGCCGGCTGGTTGAGTAGGTCGGCAAAGGACTCAATTGTCTCCGCCCAAAACAGCAGCCAACGTCCACGACACCCCTGCCAGGCCTTTCCGAGGACTCGAAAGCCCCTGCCGAGAACAGGGTGTCCCAGGCCCCCCAACCTGATCCAGACAACCCCCGCATCAAGCTGTAAAATTAGAGTAAGGAAGTCTAAGACGGCTCAGAGTTTTGCATGATGACTACGTGGGTGTCTTAAAAAAATTAATATCCTTCAAGTTATGCACAGGAAAAAAAGTTCTTGGAGCAGCACTGTGCTTTTAGGAGAATTGGCTCTGGCTTACTGAGCCGGTACTAGGGTCTCGGCAGCTCCAAGGGCTCCTGTCCTTAGGTGGTCCTGTGGTACTGTTCCCATCACCTTTTCACGTACAGGGAAACTGAGGCGCAGAGCGATTTAAGCAGCTTGCCCAAGATCACACAGCAAAGCGTGAGGAGGGGGAGGTTCCCACCTGGTCCCTCTCAGCATCCAGGACCCAGCCTGTGCGCCACATCTTCTGAGAAGCCTCCCCTGAGCCTTGGTTAGGGCGGGCCCACCCAGCCACCCCCAACCCTCCTGGTCTCGCCCCCTCTCCCCCTACCTTTCCTTGAAGCTCTATCCGCAACACACAGTTGCAGTTCTGCTTTGGCTGGGTCTACCACCCCTATGGCAAAGTGGGCTCTGTGACGGTGGGATGGGATCTGTGGAGGTTGTCGCATTGTCACCAGGGCCCAGCACTGTGCCTGGATCATGGCAGGTATCCCCTCAATATTTGTGGGTGGAAGGAAGGAAGGAGGGAGGGAAGAACAGGGGAGGGGAGGAAGCTGCACTGCTTTCATTCTCCTGAAGCTCCCATTTAGAGGGGGAAATAGACCTTACTGACTGCGGTAGGTGGAATAGTGCCCCCTCCTCAAAAAAATGTCCTCTAGGAAACCGTGCATGCTACCTTATTGGGAAAGAGTGTGTCTGGGGAAGGAATTAAGTTAATGATTTCAGGATGGGATCATTCCGGATGTGTTGGGTGGGCCCCAACTCCAAGGACAAGTGTCCTTTTCAGAAGAGGAACAGACACAGAGGAGAAGCCACGCGACGTGGAGACAGCGCTATTGGAGTGAGGCCACCACAAGCCGAGGAGCGCCTGGGGCCACCAGCAGCTGGAAAGCATGCAAGCGTCCCTCCCCGGAGCCTTTGGAGGGAGCACGCACCTGCCAATGAATGATTTCAAACTTCCGCCCTCCAGCCCTGGGAGAGAGTGAGCTCTGTGGTTCCAGGTCACTCGGTTGGTGGCTCTTTATGGCAGCCCTGGGAATCATACGTTAACCACAGATGGCTCATCAATACTCAAACATCCTACAAAAGGGCTCGAAAGAGGCCACTAGGAGGCGCCATCGGACGAGCCCGGCAGCCCGAGGAGCTGGGGCTGGTGGATTCTCTTCCCACATCATCGCATCACGGCCGCTACTGTGGCTGGGCCTGAACAGCCTATCCTAACCTACCGTGTGGACTTCCTAGAGTTCCCTTTCCCTCAGCTCGCAGCCCCGCCCACTGGAGCAAGGCCCTGGCACGTAGGTGTGGAGCCCACCTGAGCCCACAGGTGTTCCCCTCCACCCTGCCCGGCTCCAGCACCACCCCCCTGACCCGCTGGCTGCGAGCGATTTCTCCCACTCTGGTTCTCCAAGCCCGGTCTCTCCCAATAGCCTACGGGCTCCAGGGGGAACGGGCGCTTCACGCAGGGCCCGAGTCCGCACGCGGTCTGGGGAGGCAAATCGTGAAGACAGGGAGCTGCGTCCTTGGTCAGGCACAGCTTTCTGATGGCCCCTCCTCTGCAGCACACCCTTCCCGCACCCCTTCCCGTCAACACTGACCTCTGACCTCACTGACCCTGCTCACCACCTCTGACCTTGCTCTTCCACACCCTCACCAGTTCACACCTTCCCTCCGGGGCTGCCCAGCCTTTGCCCTGGGGTGTCCTGCTGCTACGGAGATCTCTGACTCCACCCACTACAGAGTCCCGACCCGACTGGTGGGTCAAGGGCGTTGCCCTTCCGCCCTGACCTTCCAAGCTCCTGAGCAGCGCCTGACAAGGCTGCTCAGACCTCAGGCTGCACAGGCACCGGCCAGAACAGGAAGCTGTGAGCACGGAAGGGGCTCAGTTGCTGTGACTCCCTTAGGAACCGCGTGGGCCGTCGTAAGCAGCCACTAATATTAGCCAGTGTCGTGGAGGATGACGGCGATGACCTCATCGGGCTGCCAGCTGGCCCCCGGTCAAGACGCGTATCCGGCGTCCTCACGCAGACTCCGGCCAGCACGGCCCGGAGAGCACTGTGGGAAGGCCGGGGCCCAGCGGAGGCCGGGAGCGCACACGCCCAGCCCTGGCCTCCCTCCACGGAATCCTGTTTCATGCGGAGTCAGTTTCTGTGGTGCTGGAAGATGCTTTCAAAATGATGCGAGCATATTTCTGAGGTCAACTTCTAATCAAAAACGACTCCCAGACGGTGCCCTGGTTTAAATAGAAAGAAAGGAGAAATTGAGTGAGTCATCATCCAAACCATTTGAATGAAACAAAGACACAACAAACCCTCCGCTTTCCTCTTGCGCCAGAACAGATGACCTCAGTCCTGCAGAGGCGCAGCTGGAGGAAATTAAGGGGATCTCCGGTTCCCCGAGATAGTGAGGACGGCACAGCCGGCCCGCCATGACGCCCGGCGAGAACCGAGGCGAGGTGGCCGAGGAAGATGGAGTGGGGAACCCTCATCGGGCCTGAGGCAGAGGCGACAGCTCAGGACGGGGCCCTGGGAACCTGGCACCAATGGGTGGGCAGAGAGGGAGCCGACCCAGGGGGCAGTCAAGAAGTGAGCAGGAAGACACCCCGAACTTGCAGTCCACCGCGGCAGTACCTCCCAGAGAACGGGAGGATGCTACCAGACCTAGATAGGGTTTCACGGCCGCCTCAAATAGCCCCGATGACGATTCTGGTTGCAAGGCCAGTAATTCCTCCCTGCGATTCTCCCAGGGCCCCATCATCCACCGCCCTTGACCTCCGGGGAAAGGGCAAACAGCCATTCCCCAGCAATCTTGGGGCTCCCTTTGGAATGTGGTGTCTGCCAAGGTTCTGAACGTGGAAGCCTTGGCCAGACAGACCCTTCCCAGGAGTGGGAGGAAGGCCGGGTGGGCCGGACCGAGGGCCAGGCGGAGCCGGCTGCCAGAGGCGGCTCCGGGCTCCACTGCGACCGTTATTCCGAAATGCGTAGCTTCCGCCCAGGATTGTCAAGACGACTCACCATAGTCAGAGATTTTTTTTTTTTTTTTTTGGAAACTCGAATTAGTTTCAATAATGTATGCAGATGGTAAAACTTGTTTTCAGTAATAAAAATAGGACATTCCAAGTCGTCCACCAGTGCACAGGCAGGCCCCTCCGCAGGGGTGTCAATTCCCGGTTCGGCCTGTCCAGTTTTTCTGATGGTAACGTCAACCTAACGTGATCTGCCTGCTTCTGCGGCTTGATTTGTCAGCTTTCGATGGTGTTGAATGATCCCCAATGTTGGAAAACGGGAACTCAGTGTAGTGATTCGGAATTCTCTCTGCTTATTCCAGAGTCAAGACTTCAGTTTCTCCGCTCAGATCCTTCTCTTCTGTGGTGTGTGTTTTCTCCCAATGTCTTAAGATCCCTCGAAGGTTGTTTCTCCTTTACAATCAGAGGATCGAGTTGGTTAATGTCTGTAAGAGGCACGGGTGTCTTCCGCTACTTTCCATGGTCTCCTCCAATTGGCTGCTCCGTGGAAAGGTGGCACAAGCCACGGGCCGTGAATACCTGGGCGGGGCACACCTACCAGCGAGCCTCCCTATTGGGTAAAGGGCAGAGAGCCAACCAGCGGGCCACTGAGACCCCGAACTGCCAAAGCAGAGGGGATGACACTAACCGGGGGTCCATTTCTCTCAGGCGGAAGGAGGTCTGAGTTAGGCACGCCACTTCAGCCCCATCTTGAAAGAGATTTACCTTGTTTTAGTCACTGTCATTGGGCCCTCTGTTGCACATGTCTTAAACGATGACAGTCCAAACAGCCACCCTAAGATGTCTTCTTAGGCTCATAAAAAAAAAAAGAAAAAATCTCTGCGCTGGCTGGTGCAGCTCAGTGGATTGAGTGCCAGCCTCCGAACCAAAGGGTCCTAGTCAGGGCATGTGCCTGGGTTGCGGACCAGGACCCCAGCTGGGGGTGCACAAGAGGCGACCACACATCAATGCTTCTCTCCCTCTCTTTCTCCCTCCCTTCCCCTCTCTTTGGAAATAAATAAATCAAATCTTTTAAAAAATCTCCTTCATCGGTTATGACAAGGAGAACAATGCCCCCCCGAAGATGCCCACATTCTAATCCCTGGAACCTGTGAGGATGTTTCCTTAGGTGGCAAAGGGAAGCTTGCAGATGGGATTACGTGAAGGATTTGGAGATGGAAAACAATCCTGGATTATCCGGGTGGGCCTGATGAATGAGCGAGGGTCCTTATGAGAGAAGCGGGAGGGTTGGACTCAGAGGAAGACACGCGGTAGCAGAAGCACAGGTCTGAAGACACTGCTGAGTTCAAAGGCAAAGGGAGGAGCCACAGGCCAAGCGCGTCGGGGGCCGCTAGAAGCTGGACGGAGCAAGGAAATGGACTCGCCCGCAGAGCCTCTCGAAGGCACTCAGCCTTGCCGACGCCTTGGCTTTGGGATTTCTGAACTCTAGAGCTCAAGATACTACCTTCGTGTTGTCTAAAGTCATTGAGCTGGTGTTAGTTTGTTACAGCGGCAAGAGGAAAGATACACTCGCGAAGGACGTTGACCGTAAGAAAATACGGGTTTGTCGGGTTTAATCTGCACAGTGTTTCATCCAACACTCATGATGCGAACGAAATATTTGCATCACTCAATCCTCTGAAGGAAACTGCTCCTGTCACTCCCATTCTACAGATGAGGAAGGTGAGGCTCAGAGCGGTTCTGAGAACTGTCCAAGGTCAAACACCTAGCAAGTGGCAGTGAAATCCGGAGATGCTCCTACATAACGCTCTTCTGCCTCCATCTTCAAAAGCTTGCCGGGTTCAGAAGGGAAAATGTTGGGCGAAGCCCATGCCCTGGGAAGTAATGACTTATTTTTTCCAACTTGTCAGGATTTGCTGCTAATCCCTTAACCCCCGCTCTTCTAGTTAAACAATAATCTTTGCTTTGCCACAGTTTGGTGGCTCTGAGGTCCCTCATTTGCGGCTGCCCGTGGGCACACCGCAGGCCCCCACACTTCGTTGGGGAGCATGGCTCCCTGGTGACAGCAGAGGCATGAGTCAGCAGTGCTCTTGGGGGCTTGGGGCAAGGGGACTCCCCGAAGCAACCATGCTCCAGAACCCGCAGGAGGGGGCCGCCGACCCATCCCGACACACCCTGGGGACCCTTCGGGCATTTCTCCGTCAAGGCCACTTACAGAGGAGTTGGAGGGAGTTCTGATGCCCCGCCCCTGAGCGAGGGTATCCCTTTCCTGCGTCTTCTCTACCTGCAGTGACATCTCCCCTGAGGGGGCACCGCCTGAGTGTCTGTGCAGGGGCTGGCCAACGTCCCTCTCTGCCCCAAGACTCAGCCTCGTCTCCGACACGGCAGTGGTGCGGGAGGGGTGCAGGGGCTGGCGAACAGTCAGAGTGCATCAGGTGAGAGACGTCTGCGGTCTCCTGCCGGCCCTGGGTACCCAGAGGTTCTCGCTGACTGTGGGAGAAGCGTGCCTTGGTCCACACTTAACGCTGCAAACCCTCGTCCCCTCATCTGTAAGAGGGCACGCCTTACAGGATTGTTTAAGGGTTCGGTGTAGAGCAAGGGCTGAGCGCGGTCTCGGACGGACCACTTACAATAGATTATTGAGCTTTTAAGGGTCATTACTCTTCTACATTGATTCTCTTAAACAAAAGGGATTTCTTTCTAGCCCCAGCCTCCCAAGCCAGGTTTCCAAATCTTAGGCCAAGGTCATAAACTAGTGGCCTCACAAATCGAGCCCAGCCCAGCGATGAGTTTCATTTGGCAATGCTAGGTGTCGGCCCACACAACTATTTTAAAACCTGAGATGGATGCCAATGGAATTATTTAGGGTACGTGTCCAGCTGGTGGTCTGAGACCCCAAACAAGAGCAGCCTAAAGCAGAGATTTATCTCTCTCTCTCCCCCAGAGTGGTTCAAGGATAAGCCAGTGGGCATGAAGCTCCGTGGGGCGGGGGGCCCGGGCTCCCACCTCTTGCTCTGTCTCCTTTCCTCCCGGAGAGCCCCGGTGGCTCACTGTCATGTCATCTGGGTCTGCATTCGGTCGAATGCAGGGGAAGGCGGGGAAGGCACATGCATCTTCTGAGGACAAGGCCTGGCAATTGCCCACATCATTTCCGCTCCGCCCCTCGGCCGGTGCTTGGCTGCTCGGTCTCACACGGTTGCTGGGGGTGCAGCTGCCTCGGTACAGCCTCAGACCCGGCTGCAAGCCGGAAGTACTATTATCAACGAAGAAGGAGAAAATCAACTCGGGGGACAAGGAGCAGTCTCTGACACACTGAAATTTCAAAATAAGGACACTTTAGATTCTGGTGCACGTTGGTTATAAATAGAACTAGGATGCACTGAGTACTTCTAGGTGTTCTTCTTGCATCGACCATGTGAGGGAGGTGTGTCAGGGACTGTGAAATGGCATTCAAACCCGCCCCCAAGTGATGGCAAAGCCAAACCCTTCCCCAGCCCATCCTGCCTGAGTGCCAGAGGCTGTCCTAGGGGCAGCGTCAGAATGGCCCAGGGAGTCAGGGCCACAAGTCCCTCCCCACAGCTCCTTTCCTCCCGATCACTGAGGGCCCACCAGGCACACACACGGCTTTCCTCCAGAGCACGCTTCTCCCACTCTGGTCCACAGGCCAGGGACAGCGGGAGGTGCCTCAGGGTTCTGTGGCCGCCGTCCCTCCCTCAGTCCCAGGAATGGCCACTGCCCACCACCCCTCACCCTGGCTTCCTACCCTTGCCAGCCCTAGAAGCCACGAAGAGAAGCTGAGCTGCAACGGCGTGGCAGTCCCCGCAGGAGAGTGCCGGGCCACCCCAGACCCACCCGGTGGTGGGGTCCCCCACGTCAGGGCTCCTGGCTGCTCCAACAGGAAAGCCAGCGACGTGCGCCTTCACCTCCCAGCGGGTCGTAAATATTGCTCCTGGAGATTAGCGGGGCCCCACACTCCCGTTTGCAGCCTCTCCAAGGGGCAGGAGGCAGGACTGAGTCACGGCCCCCGGCCCTTTCTAAATTGGACTTAAAATGAAAAAATAAATAAGAGAGGGAAAGGGCCTGATTGTTTTTAAGAGCAGAAGAATGAGCTTTCTTTGTGCATGCAGCTCTCCAGAAGGACCCCAGGGAGTGAGCTCAGAGCAGCTGCTGCCCCCTGCCCCCCACCGAACTTCACCTTCAAGGTGAAGCCAGGAGCCAAAGAAAATATTGTGATAAAGTCTAACTTACTGCTGATGCCTACCAGGGCCACTTGATTAACTGAACTGAGTGCAAACAAATCTCCCAGCTCCTTCCTCTCTGCAAATTGTCAAGGGGAGGCCAGGCCTGGGCCCAGAGCCAGCCCCTCCCTCTCCAAACACGGCGGGGCCCTGCTCCTTCCTTCTCTTGTTCCTTTCTGCACGGTACCCGGGACTCGCCACCCAACCTGCGGGGCACAGTGCAAACAGAAAATGCAGGCTCCCTGTGTAAAACACAGGAAGAAAGTGCTGGTCACCGGGGAGAAAAGCCCTAAAATATCAAGCTTCTTCCGTGATCTCTCCCTTTCCTGGTTGTGGTCATTTTTTTTTATTGGCTAGTGAAGGTTTTCCTGAGTGCAGAAACCTTTTAAATTTCAAATTAATGAGGGTGAATTTGCAGTGTCCGTCTTTATACGGCACAGCCCTGATTTTCAATACAAGTCTAAGAGCGGTTAATCCACACACAGAATCCCCCAAATCACACGACTTGCGTGTAGTCTCTCACGTGGGCCGCGTGCTCCGTCTCCAGCGGACAGCGGAAACGCCACGCAAAGCCGACTCTTCGTATTCACTTCTCCATACACGCATTCTTCCAGCACTCTCGACCTCCTGGTGAGCGAGGAAGGGGAGGAATTATAGGCTGTGGAAACGGTTGACCCTCCAGGCAAGTGACAGGCGAGAGAGAAGGTTCCTCGGTGGTGCCTGTGCCATCCTGCATTTGCCTTCTTCCAGCACGCAGAGCCGGTTCTGGTTCTGAAAGAGAGCCTGGCCTCGAGGGGCCGTCGGTGCCTCGGGTCCCGTCTCGGGTGTAGTCGTGGCACCCTGGCCTTGGACTTGCTTTGGGAGCTCCCGAGTTCCCCTGCAGGGGGGTGTCCGGGAAATCTGAAACCACGGGGAACAGTGAATGCTGCAGGAAAAGGACGGCGAAGAATGGCGGACGTTTGTATTGTGGGCGCCTCTTCTACGCATCAAACTTCACAGACGAAACACAAGTTCAAAGATAAAGTGCAGAGTTTAAGAGAGTGGAAGTGCCAAGTGTAAGGCCTTTCTGGGCTCGAGGATGTGTGCAGTGGCACAAGTTGCACCGCAATGAAGCAGATCCTGATAACGCGTTTATTTTTCTTACTCACGATGTCTGGGTAGTGTAGAAAAGTTAGGATGTCCGAAGGCATTGGGATGAGAGAGGAAATTTGGAGCCCTGAGCTCCCATGTAAGAAATCTGGCCTCCCCCGCAAAGCCTCTGTGCTGGACAAACAGGAAAAGAGATCACCCAGAGAGATAAGAAAGCTACCCAAGGAGCTACCCCACTGTTGGAGCTGACAGCCAGCATCAGCACCAGCTTCTGCATCAGCCTCAGCCTCAGCCTCAGTATCAGTATCAGCTTCTGCATCAGCCTCAGCCTCAGCACCAGCTTCTGCATCAGCCTCAGCATCAGCTTCAGCTTCTGCATCTGCCTCAGCCTCAGCACCAGCTTCTGCATAAGTATCTGCATCAGCCTCAGCTTTGCATCTGCAACAGCATCACCTTCTGCATCAGCATCTGCATCTGCATCAACTGAGTGAGCGGCCTTCAGAGATGCCAGCTTTCCTGCAAACCACCCTGGCTGGTACCACGCAGAGACAAGCTATTCCGCCCAGCCCTGCTCAGATTGCAGATTTTCGAGATGAATAAATAACTCGCTGTTATTTATTTTCTGGCTGCCAAAGGTTAAGTAACTTGTTCAAAGTCACCCGTTCGCAAGTGGTAGGATCCCACCTCTGTTCAACCCCGGAGCCTCTGCCCTTCGCAGAGTGGGGATGAAATGAGACGGTGTGTGTGAGCGAGAAGGGCTTAGGCCAGAGCCTGGCACATCACACAAGCTCGATGAGTGGGGTCGTCACACTGTGCTCATTGTCATTGCTGTCACTGTCGTAGTTGCCCAAGGCCCTCTCTGCACCTGCCCCTCCCCCTCTCTCCACCTTGGAGGGAGATGAGATGTTTGCAGAGCGCTTAGCTAGAGGCTGTGCGTGATGATAGGAAAGAGATAGGTTGGCCTCTGCCCCCGTTTCTGACTCAGAACTCCCCAAACCCTTCTAATTGGGGCTGCCGGGGGAGTCTTTTGTTCTACTATTTGGCCTCTAACCCTGGTTCCCAACAGAGACCCTAAATCCCTCTGGATGTCCTGGATGACAGGAGTGCCTTTTGTTCTAATGAGGTGACTCCCGGTGAACTCCTGGTTGGTGGCTGGTCACTGGAAGGACCACACCGTGGGGTTAGAAGCTTGGAACTTTCAGCCCTATGCCCATCCTCCAGAGAGAGGAGATGGGCTAGAAAATGGGTTAATAATTGATCACGCCTACACGAGGAGGCCTCTACAAAAGTCCCCCAAATCCGAGATTCAGAGCTGGCAAGCGCTTCCCTGTGCTGAGAGCGTGGCACACCCCGACTCCCTGGGACCGCAGCGCCCCCCACAGGATCCTTCCGGACCCACCCTCTGCAGCTCTTCACGTGGCTGTTCATTCACGTCCTTGAAAACATCCCTTGTAAAAGATCAGTAGTGGGAACGTCAGCGTTTTCCCCAGCTCTCCGAGTGGCTCTATTAAATTCTCCAGCCTGAGGAGGGGGTTGTGGGGACACCCATCTACTGTCAGTGGAGTCAGAAGTGCAGGTGACAGCCTGCACGTGTGACTGGCATTGAAAGGGGACGGTCTTCTGGGACGGGGCCCTCGACCTGCAGGGTCCGCACCAACTCCGGCGTCAGGGCAGAATCGAATTGCAGCACACACAGCTGGCATCGAGAATTGTTGGATGTGCGGAAAACCCACACGCCTCGTGTCAGAGGTGGGTGTGCAAGTCCCGCGTGGGAGAAGGAACAGGGAATAGAGCTTTTCCCTGTTCTGCCTGGCGCTCGGGGCTGCTCCGGGCTTAGCGCCGTCATTGGTGGGCGCCGGTTGAAGGAGAGGTAGACCGCCGCCCGCCTCCCGGCCCTGCGCCATCCGCTGCTCCTGGGCCTCACCTCCGCACGCCGACGAGATTCATTGTTACATGTATTTCCGGTGTTCACTGGTCACCGTGTACCCAGGACCGGCTGAGACCCATTTGAGATGCCAAGCGCCCTTATCATCCCCGGGTCCCCCCTAGAGAGCTGACCTCTCCCCAGCAAGGTCAGCTCCCAGGCAAAAGCAGCTGACATCCGCCCAGCGGATTTTCTCAGCACAGAAAGGAGCCCGCGGAGGTGGGAAGCTCGGCCACCAGGCCCTGGGGCCTCGTGACTCACTGCTTTCCCAAGGTCAAGCAACATTTCGAATGTCAACTGTCTCAGGCTCTGGAAGCCATGCCTTTGATCCATCGCATCTTCGAGGCCTGCTCCTGGCCGACACCGGCTTCTCGCCGCTGTCCCTCGAGCCCTGGCCTTTATCTGGATTTCCCGAGTGCGCGCGATGCTGTGGTAAGTCATCTTGAGACGTTTGCTTTTGAACTCTGGAGAGGTCGGGCTGCATCCCTTCCCCACCCAGGGATGCCCTCGAGGCCATGGGTTAGTCACCCAGCATCTGGAGCGACAGGATCCCAGGGCTGGCAGCAAAGTGGGCGTCCAGTTGGGAGGCTCCTTCCTGGCTCCTTCCTGGCTCCGTGTGAGTCAGATGGGGACATGTGCAGAAACACCCTGTGTGTCTCTGAAGCATGGACCCCGCCCCCTCCTCCCCCCACCCCTGCAAAGAACAGCGCTGCAGGGAGAAGGGCCTAGAGCTGGATGGGAGGCTGGGCTTCGGACCCTCGAGTTGCAGCGATCTGTCAATCACCGAGCCGCCAGCCCCCAGCAGGCAGGAGCTGCCCAGGAGGGCAGTGCGCCAGCAGCGGCCTGTGCACTGTCCGGTTTCCACAGTAGTCTGCACGACGGTGTTTGACAAAGTGTGTGCCCTCCAGGTCCCCTGCACTGGAGTCACGTGGGGATCTCGTTAACAAGGCTGTTCCCAAGGCTTAGCTGACGTCTAGTGAATCCGAAGCTCAGGATGAGGCATTTTGAACAAGCGACCCAGGTAAGTGGTCAGCACAGCGAAGCTTCGGTCCCATGGGTCCAGGGTGCCGCAGGGGACACGCAAGCCCCGAGCCCCTGCCACCTTCCGTGTGTGTTTATCAGGGGCCTGCTGCGGGCCGGCATCCCCTGACCCCCCGGGGGATTCCCAAGAGAGAACAAAGCACAAAACAGGAAAACAAGGAAACAAAAGATGAAACGAAGTAACAACACAGCAGCCCTCACCCTGGTCCAAAGGGCAGTTCAGGGCGTGTGTGTGTGTGTGTCATGATGTTGGGGACCCAGATGACAAAGGCAAACAAAGAATAACATTATTCCAGAGAATTCCGGGAGGGAGATGAGACGGGGTGACGGGGCCCAGGGCGTGGCAGCTATCTCAGACAACGGGGGAGGAAAGGCCTTCCGGGGGGGCTGGACAGAGACCAGAGGCCAGGCACAGGGCGTCAAGGGAGAAGGTTCCAGGTGAGACAGCAAGGGTCACCGCATTCGGGTCACTGCGTGGTATTCCTGCCCGGGATTTATCAGGGCCCCCACCCTCCCTGCCTTTCACATAAACAAACCTCCTCCCGCACAGTTCCCCTCAGGGTCAGGGCCTTCTGGGGGCTCTGAGGGAGGAGACATTCCGCGCCTCCCTCCCAGCTGCTGGTGGACCCTGAAGACCCTTGTGCTCCTTGACCAATGTCTGCCCTCATCTTCACATGCTCTTCCCCTGTGGGTGTCTCTGGGTCCCCTCCCTTTCTTTTTTAAAAAAATTCATTGATTTTTTAAAAAAGATTATTTATTTATTTATTTTTAGAGAGGGGAAGGGAGGGAGAAAGAGGGAGACACATCAATGTGTGGTTGCCTCTTGCATGCCCCCTACCGGGGATCTGGCCTGCAGCCCAGGCATATGTCCTGACTGGGAATTGAACCGGTGGCCCTTTGGTTTGCAGGCTGGCGCTCAATCCACTGAGCCACACCAGCCAGGGCCCCCTCTTTTTCTGATAATGACATCTGTCATTGGATTTTGGGCCCACCGTAAATCCAGGATGACCTCACCTTGAGATCTTTACTTTAATTACATCTGTAAAGACTCCTTTTCCAAGTCAGGTCACCTCCACTGGTCCCAGGGGTTGGGATTTGGGTGTATCTTCTGGGGGCCACAATTTAACCCAATATACAGTTTCTCAGGGCAAAACCTTTGGAGTCGCCCTTGATGGTAACCGTGTCCCTTGCAGCCCACCGCCACCCTGTGAACAAGTCCTATTGGCCTCAGCTTCCAAGTACACCCAAATATCCCCCTCCACCACCACCTCTTTGATCCCACACCATCCCCTCACCCCTGGACTCGATGTCGCCTCCTCTGGGCTCCCTGTCCACACCCCACCCCCATCTGGGGCCCCAGAGCCCACTCTCAACCCAGCAGCAGCGGGGCTCAGTTAAAACCAAGCCTGTCCTGTCCCTACTCTGTTCAAAACTGCTCAGTAGCTTCTCATCTCAACCAAAGCAGATCGGAGGTGCTGACGCCGTCCCACAAGGCCCAGCGCACCCCCGGCCCACTGTCATGACTCAGCCTTCCCTCTGGTCCTGCTCCGGCCATGCTGACCGCTTGCTGCTCCTGAAAATACCGATGCGCTTCTGCTCTGGGCCTGGTCTTTCGTTCGCTCTGCCCACGTCCCTCTTTCTGGCCGCTCTCCAACAGCTCCTCCTCCCACCGCCTTCGAGTCTGTGCTTAAACAGCCCCTTCTCCATGAGACCAAAACAAACAAGAAACCTGGACAAGGAACGGCAGGTCCAGGTCCCACATGATGGCAGGCGGGGACCTGTTCTGAGCCTCTGATGGAGTGCAGGGGTGAGGGCCCAGGTGCCCCGTGTTCCGACCCCTCTCCTGAGCTCGGCTTGGGTGTGGCCTCGTGGAACGGCATTCCCTTCTGGCCGGCGCAGCCTCGCCTTTTGGTTTGGCGCAGAACAGAGTTTGCAGCATCGAATTTAGGTTTCTGCGTCTTGCCTTGTGACTGTCGAGTCAACCTTGGCTTTCCTTTTCGTTGCAGGACGGATGTGGATGTTACGAACCTTGGCATGAAAATCCCAACGTACACACATGACCTTCTCCCACTCGGTTCCACTCTGCAAACTTGGGAGAGTGCCAGGCACCAGGCACCGTACGAACGCTGAATGGGGCTCAGCTCATCGACCCTCGGAAAACCTCAGGGGTTAGTACGCGTGTGCAAACACGCAGACTAGCCAGAGGGTCGGGGGCCTGCCCAGAGTTGTGGACATGCCACACGGCACAGCTGGGATTTCAGCCCGAGCCTTTGCCCTCCAAGCACACGCTCTCGATTGTGAAGGAACACGCTCTCTGTTCCCTTTCAGCCAGAGCATCTCAGCCTCAACAGGATGGAGATTCCGTGCTTTGGCGTGGGGGCCTGTGCTCTACACTGTCGGATGTTTGCTGCCATCCCTGGATCCTACCCGCTCAATGCCAGTAACAACCCCTACCCGAGCCGTGCCGACCAAAAATGCCTGCACATGTGGTCAGATGCCCCCCACCCCCTGCTGGGAGCGGGGGGCCCGGTGCAGTGTCACCCCTGGTTCAGAACTCCCGCTTAAACCCACGCATTCTCCTCTGGGCTTTGAGTCCCAGCGGGAACCTCTTTCCCACTCAGGAATCAGCTGGTCGACTCCTTTACCTGCCCCTCCCCGCCGTGGCCTTTCCACCGGGCTCCTGCTGGAGGGGACCCCACTTCCTCCAAGCCCCCCACCCTATAGCCAACCTCTAGTGTTCCAGAGAGAGCCAATGGGAGATGGAGCATGAGATGAGGGGACAAAGGCAAAGCAAATGGCAGAGGAGCCGAGAGATGTGCTGGTCATATCATACCACCTTGGAGGAGACACAGAAACCCACAGCCGAGGCTGGAAGGGCTTTGCTGATAGGGCAGCTGGGCAGGTGAGCAGGTTGTGAATGAGGGGGACAGAGTCTCAGCTACAGAGTTCGCACGGGGGCTAAGCTGCCTCTGAGGCCAGGCGTGGAGATGCCTCCCTGAGAACACAAGATCACCTCTTTGGTTCTGCTGAGCCAAATTTACCTACAACCAGTAAGTCACTTCCATCCCCAGATCACAGCCCCTCTGGATGAAGGGAGTTTGTCCCAAGTAATGAAGACTCAGTGAATAATGGGAGAAGCACCAGGGGACTCCTTGGTACCCAGCACTGTGCTGGGTAGGCAGAACTCCAGCTCTTCTAGGCTGGTCTAGTCACACTACTGCACTGATGGCACAGAGACTGTTGATTGCCAGCCTGTGTCCAAAGACTACATTTCTCAGCATCCCTTGCAGCTAGACATGACCATGTGACCACCAATCGGCCTAGGAGATATACAAGGAACTTTGGCAGGTTATTGCCAGGAACACTCTATAAAAGAGAGGGTGTGAGGGCCCTTTAGCTCCTCAATTTCTTCTGGCTGCTGGCCTAAAAGGTGAATGTGATGGCTGGAGCTGCTGCAGCCACTTTGACACATAAGATGACCTTGAGGATGGAGGCTACATGCTGAGGATGGCAGAACATAAACATAGCCATCTGGATCTCTAATAATATTTTTATAAAACAATAATAAACTTTGATCTTATTTAAGGCATAACACATTTGTTGTATTTAGTGAAACCTAATCCTAGTAGATATAACTGGTTACAAATGGAAACCTGAAGGGGGACTCTTTCTCCGAAATTCTTTACAAATGCAACCTGACACATTTGAGATGTTTAGACTTCCCCAAACATCAAAACTCTCTTTTGGTAACATAACCTCACACAGGGCGCAACAAAGAACCAGGCCTGTGTAGACAATACTCATTACAGCAACCGTGAACGACGAAGAAACTGTTTTGTTGGCCGGGGCGGGGGTAGGAAGGGGGAACTGTAGAAGGTGGGGAGGAACCAGAAATGAATCCCACGGGTGGGCATAAACTTGTGTTTATGTGATTAGCAGAATTAGATGTGGGTAAGTGGCCACAGCTGGAGTTTATAAATAGTTTTTTTGAGCATTTGCACATTTTTCTGGTTTGATTAAAATTGTTTTAAAAAAACAACATCATTAAAAACAGCTCCGTCGCCAACCGTCATCTGCACCAGGGCCTCGGGAGGCACGCTCGGGTCACGTCAGGCTGGATATAATCGGCTTTGAAGTCTGTATATGTGAAGTGCCTGTGAGGCTCGCAAGCCAACACAACTCGGGCGTGGTAAGCAAGTCTGAGAGAGTCCCTTCACCAATATGGGTTCTCAGCCTTAACCACAAAAGTAAATAAGTAAACAAACAAACATCAAGCAGTCATGGAATGTAGCCTTTGCTGAATGAACCTCAAAACAGGTTCAAGCAAGGTGGCCTCTCTCTCCACCATCTAGAAAGAGCGAAGCCACCTTGAGATGCTATGGCTGGGGACCAGACAGGCCTGCGGGCCAGCAGGTAGGGGCGCAGGTTCTGGGGCTAGGTTGGTTCACTTCAAATCCCTGCTTCATCACTTCTTAGCCACGACACCCTTCGCTTCTCTGTGCCTCAGTGTCCTCATCTACAAAATGGGGACAATAATAGCGCCTAGGGAATACTGATCAAGTGCCTGGGTCATAGGGGATGCATGATGCCTTGTGTGAGCTGCCACTCCTCCTGCTGCTGCCATTGCCACACCCTGGGCTCTACTGGAAGTGGGTCCTCCCCGAGGGGGTTCTTATCACCTGTGCAGTTTGTATGTTTTTATTTTATGCATTCCATTAGAAATGGAACTAGGAGAAAGTTCAGAGAGTCATTTCTCCCTCCCATTGTTAAAACAGGTGACACTGGAAGAAGTTTTAAAACATCTAAAAATGTATATAATTTTTTTTAAACAACTGAATCCAACGGTTGCAGGCATGTCCAGGTCTCTCAGTTAAAAAATAAAAGGCTGTTTATAGTCAGGCTTCATCTGGGATATGCTTTATTTTTAAACTGGTTTCATGGTTTTACTTCCAGCTTTAGGGGAGTTTAAGTACAGAAAGAGGGTCTCAGGGGTCTTTTGCTCAATTGTAAGGTCAAGGGGTCATGCCAGGGGAGGAGTGGGGGGAATGGGGGTGGCGGCTCTGGTTGGCATTTAGGAAGCAGCTGGCACTCGGAGATCGCTGGGCCCCACGGGACGCTACCCTTCCTAGAGCCTTCTGTTTTTCGGGGGAAGGCCCCTCACGCAAGAGCCCGCCCTGCAGACGTCTGCTCACCAAGAAAGGAAGCCAGCTAACAGCACTGCCCTGACATTGCGTTAGGGTGGAAAGAGCTAGGCGACTTCAGGCCTTAGGTTTCATGCTCAAAGAGAAGGTATGTGGGGCAGCTGTTATTTGGACTAGGACCTTCTGCAACAGGACCCTGATTTGCCTTTGGGGGGACGCCCCTCCTCCATTTCAATCTAGGTTGTTTGGGTGGAGTTGCCCTTTTTCCAGACAAGAGGGCAGATGCCTGACTCAGGCCTTGCCAATCAAATCAGGCCCTTGGCTCCAGGGATTGGCTGAGGAATAAACACATGGCCCAAGATGGGCCAATCAGAGTTGGCCCCAGGATTTTTGCTGGAACAGTGGGGAAATAGATGCTGTCTTTCAGCGGAAGTTCCTAAACTTGTAGTAGGTGAGTCCAGAGTTGTTGGTGGGGCTGGAGTGGGGAGGTTCAGCCAGTGCTGGGAAGGGACTTGCCCGAGAATAAAGCCAAGGGAGAGGAAAGTAGAGCGTGAGATCAAGGAAGAGAGGTTCCTGGAAACGCTGCACCCCGAATCCTGCCGTGCCCTGGCTTCTCCGTACCCGAGCTGATGCATTCATTCCCTTGTTCGGCTCACGTCCGTTTCAATGGATTCCTCTTACTTGTGACCAAAAGGCTCTTGACTCACCCAGGCGGAGAACTCAGACCCTAGCTTTCCCTTGGGAACTGGCCACAGAAGGGAAGCAGTCGGCAGCAGAAGAAAAGAAAATCTAACTAGAGATCCAAAGTCAGCGGTAACCAAGGTGCCTGGCTGTGAAAAATGCTCACCGCCCGGTGCATCCTGACGACCCTGAGTCAGGGCCACCTGTGGACCCGGAGCTGCGTGCGTGCCCTCCCCGGGGGTGGCCTGGGCCGCTCGCAGCCACATCCATGTTCTCTCCAACTCCTTCTGTCACCACCCTTCTCGTAGCTCTGGAAGGTCTATTGAACCCTCTGTTGGTGCCTATAATCGACCACAGCCTGCAAAGGTGAAGGGCAGGAGTCAGCAAGGAACGCTGCCTCACAGTGCGGGGAGGGAGGAGTGAGTGAGTGAGTGAGTGAGTGTCGCTAACATTTACACAGCACTTCCTCCGGGCCAGGTGTGCTCCAGGTGCTCCACATGTATTCTCTGTGCGTTTGACCCCCCAATCGCAGCACGAGACCCTAAGGTAACCCTCACTGGACAGATGAAGAAGCCGAGACGCAGAGAGAAGGCCCTGCCCAAGGGCACACAGTCAGCCAGCAGCGGAGTAGACACTTTCAACCACTGAGAAATCACTGAAACCGCACGGAGCCTGACTTCGTGCCACACGCTGTGCCGGGCACACGGGAGAGAGCTGCGTGTTTTGCGCATGGGCCCCACGCTCACAGCGTTTTGCGTCACCTGAAATTATCTTCCGGAATACACTTATTTGCATAACAGTTTCTTATCTGCCTTCTCCACCAAAATGTTGGCTCCCAGAGGGGAGGAACTGTGATGGTCTCATTCACAGTCTTAACCAGCAGGCTGATCAGGAGCCAGCACACAGTAGGCACTCAGAATTTGTTCAGTGTAAAGTGCATCTAGAGCAGACGTTCTCAACCGCAGCACTGTTGACATCGGGGGCTGGATCATTCTTTGTTGTGGGGCGATGCTGGGCTGCACCTCTGGTCTCCGGCAGCGTCTCTGGTCTCCCCCGACTGGATGCCAGGAGCACCTCCCGCACTGTCCCCCACAGTGTGACAACCAAAAATGTCTCCGGACAGCGCCCCATGTTGCCCTGTGGGGGGCGTGGCGCAGGGTCTGGAGTGTGAAAATGACCCTGCGGATAACTTCCGTGCACCTGAGACTCAGAAGCTTGGGAACGTCCCGTGTTGGCATCACCCGTGTTGGAGACACACAGGGGGTTAGGGCTTGGATCCAGGTCCTGAAATACCCATTACGTGAGCAAGCACAGTGGGGCCTCGGAGCGAGGAGGTGACTCAAGCCCACAACTATGTCGCAGTTCCCTGGTAGCCCTCAAAACCCTGAAATCTATACATCTGGAGCGGTGAGACAGGACACTGAGACCCCGCGTGATGTCAAGATGCGAGCGAGCCCGGACTGAGTCACCCCCAGGCGCATCCGATTTCAGAGGTTCCGCTGGTTTGAGCAGGGGCCCCTGCGCGGGAGGGCGCCGCTGGCGGAGGGCGGCGTGTAATTTGCCTTCGCCACAACTGGCCACAGTGAGTTCCATCGAGACGGTTCTCATTTCCTGGGGGTGGCTCGTTTCCTCCCAGGGGTAGGCCTGGAGAAAGCAGGTCCAGAAGGGGTCGTCCTCGCTCCTGGTGCCCCGAGAGGGCACCCCGAACTGCTCCTTCCCCGGTGTTTCACCACAATATGGATAGAAGAGAACAGAGCACACGCGTAAACGTCGCACAGGTAATACACACAGCCCACGTTGCGTATCAATCACCTGGTGTGTGCGTAAACCTTGCTTTTGTCTTGCTCTGGGTGCCTTTAGTCATTAGCTCGCTTCTGCAGAGCTGATCAGGCAGGCTGTTCTAACCCTGCCTTACTGATGGCTGAGACGCAGGCGCGGAGGGGCTACTGGACCCGCCCACAGCTGGCCCCGCCCCCCACCCCCGTATTTTCTATCACAGACTGCCACCTACTTATCACTCCGCCCACAGCAGTGGGTGCCCCCCGATGCCCCCTTCCCTCGGCCCGTCTGTGGGCAGGTGCTTCGGGTTCTCTTCCCAGCAGATGCCCGGGTCTGTCCACCTGTCTCTCCCGGCCATCTCTGGCCTACAGCACTGCGTCCACCCCCTGCTCTGTGACAAGGACCAAACGCGACAGAACAAGGCACACGTTGGCACCGTGCCTGGCACTCGGTGCACAGTTGATAAACGTTACCTAGTGTGCTGCCATAACCTGGAGAGAAAGCAGCGAAACCTAACATCTGGGTGCGGGCTTCTCAAAAAGTGCTCTGCTGGCTTTAAAAAACCAAAACCAAAACCAGTGTACCGGATCCCACTTGGCTGGCAGGAGGCCACGGGCGAAGTTGGGGCAGCACAGAGCACAGCGGAGCGCCAGGGCGGCCTCACCGCGGCCTCGCTGCGGCCCCGCCCACAGGCTGCGCCCGCCCCCCTGCGCCCCCCCCCCTCCGCGAACAGCCTGTTCTGCACAGATCGTGCGGGGCTGCTCCCCACCCCGGGGATTCGCGCAGGTCTGTGGGCACAGGGCTGAGCCGGTGCCCGACTGCCAGGTAGGCCCCGCGGGTCCCGCTTCCCCTGGGGCCGGAAAGCCCCCCAGCTTCTTCGCTAATCCTGAGAACTGTGGACCCATCCCAACTTCCACCCCGGTGGGTCATTTATGGCCTGTGTTCAATCCGAGGCCTCAAATAGGCATGCTCAGCTCCTACCACGTGGGAGCGACAGATCCCACCCCGACAAAGAGCACCCAAAAGTGTAAGGACTCCTCGGGGAGGCAGGCCCCGCTCCCTCCTTCCCTCCCTCCCCACTCAGGTTCCAGCTGGCTACTCAGGCCACAGGTGTGAGCACCTCGGACCTGGGTTTGGGTTTGATTCCTGGCTCTGCCACATCCGAATTGTGTGGCCTCAAGTGAGTCATAGAACCTCCGTGGGCCTCAGTTTCCTCATCTGGCAAATGGATATAGTCAGAGAGCCACCCCATTCGGCAAGGATGAAAGAAGGCAGTGCGTGGGAGGGCCAGGCTTGGCACCGGACACGCCCAGGACCTTGGGTACATCATCTCATCACAGGACTTTCGGTGCCTAACAGTTGGCCCCTATCATCTCTCAGACCTCACCTGCTACCATCTTCCCTGCCTACCTGGTCCAGCCACACGGGCCTCTTTGCCGACCCTTTGACCCACTCGGGCTGTCGCCTCAGGGCCTTTGCACCTGCTGAGCTCTCTGCCTGGAAGACTCTCCCACACAGTTCAGTCCCTCATCTCCTTTCCGTCTTTAATTACTGCCACCTTCTTCGTGAGGCCTCCCTGGACCACCTTGTTTAAAGCCGCAATGCCCCCCACCTTCCCGGCCCCCTCCTTCTACTCCAGGACTTTTTCGTAGGCATGTTTTAAATGTCCACACTTAAACCAACGGTGGGGAATCACCTTCCTAACAAAAGCCCAGATCCATCCGCTTACAGCCATTTACTTTTTAATGGAATAATTGTGGCGGGTTTGGATTGTGTCAACTCAGCGAAACTGGAATTCTCCGAATTCCTCTCCCTCTCAGTTTCCAGTGAGCATGGGCCCCGGGAGACATTTTGGGCAAGACTTGGAAGGCCGAAGGGAAGAGGCAGATACACTGTCTTCTTCACCCGCACCGCCACTGCTCCTCTGCGGGCCCACCTGGCGAGGGCAGCAGTGAGCCGGCAGCTTCCAGCACCCACGGCCGCGAGCCTCCGGCGTCTCCAGATCCTGGGCAGGTGCCTGTTCAGTTCTGTGATGAAGGGCCCACCTTCTGCAGATCACTGGGGTGGGGCCTGCAGTCTGTCTCCTGGGTTCCGGCTTTGCTGCGTGGCCCCAGGTGAGAGGCTCTCGCCCTCTCCCACCTCCCAGCCACCCTGCCCTCACAGCAGCCGCCTTGCCGACCTGAGGCTCCAGCGTCAGACTCCAGAAACAGGCCGACAGCCGACTGAACCAGCTCCCACCCAAAGTCAACCTCTTAAGATAAATCCTTCCACTGATGCTCTCAGATCAAGCCCTTCCATGATAAATAAAGGCTAATTCCCATTTTGTATACTTTAAAATACAATAACCCAAGACTCTTTTCACAGCTTCACTATTTTCAAGTACCTATATGAAGCACCTGTGAGTATGTAGGAACTACTTGCATGAGCCCTGGTTGGTGTGGCTCAGTGGATTGAATGCCCACCTGCGAATCAAAGGGTCTCCGGTTCGATTCCCAGTCAAGGCATATGCCTGGGTTGCGGGCCAGACCCCCAGTGGGGGGCGTGTGAGAGGCAACCACACATTGGTGTTTCTCTCCCTCTCTTTCTCCTTCCCTTCCCCTCTCTCTAAAAATAAATAAATAAATAATTTTTAAAAAAGAAATACCTGCATTGAGCTACACATCATGGTTTAAAGCTCTGCTTGAAGTTTTTAAGGAACACACTCAAGATGAGTGGCGGGCCGTCCGAGGAGCCGAGGGGCTGGGCTGGGCTGGGAATCCCTTTGCCTTTGACCCAGACTCCTCGATGCTTCCAAATCACTCAGTGGTTTTCCCCCAGACTCGGCCCCCGCGGCCCTGGACTTGGCTGCGGCTTCGAGGGCAGGAACGCCTCCGAGGCGGCGGCTGGCAAGCGCAGCCCGCCTGGTGGAAAACCCTGATGCCAGCTCGAGCCTGCGTTGCGAGCGTGTGGCCAGACGGGGGGGAGGTGCCCGTGCACTCGGGAGTGCCGTGTCGTGTTGGACAGTGCCAGGGGGTGCTCTTCGGTACTCACAGACTTTCCCGGACTCCGAGCGGCCGAGGAGCGACCGCGCTGTCACAACCACCAACAGTACATTCCTGAGCGGGTGTGTGCGTGTGCACCCGGGGCCGAAATGGCCGGATCGACTCGGAAAAGGCGAGAGAACGATAAGCAAACCCGTGACGGAGCCTCCTTGACCCGACAGGACAAAATAATAATTAATAAACAACTCCATTTACACAAAGAAAGAAACGGCAGTTCGAAAATCTGCTGATGAGCCTGTTTATTTAAAGGAGAAGAGGACAACTAGCCAGTCCATGGATGAGACTTTATATGCCCAGGGAGGAAAGAACATTTTACAAAAATGTAAATAATCCATTTTATAAAGGTGGAAAGTCTGACCTCAACTGTTTACCTCAGGGGTCAGCAAACTACGGCCCATGGCTGCTGGCGGGCTGTTTGTGTAAATAAAGTTTTATTCAAACACAACCGTGCTCACTCTTATCGTCTATGGCTGCTTTCATGTTACAAGAGTGGACTTCCTTAGTTGGGACAGAGACATAAGCCCAGAAGAAGCCTAAAATATTTATTATATGGTCCTTCGATGAAAGTTTGCTAAACTCTGGTTTGTTCCAGAATCGCTATGACCTATGAGGCATTCAACTACCTCACTATTGTTTTTGTGTTTTCAATAAATAGTCTCATTAGGAAGCTTCACAGCTCCTCCTGAGCCTCTTGCTCCCTCCCCGCTCCCACTGTCCCAGGACTGGGGATTTCCTTGGGCCAATGGGGTCAGTCCTGCTTCCAAACAGAACAGGGGGAGTCTGAACCACGTGTAGCTATCCGTCCTCACTGCCACTAGGGGTCCCTGTTGAGCACAGGCTGTGCACCTTCCTCTGGGCTCTCCCCATTGGTGATCAGCCATCCACCCCAGACCCAAGGGATTGCTGGGGTCTTAAGGGGTCCCCCCTTACTCACCTGTCCCATCAGAAGCAGCGCTCCCCAAAGCTCATTTGGCCAGGGGCTCCCGAACTTGATGACTTCCCATATGGGGTTCTTGTCCTTCCCAGTCAGTGGGTGTGAGGGGGGGGCTTCATGATCCACGCTGATGGGTTTCTCTGACACCAAGTCCCGAGGAGCCGAGGCTGGATGTCTGAGTCCCTTTCCTCCCTCAATAGCCTGGCTCCTCGGGCAAAGTGGTCCAGCCCCGCTCACCCACTGGCCGACGCTGAGGAGCTGACGCGGGGGACCCAGCCAAGCCACAGACACGGAGGCCGCTTCCAGTGTGTGCCGTTTTAAGCCTCGAGGTTTGCGGTCATTGGTCGTGGAGCAACAACTAGTACACCTGCCTGCAGACCACACGGGCACCAAACACAGGGAAAGCGGTTAGCTTCCATAACTGTTCTGCATGTTAAGAGTTCTCCATTTCTCAGGAGAGAGAGGCATGCAAATAAAAGTACATCTCAGAAAAAGAACAGGCGTGGCCTAAACAGCCGAACGTTTAGGACTGCCTGGGAAAAGCCGAGGAGAGTAACAGGCGGCTCGCTCCTCCTCCTGGCCCAGGTGTTGGTTGGTGTCACGGACTGAATGTCTGTGCCCCCCAAATTAATCTCTCAGATCCTACCCCCACTGTGACCGTGTTAGGAGGTGGGCCTTGGGGAGGTGCTTAGGTCATGGGGGTGGAGTCCCCGTGAATGGGATTAGTGCCCTTAAAAAAGACCCAGAGAGCTCTCTCGACCCTTTGCCACGTGAGGACACAGCGAGAAGACAGCCTTCTATGAAGCAGAAAGTGGGTCCTCACTAGACACCAAATCTGCAGGTACCTTGATCTTGAACTTCCAGCCCCCAGAACTGTGAGGAATCAAAGTCTGTTGCTTGTAAGCTACCCAGTGTCTATGGTGGCCTGTTAGCGGAGCCCGAACAGATTAAGACAGTCCCTCATACAACACCGGCTTCCGAAAGCTAACCTGTATTGCAGGTACCTTGTGTGCCAGGCTCGAGGCTCGCTGTGCTCGCTGTATTAGCTCATCAGATACCCCCCAGATCTCTTGTAATGTGGGTGCTACTGTTCGCTCCAGGTTTCAGATGCGGAAGCAGACTCAGAGAGGCTGTCTGCCTTTCTCAGGCTCACACAGCAGGGAAGGGGTAAGGCTGGGACTTAAGCCTAAGCAGGCGGATGCCAAAGTGCTCCCTCATAACACCGCTCTCCTGCCAGGGAAAGATTTCATAAAATGGGACTCCCTGGGAGGCAAACCAGGATTTCAGGCCCTTCAGGAAGTCCTGTCTGATCTCCCCCACCCAAAGCGAGCCCCGCTTTCTCTGCGCTCTGGATCCCACGGTCCGGTCCTAGCCCATGATTTATTTGTACTGTACGGTCAACACTCGCCCACGCATCTGCCCTCTCTTTATGGATCTTCTGCTCTGCCGGGCCCTGCTCCAGGCACAAGGACACGGCAGTGAACAAGGTGGGCAAGAATCCGAGGCTTCACGGAGCTGACATTTTACTGGGGAAAGAGACAATCGGTAAATAAGCAAACGTATGGCATTGCGCCAGGTAATTACACAGGCTCTGTGTGGGGCAAAACAGGGTAAGAGAGATAGAATGAAGCTATGGAGATAGCATTTTATAAAGTATCATGGAGGGCTTCCTTGAGGAGGTGACAACTGGGTAGAAACCTGAGACCGACATTTTGGGGAGAGGGCATGGCCAGTGCAAATGTCCTGAGGTCAGACCATGGGAAGGCAGCCTTGGGTATCTGAGAAACAGTGTGTGTGTGTGTGTGTGTGTGTGTGTGTGTGTGTCTATGTGGATTTGGAAGCTGAAGTTCCCAGAAGGCCTGCTAGGCCAGTATGTTATGTAGGCCCTTGTGGAAAATTGGATTTTATTCCCTTTGTGAAGGGAAGTCAGTTCTTGTGCAATGGAAGCTCTTTGCCTGGGGGTGGGTCCCACTCTTCTGCTCATACCTGGTCAGTGGGAAGGGCAGGGTGGGTCCCCTGGACAGGACTCAGGGCCTGCCTGTTCCCTGAGGGCGGGCTCTGCTGTCAGTCCGCAGAACCACGGCAGTGCGAGGGCAGACTTGGAGGGGGCACCGGGGGTGATGGAAAAAGTGACTCATTGCTAGCCTTGGCAGGGGACCCTCCCATTGCCGTATCTGCTTTCTGTGCGAGTGTGGAAAACTCACACTCCCCAGGGGACCCAGGCCTGTCCCCAGGCACATCGGCCTCATCTCTCCCTTCCCCGCAAACCAAACGTCAGGTGGAGCCAGGCACACCAGCCACCCCCGCACAGGGCCTTCCTCGGGGTGCGTCTCCTAACAGCAAAGCTCCAGGCCTTCCTAAATACTCCCTCCGCCGCCCAGACCGCTCCCAGCAGGCCCCCCTCCCGCCCCTCCTGGTGGGCCACCACGGCAGCTCTGCGGTGGCTTCAGGCTCCAGAAATGTTTATGTTGCCTCTGCCAGTTCGCTGGGCAATGATCGGTAACCGAACCCACAGCCCAGGAAATCTGACTTCATCAGGACGCCGAAGCCCAGGAAGGGAGACACTTCTGGGCCCCAGGCTGACCGCACGCACCACAGAGGGGAGTTCCACACGGCGGCACGGGGTGACGTCACTACGGCTGGCGTCCCAGACGGGACGTGAGGGCAACCCCGAGAGGCCGGACCCAGCGAGTCTGTGGGAGGTTCCCTCCGTCTGCCCACCAAAACCCTGGGCACTTCTATCCCTGGCACCAGGCAAGAGGGATGTGGTAGTAGTGGAAATGAATTAGCTGTGAACGGACATGCCGTAAACAGAGATTAATTTCTAAATCATGGATTTCGGAGTGGAGGGGGTTTAGGGTTAACGATTTATAAATTCGTAAAATACTACTGCTCAAAGGATTTGGCGGAGTCTTCTCTAGCACCCTAGAAAAACATGTAACCAAGGAAACGCTAGGAAAATTTCCACACCCCTCCGAGCAAACAGCATTTCAACTGTGTTTGTTAAACACACTCACACACACTCACACGTACACGGCCAGTCCCTCTGAAACCTTTCTAACAAAATGACAGAGTTTCCAACATAATCGCAAAAGCTAAGGCGCAAAGAGAGAACCCTAAAGCCCTTCAAGCCTATTCCTGGGCACATCTATGTCCTAACACAGGATGAATTAGCAAGGATGTCCCCATCCTAACGGGCCCAGACCTGTGGTGCCAGTGACTAAAAGCAGCCTAGAACCAAGGGCAGTACAGTGCCGTCGGTGAGCACCTGGCTATAGACTCAGAGACCTGAGTTTGAATCCTGCCTCTGCCCCTTTCTCTCTGGGCAATGCCAGGCAGGTTTCATTTAATTTCCTTCCAGAAAATGGAAATAACAACCTTAGCCTTTCACGCGTATTCCTGGGGGGATCACATGATGTGCACTCCCAGGAAATCTTCCATCGGCTCCTGCCTCCTCTAACCTCCAGGGGCTCAGAGTGCAGTGTTCCAGCATCCAGGCCTGGGAGACTTTGGGTGGGGTGGGGGAGGCTCTGAGCTCCAGGCACAGGCCTCAGTTCAAGTTCAAGTTTCCGGTTGGCAGTTGGATCTGCTTCAATGAGCTCACCCTGCTGAGCCCCAGCTTCCTCATCTGCCACAGATCATGTCGGCCCAGACAGGGGCTGCTGTGAGTCTGACACTCTTTGCTGTCTACAAAGCCCCATCATTTCGTAAGGTATTTAAATGTCTAATCACAATGTGGTGCCCCTGAAATGAACATAATATTGTATGCCAACTACAGCTGAGAAAATATACTAAAAACTAAAAACTACCAAGAGCCAGACCAAAGTGAGGTGATGCTTTCTTTTCTCCGGCTCTTCCCTCCTAGACTGTGTTCTCTAATCGGCTATTTCTCACTAAAGTGTGAGTGGGTAAGAAGTCCAGTGCTGGAAGCTGTCCAAAGGTGTTGCTGTAAAGGGTACCAGATTAGCCCCCAAGACCAGCTACGACCCCACGGCAGCCAGACCAGGCTGAGTGCATGGCCGGCCTCTCCTGCAGCCTCCTGAGGAGGTTGGGCCCTGGCAGTAACAGCGGGAGGGGGGGGGGGCGGGGGCGGGGGTCAGGCAGGGGTCTCTCTGCAGACAGAGCTCCAGGGAAGCTGTCTTTTGGGAAATGCCATGAGAGCCTATTTGCATGTCTTATGCGGGATTTTTCTAAGTGGTTTCTATTCCCTCCCCTCTGCTCTGGCTCTTTTCTCTAGGAGATCAAGGATTCACCTGGGGGCAGTGAGGGGTCTCCTTCTCCTCATTCTGCACCCCCTCCGCGCCCACTTGGCCCCTGGCCACAGGCTGCCCCCACCCAGAGGAGCTTGCCTTTGCGTTTCTCAGCTCCTTCAAGAACTGGAGTGTTGGTGGCAGCTGCAAACCCAGCCCGTTATGGAGTGGGGAGGGCGCAGGGGCGATCTGACCTTGGCCATTTGTCCGTCGAATCCTCCAACTTAGACTTCTGGTACTATCTGTGAATGAACTTAGAGGAATAATCATTGAACTTGAAGTGAAAAGACCCTTCCTCGTTAATCACAAACACTTAACATCTACTACAATCTCCACATCTCTTTTGGCTTAAACGTTTTTTTTAATTTTAAATAGGTGGCTTTGGCCTTCCTCAACCTCTAAGAGGTTCGGATTAGGTATAAAAAACGAGATGTTTCCATAGCTAAACCAAAGCTGATTAATGCAAAAAATCTAAGATCATCGAAAGTCCATTAGGGCTCAGATGCGCTTCTGTGGCAGACGCTCTCTGTAATCAGTTCGATTCTTCCCTCCCTCCAAAGTGGCAAAAATAAACGGGACAGCAGAATCACATGACCTGGGGGCTCTTTCACTTCCTGGGGGCCGAACCCCTCTGCCCTCCTGAGGGCTGTGTCCAGGGAAATGTGCGGAGACACACCCCACACCTAACGCCCCATCCCCGGGGTGCCCAGACGCCAGTCCGTGGACCCCTTATGTCTCCAGGTTAAGGAGTTTTGGTCAAGGAGTTTTGGTCAAGGCGTTTTAATAAGCAAGTTAAACACAGTAAAAAACAAAAGCATTCATAATCGATGCGTTTGCTCCCTGAGTGTAATATTTTGGGGTGCATTCTATAGTCCCGAAGCCCACCAGCTGGAAGCACAGTTTCTGTGTGAGTCAGATGCAGCTTCGTGTCCTGTCCCCATGATATTGGGCAAATGACCCCTCTTTAAAATGGACTGTGATGGGGCCAACTTTGAAGACTAGTCAAGAAGATTGTTAACGTTTGAAAAGTGTGAGGAAGGGCCCCTGGCATACCGTTAAGTGCCCAATCAGCGTCAGCTGTTAACCAGCACCACTGGTTCCCTTCCCAGCCCACGCTGGGGAGGGAGAAATCGAGCCCTCTGCCCCTCCAAAGACCTGGAGCTCCCAGGGCATTGCGAGGACACTGGGCTCACCTCCCTGCAGCCACTAGAGGGAGCACTTGTCTTTCCTAACACGGAGGCCCAGCTCCTGAGGGCCCTTTGCTCAGCACAGGCAAGACCCAGGTAGATTCTCCTGACATTGGAGCCTGGCCTGGAACTTTCCTGCTCGACAACAGCCTGGGGTGTTGGTGGGGGTGGGGGTGGGTGGTCCCACTCCTGGCTGTATTCTCTGTACTTTGCACGGGCCTCTAATTTACAATGGATTGCCCTGGCCTGAGATTGCCTCCTCTCCATTGCCCCAACAACTGCCCCTGTCTTTGTTCTTGCCTTTCGGGTCCCAGTTTGTCACAGTGGGTCATCGTGCCCAGACCATGTGCTCCTTTATGACCGGCCAGGACCATTTCTCTGACTTATGCTTCGTCTTCCAGCCTCCCCCACAGCTGGGATGCCCGCACTATGGCTCTGGCCAATGCCTGGACATGGGAGCTGGTGGGGCTTCTGGAAGAGACTCTATTTTCCATCTGCTTTACAGATGCAGCAGGCTGCTACCCCATCTTCCTGCCTTGGATGCTGGTGGCTCTGGTATCCGTCTTGAGACTACGAGGTGACCAGCCACAGACGAGATGGCAGAGCGGAAAGACAACCTGGACGCACCTGCAGATTTCCGGTCCCTTCTGGGAATGGGAGTCCCCAGCCCTCCGAGCCTCCCATGGCTGCCCATCAGTTGGAGGACAAAACCCAAACTGAGGCCTCGAAGGTCCTGCTGCAACCTGGCTGGGAAGTGCTCCCTCCTATCGGTCACAGGTGGGGAGCTGGGCACCAAATGATGCCCGAGTCCCTCTCTTACAAGTTCAGCAGTTCCCTGGGATGCTCTGTGACCCTCAAACGTGGCACATGTCAGCAAATATTTACGGAACACCTGTGGGGCCAGAGGATGTGGGGAAGGGCATTGGGGTGGAGCCATGCGGCCTGGATTTACTCACAAGCTGTGTGACCTAAGGAAGGTGTCTACCCTCTCCGTGCCTCAGTTCTTTGCCTTTAAAATGGGCATAACAGGACGTACCTCAGGGGGTTCTTCTAGGAATTCAAAGAGTTGCTTTATGCACAGGACTGAGGTCAATGCCTGGGACACGGTGAGTGCTGTCTTAGTGTTTTGAAAGTGTGCCTGACCTTCTTGAGGGCCAGCGGTGACGGCGGCCTTGAGTTAGTTTCTTCTGAGCACTTTCTCTATGCTCAGGGGCTTTAATCAAGGGGTCCTGCACTTTTTCTGTAAAGGGCTAGATAGCAAATAAATAAGTTTTAGGCTTGGCAGGCCAGAGGCAAATTTCAGGCTAGTGTGTAGATACTTACATGGCCCTTTAAAATGTAACCATTTAAAAATGAGTTTGATAAAGACAAAGCATTCTTAGCTCATGGACCTTAGAAGCAACAGGACCTTAGAAACAGATGTGACCTGCAGGCTGTGGTTCGTGGGTCCCTGTTTTTTTATCACTCGATGCTCATAGCACTTCAAGGCGTGGAAGCCCCGTCTCCGAGGGGTTGTGTGACTCTCCCGGGGCCGCACCGCTGACAGACACAGAGGCAGGGTTGGAACCCACGCAGGCTGACTCCTGAGCCCCTGGGGTTCACTAACCCCATGCCTGTAGTTCTGTGTCACCGACCCAGTGGCCTCCCCACCAGCGCCATCTAAGCCGCGTCCCCCCCGGTAGAGTGGCTCACTTCCTGTCCCCGGGAATTCTGGTACTAGGCAAGGGCAGTGGCACAGAGGGGCATAAGAGTCGGTCATGCTGTGTGGACACATCCCAGTGGATCCGTCCTGTCACCCGCTGATGGAACGTGGGGCTGCAGGCCGGGTATCCATGGACCGATGCCCAGCATCAAATCTGCTCTTGTTTGCCCTGTAAACAGTTCCCCTTTGCCAGCCGGGCTGATGCTAGGACTCGTCAGTAGAGGGAGCAAGAGAGGCGCGGCCATCTGCAGCAGGAAAGGGCTTCCCCGCCTGGTTCCCTGGGATGGGTTGGTGGCAGGCGGCCCGCAGATGGGTGTGCAGGTGCGCTCACGGGCCAGCCTGGCCCCGCACGCCTCTGCTGTCTTCCTCCTTCCTTCCTTCCTTCCTTCCTTGCTCGCTCTTCTTCAGTCCTACGTGCTGATTTCAGGACCTGCCATCTCCGTATTCTCTTGAGACCCCTTTTACTCCTTTAGTGGGTCACTGTCTTTTCCTAGTTCACGTTCATGGACAGTAGACTCAGTCCTTTTTGCATGTTTGACATCCAGTCCTCTTTTTAGAACTGAAGCAGCACCCCAACATTTTAGGGGCCATCCCTTTCCAGCTATCACTCACTGTGATCAGGTGTGGCTGGTTTGACTCCCAGTTCTGGAGGGAAAGCTGCTCACCTGAGCCGGTGGGAACCTGTTCTCTCTTTCCGTTTGCATTTCCTGGGGGAGGATACAGGCCTTCGGCTGCTGGGGCCACCGAAGCCACCAGCACCGGAGACCACAGGGTCACCGAGGACCGAGGGCCGCAGTCTGCGCCAAGCCATACTGAGTCTGAGGGAAACTAAAAAAAATCAGCCAGACTGACCCCGTTTTTGGCGTAAACTTTGGTACTGTGCCTTGTAAATATCTGCCATGGATTTTTAAAAATTGATTTGGATATTCAAATATAATTTATCTTGCTCACTGAGTTGGTTGGTTCCCCCTTCCCCGTGGTGCCCCAGGCGAGCGCCTCACTGGTCTCACCGTGGCCCAGGCCCTGGGGCTTGCAGGCAGAGGCTTGGCTGCCAGCCGTGACTCCGTGACGTCCAGGCCTGGGTGACCGGGGAGCAAACTGCTCGGTCCTTCTGAGCCCCAGGGTGGCCATAGCCACTAGGCTAGGTTAAATGAGACCAGGTGTGCAAATAACTTCTGGAAACAGTGGTCTGCTGGCTGAATATGCAACTCGTCCTCTTCCCACCAGCAAATAGGAGAGCTCATGCAGGGTTGGGCACTGGGCTGAGGGCTGAACCTGCGTCCCTACCAAGTCCTCACTCCAGCTCCCGAGATTTGGAACAAAGGAAAGGACATCTACAGTGTCATTGTAGGCATCCCAGTTCTCCAGAGGAGGAGACAGGCACAGACACGGGCCTCTCAGGCGCGACCGGCAGATCTGGGCGAAGGCACCGAGTTAGAGAAGCAGGTGTACAGCTAAGGGTTGCAGCAGGTACGAGAGGAAGCAAAAATAAAATGTAAAACTCAGACAACTGTTGACTGAGGCAAATGTGCCCAGAAATGGCAGATTGGTTGCGAGAGAGGAGGCTAATTTGAGGAGAGATGATGTCAGCATTGAGAGATCCTGGTAAACAACCCTTCATTCTGTAAGGCGCATGGGACCTGTTTTTAAACCACAGGCAAAGGACAGCAGAGACCAGGGGAGCCCTGGGGCCTCGGGGTTTCGTCTGGCAGAGTCCTTCCCCATCCCACCCCCGGCCCATCCACCTCGGGCTCTGCCCCTCACCCCCAGACCGCTGCCTCTGCCCAGCCCCGGACCTCATTAGTTTCTGTCCAGATGCCTCCAGCAACCTCCTCTCTCTCAGAGGGTCTCTCCTTCTAGTCTTCCCACCGCATGGCCAGTGGGCTAGACCTCCCCAAACTCAGATCTGGTCATTCTGCTTCTTCACTAAAAAACCCTCCAATGCCCTGGCCGGACGGGGGGCCCTGTGTTCAAGCAAGGGAGGTGGCCCTGCTTCACTCTGCGGACCCCAGAATCCTGCCCCTCCCTTACCCCTCATCGCCAACTTTGTCCCAGCCCACAGCCCTGCCTTCTACTTTGAATATCCTTCTCAGGGATCCCCAGAGGGGAGCTGAGCCTTCAAGAGATGGCCGCATGGGGTAAGCATGGGTGGGAAGAAGCCGTGTCTCTCCTTGCTCCTACCCTACCCACTGTGAGCTGTATTCTGCAGCCACACATGGGGGTGGGGGAACTCAGAGACAAGGTTGCTTTACGCAGCTGGGATCATACCAATGGGCATTAATTAGTCAATACTCTTGCTATCCAACTAAATGTATGATGTCAGATAACTATCACATTCAAGGTTAATTAGCTTCAGGAACGGCTGGATCTGGGTGCTCGAGAGATGTCATGGGGACTCTACCTTTTCCTCTCCCCCCAATTTTAACTCTGTTTTCCTCTGTGTTGACTTCATTATCAAGGAGACTCTTCCCACACACCCTGGCCACCCACGGCTCCGGTTTCTATCTTCCCGTTCGGCCATTCCTAGTAGGGCAACTTCTCTTTCCTAGTGATTCCCATGTAAGTTTGCAAACCCAATTTGCTGGCCTGGCTTGGGTTTCCTGCTCATGTGGGAATCATTAAGGTAGGTCGGGGAGAGGCTAGGTCCGCCGGCCAGGCCTGGGTGATGTGGCCACTCCTGTGAACGTGAGGGTGGGCAGCTGGGGCAGATCTCATCCTCACCCCAAACTCGTGAGATGAGGACAGAGGCAGCAGCAGTGTCCCGGGGGGATTAAGATCCTCCTTGCAGAAATGGCCGGGCAGGAAAGATCAACAGACACCCACTACGAAATGTCTCTGTGAAATAGGAGCTCTTTCTTCCACAGCCCATTTCTCCAGCCTCAGCCCATGTCAAGGACTTCATGTTCAATCCCAGAGTTCGGGATGCTCAGGAAGGGGCCCTAGAAGTCCCCGTGACACAGGACACCTGGGTCATTTATGATAGCCATCTTCCGCTCCCTCCCTCACGTGTCTGGCTAAGATGCTTTCAGGATTCCAGGACGCCGAGGGTGCAAGCTGTCTGTAAAGATCATCTGCTATTAATCCCTGTGCCGGAACCGACTGGGGTGGCATTTGGTGGATGAAGCCAACGCCGTTCCTTTGGAGATAGCAAGCCACTCTCCAATCGCACCGACCAAAAAAGAAGCATGAAGTGGCAGTTACGTGCTAGGAGAAGCGTCTCTTCTTTCCTGCTCCCAGCCGGCTCAGGAGCTGGGGAAGGGGGGGGGCACTGGCTCGTGCTACCCCGCCATCTTTTAGGCTGTGGGGAGCATCTGGTCCAGGGGGGGTCCTGCCAGCCTCAGCAGCCAGGTGGGGTTCAGCCTCCCATCCCTCATGCTCTGAAGGGCCAATGCTGCCTCCACCCCCACCCCCATCTGCTACTGGCAAATTTAAATACCAGCCTGCCTCAGCTCAGAAATGTGGAAATTAAGAAAGGAAATGAGGGGCGGCGGGAAGAAAAGCGATGAATCACTTTTGGACCACTGCCTCGTTCGAATGCCGCGTGGGGAGAGGCAGCGTTGCGTAGGAGGAAGGTTCGGGAGCTGAAAAGACCGGAGTTCAAATTGTATCCTTACTCCAGGTTGGCCAGAAGCATTAAGCCACGGACCTCTCTGAGCCTCGGTTTCCTCATCTGTAAAATGGGGACCAGACCTTTCTCAGGCTCACTCTGAAGGTTCAGGGACGTAAACGCATGGTAGCTGGGACAGAGCCGGCACGGAAGGACGTTGGTTCTTCTTCCTTCTCTTTCTCCTCCTGAAAGGCCGGGCCACGGCGTGGCTGCATGACCACGGAGCCCAGGAGGCAGCAATGCTCAGTTCCCATCCAGTGGCTCCAAAATGCAGACTCCTCCCCCGGCCTTCCAGGCCGCCCCTTCTGTCCCTGCCCAGCCCTGCTATGGTCTCTAGCACTCTCTCCACTACCAGGCTTCACCACATGGCTGTGGCCTGTTCCCTGGGTACCCAGGGCTCTCTGCTACCTCAAGGCCTGCCACCCCCGACCCCATGTTCACTGTCCCTCTCTCTCCCACCCCTACTCTTCCCAGGGCCAGCTCCTTCTTATCACTTGGTTTCTGCCAAAATAGCATCTCCTCCAAGAAGCCCTCCTTGACCACTCCAGCAAAAGCAGCTGCCCACACGTCAGCTGCTTTGTAGCTCATTGCTTGAAAAGTACCCTGTTGATTTGTTTAGTATCTCTCTCCCCCAGGAGAATATACACAAGTACCGAAGGGCAGGGAGTATTTCCATCTTGTTCGTCTCTGTGTTCCTAGTGCCAAATGGCCTGGCACAGACAGACACTCAAATATTTGGGAGGGAGGAAGATACGGAAAGAGGGAGGGAGAGAAGGAGGGAGGGTGCCGGAGACCCATCTCCCCCAACCCCATTCTGGAGTCTCTGCTCCCCACACCACTGGACTCCAGTGAATTGGTACTTCCTTCCTTTGCATCACAAGGGCCAGTCCAGTTCACAGATAACATTTCACCTCACTGTTCTCAGAAGAATCGAGCCTAACAGTCATCTGTTATTTCTGTCCGCCTCCCACACACTGTCCCCTGCTGGGGACAGAAACCCTCATGTCACCTCTAGAAAACCAACCTTGCCCCACACGCAGCCCCTGTAGCTCCAGAGCTGGACACATGACCCAGGCCTGGCCAATAAGAATGCAGAATTGTCCTAGCCACAGTGATTGGTTGGAAATGGCCACATGACTCCAGCTGGGGTCGATGACATTGAATCCCAGGACTTTTGCCCCCAGGCTAATTAGCAAAGAGGCACTGTCTCCATTGGGAACGTCCTGCCAGGTAGATGCAAAAGCACAGTGTGGGGCTGACACCCCCATTGCCTGGGGACGGCCTGTCTGCTCTGCTGGCTCCGCCTCCCCGCGCTCCTCTTGGGGTTCCCTGCAGCCTCGAATCTTTCAAGGCAAAAAGTCAGCCTGAGGTACTGGCTGTATCTTTAGCGGGAAGAGATTCCCTCCACCTTCTTTAAGGTACAACGCAGGCCCTGCACGCTGATGTCTTCCACTTGTGGGCCTCTGTTCCGGGCCCACATCCGGCATGTGTCCTGGATGCTGTGTGCGCTCAGAGGGGGCCTGGGGGGCCGGCCGGGCCCTGTTCCAGCTCCCGCCCACGGGCAGGTGCTCACCTGAGCCCCCAGGAGAAAACCACTTCAGCAAAAGGGCCCTGCGGGGGCATACCCCTGCTCCCCGGAGCCAGTGTGTCAGAGCAAAGACACAGCTGGGCGTACAAGGCACCAGAGAGGCCTCATCAGCTTGACGGGTGTCAACTGCTCAAGAACAGTGACAGCCTCTAGCTCTGGGGCCTCTCTGACTCTGGGTAGGCAGCTCTCTCCCTGCTTGAGGCCGGAGGGGGCCTGGCTGCTTGGGGGTGGGGCTGAGTCTTCCTGGACTCCCCTCCCTGGCTGCAGTTCCACCCGGGGCACAAGAGAGGGTGTCAGGAGCATAAGGGGAGAGCTCTTCATGCCGAGGACACCTCTACGCTGGAAACTCCTACGTTTCCACCTTCCAGCACACACCTGTCCCACCCTTTGGAGCTCCAGACCCAAAGGGCCCACCTGCAGCCGAGACATCTGGCCCTCGAGGACCACACCTCCCAAAGGGCACGCCCTTCCCCTCCACCTGTTTCCTGAGTGACGGGACGCCTCCAATCCCCCACATTTACGTATTGCCCCGATCCCTCTCGCCCCCTCCCTCCTCAGCCCAGATAATCAGTCATAGACTCCTGGTGACTCTCCCCCTTAAATTGCTGGATTTTTCTCGAACCTGAGTTCGTTCAACAGACACCTAATGAGTTTCCCTGCCTCCAGGCTCGCTAGCTGAAGTAATGTCCCCTGGGCAGCCAGACCAGTTGGTTGTCCTGAAACGCAAAGCCAGTTCTGTCCAACCCCTGCAGTGGCAATGCTCGGCCAGCCCCATCTCAGGGCCTCTCCGGGCTCACCGAGCTGCTCCTGGTCCGACTTCCTGCCTGGCAGAAAGAAAGTGTTCATATGTTTCCTCTAAACCAGACAAACTTTTTCAGTAGAGGGCCAGATAGTAAATATTTTAGGCTTTGCGGGCCATATGGTCTCTGTCGCAACTACTCAGCTATGACTTTGTAGCGCGAAGATGTAGACATTATGTAAATGAGTGGCTGTGGCTGTGTGCCAATAAAACTTTATTTACAGAAGCAGGTGGTGGGCCAGATTCGACCCATGGGCTGTGCTTTGCCAATCCCCACTCTAAAGGAATCAGCTAATTACTCACCATCTCTACATCTCAGCTGTCTCTTGAGAGAAGTGGGGATATAGTCCCCACATCGAAGAGTTGGCAGGGTGGGGGGATTTGAAAGAACTTCAACTGCGTGGCATAGAGTCTAACGCATAGTAGGTGCTCAGCAGGGGATAATTGTTATGAAGCCTATTATCATCTTTCTGCCTTCCAGCACCTTTAAGAGTCTGTCAGCCCTGACTCCAGCAAGAGGTTATGATGATAGAGCCCCTTCCCACCCTTTGGAGAAGTGGTAATGTACGATGCATTTACAGACATGCTGGGGAACCCAAGAGCTGAGCACCTACTGTGTGCTGCATCTGCCCCAGGTCCTTCCAGAGCTCACTAAGCAAGGCCTGTGTCCCCTCCATCTCCTTGATGGGACCTGGGTACCTGACACTGAATGGGAAAACAAGGGCTAAGGGACTGGGGGTCCTCAAAGGTCCCGCCCGGCACCGGGCCTCATTCTTACCCCGAGCCAGACAGGACTAACCCACACCCGTCCTCTGTGCTGTGAGCTCCTCTCGTGTGTCCCCGTATCCCCAGCACGGGGTCCGGCGGGCGGCGGGCCTTCCAGAGCGTGTGCTGCGGGAAGGACAAACCTGTTGTCTCCCCTTCCCTGCCACTGGTGTGAGCAGTGGACAGCTCCTGATTTTGTCCCCATCACCCCTCACCCTCCTTCCGGAAACAGCGCCCCAGTGTCTGAAGCATGACAGTGGGGCTCCACCAGAAGGGTGAAGCCTGCGACTGAAGCCCCGCTAATCAAAGCACACGCCGGCCCGGCCACAGCGACAGCTCTGGAAGGGGCACTCGGGCCAGCGCAGTAGGAGGAAGCCCTGGCTCTTTCCCAAGTACCGTGGGCCCAGGAGGACGCGTGGGAGGCAGCTGCCGTCACCCTCCGGTTCCCAGGCAGAGCAAGAGGCTGAAGCCGACGCAGAGGAAGGCGGACCTGAGCGACGGCCGGCAGCCGAGGTTCTGGCCACGTTTGAGTGCCTGACGGAGGAGTTACACCTGGATTTTTCTTTCTCACCAGACTGCATGGTCTCTCTCTCCTCTCCCCACCTCTCTCTTTGCTCAAGCCATTGGACAACCAAAATCTGTCCCCTTTGAACCAAGTGTCCTAATGAAACCCTGTTTGGGGCCTGTCTCCTACTGTCAATACAATTCCAGCTTACTTTTTAAGGGAAGGAAAAAAAAAACAGAACTCCAGATACCTCTCCGTGAATCTTTTCCCCAAGCCCAGTTGGTCCATGTGAGGGAGTCTGTCGTCTGATGTTGGCCCTGTTCCTTCAAAACAGCAGTTAGGAGGTCGCTCCAAGGAGTGGGACCGAGTATACCACTACGGATTGCCTGGAGAGCAAGCACTGAGACTTGCCACAGCTTGTCCCCAGCTTACTTTCTTGTACATCCGTGTGTCTCATTTTTCAAGGGAAGCAGGTCCCATGAGCCTCGTCCTATGAATTCAACAGTGACCAGTGCTTGAGCTGCCCTGCACCCAGGGTAGGGATGTGGGGGCGGGGGGGGGGGGGGAGATGCTAACACAGAGGGCAGTAAAAGAGGTCACTGTCCCCTCCAAGGCGGGCAGAAAAGGAGATGATTGCTTGCATAGAAGTGCACCACCTAGTTGAAATAAAGGAGAAAGGCCACTTGAGCTGGCCAGCGGTGGAGGGCACTTGGTTCACGCCAAGGGAATGTTACAACCAAGCTTCCCAGCCGGATGGTGAGGCTCACCAACATCATCTGCGCCCCGGTGTTTCTGATTCCTTAGGGACGCAAGGTATTCATCTGAAGGAAATTCTGGGAGCGTGGGGAAGGGAGAAGAGGGAGGAGTCGTTGGTGGCAAACTCTTGTTGTCTGCGTTCTGCGCTGTAACCGGACCACGTTCCCTGGGCTGCTGCCGAAGCCCTTCCTCCTGCCTCCATCACCAGCCTGCACTGGCCACGGGGGCCCAGCATCCGCCATGGCCACAACAGCATTATCGGCTCAAGCAGCACCTAACGCTTAGGAAACGCTTCCCAGCACCCAATACTTCCTCCGAGGGGTGCGGGCCAGGGTGGGGCAACGGTGGGTTTTGTAGAGAACGAGGAAGAACTTGTAAGGGGTGAGTCTGCACCTAACAGATCAGGACACTTTGCACGGGAAGCTATCGAAGCCCCGAGGCTGGAAGTTTCTGCTCGCGCTCCTTTTTCCTGCCCGGGCGGCTGGATCGCCTGTGGGTCCTGCTGGCAGCGGTGGGCCGCACGTTCCGCTGAACTCCCGAAGCCCTTCACCAGTCTGGCCCCTTGGAACCCTTGATTTCCTCCTCATCCTACATTCACGTCATTAAGATTCACCTCTGATTTGTTCTTCTCTCTCTGTTTGGATAGAACCCTCGCGTTTTACCTGGGACTGTGACAGCTGGAATAAGAACGCAAATCCCAGCCTTTCTTATAGCTGAGTGTAGTCATCCAGCTGAGCGTGGGCCAATGATGGGTGCAACTTTTGGCTCATGTCCTTGTCGGAAGTTCATGCTCTTTCTCCTTGGCCCCTGGCTGGCACACAGGTAAAATAGAGATGGCTGGAATGCAGACGTGGTGGCAGGAGCTAGAGCAGCTATATTGGGCCATGCATGGAAACCACGTATGGAAGAGGGAAGAACCGCAAGAGAAATAAGCTTCACAATCAGATGACTGTGAAGCGGGCCCACGAGCCCCATATGCTTATGCAGACTGTTGCATGAGAGAGAAAGATAAACTTCTATTATCCCGCAGCCATTGCTATTTTGGGGTTCTGCTTCAGTAGCCAAAACACGTTCTAAATTTATACAAGTTTCCAGCACTTTTCTATGAAGATCTCATCTGTTCAGCATAACCAGGCAGGATCTAGAACTGAGATATTTCACTCGATTGTTCATTCATCCAATAATTATTTCCGAGCGTCTCCCGTGTGCCAGGTACTACTCTGGATGTTAAGCATGGAGTTGGGGGTGGGGTGGGGGAGCGGATTCCTTCAACTTGGGTCAGTCTCAAAGACGTTCCCGTCATCCTCTCCCCCTTACCTTCCCAGACCACTTTCTACCTATGGTGCCACTTGTTTAGGCCAGGGCTCTGCCCATCCTTGCTTCTTCTCTCGCATCAGTCTCTTGTTGACCTGTCTCCCTACCTCCACGCCCATCAGTCCTTACTCCAAATCCGAAGTTCACACTTCTGCAGGCAAACAAGGCCCCGCCCACTCCGGAAGCCCAGTCTCCGCCCCTCTGCTCCAGCCACCATGGACTGGTGACTACAGGGGCTGGGCTCGGCTCAGGCCCTCTCGCTGGTTACTGTCTGTTTTCGGAGTGATAAAACTGAGGTTCAGAGAAACTATGCAGACTTCCGCAGGATGAGGCTTGAACTTGGCCCCAGGTCGCATGAGTCCCACTACTCCAACCTGCTTTGAAGTTAGTTCAAAGTCCAGCAGAGTCTGCCTTCAGCTGGGCCTCCAAGCTGTTACTGGCAGGGTGGAAGGCTTCACACAGAATGTCACAAAGAGGGGTCTGCAGACCCCCTGCCCGGGTGCCGGTGGGGCACTGGCCTCTCGACCTGCCCCAGAGCCACGGAACCGAAAGCTGCGGCATGAGGCCCAGGCATTGGTATCCTCCATGAACTCCCCATGTAGGAAGCTCGCTAACATCGAGAACCTCCCAGGGGCCTGCAGACGTGACCTGGAAGCTGCCCGGCCGCTTCCTCCTTTCTCATCGCCCAAGCCTCTCCGGACACTGGGCGCCAGAGCCAGCCCCTGCGGTGACGCGGCGTGAGGCTGGGATTGGAGGCGGGGGGGGGGGGGGGGGGGCTCTGCAGAGTTCCCACTTCACTTTTTTGAGAAGATGAGTTTAAAAAAAAAAAAGCGGTGCTAAAATCACCCTGTCCGTGGGTGGCATTTTCACCTTCTAAGTGTGATGCTTGGAGCTGTTACTGTGAACAAGAGTGCAAGAGCAAGGACCATCTGAGGCAGGGACCAGGGCGGGTCGCCCAGAGGGGCTTAGGACCCGGAGTCTGCTTCTCCGTCCCTGGGCGGGGCCCTGATCGAGTCCCTTCAACTCACCTGTCCCGGAGGGGTAACCGCAGTCTGCTGCTTCTGGAGAAGACCAAGTGACCCTGGAAACCGCTTCGCAGACGTGGGAAGAGTGAGATGACAATTCTTCCGTTCGCTATTCCTATCATTAGCTTCAGTGGCATTTTGGGGGTTCTCAGAGCTCGCGCAACCCACCCCCCAAATTAACCTAAAGGAATAGCCTTCTCTGAAATCCTGTTGTATTTCACACTAAGAACCTTTTTCTCGTGGGCCTTCCTGTCAGCATTATTACTGCAGGCAAGTGATGGAATGCTGCTGGTGTCTGTGGTTTATCATTTCTAAGAAGTCGCTTTGGCCTGGGGCCACTACCCTTCCTCTGTGTTTGGGGCGCACACCGACCCTCCTGCCCCTGGTGGGCGGTCCATAGCAGCAACCACGAGGTCAAGAGGAAAGGCTCTGGGACCGCAGGTGTCCGGATGCAGGTCTGAGAGCTCCGGCCGAGTTTCCAGAGCAGGGCAAACGCCGGTGTTCCCATCCAAAGACAGCGTCACAAACACAAACACCCCATAACCAAAGCAGTCTTTCGGAAGAACAATAATAATTTTAAAGGCGGTACATTTCAGCAAAAAGGGTGAAAAAACCCTTCTAAGGTGTATGCGGTAAAGCGGAATGGGCATTTAAAATGGCATGATTCCATAGGCGAGGTGGGCAAGGGGCGGGGTTCGGAGAGAAGACAGGTGTGTCGCCTGAAGGAAGCGCCCCCACCTTCCCTTTCTCAGTCAGGTCCTGGAGGTGCAGGACAGAGCAGCACCACCTGACAAGCTAGGGACATGACCGAAAGTGACGGCACATGAGACAACCTGTGAGCTCCTGGCTCCTGTGGTCCCTGAGGGCTCAGGGGGCATCCGGAAGTTTCCCCAGCCCTTGGGGAAAGCAAAAAGGTGCTGGAGAGTGGGTCGGGGGACAGAGCAAACTCCTGGCGGGATGGGTGGGGGCTGGTCCATCCACTGGGGACCAGCGGGAGCTCAGAGATCAGCGGCCGAGCCCAGCGGAGGGAGGCCGAGGCCAAAGAGCATGCCAGGCGTTCTCCTGCTGTGGTGCTGACCCACCCAAGCCCCTGGTGCCCTCTGGGGGGGGGCGGTGGCGGCACCCTGCAACAGCTGAGCTTAGACCTGAAGTGACTGAGAAAAAAAACCCCTGGACATGACCCCTTCGACTCGATTACAATTTTCACCATTGAGCAGATGGGAGGTCACGTTCCACCATGGGGGGAAACATGTACATTTTTTGTTTTTCTGCACATCTGAATTTGTTGTTCAAAAATTTAGACTCTGCACGAGCATCCAAGCCAATGAGGGTAGATGAGACTTGATTCTTCTGCCAGTAACCGGTGTCGGGGCGCGACCCCTACGAACTTCCCCACTTCCTCCCCGACCCCCCTGCTTGGCTTCTGTTTCAAGATTTATTGTGAAGTCGAATGAGACCGTAGGTGTGGAAAGTATGGTTTACCTAAAAATATACAGCTCTGTAGATACGCAGCGTGGTGACGGCGATGGTGATGGCCGGGGTGACGCCGGTGTGCGCTGAGAACGGACGTGGTGTCTGCCTTCGACGTGCTCGCCATTTAAGGAACAGGCAGATGAGCTGGGGGAGTGCAACACAATCCCAGAGAAAGAAAGAGGAGCCCCGCCTCGTTGCAAAAACACAGCCGCAGCTTGGAAGGAAACCCAGATCCTGATTTGATGGGAAGTCTTGTTTGAGTGGCAGCACTTGAACGCGATGTCAGGCAACCTTGGAAATCACGCAGTTTTGACACTTGGCTTTGACAGCTGTGTCAGGATATGAAGCTCGCCGACAGAGGGGAAATGGGACCTTGTCCCCAGGGCTCACGAGCTGCAGGGAGGGAGACCTTGTCACCAGCACTGAACAGTGACTGGCACACAGCATGTGTACAGCGAAAACAAAGAGATTAGCCAACACCTACGGAGCCTGCTTGTTGGAGGAATGTTGTCTTAGAAAATCAAGGTTTGGGGAAGAAAAAATCGCCCACCAATTGGCTCCAGATAATTTTTGGTGATAACACATGCTCTGCTGTGTGGTCACAGGTGAGTATATGAACCTCTCTGGTCCCATGTTCTCCCACTTGCTCAGTGATGGGCCTGCTGAGCAAGAACCTTCTCTGATCTGCTCTCACTCCACTTCCACAGACATCAGTTGCTTTCATCTGTGCAGCCTCCAGTGCCCCTTTTTCTGGTAATAGCACCCATCTGCCCCCACCACGCATGGTCCTGGGGGGCCTGTCAGTCACGGCCCCCTGCCCTCCCTCCAAGAAGAGGACATGTGACCCCAGCTGGACCAACCAGACTTTCCCTGGGAGGGTGCCAGGACCAAAATGCTGGAGGTCTGGGCTATTCCTCGAGCAGGGCTCCAAAGCGACTGCCCAAGACTTCCTGCCTCGGAGGCTCCTGCTGCCTGCCCCCCGCTTTCCGGGGCCTGGCCGGTCGCCTTCCCACCCGCTCCGTGAGCCACCTCCATGTCCTCCAGCCAAGTCCCTGCATGGACTGAAATTCCTATTGACCCCAACGTGAGGGTGTTAGGAAGCGGGGTCTCGGGGTGGCAGTTAGATCGTGAGGGGGGCCCTTGCCTTTACAGAAGGGGCCCAGAGCTCTCTCTCTTTCTGCCAGGTGACGGTGTGCGGAGAAGCCATCTGCGCCCTGGAGAGAGCCCTCCCGGAGCCTGGCCGTGCTGGCCCTGGGGTGGCACCCTGCCAGCCTCCAGAGCGGGGAGCAGTAGATGCTTGTCATTGGCTGTCCGCTGTCTGTTGTCCTGTGTTACAGCAGCCTGGGGGAAGACAGCCCCATGCTGCCTAAAGTAGCCAGAGGCAGTTTCTGTCGCTGCAGGGCCCAGGAGCCCCGAATACTTTATCCTGGCACCAGGTATAAATACCCTGCCCCAGCCGGTAGGTAACTCCTGCCCTGAGACACGCATGCCCTTCTCACCCCAGACCTGCCCCTGGCACCCCTGGACCTTTCTCCGTGATCCTGCAGCTATAAACGGCCAGAGTCAGCCACAGCCCGGCCTGGGCCCTGCAGCCACTGCTTACCTTGACCACCCCGCACAGACCACTCAGAGGGCCACTGTCACCTGCAAACACCTCTCTCCCAACCTCCGCTGCACCATCTGTGAAAGGGGAGAATGGAGCCCACCGCCCTGCCTCCTCCTCAGGCTGATGCAGGTGAAAGGGGCCTGGGAACCGCGGGCAGACGCTTCCCGACACGCGTGCTCTTCCTCACCCAGCATCACCCCGCGCAGAGGCCGCAAAACGAATTTCCCAGAAGACACCGTCTCAAGAAGAAGCAAGCGCTGCTAGGGGCTCTGAAAAGTGACCAAAAAGTGATAAAAGCAGCTTCCAAAAGGGCATAAATAAAAAAAAACAAGAAAAAGGAAGGAAGGAAGGAAGGAAGGAAGGAAGGAAGGAAGGAAGGAAGGAAGGAAGGAAGGAAGAAAAGACCCGCAACATTTCTCATTGGGGTGGAGCAGGTGAGGATGCAGGGGTGGTGACAAGGTGACTTGCTGGTGTGGCACTACAAGTCCACGGCGCGGTGGCCAGCTCTGCCCTGTGCCTGGCAAGTGGGACGCAATCGCTCACACCTCCTGTCCTGCAAGGACCCTGGCGGGTGCCCTCCGTGGTGGCCAGGGGCAGCTTTCCGTCACCCTCTGGCTCTCCCAGGAGGCTGTTCGGAGTGACGTAAGGGTGGGGGTGAAAGCTGTTGCTCTGGATGGCAGAGCTCTTTTGCAGAGCCCCAGGGCTCGAGGAGCCTTTGAGAGCTGGCGAGACCGCTCCCCCTTTCCCACCCCAGGGCCCCGCCACCTTCCAGAGAAGGAGCCCACGCGGGCAGAAGTCTCAGGTTAGTCCCCCCATGCCTGCTCTTCCTAGCAGGGTGTCCTTGGACAAATCACCCACGTTCCATTTAGCAGACCTCTGAGAGCCCAGCCTTTGGATTAATTCATTTAATTTTCTTAACAAGCTTCTTATCGCCCCTCTGCAGGGAGGCTCCAAGGTCTAAGAGCTTAGCTTGTCCAAAGCCAGACAGCTGGGAAGTGGCAGAGCCGGCCTCGCCTGCAGAACCCCCGGCCCCAGGGGCCACCCTCTCAGCCGCTCTGCCTTCCGGCCCCTCAGACAAGGCAGCACAGTTGTGGGGGGTGGCCAGGTAAGGCATGCCCCGGGGAAGTCCCAGTAGAGGGTAGAGGTGGGAGCCTGCCCTCCGACTTCCCAAACCCTCCTCCAATCAAGCATCCCTGGTCGTCAGAAGGCATCTGCCCACGGCTTCTAGGTGTCTCTGTGACACAGCGGAGCCTCCCTAGACAGACAGCTCTGCTCTAGGGAGAGACCCACGGCCAGTTGGGGATGGACACCTGGAGCTTCCAGGGGCATGGCCCGGAGATGGGCCTTCCCACGGGGCCTTCCCCGTGGGAAGGAGGGAGTGACTGGTCCATTTCCCACCATTCCCAGCAAGGCCCCCAGACCAACAACAGAAACATCAGCTCTTGTTTCTTGTCCAGGGAAGTGCAAACTCAAAAGCAGCCCAAAATTTCTATTTGCAAGTGAAATCACTCAATTTGTAAATGTTGTCATTTTTTTTTCAAATGTTTAATCAGGAAAAGAAAGCCAGCGTGACAGAGTTCCTGGGCCTCCAGCTCTCCCCAGCAAGGCTGCAACCGCTCTGACTCGAAGGAAGGGGGACGCTTCTGACCGAGCCTCCACTTGCCTCTCCTGTGAAATGGGCACAGTCTGGCTGGCTCAGGGTCGGGGAAAGTCAGACACAGCAGGAGTAATGTGTTCGGTACAGAGGAAGGCATGTGTCTGAGTGTGCGTAGGCTGCTATAACAAGATACACGGACTGGGTGGCTTAAAGGACAGAACTGTGTTTCCCTTGGCTCTGAAGGCTGGAAGTCTGAGGTCACGGTCCTGGCCAAATTCGCTTCTGGGGACAGCTCTCTTCCTGCCTCGCAGATACAACAGGTGGCCAAGGCCACCTTCTGGCTTGTCCTCACATGACCTCTCCTTAGAGAGAGACAGAGGTTGCGTTCAGCAACCTCAGGGAACAGAGAGTCCACAGTTGGAGTTCTGAGCTGCTACAGCGCCCAGGCCCTGAAGGAACAAGGTCTCAGGAAGAAGAAAACTGCAGAGAAGTGGGCCCGTTGCTGCCAAGTTTGCCCCTCGTGGTCTTTTTGGAGTTCTTAAGCTGTACAAGGCAAGAGTCCTAAGAAAATAACTGGAAAAAAAGCATCGTTTTGGCCAGTCTCCTAGTACTGAGGAGGCAAGTCACTGCGTTCAGGACCTGCCAAGGAGGACGGGTTCTAGACATCCCAGGAGATAACCAGTCATCTAGGTGTCCAGCTGGATTGAAGTGACCCCTCCTACACCGGCTGCTGACCCGAGGACGGGATGACTTGCCTCTGGAGGAAAACGCAATGCAAAGACTGTGCTTTTTCCAGCACAATGTCCAATATTCACTCAAAAGTCACAAGACACGCCAAGAAACAAGACCAAGGGGAAGAGCTCACAAATGTTCCAGAAAGTAAATGTAGCAGATATGAGATTAAAAATAACATTGGCAGATACCAAAATAACAGTGGTGTGTTCAAGAAAAGTAAAAAAAATGGTGTTTAAAGATTTCTCCTCTCCTCCTTCAAAGTCCTAGACCCAGATGGTTTTGCAGGTGAGTTGCACCCGACATATAAGGAAAAGTTAATTCCTGTCTTTCACAAGTTCTTTCAAGATATTAGACCAAGAGAAGAGCCCCAAGCTTATTGTATGAGGCTAGAGAGGGGACAGGTGTCAGGTGGGGAGAGTGATGAACCAAGTCAGAGACGGGAGCCCATCAGAGCAGAGAAGTCAGCACTGGGCTCTGGCTGGATGCTCAGTGACAGCTGAATCCTGCAAGACTCCTACTGGGTTTGCACATGAACATGCTGAGGCTTGTCCCGGGGGCACAGCACTTTGGGGCCCCATCGGACATCAGCAATCAAAGCATGGTGAAGGCAGAACTAGGAGCTGATTCCCAGTTCAGTGGAGTGCTAACACAAGCTGATTGATTGTGGCCGTGCATTTTTCAGCTCCTCTTCAGAGATGGTGGTTAAGCATGTGGGATCTAGGGTCACAGTGCTTAGCTACAGATTGTACCTGCTGTATGACCTTGCCAAAGTGTCTTGCCCTCTCTGTGCCTTGTGCGCTAAATCCATTACCTGGATTATTTACCCCTCATAACTTTCAGAGTAAGGAGAATTGCTATTCAGCAAGGTTTCCTAACTTGCCCAAGCTCACATGTCTTATAAGTCATAGGGCTGGACTTTTGAGTCAGGAGCTCAGAGTACAGAACTGTAACTACTGCACCATGCTATTTCTGTCTCCACCCGCCCCCCCACCCCGGTCTCCGAAACAGCTGCTGCTTCCTGTCCCAGGGTTCCCAGGACAGGACACCAGGCCCAGGAGCTTTAAAGGAAGGTGGCTGAGCTCAACGCTGCCTACAACACTCCCTCCCCTTGCTAGCACCCCCACCCCCAGCCATGGCTGGCCGGCTGTGCTGTGTCAGGGCAATTTTAAAGACTCCCCAAACTCTCCTCTCCTCTTTCCCAGCCTCTTCGCTCAGGGATTCCTCCCACTGCTCTCAACGCGCTTTCCCGTTGCTGGGGCTGGAGGAAAGCAGAAAATGCGATCGGGCGCCTGGGAGTGTCTGCCGTGAGAAACCCGAGTAGGGTGGCAGCGGGCAGAGGAAGCAGGATGAGGGCGATGCATGGCCCCCTGGGGGCTAATGGTGACCTTTCAGGTAGCAGCTGGGCACCGACTTGGGAATTTAAAGGGTTCTGGAGCATTCCTCTACTCCTCCAGCCTAACGGACCACATGCTCCTTCTTTGGAGGATTGGCATGATCCTTAGACTTTTTTTTTTTTTTTTTTTTTAAGATTCAGATCATTTAAAACTCTCCCCAAGTCAAAGAATAGTAGAAAAGAGCCCTGTTCCAAAAGGCATTCCCAGCTTCTGAGGAGGCATCTCATTCATTCTTACTACGTGTGTTCCGAAAAGCAAAACCCTTGTTACGCGCACTGGGGTCTTTGTGACTAGCCCCGCCCCCTACCGCTCCTCCCACCATTGCAGTGACAAGCCCCGCCTCCCACCGCTCCTCCCACCATTGCAGTGATGAGCTCCGATCCTTCTCCTACCTCCAGGGGAAGGCGATGAGTATGCGAAGGAAGAGAAGCCCCGGGACTTGCAGCCTGGCCAGGCCCCCAACTTCTCCTGCCTGGACCGTGTGGCGGACCTCCCTCCCCCCAGATCCCTGCTCCCCATCCTGTCACAGCCAGAGGGACCCCGTAGAACCTGAGTCAGGCCATCTTCCGCCTCTGCTCAGAGCACCCCAGTGACATCCCAGCACACGTGCATCCAAGCCAACTCCTTGCCAGGTCCTGCCAGGCCCCCGTGGGCCAGGAGGAGAGATGGGTCCTGCCAGCCCGCACTGGCTGGGACAGCGAACGCCCCAGGCATTCTTGGGGCTCTCAAACGCATGAGTGAATCTGTACGCAAAGAACTTCCCACAGGATCAAAGCCACCCTGGCTTGCGGAACCCAGCAGACATGCTGCACGACCGATGAGCTAAATTAGACTTCTAAAGAATGTGTCAGTTCGGGCTGCTCATATTGGGCTGGGAGTGGATTTTAGAAGCAGGGTAAAGAGCTGAATCGTGACTCGGGCACAACGTAACTTGGGATAAGAAATCCAGCAAAATGCAGCGTCATGGGCCCTCCAGGGTAAAGAAATACAGAACTTGGCCATTGTTTCTTACTCCAGAAGGATTGATGTTTAGGAAGCAAGAAAGTCAACCGAAGTCAAACTTTTTCTACTGGCATGACAAAAACGGTGCCCTCAGCACCCCTCCTGGCCAGGGGTCTTCTTGGGACATGAGGATCTGGGTCTCAATTGCACACTAGTAATGTACACACCCCAGACCAGCAAGAAAGCTGCAGATCGACCAGCCTTAAAAAATTGGCATTAGCCAAGGGCATGCAGCCTGGGTATGGATTAGATCGGAGACGGCAAATCGGATCAGCTGGCGTAACAGCTCCAGTCTTTCGGGAGTAACAAGACTTCAGGATCTCCCAGCTCTTAGCAGAAACCACCCTGGCTGACTAACCAAGTGGGTGTTGGGCGAACTGTAACACATTTTCTATCCACTAGGCCATTCTGCAAATATTGAAGACCTACTATGGGCAAGGGGAAGACAGCACCATACAAAAAGAACAAGGGTCTGCTGTCCTGGAACATACTGGGTTGGCCTGAAAGTTTTTTCCGTACAATGGCTCCTGTAGTGCTTAGTTTTCTTGAACTTCATTCAAAACAATTTTGTTAGGTTGTATTGTGACACCTGTCCTGTCAGCGTGCATTTAAAAAACATCAAAACTGGTGAATTTTTGTGCAGCCATTTTACTATTGAAGATGAAAGGAAATAAGCAACACTTTCAGTGTATTATGCTTTATTATTTCAAGAAAGGTAAGAACACAACTGAAATGCAAAAAAAAAAAAAAAAAAGGATTTGTGCAGTGTACGGAGAGGGTGCTGGGATTGATGGGACGTGTCAAATGTGGTTTGCGAAGTTTCTTGGTACTGACGTTCTGGCCAAATAATTCCTTGCTGTGGGGCTGCCTTCTGCGTTACCAGATGTTGTTAGCAGCACCCCTGGCCTCTACGCACTAGAAGCCAATACAGGGAGATGGTCAACACGCTCAAAATATCCAGATCAATCAAGTTATTGGTGAAAATGAAAAATGTGTCTTATTTTATGGAAAACGCTAAACGGGCTTTTTGGCCGACCCAATCTATTCCGTGCGGCCCAACACAGAGCCACAAACCACGTGTGGCCCTTGAGCACTTAGGACAAGGCTCGGCCCAGTCGCGACGTGCTGTTAAGGGTAAAGTGCACGCCAGATTTCAGACCCAGGAGAGGAGCTTCCGGAGGAACCAACCCTGCCGACACCCGATCTTGGACTTCCAGCGCCCGGAGCCCAGCGACCACACATTCTGCAGTGTGAGCCCCCCCCCCGCCCGCATTGCGGCAGGGTACTTTGTCACGGCAGCCCAAGCTGACTAATAGTCAGGGCGGCCTTCCCAAGGAGAGCCAATAAAGTGACCCAGCAGAGATGAACTCTAACAAGGGCTATCGACCAACTGGCCACGATTAAGAAGCATCCTGTGTCTTGTAAGGTAGGCCGCCTGCTCACACGAGGAACGAAGTGGGTTCTGAGAACTTTTCCTGAAGCCCCAGACCCACTGGGAAAGCTGGCTGCCTGGCCAGCTGCATGGTGCGGGGGGGGGGAGGGGGGGGCAGACAGAGCAATGGCTCCCCAAAGATTTCCATGTTCTACACCCCGAAATCTCTGACTATATTACCTTACATGGCCAAAGGGACTTTGCAATTGGGGTTAAGGATCTTGAGACTGGGAGATTATCCTGCATTGTCTGCATCCCACAGGTCCTCATACGAGGGAGGCAGGGGGTCTCGGTCAGGGAAGGAGAGGTGACAAGAGGTCAGACAGGAAGGTGACAAGCAAAGGTCAGGCAGAGAGAGAGAGGTTTCAGGGTGGACCGCTGCTGGCTGGGTGGGTGGAAGGGAGCCGAGAGCCAAGGGACGCAGGCAGCTTCCAGGAGCTGGACAAGGCCAGGAAAAGAACTCTCCCCAGGGAGAGCACACCCCGATGATCCGTTTCGGACTTCTGACCTCCGAACCCTGCGATCACAGATTCGTGTGGGTGTGAGCCGTAACACTGGTGCCAATCTGTCACAGCGGCACCGGGAGGCCTGTCCGCTGCTGCTCGTAGCTCAGACCGGGGCAGCGGCGAGTTCCGACACCTTTCCCCCTGGGCACAGGACTTTCCCTGCGTGACATGGCAGAGGAGGGAGGTGTGTGTGACAGATGACTGACATGTGGACAGGAGCCAGAGACTTGGAGGCAGCGGCCAAGAGGCCAGACTGCTTCCCCCACGGCCGAGTTTTCTTCCTTGTCTCGGTCACTAAGGAATCGTGGGCCTGCGGACAACATGCGGCTCAGCCTCCTGCTCTGCGGGGGCTGCCTGCTGTTTTTCCCGCGATAATAGCTTCTTACTAACAGGAACCATAACAACTAGAATCCACTGAGCTCTTACTGCGGACCAGACCCTGTTCTAAGCTTTTTACTTACTTTCCCCATCTAGTTCTTAAAGCCACAGTATCCACTAGAGGCTTATTGCTATGTATTAGAACACCAATATTTTTTTTTCTGAAAAGAAAATGTCTCTATTGCCCGTGCCTGGACTAGTGCCGGCAATGGGGTGAGTGGTCAATAAACAGTTGCTGGGTGAATGAACCGTAGGCCTGGTGGGAGGGGCAGATCAGCCACACCAGTAGGCTATCACTCCCAACCCTGGGACAGTCCCTGGCACAGTTCTGGGGGACGAAACCTCCTCTGGGGCGAGCGTGGTGTCGGGACAGGTTTCCGTGGGAAGGAGAGTGTAATTCTGAAAGGCGAGGGGAGGCTGGCGGTGTTCCTGGTGGAAGCGAGTAGGCAGGAAGGTGGCACGGGGAAGCCCCCTTGGGAAGAAAACGGGAAAGAATTGGCGCGGGTGAGAAAGCCAGCGTGGCTGCAGCACGAACGGACGGGAAAGGGGGACCAGGTGCGCCCCGGGGGCGTTAGGCCTGCAGGACCAGCTGGGAGTCCCGTGGCTGCTGTAACAGATCGCACAGCCTGGGAGGCTTAAAGCCGCGGAAAGCTGCTCTCCCCGTTCCGGAGGCTGGAAGTCCGGGACGAAGGCGCTGCCCTCCGAGGGTCTGGGAGAGACTCCATGCCTCACCTCTTCCCCTTCCTGGGGGCTCCCGGTGCTCCTTGGCTTGTGGCCACATCCCCCTCCTCTGCCTCCATTGTCACACGGCCTTCTTCTCCTCTCGTAAGGACGCCAGTCGCTGGATTTAAAATCCGATCCAGACAGACGTTACCCACGAGGACATCCCAGGCCTGAACGTCATGACGTCTGCCTATTTCTACCGAGGTTATGTAATCAGAGGGTTCTGGGGGGTTAGGACTTGCACGCATCTCTCTGGGGACACTACTCAACCCACTACAAACATTTTCTCACCGTGTTTCCAAAACTCGCCTCTTCCAGCAGCAAAGGGCCCTGGGGTGCCCCCCTGCCACGCCTCCGGCGATTAACCACACACGGGACAACGAACGGACAGCTCCGGGCTCTGGCCCCTCAACATGGTAAGCAGGCCCCTTCCCGAGTCTGGGTGACATGTTTACAGTGGAAGTGGAATTCAGTCAAGGCCCCTCAGCCCACCCTTCCCACACCCCCCACCCGGTTTCCGTAGCTGCGTTCTAGTTGGTGAACTCAACAGCCAAAGTGAGGACCCCAAAATAAAACTTTGAAGGAACCTAGAATACTTGACTCAAGCTATCTTTGAGTTAGAGAGCATCCCCCATAAGTGCGTGGTCTCATTCTCTCTTCTGCCACCTCTTCCTCACCCCCTGAGAGTTTCCTGGGCAGCTGTGTTCGATACCGACACCCCCCACCCCACAAAGCACTGCGGGGGGGGGGGCCTTCCTTCCCCTGCACACCGGAGGGAGGCTGAGTTCTCGGAGAACAGGGCCCAGCCCCTTCTGAACGGTCGTCTCCATCCCTCGTCATTGTTCGGCAGCCTCGGCTGCAGTTAGACTTTCTCTGTTTCTGCGGCTCCAGGGCCATGCATTATGGACGAGGGCCATTTCTCTCCCATTCGGCAGCCGAGACGCGCTCTTCCGTCAAACGCGGCTCTTTAGCGTGCTCCGGACGCCCAGCGATCGGGATGCAGGACGCACAGGCACCCGCCCCAGCCCCACTGGGATGGGTGACCACCCCACACACCACCGGGCCCCTCGCGATGGCGATGCGGCGATTCTAACCGGGGCGAGAACGGGGTGGTTCCAGGGTTAGGACCAGTAGTCCCCTTTCCCAGGTGGATTTTCCAAGTAGTGGAATTTCGGTTTCTGACCGTGCGGACAGGTTGGTTCCCGCTGGCGACACCTCCTCCTTCCCTATTCTCCTAATCCAGCTCAAAAATAGGGGGGAAATGAAGCAGCAGGCGAGGCTGGTCCCAGGGGACAAACTTTCGGTTTCAGAGTAAGCTCTGGAGAGCTCGTGTACGGCATGGCGACCCTAGTTGATAACCACAGCGCACTCCACACTTGAAAGGTGCGAGCAGAGACCTTAAGCGTTCTCCCTCCGCCCCCCACGCAAACGGTATCTACGCAAGGCGGCTGGCGAGATGATTAGCTGTAGTCCCTGTTCCTCCGTGTGTGTGTGTATACGTCGCATTGTACATCTTAAATATACACAGGTTTTCCTTGTCAGTCATACCTCAACGAAGCTGAAAAAACTTCAGGAAAAAAATTGGGACACACACTCAGTGTGGTACAATTCTCATTAGAAATGCAGAGAAATAAAAGCTGACAAAACCCTCCGAGAAAGAGACGACTACACTGGAAATAGTCCAAAGAGAGTGATTACTTGGGTGATTTTCTTCTTTCTATTTCGAGATTATCTGTTCTTTGTTGTTTTTTGTGTCTTGTATGCTTTATTGTTTACGCTACTACAGTTCTCGCAGTTCTTCCCCCTTAAAATATCTGTTCTTCACAGGAATTCATTTTATTAGTTAGCACGCTTCGTACAGCCTGCTTTCCAACCCTATTCCCGGAGACGTGAAGGTGAGGGAGTGTGCGAAAACTGTGACTTCGCCGCACTGTGAATTTTCCCTAGTCACGGTAAAAAATCCACAACCCTAAGACTGCTGGTGTTTACCGGGCACGAACCGCATCCCAGATGCTGCCCCGCAGCCCTTGCGTGTGTTCCCTCGTTCACTCCCCTATGAGCCAGATGGGATGGCTGTCCGCACTTGACGAATGAGGGAACTGGGGCACAGAGAGGCTGAGACACTTGTCCAACATCACACAGCGAGTATGCGCTGGGGCTGGGACTCGACACCAAAGGCTCTCCGGTGACGCCCCGTTCTGTCTCTCTGTTAAAACGCTAACTCGGCGCCTCGGTCCCAATTGGCGGAAATGTGCTCTGGCCACGATGTGGAATACGACACAGCCTGTTAAAAACACGAGGTGGCTCTCCGCCAGCTCGTGTGCGAAGTTCTCCGATAGCCGGTGTCAGAGGAGGAGACTGGGGGACCGCAGGCAGCGTCCCCATCTGGAGCTGAAGTCTCCTGACCTGTGCACATGGCGGTGAATGGTTTTTCTTATCAGAGGGGAAACCAATGAGATTAGCCCGCACTGAGAATGACCCTTCAATACATTTTCACTTAATGTTCTCCAAAAGGCACGGACACACGTTACCACACGTGGAGCGTGAAATGCTTGCCAAGTTCCCCTGAGGGGTCTCTCTCTTTCCCCGGAGACTGTGGCAGCTGTTCAATGTCACTATTAAGGGACAGAGAGTGTGCTATCCATGGAATGTGCCTCAGCTTGGTCCCCGACACTGTGACAGCCTGTTACTGTGGCCACCACGTCCACCCAGGGAAGTTCATATAAAGGAGAGAATGCGTCCCCCCCGCCCCGCCCCTGGAAGCCCGGCTGGGGCATCTGGTGGACTGGGGAAGCGGAGATGGCCGGTCAGGACTCTTGGATATTTGGGGGGAAAGCTGAAACCTCACCAGCAGGGGCTGGAGCTCCTGGGGGTCATTTTTGGATGATTTGGGTGGAAGAAAGAGGTGAAAACATTTTAATAGCTTCATTATGGTGTCCCTTGTCATCTTGAGCCTCTGTGGCACTGCTCATTTAACAAACAAAAATTAAGCCGTTGGAAGCCCCCTCAATGTGGGCAAGGTCATAATATAACATAATAACATTTATGTAAAATGAAACCCTACAAAAACATGATATCTTTTCTGTGAATGCATATAGAAGTCTTCTTGTCCAATGAGATTAAAACGGGGCGGGGGGGAGGCAGGGATTGTTTTATGATATAACCCAACTTTAAATGTTTTATTTACAATGTATCAGTTCTGCATTATTCACCAGCTACTCTCTGCAGGGCCAAGGCCTCTCCCGAACACTCACGTCAACTGGCTGTGGGCCATGTCATCTTTCTCCCCAAAATTCACTCATTAAGGAAGATCTATGATTTCTGGTGACAGTTTCAGGAAGGATGAAACCATAAATACAGCAATTTAGAAACCCATGGGCAGAAGCCTTCCAGGGTTTTATTATTTTCCCTCCAATCTTTGGCAGCTGTTTCATCTTTACAGAATTCAACCCGATTGGCTTTTCCGGGGGATTTTCACTTTGCTGTTCGTAGGAACAGCAACCCTTTCATGCTCACGTCGTACCAGTTTACATGACGTCTGACCGACGTTTGTATTTGGAACAATAAGCACCACGGGCAAAAACAGGTGGGGGGCCCAACCTGGCTGCTCGGCGCTGCGCAAATGATCCCGCTGGAAGGAGAGGCGGGGAGTCAGCGAGTGTGGCCCCCAGGCTGTAAACATCCTGCACACGATGGGATTGGGGTGCATCTTATGGGACAAACAGAGCAACACTTATGGGGAATCAGGCAATGTGAGAACTCCATGTATACACTTGGAACTCATAACAGGAATGGCCTTTAAGGAGAGGACCAGGTTTGGGGATGAGGGTCAAAGGAGACTGACCTTATCTGCTGTTAACGTTTCTCTCTCTACACACACACACACACAGTGTAGAGCACAATGGTTAATTGTCCGAGCCGGGTTCACAGCCCAGTTCAACTGTTATCAGCTGTGTAACCTCCGGGCAAGGGCCCGAACCTCTCTGTGCCTCAGTTTCCTTATGTGAGCAATGGGGAGAGGAAAACAGTCCTTACCTCAAAAGCAGATTGCAAGAATGAAATGGCTTAATTCTTGTAAAGCGCTTCCCAGAGAGTCTGGCGCGTTGCTGTGCGGATGAATGTGATGATGCGTTAAATTTAAATCCCCACTCAAACTGCGCTCCTTCTGGAAGCCCTTCTGTGTGGCGCTGATGCCATCTGCTGAGCCCTTCACTCAGCACTCCCGAGTAGCGTCGGGTCCCTCACTGAGGCTGGGAACTCCCTCGGGGTGGGACCTGTGCTGTCCCTTTCGAGCCAGGGCCTTCGTCTGGGACTCCGGCCGAGTCTTTGCTCCCAGCGAGTTGCCAAGTCGGTGGCTACGGCGGATCGTGTTTTCCGTAAATAGTGTTTCCAGCCCATGTGCTGTTCTCCCCCATGATGGTGTGGCGTCTACATCCGTTCCCCTGAACTGGGTGGGGCTTTGAGACTTCCACAGTGACGCCACGTGACGTCCAAGGCAAGGTCGCAACAGGCAACATAGCCTCTGCCTGGGTCACCCTCTGAGGACACAGTCTCGGATCCCAGCCACCCTGCTGCGAGGGAGCCCAGGCCCCATGGAGAGACCCACGTGGGGAGGACCCTAAGCTCCTCGGTGTATCAGGCACACTCCCACCCCAGGACCTTTGCACCTGCTGTCTCTCTTCTCTGGAATGATCTTCCCCTAAATATCTGCTTGGTTCATTCCCTCACTTCCTTCACATCTTTACTTAAGTTGACTTCTCAATAAGATCTTCCTTTGCACCCATTCTACAACTTCGACGTATGCGAACACTTCATAGTCCCTCATTCTGCCTTGTATTTTCTCCTTAGCTATGATTCAACATGCTATATATTATAGCTTCTTTACTGTCTCCCCCGATAATACGTAAAGCCCACAGGGGCAGTGATTTTAATCTTCTTTTTTCACTGCCACTTCCCTGGCACCTAGAATAAAGCCTGGCACATAATAGAGGCTCAATAAATGTTTGATGTATAAATGAGTGAAATTCTTCAACACTCAGTCTAAACCTCGATGGTGCTGGGAAACTCCTCTTTTGAATACCCACCTCCACCCCCAGCTTGGGTAGGCACCTGTCAGAATACATTCGACTCACCATCGGCGCTGTTACCACTTGCCCTGACTACACGCCAAACCCTCTGCTAACTCCTTATGTTAGAGTTACCAGATTAAATACAGAGAAATTTGAGTTTCATGTAAAAAATCAGAATGTTATTAGTAATAAGTACTTACCATGTAATATTCGGGACCTATTTACACTCGAAAAAAATTGTGTATCAAACACATTAAGCACAGGCGTCCTGCATTTTTATTTGCTGAATCTGGCAGCCTTACTAATACCCTTCCTGTCATGTAACCATCACGAGGGAGGCATCGTGTTTTAGCCTCGGAGGTGGCCCAGCAGGCTGGCTGGGGGGTGGGAGGGAGCAGGAAAGAGAACTAGCAAAGCTCTGTAATGCAGCCAGACAGCTCTCTGTCAAACCTGGGAACAAAAAGGAAAAGGAAAAGGAACCACCTGCCATCTCAAAGGAGGAAATAAAAAAGAAGCGACAAGAGTAACTCAGATTCAAGCCAGGAGAAATGAGCTTCTGCTCCTGAAAAAATGAATATGAGACTTTGGGGGAAATACATCTTCCATTGTTGAAAATTAAAAAAAAAATCCATCTCTAAGAATGATGCAGGCTCTGGAAAAGATATGAGAGGCAGTCCAGGCCAATAGAAGGACTCCAAGGGCAGCCCAGCGCAGGGCCCCTCCCTGAGGCAGCATCCTTCACCTTCACGACGCAGGTGGCGGATGCACAAGCTCAGGGGCGCCGCCTGCAGGATAGAACGCTGCATTGCTGGGTCATCAGTTACCCTCTGGAAACCCCCAATGAACCACCCACCTGCCTGTTACTAAACGCAGACACGACCCTCGCCAGCCCAAGCAAGCCCCTTGCACAGGAAGCTCCCTGAGAAGCAAATTTCCTCCTTTCTGGTAGTTCTCACGCTATCCAGCATGTGTATTATACTAGATCGTATTAACTTCTCTCTCTTCCCAATAGGATATACATTCCATATTGGTAAGGGTTATTATTATTATTATTATTACTATTATTATTATTTTAGTATTATTCATGGCTGAATCTCCAGCATCTAAAACAATGTTTAGCTTGTGAAGAAATACTCAGTAGCCCTGGCTGGTGTGGCTCAGTGGCCTGAGCGCCGGCCTGCGGACCAAAAGGTCTCCGGTTAGACTCCTGGTCAGGGCGCATGCTTGGACGGGCCAGGTCCCCAGCTGTGTAAGAGGCAGCCAATCAATGTTTCTCTCTCACATCCATGTTTCTTTCCTTCTCTTTCTCCCTCCTTTCCCCTCTCTCTAAAAATAAATAAAATATTTTGAAAAAATACTCAACAAACACATGTTAAACGAGTTCATGAGTGAGTGCAGCTTCCTTAAGAGAAAGAGGCCACGTCCTCTCTTTCCCACTTCTCCCTTCCCACGGGCTGGAGATCTGACCTAGAACCTGGGTTCACACAGGTGAAGATACCCCTGAAAATGGTGGAGCAATAGGGTAAGCAGAGGCCTGGCTCCTGCACCCGGCAGCGCGGACCCACTCTGAAGGACCGACCCCTGCACTGTCGTGAGAGCGAGAGGCAAAGGAACGAGCCAGGTTCAGGCCACGGCCGCTGCGGCCTCTGATGGGGCAGACGAGCAATTGCAGCCGCTGGGGAGAAGCCAGCTCGGAGGAGAGGGTGCTGGATTCTGCATGGGGTGGGCATCGGGGTAAGAGCCCCTGATCAGACTGCATTCGCTGAGCATGGACAAATGGGCCAAGGAGGTGACATCGCCCCCAGCAGAGGACACCAACCACGCGGAAAGATGAGAGGCCGCAGCATGTTCAGGGAAGCGCAGGCGGACCGGCGGGCGTGCTGGATCGCCGGGGCCGGGGTTCGGAGGTGAGACGCAGGTTTGGAGCTCAGCTTCAGGGGCCACTCTTTCTGGCTCTGGCTCCTCGGCCGAGTGAAAGCTCCGGGGGCCCTGGGGCTTGGGTCTGAGGAAAAGGCCGCCCCTTGGGTCTCGTCTGGGCCTGCCCGCTCTCCTGGCCTACCTTAGTCCCACGCCTCTCGCAGGAAGTTGCGTGTCTGGAGGGGCTGTGGGACTCTGGGGGCTCCTGGCCACCGAGAAGCACTTCTGTCTCCCACTCACCTCCCTTCGGGCACGGCAAGAGCGCGAAATCCTCAGCGGACCGAGCGCCCTGACCGCAGTACAGACGCCCTGCCTACAACCCCCAAGGAGAAATCCTGGTGCTCCAGGAGCACCCCAAGGAGTCACCTGGTGACTCGGGTGCAAGCTAGAGCCGAGAGCCCAGGGAGAGCCTGCGTGCTGCTCCTGAACACCAACGACCAAAACGACCCTGGGCGACGTCACCTGACAGCGCCGCCCCAAAGCAGCTTTTGTCCTTTGGAGTGTGCTTTTCAAGGTGCGTTCCGGGGGAGAATTGGCCTGCTTCCTGAAAACCCACTCTAATTGTGTATAATTTTTAGAAGTACAGTAATTAAGGCTCACTGTGCCTTGCGGTTTAAATGGAATTGAAATTTCACAGGAGCAGGGGAATTAGGAGGAAAGAGTTCTGACATCTGTGAATTCACTGACCTCTCTCCTCACGGGAAACCAGCTGTTAGGACCTCAAAGATGTGTCCAGGAACCACGCCCCTCGGTGGCCACTCGGGAGCAGGAAAATGATGAAGTCCTGAGAACAGAAGGTACACGTCGGTGCTCTAGTCTATTTTCTACCTCTCAAGAGATTTTGTTTGCTTAGCATTTTCAAGTTCGGAAATTTCACATAAAAATTTGGATTTTCAGCTTCTCTTCACATCTCAGAGACCAGGCCATGCTGAACCTGCACTTGCATCTGACAACCATGGACTCATTAAGTGACAGCTACACCCCATAGACAAGGTGCATACTCTCCGCTTTGCCGCAGTCCCTCCTGTTCCTTATTGCCTCCCTAGCGCCACCCACTTTCAATGCTCTTAGCAATCTCGAGGTAGAAAAGTCATTCTCTGTACCCACGTCTCTATCGGAAGAGGGCCAAATCATTCCAGAAAATATGGGGTCAGTCATACGAGTCTGTGGACGTGATGAACATGCCTGTATCTTTATCGACACGAAATATCCCTGCATCAGCGTGATCTCCGTGGTTTATGGTGCCATGCCTGGTCCTGGTGGGCATGCGAATGCATAACCCCTTCTCTTGTGGGTTACATTAGGGCACCCAGGTTGCACCACTCCCTCTGCCCATGCCACTTGGCTGTTCCCCCAGGAGAAGTAGAGTGTATTTCCCTCCTCTCTGACCTTGGGCTCAGCCATATGACTTCTCCGGCTAATGGGACTTGGGCAGATGTGGCTCAGGCATAGGCCGATGCAGACATGTCTATATTCCTGGCCTTTGGCCGCTGCCTAGAGGAACACACTCCGGGTGGCCGCTGATCCAAAAGGAAAGTAGCTTGGATCTGAGTCCCAAAGAACACAGCCTTGATCAGGCACCCGCAGACACACGAGCTAGAAGAAATGATCGTTCTGGTAAGCCGCAGACTCCGGGGATGGTGTGTTATGCAGCGGTGCTGTGCCATTAGTTGGCTGACACATTCGGTACCGTTGACTCTCATGACACCCTAGTCAGCTGGTGGCCTGGACCTTCGGGGCGCCCAGAGAGGACATTCCACAGTGCCGCAGGCCCCTCACATTAAAACAGACAGCATTCCCTCTCCGAGAGGTATGAAGTGAAACAGGTTAATGGCGGGCCTTTCGTGCCAGGGGGTGCCCGCTGACTCCCTTCCCCAGCAGCTGCCCCCTCCAGCGTCTCCGCGTGGAATGCCACCAGCCCAGTCCCAGCGATCCGCCGAGTGAGGATTTCTAAATGTCATCAGAGTTGAAGAAACAAATGGCCTGCACAGATTGGCTTTGTCTTGCTTTCAAATCCAAACTGAAAACACTAAATGCGATCAGTGTGCTCCTCTGGACAGCCAGCCACCAGTCCGCACGGAGCCCACACGGAGCCCACACGGAGCCCACACGGAGCCCACACGGAGCCCACACCGCCTTCAGGGAGAAGGGGCTGGGGCCGCGCAAGGTGCAGGGATGTGTTCGTTACGGCCCGCGCCAAGGACTGGAGTGCTGAGTGGGGGAGACCTGACCTACACAAATGGCAGATGGAGGAGCTCGGGGCTCTCTCCCCTGCCCAGCCGCCAGCACTCAGGGTTCACCAGGGCCCCGGGCCCTCCCGTCCCTCTCCCCAGGAGACCTCACCCAATTCGAGGCTTCGAATTGGGCCCCTCTGCCTCTGTCTGGTTTCTAAGCCTCAGCTCACGAATCAAGCGCATCCTCGACATGTCCACTCTGCTCTCACCAACATCTCAAACTTGGTGGGTCCACGGTGGCTGTCTTGGCCTTCCTGCCCATTCGAGATGTCCTCCAGCCTTCTCTGCAGCTGCCAATCAGACCAGCCAGGCGCTCCAGGCAGACCCTGGCACATTCTCCTCGGCATCTCCCTTTCCTGCACCTACACAGCCCAAGCCCTCGGGATGCTGCTTGCAGAATCCACCCACTCCTCTCTCAGTCTCCAGGGTCACCATCCTAGATCGGGTCATCGTGACATCTCGCTGTGGCGACCGCCACAGCTGCAAAGGCCTTCTCACTTCTGCTCCGTCACCACCCACCGGCCAAGCGAGCACTCTGGAAACCTCGAAAGGCGTTCGTTGACGCAGTGCTGGGGAACTCATAACTGGGAGGAGGTTGGGGGGCAGGGATGCCACCTGGTCTTCAATATTCAGGACGTCCCCACGAAAAGGACTGTCCCATGTCCCACACAAGTTTAGAAGGTCCCACCTGATATTCCCGTGGGAGCAAAACTTTAAAAAAAAAATTAACTCCTAGAACTTAATTCCCGTTTACCTATAAAAAAGGAATTCTGGCATGACTTGGATAAATCCCGGATGTTTTCAGCAATGTGACTATCACATGAAGATAAATCAGGGGAAGACAGGACCTCTTTCTGTTTTAATGCTTTAGGAAGAGCGACTCACCGCTCTGGAAAACCACGTCACCGACAGAAGCGCCCGGCCCGTCGTGTCCTCTGAGCGGCTGGTGCGGTGAACCTGGCATCTGGACCCTTCCGCACCTGGAGCTCTTGTCTTCTGCTCTCCGTGCTCTGTCCCCGCGTCACCTCGTGAGCACTCCTTCCCGCCTTCTAGCACTTACACGGGGGCGTCTGCGTGCTGGCACATACAATAGTTTACTGGAAGTCAGTCTTCTTCTATCTCTCCTATACATTGCCTCTACGGCAGCACAGAGGCACACACGCATTGAAATTGTTCGCATAGACAGGTTGTGCCATCCACCAATTGTATTCATGACAGTAAAATGGCCTTACAAACACATTATAACGACAGGCAGTAAGTCTGCTAGGACAGGAAAACATTCGTGTAGAGAGAGGCCTCTGCGGGGGACCGTGGGCTGCTGAGTCACGGGGAGAACGACCCCCTGTGGAACATGAACAGGCAGCGTGCAGCCGGAAGGCATTGAAGAATAGGGAAATGGGGAAAGCTTTAAAAAAATTTTTTTGGATGTTGAAATGACTTTTGTTCAAAAAATTAGGAAAAAAAAAAAACCCCATCCTTCAAAGTCAGCTGGCTAGGGTTTTTATCTTTATCTTCAAAGGAGAGTGAACAGCTCCAGGTGGTCCTTCCAGGTTTCAGGGCCCCCAAGACACAGCCTCCAGGTGGGTTTGGGGTTCCGGCCTGCCCCCTTCTCTCGGGGCTGGGCCGCTGCCTCAGTGGGGCAAACCGACTTCTCCACATTCCATCAGCGAGTCAGGAGAAGCCTGGAGAAGGTCCCGGGGTGTGGGTGAGCTGAGAGCCTGCGGTCTAGGGGGGTGGTTTCCATTTAGAACCCCACTGAGAGGCTTTAAAATGTTCCTTTTTCTTTTTTTTTTTTTTGCCTCAGAACTGCTATCTGTAGAAACATTCTGTTTTGTTTCATTAAAAATACACTGAAAGCAGGTATGTCTCCATTAATTCCTCCCTTATCCAAGACTGTGGAAGAAATCAGGACACGAGGCTGCTGAGAAATGCTGAAATCCCATCGTCCCCCACACAGGCAAAGCAGCGAGGAGGTGACCGCAGCCCCGGAGGAGGTACGTAGAAGCGTGGAGGAGACAGGGGCCACATCCTGGACCCGAGGATGACGGACGCGGGGGAGACCGCACGGCAGGCCTTACGCACTCCAAGACCGAAAGTGGCCTCACAGGGCGGTCTGAAATTAAAACTTAACTACGAGTGAGTCAAGCAGGTAGTCACGCCCTAGGCCTGCTGCTTCCTTGACAAAGGTCGGTCTTCACCTGAACGGAGCCTCTGGCGTCGACAACAACAGACCCGATCTCAGAGACTTCCCAGCTCTGCTGTCTCCGCCTCCCTGATGGATCCCCAAGGGGTTTCCTGTAAAACCCCAGGTCTCCTCCTCCTTTGATTCTGACGCATAGAGTAAGCGGTAAAACTGCCATTTTCTGGAGCATTTTCTCAGTCCGTCGAGATTTTCCTTCCGGATGATTATTGTCAGTTTGGCTCAAATAAGCTCATTAAAAAGGATTCTCTGCAGGTTTGTGCGTTTCTTACGCCAACAGAGAAACTGTATCGACACCTCGGATCCAAGGCGATCCCAGCTCTGCGTGTCCTCCGGACAGCGAACCAGGACGGGTCTGCTATCGCACCGGGGCTGCGGTTTTCCAAGTGTGGCGCGGGGGCCGGCAGCTCCAGCAGCACCCGGGAGCTGGTTACCATACGAATGCAAATTCTCAGGCCCCACCCCAAAGCCCTGGGGGCGGGGCCTGGCCTGCTGGGCTGTAATGACCCCTGTGCTGGAACAGGGGACTGTGATGAAGGCCAAAGCGTGAGAGCCACCGGTGGAAGGGAAATGGAGCTTTGCTTGACTTTCCTGTTTTCTCCTGATGGAAGAAGCCAAGAGTCAGGCAAGAGATGAAAGATTACTTACTGTATAATTCCATTATATGAAATTCAGCAACAGGGAAAATGAACCTGCGCAATAGAAATCACAGAAAGGCTAACCTCTGGGGAAGTATGGTTGAGCCGGGAGGGGCGCCTCGGAGCTTTGAGGGTTGCTAAAACATTCCAAACCTTAACTACACAGGTGCGGACAGATGTAACTATCATGGAGCCATGCACTTCGGATGGATTCATGTACTTAAACAACGTAAACATAGCAAAGCTCCACAGCTGATTCTTTTTTTTTTTTTTAAGATTTTTATTTATTTATCTTTAGAGGGGAAGGGTAGGAGAGAGGGAGAGAAACATCAATGTGCGGTTGCCTCTTGTATGTCCCCTGGCGGGAACTGGCCTGGCAACCCAGGCATGTGCCCTGACTGGGAATCGAACCGCGATCCTTCAGTTCGCAGGCCCGCGCTCAATCCACTGAGCTACACCAGCCAGGGCTCCACAGCTGATTCTGATGCTCTCCTGAGACTAGGAAGAGGGGCCTAGTTCACCATGCCCAAATTTTCTTATCCTGAGGATCGCTAATAATTAAAGCTTCCAACAGCTCTGCCTCTTTAGTTCTGAAATCATAATATGCAAAAACAGCACTTTGGAAAATGGATGAATTACTTGGCAATTATCTGCTTCTCAGAAGGGTTCGCCATGGGGTTCCCTTAAATGGTGGGGTCCCTTAAGTACATTTTAAAAACGGGATCTAGGTTGCCAAAGGCTCTGTAGTCACAGCCGTTCAAGAGATGCTCGAAGTGACGGTGACTTGCTGGTCTCTGGGCAGCAAGGGGTGCTGCCCAAAGAGGTGGGTGGATGCGAGGAAAGAATTCGGCCTCACTGCTCAGGCCGGGTCAGGGCTCCCCGGAGCCACAGGAACCTGCCACCCGCAAATGCTCTGTGTTCCGAGGACTGTTTCATGTGCGTGGAAAGAACACTCTTACAGAACGGAGGACAGAGACCCCAGAAAGCCCAGTGCCCTCGGACATGCAATGGGCTCACCGGGCACTGGACGCAACCTCGACCTGTTCCAGCATGGACGCTGGGAGGGGCCTGAGAGTGTGCGTTTCCTACAAGCTCCCGGGGGAAGCCAGGGCTGCTGGTCTGTGAGCCACACGTTGAGAAGCAAGAATATCAGCGAAATGACATACCTGGATCATCTCACTTTACCCTCACCAGCATGCCCTAAATGTATATGTAGTATCCTCATTTTACACGTGGGGAAATTGAGGCAGAGAACAGCTAAGTCATCCAGCAGGCAGGAGGGGTTTGAACTCAGACTGCCTGACCCTCGTTTCTGCGGCCAATACCGTCGGAACAGAGCAGAGCTGTGCAGACCGGGCCTTCCTTTTCCACCCCACTGGCCCCCTATTCCGCACCCCCCAGCCCCCACCCCACGGTTATGAAGCTAGATAACCTGCCATCTCCCAGCCAGCCAGCCTGATTCTGTCTCCAGTTATATTCAATTACAATCGGAAGGCTATTCTTGGTGACTGAATATAGATGAAGACTGAAGTGACATCCCCTCCCCTCCCTGTACCCTCTCCGCCCTTGTTGAAGCTAAAACTCCAAGAGACTCCCAATAATAAGGAGTTGGCCGGAGAGCAGGGTGCTGAATTAACCTTCACTCTTCCAGCCATGCCCTTGGTCCCTATCGTCCAGTTAGCCCCTTGCGTGTTTCCTGTTGAACCTGGGAACGCTTCCCCCTCCTTTCACAGCCAGTAGCAGGGGTTGTTAAAGAGGTTCTTTTTAATGAAAATTACATCCACAGCTAGTCCCTCTACCTTCCCTCCAGCGCACACACCACACGTCCATTTAAAAGGAGAGCTCCTGGGATGTCAAGGGATCCATCCGGAAGGTGAAGAGATGGAGGATGATGATACTTCCACGTTAGAGGAAGCTGCAAAGCCGTGGAGGTCTCCCGCCACGCCTGCATCTCCCTGAGAAGTCTGGCCGCAGACACAGGCTGCTGGGGCTATGAGTCTCGACAGCGCTGGGGACCACCGGGGCTCCCGTTCCAATCTTGCTCTGTGCGAGCACACGGACTGCTGCATGTTTAGAAAACAGATTCTTCTCACCGATTCTCCCGGGGGGCCCCCTCAGTGGGCGTGGCAGGAGTACCAGGAACTCAAACACCAAGCGAAAGGAAGCTAGAGTAGCTATGCTAATTTCAGAAAAAGCTGACGTTAGAACAAAGGCTGTGTGGGGCATCAGGAGGGTTACCACCTCATGAGAAAGGTACCCGTTGTCCAAGAAGGCCCAACGATTCTAAACGTCTACGTGCTTAACAACAGGGCGTCGGAACACCACCCGTGGCAAACAATTCCGGGAAAAGGAGAATGAAGGTGGAGGAACCGCACTGCTTGGTGTCAAGACTGACTGACAGCTACGGCGATGACGATGCCACGGTGTTGGTGGGAGGGCAGGTCCACGGATCAACAGAACAGAGCAGAGAGGCGAGAAAGTGGCCCGCGCAGATACAGTCAACTGCTTTCTGACAAAGATGCAAAGGCAGTTCAACGGAGAAACGGTAATCGTTCCAACAAATCGTGCTGGAACGATCGGACATGTGTCCCTGTCAGGCACCATGTTAAGTTTTCTTCCGTGTGTCGCCGTGTTTTATCTGTGCCATACGCTGTGAAGTCAGGATTATTCTTATTTCCAGTGCTCAGATAGACACGCCGAGGCCAAGTAACGTGCCCAGAGCCTCAATGGTTAGTACGTGTTAGAGCCAGATTTTGATCAAAAAGTCCAGCGACAGAGACAGAGTTCTAAACTGGAGCAGCCAGATGGTCTCAGGCCAGTGGCTGAGTCTCTCTGAGACTCAGCCTTCTTGTGTATAAAATGGGAAGATTAGTTCTTACCCAAAGGGCTGATGTTAAGACTTGAGCGAGAGAACCCAGTGCGCCTAGAGCATCGTAGGTGCTCGGTAAACATCAGTCCCACCAGCTCCTCATCCTCGATCCCCGCCCCTGGGCCAGGCACCCAGCAGGCGGTCGGTCTCCCTGCTTGGGGCCGACGTGCTGCTTCCAGAGAGCCTTGAGCCCCATTCATGGCCAGATCGGTCTGCGGAGCTGCCTCACTCGGAGAAGGGGCCTCGAGGTTCTGAGTCTGAGGGCCCCAAAGTTTCCCAGGCTTGAGTCACCCTCAACTCTTGAAGCCAAGACTAGAGGATAAAGCCAAGAAACAAATTTCTCAGAATGACTCAACATATCCTCCTCTAGGATGTCTCGAGGTCTTCTTGCCTATGCCAAGTCCATACTCATTCATCCGTCTCTGTGTTCATTCATTCGCTACACATATACTTCCTCGGAAATGGCACCACACCTGCCATGCTCTAGGTGTGGGGAAGACAGAGATAAATCCTGTCCTGCCCTGGAGGAAGTCACGGTCCAGGAGGACCTGTAAGGAACACGCCTCATAGTCTCTGGCAGTCTGAATTCCTTTTGAACCCCCTTCCCACATTCGAGGAAATTCTGCTTTTCCAACACAGAAGCTAGAGACTCATTCTCCCAGCATCCCTTGCACCCAGGGCACAGTCATGTGACAGGCTCCACCAATCACAGATTCTCTTGTGATACTTTAATTAGAAGGGAACAACTTCCCAGGTTGATGCGGCTCAGTGGATTGAACGCTGCCCTATGAACCAAAGGGCTGCCGGTTCAATTCCCAGTCAGGGCACATGCCTGGGTTGTGGGCCAGGTCCCCAGTAAGGGGAGTGTGAGAGGCAGCCACACATTAATGTTTCTCTCTCCCTTTCTTTTCCCTCCCTTCCTCTCTGTCTAAAAATAAATAAATAAAATCTTAAAAAAAGAAAGAAAGAAGAAGAAGGGAGCAACCGAAGACACAGGTGCCCCCAGACTCTAGTTCCTCGGAGGGTGTCTGGCTTTCAGGGCATCTGGGACTGTGGTATTCAGCCAAATTTTAGCCTTATTCCTGGCTGCAGAGCCTCCAAGCTGACCCGGGCCCTACGAACTGCCAAATTTCCTTTAATACATTTTCTTTTTATTTAAATGGCTGGAGTAGACTCTGTCAGTTTGCAGCTAAGAATTCAGACTGATAAGGATTCAGACAGTAAAACGACTAACTGTAAAACTGCAACAGGAGCTGCAAGGAGGGGCCACCAGGATACAGGTGAAGATGACAGCCCACCTCCAAGGCACTACAGCAGAGCCGTCCCTGAGCAAGTTCCTGGGGCCACAGTCCTGGATCAAATGCTGGCTCTGCTACTATTTAGCTGTGTGATGTCAGCTCAGTTGCTCAGCCTCTCTGAGCCTTTGTTTTTTTGTTTTGTTTTGTTTTTTCTTTGAAACAGGGACACTAATAACTAATTCAGATGAGGGCTGTGATAATAGAATAGATTTTGCAAAGCAAATACTTATTAAGACGGTAAGGACTTGTTAACTAGCAGTTAAGATCGGCAGCAGCATTGACCAGGCCAGCACTGCTGGGGCGCATCAGAGAAGGAATCTCAGAGCAGGGGACACTTCAGCCGGACATCCATCCGAGAGGCAGTGTGAGAACGAGCCCCACAGGGACCACAGCAGCCTCACTGGGTAACGGGAAAGGGGGGTTATAACGGTGAAGCAGGCTTAAACCTTGCCCTAAAATAACACCATAAGAGGATTCTCAAAAGCAATGTTCTGAATGAAAGAAACCAGATACAAAGGAGTCTATTCTATGAGATTCCATTTACATGAAGTTCTACAGCAGACAAAACCCACTTACAGTGACAGGAAGAGGATCAGCTGTTGCCCAGAGCAGGAGCTGAGGGGATGGACCACAAGAGGCACAAGGACACTTCCTGGAGTGCTAGAACCTTCTACGTCCTGATCGTGGTGCATCCTGACACAGGTGCATGCTCATTCGTTAAAACCCAAACCGGACGGGTAAAATGGGTGCATTGTATTGTACACGAATTATCCCTTAATGAATGAAGTTTATGTTAAAGACAAGGAATCGAGGGTATTCAGAACTTGGGAATTCCGACAAAATGCAGAATCCTCCTGCCTCTGTCCCTGGACAACCTGCTGGACACTCAGCCATTGCTTCTCCACAGCGGCCCTTCTCTGCCTGAAAGTCGGTGGCTCCGAGCGACACAGTCCCTGGTGCATTGTTACAGCTTGTTAGTGTGGAGTCGCTCGGACACCTTCCCTCCCCTCCCATCTAATTTTGAATTAAGTCAGGAAAAGACAGATTGGCCGAACATTACCAAACAGTTGGAATTTATGATAAGCAACGAGTTTTTGCAGAAGCCTCCACTAACTAACGTCTCCCCTCGGAGATGACTCAACAGAAGCTGTCGCCCTCGGTCTGGCTGCCCCCACAGTCCTCCCAACTGCTCCAGTCGGAGCTGTGCCCCGCACATGCTTGGTAGAGCCCTCCTGTGTGCTGGACACGGGAGCCTGCTCATACAGTGGGGGACAGTGGGGGTCCCTGCCTGCAAGGACTGTAGGGTCCGGTGGGGACCCAGGTGGTTAAAACATCACAGGGCAGCATGGACGTGCTGTGACGATGGATCTCCCAGAGCAGCCGAGGAACATGGAGGAGGCGTGGGGTGGGGGGAGGCGAGAGATCAAGGAAGACGTTTGGAGGAATTGACCTTTGAGATGACTCTAGAATGTGGAGTAGGAGCTTGAAAGACCTTGCTACTTTCAGCACATGCTAATAACTATGCTTTGCTGTGCTCCTACTGGGAACCAGGCTCCGGACTCAGCTCTTTCCATGTCTTACTCCAATGATCCCAACCACTCTCCATCTTCCACGTAAGGGAACTAAGTCTCGGAGGTAAAAGGACTTGTTTAAGGTCACCCGGACCACAGATAAGAGTAATTATAGCCAACAGTCCAAACCACTTTCTCTTTGCCAGGCTCCGATCCGAGTCATTTCACTGAATCCTTCTGGCAATTCTCCAATGCAGATACTATTAACGGAGCCTTTTTACGCCTGAAGAAACTGAGGCACAGAGAGGTTAGGTGACTTGCCCTAGGTCACACAGCTAAAAAGCAATGCAGCTGGGATACAAACCTAGAGAGGCGGTCCAGCTCACAAGTTCTCGAGCCTGACAGTACACCGCCAGACTTGCTCCAAGATCTCTGCTCGCAGCCACACCAAGAATGGTCTCTCCTGAGCATGATAAGCGGAGCTAACGTGGGAGGGAGGCACTGTAAAGCTCGTAGCGTGTGTCTGACGCACCACAAGCACCCTATACCGCTGGCCGCTGTCACTAAGGAGTGATACGGAGGCACTGAAAGTGGCACTTCCTTCCAACACACTCACCCAGCGCCTGCCACGTGCTAGGCGCCATGCTGGGCTCTGGGGAGGCCGCAGTGGACACGACAAGGGTCCCAGAGCCACGGCGCTTGCTGCTCATAAGTGTGCGCAATCCTGCTCCACCATGCTTCCGTCCTCAGGGTGAACCCACACACCACGGAAGACACAACTGTATTTATAGTATGTTCTCAAATTATGTTTCAAAGGAAAAAAAAAACTCAGCAGAGAAAAAAGGCTGGTAAAAGAAACCCTCCCAAATGCTAATAACGGCTGCCTCTGGGAGGCAGGACAACGGATGGAATTGTTTTCCCCTTCAGGCTGCTCTGCACGTTAGAGTTCTCTCTGCGGGAACAATGTCAAAAGGTGAGAAATGGTCCTGCTGAGGAAGCAAGGACCACAGCGGCGCTGGTGGGCATGTCCCTGATTCTGCCTGCACCACCCTCCTGGCTCCCACGGCACTGGCCCCCGGCCCAAACCTTGGAGGGTCCCACCAGAACCCCTCCTCCAGCATCACGAGTCAGCCCACCCTCCTGCTCCACCCCGCCCCCCTACCTCGAGTTCCCGCTGCCCCCCCTGCCCCACCTTGACATTCAATTTCTTCCAGAAAAAAATGAGACAAGGGTTCTAAATTAGAACGAATAAATGACATTCCTATTCATTATTTAACTTGCTCTCCGACTTGAATGAACACTTCCAGGGGTAATTACCGCACGCACGACTCCAGATTCATTCCTAGGAAGCAGTCGCCGGCGGCGTGTGCCGAGGGTAACGACACAATTCAATATTTATGAAGCAACGTTTCCCGAGAATATCGGGCCGAGAAGGCGCCTGGAGAAAGCTCACCCGTGAAGGCAGAATGGTTTGTTTGCTTTTGGGGCGCACGCACACACACACATATATATGCTGATGCTGATTCGGACCCTTCATCTGCCTGACTCCTGGGGGGTTAGGGGGCTGGAGTGGCGAGCAGCCTGCCAACGTGAACCCCCGAGACCGGAGAGCCCAGGGAGTCTGTGTCTTTGTAGACTCGCCGGGCACTTCTGCTCGGAAGGCGTCCAGCCATTCAAGCAAACACTTCCTGATTACCCACACAGCAGGTGCGTAGCATGTTTTAAAATTGCAACCCAAAAGCATCAACCCTAAAAGAAAAAAATGCATGGACTGGACAAATTAATCAAAATTAGGACTTTCTACTCATCAGAAGACCCCATTAAGAAAATTAAAAGGCAAGCCACGAGCTGGGAGAGCATGTTCCAAATACATAGGGGGTGGGCGAAGGTGGGCTTTCAGTTGTGAGTGTCATCCCTTTGGGTTAATAAAGATATTGCCATCATTATAACCTGCATGTCTTTCTCCATTCGAACAACAGTAAGTCTACTTTTGCTCGGCCCTGTATGTCTGCGAGAGGACTTGTATCCAGAATTATGATGAGCTCTGGCCCTTCAATAATCACACAAAAACCCAGGAATAGAATGAGCAAAAGATTCAAACAGACACTTGAAAAGAGATGTAAATGGCCTGTGAACAGGTGAAAGGATGCTCAGCACCTTTGGGTGTCAGGGAAATGCAAATTAAACCCGCCATGCGACACTCCTGCACACCCGTGGGAATAGCGCAAGTTACAAAAATAACACCTGATAACTCCAAGTGTCGGCGAGGATGTGGAGCAACTGGACCTCTCACCCACTGCTGATGAAAATGTGAAATGGCCAGCCCACTTCGGAAATCAGCTTAGCGGTTTATCATGAAGGTTAACCTCTGCCTATCCAATGACGAAGCAATTCCGCTCTGATTTGTGAACGAGAATGAAAGTGTGAAGACTCGAGCATGCGCGTTCGCAGCAGCCTCACTGGTGATGGCCAATGACTGGGAACAACCCGGATGTCAATCAGCAGGGGCGTGGCTGAGCGATCCGAGGCACCGCCGTGCAACGGGACTCTGCTCGGCGACGGAAAGAACCACCGTTATCGATAAAAGCAGTGACAGGGATCATGCTGCAAGGCGAAATGCCGGCTGAAGGTGCCGGACATAAAAGAGTCCTAGGGGTGTGGTTCCATTCACGTGACGTTTGAGAACAGGCAAGACTGACGTACAATAACAGAAGACCAATCAGTGGTTTCCTGGCGAGGTGTGGGGGGCAGGGGCTGCCTGCGAAGGGACACAAGGAAATTTCTAGAGTGATGGGAACGTTTGGCGTCTCGATGGAGGCGATGGCTACAAGAGTGTTCACGCTTGCCAAAACTCACCAAACTGCATGGTTAAAATGAGTGCTTTTTCTGATACGGATGTAAGTCAATTAAATTTTTAAATGAGAGCCATTCTCGGCAGACCTACGATGTTATAAATTCTAAGACTCTCCTAGCCTCTCCTCTAAAGAAATTGCTGAAACGGCCTGCGTACCAACACTTCCCAAGAGCACCCACACCCATTCTACATCCTGTTCCTCTAAGAGCAGGCATTAAATGCCTACTGTACGGGCTGCGTGCCAGGAAGCAGGGTAGCGAAATAGCAAAGAGCACAGCGCTGGGGGCTGATGAGCCTGAATCCAAATCCTCATAACAAAGGACACAGGGACCCCTGGAGCCTAACAGAGGCCGTGCAGGTATGCGGTACTCACAACTGCGTCCGTCCGTGGGCACATGACTTCCTGGAGTAAAGACTACATGTCCCAGCTTCCTTGCAGCTCAGGTGGCCTCCCATCACCCCATTGGCCAGAATTTAGTGAGAAGAGCAGATCAGCGAATCCTCTTCCAGGAATTCCACTTAAGAGAAGGTGTGCATGCCCCCTGGGCTCCCTTCTTCCTCCGTCTCTCCATCCTGCGGCCTGGAACTGGGATGCTACCCTAATGGATCACACGGCCACACGAGGCAGAGAGACAGGAGAGGAGACATCTAAATCACCGGTCACCGCAAAGCTGACGTGCCTCGTGGCCCTGGGTCCCTACACGCAGATCATTACACAGGGAATATAAGCTTCCCTTTTGCTGCTTTTGAATTTCCGTCAAGTTCCATCAAATGCAGGGTTAACCAAAGGGAGTCTGTCTCAACAACGTTGTACATTTAAAATCCAGATTCTTAAAAGCACAAAAGATCTCAACAGGAGCAACGAGTATAAAGGACTCATGGTCAAAAACTATGGGGGGTGGAAATGGGAGGAAGGTGGGGAGGGCTGGGGTGGTGGGCTGGGGTGGGGTAAAAGACAGAAAACTATACAATATCAACAATTAAAAAATACTGATTAAAAAAAAAGATCTCAACAGGTTGTTTACGGAAATAAAAGCAGCTCAGTGTGTCTGGAATACGGTCTTTGAGTGGGCAAGCGGGGCACCCAGCAGAGACAGGCAGCCGGGGAGGTGGACAGAGACGGGGCCACCCCGGGCCCTGCAGGCCGTGGGAAGGGTGGGGGTCTTCGTCCAATGGCAGTGGGAAGCCAGTGAGGGGACTGAGCTGGGAAGCAGTGGCAGACCAGCTGGGCATTTTTACCCCCTGTAGGGAGCCAAGCTCAGACGCAAGGCGGCCACTTGGGAGGCCAGGTGTCCTCACCAGGCCAGCCCCCATCTGTCGAGCAGTGCTGCGGCTCATGAAAGACCTCGTGGCCCATTTCTTAGAGATACAGACATCTCAAAGGCAAACGTCTACAGAGGCCGCAGTCGAGGAAGCAGGCGGCATGTGGGAGTGTACGCCCCCACCCCCGGGCAGCAGCCACCCCCCCCCCGCCCCCGCCGTGCCTGCGGAAGACAGTTCCAGGGTCCCGAGGGCTTCTGATTTTTCAGGAGAAGCTCAAAAGATGGATTGTTATGTGGGAACCTAATTTTAGGCAAGCAGACCCTTTCTCCAACTATTGAAAGAAATGTGTCCTCAGGCTGCCCATTGGTGGCCTCTGAACTGCCCTACCTCCCCCTCTTGTTCCCCCCCACCCCCCCACCTACGACCAACATTTAAAGTGGAAACCCACAACCTACTGCCGGAGGGAGCTGAAGGCAAGGCGAATGCCACTTGCTTTGCAATTAGCGCTCCAGGGTTGCAATCGGCTTGCTGGGTGATCTCTGGCCCTTTTTAAACTTAATGTTTCTTCTCTTTTACTGGATGGACAAGAAACTTTTAGAAAAGAAATGTAAGGGACAAATTGGGACGTCCCTCCGAAGCGCTGAGCATCCTCAGACGCACGCTCCCTGACAGATACAAGCTTGGGCCCCCGCATGGGGATGTCACCCGGCCTCACCCACGCTCTCTAGTCCTGTGATGTCCTCTCGCCCACACTTGGCCATTAGCAGCGCTGCTTCTCCCTCCCCCGCTGAAGGCAGCCGGCTGCAGACGAGAGGTCGCTCTGCCTTGCGCATCCTTCATCGTCTCTGGCAACCGCCTTGCGGCCTGCCCGCTCCAACCATGGGGTTGATCACTCTCTTCCGCCCAACTTACACGATAAAACTTAGAAACAGACCCTCGAGGGCGATTTTAATCCAGTTGAGCCGAGAGACGAAGTGAGGAATGGACCTTTTATAGGCACGTAGCCGGGATCGGCAAACTAGGCAGCCCACAGACGCAGCCCAGCCCACCACTGGGTTTTGTACATAAAGTTTTACTGGAACATGGCCACACCCATTTGTTTCTAGATCACTGACGGGTGTTTTCCTGCTACAGCCACGGAGGTGAGTAGCTGCAACAGAAGCCTTGCGGCCCACGAAGCCGGCCACTTCTCCTGTCTGGCCTTTCGCAGGACAAGTTTCCCCGGGTACCGAGTGAAGAATGGGCCGGGGTGGAGGGCCTGCTGGGGGCTGGGTTACCGCGTCGGGGACGGCACTCCCCTGCGATCGTGTCGCCCTCAAAGGTGTCTTTGAGAGAGGATTTATGATCCCCCATCTTAGAAAAAAATGAGGCGTGGCGAGGCTAGCGTTCAAACTAAGCCCAGCCCCTCGCCACCCCTGTGGGTCTCAGTAGAGGGGGAAGTGCCCCAAGAGGGCAGTTCGGAAATTCACAGGGGCCCCTGGGGGCAGGACTGGCACTCGGAGGGAGAGGGACGGGGATGCCGGCCCCCGTCCCACATGCAGCGAGCGCCGCTCGTGGGGTTGGAGTCACAGCACAGCCCACGTGGCCCAGCCCGTGTCTGTCCCTGTCACATTCGCACGGTGCGCCGTACGCAGCCCTAGTCTCCAAACGCACAGAGTGTCCGAGAGGGTCGGTCGAACGTGGCTTCACAGACCACACGACCACGTGTGGCCACCTCGTGTTCCCTCACTGCATCACCCATTCACTTACACACAACGCACCATACAAGTTACTTGCCTTTTATTTATTTCCTTTATGTAATGGGATTAAGGCTTTTAACTATGTGCGTGTGTAAGTCATATCCTTTATGCATATCCGTTTAGGATGGCAAAGGGCATGTTACAAAACAGTTGTTATCATTAAAAGAGCACATTGAACCGGACCATCGAAAACGTGCCCCACACGATGGATGCTCAGGTGATTGACAGTTCTGTCATGACCCCCAGGTCCCGCCCCCCCGCTGGCCCTCCGGGCCCCCACCGTGCTCCATCGTTGGGGAGCAGCTCCCTCACTTAGCAGTCACGAGGCTGGGAGCAGGTTTCGGACTTCCCCACTCCCCGTCCCCGGCATCTGTAACACAGAGCAGATCCTGCTGCCCTTGCTGCACCGGGGAGTGCACGGCACAGGGGTGGGTGGGGCTCTCTGGGAGTATCTCGGGTACCAGACGGTAGGAAGGAGCCACACTCGGCGATGAACGAGCTCGAGGGGGTAACAGCACCTCATGACATGGTCAGGGCTGAATTCCTGGGCGCAGGGGCGTTGCTGCGGGTTCAGTTCAACCAGCCTCCAAGATTTCTTTGTTGAGCACCCATAAGGGCCAGACACCAGGGTCCCAGCAGCAAACCACATGGACAATGACAGACTGCACAGAGCTCAGTGACAGGCAAGGGGAAACGGCATCCGTTAACAGCATCGACGGAGCCCCACTCGGCTCCTGCCCTGCCCCAGGCACTGGGGACCCTGAGACAACCACGAAAAGGAAGCGCCCCCACCCTGCAGAGCTGACACCCCAGTGGGTGGTCAGGTGATAAACCGACCAGCAAGGTCAGTTCAAATTGCAGCAGTTTCTATAAAGCAAATAAAGTGTAGATGCAAAAGGAAACAAACGGGAGACTGGGATATTTTTGAAGGAAAGGTGGCAAGGTGTTTCCGAGGAGCGACCTGTAAGCCGCAGGGTAAATAGATGCAGGCACGGGAAGGGAGGGGACAGAGCCTCCCTGGGGGAAGAAATCACCAGTGCCAAGGTCCTGAGGTGGGAAACTGTTCACTTTGTGGGGGGCAGGGCTTGCTTGGGGGGGGAGAAGTGAGCAGGGTTACAAGTGGCGTGCAGCCTTGAGGGGTGCAGTGAGGAGTCTGGGTGTCTCCTGGGAGCCCTGGGAAGACAGCAAAGGCAGGCAAGAGTGAGCAGAAGCCAGGGTGTCCAGGGGAGAGGAAGATCTGCTTCCTGGGAGCTCGGGCTACGTCTGGGGCAGTGAGAGGGAAATGAGGTGAGCTCAGGCCAGGTAATTCGTATTTCACGACTGCAGGACAGAGACACGGCTGCATTCCAGCGGCTCGGGGAGGGCGGTGTTTCAGCACGACCGAGGCAGGATGGATGGGGCAGCGGGAGACGGGAGTCAGGGAGGCTGGGGAGAGGCTTCCGGCTGGAGACTTGGAGGGGGCTGGCGGGCAGGGTAGAGGGCGAGCGAGGGAGCCGAGCACTAAGACAGATGCGCACTAAGGAACCGGGAGGAACAGGAAACAGGAAATCACAGGTCTCCTTTCGCTCACAAAACATTGCACACACGCAGCTCCAGATAGTGACATGTTGGGATGAAATAATTTTTTAAATCTCTCTATTATCTTAAAGCATCTTTTAGTGACAGGAAAGGCCAAATGCAAATGCTCACTAATACGATGTGAAGCATAGGAGGACGCCCAGGCGATGCCCTTCTCCGAGTAAAACGTCGCAGCGCACCAAGTACAGCGATGTCGGGACCTTTCTCCGGGCTGAATGCTCTCATCCTCACAGTGACCCAGAGGTGTCTTAGTGACTATGTCACCCCACGTCCTCACTCTCAGCTGAGGGCCTGGCTCCCGTTCGGACCCACATCCCCCTCCAGGTGCCGCCCCACTTCCCGGCTCCCAGTCACAAGGTAAACTCCTTTACAATGACGCCGTGGGCTCGGCTTCTGTTCCCTCATCCTTGCCCCACTGCCTCCCGGGCCGATCCCAACCAGGCCTTCTTTCCTGCTGCAGGCTCGAATGCGTGCAAGGGAATCTGTGCACACACAGGCACACACACCTGAGCATCCTCCATTCTCGTCTCCAGGGGATGAACCGCATGGGCTCGACGCTCCTGTCCACGGTGATAATAGCCACCGTTCATCAAACTCTCACTACCTACCCTGTGCCGGACACTCCGCTAAGGGCTTTACCTGTGTCACCTGTCTGGTCCTTACCCATGGGGCAGTCACTGCAGTCATGTCCATTTGACAGATGAGGACGCAGGGTTTAGAGGGTCCCACGAGCACTGAGCAGGGAAGGCCTGGGGACTGTTAAGTTCCAGATAATTATCCCTGTTATCCCTCATGGGACCTCGGTGACATGCAGACAGCCCTCTTCTTATAAATGAGCATTTGGAGCTCTGAGAGGTGAAGTGACTTGTCCAAGGTCACACAGCCGGCCAGTCGCAGAGCCAGGTCTCCAACCTGATCGCGTCACCATGACTCACCTCCCCTACGGACTGATGCGCAGCAGAAACCCTGCGGATGGAGATCAGGACTGGTCACGGCTAAACCTGGAGGCCGACGAACTCCGGAAGGGATTCATGTCTTCAGTGAATGTCTGTAAACACAGAGACAACTCTTCTTCTATGTATTTTCCAGGACTTCCCCAAACCGAGACGCCACGTTTCAGAGCAAGGGTGCTGGCCCCCCACATTCGTTGAAGCGTTATCAGCAACAGGCAAGGTATAGAGACAACCTCAGTCTCTGTCGACAGATAAATGGATAAAAACAGTGTGGCGTACACATCCAATGGAATATTATGCCGCCTTCAAAAGTAAGGAAACCCTGCCGTTTGCAACAACACGGGTGAACCTGGGGGGCATGTTCCTAAGGAAGGTAAGCCAGACACAGAGAGACACGCACTGATTGATCCACTTACATGCAGACTCTAAAACAGTCAAACTCACCGGCGTGCAGAGCAGAGCGATGGTTGCTGGGCTGGGGAGGTAGCGGGAGTGGGGAGACACTGGTCAAAGGGCATCCGGTTCCAGTTACGCAGGAGGGCTGGGTCCCGGGGATCGAATGCACGGCAAGCCCGGCGACCGCAGTCAGCAAGACCAGATTGTACGCTTGGCATTTGCTAAGAGGGTAGATCTTAAGTAATCCCGTGTCTCACACACACGATGGTCACTATGCAAGGTGACGGACGTATTCGTCAGCTTGATGTGGTCATCATTGCACGGGGTGTGTGTCTATCAGAACATCCAGTTGTGCACCTTACATGTATGTAGGTTTCATTTGTTAATTGTACTTCAAAAAAGCCTTAACAAAGCCAAGGTGCTGCTGTGAACTGAACTGTACCCCCTAAATTTCTCTGTTGAGTCCCTGACCCCCAATGTGACTATATCTGGAGACAGGGCCTGTGAGCAGGTGGTAAAGGTTGAACAGGCTGGGAGGGCGCAGCCTGATCCAAAAGGGCTGGCGTCTTTATAAACATTCTCCTGCGTTCCTCTGAGAAATCCGTATGAAGTTTCTATCGGCATTGCATTGAATTTTTAGGTGGATTTGGGGAGAATTGACAACTTTATAATAGTGAATCATCCCACTGAGAACAGAGAAAGTCATCGCACTTATTCGGACCACCTTCGGTGTCCTTCAAGAGAGGTTTAAGGTTCCCTCCACGGAGGTCTTGCGTAACTTGTTCCCCACACTCTCGATCACATCGGTGACAGCTGGGAACGGCGTCCTATTTTCGATTCCGTATTCACTCAAGTCGGACATGTCATCAGTCTGAGATGCATCCCAGTTTCAGAGACAGTAAAATGTGAAAAGATACGTGTCTCAAGGTTACTTTTTTCCTATTGATTGATTGCTGGTGTAGAGAAATATTATTGATATTTATGGGCTATTCTTGTATCTGGCAACATGGCTCATAAATTCTAATGATTTGTCTGTTGAAAAAGAAAAAAGAAGAAGAAGAAGAGAAAGAGACACCAGAATTCTATCTCTACCATGCAAGACCGGAGCAAGAAGGGGGCTGGACACAGGTTGGAAAGGGAGTGCTCACCAAACCCAGCGGACTGCACCGGCAGCCTGACCTCAGACTTCCAGCCTCTGGGACTTTGAGAAGATAAATAAATGTCCATTGATGTAGCCACTATGACATTGTGTCATGTTGGCCTGAGCTCAGACACGTGCACCCACTTGGCTGTGAGTGGGCAAAGCGTGACTCAGACTTGGAATGCTTGGTCAGAGAGGGTCCTGGTGTTAGCATGAGTCTAAGAATCACAGATAAGTGATTATCAGAATCAAAGGAGGCCACGGACTAAGGAGAATCGTGATGCTTGCAACAACCTCAAAGCAGCAGGACCTGCTGCCAAAGGTCTTTGATGGGGATGTGATGGGCAGGTAGACTCTTTTCATTTACACAGGATGCCCCGTATTATTAACCATGGCAATTATACCCATTTAACAGATGAGAAAACTGAGGAGATAGGAAAAAAGTAAGCCATTTGCCTGAGATGAGACACCTAATGAGGTCTAGGCACCTTAGGAGATGGGCAAAGGGAGTGACAGTGTGTTAACTGCAGGCTCTGTCCCTGCAGTACAGGCAGATGACAAGCCTGTACGGTGTCCCCAATAGTCACAGGCCCAGCCCAGGCTATAGCAGTAAAAGCAGGAGTCAGAAGACTGTGGCTCGAATCCTAGGACCACTCACTGCTTCCATGCTGGGTGACTCTGAGCAAGTCACCTGGCATCTCTGAGCCTCAGTCCTGGTTTGTAAAATAAGATGCTTCTCACCAAAGGGGCCATGACTGCAGGGAGATGGGCGAGTGATAGACACTTGGCGCACTACCAAGCCTCAGAATATGACCGTTTTGATTCTGGCCCCGTCTGCTGCTGCACTCGGAGCCCGCATAACAGATGCGCGGCACGATGTGTCCGTGGAGTCTGGTCGCCCAGAGCCTTTATCACTGCGAGCTGTGCTACGCAGAAGAGGCAGCGTGCAGGCCCCGCCCCCAGCCCTGCACCTCTCTGGATAATTCTGCAAGCGTCTTCCCCCGTCCCACCCCAACCTCACCCGAAACCTCCGTGGAATTCCATCTTCTGAAAGCTGCGAACAGATCACACCAGACAGGACCAGCGGTTTGGAAAAGCTACACTGTTTGCCATTTCTTCCTTTTCTAAGGTCTTTTGGAAGATCATTAACAAAGGCCAAACCAGGAGGGGAGGACAGAAATGAGAGGCCACAGACTGTTTCGGATTTTCTCAGCGAGCTCACCGTGACTGAGCACCAGGGACAGATGCGGACGGCCTGCAGGTGTGGCGAACGACGCTGCTGCTGCTGCTCCTGCTGCGAGTCCTCCCTTTACTCACCGAGGTCCTGCTCGTGCCCGAGAGCTGTGCGACCTGTAGTAAGTGCCCGAGAGCTGTGCGACCTGTAGTAAGTGCCCTCGTGTTCCCCACGGGCAGGCTGAGCTGGCCATCCACCCCTTGGGTGCAGACTGCTCCCTAGAACCCTGGTCTTAGGCACTCATGACAAGGAACGTAAGAGGAAATGAACCCCCTGCTGCGTGCCAGACCTTGAACCAAGCTGCTAACCGAGCATCAGCTTCTTTAGCCCTCAGCAGTTTCCCTTTCCGGTAGGGATACAACCACCCTCCTTTTCCACACGGGGACACTGAAGCTTGGAGAAGGACAGACAGACACGGGCCAGGGGCACACAGTTACCCCGTGACTTACACCCTGGTCATTTGCTTCCAAAAGCCATGCTGTTTTCAAGCACTCTGTCAGGGAGTTTCAAGTTCAAGTGCTCTCCGGGACAGGCAGGTCAAATCAGTACAGGCCAGGTGAGGACCCTGACTTGCTCTTTCTCCAGCTAGCACCCCGGAGGACCCCCAGAGTATCTGCCCACAGAGACCGGGATGGGACAATTAGTCCAACCACATTGTCACAGGGGAATTTATCAGCAGCTGAGTGTGCGATGTACCAGGAAGGCAAAACAGCACAGCAGTTAAGAGCAGGGGCTCCAGAGGCAAACAGGCATGGGTTCAAGTCCTGGCTCTGCTGCTGCTTCACTGGAAGACCTTGAATAAGTTACTTAAGCTCCCTGAGCTTTGCTTTCTCACCTATAGTCAAGGATGCAAATAGAAGCCAGTTCTTGGCTTGCTCGAGACGCTCTAGTGAGACGGTCGGCTCTCAGTGGTGCTTAATGAGACGCTTCCCGTTACTACAGAAACTGCAAGTGTCTGGCCCCACTGTCTCAGGCGAGAGTCAAAAGAGACCCAGAGGACTCCTTAAACATCCAGAACGACTAAGCACTGATCTACCCAAGAGGAAGAAAATTTTTAAAAATCATCTTACAGTGCCAGAAACTCCATTTACAGCAACAAACAAGACATCTCTGCTGCACGAGATGCTTACTGAGAACGGGGTACCACACGATGCAGCCCCTCATCCCACACCGTGTCATGGCATCTCTAGTTCACAGGGGCCGTGCAGGCGAGCAGGAGCATCACAAAGACTCGCTCGGCTGCCTCCCGCCTGTGCGACTTCAAGCAAGTCGCTGGTCTTCTCTGACCCTCTCGGACCCTCTCTTCCTTGCCTGAACATGTAGACAGTAGCACCTACCGCTGAGGATTGCTGGAGCCATGGGCTGATGGAGGTCAAGGACTTAACACACTGCCTGGTGCACTGTAAGTGCTCAGTAAATATTCTCCTATTGTCATAACATGTGCTCAATACATCATTAATATTTTTATTATTCAATTTCCACTCTGTTCATTTACCTTGTCAACTCTTGGCCAGGAATAACGTTTCTCAGTCCTCCTGGGTCCCTGCTGGCAGAAAACAGGGCCATGACGAAGCCTGTGTTTGTGGATGACGAATGTACTGACTCCAGTTTGAAGATTAATCCCTGCGAACATCCCCCAGCCACAGCAGCCAACCTCTGCAATGTCAGCTGGCTCCTGGGGCTCTTTATCGGTAGCCATCATGTCATGGCATCCTCAGAGCGGTCCCAGACACCTGTTCCCAGCCCCCGAGGTCACAGGACCTCCTTCCTGCCACTCCCACAGCCTTTACCAGCCCAGCCTCTCGCCCTCCTGGAATTCTTATGTCTGGCTTCCCCAGCTCCTTAGGATGGGAATCCTATAAGCTCTGGAGTCGGGCGACCTGGCCAGGACCCAGCTCCAGTGCTTCACTAGCTGTGAACAGGTCAGGTTATCTCTGAGCACATTTCAAAGGGGCCAATCTTCTCCAAAGGCCACGCAAAGTCCAAAGCCTTAACACACTGGTAACACCTGGTTCGTAGTCAGGCGGTAGCTGTTAGCTGTCACCATCATCGCTGTCATCGATGCTGTCAGCAGCATACTCACAGGGCCCTGGGTGATTCGCACAGTTGTGACAACTTGGAAGTGCTGACACAAGGCCAGGGTTGCACACTCCAGTGCCCGCAGTGGATAGAGGCAGCTAGAGTCGTTAATGAATCCACTACTGGGGGCTTTGAGACTATTCAACAATGTGACTACTCACAACTCCTTCTGATTGGACTAAAGGTGGGCACTTGATTTAAACCAAAAAAAATCCATTGGCTGGCCAGGAGCCAATCAGATCAGGTCTGTTGCTCAAATCTGGGAGGGAGGAAAGAGATGCTTTTAAGTCTTGATCATTCCCAGGTGGGCACCGGGTGGGTGTGGCTAGACTTGGCCCTGGGCTCCCCACAGTCTGAGCGACTGAACCAGAGAGAGGGACAGGCCCACAGTTAGCAGCAGAGGCAGGTGACCATGTGGATCAGAGAGGGGAGGGACCTCCAATCCTGGGGAGGGAATGCCTAATCCCTGGGGCTGTCCCTCTGTCCCATTCAATGAAACAATCCCTCCAAGGCCAATTTCCCTGAAGCAGGTAGAAGCCTTCTTTGGCACTCCAGATACCTTCCATTTTCATATATTGCATTCAAAGTCAGGGTCCGCTGTCCCTAAAATTATCAGAGCTGGTCCATGGACCACGCTTGGAGTAGTAACATTCTCTGTAAGACAGTTTTGGTCTGAATAGTACCTAATGACAACATGGCCAATCATAATGATAACGAGGTCTTCTTTGATCACATTTTTAAAATTGCAACATCCCCAACTCCTTACCCCTTACCCAAGGAATCGTGTTCTGTTTCCCTATAATACGGGGTGGGGCAAAAGTAGGTTTATAGTTGTGAGTATGCAAAACACAGAGTTTATTCTTGTATTATTATTTACTAATTACTGTGTTATCTTCCAGACGAGCCACTTGGCCCACCCCGAACCGTTGCCATCTGCCACACCACCATTTTTCATCTCATCGAAAATGCCGTTTGCTATGAGACACTTTGTATGCACCGCTAAAAACAAAAAATAGAAAATTGCCGATTAAACGACATGATGCCTTAACAAGTCCCAAATTCATTAGGAAAGTCAGTGACACCAACCGCTCAATGCTTTAAATTTTTTTTCATCTTCCCAGGGAAACATGGCCGCTGCTTTTGCCTTCGCCACTGCTAATGGGCTAATGGTAGGGGATCCTCCTGGAACCCTTTCAACAACCTAATGCAACTCAACCGCATCCACCCTTCCGTGTCTTCCTTGCCGAGGGCCCATGAAGCTCCAGGGTGTTGCTTTACCGTAAAGAATGGAATTAGGACGACCACGCCGAGGACAAATGCCCCGTCACTCGATTCTCATGCGCTTCTCTGTCTGACCGCACAGTGGCTAGGAAGAATCCCGCAGAGTGGAGCGTTCGGACACGGAAATGAAAATGAAATTCAACATGCACAGTTCCAACGGTACCCACAGCCCAGCAGAAGCGACAGCTTCAGGAATGGCTGGACCAATGCTCGCACGTGATTCTACAGGGACAAATAAATACATCGTGACCGCGGCCTTCCCCAAGCAAGTGAAGGGTCTACCGCCTTTGAATCAAGTGCAAAAGGTATCCCAGTTTCAAAGATATTAAAATGGGCATGTGGGGTGGGCGGGGGGCGGGTGCTGTCTTTCCAGGTTATGAAATAAAGTATTTATTTGACTTGTTCTCATCCCCTGTCCCAACTAGAACGCAAGCTCCCTGGGGGCAGAGGTTTTCGTCTCTCCTGTTCTCCGCGGGGATTTTCCAAGCCAAGAACAAATCCCTGTAGTTGAATGAGGCTACGGACAGGGACCGGGATGAAGGTCACCTTCCAGTGGGGTGCTGCCCGGACTGGCCCCCTTCTTGGAACTCCCTGTGCCCCGGGGCCCTTTGTACCTCCCATTCCCAGCATGCCCCTCTGCAACCCGCTTCACAGCAGCTCCTCTGACACGGGGAGCCTCATTCCTGCACATTTTCCAAAAGCACTGGCTAAGAGCTGCGTGCCATAGCTGCCAAGTTCACCGAGGAGCCCGGGGTGGGCCTGCCAGGCTCACGCTTTGAGCCCTCTGCACTGTTAAGGCAGGGCCTGTTATCAGCCGGCTTTCTGCGCAAGGGCTCCAGCCTGCTATTTGTGCCTTATCTCTGCTGCCTAGACGAAAGAAAATCATCCAGAGCCAGCCTGTCCAAGTGTTATTTTTTTCTTTCCAGATTCAGAAGAACAGTGGAATCTCCACCTCCCCCCATTCTTTGCACCCACACTGTGCAACAACAGGCTTCTGTATTCTTCCTCCCTTTGCAAGTGGAGGCTTTGGTCTTCGCTGTGGATTTTGATACGTGCCTTTCTCATCAGCCAGGCTCCTGTCCGCTTACCCTCGCCCCCCATTTGCCCTGGAACTCATCATAAAGTCCTTCTGCCTTTAGCCGGCACAGGTACCTCGCTACCTTCCTTCTGGTCCTCTTGCCCATAGCAAGACCGTGCACCCCTGTGCACGTGGACGCACACACACGTGCTCACGCATGAGCTTTCGTACTGGTCGCCGCTGTGTGTGCCGAGGCTCTTGACTGCCTGGCCCTGCACACACATCGCTTCAATTTGTTCCCAGAGTGACTCCCAAGAGGGGAGGAATTAGCAACCCATTTCACAGAAGACAAGACTGAAGCTTAGAGAAGGTCGCAAACCGCTCCCGAGGGACGAGTCCCCAACTCCAGAGCCTGAGCTCTTCCCACGGGGCACGGCTCCGCACGCAGGGGCGTTACTGATGGGACAGCCTCTGCGTGCCGGGTGCGCG